>OW618042.2:5037464-6294330 GCA_939531255.2 Thera britannica | reverse complement strand
AAGTGAAAGCGGTATGTCAGGATCGTAGCAAGTAAAAATTCGGGATCTCTGCCAACCCCCATGGGTATGAGGCATGATTTTATGTATGTATGTACAATTGCTTTGCTTTTTCCTCTAAGAGCGCTGAAAAATTGGAAAGATACCATTAGTTATTATCAAAATGCATGTTTTGAAGATAATAACATATACATCCTCAGGGACAAAGCAAAGCCAATTTGTCCCTATACAGGACCTGTGATGGTGAACATTGTATTTAGCCTAATTTTTCGAGTTTTTTTTTAAACAGCCTTTATAAGAATCGTGATTCCAAGTATACGCCTATTATCGATCGCTCGATAGCGTGTCGCTCGGTCACTCGCCCTACACAAACTATCGATTTTACCACAAACATTTAGACAACCATTGTTACCAAGTCAATGTTTGGATACCATGATATAATATCGGCATATTTATTTTCATAGATAGTTTACGCCATGACATAATTATTCAGTGTCTAACTTAGACTAGTGAGGTTGTATCAGTAATATCAGAACCTAAAAGATTTAGAAAAGGATAGGACATTTGAATATAAATTTCATTTTGAATGTAAACTTTTCAATGACGCACTGCCTGCGTTATAATATAATTTAATTTAATTCACAATACAATAGATAAAAACTAGATTTTTATTTATTTATTTTATCCGCTTCCACTCTATTGCTATGCCCTAAACTTAAGGGCCTATTATGTATTCACCAATTTTAACTTTAAGACCTCACCATGTAACTAATTGCAATAAATAATATAAGTATGAGTATGAGACCTCAAAAGTAGCCAGCTACTTTTCAGTTGGCTCACTTTTGAGCCTCTTCATGAACGGTTAGAACAATGTAAATGTGGGCTGATTTTCTTGGTGTGTTATTATAGGGTAGTGTGATCGCCAAGCGGCAAAGCCTCACAAATAAATAATTTAAAAAAACTTAGCCATAAGTACCTTCTTATAATAATAATGAAATTACATGGTAAGTAATAAGTTTCGTGAATATTATTTTCCCAGCATCAGCTAGCCTCAAAAACAAATTTAATTAATTAGATTGGTCTCGAACCAATTACACTAATTAATAGGTAGTTAAATTACATTTCAACATTCTAAATACATAATTAATTTACATTAAACAGACTGATTTCTGACTGACTTCTCAGCTTAGTTGGTAGTAGCTTTGCCTTCTAAGCCGTAGGACATGGGTTCGATCCCCACCGAGAACAAATATTTGTGTGGTGAACACAGATGTTTGTTCTCTGTCTGGGTGTTATATTGTATTCTAAGTATGTATTTACAAAAAAAAAAAATATCTAAGTATCATGACAGCTATCTGGTTCTCATAGTACAAGCTCTGCTTAGTTCGTGGCTAGATACTTGGGGTGCAGTGTGTATTTATTTAATAAAGAACAGATTACAAAAAAGTTTTCATGACAAATTAGGTAGGTGCTTATTCTATCTGTCGTCGAATAAAACTCACACAGACTCAAAACCAGAGCCAGAGGCAGAGCCACACAGAGCTTAGGGTAGCCCTACAGTTTGGTGCTTGTTGCTGTGAGAAATATCCATCAATATTTTATTACATTTGTGACAAGTATGTAAAATAATCTCATATTTTATGTAAAAGTGGGCCGTTTACGCAGTACGTGCGCTCGCGATTGGGTTGAACTGATAACCGTTATAAATATAGAGCGTCCATAAAGGGACGGATCGCCGTACGGAACCCATCCCATATCATAAAGGTTTATTATCTACTCGGTTTGCCCAGGAAATAGCCGTGCCTTCGATAAATTTCACTGGGCAGCTTCGTTTATTTTTATGTTTAACTTTGTAACTTTATGTTTCAATGAAAATGTCGTAGAATACTCGTAGTACTGTATAAGCCAGAATACAAAGTACAACCCAGGTATGATATATACAAACTAAGGTGACTAAAAGTTTGGCCACACCACGCCCAACGACATAGCTTCTAGAACCTTCATCATGAGCAAGCCAATAAAAAGTTAAATCATCTTCTGCTTTGAAGCAACGACCAGAGACAAGCGCATTAAAGCTATAAAACCTTTTCGGTATTGAGTAGTCTAAAAAAGCGCGCAAAGAGTTTTGACGTCAAGAAAAAAAACTAAAGAACTCAGACCATTAATCTCGTCGAAACAGAAACCTAGCGTTTGATTACCACAAGATAAAGGACAAAAGTCACGTACGGAACACGTTGATTAATAACTAGGGGCCTGTATATTTTTCTTGTGATCCCGCTAAATAAATAACGCTTTCTTTGTTGTAAATGACGAATAGCGTGTGCTGCTAGCAACCATTTTGTTTCTTCCATTCAGGCTGAATTAATGCGCCAAATGGGGCAAAGGTAAGTTCCGCTTCAAGAATTGGGCCTCACGTTTTGTTCTCTAAGCGGTGTGGTGTAATTTTAGTGTTGTTGGTGCCAAGCGATAACTTTATTTTATTTTATTTTATTTATCAATAGCATTACAAACTAACAGCTTTGACCAAAACTTCTGTGTGCCAGCTTACAGAGTTTTTTTTAAATTCGTTGACATACTTTATTGTAAATAATGTTTCCTAATAAGATTACGATATAGCCATAATGTAGGCTAATGAGCAATTTTATGTTAACTTAAATTTCTACATTGTTATTCTAAGAATTTAGTGTCCATAAAAACGTTTCTTATTGTCTCTATTCACTTAAAATATAAATCATACAGAATAACATAGTACATACCTACATAGATATATAATTAATAAATAAACAAACAAACACAGTTTGAGTACCTATTACTCACTAAATTAAAAAAACGTAAGTAAGTATTCAAGTTTAGTTGTGTGAATAGTCCACAATATTTCACTAGTTCCTATATAAACCGGAATTGAGATACGTCAATGCTGCAGCGCTGAAATGGGATCAGTTTCCTCGGTCGCGTTTCATGCATCAGCTGTTCCGCCTCTTGTGACGTCATCCCGTGACGTCATCTCGCGTCAGGCTTCAGGGAGGTTATTCACATTTTTATCTGACAAACACGAAACGATACAGACTCTTTGAGGCGCACTTAAAATCCTTACACCACACTGGTTTGAAAGAACTAGTGACACGATAAGAAGATTTTGGCAGTCAAATTTGAAGTTAGCTTAATCGAGATGTTTCAATTTCAAACTTGTCGTGTGTTTTGTTTCTAAATAAAATTATAATATAATAATATATCATAATATTATATCATATTATGGAAAAGATTTATGTTAACGTAATCGTGGAAAGTCGCATTATTTCCATTTTCACCAAGCGATTAAGGCCTGCGCTGCGCACACCTAGTTTGCTGGCGGTAGCGATCAGTGAAACGCTGTCAAAAAATCGCGAATATACAAATAGCGAGCAATGATCGCTACCGCCAGCGAACTAGGTGTGCGCAGGTCTTTACTGTAACCATTTTGGTTACACGAATTAATTTGGTCATAATATATTTCGGTTGGTATATCAGATAAGTATAGTAAGTATGCATGAATACAAAATTCTGTATAAAAAAAAAATACATAGTTGGGTGGTTTTGGCTAGCTATTTTGTTTGTGGCAAAACTTTGACACAAACAAAATGGGGCTATTTTGTTTGTGTCAAAGTTTTGCCACAAACAAAATAGCTAGCCAAAACCACCCAACTATGTATTTTTTCGAACACGCCAGAGTACGAATGAAAAAAAATCGACAGAAGACAATTACCCCCCGTGACGCGTGACGCGATAAGTACATTAGATTCTCCCCATCTCAAAAATGCTCAAGCCTTCAAAAATCGGCTGTAGGCCATGTTAGTTCAAATATTTTGTGATGAGCGAGTCAATCAGCTAGTAAAAGTTATAATAATTATTTTGTATAATTAAACAAGGCGCCACCAGTAGGGTTGTTCATTAAGCTCAGTCTATAGAAACACTCGATGAAGTTCGACGGAGTGTTTTGGTTTTGTTGTAAATTATACAATTCACAAAGTAGGTGCCAAACCCTGTTAGCCGGTTCAAAGTTGCGCGAAAAAACAAAAAGTTGGCTTTTTAATTAACTTTGCTCACAGGTGTTGCTTATCCTGTTTGTTCAACTTTTAACAAGCACCTACTCAAGAGAGCGGGGATTAAGGGTAATTTTGGGAGATTTTTATCCATCAAGTTTCTTTTTGTAAAATATAATATAAATAAAAGATAAACGAGCTTACAGCCCAGTTGGTAAGCGAAACACCAACAAATACAAAGGCGTTGTTGTTGTACAAGATTCGGTGCAAAATAATAATGTACTTATAAGTCGTACGCCGTCATCATCCTCATCAGCCTGAGATGTCCACTGCTGGAAAAGTATAGGTCTCCCCTATACTTTTCTAGAAAGAACGATTTTTCCAAAAAGAAGCCCTTTCTATCCACCGACTTTCCGCGATCTTAACAGTGACGTCTCGGCCATCAGATGTGTGAGCGTCTTACGCCCCGTGGGTAACAGCTCGAAGATTGTGATTTGGAATATAATACAAAAATATGTGAATACGTAAGTATTTGTATATAAATACGTAGGTTTTGTAAATGTAAGCAGGCTGTTTCATTCAAAATGTTCTCCAAAAACCTTGTTCCACATCGGTTGTAAAATATTTAACATCGGGTCATAAAATGGGATACGGCTGAGACACACGTGCATAACAAGTCCTGGTTTACGTCTCACGACGTTTTGGAAAACTGGTACAGTGTTACCAGTAGTTGTAGAGTTTTCTTGTAGTAAGTAGAGCTTTTAAAAACAAATACTAAGCCAGGAACCTAATTGACCGTGTGCAATTTTGTTAAGTACCATGCCTATTTGTATCATTTTACGGTCAATAAATATATTTTCTTTCCTTTCTTTCTTTCTCTTTGTGCAGGGCTCATCTGGGGAATTACCACCATACTTAGTTTTGCCCCCAAGCAGCGTCACTATGTTTCTGTAAACACGAAGTAGATGGAACAATCCTTGGCTGATTTGACAGTGACACTGTCAAGTTGCATTAAAAGTTGCGTACCTATCTATTTGGGATTTACGAAAACAAACCTTCATCAACGTCAAAAAAGGGATTTTCAACTCTCTTAGGAATGAATAATGAGAGTGAAAATTCTTTCAAGGTGGATAAAGACATTTCAGGTAAAAATATATTTCTACATTTAGACGCTAGTGCAAGACTGACAAATTAATTTTCATCTTAGAAAGCACGAGGCGCTTTCAAGTTGCATGGCTACCTGACCCTGCTTTGTGGATTAGTGCCAAAACACTGTCACAGTAGGAGTTATTGTTTTTACTGCAGAGCATAATGTTCTAGTAAAGCAATTGAAATTCAAATATAATTATATTTATTCAATGCCTGAAAACCAGCGCTGCTTGGCTTGGTAGGTTCATACCCTGCTTAGTAGCAAAAGCTGAGTCAGGGCCTATTTGGCATAACATGTACCTAGCACGGGACGTAGCTAAGTAGTATTTTTGTTTTGTGCTAGGATAAGCACCTACTCCATTATTTGTGTTTGTATTTTTTTGTGCTAAGTAAATAAATAAATTTTCTTTCTTTTCTAAATTGTATCACAAGGATCACTTTGAAACGTCTTAGTGCCAGATGAGTTTAGGTGCCAGTTCCACGCGACCAAGCCTAGAAGAACAGGCAACAAATTACGATGTATGCAGAGAGAACTGGTGGTCTAGTGTTACCAACTTCGCCTTCCGATCCTAAGGTCACGCGGGTCCAAATCCAGTCGTGTACCAATACGTTTCTGTCCAAAAATGTATGTGCACTGTGCGAGTACTTTCAAACGGTGAAGGAAAATATCGAGAGCAAACCGGCATAGTGAGGAAACCTAAAAAGTTAAAATTGTCTGTGATTCAAGCCAATAAGCTATTTCTACTAAGAAGTAGGCCCAGTTTGCGTCTACCCACGCAACTCAAATCTCCCATAATATATTATTGAATTATATTCTTGGTAAAGCATTTATTTTGTGGAACAATATTGTAGTTCTAACAAATAGCAATAACATTGTACGCGAGAAATTGTTTATAGTCTGTGGCTATTATTAGAATAGTGTTATCTTATCTGTGGTAGGTATTAGTAACTAGCTAATAATAATAACTGTAGTGAAATATTTGGAAATGGAACCGTGTCTAGTTTGACATTTTGTGTACAAATTGAATTTTATGGAGTTACGTTCTATATACACGTTTCTTGGGGTGTGTATAGAGACTCCGTACAAATCACTCAAAATGAATGCCCGCTTAACAAAAACATAAGTTTAGACTGTACTATCAATATTCAGCATTGCATATTGGCAAATTTTCAATAATAAATTGGTATTCCATTTCAATTTTGCATGAATAGTTATTTGTTATACAAGAGTGCAAAGCTGATTTTTAACCGCGTGCTCAATTTTGATAACTGAGCAAGCGCAGGATTCTAAAGTTTAACCACGAGCGTAGCGAGTGGTTTAAAAGTTAGAATCCTAAGCGTTGGCGAAGGAATCAAAAGAGCACAAGGTGAAAAATCTTTGCACTCGAGTGCGACACGTAACTTTTCATCCCACCTCAGCGAGGAAATGACTAAATGCAAAAAAGAACATAGCGCAACTAAAAGTAACACACCAAGAAGGTTCCGAGTATGAGTTATTAACAAATTTAAAAAGGTTGTATGATAAATTAAGCACCATGCAGATAGAAGTAAATAGGTTTAATGGTGTTTTGAATTCACAAATACACCAAGAAGGTTACGAGTGCGAGTTTTTAACAAAATAAAAAAGGTTGTATGATAAGTTCGGCACCATGGAGGTAGAAGTAAATAGGTTGTGTATTCACAAACTTATTGAACACGATATTCTAAATTCAAATTTACTTTATCCTCTAGCGGATAAAAACGGCTTTTCCAGTCAGAAATTAAACAGCAAAAACACACTTTCAGAGCTGGTGGGATGAAAAATATATTTTGTTGCAACTGTTTTTGTTCTACAGCACATGTTCTATTCCGAACAGCGCTGAACCTCCAATTTTCAATTGTCTAAAAGTATACAAACAATTTTAGAATCAACTCTAGGGCACTCAAATTAGAAGCTGACCTAGTTCCAAGCCAAGTAAGGGGTGTGACACACGAAGAAGATACTATTAATTAAGTATTCAGTATGATACCTACCGCTCATAAAAAAAAATATGCTAGATCACCGTTTTTAGTGGATAGTGAACGATTATGCTAAGATATTTTAAAAGACTTCATCATACACCATTATTATTGTTCAATACTCATATTTTTTATCAAAATAAATAGTAAATAGTATGTACCACAACAGAGCAAATTAGTATTTTTTATTTCCGCCGTATAAACCATTATTTGCCACATTTTTTTTCGCTCCACAAGGGGCAGGCTAACGTCCATTACCCAGACCACCACCGCCGGACGCCGCTGCGCCAGGGCGCGGCGTTGCGGCCTGTAATGCTATTCGATTTTTATTTATTACAAGCCACGAGTCCCAACGGCGTTGCCCGGTATTCTAGAATGTTAAAGAACATTCGAGAACGGTTAGGAGCATTCTATTCTCATCAAAATCAAGAATTTTTGGAGAAGTCCTTATGTGATCGAAAAGGATACTTATACATTTTTTTTTTAAATATTGACATAGAAATGTCCCTTCGTGTTAGAAAAGGATAGACATAGATTTTGCAACATTTTGCATTGATGCTGTTCCTATTAGTCGAAGCGTGATATTTATTATATAGCCTTCCTCGATAAATGAACTATCCAACACAAAAATAATTTTTCAATTCGGACCAGCAGGTCTCGAGATTAGCGCGTTCAACCAATCAAACTCTCGATTTCTATTTTTTATTCACATTGCTTGCAGCATTCTAAATTCAAATCCAAGCATAATTTATTCTGCTTACTGTTTTTACGCGACAAAAGCGCCGTCTTTGAATTAGTGAGGTGAAAATTTTATTTTGCGTTTATTTTCATTTGTCAATAATCGCTGCTGCTTTTTAGAAAACTCGCTGAGTTTGCTGATTCACCGTCAAATTGATCGGAAACTTTTTTCGGGCGATTAAGCTCCCAGCTGTTGCCGCATTATTCAGCATTATTACTCAACAGCTAAATCTGGCTAACGTGCATCAAAGCGTCTTTGTTATTAGTGACGTAGGTATTCTACCTATAAGTACTTAGGAACATGAGACAAACCTTAATGCCTCGTGTATCGACTGTAGGGATTACAGGTTTTATTTGTTGTGTCAAAATGATATTTAGGCTGAAACTTTGTAATTTATCCGAAAAATTATTGCATGAGATTTTTCATATTACAAAAAAACTATTATCATAATAATTATAAGTTTAAAAAACTTGAGAAACCGACTTCATTGTCAAACGGCTAAACCAATTTTAATCAAATTTGTTTGGGACAATCTGGACGTAAGAATAACCTTCCAAATAAAAAGATAATTTTCTAAATCGGTTTATAAATGACGGAGGCATGCAGTTACAAACATTAAAAAATTATTAAAAAAAAAATGACAACACCGATTTTAATAAAATTAAAATGGGACCAATCTGGAAGCTGTACCTTTCAGATAAAAAAATAGTTTTTCAAATCGGCTCACAAATGACGAAGTTAAGAAAAAAAAATACAACCGAATTGAGAACCTCGTCCTTTTTGATTGAAAGTCGGTTAAAAATGTTGCCACGTGGTGAGCCGAAGTTACTTGCGGTAAATTTATTCAAAGAAACGTCCTGTTCCTGACGTGCGTGACTTACGAGGCAACACTTTGTTATTGGCGATGGTCACTTGGCGATGGTTACCTTTACATATCAGGTAGACCATAATGCTTGATCTATCAGTTATTTGTATAAAAAATTGCTAAAATGTTTGATTTAACACACCCATTCCAGGCAGCTTTTCCTGCATACCTCTAAATCATGAGAACACTTTTGCAGAGAATGTTTCAGACACTTTTATGATCCCATTTATAACACATGCACTATTATCTCTGAATGCGAAGCACTTGTAAGCGAGCATACTGGAACACGAGTCAAGCACATTATGCAAATCAGCCGCAATAGCCACTTCAGATAAAAACGCCACATAATAAAAGAAGATAGATAGAAAATACTTTATTGCTCACAAAAATTTTGATTTATGTACCTACATAAAAAACTTAAAAACAAAATACGTAATTAAAAATTTTGATTTACGTAAAAAACCTAAAAACGAAACACGTAAATTACACAATTTAACGTAAGTATAATTGTGTAAAAAAGTGACATTTAGATTCAAAAATAGAGTTTGTAGATAGACAGTAGACATTGTACCGAAAAATACATTAAAATTATTCATGTTTGGAACTAGCTAAAATCCCAAACGATAAACCTTGCCTCGCTGAGTATGACGTGGTTAGGTACAGTCACCGACTAAATTCGATTAACAGTTTCAGTTAAGAGGTCCTTACCACACTTGGTTTAGGCTATCCCGAAGCATCTCCTGCGTGGTAGTGGTATTTTCTCACATCTGAACGAATGGTGTTTCCCCGTGTTTTTTCTCGTTACTGTTATAAAATAGTGTACTTTCTTATACTGATAACAACTACTAAGATTAACTTACTACATTTATTTCAAATTTCATTTAAACTGTCCCAGCCGAAAATTGACTTTCGTATTTATAATATTATTTGCAGGATTTTCTCGCTGACTGTACGAAGAATATCTAATTGCTGAAACTAACTTTCCTTTCCATAGAGAGCTAACACCGATAATTTATACTCTGGTCATTATAAGTTGGGCGACGCACACCTGAATTTTGCAGCTGCTAACTGGTATAGTGACTGGATTAATGTGACCGTAGTAAGCTGGCGTGGTACGGGCATGTCATGAGGAGGGATGAAAGTCATGTGACTAGGAGAGTGATGAGTATGGATGTGGATGGATATGTGAGCAGAGGTAGACCAAAGAAACATTTTTTTTTTTATACAACAAAGTTAGCAAACAAGCATACGGCCCACCTGATGGAAAGTGGTTACCGTAGCCTATGGACGCTTGCAACACCAGAGGCATCACTCGCGTTGCTGACCCTTTAAATATTTAAAACGCCCTTCTTGAAAAGCCCCATACTGTAATTTATAGGGAAAGCCTCGGCAGGAAGAGTATTCCACAACCTTAAAGTGCGCGGGAGGAAGTTCCTCTGGAACCGGACGGTGCGCGATCATGCCGGCTACAAGGTATGTGGATGAGCCCTCTCCCTATGGCGAGCCGTCCGATGATAAAATGAAGATGTGGGCATCATTTCGAACAGTTCTTCAGAACACGAGGATGGATGAGTTCATCCATGTTGGATGAAAGATGGCATGGATTAGAGAGGAGGGAATGCAGAGATGACGGCTGACAGAGAGGAATGGAGGAAGTCGTGCCAATCAAACTTATTGCGACGTAAACAAAACCGAAATAATATGTTCTTGGTAACCCTATAACTTGAATGTTTAGGCACACGTATTGTTCCAGTGTGTAACTCCGTATTGGTCCGCAGGCATTCATGCCTGAAATTGTTTTCAAGTTTATAACAGAACCCGCATTAAATAGGGGCTAGTCGGTATTGTTTGTGGGATCTCTAAGGGTAATTAACGAGTCTCTTTAGTTTGCCTTACTATTTATAACTTTAAGGCGCTGCGCAAACGTAGATACTTTTTGTGGCCGACACCGGAACACTATCATTAGGAACCGTAGTTGCTGTGTCCTGTATCTCTAATCTAAGGAGTAGATGATCTCATGCTGGTTCTATGGAATTCAAATGGAAGCGTCCACGTTTGCGCCCTGCCTTAACTATTTTAGTAAAAATAAGAGCCCGTTCAAATCAGTGTTTATTATGGTAGGAAATTAAGGCTTTGAAGAGGCCGGAAAATCTGTAAAGTAGGTATTTATGCCGTGGATTATTTGAATTCTGCTCTCAAAAAAAATCATAGCCCTATCTATCGGTAGCTAATAAAGTCATTAGCTCATCGAGTTGTAGGGCGTCTCAAGTTTCATCGTCTTGTTTATTTTTAAGTACACTCATAAAACCAGATTAGCTTTCATTTCCGAGCAATGTACTCACAAAAGTAAAATTACAAAGCATCATAAAAACAAATGAAAATTTTTGCTAACAGAAAATTCCCCAACATGTAGGTACAAACATAGGTACCAAACTGGTACTCCAGATTCTATAGAACAGAGCATTGATCTGTGTTTCAGTTTTGTGTTTGCCAAATTGGTGCAGCCATGCAATAGCGTGTCTATAAAGGTTGGCTATGTAGATTTGTGACAGCCAGAGTAAACCTGCCAAACGGAAGCACATTCAGTTAAAAAAGTAGTCAGTTTTAGTTTTTAACTGACTTCAAATAAAAAAGACGGAGTTTCTCAATTTGGTTGTATTTTATTAATGTTTGTTATCGCATAACTTCGTCATTTATGAGGTGATTAGTAAAAAAAGATCTGAAACTATCAGATCGTCTTATAGAAATTTCATAAAAATCGTTTCAGCAGTTTGGGTATGAATGCGGTTTCTCAAGTTTTTTAAACTTATATTACTTATAGCAAACAAAAAGCAGTTCTTCGATTTGTACATGTAACTGAAAAGCACAGCGGGTGAACTAAATAAACACCCGCTGATTTTCACTTCACTCTAGAGAAATTCCAGTGAGTAGTGTTACTTCGTGTTTGTGGATTTATCGCTACAAAGTCAAACAACATGAAATTTAATACAAAACGTTCAAGCATATGAATATGACACACAAGAGAAAAGTGCATGAGAAACAAAATATAGGAAAAAGAAAGTTCATTCTAGAAGCTCTACCCAAATTCTGTGCTAAGTATCAAACAATACTCTTGTGCGGTACTTACCAATAAAATATAAAATATTTTGAACGACTAAATCATTAACGGCCACTGTGCCCTACATAGTATGAAAAACCAATACGACAGGATTACTTCGTACGTCAGCAATACACCAAAACAACAAAAACTTTGGATTCGAACGACAAAAAATGAATGTTGTAAAATGCCGCTCCCTCTCACACATTACACGTAGGTACATTAATGAGTGCAAGGGAGAGATGATGATTGAGGTGAGGACACCATTTTTAATTAGTTTCTTTATTGTCGGGGATCATAGCTCATTTTACAACGCCTAAAAAACAAGTTTTGTTAATGAAAACACGACATTATCATGTCCTTGTGCGTGTACCTAGATAATTACAGTGAAATTGCCCAATAACAAGGCACTTTAACCCTCTCAAGCTGTGTGATACGGGTCTTTATCGATGCGATACGGCGGGGCCAGGCCGTTTAGACCCGCACAGGAAATTACGTCGCTTCACTTTCGTCTTCTAAACTTAAAGATACTGAAGGGTTGTGCTCAAAAGTTGTGTTACGACTTTTACGGTTCAGTAAATTTGCATTCGACCCCCATACTTCGTTACGTAAGATTAATTGTTGAGTTTGTGAATATTTGCCCTGTCACTGTTTGTGACGGAAAGTCATTTTTTTGTGGACAATCCAACAACACTATCTAGCCCCAAATTAAGCAGAGCTTGTTCTATGGAAACCAGATAGCTGATAGACTTATATAAACTATTTTTTTTGTTAATACATACTTAGAATACAATATAACACCTAGACAAATATTTGTTCTCGGTGGGGATCGAACCCACGACCTACGGCGCAGAAGTCAAAGCTACTACCAACTGAGCTGAGAGGCCAGTCGATCCAGTCAGTCATTATATTTATTGCATTTTTTTTATAAGCAAGGTACCTTAGTAAATTCTTGTTCTTGTTTTTCTTCTTTTATCATAAAATTTAATTAGATGGAGCAAGAAGATGGACAGTGGTTACTTTAGAGAGTAAGAAATTAATTAAACCAGACCGTTTGTATATTGTATTATTTTCACTGTTAGCAAACGGAATCTTCATATCGTGTCATTGATCCTTTTTGAACCAGTGTGGTGAAACGACTTTAAGTGCGACTCAAAGAGGCTCCTTTCGTGCACTCGCCACATGTTTTTGAACTTTTTAGATTCTATGACATGCCGGTTTCTCACGATGTTTTCCTTCACCGTTTGAAACAATAGCAAACCGCTTTTTAGACAGATAATTATTTTCATCATTTTTCATACATGCCAGTAAACCACACTGTGCCAAAACCTTGTCTAAAAAAAAGTTTGGACGTTGCTCCAACTCTGCCAAAACCGGATGTGTTTAAACAAAAAGTTTGCAAGCCAGATTATTTTTAAACTTTTTGAACGCTTGTACATGGAATTTTCCTGTGCAGACTGTTCTTCTTCCTGCCCTTATCCCACTAGGTGGTGTCAGCACAACATGTATTTTACCTCCATTCCCCCCTATCATTCTTCATCTCATCTCTCACACAATCCATCCATATTTTCTTAGGCCTACCTCTACCTTTATATGCATTTACATTCATGCCTCGTGTTCATGTTCTTTTCGTCACATGACATTCTTCTCCCTTCATAACATGCCCATACCAAGCTAACCTTTTTCCTGTAAAGGCCTGCGCACACCTAGTTCGCTGGCGGTAGCGATCAGTGAAACGCTGTCAAAAATCGCTGTCAAATCTCAAATCTGTCTGCGATATTTGACAGCGTTTCACTGATCGCTACCGCCAGCGAACTAGGTGTGTTCGAGCCTTAAAGACTGCAGTAAGTATAGCAAATCTTTTATATCGTATCTCATAGGTTACAACTGTCCTAAGATAATTTGAAATTTGTTCGCCGCCAAGCACTTCGCTCTAAATTACAAATGCTCGAAAAACACAGTGCGGTGAAAAACAATAGACCGGGAGTTTTTAGATTACAATCGGGAGGTTTTCTTTTGTTAGCGTTAGACGATTGAAGCCCGGGCACCTTAATAACTGTGAACAAGTGCCATTCATTTGTGACCACTCAAACAGCGTCAAATCAATTGTTTTTTTTTTAGCTTTTTAATCGTCTTCAAATAAAAAAGAAAGGAAATTTTCAATTCTGTTATTTTTTTTTATGTCCGTCATCGCATAATTTCGTCATTTATGACCTGATTTGTTTTTTTTTATCTGAATGGTACAGATTTCAGATTTTCTTCCAGATTAGTCCCATAGACATTTCATCAAAATCGGTTCAACAGTTTGGCCATGATATTGGTTTCTGAAGTGTGTTGTCTATAACAGTGTTATAAAAGTTGGTGGCATTGCATTGAAAGTCAAAGTCAAAAAACAAAAGTTAATTAAACCACAAAGATCACTTTGCAACGTTTTAAACCTTAGGAGCCAGCCGGGTGATTGTGTAATTTTGTTGCAATCAAAAGTTTGATACTAACAAATAAATAATACTTACAAGCAGAAGTGATCACGTAACTTGTTGCCATCATTTTTTGACTACTACATACCTGTTGCTATTCTAGGTTTACAAAGCGAAGTTCGTATTCACTCTTCTTGCGATAGTTCCTTGTCATACATTTATTTTTATTACGATCGAAGCTGAAAATGTCAAAACTGGCTGATGCAGCTAGGTTTTGATTGCAACAAAAGATACGTAATTACCCCACAGTTCTACACGACCAAGCGTTTATGCAGTTTATTTGTATTTTTTTTGTCTGATTATTTTGCGTCATTGCATCCTCGGTGATGTAAAAGCGTCAAGTAAAAGTCTCAATTATCTGTAGGTGTACTGGCACCCATACCTTTCAAATCGGAACAGCTTTCAGACCATTATTTGGTGGCAGCAATATATTGAATGTAGAAATCGTATATAGCGTCGTTTTCAATCAAATCTACAACACGTCGATGTTACAAAATGTGGAAAATGATACAGCAATAATGCATTTCCCAGAGCGAATGAATTCGTATGAGAATTGAATGAAATTCCGCAGGGTCACCCCTAATATTTAAGAATAAGCAATAGCAATAACAGTGAAATGATTTGTTGCTTGATAATTACCAATTGCTTTCGCTGCGTAACATTACCAAAAAAGCTTTATTAAAAAAAACAGTGGCACTCCGGGATTGCCTACAGAAGTGAAAATTTAAACAATTACGCGAGTATGTCTCTCTCTGGCTGCCTGCGGGTGGACAGACTCCGACTTTTGACGAAGTTTGTCGATCTTTACCGAAGAGGTGTGTCGTTTATTTAGTCATTGAAATTTAAAAAATGCTCAACCCACTTAAAGAAGTTTTCATTTCAAATACTAAATTTTTCAATGACAAAGATCACTTTCAGACGTCTTAGAAAATAATAAAGTAAATCTAGGCAATAGTGACTGACGACAAGACCTAACAGGCAAAACACATAAGTCTTGCTTCTCAGTGGCTTTGTATGATCAACAAGCAACGACATATTATACTTGCGATTCGTAGAGATGATCAACCAACATTGACTTATTTCACTAACTGCGGCTATTGCTCGTTCTTAAGTAACAACCCCGCCAGCCCTGGCACTCAGTACATACTTCAAACTCATTCATAGCCTGTTCACCTTCGTTTTGAAGGAGGCACAATCCCATTGCCCAGCCTTCCTTACCTTTCCTTTAGTATAATATACCTTCACGTTATTTGCACACGAACTCAATAGCTCTCCGAATAGGGTATTTTCTACCTCGTCACTGTTTTCTCTTAGTCACTTAACCCTTTGAATTGGCACAACGTGGATCAGTAGCGCACCAATTACTTAATATAGACAAAACTTTATACCAGGTCTACTTGTTCCATCAGCAGAATTTTCAGTTAAATAATTTAATATGACGTTATAATTTAATATGACATAATAAATAAAACTGTTGGAAATAGGATGATTTTATAAGGATAGATTCTAGTAAAACCATCATTAGAAAACATTTCGTGTTTATTCTAATCTTATTTGAATTTCCACAACTTAAGAATGACAATTAGCAAAAAACCTTCAGCATAATACCTGTTTGTAAAATATAGTAACACTTTTTGTTACATTGATGTTTGCTACCAAATATATTTTTTAATATTTTTATACTTTAAAAAACAAATAAGCACGAACATAAGCTTCAATGAGGAAGTCGCAAACTAAAAATACTAGACGAAAATAATTGAAACAAAAGAAATATAACTGAAGTGTAAAAAAATTATAGCCAATTTCAAAAATCTTTAATTTTCGAAAGTGGTTTCTTTTCACCCTGTATAATTTATTACTGGCTATATTATTCATGTTCAGCCGTGTAGCCGTAGCCGATTCCCATGAGTACAATTACTTTACAACATAAACATACCCAAAACCAGGGGTAGTTCAAGTTTTCATCTGAAAACCAATTTGAAGTTTTCATCGAGTCATTTCAATTTCAACCTTGATGTGATAAGATTAAGATCTACAGCTATGAGGAGTTACTAATTTGGATATTTTATAATACGAATAAACCCCCAGTAGGCCTACCACAAGCTTTATCTGGCTCTGTCTCTGGCTCTGGTTTTGAGTAAGTGTGAGTGCACACCAGTGTATTATACTGTTTGTGTGTGACGTTTCGACGTAGGATTGATTCTGTCAAAACTCACACAGACTTTGAGTCTGCGTGAGTGTTGACTGTCAATCCTAGAGACCAGACCCAGAGACATAGCCAGACAGAGCTTGTGGTAGGTCTACAGGTCAAACGACCGAACACGGTTCTATAATATTTTGCTCCTTAATATAGACCCTGTATACCTAATGTAGTCTTTATGTGCTTCGTATACCTGCTATAAGGTGGGCATAATAAATGAATGGTACTAGTAGCCTATTCAAAGTAAGATGACCTCCTTTGGAAAGCTAGTTAGCAAACTCGTTGGGAATCTTTTGATCTCTTTATAAGTTTCAGAATTGGAGTTGTACACTTTTCTATTTTAATTATGCAAATTGGTACTACATTTATTTCTTACTTTGCAAATGTATAGTGTATTTTTTACTGGGACAGGGAAATTATATCTTAGTCTATCAAAGATCTTCGGAACTTATAATGATGAAAATTATTTTGTTATAGTAATTGTATTGATTATGCTCGCGACGTTGATAAGTGAAAACTGGACAGATATAATTCCAGCAAGATATGTATAAAAAAACTCAAAGACAAAATCTTCAGCTGTAAATGTATATCAGTTTAAAAAAGCGGCCAAGTGCGAGTTGGACTCACCCATGAAGGGTTCCGTAGCAACAAGTAACATAATATAAAAGTTCTTGTAGTTCGTCGGGAGGTAAATTGCGGTTTACGATTTATGACATATAAAAAAAACTACTCACTAGATCGCGTTCAAACCAAATTTCGTTGGAAGTTTGCATAGTAATGTGCATCATATATTTTTTTTAGTTTTATCATTCTCTTATTTTAGAAGTTAGAGGGGGGGGACCAACATTTTACCACTTTGGAAGTGTCTCTCGCGCAAACTATTCAGTTTAGAAAAAAACTATATTAGAAACCTCAACATCATTTTTGAACACCTATTCATAGGTAACCCACACGTATGGGTTTGAAGAACAAAAAAATATGGGTTTCAGTTTCAAGTAGGGGGACCCCCCAAATTTTTAGTTTTTTTCTACTTTTGTATTAAAATCTTAATGCGGTTCACAGAATACATCTACTCGCCAAGTTTCATCAGTCTAGCTTTTATAGTTTCGGAGAAAAATGGCTGTGACATACGGACGGACAGACAGATAGACAGACTACATGACGAATCTATAAGGGTTCCGTTTTTGCCATTTGGCTACGGAACCCTAAAAACGAATATTAATTAACATAGCCCTTGCGTACCGCGTGCTAATCTAGCGAGCTCTAGTGAGCTCCAAAATATGTCTGTAGAGACTTGGCACATTTTCAAAAGTAATTAGCCCAGCTCATTTAGCGTTTCACCGAGCTTAGCGTTCTAAACCTTTTTAATTTGCAACTTTACTCTAAACGGCTCTTTTACGTCGTTCATACAAAGTTATATTAGATAGGTTAGATAGGTAGACGGTCAGCGACATATATGTAGAAGAACGTTTGGTTCTATTGCACCAGGTCACTAAACTTTATTTGAAGATTGAAGAAGTTTCACACACCGTTAAACTTAAAGCTTCTAAAATAAATAAAAAAAATAGTTCCAATAGTGTAGAAAAATGTATACAGGGTGTCCCATAAGTCAACGTCCAACCGAAAACGGACGATAGGCCAAGTCATGACAGCTATCTAAAAAATATAAAAAAAAATATTTGTCATGTAATTTTCGAGTTATGAGTATTTTAAAAAAAAGCAGCCAAGTGCGAGTCGGACTCGCCCATGAAGGGTTCCGTAGCATCAATTAACATAATATAAAAGTTTTTGTAGTTCGTCGAAAGGTAAATTGCGGTTTACCTACCTATCCATATATACCCCACACGTATGGGTTCGATGAAAAAAAAATTTGCGGTTTACGATTTATGACGTATAAAAAAAAAACTACTGACTAGATTTCGTTCAAACCAAATATCGTTGAAAGTTTGCATAGTAATGTACAACATATATTTGTTTTTGATTTATCATTCTCTTATTTTAGAAGTTAGAGGGGGGGGGACCAACTTTTTTCCACTTTGGAAGTGTCTCTCGCGCAAACTGTTCAGTTTAGAAAAAAACGATATTAGAAACCTCAGCATCATTTTTAAAGACCTATCCATAGATACCCCACACGTATGGGTTCAATGAAAAAAAAATTTTTGAGTTTCAGTTTCAAGTACGGGGACCCCCAAAATTTATAGTTTTTTTTCTATTTTTATGTAAAAACCTTAATGCGGTTCACAGAATACATCTACTCACCAAGTTTCATCAGTCTAGCTTTTATGGTTTCGGAGAAAAATGGCTGTGACACGGTCGGACAGACAGACAGACAGACAGACAGACAGACATGACGAATCTATAAGGGTTCCGTTTTTGCCATTTGGCTACGGGCTGTGACTACAAATATTAATTTTTCATGAAACTTTTTTTTGTAACGTAAGCATGAATAACCCTTCTGTAAATTACAATTCAAAATTAAGCCATAACTGCCTCAGTTTTCAATTAAATTGTAGAGTTTTGGCCAACATTTCATTTCAGATAATTACATCACCCAACTATAACCGTCTGTACCGCAAAAAAAATGTACTACACTATCATGGCAAGTAACTTTAAAAAATGGCGCATTTATCCAGGATTCCAAAATAGTATAATACTTGCTAGAGTACTCTTTAGTTTTGGTAATAAAAAATGTTTTTTCAACTAAACCGGATTTCCAATCAATTTTATTTCATTAGATAAAATGTTTGTACCCTTTAAATCATGGGTTTAAAATGCCCACACCGCGTTTTTAAGTGACTCACAATTCACAGGTACAATTAAATATCATTTCGACGTTGTAAATAAACAGTTAGAGCCACCATCTTGTCAAAAGAGTAATAACCATGGGTTTTCAAGTTGGATCAGTTGAGCTATCTCTAGATCGTTTGTAATGATCTGCAGAGAGCTCAACTGTTTCTTGTGTATTTTGTACATTTTGTAAATATTTGTTTAATTGTAAGTTTCTTAGTCTAAATAAAGTTTTCAAGTAATTTGATAGTTTTAGGTGAATGTTTGAAATAAAATTCAATCATAGGATTACTTCAATCGTGATTTTAATCTAAAGTTTGCCTCCGCCCGTCGCCGGTCTTATTACATGGTTATTGACGTGACAACGTCTTATAATTCGATGTAGCCGGCTGCACGCACGAAAAACATGACTCATGTGGCGTTACCTCGCTCTGAGGCGTTCCATTTAATACTTGAAGTGCAGTCCTATATGAATCTAATAATCCTATTGAATTTTATTTCAAACTTTCACCTAAAACTAACAAACTACTTGAACATCCATGGTTATTACTCTTTCGACAAGATGGTGGCTCTATCTGTTTACTTGCATTGTCGAAATGGTATTTACTTGTACCTGTAAATTGTAAGCGACTTAAGAACGCAGCGTAGGCATTTTAAATCCATAATTTAAAGGGTACAAACATTTTATTTCATGAAATAAAATTGATTGGAAATCCGGTTTAGTTGAAAAAACATTTTTTATTTCCAAAACTAAGGAGTACTCTAGCAATTACTATAACATTTTGGAATCCTGGATAAATGCGCCATTTTTTAAAGTTACTTGCCATGATAATGTAGTACATTTTTTTTGCGGTACAGACGGTTAAAGTTGGGTGATGTAATTATCTGAAATGAAATGTTGGCCAAAACTCTACAATTTAATTGAAAACTGAGGCAGTTATGGCTTAATTTTGAATTGTAATTTACAGAAGGGTTATTCATGCTTACGTTGCAGAAAAAAGTTTCATGAAAAGTTAATATTTGTAGTCACAGGACTGAAAAGATCATCACAGGGTGTCAGTTTTTCCTGTTTTTTGAAAATACTCATAACTCGAAAGTTACATAACAAATATTTTTTTTTATATTTTTCTGATAACTGTTGGACGTTGACTTATGGGACACCCTGTATAGATGGCGCTGAAATTATTGTAATAGTGATTTGTAATTTTTTAATTTGTCGCTAACAATCTGGGCCTCTTCAAAGCAAGAGTAAATAGGTGTCTTCTAGACCATCCTGGTTCATCGTCAGCAACATCAGGTGAGATTGTAGGAATGGTCTATCTATAATCATGTAAAACAAAGATGTACAGGAAGCAATCGCTTCTCTGAATAGGATTATGCTAGAAATGTATGAATTGAATATAGGCAATATAGGCAATGCTTTGAGTCTCCCAAGTCAAACGGGTATTGACGTCAAAAACAACGAAAATCAGCCGTCTGCGATCGAAAACAGTAGGTCGCAAACAAATCCTGTCTGGCTCTGTCTCTGGCTCTGGTTTTGAGTGAGTTTCGACCAGTGACGTTTCGACGTAAGATTTATTTAGTCAGCACTCACACCAACTCAAAACCATAGCCAGAGACAGAGCCAGACAGAGCTTGTGGTAGGCCCACAGTGAAGAGTTTACCCAAAACAAGCCGATTCTCCAACGATGCTGATTGAATTTCAAGCGAGGCCACTAAACAAAAACGATAAACACGATAAAATCATCCATCCTTCTTTATCGAACTCTATAAATTCAAATATCGAAACGGATTTTCTTTTATGTAGGGAATTTAAATGTGAATTTATGAATAAACCGCAATGGTTTGATTTATGTATTTTTCATCCTTTCAGCATGACATGTGTAGCGTTCGTAGCCAATCGCTACGAGCCTCTACAAAATCGGTAGTTACTAATTTTATTTTGTAGTTAAGTTGTACCAACAAAGTGAACACCAACAGTATCTTATCGGTCTTAAAACAATATCTGGTATGCCACATCTAGGCGATGGCAATCAGCTAAAACACTGTCAAATATCGTTAGCGTTTCAGCTGATCGCCATCGCCATCACCTAGATGTGCGCAGGCTTTAAATGCCACCTAAATTAAAGATTATTGTTTTATACCTGAAATTTTAGCCAGGCCATTTTCCCAGAAAAGATAAATTCAATAAGGGCTCGTTCTGCCCATTTGGATTCGAACCCTAAAAAGGGTACGTGATAGACATTACGCATATGGAATTGGTAACTTATGTACCTTTAACTTAGCATATAACTACCAAAAGCAGTACTAGTTCAGTGGGAAAGGTGCGTATTTTTTGTTGCTATGTAAACCTAGTCGTATCTGTCAGTTTTTACATTATTTTGAGCTTCGATTGCGATAAAAACTAATTTAAACAAATCTTATCTTTGACAAGGAACGATTGCAACAACTCTGGTACAAGTTTAATTTATAAATACGGCTGGCTAGCCGTATTAGGCTTAGCCAAGATGTCCGTGAAACCACATAAGGATGACCGGCGCTACCAGAAATATGTAGCTGAGCTGTTGACCCATTCTCCACCACTAGCAGATCACTAATTCAATAACGCATAGCTTGTATCTTTCATTTCTTACATGCTCAGTAAATATGATTTACTTTTGTGCAAAGAGTACTCGTTTAGTACAGAGTTTTTGCTACTCAGTGCATTGTAAATGCGTTCCATTTTCAAATAACTTTACCGTCACACTATGCTTGATACGTTATGGTAGGTTCATTACAGTTCAAGCTTAGTTCAAGCTATGCAAACCTCCTTGGTGAAACAATCTCTTTTCTCGCAAAATGATATGAAAACTTTTTTCTGAAAAAGTATGGTATATCTATTATTCTATGTTCTATGTTCTATTACACAGAATAATAAATAGCAAAAGCGTATTTGCTGTTCTGTGTTTTAAGTGTGTATTGAATTTATTTTTTAATCTTTTTTTGTATGGTGGTAGTTTGAATAAACAATGTTTCTTTCTTTCAATAAAGAAAAGAAACAGCTAAGATGCTATCCAGCCGAATATTCGAGGAGCGGTATGACCCTATTAACTCAATAACTCAATAATTTTTTATTCATTACGATGCAAGAATCACTTTGAAACGTCTTATAGCTAGGTGAGTCTAGGTGCCAGTTCCACGCGACCAAGCGTAGAAGAACAGGCAACAAACTACGTCTCGGTTCCTACTGTTTTTTTATATGATCCTTTTACAAATCAAAAATAGTCTAAAATAATAGCAGTGAAGTTCCAGTGTGGTGCCACTTCACATAGTCAGACGTATGCAATGCAATAATACAAAAGCAAAAGTTTCAAAGACAGCACACGCTACGCTTCAAAGTTATACTATAGTATCTACACAGCTTATATAAAAATAAGATACGAAATAGTAGGTACAGACATTGCAAATCGACATGTTAGCTTCCTATGGGTAGAGTGACCGGGACATTGGGCCACGCAGTTTTATCATTCATATAGCTATCTAGAGTATAGTACGCTTTCTTTATTAAATTATTCTTAACATAGGCTTTAAACTTCCGAATAGGAAGCTTAGTTGCATTTTCCGGAAGTTTATTATAAAAGCGTACAGTGTTCCCCATAAAAGACCCATTTACCTTCTGCAGGCGAAATTTGGGAATATAAAGTTTATTTTTATTTCTAGTGTTAATATTATGTGAATCACAATTTTTCTGAAAGCTACAGATGTGTTTGTGAGTGTACAATAAGTTTTCATATATATATTGTGAAATTACTGTGAGGATATTAATTTCCTTAAATCGCTCTCTCAATGAGTCTCGAGATTTCATTTTATAAATGGCTCTACTGGAAGTGTTCGCGCAAGTTGCTATTACGTGTTTAGTAGGCGCTTTAATGTGATGTTTAGTGGAAGGTGAAGTGATGAGCAAACTTGAATGAACATCAAATTAATATTTATGGATACGTTTTAAGCTTGATACATACGAGATTTTAAAATGCATTGCAATAAGTTGCTGCTTTTTAACCGTTTGCAAGCAGCATAAGCAAAAATTTGAGGTAGATACATACTATTTATGCTCTTAAAAAGCTAAGTCTATAGGTTTTTTTTTATACTATTGCCACTGACGACCTCCCACTTCTATCAATTCCGTCCAAACTCGCTTGAAAATTCGTACCCTTAGGTATCTTCACGCGAACGCCATCGTAAAACGCTTGTGGGAATTAAGCCTTATTGTTTCAAATAACAGTAACAACCAACGTCTCTTAAGTGTGTGCATGTTAGATAGCAAGAAGGTTGTCTACCCTTGCTTTAACATCATCAGCATCAGTCTAGAGAAGTCTGAACTGGACAATCAATCCTTGCTTTGCAGTAAGCAATCATAATCCACTAATCATCATCATCTTCCATAGCCCGACTTCACCCCCTGCTGGATAGAGGGCTCACTTAGTTTGTGCCATCTAATATAATATATGAGATTCCACCAGTTCACAATAATCTATCAAAGCATTAAGCACCTGTGTACTCTTAACCCATCTGCTCCAACCAGTGGCGTAGCTACCAAAGGGCTAGACGAGGCAGTGCCCCGGGGCCCCAAGCTCAGGGGCCCCTCGGACTCTGCCTTACTAATCTGAAGTAGGTACGTTGAATTCAGAACACGACATACGGAAGAAAGGCGATCTTGCGCCGTTTGTATGGGAGCCGATGTTGCCAGTTGTACATTTCCACTATTATATTTAAAATATCACTAAATATGAGGATTCTAAGAAAAAGGAAGGAAGTAAGATGCTAAAAAACTATTTCTATGTTTTATATTTCGCTTCACTTGTTCGGAAAGTAATTTTTGCGCTGCTGCAAGGCATTTTTCACTTTACGACTCCCGAAAAAACTGTTGAATTTGTTTGGAGAAAGGAGCATATGCTCATGTATTTTGGCCTCATGACCGTTCTACTTTGTTCTGCGGTTGGGGCCCTTGTTTGTTTATTGCCTCAGGGCAATTGCTTCTTTGGCCACATATTAGCTACGCCAATGGCTCCAACTGTATCAATTCAATCAAAAATCAATTCCGAAATTGCTTACCTATGGGAAGGTATCGGATTGACCTAATTATTTCATTCTCTGGCCACACACTATTCCAATAGATCTCAATCCACTCCGATATTTGTACCTTTTTCAGTTTAAAAGTAGAGCGCTTCGATATTTATTTCAGCTGCGGGAAGGAAAAAATATTATACTCGGACCCGTGTTATAATTATTTCTTTAAGAATGTTTACAAAATAAACAAAACCTGTTCTGTACCCTTATTTACTTTTTTTTTTCTTTGTTTTTTGTTTGTTGTGTTAAAATGCCTTTGTGGGATCGGGAAAGTAATATTTGCCGCCCGTGGCCTTGATAGCGAAGAACCGGAGCAAAAATAAATAATTCAGGTCACGAAATATTGATATTAATTGATGAAGTGTACATAAATGATATTAGGCCTTGCGCACATCGAGCGTATTCAAATGGCGATCAGTGAAATGCTGTCAAATATGACAGCTTTTCACTGATCGCTATCGCCAATAAACTCAAAAACTACTGTGCCGATTTTAAAAATTCTTTCACCATTGGAAAGCTACATACATTCACCCTAAGTTTATGATATTTATTTATAAAAAAAAATGTCCACCCGTGCGAAGCCGGGACAACCCGCTAGTAATAGTACATTATGATATAAGTGCGGTAAGTTGAAAATTACAGCCGAGGCGTTATTGCAAGCCCGAGCCGTAGGCGAGGGCTACAAGAAAGCAGAGGCTGTAATTATCAAAGCGCACGTATGTCATACGACGTTTTATAACACATTTGCGAGGAAACAAATAATACTCGGACTTTCGGACGAACTTACTTACTTGTAGTAATTACTTAGGTACTTGTAAAAACAGTTGGAAAAATTTGAACAATTTGTAAAGTTGATTATTACGTTGCCACCACAATGAGCTTGACTTATATTTTTGAGAAAGTTCCATGAAATAGGCTAAAAACACACTTTCTGTGAAAATGAATTGGCATCTTTGCTTGTTTTCCATAAGATGAAGTTTTGATACGCTTGTATTGTATCTATCGTTCGATTTTTCAGGCAAGAGGCCTAAAGTAGCCTTTTTCACTGCCTCTGAGAATTTTGGCGGTTCGAATTAATAAATTCATCATTACTTGACGACATTTTCAAACAAAAATAATACAGCGAAAAGAAAAAGCGCGCGGAATAATTTTTTACTTTTTCACAAATCAGCAATTTTTTTTTTTTTTTTAATAATCAACAATCATTAGCTAATTTTTTTTTTTTAAGGCAAAGGCACAAAAACATACTAATAGAGTAAATTAATATTTTTTTGTTTTTGTTATAAATAAATGGTATTCATTTATTGTTAAAATTAATTAAATTAATGAATAAATGTGTATTTTCTATATTTTATCTCCCAGAGTTAATTTTATTCATAAAATGTTTACCACAAAAAAATCTTAGCAAAAAGTTTTTATGTCAGTTTTCTGACATAAAAACTCTTTGCTAAGATTTAAAAAGGTACCGTTCGTGGATTGATAACCGTGCGTTTTACATTACGATAACGCACAAGTACGTAAAAACATACATAACGATATTGAAATCGGTGAAGTAGGAGACCCTTTATGAGCAAATGTGTTATAAAGTATATTTACCTATTTACCAACGCCATAGTATTTTCATTGGGCTCATATCATGTGAATACAGTACCAGCACGCCTGACTGGTTTTGTATTCAGCCTGCGGGTTCGTTACGAAAAACATTGCAATACACTCGTCCGTTTTATTAATTACTTTTTCAACTCGACGCTGCATCCAATATACGACCAAAGTGATGTATTAATCCATTAGCTTCTGCTCTTTGTAACCAACAGTGCCGACCTAAGCTTTGTTTTTTGGGGTTATAATTACTGTTATAACACCTACGGGCTCGCAGACATCTATGCCTATGCTTATATTATACACTGAGAAAAATGTAAAGCTGAAAAGTTCGTAATTAGGGTGGATTTATTCGTAATGAAGGCGAAAAAACGACCAAGCGTACTTGGACGAAAAACGCCTTCCTAGGTTGGAGGCGTTTTACGCCTTAAGCGTGAGGCGCAACAAATAAGCAGCATTATACTCTCTAATGTGTGTTTTAGACGTATTTTTTTACAGATTAGCCTTAAATAAAAAGCTATTAACGTGGTAAGTGAGAAAGATCGACGAACTGACGATGGGATTTAACTTCCGGTAAGGCGATATAAACGGTAAAGAAGGTGCTCGGGTCACACACGTCAATCTTTCCTAGAGTAATATCCGACGTATCATTGCGCCCCAATTAACTTCTAGTAAGGCGTTTTACGCCTTTTTTACTGCGGTTTAATTTGTTCACAAAGTGTTTTGAATATTTATTGACTGCTTCCTAAGTCATAATAGACTTTTAGTTAGGTGTGTTATACCTTTATTCGCTGCAATTTAACCGATCCACTAAAAGTTTTGAACGTTTCATAAATCGTAATTCGCTTCTAGAAAGGCGTTTTAAGTCTTTACTTACTGTGGGTTTAACCTGTCCACTAAGCGTTGTCAACGTTTACTAAGTCGTAATCGCCTTCTAGCAAGGCGTTGTACGTCTTATCTTACTGTAGTTTAATCTGTTCATTAAGCGTTTTCAAAGTTTACTAAGTCGTAATCGACTTTTTGTAAGACATCGTACGTCTTACCTTACTGTAGTTAAACCTGTTTACTAAGTCATAATCGACTTCTAGTAAGACATCGTACGTCTTACCTTACTGTAGTTTAACCTGTTCATTAACCGATATTGATGTTTTTTTAAGTCGTAATTCTCTTCTAGTAAGGTGTTTTACGTCTTTACTTACTATGGGTTTAACCTAAGCATTAAGCGTTTTCAACATTTACTTAGTCGTATTTGCCTTCTAGAAGTTATTTTAGAATGTTTCATACGATTAGGCTAGCAGTATCGTACGGTAATTTGTGCTTTCTTTACGAGCAGAAACGTTTTATAAAGACTGGAAAAAAGCCTTTCAATGGCTAGTAACGCTGTTCCCTAAGGGCATGATTGACTTGCTTTACTATCATTTAGTTCATATTATTGGGCCGCTCAAAGGTCACTCTTAGGTAACGCGGGCCAATATCCTTCACATGAACTTTATGATAATAGATCAGCCAAACATGCCTTCAGTGAACAGCGTAGCCTGCTGCCTCAGAAAGCTGTTCTCCCAGTCTTTGTAAGCTTCTGAAATTAATAGAACAAAAATTTATAAAGCACCTCAATAATAACTGATTACAGGTTACCAAAGATATGAACTAGATAGACTAGTATTTTCTCAACCCAACAGTTTAACCTCAACCTAGCCTAATAAATAAGTCGATAGCTTTTGCATCTTATATAAATAATAGTGGTATTGCAATAAAACCATTCAATAAAAATCTATAAATCTGTATTAGAAAATCAATTTAGATAAGTAATTAACTTTTTAAATACTTAAAACAAGATAAAATCGTCTTGGAGAATGCCCTTTTCGTTTTAAAGCTTTTGTAGGCACGCATTTGCTGTTATTGCCCACAGGCTAGCTCCTCTCATGGCGTAGCTCCTTCCTTGGCATCCGTTATTGCGAGTGAAGCCTTCTCAACCGGATTACAATATCTGAAATAAAATAATGTATATTTTAGGAAATAGTTATCGCAAACAAAGTAGAGCGTTCTATGATGGTAATTAGTACAAGTAGGTATTATGTTTATCTAACCAAACTACGACCACAGGTCTATTAGAGGACAGGTCGGCCTGGCATTGCAGGTTCTAAGTCAGAGAGGTCGTTTGAATCACTGATAGCAAATGACAAGTACTTACAGCTATAATCCTTTTTAAATGGTTCTCCAATACCGCGTGCCCATGATTGAAATCACTCCATTGAAGTTTGGTGTTTGGATTTACTTCTAGCCCAGAGTCCAAACGGGCCAATTATTTTCTTTGTTTGGAATCCAGGAAGCTATTAACAGCCTGTTAAGTAGCCCGTCCTCTTTGCGTATTATGTAAAGTACACCTTATCTGAAAAAAATAAACAATTAATTTTCCTAAGTTTTAAAACACTTTTGTACCAATTTACAAAATTTAATGCAAAAGTTCAAAACTGAAAACACTAAGTACATATTTTTATAAATCATTTTTCGTTCGTGTTTCTAACACAACCAGAATCTAGGGATTAGGTACCTAAACTTATCAAATACAAAACATGATTAGGTTCAAAAACATTAGGGAATAACTGAGTTTGATACAGGTACTCTACTTACCTCGAAACGACGTATCAATCAGGTGATTGCCCCATTTTGTTAATAAATCTGTGGGATTCTGGTCTGCCACGTTCGAAGCACGAAGATGTTTGTCTGGTTGGTTGCTGCTGATAGGTCTGTCTTGGACCTCTCTACATCTGTTTGTCTGTGCTTCCATACACTGACACAGCCAGCAGCGTTCAGAAAATGAGGGAAAATAAAAAAAACCCGCAAAATAAACTTTGAATGACTCAGAACTAAACCAAACACTCCGTCCAAAGTCAAACCAAACTGACGAATGAAACAAGTCGTTACGTGCTCGTGGCCTCGTGGGCAGTGCTGCCAACTCGATTACTGCAGATTATGCTAGTGGTGGGTGTTAAAAATAACAAAATAATAATAAATAGATATTCAAGACAATCTACTCAACATTATCGAGTCCCAAACTAAGCAGAGCTTACTATGGGAACCAGATAGCTGATATAATACTTAACACACATTTTTTTTGTAAATACATCTTAGAATACAATATAATGCCCCAACAGAGAAAAAAACAACTGTGTTCACCACAAGTATTCTGTTCTCGGTGGGGATCGAACCCACGACCTACGCCGCAGAAGACAGAGATCCTACCAACTGAGCTGAGAGGTCAATCAAAAATATGCTAAGTATACGTAGTCCTTAAGCCAAAACTGTACTGCATTACTAACTGCCTGTGTCATGTGTGTGTCGATTGGCGTATACTCCAAGCATAGTTCGTGTAGTTAGCACACAGCACAGAGCAAAAGTAGGTATTGAATGTGGTTCGTCAGGGTTCCAACCAAAAAGCGAGTAAACTCAGGGAAAGATTCTAAATGGGTGTTTTCACGGATATTTGATTTGTTTGATTTTTTTTTGTTTGTTACCACATAACTCGTAAACTAATTTGAAAAATTATATCTTAACTTTACTTTCAGATTAGTCCCATAGAAATTTCATCATAATCGGTTCAGCAGTTTTGTCGTTGGGTTTTCAAGTTTATATACTCTCTCTCATACAGTTATACGAACCAAGGTTATTTGTGTAGCTGGCAGCATTATTGAGATTTTCGTTTTACCTACGACAAGTGCCTTACAAAGGTGTATCTCGCAGTAACTAGAGAGTTTTTTTAAACTTAACCCACCAATTGACTGAAAGTCGTTAAAATAATAAAACTGAGTAAAATAAACTTTTCTTCCACCAAATTATATACAAATATTTGCGGACATTCCACACAACACAATCTAGCCGTAAACTAAGCAAAGCTTGGTAATATGAGAAACAGGTAGCTGAGACCTATATTACCTAAATAGGTATCAAATTTTTGTAGACACTGGTTTGGGTTCTTCGCTTGATCTAAGTATATACCTACCTACAGGAGAACAGGGCTTGTGTGTAGAAGCGAGGGTTCTGCCTTTGAATAGCAACAAGGAGTCATAGAGCGTAACAAACTTTTTTCAATGGAACAACTATTAATGGGTTTTATTAAACAGTGCTATGATTCAATAGGAACCTCCCTAATAAAACACAATGAAACACTTAAGTGGGTAGTGACACTTAAGTGAGTACCTACTTAAGTATTTAGGTAGGTAATGTACAAATCTGCCTACCTATCTATTACCTAGGATCGTACTTATGTAGGTTTTAAACGTTTGTATAAATAGTTGCGAAAGTATTATCCGTCGAACATTGCCATATCTACGGTTTCATTCACAGAATATTTAAGTCACCAGATGACGTTATTTGACCATTTGATCAGTCGTAACTTGAGCATTAATGAGCCTTTAATATAGGAAAATATTGCTAAATTTACGGTTATATTAGCCAAATATGTATGCCGTTATTAGGCTTTTTTAAAGTTTGACTATATAATATCTCAAGTACCATCCGCCCTATCTTAAGGTGAATATTGTTATATCTACGGTTTCATTTACTGAATATAAAAGTCGTTAAATTAAGTTATTTCACCGTTTGGTTAGTCTTAACTCGATTGTATTTCGCCTTAAGATACGGTAAATATTGCCAAATTTACGGTTAAATTGGCCAAATATGTATGGCGTTATTAGACTTTTTAAACGTTTGATTAAATAGTAACTAAAGTATCATCCGCCCTACCATAAGGTGATTGTTGTCTTATCTACGGTTTAATTAACCGAATAAGTAAATCGTTTTATGATGTTATTCACCGTTTGATTAGTCGTAACTTGATCGTATTTCGCCTGATGATAACACTAATATCACCAAATTTACGGTTATATTGACCAAGTATGTAAATCGTTATATGACGTAATGTTACCGTTTAACCAGTCGATATCTTGAGCATGTATTGCCTTACGAAAAGGTGAATATTGCCATATTTACGTTTATATGTATGCCGTTATAAAACCTAATGTTACCATTTGATTCGTCGAAACCTGAGCATATTTGGCCTTATAATAGGGCAAATGTGGCCACATTATACCTCTAAGTTGCCGAATTCATACGTCGCTGAAAGACTTTAAGTTTACGTTCAAATTTTTGTGACTAAAGTATATTCTGCCTTATTGTAAGGTGAATATTGTCATGCTTAAGATAATTTAAGCCGCTTTCGAAAGTTTGTTTATGACTTAGGTTTACGTTTGTTTAGTTTTTATTAAAGCATATATCGCCTTAATTTAAGTTAAATTTTGCCTTAATTACGGTGATATTCAACAAATATTCAACGTCGTAAATTTAAAGCGTTTTCAATAGTCCATTACTGCTGTATTAACAGTGTTAAGTTGGATTCCAAGACTACCTTACGTTAAGTCATTCAAGACGGTTCGTGTTTATCATAAGAGACGTACCAGTTTATCGCAAACGAATATAAAGTCAAATTAACCGTAAGCGTTTCAAAATCGCCTCGCGTCATTACAATTCAGCCGTCAAAGGTGGAATTCATCTTAGGCTAGAAATCCATTTTTCTCAGTGTAAAGAGGAAAGATTTGTATTTTTGTGTGCTTATGATAAAAAACTCAAAAACTACTGTGCCGATTTCAAAAATTCTTTCTCCATTGGAAAACTACATTTACCTTGAGTAACATAGGCTATATTTATGCGTGTTTAAAAAATAAATATCCACCCGTGCGCAGCCAGGACAGGCCGCTCGCGCTAGCTAGCTAGTATTAAATAAATAAATATTGTAGACAATCCACTCAACACTATCTAGCCCAAATTAAGCAGAGCTTGTACTATGGGAACCAGAAAGCTGATATAATATGTACTTATATACTTATTTTGTAAATATAACACCCAGACGGAAAACAAACATCAGTGTTCACCACACAAATATTTGCTCTAGGTATCGGACAACATGAGGATTGTCAATATTATTAAAAATATAAAAAAGCAAGTATGTGTACGATAATTATGTCCAAGGTTTTCTCTCTCACCGCCGACTAGGATCTGCTCCCCGTTGTGGTGGTAGATACCCCTCGAATTGATGGAGGGAGGCAAAAGTTTGGACTTTTCTACGTCTATCCTTTTCTATCACGTAAGAACTTTTCTGAAAATTCTAGATTTTGCCAAAATCTTCGATAATTCTCTAGAACGATCTTAATTCCACCCAGGCAACGCCGGCTTTTGCGGCTAGTTTCCTCATAAAACTATAGCAGAGTTCGTACGTTTTTTACAAAGCTAAAGAAAAAATATGATTCTACTGGGACTTAAAAGCGAGCAGTATACATAGTCTGACGTGTTTCCTAAAGAAGAAAGAAAGAAAGAAAATAACGTTTATTTATCGCACATGCCCCTCCAAAGAGGAACATTTTGAGTGCTACAAATAAGAAAAACTCTATCAGTAACTCTAAAAACAGAAATGTGTCTGCGTGTGTATTATACTGTGTGTGAGGGTGTGTGTGTGACGTTTTGACGTAGGATTTATTTAGTAACAACTCACACATACGCAAAACCAGAACCAGAGACAGAGCCAGACAGAGCTCATGGTGGCCTACAGCCTCTATTTCCCTCGAAGGTATACTTCCATGTTTTTTTTTCGTTCCCTTGATGTGATGGATTAATCCATTTGCTTCAGTGCTCTGTATCTTGGGGTCTGTTGGTTAGTAAACTAACTTACTTCGAATAATGTTGATTGATGAAGATTCAGGCAATAATGTGTATGATATATTAAATACCAGTGTAATATCAGCTACTGCAAAATGTACCAAATGAAATATTGGAAAGTACTTAACTCTGACTATCATCTAATAAAAATAAGAACAACAAGTTTGATATTATTTGGATCTAACACTGATTACAAAAATGCGATCAATAATGCTATCATCACTTTTGAACTTTAAATAAATAAAAATTCTGGACAATCCATGCAACACTATCTAGCCCCAAATTAAGCAGAGCTTGTACTACGGGAATTAACATAGCTGATAATATACTACAAACTTATGTAAATACATATTTTTTTCTTGGTAAATATTTCCTTAGAATACAATATAACACCCAAACAGAAAAAAAACCTCTGTGTGCACCACACAAATGTTTGTTCTCGTTGGGATCGAACCCACGACCTTTGTTGCCTAAAGCAGATCAACTACCTACTGAGCTTAGAGGCCAGTACTTACTTTCTATGCTTTTAGAAAATTGTGTTAGTATTTGGACAAGAACAGAAGTTTTACGAACGACCTATCGGTGCTATCCGAGAGCCACTCGAGTTTGAACTCCAGTTTAAGTATACTTGTAGAAGAGTTGTAACTTTTCTTTTGGTGCATTCCATGTACAAACAAAAACGTGACGTATTATGAGGTAGAGAAAGTTTATTTTATTTATTTAGCGCTTATTTTTCCATCAACGAAGCAAAGCTATTCGTCGAATAAAAATAAGTCGGCCCTTGTTTTTGACAAGCCTACAAAAGAGATCATATATTTTTATAAATATACATACAAGTGCATAATATGTGTACAAGTACCTAACTACCTACTTTAAGTATAAGCTATATTGTATGCCAGAAATGTATAGGCTGCTGAAACAAAGATCTTTCTTACACTGTTTAACAATAAATAAATAAATATTGTGAACAATCCATACAGTACTATCTAGCCCCAAATTAAGCAGAGCTATTAAGGGAACTAGAAAGCTGAAATAATACTAATATACTTTTTTTGTCAATACGTAGTTAAAATACAATAAAACATCGAGACAGAAAAGATTTGTGTTCACCACACAAATATTTATTCGCAGCTAACAGCTAAAATATGTGTAAGACTTCTATTTGAACCAGTTGCAGGGTATACATATCGTTCGAAGGTTTATGAGGTTTATGGATCATTTTCAAGCAAAACACTGTCACAATTTGTAAGTGTATTTGTACTAACCAAGGAATTTATGAACTATACAAGCAGAGAGCACAAACAGTACCCACTAAAACTCGTTGGGTAACACATAAACCTCGTACGTCACTACTGGACGTTTATTTATAGTAACTGATAGTTTAGCTGTGCCTCTGTCCTCTCTGTGCGGTGTTAGCTCAGTCCAAACTAAACAGCTCTGCATTCAGGAGCGCTGACTAAGCGGTTTCGAGCCAGAATGCAAATGAGATTGGATGCGGCGTATTACGAGACGTCATAGTTCACCCGCTACGCCGTAGAGGGTCTACGACCACCTCTTACCATAATTTGAGACACCTATGATTTTCTAATTGCGACGCAACCACATTTTCTGCCAAGACTATATGCTTCTCTTGATAGTTTTTAAGGAGCCTCTTTGAGGCGCACTTAAAATCCTTTCACCACACTTGGTTCGAAAAAATCAGTGACACGATAAGAAGAAGATAGTTTGCGTGAAATAAAATTTAACAATGAATAAAACCATGCGTACATCAAATACCGCTGTAATTTTTAACAGCGTTTCACTGAACGCTTACATGTGCGCCAGACTTTATAATTTTTTTTAATGGTTAAGTGTTGGGCACACTGGAACTTCACTGCTATTATTTTAGACTATTTTTGATTTGTAAAAGGATCATATAAAAAAACGGTTAGGAACCGAGACGTAGTTTGTTGCCTGTTCTTCTACACTTGGTCGCGTGGAACTGGCACCTAGACTCACCTAGCTTTAAGACGTTTCAAAGTGATTCTTGCATCGTACTGAATAAAAAAATTTTGAGTTTGAGTTTGAGTTTGGTTATTTAACTGGCCTACCCAGTTCAGGGAGGACTACCAAAAATATACCCTTTCCTGTATTGCACAACGTTCAACTTCCGAGACTGTCAAGTCTCCTGTGCCTTTAATTAGCAACGAAACCGACTTTAAAGCGGAACAACGCAGTATGACCATCGCGACTTGACAACAGAAAAATAATTCACACTGCTTTGAAATAACAACAAGAAGAAGCAGCAGAAGCTTTGTACAAACCCCAGCAGCTGTGTCAGCTAATTGGCTACATGACGCGAGCTTAATTAAACTATACTATCCCACTTAGATTAGAATGCTGGCTAGCGGAAACCGCGCGGGAATACTTGACACAAATACCGTACCTCTTTTTCACTAAGTGAAGTGGCACCACGCTGGAACTTCCCTACTATTATAATTAGTTTTGATTTGTAAAAGGATCATACAAAAAAAAGGTAGGAACAAAGCCTTAGCTTGTTGCCTGTTTATCCCGTGGAACTGGCACCTATAGACTCACCCAGCTTTAAGACGTTCAAAGAGATCTTTGGTATACCATTGAATAAAGAAATATTTGAATTTAAAAAAGCTTAAAGCCCTACGTGATCAGGCCAAGCAATATAGAAACATGCGGAAGGACAATAGGCTCGACCAGGAAAAGTATAATTGATCACATTAGACTACTGCTGGACGTAGGTCTCTCACATGACCACTGAGCTCAGTTTTCTACCTCTCATTATCCAGAGCTTATGAAATACTATGAGTGGAATAAAATATGGAAGTTACTTTTTATCCTCAACCCAAGTTAGTGCTTCCGCGGGTAAAGCAAACATTTTTAGTATTTTTATCTTGTTCTTAGGACACTTATCACAGTGTACGAGAAGACAGGTCAATCACGATGACCTACATAACCTGTGACATACCTACTATTATTCCGCACTACGCTACGCGGGCTGAATTCTTGGCGTAATTAGAAATTCACTCTCCCAGCTGCAATAAGCTTAATGGAAAGTCCGTGTTAGAGCTCATGGCTAAACGGCTTCCTCACTCCACATGAGGTGTACATATTTTTCAACTAGCAGCCCGTCCCGGCTTTGCACGGGGTAGACAATATTGTTGTACATTATTTTGTTCTATCGCTAATAGTTTCGGCAGCGCATTCGACGAAAGACATTTTAAGACTCATTTCTCTACACCTTCGGTTACATTGTTCAAATTTTACCAAGGATCCCTATTTTTTTCAAAATGAATGAATGAATGTAGCCTATGTCAAATTGGAAGAATGTAGCATTCAATTGGTGAAAGAATTTTTTAAATCGGCCCAGTACTTTTTGAGCCTATTCATTACAAACATACAAAAATAGGTACAAATCTTTCCTCTTTATAATATTAGTGTAGATAAAAACATGACTATGTAGAGTTTTTATTTTTTGTACAACTAGCTGATGGAACAAGCATAGCCTATAACAAAGCATTGCCTCGTAGATCATACACGTCAAACATGCCCTACGATGCACTGTCCTTGAACTTGAGGCATACATATGTTCAGCCTCACGTGCCAGTAACTTCACTAGCACCTTCGAACGGAAGCACAGCGATGCTGCTTCACGGCAGAAATAGGCATGGTGGTAGTACTTCCTCGGACGAGCTCCTCACAAAGATTTCTACTTCTACTAGATGTGAAGAAACCCGCAGTTTATAACCGGCGCCACGTAATTTATAGTAGAATTATAAAAAAAAAAACGTCGGCTGAAAAGAAGGGTGATATAAGTTTGAGGACCTATCTATCTTGTTTTTCCCCGTCTTTGCTTGTAACTCCAAAAAGAATACCTCAAAAACTTGCGAAAATATTTGCAAGGAGTGGAGTAGTTATCCTATATAAACTACAATTTCCTTTCTTCGGTCCTTTCCTACTAGTGTAAATTCATGTGAAATACTTGAAATGCACGTGACATGCATTGCGAGTAAAGTTGGAAAAATATGACTTTGTCCCATTTGCTATTATGAAGATAGAGGTGGAATAAAAATGAAAGAAGTCGAAAGGACTTTTCGGACCTTGGTTTATTTAACATTTTGTAACATTTTGACTGGCCTCACAGCTCCACTGGTTCGCTTTATACCTTCTGCGCCTTAGGCCGTAAGCTAAATATTTGTGGTCGTGGTTGCTATTCGATTACCTATTCATCATCACTAGCCTGAAGAAGTCTGTTAGACATAAGAGTATACTATATACATATATTTCCCGGAAGATTCGTAGCCCCCTCCTTCCACCGCCCTCCCAATCTTTGCAATGCCAAAAAGTATATTCTATTCATTGAAGTTTTAGCAAGGGTTATCAAGTTTCAAACCTTCAAGTATTAAGACCTACAAACAAAGAACTTTCACGTAAATATTTATCCAGTAAAGCCAAAGCAGGGAAATCGATAGCAAAATGGGATGAGGTGGATATGGTTTTCAAAACAAAAAGTTTCAGAGTTCGTAAGAGTATGAACATGAGGTATACAAAAAGTTTTGTGAAAAAACAAGTCTTCTGAGTGCCTAAATCAAGACTTACTGAAAAAGTTTTCTTCATCTTAGAAAATATGCTTCGCAAAAACAATACGCCCTGGAATCGCATGACGACCGAATTACAACCTATATAGAAAATATCGTGTATGCGCGTTTTCAACAATCATACATACAAAAAAAAATTTGATTCTTCCTAACATCTATTGGCGATTATGATGAAACTAACTGCTTTAACACTAAAGCTTTTCCATTAGATGGCGTTGTTAAGCAACTCTAAACTAATAAAAATATGACTCTTCCGTACATGAGAAGACTGGTAGAAAATGCTGTTAGCATTAAGTCCTCCTAGCACATAAGTTTGTGTTTAAAGTTTTAAATAAATAAATAAAATAAATACATCTATTGGCGAATAATATTTTTTGAATAACTAGCTGCTTTAACGACACATTAATTTATTTTTCATCATTTTTATCACTATGTAATTCGTAATTCGATAAAATTTCTATCAAATACAATTTACCAAAAAAAAACCAAGCGAAGCTCGGTCATACCAGCTCGTAGTAATTACATAAAAAATATATTGTAATTAGTTGTTCGGACGAAGAAAAAATAAATTTGACCTATTCACGAGGAAAAATGAAAACAATCACTAAAGTTTCTTTCTTTATAAATTTTTATTAGCAAATTACTCTTGAAAAATAAAGCCTTAATTTGCAATTAAGTCATTTTTTTTTACTCAAAAATAATTACAAAATAAACTGTAAAATAAGAAAAATAAATTTATAGAACTTAGGTTCTATCAATCTATTTTAGAGACATCTATCTATTTAATTTTATTTATATTTTACCCCTCTAAAATATAAATAAAATAGATCCACTAAAATTAAATATTAACTTACCTAATATCTACAGAGATTCAATAAAAAATAATAGATTCATCAACTTAAATCAAATATTACCTACACTTAATGCATACATATACACATAATTATCTAATTACTTACTAAATTACTCATATGAAAATATAAAATGTAACGTAAAAATTAACCTTTGGTTTACTTTGGTGCAATATGTTACATCATAAGTCTAAATGATCTATAGACCACAATCACATTTTCCATGAGTTTGTAAAAGTGAAGCTACCAGGTATTTTTTCTCACTCGTCAGGACATCTGTCCAAATACTAGTAGTACAGATAAATTAGACAGGCATGGCCTTACTTACAAGCGTTACTTAGGTGTGACGTACTGCTTAAAGTTCGCTCTGTCACTATTTGACATTACCGGATGGTAAGAGATGACAGATGCTCAAACACTGATTATCTTTTGAAAAACGCTTGTAAGTAATGGGGTCAATGTTCTCAAATTGGAATTTGAAAATGTATCTCAAAGTTACTTAAAATGGCTCAAATAGATTACGGTTGAGGTTTATCCGGTCATAAATATAATATCTAGCTGGCTTATAGTGTCAAAGCCTATGATTCAGAACCGAAAGATTACGCTGGCGTATGTCAAAACGCTTCCTGTTTTGACATAGACAAGCTTAAGTTCACACTTAGTTGTGTCTCTGAATCTTATCCTTGTTATAATGTAACTCGCCTTTTTATGAGAAAAACGAGAACTCTCTGGAAGGTACAGATGAGGGTCATCACTCTCAGCAGTGATGAGCACGGCGCATGGAGGCAGAAGTGGGACACTTTGTAAACACTTTACCAGCTTCAAACCCAAACAGTGTGTCGTCCCTGTCAAAGATCACGTCTATAGAAGTCAAATTGTTCGGATTACGTGTATTCACATCTTTACCGAACACTCCACATATAAAACTCTTGATATCTGGATTGCTGGAACCACATATAACTCTTCTAGTTCTGGTTCGCTCAAAATGAAGATCAGCTAGCAACAAACCCCCGTCCCTTAAATGTATCATCGCCTCTTTTTCGTAGTTCGCGTTACGATGGTCTATGAGTGTGGTGATGCCTTTAGCCAGAGCCGTCAGACCAAGGCCCATTTGGTCTTGTTTAAGTTGTGCATTTGTGTCCCGATATCTTGCATGCTCATCAATGATGACGGCTACCTCTTTATTCAAAGAAGGTGCTTTCAAAAGCTTGCAGTTAGCAGGGATGGTGTATTTCTGCAAAATGGATTGCTTGAATTCTTCTGGTAATCCCTGTTTTAGTATTGGATTCCACTGTTCGACCACTTTGGAATGGATATTTTCTCCATTAATTGAAAAATCACTTGAGAAAACGTCCAGTAACTCTGTAGACTGATCCAGTACGCTGCTGACGGTCATGTTATCTTCCTGGACCGATTCCGAATTTGTAAGTGATTCATTTCTTGAATTTGCTAATTCATTTCTCGAGCCTTGTACCTTTTCATTTCGTCCTACTTCAATATGGCTGCTGGGTTGTGATGATTCCGGACTTTTTTGTTGTACACTGCCTGGATGGTTTCCCTTCAAACTGGTACATGGTTTGACTGATCTCCTCTTTGAAGAATCCGCTTCCCGAACGCTTTGACTATTCTCCCGAGCAACCAAGCTCGTCCGTGCTCTACAGCTATTTTCTGGTCTCGTTTGTGGTACTAGTAATGCAGGTGGAGGTACATCACCACAGCAAGTTTCATTTACGCCATGACTTGGGCTAGCATCAGAAACGTCACTCTGATTTGAAGAACTAGAGTCTGAAACAGAAATTAAAAGTATAATGATGGTTTCAGCTTACCAAATACTCTCTATATTCTACAATATATTTATGGAAATATTTTTATCTAAACAAGTTAGCAGGTTTTAGTGTTGATTGATTACGAATTAATTTGCTTCCAGATAATTGCACTTTGTGTTAAGAGCTCAAGTAACATTATTTGTAATCAAATAGTATTACTTGAAACCGTGACTATTATTATTAATATTATTAATGTTCTAGACCTAATTTTATCCTTGTCGAGAAATTAATAAATAAATACAAATATTAATGTCATTTATACACTTACCATGATTTTTATATTTTCCAACAATATAAGCAGAAGGTGCTCCTCCAGTTTTTTTTTCCAAAAGCTGTTCAGCCTTCCTTATTTTATTCTTATAATGCTGAATACTTTCTTCCGCGCTTCGTTTTGTCGGTTTTGTTTTGGACATGATTGATAAAAATTGTAAGTGGTCAAAATAAGCACAAGTGTTTCTTACCAGAGCTATACAGACACTAAAGACAACTTGAATTCGCGTCTTTTATACCAAGCGCATGCGCACGTATGTCACTGATATCACATGTTTTTCGTGGTATCTACCCGAAAAAATATGTTATTCAGGCGGTCGGCGGATAAACATCCAATTAAAAATTAAAAACAAGTGGTCAAAAGGTTATCATCAACATGGCAAAATAAAAAAGTATTTCACACGAATAGGTGACAGTAAAATATATCATAATCAGGTTATTGGTTTTAGCAATAGGTTAAGGAAAACGTCGTGTTTAATTGTAAAACCTATCACGTATGGAAAACTATTGGAAAAAGTGATCTAAAAGCAAAATGTATTATGTATTTGGGATTCTATTCCTAAGGCTATTTTGGGTTGGTCCCACGAATACCATACGCTTACATAAGCGTTTTTAATGTTCTGTGACATTAAAAAACGCTTATGTGGTGATGAAGCCAGGATATGATAGAAGAACTCTTCAGTGGTCACTAGTAGACCCCTCGTGTTTGGACTCATTTGATTTGTTTTGACGTGTCCAATACATTGGACTTGGTAACGAGGGTCTGGTGATCGAGCCAGGAGATCTTCATCGGGATTAGGAACTCTTCAATGGTAACTAGTAAATCCCTCGTGTTTGGACTCATTTGATTTGTTTTGACGAGTCCAATACATTGGGCATGGTAACAAGAGTCTAGTGATGAAGCCAGGAGATAATAGAGGAACTCTTGAGTGGTAACTAGTAGATCCTTCGTGTTTGGGCTTATCTGATTCGTTTTGACGAGCCCAATATTTTGGGCATGGTAATCAGGGTCTGATGATGGAGCCAGGAATTGATGAAGAAACATTTTTTTATGAATTCTTCTCAAATAGGTAATCCTTATTTACAGTATTCGCGATGGATCTCAAATTGGACTTCAAAACCCCTTTGTGCTACCCAAATAGGTTCTACATGATTTTTTTAGGGCGCTTTATTTATTCTGGTTGGCTTTGAGACAGTTTTATACAGGTATGCAAACGGTACAATCTGAGTCTGAGGGAACATGATGTGATTTTCCAACCTCATTGTTTTAGCAAAGCAAAAAAAAAAACAAGTTTAATCTGACAAACAAACGTTAACGTCGGAACAGGTGCAAAAATATTTGCACCTGTTCCTTGCATAACAGTAGGCCTACCACAAGCTCTGTCTGGCTCTGGCTCTAGTTTTGACTCTGTGTGAGTGTTGAATAAATAAATCTTACGTCGAAACGTCACATAGATACACAGTATAATTCACTGGTGAGCACTCACACAGACTCAAAACCAGAGACAGAGCCAGACAGAGCTTTTAGTAGGCCTGCAGGAAAACTTTACATCCAATCCTTGTGCAAAGCCTGCATGCTTACATTTTGTTTTTTTTTTGTTGAGAGATAATAATGGCATTTCAATGATTTTCTTTTCAAAAATCTATCATAAATTAATTATTTATTTTAAACGATTACAATCTCTAAGCAATTGTATAGTATAATAAACTTTACCAACAGGTCGAAAATTAGAACAACAACATTTTATTCAGTTTCCTTAAATATTTTAGGGCAAATATTACTTGCCTGTGTAGATTAACTCCGTATTACTATTTATTTCTTTTTTTATAATAATAGTAGCAATAAACAATAATATCAGGAACTTGGATCTCGACACTTTCAAGCGAGGAGAGATGGTAGGAAGGATTTAGAGGAGACCTTTGCCTAGCAGTGGGATGATATCTATATATCATCCCACTGCTAGGCAAGGGTCTCCTCTAAACCTATGTTAAATATAAAATATTAGGCGCTAGCTCCTAGTCTTGGTCCCACCTGCGTTGCTCACTGAGACAAAAAACTATAAACAATTCAAGGCACAATCTTGTGCGTGGATATCATATTATTATAACCTGAAAACGTGAATATAATAGTAGGCCTACCACAAGCTCTGTCTGACTCTGTCTCTGGCTCTGGTTTTGAGTCTGTGTGAGTGCTCACCAGTGTATTAGATAGATAGATAACTCTTTATTGTCACTTCACCACACAGAAACATAATACAGAATTCATGAAGATTTTTGGCAAAACAATGGGCGACCTTATCGCTTTGAGCGATCTCTTCCAGGCAACCTTTGCATGGAAAAGAAAACAAAACAATATGTATTATACTGTGTGTGTGACGTTTCGACGTAAGATTTATTTAGTCAACACTGATACACTCTCAAAACCATAGCCAGACAGAGCTTGTGGTAAGCTCAGCGAAAAGACATGCAAACCTTTTGATTCATCAGAGTGATGAATGAACTCTACGTGGGTTTTCCTCCGATATAAAAGCCGTGAAAATAATTCTAATTTGCATTCACACCTTTTTCTTCATAATGTTTCTTTGCTTTTGCTACCGTTTGCTGTGTAGCTGCAAAAAGTTAGATTTACAGTAAAAAAAAGTACACAGGCCTTACTACATTGTAGTAGACAGAAAAAACATTTGGGTTCACCATACATAATATATTTGTTCTTGGTGAGGACCGGACCCACGGCCTAAGGTTCGAAATAAAGATATATTATTATTATTAAGGCGCAGAAAATAGAATTATTACCAGTCCTTATATAAGTACAATTCCGTATAGGTGGTCTTTTGCTGTACCTACCAGTTGACCATACGCTTCCTGTGTGGTAATAGGTAAGTAAACAGGCATTTACATCTATTAAATTACATTTTTTTGTAGATGATTTATATAGCGTCAGAGGCAACTGATGTTTACTCATGCCTCTACTTACGGGACGCTATAGTGCCTGGGACAGAATTTTAGATCGATATGCTTGCCCAGAACCTATACCATTCCCACAGCTTAGTTGGCCTAATCCACAGGAAAGACATGGTCAATACGTGCGACTAAACTAAATACTGTATTCCTATATGTATGTGTCATAGTAATCAATAAAGAGTTATCTATCTAGCTATCTATCTAAACCGCAGGCAAACACACTGTACACAACTCAGTAATGTAAACAAAATCACGGTGAAGGAAAACATTGTGAGAAACAAATTTCGTATAAAAAAAAGTTAACCTATCGGTTGATTTAATTAAGTTTTTTCCTTGTATACTAAGGAAAAAATCATAAAAACATTTAACGAATTATTTACATTAAACAATGATTATTTAAATTCTAGGAATTGTTTTCATTCTCGTAGCTGTGCGTACGTGACCGATGTATTCTGTAACTTGGACCAACAATTATGCAAAGTTTCATCATACTTGGTAAGGTTATCACGGGTTGAGTTAATAGATAACAATCCATACTAATTTATTGTGCCAGTTTTCACTGTCTCAAAGCTAAACGAAAATTAGAGCAAATGATCCATATGTAACTGGTGGCCAGCAAAAAGTAGCCTACACGTCGTTTCAAACATTTTTTAAGGAGTTTACTTTGATGGAGCCATTTCTTTGCTGTATCAGCTAGTAGCATAAACAGTACCAGAAGAATCAAGAACCTAGTTCTTTTGCTTTTGCATTGCCTACGTCTCACTAAGCTGAAGCGGCACCACACTGGAACTTCTCTGCATTTTTTTTTGTTTTTGTAAAAGGATCATACAAAAAACCAAGCCGTTTATTGCTGCCTGTTCTTCTAGGCTTGGTCACGTGTAACTGGCACCTAGACTCACCTAGCCTTAAGACATTTCAAGGTGATCCTTGTGATTCAACTGAATAATGAAATTTTACATTCTTGATTTCTTTACAGTGACACCTTTCCAACGATGAAACGCCTACCAGAATGGAGGTGAAGAAGAATGAGAAGCCCGGCAGCCTATCGCCCAAAAAGCTGGTGCTAAAGCGAGACAGAGGTGATGAGGGAAAAAGCTCGCGATCATCCAGCAAATCAGAGAAGGAAATAAAACTACCTCCAGAAAGATCGCCGAGTGATGACGGACGGAAGGAACGGCGATTGTCGAAGAATAGCGAAGGCTCCAAAGAAACTATAGAAAGGTAAGTTACTAATTATCTATACAATAGTAGATTGATAAAGTAGATTGTTACACAAGGGCATTAAGTGAGCTATTACGAAGTAGATCCTATTTGGCCAAGGGTGCTAATGGATCTAGTGCACCCGAGATATTTAAACGCGCAAGCGAACAAAGCGAGCTAGGGCGAATATAGTTTGAGGGTGCAATAGCTACTTACAACCAAAGTAAGCATTCTAGAGGCCAGTCAAATTCAATCACAAGTTTTAAAACGCTTGCGGAATCTTACGTAAGAGACCCCTAGTTTCGTGCAATCGTCTGCTGATAAATTCTGTCGGTGACCTTTTTTCAGGTTCACTGTCTATTGATAGTAGCTATTAGCAAATGTAGGATGAACCTACCTATTGCATAATAATATTTAAGAGTTGTGTAACTACCTACGCTTGTGAAGATTTGATGCGCGTAGCAGCCGCTACGAACTGCTACGGCGTAGCAAACCCATTCTATACCTCAAGCACACCTCAAACCCTAGTTTTAACCGACTTCAAATAAAAAAAGAGGTTCCTTTTTTATGTTTGTTTTTTATCGTCTAACTTCGTCACTTATGAGCTGATTTGGACAAGAGATATTTATGTATATAACTCAACCTTACAGTCACCCTACTTTGATCGTTGACCAATCTCGTTTCAATAATATTTATGTATCTATTGATTTGCTCTATTTTGCATGCTTCGCCATTAGCCTAAATTTACTTGTGTACTATCTCTTACTCTTAGTCTCATAGTAAGTAAAAAAAACACTTTTAGCTACAGCGAAGCGTACGCGTCGTAGAGATAATCTTTATCATGACTACTAGTGCGCCCGTTGGTTGAACGACATTATTTGCTAATGCTCGTCGTAAAGATAATTTTTATCATGACTACTAGTGCGCCCGTTGGTTGAACGACATTATTGCTAATGCTCGTCGTAAAGATAATTTTTATCATGACTACTAGTGCGCCCGTTGGTTGAACAACATTATTGCTAATGCTGGGATGAGACTCGCGAAAGAACGGAAAAAGTGATGCAATAAGGAGGAGGCCTACCACAGAATACAATAGAAATGCGATCATGCGCCGTTTTCATGGGAGCCGATGTTGCCAGTTTTACATTTCCACTATTATATTTAAAATATCACTAAATATCAAGATTCTAAGAAAAAGGAAATAAGGAAAAAGTTAAGAAAGTATTTATATGTTTTATATTGTCGCTTAACTTGGTCGGAAAGTAATTCTTGCGCTGCTGCAAGGCATTTTTCACTTTACGACTTCCGAAAAAACTGTTGAACTTGTATGGAGAAAGCATATGCTCATGTATTTTGGCGACACTTTTCCGGCCACATGGCCCTTCCACTTAGTTCTGTGAGGCCTACACTCAGCAGTAGGAGCAAACGGGCTGAAATGATGATGATGATGACTAGTGCAAAGCTCAAGACTATCTTGAGGCCACTTTGTTCAAGTCTCCAGTAAACTATGATATATTGCAAGACACTAGAACTAACTAAAGAAGTTACGAGACTATAAGTTACCCGACCGTGCGGGATTGAGTTACTTTACGTAACTAGTTTTGTTAAGTTTTACTCTTTGCAGTAACGACCGATCAAAATAGTATATTTCATTACAAGTGCGAGAAGGCTGTCATTGCAAAGAGTTCCGACAAATGTCTACCCGAGCCGAAGGCGAGGGTTGACAGTCGGAACAAGTTGCAATGACGGTTCCGCACGTGTACTGAACGACTATTTTTAATACAGTTGCGAAAAAATTAAGCAATTTAATAAAATAATAAAAATACCATTTGCTTTTTTCTCTTCTCTCCACGCATTAAGTTCGTCGTATGTATGCATGTAGCGACTTTTTGACTTTTCCGGTAAAATGTTCTCCGAAGCATTTTGTGCAATTATACTGAGTTCCGGTGGTGTTAAGGTTGTTCGATTCCGATACAAACTGAATTTACACAACTATGGGCAAACAAAGTATAAATGTACACTGAAATAGCTGTAATAGAATTTTACAGTGGTCTTTATTGCCGGCCAGTTATATAAAGTTGGAGAAAACTGTAGGATAACAGAAATATTAATAAAAAACCAAAAAAGTAATTTTTTCGTCATTCTTTCTAACGGGTACTCGGCATTGAATACGTGAATGAGCTTAAAACATATGACTCAAAATAGTCGTAAAAGTCTGTTAGTTCTTTTTCTGAAGCCCCGACTGCCACGACCAACGGCTGACACTCCAACTTTATATAACTGGCCGGTAATAAGGACCACTGTAAAAGCCTATTACAGCTATTTCAGTGTACATTAATACTTTATTCGCCCATAGTTGTGTAAATTAAGTTTGTATGGAAATCGTACCCCCTTAATTCAAAAAAACTAGGGTCGAAATTACTCATTTTGTGCAACAAACAAATAAACTCGCAAAGAAAATTTCTGAAAAATGGCGCCAACCGTAAAATATAAGAAGAGATTTTTTTTTTTTCTTCACCCATTCTGGAAGGCAAAGGGGACTATACCCATACAGCCAAGTCTTCAGTAAATTTTTTTTATTGATATGAATTGAAAATGAAATTGAATGAGATGAAATGAAATGAAACCTAACATAACTCATTCAATCAAATCATTAAATCTGTTAATGAAACAAATTAGTAGCTTTTTTTTAGAAATAATACGTATTTGCATGAATCATAAAAATTTCGATGAATTTTTTTAGTAAAAACTTCATGGTTGGTTTTTCTTTTTAGACATTATTTTGACAGTTGGGAAAGAAAAAGCACTAGTGCGGGAATGGTAAAAAAAAAGCACGCGTGTGTAATAGCCCACATCCCGAACGCTATACGTCCCTGCAATACGCCACTTTTTGAGCAACTGTATTAAAAAATATATTTTAATAAAATTACGAATTTTTATCATCATTTCAATGTATACATCATCATATTTTGTATCAAATACACTCGAGAGAAATGAATTCGGGACATTGCATCAGCATGACATTTAATAAAAAAACTTCGACGTTGCATAACCGGATTCAAATCCGCCGACTTAAGATCGCAAGACGGGATTGCTACCACTCAAATCAAATCAAATGTCTTTATTTGGAACAAAAACAATAAATAAAAACGTTGACACTGCAAAAGTTAAAAACCTCTTATCCACCAATTCTCTCTTATTCTTCTTATTTAATGGCATTTGTCCATTTTGGATAAGTTTTGCCACTGTCTTGGTCAATTGGTGTACATAATATTTACAAAATTTTATCCATCTATTTAACTGGGGCTCAGTTTTTTGTACATGAAGTGATGTAAAGAAGATAGCCTTTTATTTTAAGAAAATTGTCTGGTAGATAAAACTAATGTACTTCCACATTTGGATTAATACTACACCCCCTCCCCACATCCGCCCTAGCACTACCCCCGCGTGAAAGCTCATGAATTGTTTAGTTGTGATCCGTACGGGCAAAGCGGGCACATTGTTATAATCTTTGCAGACTCCATTTGCTATTCCGGTAAAAGGTTTCGTAAGCTAAACTGATGTTTGTTTATTCAAGATCATGCTTCTAGATTCAGGAAACAGCATATGATTAACATTTTATTTTTCACCGTACCAATACCTACATCAAACAAATAAAAAAAAATTGTGGTAGTCCGTATATGCCGAGATAAAAATAAATGACCCACCTCTGACTACCACCTCCTCTCACCCCCCTCCCCCTGACTTTTGGCTAAGTTTGCCAAAGATCGACAAACTTCGCCAAAAGTTGGTTAGGCTGACCGGTTACGTGTCAGCTGACGTCAGTGACGCGAGTTCATTTTTTTTAAATAAAACTAACTGATGTAACAAGCATAATATGGCATAGCCTTTAACAAAGCATTGCCTCGTAAGTCACGCGCGTAAGGAACGTGCCCTACGATGCACTGTTTTGCGTCCATCAATTTGAGACATGCAGATTTTCAACCTCGCACGTGCCAGTAATGGCACCCACACCCTTCAAACCGAAACACAGCAATGTGGTAGAAATAGGCAAGGTGGTACCTATTAGTACTTTCCTGGACAAGACACACAAAGAGTTATAAAGGACTTTGACGTGACGTGAAATTCTACTAATAAAAGCTTAATTTTTTTCCAGACAAGACTCAAAAACCGGTTCAATAACAAGTCCTAAGGTCTCTCGCAAGTACTTCACGAACTGGAAACAAGCCTGTGACAAGACGAAGGACAAGACCAAAGAGCTGCTGAAGCGATGGCGGACCCTCCCTGAGTCCGAGGGGGGGGAGGGGGACGAAGACGGAATGGAGACTCCTGGGCACAGCGAGGACGAGAAGAGGGGTTGGAGCGTCCATGTATGGAGTAAGTACAGAATTATTGTTCCTTTAAATTTACAAAAAAAAATACACACAATATTGATTCATAATATTATTTACGTACTTTTTAGGACAGCTTTTACTATCTCAGATTACAATATTTCCGTAGATATTTTCTATAATTTAAATAACTCGAACGTCATCATCATTTTCTTGTCGTTGTCCCACTTCATGTGGGCTCGGCACAACAGGTTTTCGTTCTCCACTTTCCTCTATTAGCCGTCATTTCAGCAGTCACTCCTTTCTTACCCATGTCATCTCAAGGCCTGCGCACGCCTAGTCGCTGGCAATGGCGATCAATGAAACGTTGTCGACTATCGCTGTAAAATTTGACAGCGTTTCACTAATCGCCATCGCCAGTGACCTAAGTGTGCTCAGGCCTTCAGGCGGACGCAAACACACACACATTCACACTATGCCTGCAAGATGTGTTCCAAATTCCAAGTTACCATAAAAATACAAAAATACACCTAAAAATATGACAAATGGTTTGAAATCATCTGTGCTGACATCTCGGCTGACCGGTACAGACTGAATTTTATTTTTCTTATTCCAAGATGGTTGTTTTTAAAGTATTAAAGAGATTAAAACATCGTTATCTCTTGAGTTTCAATGTCCATGGCCTATCACCCCACCGAACTATCAGTACCGCGAACCTAGCTTCACGCACACCGATAAGACATCTTAAAAGAGTGGTCAATTGCGTCTACGCAATTGGTAAACCCAAACTTAAATAATTATTCTTACGTCACTTATTTGTCTCTAGGCAACGTGATTGTTGGCACGTAGGCCTGGATGGCACTAGTGGATGGTACCTATTCCTTTGTTGAAAACATTCTAAGAATTGAAATGGAACTACCACTGTACACAAGTTTTATCATACGCACTTGATGTGCGGGCAGGTTTTTCCGCAAGTAGGCCGCTGGTGGGCCCTTTTTGCGTGACCCTTGACACGTGTTGCTCGAACTTTTTTAGGTTCTACAACACGCCGGTTTCCTCACGATGTTTTCCTTCACCGTTTTGAGAGTACTGGCATAGTGCACATAAATTTTTCGACAGAAAAACTCATTGGTACACGAGTGGATTTGAACCCACGACCTTCGGATCGGAAGGCGGGGCCACTACCACTAGACCACCAGTGCTCTCTCCTACCACTGTACACATTTCCACTCTTCAACGAGCAAAGTTACTAATTCTCTGTAATAAAGTCGGAATTGTATACATATAAGAAAATTAGTACATAAACCTTAACCCTTAACCTTAAAAACACTTAATCAAAAAATCACAAAATCTGTTTTATTTCGGTTCATCACCTGTTAGGACTATAGCATGGGGTTCTTCAAAAAGGGCGTTTTGAAAGTTTTAAAGGGTCGGCAACGCGCTTGTGATGCCTCTGGTATTGCAGGTGTCCATAGGCTACGGTAACCGCTTCCCATCAGGTGGGCCGTATGCTTGTTTGTCAACTTAATTGTATAAAAAAAAAAAAAAAAGCTGTTAAACTCTTACTAGGTGATTCACAATTACGAACACTAGAGACGAACCAAACCCAACAATCGTGTTAAAAAGTTATATGAATAGGTTTATCGTTCAAACGAGTCATTAAAAACAGCTATGGCTAACAGCTATATAACCAACCAATGTGATGACAATAAAAATATTGATTATTGAATATTTATGGCACAGTACTTAAACTATTACTCTGGGAGTTGTTTTAAGAGTTGATTTATCAAACGTTTACCTTTGATACCCGTAGCTAATTATGTTTTCAATACTTGGGTTGTTATTTGATTCATGCATTACTTTGCGAAAGTCATATTATGTAAAATATTAAATACCTGGAAAATAAATAACAGATTTGAATTATATAGTCACCATTTTATGAACAGCAACTGAAGTAGGCCTACCACAAGCTCTGTCTGGCCTGGTTTTGAGTCTGTGTGAGTGAAAGTTTTTCAGAATTTACTGTCTCATCAAATTCCAAAGCCTAGTTATTTGCATGTAAATATTTGCTAGAAACACCAAGCTATTTAGGTAAATACATATATTTTAGTTGTTGCGCAATAGCACCTAACATGTTAATATAAATTAAATATTGTGGACAATCCACACAACACTATCTAGCCCCAAACTAAGCATAGCTTGTGCTATGGGCACCAGATAGCTGATACAATACTAAAATAAATTTTTTTTTGTAAATACATACTTAAAATACAATGTAACACCCAGACAGAGAACAAACATCTGTGTTCACCACACAAATATTTGTTCTAGGTGGGGATCGAACCACGACCTGCGGCGCAGAAGGCAGAGCTACTACCAACTGAGCTGAGCGGCCAGTCGAATGTCGTGCATTATTGAATAGCTTAATTAGACTGTCCACGTCACCGCACGATCGATAGAACTAAATCCGTCGCGAGGCGAGCCTCTTGTCTGCCCGGCTTACCACAAGCTCTGCCTGGCTCTGTCTCTGGCTCTGGTTCTGAGTCTGTGTGAGTGCTCACCAGTGTATTATACTGTGACGTTTTGACGTATGATTTTTTTGCCATCACTCACACAGACTCAAAACTTTAGCCAGAGACATTGCCAGACAGAGCTTGTGGTAGGCCTCTATTGCTGATTTGATAGTCGAATAACAAAGGTCTGATTTCACGTATCCGACGTAATGGAGGCGTTGATTTTAGAAATAATACAGACGCCATTTTGAATCTTGATAAATCTACGAGCCACTTGCGCAATAATAAACCAATAAATATACTAAATACTGAATCGATAAGAACCACCAGTAATTTTTTATGCTGCTTTTTATCTAAATACAAGGTGTAATTGTATAAAATTTATGTTTTACGAGTAATACTTTCAACTCCCAAAAGACTGTGAAAACTTGTACGAAACTGTATAACTTGAAACACAATAGCAATGAATACTTGAACTGAAACTTTTTGTATTACAATGTACCACTGCGCTGCTGTCGTAGAAACCTAAAACTTTTGAATTTAATACAGTCAGTTTACTTTCACCGTAAAATTCTAAATAAGATTTGAAAAACCTCGGCCTATTTATTATACACCTTGTTGATAAAACCAGTTTCATTTGAGCCATGATTGTGACGTAAATAAATATTTTCTATTCTATTCTAGTATCCATCTATAAGAAACCATTACCAATTACGTGACTTACAACACGTAACGCACATGCCCTGCGTCCATCAAATTAAAAACATTATAAAACCTTTTCAATTTGGACGAGTTGTACCAGTAGTCCTACAATAAGCCCTGTCTGGCTCTGTCTCTGGCTCTGGTTTTGTGTCTGTGAGTGTTGACTAAATAAATCTTTTGTTGAAACGTCACACACTAGTGAGCACTCAAACCGACTCAGAACCAGAGCCAGAGACAGAGCTTGTGGTGGGCTTACAGGTTCTCAAATATCGTTTCTACTATTTCACATTTAAATAGCAATATTTCTGCGAATTTTTGTTAAAACATTGTTTCGCTCAAAACTATATTTACCATCCGGTGTAAAAGGATGCCAGTGGAAATTGAATGCTCGGTATAAATTGATAATGAGGTTTCACATCATGTGATATTTGATGTCGATTCTGCTATTGCATTAAAAAGACAGTGCTAAAGCATTAGCAGTCTTTGTTGTTTCAGTTTATTAAAAGGATACAACATATCGTGCTGCCAAATTATGTTAGTTTAGATAATAATACGAACAGAGACCACTGTACCACTGTAAATAAAATAGTTCTAAGTAGTCAGCTCAAATATTGCTATGAGGGGCATTTACAAAAAATACTACCCTACTATCTATTATCATTCATAATGCCGAACACTTTTTAATGGCTAAAAGCCTCTTGGCGCTGACACTTTCATTCACTGAGTCTCTTGTAATACGGCTATAATGAAGTACTGTCAAAAATCTATACTTGAAGGTCTAATTAGACATTAGGGAGTCCCTTGCAATGCGGGTCGTTTGAGTGATAACTGAATCCACGTTCTTTTTACAAATTTTTCTCACAGCTGCAAAAACTCACAGCGGATTCAGCGATCGCTTGAACCAATTGCGTTGCAGGAATAGCACCACAGTTCATAAAAGCAATGCACAAATCAAGGAAAATTAGCCTACTTATTTGCTTTAGCGTGTTGTTGCTAATAGTTTGTGCAAATGTTTTTACCGCAATGATAACATTTCGCATCAACTAAATAAACGTGATCCTTGTGTACACAAAAAAGTGTTTCGTCTCTTATCTCATACCAACTATGTAGAGATCAGTGATTTCACACATAACACTTATTTCACTGTTTCTCACACTCCATAGCATTAGATATGTCTCGTAGCAGGAAAACTCAAACTATTGGAGCTACGCCGCGAGCGTAAACTGCTACGTCATGCTACGAGCGTAGCAAGAACAAACTTAACTATCAAATAATTGCCACAAAGGAAGTACTTATAAAAGAAGAAGTTTGATTTATAACAAAGATTATACAGGGTGTAAATATACCACTCCCAAAACCTCAAGGTGCATGCAAAGCTATTAGCTACCTAGTTTGGTAGAAAAGGGCTATTGTACATTCTAATGAAGATTTTAATTATTTTAATATCTTTACTTTGTTTAAATGGTACTTGAGATAAAAAGTTGTGTCACTCGTACCATCAATCGTACAAATCAATGGTACAACTGGCACTAAGGCGCTACCCCTCGAGTGGTATATAGACAAAATTACTTTTTATATAGGAATGTTTAAATTATGAAAGTGTGATTAAAAGAAGTTGGAGAGTTTGAGCTTTTTTTAGGGTTCCGTAGCCAAATGGCAAAAACGGAACCCTTATAGATTCGTCATGTCTGTCTGTCTGTCTGTCTGTCTGTCTGTCTGTCCGTCCGTATGTCACAGCCATTTTTCTCCGAAACCGTAAGAGCTAGACTGATGGAACTTGGCGAGTAGATGTATTCTGTGAACTGCATTAAGATTTTAACATAAAAATAAAAAAAAAACTATAAATTGGGGGGGTCCCCATACTTGAAACTGAAACTCAAAAATTTTTTTTTCATCCAACCCATAAGTGTGGGTTATCCATGAATAGGTCTTCAAAAATGATGTTGAGGTTTCTAATATAGTTTTTTTCTAAACTGAGTAGTTTGCGCGAGAGACGCTTCCAAAGTGGAAAAAAGTTGGTCCCCCCCCCTCTAACTTCTAAAGTAAGGGAATGATAATACTAAAAAAAATATATGTTGTACATTACTATGCAAACTTCCAGCGATATTTGGTTTGAACGAGATCTAGTCAGTAGTTTTTTTTTTACACGTCATAAACCGTAAACCGCAATTTACCTTTCGGCGAACTACAAGAACCTTATTATGATACAGCAAGTAACATAATATAAAGGTTCTTGTAGTTCGTCGTGCTACGGAACCCTTCATGGGCGAGTCCGACTCGCACTTGGCTGCTTTTATTGAAATATGCTAGCCCCAGAAAAAAACAAATGTTATTCGAAAATTACATATCAAATTAATTCATACTTTTTGGTAATTCGTTGACAGACAAAGTAAAAAGACCTCGTATTTTTTATGGTATTTATCTAAAATATGTACCTATTCAATCAATTGAAAAGTGGAGGCCGTGGTTGATGATCCAACAACTCGTAGTGGACTCATAACACTGTGGCTATCGCACCATTAAACAAAAGACATAAAAAGAACCACGATGAATAATTCACGAGAAGGGTTCCACATTCCGTGTCATTTTGTCGGAGTAAAACCCACATCCTGCACTGAATCGCTGATGTTTCTATTCCGGCTAAAAGAAAACAAAATACAGATTTTAAGCCGCTTTGGTTAAATATTACCGAACCCGTCTTGACCTGCTCGTACAGTCGCCTTCAATAAGACACTTAATTTAATGCCTTGATTCTGAAATAAAATTAATACGTTTATTTATACTCTATTAGTAGGTACACAAAACAGATGAATACTACCCATTAATATAAGTAGTATAATGCTTATGGGATAGACGGTACTCGTATATCGGAGTCGTATGAAATTTTGTGAAAAAAAGCTGCCAATTAGTTATGTTCTACCTTATGTGCCTCGTGAGGTAACAAAACATTGCCTCGTAGGTCACGCTCGTAAATAACGTGCCTTATAATGCAATATCTTGCGTCCATCAACTTGAGACATACCGATATTCAGCCTCACTTGCCAATAATTGCACCAACACTCTTCAAACCGGAACACAGCAATGCTGCTTCACGTCAGAAACAGGCATGGTGGTAGTACTTCCCCGGACGAGTCACACACAAAGAGCTCTACTATGTACTTACACTGACTGTACTAGCTTTGCTACAGACTTCTGTAGTCAGCATTCTGTTTATTTTTACTTCAAGCCTCCAACATAAAGGAATATCGAGCCTTTCGATTCGTTTGCGCTTTCATGAAATATTAATCCGTTGCCTCGCACAAATGGAGTCTATGCAAATGTTGAACTTTGTGTTGCAAACTTGCTCGGAACATAGCTTGGTTACTTAAAATACTTTTAACCGATTTGCAACACCGCGTTAGTTGTATTGCTCTTCATGTATTGTGATCGTGTCTAAAAAGAAGTTTGGGCTAGCGAACCATTTAAGGTGAGCCCTTAATTATAGTGAGGAAATTCATTTAGTTAGGAAAGATTTTAGGTTTTATTGGAATGAGTATATACTTTTAGTTTTAAATATTCGATAAACATTTTAATTAGGGTCCAATGATCGAAATTTATGAGGAGGACTATAAACCGACTTTCAAAATAGGACGATGTTCTCAATTAGGTTTATCTTGCTTGTGTTTGTTATCTCAAAAATTTAAGCATTTATACGTTAAGATTGGGTTTAATATTAATATGATTTAAATATATTATTAGGTAATCATATAACGTGTTACAAAATACCCCGTCAAAACATAATTAATTATCAAAGCCAAACCCCTTGTATGCAGTCATGTCAGGGATCCAGATTTTTTTACAAAAAGGTCTACGTACTAAAATAATATTAGGCTTGATGGTTTCCTGACGGACTGGACAAGCATAGTCAAGGGTCATGATGTCTACGGTATTTGCCCAGCAGTAGGCCTCAGAAGGCACGTAATAAATAAATAAATAATAAATAGGTAAGTAAGTTAGGTAAGTACAATGCTAAAACGTCTATACTATATTTTTAGTAATTCCGGCTAAAATATAAATAATATTTCAGAGCGTCGCGATGAGCTGAGCAGGCTATTATGTTCGTGCTAAAGCTAATTTCTCTTGGGGATAAAGATAACTAAATAAATCAGTGTTTTAGCCTTATATTTCAAGAAGGCATCCTTATCATAAGCCTTTATGAGCTTATCCAATAAAACTTACATTTTTATGATGCCGATAACATAAAGAGGGCGTTAGGATCTATTCACGTTTTTCTTTGTTTAGTTTTACTTTTTCGTTTAACGTTTGATAGTTCTAAAAAAGGCATTGTAGTTATAGCTATTGGTATTGCTGAAGCTTAAGAATTTTATTTTGAATGGACCTTAAAACAAGAGGCTCTTCATTCAATTTTATTTTTTATGTTTTTACCTCAATATATCCCTCATTTATAAATTGATTCGACAATTTTTTCTCTAATTTGAATGGTTTGGAGGTGGCAATTTGGTTAAAAAGTCGGTATTCAAAATTTTTCCATAGTAAAATGTATCAGTCCGCGATTGAAAAAAGGAAAAATATCCTGGACAATCCACACAGCACTAACTAGCCCCAAACTAAGCAGAGCTTGTATGATGGGAACCAGATAGTTGATAATATTATACTCCTATATATTTTTTTGTAAATACATAGGTACTTGATACAATATAACACCCAGACAGAAAACAAACACCTGTGTTCACCTCACAAATATTTGTTCTCGGTAGGGATTGAACCCACGTCCTACGGCGCAGAAGGCTGAGCTACTACCAACTGAGCTGAGAGGCCAGTCAAAATCAAATATTAGTAAAAAAGCCAAGTTATATTCATTTCATGAATTCAAAAGGCGTTGAATTAATGAAATGAATATATTTTTTTGGCTCAGCAAAAACACGCCTCTAAATGATCCTCATCTGTAGACAGAGACACGTCACGGCAGAGGTACACATTTGCAAAACAAATTAAGCTCTAACCAGTCGAGCCCCTGTGTACTCAGTTGACGTCACATGTTTTTCTCGGAACATGTTACTTAGGCTACGTTTACATCCTAACACAAATAGCGTATACCTTAAAATGAGAAAAGCTTCTATAAATATAATCTGAATCTCAAAAACGGCTCCAACGATTTTCAGGAAATTGTGTGTATAGGGGTTTTCGGGGCGATAAATCGATGTAGCTAGAAAATATCGTTTTATTCGTGTTTTCAACAATCATCTTTATCATAATATCATGAATCCTAGCGCCAACTGTCGTCGAATTATGGAACTAAACTACTACGTTAACACTTAAGACACCAGTTCCGGATCTATCTCATTACACTCGTGGTTTTAATAACCAGTTCATATCTATTTATTTTTATGATGGCAAAATAATTATTCATAATTGATCATTTCATCAGTATGTAATTCGTATTTAAGTTCTGCTAATATTATAAAAGAAAAAAATGTTTATGTTTTGTGACTCAATCACGCTTGCACTGCTGGACCATTTTTTTATAATTTCCACACACTATCTAGCCCCAAATATTTTTTGTAAATACACAGACGAAGATCCAACCTACACCAGACAAATCTTTACTCTCGGTGGGCAGAACACAGAGCTATTACCACCTGAGCTGGTGAGGTTGTGTAATCGCAGCTTTAGCGTTGAAAATATGCTGTAATAGGTGTGTACCTAAGTAGTCTATAAATACCGGAGCGTGATGATACTCCTAGAAGCAAATCATTCTACGATAGACGTGATTCAAAATGTTCGACAGTATTTTCTGTGAGTAGTTTTTTTAAGTGCAGTAAGATGCTTATTTGAAGTTAATTTATTTTGTGCAGCAAACAGGCCTTTGCATCTAGTGTAGATGATTTATATAGCGTCAGGGGCAACTGGTGTTTACTCATGCCCCTTCTTACGGGACGCTACAGTGCCTGGGACCGGATTTTAGATGGAATATAGGCTTGCCCCTATACCATCCTGACAGCTTATATAATAGTCACAGGAAAGACATGGTCAATACATGCGGAGCTGACTAAGCCGCGGGCTTCCTCACGATGTTTTCCTTCACCGCTTGCAGATAAATTTATAGACAGAAAACTCATTGGCACATGACTTGATTTGAACCCACGACCTAAGGATTGGAAGGCTAGGCGCTACCACTAGACCACCAGTGCCCTCACTAGTGCTTTGTAGTTCACTATACACCAAATCGATACCATAGCCGATGGGCCGACATGATAATAATAATCACGGAAAGTCAGTGGATAATTATGGGGTCGAGTCGTTCTTCCTGGAAATGTATAATAATATGGAATCCAGGAATGGATTTCTTCGTAGTGACGATGTAGTCTATAATTTTGTCATGATATCTTGAAATACACACATCAACATTATCAAGGGGTATTCCATTTCGTATGGATTTTCTGATTTATCAAGATTTTGTTACTACTTAAATTTTTTATTAATAAATAATATCAAACAGCTGTATTTTATTATTCTTAATAAACAACACAAAGTACTCTTGCCATACCTACCTAGTTTTTAAAGAAAATATTTTCGTTTTTGTAAAAATCAACAAAATGTAGAATACCCCTTAGACAATGTTGATGAGTGTAGGTTCAATGTATAGCGGCGGAATGAAAATGTTCGTCGATTTTCAACTTGATTTGTTCAACGTATCACGATCACATACTACCTTTTGAAACTGAATAGACAGAATACACCGATAAGTTAACGTCACAAATTATTGTAAAATGTGTTCATGACCAAGGCACTGGTGCAAGCGAAAACCGACTCTAAGGTGACGAACATTTTCATACCGCGACTGTACCTTCTATTTTAGGAAGTGATGTTTTTGCAAACCATACTAGACTCGTGAAAATACTCAAAGATATTTTTTCAATAGTTCAGTTTCGAGCTCAGCTGTGATGATTGACGAATAATTTACCCGAATCGAAGCCAAAGAGTTTTTTAGAGAGCACCAAAAACTCGGAAACGGCAATAGCTGGCAGTGCAATCAGAATTTATTCAACCAAAGGAAAGTTAGCATCGCATGAGCTCAGGCTCTGTAGGCCTACCACACGCTCTGTCTGGCTCTGGTTTTGAGTCTGTGTGAGTGTTGACTAAATAAATCCTACGTCGAAACGTCACACACACAGTATAATACACTGGTGAGCACGCACACAAACTCAAAACCAGGGCCAGAGACAGAGCTTGTGGTAGGCCTACTGAAATACACAGTAGGATATAGAAATGTAATGTTTAACGAATTGAACTTGATTGAAGAAAGATTTCGCTTTTATTTTTTGAGTTTTATCATTTTTATCTTCACATTTTTTTTATTTGCTATCGCTTCGGATATAGTTTTAGTCCGTCTGGAACTTTGAACACTAAAAGATGAAATCACTTTAAAGAAATATATGTGAATGTCATCCCTAAGCACGGTGGAGTCTGTTCAGAAAGAGAACCGTCGTGGCCAAATTGAGAACTAACGTTTCGATTTTTATATGGCCGCTCATCCCTTTCTTTCTGTCAGAATTTTGCATTATAAAAATTAAATAAAGGAATAGTACACTAGTTGCGATAGGATCAAACGAAACGCAACAGACGCGCTATTGTATTGCCCACTAAACAAAAAAGGTGATTAAGCACAGCAGCGCCCTCCAATCCCACGACGCGACGCGCGACGGTTCTCTTTCTTAACAGACTCTAAACGGTTTTTTATAAGAAAGATGACGATTTTTTTACGAATGTCTGCAGACCACTAAGGTTCCGACAAAGTATTATTTTGTTTCTTACTATGAAAAACAAATGAATGAAACAAAGCAACCTGAAAATTACCCACAGAGCAGCCAACACGCTTTTGCTTACGCAAAGTAGAGGGAGTATGATGACGTATTACTAAGAGAACCAGTGTCGCCAAACTCATACACGTAAAAACAAATACACATAGAAATAAAAGTTATGATTGGTCGAAAAGAAACGTTAAAAAGGACCTAAAACCAAAAAAATAATTTAATTGATAATAAACCTTAACGCTATCGTAACATGGTTCTAAACTTAATAAAATAAACAGTGCTAAAATGAAATTCTACTTACCACGAGATGGCAGATTTCATTCAGTATTTTTTTCTTTTAGTCTCTATTTAGTTGTAATATGATTGATAATACAATGGCTGTTACTTGATTGACAACAAAACAAAGCTACTTGACGCTAGATGGCGTTATAGAAAACAATTATGTTAGTCTTTATCCACAAGTTATAAGATTCATAATACAATGGCTATTACTTGACATAGCCACTCACTTAGTGATGTGCCAAGGTGGATACAAGACAAATGTATCGACATCGATGATTACCTACCTACTTCTTATCGTGTCACTGGTTTTTTCGAACCAAGTGAGGTGAAAGGATTTAAAGTGCGCCCCAAAGAGGCTCCTTTCGTGCACTTATTTAACACATATTTTCGAACTTTTTAAGTTCTATGGCATGCCCGGTTTCCTCACGATGTTTTTCTTCACCGTTTAAGAGCACTGGCATAGTGTAAATTAATTTTTGGGCAGTAAACCTCATTGGTTGGACTGGATTTAAGCCCACGACCTAAGGATCAGAAGGCGAAGCCGCTACCACTAGCCCACCAGCGCTCTCACCTACCTACTGATGTATAACGATCGGTAGCACGTCAGGTTATATATATGGTGGTCGAAATAAAAAGCTTTTCTTATCTATCTTTCTTTATTTACCCAATCAAATGTTTACAACTCGTAAAATTGTATACTTAACTGTTTCAAATATTGTTTCTTTTTCTTCTTGTGTTTTCTTTTTCCTGTTGCATCGATACATTTATTTAGTTATCTGCTTAGTTTGGGGCTGGGTAGTGTTGTGTGAATTGTCCACAATATTTATTTATTTATTTATTTTATTTTGAATATCGGAAAACTGAAACCAGAATTATTATGTTATTTCTTCAAAATATTTCTGTAATTTTCATCTTACCCAGCCACTGTGGGCTATAAGAATAAGAAAAGAATCAGAATAATACATAAGGAATAAAATCATCACTAAAGCAAAAAAAAAGTCAGCTCCCTAAACCTAACTATTTATATGATCAGAACTAATAAAGTATTCGATAGCACATTCATCACTTTATTGGGGTACAGCCCTAATTGAGTAGCGAAAGTTGAGATTTATAGAAACGCGACCTTAACGAATATCATTCACAGTCTATTTTTGTTTGATTTTAGTTTTTTTTTTGGTTTTGCATTCTAAATAAAACCAATTTATGCAATAAAATAATACTAACCTGTGATACGATATGCCCCCTTTTGTTAAATTATTGGTTCGGCTATCGTTTTAGCACTGCAAAACAGCACAATACGCATTTTTATATTTTTTCGTGTTTTTCTCAGTTACGTTTCTTCTGACAGACTTCAAACACGACTAAACAAAGGAGGGCTTGAAGTCTGCTGTACTGCGCGTACTTGGAGCGTGAGAAGGTCGTCTACATGCTATTTCCAAATTACCGCTACATTCAATGTTAATTTTGTACGTAGTTGCAGGAATAAAATAAATTGAAGAAATAAAAACCTGTGTTGCTGTCCCCGACTCATCATTACGTTGAGTAATGTTCTGGAATTCACGAACCAAGGGACAGACAGGGCGAGACAGGGCCAGAGACAGGGGGGCAACATACAAAAAAAATAGGCGGCGAAAAATGGCAAACTCTGGAAAATTAAGCACAACAAAAACCCCATATTATTTTGCTATTCGCTCCTCTCTGAGAAATGTTTGCTCCAATGTGCAGCGCTAGTACAAAATGGCACGGAGCTTAGAAACAATTTTAAGTTCTTTTAATACGATGCAGAAATGTATTTGTGTAATGTTTCACCGTGGCTTTTTGACAAAATAAAAGCAACTGTCAATATATTTCTGTCTTTATCTATCCTATACGTGTTCTTCTCTTTACCTCTCTGGTTACTTTAGTCAACCACTGAAGCATTTTGGTTCAAACAACTTCATGAATGCTCTATGCGTCTGTAATGAGTTATTTTTTATTTATTTTGTCCTAACAACGAGCCTGTGCAAGCCTAGAGATATTTCGTAATGCAGAAAGTTTTTCGAATAGTTGGGGCAGAAACATTTTCACTCCGCGTGGCATGACATCACCGTTTAGTACTATAGTAGTAGTATCTAGCGATGTGAACTGTTCAATTGTATTGAGCTTTCCTTAGAAAATCTGTTTTGAAGCACCCAAAGCGTTGAGGGATAGCGATAACAAAAGACAAGCAATTTTTCTGTTCTGTGGGTGAAACGCTGTAAAATAAAAAATAAAAAAAAAGTATTTAAGTATTTTATCAGCTATCTGGTTCCCATAGTACAAGCTCTGCTTAGTTTGGGGCTAGATTTGACAGCGATATTTGACAGCGTTTCATTGATCGCTATCGCCAGCGATCTAGATGTACGCAAGGCTTTACGAGTGTGAATAAGCGCTGTTTAAAAATATAAAATTTCCCTTGAATTTCAGTCTTCTTCTTCTTATCGTGTCACTGATTCTTTCGAACCAAGTGTGGTGAAAGGATTTTAAGTGCGCCTCGAAGAGGCTCCTTTCGTGCACTTGACACATATTTTCGAACTTTTTAGGTTCTACGATATGCCGGTTTCCTCACGATGTTTTCCTTCACCGTTTGAGAGCACTGGCATAGTGTAGATAAATGTTTGGGCAGAAAAACTCATTGGTACACGACTGGATTCGAACCCACGACCTTAGGATCGGAAGGCGGGGCCGCTACCACTAGGCCACCAGCGCTCTCTACAATTTGGACAGTATTTGTTTGGACAGTCTCTCTTGAATTTCAGTGATTAGCATATTTAAATATTTAAAAGTATGCTAATATAACTTGTTTGCAACAGTTTTTGTAGCAAAAAGTATGTTTTGAAGTGCTAAAGCGATGGGTAAAACTCTCCGACTGTTTGGAAAGTTAATTTCGAGCTTAGGCCACCCTATAATTATATTCAGGGGCGTGAACAGAAGTTTATTATAATGGTCAAAGTTACTTACTCTGTACCTTTTTGTTTATAGATTGCTGGCATGCGATCAAGTAAAAAAATACCGCTCTCATAGCCCAGTTACTGCGCTTTGCAATATAAAACCATAATGTTGTGACTCAAGTAGGTAAATAACAATAAAAAATAAATAAGCTAATAAATCCAGAAAATCATCACTTTCCTCGAGAAAAAAGGTGCGTAAATGTCCCAAAATAACGGGTATAAATAAAAGAAATATTATGACCACACAACACTATCAAGCCCCAAACTAAGCAGAGCTTTTGCGATGGGAACCAGATAGCTGATAATAATAATATTTACATATAGGTCTCGGCGGGGATCGAACCCACTGCCTACGGCGCATAAGACAGAGCTTCTACCAACTGAGCCGTAACACCTGACGCGTAGGTCAATAGGTATAAAAAGAAAACTACTTCTGATTTTACCAATTTAACTTCAAAAGTTTAAATGTTTTCTTAGTAAAAACCAAAAGTTCCACACTTTCCTAAAAAAAAGTACAGTAGGCCCTAAAACAAAAGAAAAAGAAAGAAAATTAACTTCTGATTTCACCAATTTAAATTCAAAGGATTACTTTCTTATAGCGATAAATTAGGCTACGATCTGACAGGCGGGAAAAGGTTACTTAGTAGCAAGGGACCGGCGACGCAATGCGGAAACCCATTGTGCTTTGACAAAAATTCAATGCTCTGAAGAAATGTAGTCGGTTGGTTACGTAAACAAAATAAATGACATTACAATATGTGTGTCCTCAGCTTTTAGTACCTATGACGTCACAGGAGGTACTTATACTCATGCAGTGACGAATTGCTTGTTTGAGAATGTATCAATTCAAATTAAATATCCTGTTTTTTTGGCAAACTGATTTATTAAATCATTTATAGCTCATGATGACTTTAGTTTTTCTAAAGTGTCTGCCTTTATAGACAACTAGCTGTGCCCGCGACTTCGTCCGCGTGGTATAGGGTCTATGGGTAGCATTTTTAATTTGCAGCGGAAGAAAACAGTAATTAAATAACAACGTCATATTCGCGTGCACGTGACACAGTCGTCTGCCCTCTTACTAAACTTAGACATTATGGCGTCGTACTACGCCACACTTTCATCCCCCTCCTCAACACCCCCCCACATTCCCCCCGCACTCCCCCCAGACTCTCCTCCACAATCCCCCTGTACTCCCCCCGCAGCTCCCCTCCACGCTCCCCCCGCACATTTTTTTTTTTTTTTTTTTTACATATTATAGGCTTGCACATCCCCTCCACACTCCCCCTGTACTTCCCCCGCATCCCCCCTCGCTCCTCCCCTCCACACACCCCCTGTACTCCCCTCCACACTCCCCCCGCACCTCCCCTCCACACTCCCCCTGTACTCCCCTCCACACTCTCCCCTGTACTCCCCTCCACACTCCCCCCGCACCTCCCCTCCACACTCCCCCTGTACTCCCCTCCACACTCCCCCCGCACCTCTCCTCCAACTCCCCCCCGCACCTCCCCTCCACACTCCCCCTGTACTCCCCTCCACACTCCCCCCTGTACTCCCCTCCACACTCCCCCCGCACCTCCCCTCCACACTCCCCCCTGTACTCCCCTCTCTCTACCCCCCCAGCACAAACTTTGAATGTCATATTTTTTTATATCAAATCAACAGACTAAAAAATAAGTTTTAAGTTTCTAGCTCTAAAAATGACGATACTTCCATACAACTTTCAACCCCTATTTTCAACCCCTTACAACCCTTTTTTCGCAATAAAAAGTAGCCTATGTCCTTCCTCAGGCCCTCAACTATCTGTGTACCAAATTTCATTTCAATCGGTTCAGTAGTTTTGGCGTGAAAGCCAGACAGGAAGACAGACAGACAGACAGAGCTACAAACGCATTTATAATATTAATAAGGATAATAAGGATAGTGACAGGTCTGACAGGCGTTCATGTCATAATTTTTGCTTACGCACGCCGGGGCCCCGTATAATTGTTACGGCAGATACGAAGCTACGCCCCTGTCTCAGACACCAACTTCCCACTAACTGTACAATGTCGTCGGATCTAATTTGAATCAAAGCATAGCATTGAAATGGATTATTCAGAGCCGTGGTGGTCGCAAGAAAACTCCGTCAATTTATCAAGATTATTCAAAATGACCTGTTCATTTTGCGGTTTTGGTAGCATCTGGCCTATTCTTGCCTGTTCTTTTAGGCTGGGTTGCGTGGAACTGTAGGCCTTCCCCAAGTTCTGTCTGGTCCTGTATTTGGCTCTGGTTTTGAGTCTGTGTGAGTGCTCACCAGTGTATTTCAATGTGCGTGTGACGTTTTGATGTAGGATTTATTTAATCAACACTCACACAGACTCAAAACCAGAGCCAGAGACAAAGACAGACAGAGCTTGTGGGAGGCCTACTGGCATCTAATAGACGTGCCTAGACTCACCTTGCTGTAAAGACATTCCAAACTAATTCTCACAATTCAATAGAATTCGTAATTTTTGACTTTTTGTTTAAACCCATAAAAATGCTCATTGGACCTAAATAATATGGAGCTTTACGCGGAAGGCTATCTACGTGACTTTAAGTATGTAAATTTTAACCTCAATTTATCCACTATCCACAGCCACATGGGTGAATCGCTGCAGCGAAGACCTAGGATGCTTGGAGTTAGAAGACGAGCAGCCCCTAGCAACGCTGAGCTCGGTCCAGACTGACAAGATGACGCTCTTCTTTACCGAGCTTCTTGACCACGACCGAGATGACGTCATCTGTGATCAAGACTTTGATAATTTATTTGAGGTATGTACCGACCAGATGGTCGCGGGAAGTCGATGGATCGAAAGGGCTCAAAATCGTTCTTCTTGCATGGAAATGTGTAGAGGGTTCCCTGCTAACTGTTGTGTGGATAGTCTACAATATTTATTTATCATTTTATCAACCGATTTAAAAAAAATACACCTGAAACGTAAACCGATTTTAATGAAATTCCAGATTTCGTCCAGCAGTTTGGCCAAGTCAGTTTCTCAAGTTTGTGTGAAATTATGTGATGACATTATTAATTGCATAAGTTTGAAAATTATGCGATAAATAAATTCATTTCATTTAAAAAATCTGTTGAAAATAAAATTTATATGTAATCCACAGAGATTGGCCCATTTCGCGGACTGGTCACCCAACTCCTCAGAGTTCCACATACTACTTGAGGTGAAGAGCGAGTTTATTGAGCACTTCATAAACCCTTTACCGTCCAAGTAAGTAGAGAATTATCGTCATATATTTCAGAGCTCTCCAGAGTTCCTTGACCTTATTTCAACCATTTTATATATTTTTTTACAATTGGCTGATGGAAAGCCTTGCTTCGTAGGTCACGCACGTCTAGAACGTGCCCTTCGCTCCACTTCCATGCGTCCACCAACTTGAGACACACAGATATTCAGCCTCACGTGCCAGTAATTTCACCGTCACCCACACCTTTCAAACCGAATCACAGCAATGCCACTTCACGGTAGAAATAGGCATGGTGGTAATACTTCCTCGGTCGAGCCCTCTAAAAAGAGCTGTACTACTACACTCTAAGGGAGTAACACTTCGAGAGAGAGAAACAGTGGTATGTAATGAGGAAGGGAGATAGTAGATTGTGCAATTGTAGAGATCTACAATAAGCTTCAAGCAATCAATCACCAACAGTAAGCTTACCACAAGCTCTGTCTGGCTCTGTCTCTGGCTCTGGTTTTGAGTTTGTGTAAGTGCTGTCTAAATAAATTCTACGTCGAAACGTCACACACGCAGTATAATACATTGGTGAGCACTCACACAGACTCAAAACCAGAGCCAGACAGTTTGCTGCAAGATTGCATCTCATTACGACAGATTATTCAAGAGCAGCCGGCTCCTTAGCTTTTAAGCTTTTAAACGAATGTTAATCTTTATAAATGGTGTTAATTCACGAGAGTAGATTAATGAGAGCTGGTTGTTTCTCAAATGCTATATAGCTCCCCAAAACACACTAAAGATTTGGTCATATTTAAAATGTAAAAAAGCCGAGGCTCAATACCTCATTATAATTTCTAAAGCAGTTGGGGTTAGCGACTACCATGACGTAAGCACTCCCATTTTACCTTCGAGTTCATAAAACAGAAAGGTCTCTATAAAACATGGCAAACATCTGACGTCCATGCTACCAAAAATAAGGCAACGAGAAATTATGCAATATCGGAAACACCGCGGAGGTCCGAATTTATCTACTGGAGAAGTAAAAAGAGTTTTTTCCTCAATCCTGCAGGATAAAAAACAATGAAAATATACTAAAACAATAAAACAATGCCTAATTAATAAGAAAAATCAAACAAAACAACAATGCACAACTAAGATTTTGTGTGTTTTGAGTGGGTGTGTGTGCTTACCTCCAGAATATAGGAAGAGAGGCAGCTATGTAAACCTACTCCTCTTTTTATACATCAGGTACCTAGCCCATATTTTCGCAAGTGACATTCTCGTGAAATATCTACTCTTTACGGGCCCCTTGCTGCCTGAATGTAATGCTCCCTCCCGTAATAAACCAAGGGCATAGAATGCCAACAATATTTCTTATTATAAATTGAAACAAACTGAAGAACACGTATTTATTTTTTATGATAATGAGTCCCTGTGACATCCTACGTGAAAGTTACTATGTTTAGATGTTTATGGCTCAATCATCAGGCCCTAACCTTTGGACCGATTTCGATTTTTTTGATCTGGATTCTGGTGAGAAAATAGATGGCTGTGCTTATTAATAACAGGAAAGGGAAAAACCTACCAGAAGCCGTGAACGGCTGCTATTTAAGGCAAAGACAACCGTCGATGTACTTCTTGCTCGCAAACCTTGATGTTTTGAGATATTGAAATCATTGAAATTATTCATCGAAAATAGCGAGCAACTATCTAAGCACAGTTTAGCAAAATATTTTGATCCTATAAGATTTTTTATTTTTAATTTTACCCAAGTACAAAAACCAGTTTGGAATACTTTTAAGTAAGAAAACGTGTTAGGGTCAAAACTATTTTTTTACTAAACGGTGTGCAATCTTATTATACACAAAGTAGTTGCTCGCTATTGTCTATAAATAAGTTCAGCGATTGTGTGGGAGAAAAGTACATCGACGGATGTCTTCGCTTTAAGTCAAAATTCTGATAACTGACAAATTAACTGTGAGTTTCTTATTGAGTTGTGAATACTTTTCACAGATGGGGAGAGTTACCTTACTACAAGAAGGTTTGCGGTCCAGAGGCAAGTGGAATAAACATGGCAGGACGGACCACACTAGAAGGATGGCTGGCGAGGTGGGCGCTGCATCTTAGCGAGATGAAGAAGTTCAGTGACCTGCCCCTTTACCTGCAGTACCTATGCAAGATACTGTTCCACGTAGTTGATAGGACAAGTATGTATCTTTAAGATGTCCACTGCTAGACATAGGCCTATAAGCCATTGATTCCCAACGTAACCACCCCACCAGGACCACCAGAACCACCAGGAGTCCACGCTAGACTCGACGGGGGTCTACAGTCGCGTGTAAAAATTTGAGGGTTCACAATTCGTAAGCGAGTCCACGAAAATTTAGCTGGTTTCGATAGTGAAGAACTTAAATGTTGGCTGCATTTAAGCAACATCTAAGTTCTTAAATCTATAACACCATCACAGCGGTTATCAATCCGCCTGCCAAGCGTGGTGACTATGGCAACGAAATGGAAATGTGTAGAGGAGGCCTATGCACAGCAGTGGACTTTTCAGATGATGATGATGAATTAGTACCTTAGCTAACAAAAAAATCTAACGATTTCCCGTCCTAATCCCGTCACGCATAAAACCAGTACAATTTATATCGTTTGGTTTACGACTCAAAGTTACACATAAATGAAAAATAGTTAGTACCTCCATTCGATCTCACAAACAATTTTCTTTTAATGCCAGTTGCATGGTTGGCCCTCAGGGTTACTTTTAGATTTAGGAAGCTTGCTTATTTATTACGCAGGATTTTATGTTTATTTTATTTTACCTTGGATGTATGTTTACGGCAGGGCTCTTGAAGAAAAATTGCTTCCCTCCTTTCTTATACCTTAGCACCAGTTTCTTGCGTTGTTGAATTATTAAAAGCCAGCACAAAACTAGACGATGGCGATCAGCTGAAACGCTGTCAAATATGACAGCGATATTTGACAGCGTTTTAGCTGATCGCCATTGCCAAGTATTTCGCAAGTCAAAAAATCAAAAACCGAGTCACGATTGATTGTTCGAATTAGGATTCTGTCGCCTACGATTTTTCGTCCTGGCGCTTATAAAGAGCAAAGTTCGATTTTTTATATCCTTTGTAACTAGTGTCTGGGGCACCAGGCAGATTTATAAGGTGTGCCTGTCGATCCCCAGTGGGATATAGCAGCTTGATATAGTGCATTCATTTGACGTGAGCGTAGGTGTAACAGCTGGTTCATTCGATAGGTACACTGCAGGTACGTCACTGATCGCGTATCATCCTTTCTTAGACCATCCTAGACACTCACTTTTAGTGCTTTCTAGCGTTACGGCGAAAACTCTTTATTAATTATAGCTAGAACTCTGTTTTACTTACACGGCAAACCAAACATCTACGCGTTACGACGCCATCTTCTCTCCCTCTCAACTAGTGATGTTACACGTCGCCCGAACTCAGTAGGGATGCCCCATTCCCAAAACGGTTTACCACTACATTTTATGCACGCCAACCTCTTTGTTTTTCACCTGTCAAGGTTGGCTGGTAGAAAATGCTGTCTAGCATTAAGCTCTCCTATTGTAACTTATTTTTGGTGAAATAAAGAATTAAATAAATAATTCCCAAAACCGGCTAACACTAGGCTACCAAGTCTGTATCTCCCACCAAACAGCTTTGCTGTGTTTTGGTTGTTTTACAACAGTATGCCTCAAGTTGATGGACGCATGGTAGTGCATTGTAAGGCACGTCCTTTATGAGCGTGATCGGTAAACTCATACGCAAAATTTCCATATAGTTAGCGTAATCGCTAGCCTCGATTTTATATGGAAAAACGATGAGCGTCTCTAGCAGTATTGCAAAAAAGAAAGAAAATACATTTATTTGACATAAAGGCGCAGACGTAAGACAAATACAATAAAACACACAGAAGGGACAGCTGAAGACAGGCAGAAAATGGAGGTACACCATTCTGTGTACCTACCTAAGCCAATACTACCAACAACGGTCCCAAAACTAACGAACTTACGACCGCTACAAATCGTTTTTCCATACAAAATCGGGGCTAACGACTACGCTTATGACAGGTGATGTTCAAAACTCAGATCAAGCCTACTGAAAAGCAACGCTTCACATTTGTAAACCTCTTGTTTCATAAGCTAGTTGTATAAAAAAAGCAAACATGTAATATGAATGGGGAAAAATTAAGATGGGCCCGCGTCTATCACAGATGTACTCGTAAGTGTAGGTTGGATTGACAGCCTGCCAAGTGGCGCTAATGAAAAGCTCTCACGTTCATTTGGCAGCCGTTGAAAAGCTTTTAAAACTTCTGAATATCAAGATTTTTTTGCTTTTGCATCTTGAAAAGAACTTTGGACTTAGGTTTTTAAAATTGAAAAAAATAAGTTTCAATATTTGCTTTACTCGTATTTCATATTTTTGGAAGATGTCTAACTGGGGCTTTGATTACCTCGGTACGTCCTTAATACTAAATTCAACAACCCCACGTTTTGAAGTAGTCGGTATTCCAAACTGTTAAAGTACTTACTTATCATGCTGTTAATTCATTCATTCATTCAATATTTTTTTTTTATGTAAGATATTTACAATTTAAAAAAGTAAATTACATTTTTACAAGGTCACATCTGGTACAATAAAAACAAAAACAACAATAAAATACATAGGTATCTACCTTATTAGTGGTATGTAAGTACATGAACATTACAAGTCATGTGCCGAGCTCCCAGGCTTTTTTATCATCAAGGTAATAAATATGTTAACGTTGAGTTACCTAGGTCGGCACTATCAAATAAGCATAATACTTTGAATCAGTATTGGCCAAACATTGGCAAATCATAAACATCAGCAGGAGTCATTCGCGATAGTTGGCTAAGTATAATACTGTTTTTATCGAATCCTCCCAGTTGATAAATAATTCTATGTAAGTAGACTGTACTAACTGTGTAACGGTCAGAATTTACTGGTTGTTCCTACTGAGATATTGCTGTAAGCCGCGAAACTGTGCGTGCTTTTAAATTTATTGGCAAGGGCTGGCTAATTGTGCTATTAACTACCATAAAGTACCTATTATGGTTATTACGTCGTTAGCAAGCCATGCAATGCATATAAAAATCACTACAGCATATTTTGTTTTAAACAAAATCCCCTCCACCGTGTCAGATAAGCTCAAAAGCTACCGAACAATTCAAATCTTATACTTCTAGGGGTGTTATTAATAATCCTGGCGTAGCGTTGGACTAGTTAATCCGTGTTTTGTCTCTTGCAATGACATGCAATTGTCAACTCGAGCAAATGTGACAAAACACGGATCAACTAGTCCAACGCTACGCCAGGATTATTAATAAGACCCTTAGGTTATCCTTTTTTATTGTTTCAAGATTGTGGAACATTTATTCTTGTTTCGTTACGGAGGAGAGCACTGGCACTGCTACTCAGTTTTTAACTTTTGCAGTGTCAACGTTTTTCACTTATTAACCCTTATTTTTGTTCCAATAAGACATTTTCATATGATTTGATACGGTTTACGAACAACGGAATGATTCAAGAGGAAATTATATTTTTTAAAGTAATTGTACCTAAATCTAACCTTTATCGTGTCATGAATCACTCCATCCATTGGTGACAGCGCCGCGTAAAACAATAAAGTTTTATGGAAAAAACTAAATAATGTTGACGCATCGGCTATCCGTATAAAGATGTTTTTTTTTTAACTTTTAGAAATACCTATAGCTATTATTCTGCAATTTCTGAATGATTTCTCATTTATGTTTGGGCATATCTGATACACAAAAGTTAGTTCTTTTATCGGTAAAGAGTCGAGTTTTTATCTTGTTGAAATAGCTTTGAGTTCGACTAACCGAATGCAGCAAAGTAAATCAACGCCAGACCGAATGCCTATAAAATTATGAATTTTGGTCACATTCCAACAGCTTTAAGATTTGGCACTTGTTCCGTGCTTGCGGCCAAAAGAGCTCGTGTATATGCAATCATGTACAACTACGATGTTTTTAAAGTTCTTTGCTAAAATATTTTATAAAATATTTACCGCCTTTCAATTCGTTGTTTCTTTCCATGCAAAGGTTGCCTGGAAGAGATCGCTCTCAGCAATAAGGTCGCCCATTGTTTTACCTAATTGTTAATTTTTATGTCCTGTGCTGTATCTTTTGTGTGGTGAACAATAAAGAGTTATCTATCTATCTATCTACATTGTAGATCATGACAGTTGTAAATAAACGAACTTACCTACGCCCGAACTGACACTTGCATAAACTTTTTTTTATACAACTAGCTGATGGAAAAAGCATATTATGGCCGACCTGATGTTAAGTGGTAACCATCGCCTATAACAAAGCATTCACGCACGTCAGGACCGTGCCCTACGATACACTGCGCCCTGCGTCTATCAACTTGAGGCATACAGATGTTCAGCCTCACGTGCCAGTAATTTCACCGGCACCCACACCCTTCAAACCGAAACATATACATTTTTATTTGATTTTTGATTTGATTTTGTAAATGTTTCTAGGTACTGGAGAAATAACAAAAGCAGCTTTAGCGGCGTTCTACCGATCTGTCATCGGACTGAGTGCGACGAGGATAGATGAAATTATTGACACTGCTTACGACCGAATGACTAGTGTAAGTAAATAAATAATAAATAAATAAATATTGTAAACATTTCACAAAACAGTCCACAGCCCCAAACTAAGCCGAGCTTGTACTATGGAAACCAGATAGCTGATTTAATACTTAAATAGATTTTATTTTTTGTAAATACATACTTATCCTGTAGGCCTACTATGAGCTCTGTCTGGCTCTGTCTTTGGTTCTGGTTTTGAGTCTAGGCCTACTGATGCTAAGCGACGATGTAGCAGGGCCGTTATTCGCTATTGCCATTCGGATTTTGAACGAATCATGTGAAATAAACAAAACATCAATCGTGGGGCATAGACAACTAGTCTTGTGGCATACAGAATACCATTTTTCGATTCCACACCAAGGCGCGTTTGCGTTTAGATCACGTTGTAAAGTCACACGTTTTGGGCACGGAATCTCCAATGTAATAGCGAATAAGGCCCCAAGACAGTCTAGAAGACACCTACTCACTCTAGCCTTAAAGAAGCCCATATTGTATTGGTCAGGAAAAATAGACGACTGCAGTGACCATCATATAGAGTCTATATTATAGACAAACACGCACGCACAGACTAATGGCCTGCGCACATCTAGGCGATGGTGATGGCGTTCACGTGAAACGTTGTCAAGTATGACAGTGACAGTGGTATTTGACAGCGTTTCAACTGATCGCCAATGCCATGCTCTAGACGAGCGCAGGCCCTAAGGCCTCTAACTTATAAAGCCCCTGTTTTTGTCGAGGGATAAAAGCGAATAATTACCAAAAGAAAATAAATTGTTCTTCTATGACTTTAGGTTAGGAGTACCCTAAACCGACGAGCATGTATGAAGAATGTTATGAGAGTGAATGAAGCGAAAGAAGTGTGTCAGGATCGTAGCAAGTGGAAATCCGTGATCTCTGCCTACCCCCATGGGAATAAGGCGTGATTTTATATATGTATGTATGTATCTATGACTTTTCGAATATCTTTGGTTTGTCTCACCAAGTCACAAGTACCATACCATAAAGGATAAATTCAGGAGAGTCCATTATAGGGCACGTCCGTAATGTGCGTGACCTGCGAACTCTGTTATAATCGATGGTTACCACTTAACATCAAGTGAGTCATAATGCTTGTTTCATCAGTAAGTTGTAATAATATAAGTTAAAAAATATTGTAATTACTATTAAATGTTATTATTGGGCTATATCTGACCTTTCAACCAAAGGTCATCCAATAAGTTCTACGCATGTGATAAGGAGGTCTTATCTCAGGGTACACGTTAGGACTTGTAGAAAAGTTTCATATCATATTTTTAAAAAACATGAGAAACCGACGCGACGTCATGACCAAACTTCGGAACCGCTTTTGATGTAAACATATTTTTAGGCTAGGTTAAGAGCACTGGTGGTCTAGTGGTAGCGGCCCCGCCTTCCGATCCAATGAGTTTTTCTGTCGAAAAATGTATGTGCACTATGCCAGTACTCTCAAAACGGTGAAGGAAAACAGCGTAAGGAAACCGGCGTGTCGTAGAACCTAAAAAAGTTCGAGCAACACGTGTCACGCAAAAGGGTCACGCGAAAAGGGCCCGCCAGCGGCCTACTTGCGGAAAAACCAGCCCGCAGATCAAAAGTGCAGATGATAAAAAATTCGCCGAATTTTAGGCTAGGTATCCAAGCAACTAAATTAGGTACGTAAATTGTTTTTGTACGGAGCTCCGATGCCTTACTTCCGGTTCCATCATCAGACGGCGATGAAGCCGGAAAGCCGGTCTAGATAAACAAATACAAAAAATACAAAATACAAAACCTTATTTCAAACAATTTTACATACCAGTAACTTAGGCTGCGTCCCCAGTAGGCAAACTGTTAGCCGCCGACTGAGTTAGCAGCGTATCGGTTTAGTACGCCCTTCCATATATTTCAAATGGAGTGTTCACAGTTTGCTAGTTTTGCGCTCACTGTACGCAGTTTGCCTACTAACTGTTTGCCTACTGCAGCCGCTAACAGTTTGCCTACTGGGGACGCAGCCTTAGTGTAGAACTTACCACTGCTTCCGCGTCCTGCGTTAGTTTACACTGTGTTGCAGAAAACAGGCCTTTGCATCTATTGATAGATGATTTATTAGCGTCAGGGGCAACTGATGACTACTCATGCCTCTACTTACGGTTATTACTTATTCTAGAATATATCTATCTTTTAAATATATTGTTTATATTCTATAGTGACCATAATCACCACTGATGAATGAAAAAGTGACAAGAAAGCACAAACACGCAATTTATTTTAAATGGATAATATACATTGCCTGTTTTTTTCCTTTAAGATCCAGCTTTGTCACTTTGTCAGCTTTTTATAATAACTTCAGATATAATAGACAATTGATAAAATATTTACAACAATCAAAATCAAGCCCCCCACGCTTTTTGTACAATAATATAAATTTTTCAATTGATTATTACAGTTTTATTTTTAACTTTTTAGTTCAATTAGTTATAAAAGCGTTTTTTTTTAGTTTTTTAAACTATAATTTATTTCCTTTAAGATCCAGCTTTGTCACGTAGAAAAAAAAAAACTAAAAAATACGAATACGTTACATTTACAAATACATCTGAATTGAGAACCTCCTCCTTTTTTATTTAAAGTCGGTTAAAAAAGAGCATTGTGATAAATTTTGTAGCGTTGCTTATCAACCTACAACATGCCTAGATGTCCTTGATTTTTATAATAAGAATTTTATTTATTAAAAAAAATGTGATAGCAGAGGTGGTGTATGGGTGGACTGCTATGAACTTGTTTCGCGTCACCTAGACCTACGAGTACCTAGCGAGTATCTGAGTAAAACAAACATTCAAAACACAGCAACGCTTGTCGTGCCAAGTGCAACTTTGTCATACGTATTTCTAAAAACCTACCATAAGATAATTTATATATTGTGCCATCGATATAAATCGCAAATACGTAGCTAATATTTTGCTTTATGTAGGATAGGGTAGTAAAATCAGTTAAACGTTAAAGCTCAATCTCATCAGTCTTCTTCTTATCGTGTCACTGGATCGTTCGGGAGGCCTACCACAAGCTCTGTCTGGCTCTGTCTCTAACTCTGGTTTTGAGTCTACGAGTTTTGACTAAATAAATCCTACTTCGAAACGTCACACACACAATATAATACACTGGTTAGTACTCAGACTCAAAGCCAGAGCCAGAGATAGAGCCAGTCAAAGCTTGTGGTAGGCCTACAGGCCAGTGTGGTAAAAAAATTGAACGCCTCAAGGAGGATCCTTTCGAGCACTTCAGACATGTTTTTGAACTTTTTAGGTTCTACGACATGCCTGTTTCCGGTGCTCCGAGTTCTGGTGCGTGCGTGTGTGTGAAATGCAGTCATGTATTGTCTATTAAAAAAAACACTTAATAACAGGCTTGCTCCATCAGCAAGTTTAAATTTACTTTAAAGGCCTTGTAACGGCTAAAAATCTCTAGAGTCACCAGCATAAAATAACGCGCACCCTGCCGTGGCCGGTAGTTGGTAAAGCCACTACCGGCTGCTTGCTTTGCCTACGTGCCAATCTCTGCCAATCCCAACCGCGCGGTTCAAAGGTCAAAAAACACACGCCTATAAAAGCGGATCGCCATCCCCATATTTCATTAGTCTTGTTCAGTGACCGGCAAGAGACACTTGAATTCATAAAGAAATATTTGTGCTTCTGAAAAATGTCAAATCCGAAATCAGCAACCAAACGGAAGGCGGAAAAAGATGTTGCTTATTATAAAGAAAAACTTCGAAAGGCTGAAGAACGACAGCGAAACGCTGCTCCAGAGCTTTCTGGCCAACGTGAGTACTCATCACTAAATAGTTACTACTATTGACATCATTTTTATATTGATTGAATCAGTTTGGACGCTTACGAACTGGTATTTCCTTATTTGTTTATTTTTTTTGTATTTGTGTCATCAAATCGTACTGAATTATACTGCTCGGAGTTCAATTCATTATTATAAATAAATTAAATAGTAGAATTATAATTAAAATGAGCAGTTTTTCAATACCAATTAAATTAACAATAAGTAAAATGTTTATTTCAATAATAATGATCAGGGAAGTATTTATTTTTTTGTATTTTGTATTGTATTGAAAAAGATGACCCACGAATACTAAAACTGTACCTCTCAGCTATAATATAGCAGGCCTTGGCTGTGCGTTATCTTAGAGTGATACTGTCAATAACCTTTATAAATCTATGACATTGAATTATTTTGTGCAACATTAAAACTTTATCGAGTAAAGAAATTCAATTAAAAATACAGTTTTATGAAGAACGGGATATTTACCTCGATTTAATTTTTAGAGTTTTGACCCCCGATAGTTCAACACAGTTGCATGCACCATGATCACGTTATTAAAAATAGTGTTAAAACCATGATAGTTTGAGGCTTCAATTGGGACCGCTAGGTATTGGGACTGCAGTCAAGAGTTAATTATTAACTATTACTATTTGCAATAAAATCATCAAATGGGGCTCGCATTATATTTTTATATTCTATTCATCTCTTTGATCGAATGCGATTATGTTTATTGCCTTATTAATTTGACACATTTATTTATTTCAGGCTTTCGGGTGGAGAGTGACGACGAACCGGAAGACCATCCTCTATTTCGTGTAGATAATAGAAATGCAGTCCATAATAACTCTGCAGCTCCACCTATTGAACCAGAAGCAAGACCTGAGCGGAGCCCGAGACCTCAAGCAAATTGTGAAGCTCGGCAGGCACAGAGCTCTAATACAAGACCACAAACTAGCTCACGTGCTCCGGAAGCAGATACCTCAACGGGGAGATCAGTCAGACCACTGACAGATATAGAAAATATTAAAATGAAGTATCCAAGTACTGTGGTACTAACCCCTCCACAGATGTTGCAAGCGAATAGCCCCCGTGTAAAAGGAAGGAAGGAACACAGTCCAAGTAACTCTTCCAGCGTGTGTTTCAAACCAGAGATATCCCAGGCAAATATTATCCCTTTGGTGGACCGCAGCGATGAGCCAGAATTGGCAACGAACAATCTGGAGAATAGTAACCAATCAAGTGTAGAAACGCTGCAGACAAATCAATCAATGAATACCAGCGTCATGAATGGATCTAAAGAGTTACTGGACGTTTTTTCAAGTGACTTTTCATTGAGTGGAGAGAATATCCATTCCAAATTGGTCGAAAACTGGAGTCCAGTACTAAAAAAAGGACTAAAAGATAAGGACGCTATTATGAAAAAGTACGCTTTCCCAGGTAACTGCCCTCTTTTGAAAACGCCGATTTTGAATGAAGAGATATCAGCCATCATCGATGAACGTGCAAAAGTACGTGATACCCATTTAGAAACAGTACAAGATCAATTGGGTCTTGGTCTGACGGCTCTGGCTAAAGGAATCACAACACTCATAGAGCAACGCGGTGACTACGTAAAACAGGCAATGGAAAATTTCAGAGATGCGGGTCTGTTGTTATCTGATATTCATTTTGATCAATCCAAAGTAAGAAGAATTCTTTGTGTTTCAGGGGTACACAAAATCAATAACTTCATAAATGACAAATTTTGTAAAGAATATGTAATACGTAATTCGAATCAATTTTCTTCTTTAGACGTGGTCTTCGATAGGGATGATACACTTTTCGGTCTAAAAAGTGGTAAAGTGTTTAAAAAGTTTCCTGCTTATCAAAAAGAATTTCAGAATCGGCGTAATTGAAGTTAACGCATCTTCACTTAATGAAATATCATATAGGTACAGCTAAGTACTGATAGCTGTACCTAATGTACTAATGTTTAACTGTTTTTAACCGACATCCAAGCAAAAAGGAGGAGGTTCTCAATTCGGTTGTATTTTTTTTTGTTAATGTTTGTTACCGCATTACTTCGTCATTTGTGAGCCGATTTGAAAAACTATTTTTTTATCTGAAAGGTTCCAGATTGTTCCCATTTTAATTTTATTAAAATCTGTGTTGCCATTTTTTTTTAAATATTTTTTTAATGTAACTGCATGCCTCCGTCATTTATGAACCGATTTAGAAAATTATTTTTTTATTTGGAAGGTTATTTTTACGTCCAGATTGTCCCAAACAAATTTCATTAAAATCGGTTAAGCCGTTTGGCAATGAAGTCTTCTCTAGTTTTTATGGTTCCGTAGCCAAATGGCAAAAACGGAACCCTTATAGATTTTTAAACTTATAATCTAATTAATTATTCATACGTTTCTGATGCCGCTATCACAAATGGTTGAGGAAGAGAGAATCATGTTTTATTTATTCATAGTGTTTACAGAGAATAACTTAAAAAAAAATAAGATAATGCAACACCAGAGTCAAAATATACATATTACCAAAATATTCAAATTACCAAAGATTTTATGTGTTTTTTTAAATAGTAGGCGGTACGCTTACATTATTTTACATTTTACTTAGACAATATTTTAGAATTACGTTACGTAGGTTAAGTATTTAAGTTTATATAGCATCTAGAATACTAAAATCTTCGGTACGTAGCTTAGTTAGGTAGATAAGTAAAAAAATAAGTATAATAACGTTTAAGGGGACTACATTGACTACCGGCGATGACTTTATCACGCGCACACTTTGACTTTTAGAAAGTTTGAAAGATTTAGCATCACTAAACCTATTTACGATTGCACACAGTTTAGCAAAAAAATTATTTTGATCCTAACAATTTTTCCTACTTAAATCAGTAAGGCCAACTTTTTCCGAAGATATTCTTGCTTGACTGATCGTTCAGGCAAATTGGTAGTAGCTCTGCCTTTTGCGCCGTAGCTCGTAGGTTTGATCCCGATTGAGAACAAATATTTGTGTGGTGAACGCGGATATTTGTTCTATGTCGGGGTGTTATATTGTATTCTATGAAACAGTTTTGTATTTTAAACTAGTTGTTTGTTTTATTCTATCGCATTAATATAGAATATTTTATTTAATATTTTTATTTTATATAATGTTAGTCTCTAAGGTATTTATGAAACCCAGGTTATTTGCATTTATCTTACCTGAAGTAAATTATGATTATTATTAAAAAAAAAAGTTGTTCTTATTTTAGATAGAGACAACCATTTTCATATGCATAACCAAACGACCATAACCATTATAAACAATAACCATTATAACAATAACCATTTTATACATATACATTTTATTAGGTACCTGTACAACTATTAGCAATCACTCTTGCCCGCACCCGTATTGCTTGTTTTTATTTGCGCACATCTAGGCGATAACGATGGCGATCAGTGAAACGCTGTCAAATATTTACGCGTTAAGACGTTTCAACGTGATCCTTGTGATATTATTGATTAAATAAATATTTGATTTTGATTTTGAATAAATACACCAAACTACTTAAAAATACCGTTAACAGATAACAAAGTTGTATACAGGGTGGAATTTTGTAATGCCACCTGGAGGGAAAGTACTCTTAATACTGCAGATAGAAAATTTTACTTAAAGGAAACATTCCTTTATTTTTGAATAGAAAGCAAACTGCATTCAAAGATTTTCGAAAATTCTCTTCTCCTAAAAAAAAACATTCTTCTGAAAATAAACACCCTGTACTTTTATTGCATCAATCGTTAGGGTCAATTATAAGGATGAAATCTCTCTAACAAACATGATACATTAAATGAAAGAAAAACCTATTTTTTGTAAATAATTAAATTAATTTAAGATTTCCTGGTTTTTCTTTCATTTAATTTATCATGTTTTTTAGAGAGATTTCATTCTTATAATTGACCCTAACGATCGATGCAATAAAAGTACAGGGTATAATTTTTTCAGATTTTAGCCGGTTCGATTCCAGGGTGTGGGCGAAGAAAATTTTCGAAAATCTTTGAATGCAGTTTGCTTTCTCTTCAAAAATAAAGGAATGTTTCCTTTGAGTAAAATTTTCTATCTGCAGTATTAAGAGTACTTTCCCTCCAGGTGGCATTACAAAATTCCACCCTGGGCCTGTATAATAAGAATAAATTAAGGAAATGAAAAATTGGGAAAACCAAATTTAACGTTGCCCAACTGGCTATACTTCGGTTCTAGGAGGTTCAGTACTATACATTATACTATACTAATAACTAAGCAGTGCTTGTATGATGGGAACCAGATAGCTGATATACACCACTATTTTGTAATATAAAAAAAATGCCGATATTGGTTGCTGTTACTGAACACATCCACGAAAAAAAAAATCAAGTCATAAAATAAATATCCCTAAATAACCACATTTTTTAGTCAAATATTAAGAAATGATTCAACAAGCAAAAATCATTTCATGCATAAACGCTAAATACCAAGCGGAACCGAACAGCGTAAATTTGTTTCTCTGTACTACGTAACTAATATGTTCATAATTTTATGCAGGATTTCTGAAAATTACATCGGCTTACTGTATAAAAAAATTACCACAATTATTTATTTAATTATTACATGATATTTTTTTCAACAGAACGGCTTTCTTATCCTGGATTACGGCAGCTTCGTCCACTGCTTCACCAACTGGCTGATGGGGAAGAATCCAAACGGACCCGGCCAGTGGGTCTTAGTTCCCCCTAAGGACCCTCTGCCCCAGCCACCCTTCCCGGTAGACTACAGCGCCCTTAACACTGAACCAGCTAAGCTAGAACCCTATGTACCAGATAAGAAGACGAACCGGCATTCTGTTATTGTTTGAGGGGTGAAACAGGAGCTCAAATGGTTTTCAAAATATTGATTAAGAAATTGTATGGAGTTGTGGTTGTGTGTTGTGTTCAGGTGGATAGTAAGCTGCCCATGCACATGCATTCAGTTTTCAAATTATTAAAATTAAGGTCACATTCAGCAGTTAGAACGGGCAGGGCCCGAACAGGGACTATGGGGATCCCATGCTGTCTACAAGCCACTAAAACACTAAGCGCTCGTTGCGTAGCTCGTTTCTAATTCTACGCGTGTACGAAGGGTGGTTTTACCATCGCAATTTAGTGTTAGAAAATAGTTCCGTCTCTACTTTAGACTTTTCTTAAACAGACGGTTTTTATTTAATCAAACGGTTAGCGTAACACTGCGATTCATCATCATCATCATCATCATCATCAACCTATATTAGTCCACTGCTGGACGTAGGTCTCTCCCAAGACGCGCCACTGAGCCCGGTCTTCGGCTCTTCTTCTCCAGTGCTTGCCAGCTACATTTCGCAGATCGTCGCCCCACCTTGTCGGAGGGCGTCCTACACTACGCTTACCTAAACGCGGTCTCCACTCTAGTATTCGTTTGCTCCAACGATTGTCTGTTCTACGGCAAACATGACCGGCCCACTGCCACTTCAGCTTACTAATCCTTTGAGCTATGTCGACCACCTTGGTTCTCTGTCGGATAACCTCGTTCCGGATTTTATCCTTCAGAGAGACTCCGAGCATAGCCCTCTCCATAGCTCGCTGAGCGACTTTTAATTTGTGGATCGACCCTACTGTTAGTGTCCACGTTTCGGCAGCATAGGTCATTACAGGTAGGACGCACTGGTTGAAGACTTTCGTCTTCAGACATTGTGGGATCGGCGACGAGAAAACCTGACGCAGTTTCCCAAACGCAGCCCAGCCCAGCTGTATTCTCCGGTTTAGCTCTCTCTCAAAGTTGTGTCTACCTAACCGCAAGGTTTGCCCGAGGTAGACATACTCCTGCACAACTTCGAGAGGCATTCCGGCGACGGTGATCGGCTCTGGGGTGATACGATCATTGAACATGATCTTAGTTTTATCCAAGTTCATGCCCAGGCCGACCCGTCGTGAGGAAACAGCTAGGCCGTTCAGCATCTGTTGTAGGTCCTGCAACGATTCTGCCAATATGACGATGTCATCAGCAAATCGTAAGTGTGAGATGTATTCGCCATTGATATTGATGCCCATTCCAGTCCAACTCAGCGTCTTAAACAAATCTTCCAGCGCGCTTGTGAACAATTTGGGGGAAATAACGTCCCCTTGCCTCACTCCGCGGCGCAACTGGATAGGTTTTGACTGCTGGTTCTGGACCTGAACAGACATGGTGGCGTCATTGTAAAGACATCTCAACACTTCGATATATCGCCAGTCAACCTGACATCGTTGCAGGGACTGTAGAACAGCCCAGGTCTCAACAGAGTCAAAGGCCTTCTCATAGTCCACAAACGCTAAGCACAAGGGCTGATTATACTCTTCAGATTTTTGTATAATCTGCCGCACTGTGTGAATGTGGTCTATGGTGCCATATCCTCCTCGAAACCCAGCCTGCTCTGGTGTTTGAAACTCGTCAAGTCTTCGCGCAAGACGGTTCGAAATAACCCTGGAAAACAGTTTGTAGACATGGCTCAAGAGTGAGATCGGTCTATAGTTCTTCAATAAAGCTTTATTGCCTTTCTTGAAGAACAATACCACGACACTCCTGCTCCATGCCCTTGGAGTTCTCCCATGGTTGAGAACGGAATTGAAGACACGTTGGAGTTCCTTCAGAACAGGAGAACTACCTGCTCTTAGGAGCTCTGAAGTGATTCCGTCTTCCCCTGGGGCTTTTCCATTTTTCAACTGCCTCAAGGCTATCTCAATCTCGTCAAGGCTAATCTCTGGGAGATCTTCTGTGTAGTGGCGGGTCAGTGTGGCTCTAGCATCCTCATTACTGGGTTCGGGACAAGATACTTGCGTGGCGTACAACCGGCCATAGAAGTCCTCAATCTCAGCTAAGACTTCCGGCTTGGAAACGACGGTATTCCCCCTCGGTGTTGTGAGCTGCGTCAGATGGTTTCGGCCGAGTTGTTGCACAAACACTTTGGACCCCCGGTTTTGCTCGATTGTTCGCTCAATGCGAAGAGTGTTGGAGCGTCGGAGGTCATAGCGTATGTGCTTCGCGATGGCTTTGTTAAGAGCCTGGTATTCTGGCAGCGTCGCGGGAGAAAGTGGTGTAAGTCGCCTTTTTTCCATAAGCCGAAGAGTCTCGTCCGAGTACTTGGACTGTTTGGTTGTACGTCTTACTTGGCAGAACCTTGTGCCTTCTTCCCTGAGGATGTCCACAATGTTGTCTAGGTCCTGATCCACGTCTTCAGTAGTTTCCAAGGTAGCGAATCGGTTCTCAAGCTGAAGTTGGAACTTTTCGGAGCCTGAGGCGGTTTGGAGTAGGTTTGGTCGGAGTGTAGACTTTACCAAGAGAACGCGTTCAAGCTTAAAGTCGATATTCAGAGTGCCTCTGAGCATTCGGTGATCGCTACCGGTATTAAACCTGTTGATCACTGAGACATCTCTGAATATATGCTTTTTATCCGCAATGATAAAGTCTATCTCGTTTTTCGTCACAGCGTCGGGGCTTCGCCAGGTCCACTTCCGCTGGGGACTCTTCTTGAAAAATGAATTCATCAAGAAAAGTCTCTCCTTCTCTAAAAAGTTGACTAGCATTTGCCCCCTGTGGTTCCTACAACCAAAGCCGTGTGGCCCTACCGATGATTCGCTACAAGTCTGTACTCCTACTTTGGCGTTGAAGTCCCCCATGACAATATTAAAGTGCGCCTTTGTGGTGGTGTGCAGGGCCTTAGAAATGTCATCCAGGACAAACTCCACTTCGTCATCCGAGTGTGACGAGGTCGGTGCATACACTTGAACAACTTTGAGGGAATACCTCTCGGTTAGTTTAAGTACTAGGTATGCGACCCTGTTCGACACACTGGATATTTCAGTGACGTTGTCGGCGAGGGACTTATGGACCAGGAACCCTATACCGCCTTGGGAGGTGAGGTCACCTTCGCGGTAGTACATGAGATGGCCAGATTCCAGGGTTACGGTGTCCTCCCCCTCTCGACGGACTTCACATAATCCCAGAATGTGCCATTTAACCTTCTCAAGTTCCACCTCGAGCTGCGCCAGGTGTTCATCAAGCCGTAGAGTGCGTCCATTATACGTAGCCAGGGTCAGCTGGGATTGGGTTGGGCGGCCTTTCATAACCCGGAGATTCTTCGCACCCCCTGCCCCGCCGTTACCATGACCGCCGCCTTGGCCAGGAATAGCAGGGCGACCGGGAACTGGAGGCCGTTTTTGAGTTGTGCCTATCATTTGGGAGGGTTTGCCCTAATCGCCACGCTGGGCTTGCGGGTTGGCGATCGCAGGACACAGCTGATTGCACCGTTGACGCTGCTGCCCGTCAACGGTCAGATGGATTTAGCTGAGTCAGAATTAGGAGGTGCTATACCGCATTCGACCGGTCGTCAGAGCCTCGTTAGTTGCTGCAGGATGTACCACGTGCAGGTGAGGTTGACAGTTGGAGCTCAAGATCTTGTGTAGCTCCCTTACATCCCCTGCGATTAGAGGAAGTTAACTTTCGACACCGTTATTATACTAAGAAATGTGACAGCCATATTTATCCTAATCTAATAAAGAAAGCGTAGGTATTATACTTTAGAGAGCGACTATTTAAATCAATGATAAAACTGCGTGGCCCGATGTCCCGGTCACTCTACCCATCGGAAGCTAACATGTCAATTATTACCTACAATTTGCTTATCTAATTTTAATACTTTGAAGCGTAGCGTGTGCTGTCTTTGAAACATTTGCTTTTGTATTATTGCCTACGTCTCTTATGTGAAGTGGCACTTGAACTTCACTGCTATTGTTATTATTTTTGATTTGCAAAAGGATCATACAAAAAAAACGGTAGGAACCAAGCCGTAGTTTGTTGCCTGTTCTTATATGCTTGGTCTGGACTTAGACTCACCTAGCTTTCAAAGTGATCCTTGTGATACTACCTACTGAATAAATATATTTTTGGCTTTGACATAATGTCATTGGTTTGACTACTTAGTACTAGGAAGATGATGCCATTCATTAAGAAGAAGAAGAAGAATAAAAATACTAGTATTATCGCAAGCTGAATTTATTATGTAGTATTTATTGGTAAAAATCACAGAAAAGCAAAAACGCTTTTGCTTATTCCGTGGTAATAAAAATGCATGGAGATGTTGGAGTCCGCGTGTTGTTATAGATAAGATTTGATTTTAATTAGTAATTTTATTTTAATTTATGTATGTTAGTCTCTAAGGTATTTATTAACTATGGACCTAAGATGTTTCGCTTTTGTAATGTATGCATTTTATGTTGTCTGAAATAATCGATATTATTATTATTATGGTTCTAGTTTTTAACTACTCGACTTCAGAAAAAAGCCGGTGTTAACTAAGGTACACGGGCCTAAGCCAAGTGCACCTCAGTGGAAGGTTGAGCTTCATGGGGAAGCTCAGTTTGCAGAAACTTTCTGACGATTCTGCACGTGTTTAAAATTGCAGCTTTTTGCAACAGTATGTAAGTATTTTTCGGTAAATCTAAATGGGACAAGGATAGAGAGAGCTGTTTTGGAATGACACCGGTTGATGAAAGGACTATTGGGACTATTGAAACTTTTTGCAGGCGCCACATGCGAGTGATTTCGTTCTTCAAATCAATATATTTGGAAAGTTTTTCTGCTATGGTGTTCTGTAGATTGTGAGTGTTGGGAATAGCAATGTCGATCAATAGTGCAGTTTTGTTAATTTTATCTAAGAGAGTTAAATCAGGTCTATTGTAATGTACTGTCTTGTCTGTGAGGATGGCTCTATCGAAGTAGAGTTTAAAAGATGCATTCTCCAGTACGGCTTCCGGGGTGTACTTGTAATAAGGTATTGGTTTTCCAGTGGTGTCAATAAGCTTATATTTACCTGCAAGCTTTTGGTGAATGATGTTAGCCACCTGATCGTGTCTGTATTTGTAGTCAGTTTGAGCAATTGCTTTACACGCTCCCGTTATGTGCTGAATTGTTTCAGAAGAGCTGTTACATCGTCGGCACAAATCGGTTGGTAGATTGCGTTGTTTTATTATGTATTTTTGATAATTACGGGTCTCTATAACTTGGTCTTGGATTGCGATCATGAATCCCTCGGTCTCAGGAAAGAGTTCACCTCGATTGAGCCACTCGTTCGACGCCTGTATGTCGACGGTGGGTTGACTCAAATCGTGATGGTGCCTTCCATGAAGAGACTTTTGGGCCCATTCGTTAATCGTTATTTGCTTGTCTACCAGTTGTTCGTTGCTTTGCTTATTACAGTTGTTCAAGTTAAGTGGTGTAAGTTTTCGATCTAATCGAACCGCTGACTGGTGCAGATTTGATGTTTCAGCTTTCGTGTGGAAATATGATCTTAGTGTTGATATTTGTTTATTGTGTAGATTTTTGATGTCAATGATTCCTCTACCACCCTCGGCTCGTGGCAAGACTTGCCTTTGTATGCAGGCACGCGGGTGATGTTTCCTTTGCTTTGTCATACTGACATTTATTAGACGCTGTAGATTTTTTAATTCAGTTTTTGTCCAATTAATAACACCAAATGAGTAAGTAAGAACTGGGATAGCGTAAGAGTTGATTGCTTTTGTGGTATTTTTGGAGTAGAGTTGGGATTTCAGAATTGAATTTAATCTATGTTTAAAATTATGAATTAACTTATTTTTTATTTCTTTAAAGTGAATTTGTTTGGATTGGTGGTAACCCAGATACTTGTAGGTTTCAGTTTCGCACAAAGGGTCTATTGTTTCGCCGGTTTCCATTTGGTATGTGTGCTGGTAGGTGTTTCCAGTTTTTATAGAATTGATTTTGCATTTATCAATGCCAAAGTTCATGGCGATATCTTGTGAGAACTGTTCCCTGACGCGTATAAGGTGTTCCAAATCATTCTGACTCGAGGAATAAATTTTGATGTCATCCATGTAAAGAAGATGACTTAGTTTACATTCAGTGTTGTCTGTCTGTTCGTCGTGTGAGTCTAGCGAATAACCGATGTTAGATGAGTTTAAGCTGTTAGACAACGGATTTAACGCCAGACAGAACCATAAAGGACTGAGTGCATCTCCCTGGAAGATGCCTCGTTGTATTCTTATTGGAGCTGTTTCTATGGCTATCCGTGATGTTTGTGCGTGCAACATTATTATAACTTTGCGCATGACAGATGGCGGAAATTTTAACTGACTTGGGATAATCTCCCAAACACAAAAATATAAAATTGCATTAAACGCAATGCATGTTTGATTACCTCATTCATCTTTGATTGTTAATATTATATCCAGTCTATATTTTTTTATTTTATTAAACTTATCATGCGCGGACTCTATCATCATTTTATCACTTCCTGGAAATTTCTGTCAAATCCAAAAGGCTATAGAAAGTTCTAGAATTCGCGGCACGCTTATAATCCGATACTGCATGCATGTCTATAAAGCGCAGCAAAAAATTTCCTAAGTCTGTGTGTTAAATCCTTTAAGGCCGGTTTTCACGTATTAAGTGCATAAGTTTAAGTTAATCATACGTGTAAACCAGTAATTTAGTAAATACCTAATTAAACAAGGTAAATATAATGGTAAATACCACGCGCTCTATATCTTAGAATTTTACGAATACCTACGTTTAAACCACTCTCATGTAGGTAAGTTAGTTACCTAGGTAGGTATGGGTACCTTATCTATACAACAGGTAAGTACCTTCTTACCTATAAATAAGTAGGTACACAACATAATTAAAACGCTTTAATAATATTATCCAGAGGTATGTACCTATACTTAATACTTGTAAGTTTTTTATGCGATTTGACCAATCCTTACTCTTAGTAACCTGATTTTATATAAGCTAAGGAAAATAAATGTAGGTACATACATAGTTAGTGCACCCGAGTGGTATGAAACTGCCTTATCCTAACCTATCTACGTTAAGAAAGTACTTGTAGGTATTATCCTAGTCTATATCACATTTCACGGTTAGCCTTATTTTTAACTTGCAGTAGGTGATGTTTTAAATAAGTTCACTATAATTCACTGTAATAAAAACTGTATTGAATAATAGATCAAAGTTTGGTTTTATTTCCTACCCACTCAACGCTATGCGCAACGAGATAAGGAGAGAGCTATGCTGGGAGTTTCACTACGGATTGAATCAGAAATGAGGATATCCGTAGAAGAACCAAGGTCACCGACATAGCTCTTAGAGTTAGTAAGTTGAAGTGGCATGGGCAGGTCTTATAGGTCGAAGAACCGACAACCGTTGGGGTATAAAGATTCTCGAATTCAACCACGCAAAAGACGAAACGTAGGACGACCCATAAGATCGCGGTATGCGAATGGAAAGGCCTCAGAATCGTTCTTTCTGGAAATGTGGGGAGGCTAATGTCCAGCAGTTGAGTTCTTCAGGCTGATGACGATAAAGATCTTTATTCCTTGCTTTTCCCACCATTCTTTCTCGAAGGCGTCGAGACGAAGCCCCTTTTATTTGAGATGAAGCCTCTTACAAAGTACCTACTTGGTCGATCACGACCAACCGCGTCTGCGGTATGGGACAGGGACAGCCCGTTGGAATGCATTCGACTGACAATGTTCTGCCCAGTGCCCATCACCACCCATAATGTAAGTACCTACACCTAGTAGCTTAGGTGTACAAACCTATACTTAGTTGTGGCAATTGGCCTTGTTATTTACCTTCTAGCTTGGACATACCTACGTAGCCCAGGATCACTATGTTTGGAAGGAATGGAAGGCAGCCTTTACTTAGCAGAGGGACCTGGAAGGTTCTTAATAAATATAACCCCTGCAGGCTCTAGAGGGGTTCGGGCTAACAACAGTTTTATTACGCTGCCTATTCTGCCTTTTTTTATAAAACCTGGTAATGAAAAAAGTATATGGCCCACTTGATGTTAAGAAACCATTTGTCTATAGGTACCTAACAAAGCATTGCCTCGTAGGTCACGCACGTCAGGATTGTGCTCTACGATGCACTGCCTTGCGTCCATCTACTTGTGGAATACAGATGTTCAGCCTCACGTGCCATTTCACCGGCACCGCCACCCTTCAAACCGAAACACAGCAATACTGCTTCACGTCAGAAATAGGCATGACACTGAGAGCTCAGTGAGCTCTGACGCAGTTAGTGAAACTACAATGGATAATTCCGAACCAAAAAGGCAGACCTAATCACAGCCTACTGGGCCTACGGTATAGGTATACCTATACAATGATTTACCTGGTTTTAATTATCTACCTTCGTGCCATTTAGAACTCGAACGCACCTATGGAACCAATTATGGTTCTGAATAAGTTCTGAATAAGTGATTAGATTATTATACGAGCATTAACTCGTATAATAATCTAATCAGAGGCGACTTATTTAGAAAAAAAGCATAACTTTTCGCCGGTCACGCATATGGAACACCAAGCCTTTCTCAAACACCGAGCTACGACAAGTAATAAGATTGGACGACCGATGGGTTTTTCTCCCGAAAAAAACATCAATATGCATAATAAAAGTAACATTTATCACAACGGTTTATGGAGGGAAACAGGGCGGTCGGGCGTTTTAATGACGCTATTACCGGGCTTGATACAATATCACATAAACGACTTTAGATTACAAACCGTCTTGTTATGGAGAGAAGTCAACACAAGTCCTGAGATAAATGAATACTTATTCCAGCAGGTAGGTATAAGTAAATACTTTATTTCCAATACCTATACAAGGTGTATCTAAATATGTGTACTATGCGAAGGTGGGGGGTTTCAGACCACAATGGTGATCAGTTGTGGGGGGGAGAAAATTAAAAATTCCTATTTTCAGTTTCCCATACAAAAATTTTTAATTTATAATGCCTAAATAAATTGACAACCCTATCCTTGTAACCCCTTGACCCCTTGACCTACTACCTCTGTAGGTCTACTACTACTACCTACTACCTCTGTAGCTGAGTTTAGGGTTGTCACTTTGTATAAAGTCAGCTGTTCATGTTGAAACTTCGTTGCAGTTTTTTTCAGAGATACCAATCGAAGTTCGAAAAGTCGTTGAACAAAAGTTGTTCCCCGGGGGGTGGAAATTCACCCCCCTTCGGGATAGTACACATATTTTGATACACGTTGTATAGGACCCAATTTAAAGGCCGACATAATTCTGCCCATTCCAGGTAAGGAGGAATAATTTGGTTATGAACAAATGCGCCAAGCATAAGGGCCTATTACCTATATCCTTGATATCGATGTCGAACTTCTACGCAATCAACGATATTTAATTTTTCTTAAACATGCGCGGAAATATTGTCATTACTTTTGAATATAGAACACGCGAAGTATCATATTTACGTAGACTGAAAAACCAAAATCACTTCCCGGCGCGTTCTCGCTCCGGCAATGTTGTATGAAACGGTGTGCTGTTTGAATTTAGAACTCTTTCATCTATCGTACACATTGCGTTCTCGTGGCTGTATAGCCACAGATGCGTTTACCTTTCGGCAAAAAATGAAAAATAAAAAAAAAATATTGGCGGTAAAGCGGAGTTCGTTGATAATTGGTTAGTAAATAATAAATTTATTGTGTACTATTTTTTTTTATTTCCTTGCATTTTTTTAAGAAAAGCACTATACAACGTGTATCAAAATATGTGTACTATCCTGAAGGGGGGTGAATTTCCACCCCCCGGGTAACAACTTTTGTTCAACGACTTTTCGAACTTCGATTGGTATCTCTGAAAAAAACTGCAACGAAGTTTCAACATGAACAGCTGACCTTATACAAAGTGACAACCCTAAACTCAGCTACAGAGGTAGTAGGTAGTAGTAGTAGACCTACAGAGGTAGTAGGTCAAGGGGTCAAGGGGTTACAAGGATAGGGTTGTCAAATTATTTAGGCATTATGAAATTAAATATTTTGTATGGGAAACTGAAAATAGGAATTTTTAATTATCTCCCCCCCACAATTGATCACCATTGTGGTCTGAAACCCCCCACCTTCGCATAGTACACATATTTAGATACACCTTGTATATGCCTCGGCCGAAATGGCAATTGCCTATTTCGCTGCCTTTGCAATAATGTACTATTATCGGCCACGCTCAAAGTACGGCCACATCACATCTAGGCTATCCCCATAGTTGCTGGTAATCTGGTATCGCAGTCACTTATCGCCTTGATTTGGCCGTACTTTCACAACACTAACGAATGAACGAAGCTTTGTTTTTCTTTCACCCCATATCTTTATTCCTTGCTTTTCCCACCATATCTTGAAAGCGTCGAGATTAAGATGGCCACTTCCATTCTTGGCCGACCACCATGCCTCATTGATTGCACAGCACGATTCATTCGACCAACGATGACGACTGACTCAATTTTCTTGCTGCGCAAATTTCTTTCCATGAGGAAAGAAATTCGAATTTTCGAGTCTTTTTATCACGAAGAGAATGTAAATATTTCTCAATATGTATCATCCATCAACTGTTGGTCCTAGAGTAGTACCCTGAGCCTAAGGGACGATCTTACCTTTTCGTTCGAGAACAATCATGTACTTACATTACATTATTGATTGCTATTCTTATTCCAACCTAAAACCTCCACAAAAGTAGGCATACCTGCTACCAAAAGGGTAAGATAGAAACCGTGAAGCTGAAAAACAGATGAAGGTCACTGACACAGACCACCATAGGTACCTACCTACTCCATAGGCTCACTGGTGCGGGCTTACCTAAGTATAACAGGGGCCTAATTCTCGGGCCGATCTCGATCATTTTGCAATTTTATTTTATTGCTTCTTTTCGAAGAGAGAATGGCAGGTTTCCTTGAGTAATTCATCAACGACCTCATCATAAAAGCCTCGACAGCTACGATATACGGAAAACGGTGAAAAGAAGCAATAAAATAAAATTGCAAAATGATCGAGATCGGCCTGAGAATTAGGCCCCTAGTATACTGTATAGTGTATCCTTACCCAAATAGATTTGGTGTGTGTGACATTTATGATCGAAGGGACAAAGCCACCGTAGGGAGGGATGGACAGAAAGAAAAAACGAAAAATCACATCAATACAGTATATTTTTAAAAGATGCAAATATAGATTCAACTTACCCACGTAAATAGTAAGGTACCTAATTCATTTGATTCAAAAACAATATCAGAGGACAGTCATAGTCATAAATTCTACTAAAAATAATATCACAATTAATAATATCGACTCGATTATTTTATACTGAACTAATATAAATATTCCTGTCAATCGCTTTCACCACACCACCTGAAGGCTTATTCAGAGTTTTAACATCATTTTGTCGTTAGTTTATCGCAAAATGACTTATCGTTAGCTTAGTCGTTAACCCCGACTTTGTTTGGAGAAACAATGAGCGCCCCTGGTGCGATTGCGAGAACTAATGTTTTTTATGTATGCGTTCGTATGATCGTAAGTAAAGATGTGCGTTTAAACGGCAAGCATTTAATTAAGCATTAGTTCTCGCAATCCCGCCAGGGGCGCTCATCGTTTCTCCATACAAAAACGGGGTTGTCATTTTGCTAACAACAAAATGATGTTGTGAAACTCAGAATAAGCCCTCAGTAGGATTGATATAATGTTTAAACATTTGAGCACAGAATAAATAGGTACAAAGATTTAACCTAGTAAGTAGATATTTCAGGTCGATTGACACACTCTAAAATCACATTTATAATAATAGGGAAGTAGGTACTTATATTACTGGAGTGTATCAATAAATACTCAGGTGCCTACTACATGACACACATTTCAAAATACACATAGTATCATAAAATACTTTTAGTAATTGTATTTTTTTTTCATCATTTTAATTGTTTTAATACAAAAAACATCAATACAATAATACATGCCACGAGTAGTATATATTTTTTTAACTGTGAAGGAAAACATCTTGAGGAGACCCATGGCTTAGTGAGCTCCGCACGCATTGCCCATTTCTTTCCTGTGGCTTAGGCAGACTAAGCTGTCGGATGGTATAGGTGCTGGGCAAGCCTATTCCATCTAAAATCCTGTCCCAGGCACTATAGCGTTCATCTACAATAGATGCAAATGCCTGTTTACTTGTCTGGATTTTTTGGTAAACTTGCATGTTGGTTTTCCTCAGATTTGATTTATATTGAAATAGTCGTGATCTTACTTCACTTGTAAGTATACATGGAATGATTTAAACAAAATAGTATTGATAGTAGAAAACTTTGTACAAAATTTGGAAGTATTAAGAAAGAAATAACAAAGAACTTTTAACAAAAAAAACTTACATAATATTCCCATCAGTTGTAGAAAAAATAGTCACATACAAAGCGATTTATAGGCTCTTAGTAGCGAGAGGTATATAATAGAAAATATATATTTCGACTTAATGTACATTTTCATGGAAAAATTTGCGCATTAAAACATCCACTTATTTTGTCTATACACATTTAGAAAGATAGGCCTATGTAATGCCTATTATTAGAGCACATAATATAATAAAGTTATAGGTTGGCACTTGGTTTAATAGCGCTGACCTTAAATACGTAGAACTCATTTTCAGCATTGGCTCAGTGCTATTAAAAGGTGTGGTTATATTTATAGCTAAATATTATCTAGGATCTAAAACACTTTATCTTTAATAAATGCTGCATACTTATGAATGTAGATAACTTATGAAATAAAAATAAATTTAACAAAAAATTATGAGGACAAGTGATGATCTTCAATCAGAAATGGCTGCATGGATGTCAATTAAACTAAGAAACATTCCAGAACTATTTTTTTTTAATTAACCTATTTTGTCCCACTGCTGAGCAAAGGTCTCCCCCAAAGACTTATCTCTCTCTCCTCCTCCTCCCACCACCTCCTCTAAAAGGTGTCGATATCGTCCCGCCAACGTTTTCTTGAGCGGCCCCGTGACCGCCGCCCGTCAGGGACCCAAGGTGTACTGATGGTTGCCCACCTATCGGGAGGAATCCGGCTGACATGCCCTGCCCAATCCCACTTCAGCCAGAACTATCCGCTTTTAAAAATCGCATTCCAGTTGGAGCATAAGTTTCGAGCTACAAGGCCAGTTTTTTTTTTTTTTTTTTTACAATTTATAGGTTAGCGCTTGACCGCAATCTCACCTGATGTTAAGTGATGATGCGATCGACGGTGTAGCGCGCTCACCTAGAAGATACCTATTCACTCTTTTTTTGAAAACTCCCAAATTATAGGTATTCGGAAAAATAGACGCCGGCAACGAGTTCCACACTTTGGCTGTCCGCAATATAAAAGTGGAAGCAAAGCGCTTAGTGCGGGAAGAAGGCGTGTCAACCATGAATGGATGCCTCGTCTCCGTACGTCTACTGGTCCGGTGATGGAATGGGGATGGGGGAACCAAGTTGAAAAGTTCCTGGGCACACTCGCCGAAATGTATCCTGTAGAAGACCGATAAGGCAGCTACTTTACGACGATGCTCGAGACTAAGGAGTTAAGACTCCACCAATGCATCGTCGCCTATGAGCCTTTTCGCTCGCCGTTCTACAACCAGACATACACTAAACATCAAACTTACATAAACCCTCTTTTTATTTTGGGGTTAAGATAAATAGGAGCAGTTTTCATTTTCTGAAGATATTCATTACCTTAGTTGTTTCTGTGGTAATATCCTATTTGTACCATCAATGGTACAACTGACACTATGGCCCAAAATCTATGAAATTACATACAGCATGGTGTATAGAAGAGGGTGCTGAATTCAGTTTTTGAGCTTAGCGGGAGTCAAGAAGATCGGGATCGGGAGGAATCAGGAAGTTCTTGAAACATTGACTAGGGGCACTTTTCGTTTTTCTCTCCATGTCATCGCTTATCATAAATCATTTTAATAATCTTCCCCGTGAAGATCTCTATCTCTCTCTTCCACAGCTTGCATTATGGACTCCTTCAGTTCCAATATCATCGTCAAATCAGCCACGAACACAGTCGTCTCATCAGTCACGCCTAGACTTAGACTTGATTCAGGTTTCGGAACCCTAACAGCCTTTCGACATCTGGCTTGAAGAATGTCACACCCCATATTTATGAAGATGCCAGCATTTTCGCATGACACCCCGGCGGGCATTACGCTGAGTTCATCCCTGTCATACCTCGTAGCTAGGAAAGAAAGATTCTTGATTGCACCCGGCTTGTTCAAGTTTTGTCGTAGCCCTGAAGAGACAACTCTATAGAAGCCCAGGCCGACGAGAATTGACGCGTTTTTCTTGAACTCGCGCACGTGGTCAAAGGCTCTGCTGAAAGCGACCGGCTTAGGGCTAGCTACAGCTAGTACCTTCATGCATTTAAATTCATCGAGGTCTCGGTTCTCGGTCAGGGCACCGAAGACGAAGCCGTCAACGCCCATATCCTTGAAGATTTTGATGTCACGGAGCATTGTCGTCATTTCCTCCTCGTTATATAAGAAGTCGTCACCTGCACGGGTTCGGATCATCACGTTGATTTTCGGGCGATAATCGACAGGTCGGATCATCACCTGAAAATAAGCAAAGGTATACATTACTATAGAAGCATGCTACTAATGGCAGCCTGCATCATCCCATTGTTGGGCAAACTGACACAAATTAGAAATGCCTGCTAAATGTTCCTTCTTCTTCATCTGTGTTCAAACATGATTTTGTGAAGTAAATTAAATAATTATTGGATGTCCCATAGTTCGGTATTCCTCCTGGTAGGTATAAGCCTCCTCTAACATTTTCCTTCTGTCATGTGCTACCCTTCTCCTGCCTTCCAGCAAAAATTCAAAAGGCGGAACCGCTGATTTTCTACTACACCATGTCCAGATTTCAGCATCTTCTATCAACTTACTTTACAATGCATTCAATACTTCATTCGCTATACTTTCATCCTTCATTGCTATTTTTATTTCGCATCATACAATAAAATAGTATGAACCAAGCCATAGTTTGTTGGCTGTTCTTCTAGACTTGGTCGCGTGGAACTGGCACCTAGACTCACTTAGCTCTAAGATGTTTCAAAGGAATCTTTGTGATACAACTGAATAAAAAAAAATTGAATTAGATTTACAGAAATCTTCATTTTATTATAGGACAGCTCGCCATAGCTTCGCTCACTCTTAGGTTGTGGAATACTCTTCCTGCCAAAGTTTTTCCTACAGATTTCAGCATGGGGTTCTTCAAGAAGGGTGTTTTAAAACATTTAAAGGGTCAGCAACGCGGGTGTGATGCCTCTGGTGTTGCAAGCGTCCATAGGCTATGGTAACCACTTTTTATCAGGTCGGCCGTATACTTGTTTGCTAAATTAGTTGTATAAAAAAAATGTAAGCATACCCGTTTTTGTACTTCCAAGAAAAATCCTACGGTTGGAGTAAGGCCTCCATCACTAAGGAAGGTGCTTAGTTCAAGCTCATGAACCCCTGCGTTTATTGCATGGGTTGCGGATTCCAGAGTATCCACAGCTATCTGCAACATTTTCTGTAAATAAAAAAGGTCTTCATTAAATTCACGATACTTTAAATGAAATTGAAGTCACACCTCAGTCTTAAGAGGCCGGCGGAGGGCGAATTTTTAAAGAAACGTAATACCAAAATTATTACTAGTTTAAGCAGATTTTCACTATATATTATTATAATAACTGTATTCGTATATTATTTATCTAGGTTCCTGAACAGTTTTTATTTTAAATTACTTACCTCAAATGAAATAAACACCAATCGCATTTTACACATTTTATTAAATGTGATTGGCGTTAATTATATTTTGTATGAAAATTTGCCCTGCGCCGGCCCCTTAAGCTTTATCTATGCATCAGCCTAATACTGTTACAGTGTACGAAAGGAGCTTCTCTAAGGCGCACTTAAAATCCTTTCACCACACTTGGTTCGAAAGAATCAGTGACACGTTATTGTTACATGGTACAACATAGCAGGATTTCAGCAACATTATTTAGCAGTCCCAAGAAGCTCTTCAGTAAGAATCGATAGGTATTGTAGATTTTACGTATTTACATGTATGAAACTTTCTGAAAGCGTCTCGTTCCGTGAAACTTGGTTCTAGGTGCAATTAACTGTATCAATCAAACGATACTGCTGTGGTGTGGTTGGTTGGTCCTTCGTCCAATTATAGAAGAGTACTCTGTGGTCCTTCGTAATCAGTCTGTTTCAGATTAGAGCAGACTTCGGTAGGAATGTATGTGACCGCCCAAATCAATGAGTCTAATATGCTGCCCAAATCAATACTAAAATTATATTACATAATATTATAGTGATTAAACTATACTACTACAATCACTACCTATTTATGCCCAGCCCACAGGCCCACAGCAGATCACAGAATGAAACCCTGTTGCTTGTACCTTGGAGGAAGAGTTAAATCCTGGATTTATATCTTGTCTATTGCCAATTATTGCCATTAACTCACGTCACTCATCGCTTTCTTTCGAACCGTAGACGGAGGAAGAAACTTCAGTCAAAACAATGGCAGCCATACTTATGAACGCAATTTAAATATAAACATTGCTTATAGTTAGCCCTGTCACTGTTTGTCATTGCTCAGTGGTAAGAGATAGCAATTGTTTAAGCACTGTTTATTTTTTGACATATTTTTATAAGTAAGGCCATGGATGTTGATTTATTAATTTATTACACCGCAAGGGGCTTTTTAGGTTATTCAAATTTCTTGATCTTCCAACCTTAGGGATAATCTTTAAAATTGTACAAACGAAACTGCGTGGTTGTAGTAAAATTATAGTAATCTTCGAAGAGGCTAATAAATTTTATACAAGTTTCTCATTATTGAACGAATTGTGCTATGTCAAATGTCAAAATATCATTTTGTTGACAACTTCATGTTGGTTGTTCTTTTTGACATTACTAGATAAAAAGACACGCGAACGTCGGCTAATGTTGGCCACGTTCGCTCTCTTTTACAGGTATCTTCTTTCTTTTGTTAATAATCTAAGCTATTTATGTACTGAATTACAGTTTCCAGTCGTGTCCATTTCAGCTAGGTGCTGCCACTTTTCACAGCATTATTATTGAGGTTATGATCTAAGTCAAGTCTACATATCATCCTGCCTTGTGCCACATACGGATGAGTTTCTCTATAAATTCTCACCATAAAACCATACGAGAAAGTCTAGTGTAATAGCCATGTGTATTTTGAGTTGCAGTTATGTCTCGTAGACGAGATCATGAAGAGACCGACAAACTTACGCGTATCGCGATTGTGAATGCGGATCGTTGTAAGCCGAAGAGATGTAGGCAGGAGTGCAAAAAAAGCTGCCCTGTGGTGCGTATGGGCAAGCTTTGCATCGAAGTAACCCCCAACGATAAGATCGCTACGATCTCTGAAGAACTGTGCATCGGGTGCGGTATATGTGTCAAGGTAAGATAGTGAATGTTACTGTGACCTTTATTTAAAAGATTTATAAAAAATTTGGTTATTTAAGCTCGTAATCTTTGATGAAAAGTCGTAAAAATTATGTAAAAATTATTTCCATGATATTAGTTCTATGTGAAAAACTTAGGTAGGTATTCATTTATACTTCCAGAAATGTCCCTTCGACGCGATCACTATAATCAATATACCCTCCAACTTGGAGAAGCACACTACTCATCGGTACTCCAAGAACTCATTCAAGCTCCACCGGCTACCCATTCCGAGGCCCGGTGAAGTGCTTGGATTGGTTGGCCAGAACGGTATTGGCAAATCAACTGCTTTGAAAATCCTAGCTGGAAAACAAAAGCCTAATTTGGGACGTTTTACTGTAAGTGTATTTGGTTTTGGTACATTATTTGTACAGTATAAGTTCGGCAAGTTTTATCATGCGCACTTGATATGCGGGCAGGTTTTTTCCGCAAGTAGGCCGCTGGTGGGCCCTTTTTGCGTGACCCTTGACACGTGTTGCTCGAACTTTTTTAGGTTCTACAACACGCCGGTTTCCTCACGATGTTTTTCCTTCACCGTTTTGAGAGTACTGGCATAGTGCACATAAATTTTTCGACAGAAAAACTCATTGGTACACGAGTGGATTTGAACCCACGACCTTCGGATCGGAAGGCGGGGCCACTACCACTAGACCACCAGTGCTCTCATTTGTACAGTATATAGAACATTCTATATTTTGATTATACCATGACTGGCCTCTTTGCTCAGTTGGTAGTAGCTATGCCCTCAGCGCTGTAGGTCATGGGTTTGATCTCTACCAAGAACAAGTGTTTGTCTTGTGAACATAGATGTTTGTTCTCTGAATGGTGCTATAATGAAATCTAAGCTTTTATTTTATTTATTTATGTAAAATACATTACATTGTATAAAATTTTCCCTTCCAGGATCCTCCAGATTGGCAAGAGATCTTGTCCCATTTCCGTGGTTCTGAACTGCAGAACTACTTTACCAAGATCCTCGAAGATGACTTGAAGGCTTTGATCAAGCCTCAGTATGTGGATCAAATCCCGAAAGCTGTGAAAGGAACTGTTGCACAGCTCATGGATAAAAAAGATGAAATGAAGAACCAGAAGGATATTTGTAGAATGTTGGGTATGTTTTTAAGTTTAGAACACAGCCTCTATACTTTGATTCCTAAATATTCCCTAAAGTTATTAATATCATAAGTTAAAAATGACAAGCTCAAGATTGTTTAAGAATATCCAAGGAGGCTAGGCAGCCAAATGCATTTGATGTCTAGCCTCCTTCGCATGCCATAAGGTACTGTTAAATAGTATAGTGTAATAGTATCAGTTTCCTCACAAGATTTTCCTTCACTAAATCATAGTTAGACAGGCTGGCATAATAACTGCCATATTTATCCTTTTGCAAGGTGGTTACAATATGATTTGTATAATGTCCCAAAAGTTAAGACCGGAGTGGGATTTGAAGGCGCGGCCTTCCCCTTGGTACGGGACTGTGCTGACCGCTGCGCCATCGGATACTAATCACACTCGACGAATAACTCTTAGGGACTGTTTATACGGCACTCAATCAGAAATATTATAAATCCCGCTCTGCTCTTAACTTTTGGGACATTCTAAAAATAGTAGTTAACACTATAAAATCAATAAAAAAAGTTTACAGAATGGTTTCTCTAATTGTACTCCTAAATTTTAAATTCACAACAACAGTTTATGAAGTCATCATCATGAACTTATATTAGTCCAGTGCTGCGCGTTGGTCATTCCCAAGACACGCCACCGAGCCCGTTCTACGGTTCATATTATTAGTGACGTAATATTTGGTAAAAAGAGAAGTAACGCTGTATGATAGATTCCTTTCTCCAAGCGTAGAGAGTCACTAGTGTATTTCTTTCTATGTAAGTCTTCTACAGATCTCTCGCACATCCGAGACCGTGAGATTGCGGCGCTTTCCGGTGGGGAGCTGCAGCGCTTTGCAATCGCCATGGTTTGCATCCAGAATGGAGATATATTCATGTTTGACGAGCCTTCTTCGTACCTCGACGTCAAGCAGAGATTGAACGCTGCTCGCACCATCCGATCTCTTATACATCCTGACAAGTAAGTCGCATTTTTGTCCCTTACACCACCACCTTATACACTGTTAAAACTGGAGAAACCGACTTCATGGTCAAACTGAAACTTTTAAAACAGAAACTTTTTCTTTTGTATTATTGCATACGTCTCACTAAGTGAAGTGGCACCACACTGGAACTTCACTGCTATTATTTTAGATTTGTAAAAGGATAAATATCTTCTTGCCGTTTTTAGGGTTCCGTAGCCAAATGGCAAAAACGGAACCCTTATAGATTCGTCATGTCTGTCTGTCTGTCTGTCTGTCTGTCTGTCCGTCCGTATGTCACAGCCATTTTTCTCGGAAACCGTAAGAGCTAGACTGATGAAACTTGGCAAGTAGATGTATTCTGTGAACCGCATTAAGATTTTCACATAAAAATAAAAAATAAACTATAAATTTCGGGGGTCCCCATACTTGAAACTGAAACTCAAAATTTTTGTTTTCATCGAACCCATACGTGTGGGGTATCTATGAATAGGTCTTTAAAAATGATGTTGAGGTTTCTAATATAGTTTTTTTCTAAACTGAATAGTTTGCGCGAGAGACACTTCCAAAGTGGAAAAAAGTTGGTCCCCCCCCCTCTAACTTCTAAAGTAAGAGAATGATAATACAAAAAAAAATATATGTTGTACATTACTATGTAAACTTTCAACGATATTTGGTTTGAACGAGATCTAGTCAGTAGTTTTTTTTTATACGTCATAAACCGTAAACCGCAATTTACCTTTCGACGAACTACGCTACGGAACCCTTCATGGGCGAGTCCGACTCGCACTTGGCTGCTTTTTTTTTTATATCATAATAATATAAAAAAAACGGCAAGAAGCCAGCTGTGGTTTGTTGCCTGTTCTTCTGGGCTTGGTCGCGTGGAGTTTTAGTATCAAAATCGGTTTAGCACTCAAAATCAAAATTGTTGGAGACAATTTTGATTTTGAGTGCTAAACCGATTTTGATACTAAAATATTTTAAGACACTAACCCCCGAATACTGAAACGCAACTCAGATATAAGCACGTCTCAAGCGACGAATATTTGACAGATTTTCATTGAAAACTGTCAAATATTCGTCGCTTGAGACGTGCTTAAATCTGAGTTGCGTTTCAGTATTCGAAAACTGTCAAATATTCGTCGCTTGAGACGTGCTTAAATCTGAGTTGCGTTTCAGTATTCGGGGGTAAGACCTAGTACTCAAAATATAATCAATTTATTAAACTGATTTTGAATAAATTTTCTTGAGGACCTTTTAAATAAAAATTGTTTTTTTTTCAAATGGGCTCATAAATGAGAACCTCCTCTTTTTAGGGTTCCGTAGCCAAATGGCAAAAACGGAACCCTTATAGATTCGTCATGTCTGTCTGTCTGTCTGTCCGGTCGTGTCACAGCCATTTTTCTCCGAAACCATAAGAGCTAGACTGATGAAACTTGGTGAGTAGATGTATTCTGTGAACCGCATTAAGGTTTTTACACAAAAATAGAAAAAAAACTATAAATTTTGGGGGTCCCCATACTTGAAACTGAAACTCAAAAAATTTTTTTCATCGAACTCATACGTGTGGGGTATCTATGAATAGGTCTTCAAAAATGATGTTGAGGTTTCTAATATAGTTTTTTTCTAAACTGAATAGTTTGCGCGAGAGACACTTCCAAAGTGGAAAAAAGTAGGTCCCCGGGGGGGGCCCTCTAGGAGGGGGGGGGGGGCCCTCTAACTTCTAAAATAAGATAATGATAAAACTAAAAAAAATATATGTTGTACATTACTATGCAAACTTCCAACGATATTTGGTTTGAACGAGATCTAGTCAGTAATTTTTTTTTTATACGTCATAAATCGTAAACCACAATTTTCCTTTCAAAGAACTACAAGAACCTTTATATTATGTTTCTTGATGCTACGGAACCCTTCATGGGCGAGTCCGACTCGCACTTGGATGCTTTTTTATTTGAAGTCGGCTAAAAAAGGAAATCGTTGTCTTTTTTGTTGTTCAGTCAATAAACAGTTATTTTATTTCCAGGTTCATTATAGTGGTGGAGCATGACTTGTCAGTGTTGGACTATTTGTCTGACTTCATCTGCTGTCTGTATGGGCTGCCAGGTGCCTACGGGGTTGTGACTATGCCCTTCTCTGTCAGAGAAGGTAATATTTTTATTTGCCCATTATCTAAGGGTTAAGGGCAAATAAAAAATACGGCTAATTTTATCATCCGCACTTGATGTGCGGGCAGGTTTTTCCGCAAGTAGGCCGCTGGTAGGCCCTTTTTGCGTGACCCTTGACACGTGTTGCTCGAACTTTTTTAGGTTCTACGACACGCCGGTTTCCTCACGATGTTTTCCTTCACTGTTTTGAGAGTACTGGCATAGTGCACATACATTTTTCAACAGAAAAACTCATTGGTACACGACTGGATTTGAACCCACGACCTCAGAAGGCGGGGCCACTACCATTAAACCACCAGTGCTCTCAAGGGTTAAGAGCAGTAAGAAGAAGATTAAAAGACAGAATATTGACTTCAGTTATTATAAGTGCGCCTCAAAGAGGCTCTTTTTCGAGCACTTGACAATGTTTCCAAATTTTTTGATTCTACTATTCTCAATGTTTTTCTTCACCATTACCAGTACTCTCAACTAAATATAGAGCCTGTTTAGGAGTAATCTGCACGTGCCTGATTGCACCTTCAGTTTTCGAGAAGTGATTTAATTGACCAGATTATGGCGACCACGACCCGTCCAAGCGATGGACCAACGATATTGTTCCGAACGTTTCGAATTTGTTGGATGCAGAGGATCCAGAATCGTTCTTATAAATATTAAGGGGAGCCCTATGTCCAGCGCTGGACTTCTTCAGGCTGATGATGATGCATAGGCTAGATAATAAGCTACGCATTGTGCACATAAATAGTTTTTTTATTTTTATTTAGGTATAAATATTTTCCTTGATGGGTTTGTGCCCACGGAAAACATGAGATTCAGGACTGAATCTTTGGTATTCAAGGTAGCTGAATCTGCGACTGAAGAAGAGGTAAGTTTAAAATATTGTTGTTTTTTATTAAAAAAAAGTTTACCAATCAAATATCATTGAGGGATACAATTTTGTTTAACAGATAAAGAGAATGAACCACTACGAATATCCTGAGATGTCGAAAAAGATGGGTGACTTCAGTCTGTATGTGAAGTCTGGTGAATTCTCAGATTCTGAGATTCTAGTGCTGCTTGGGGAGAACGGCACTGGCAAAACGACATTCATCCGCATGTTGGCGGGTAACTTGGAACCAGATGAAGGTAAGGTTTTTTCGTCTACATCTTCTCATTTGAGTATTATAAAAACTAAAATTGTTTGGTTTGTTAAATCACGCCGCAAAGGCCTGAGCCAACACGTACCACAGGGTATAAAAATTAATGGGGGCAAAACATAGATTTTAGAAAATGCCGTCCAACGAAACTGCATCTTAAAAAACAATACTTTCATTTCAAGCAGTGTTGAATTTCCACAAATTATTTTAATAAAATAATTTCCTATACTTCTGCTTTTGAATCGATTTGTGGATTTTATTTACAGCTGGTAACATTATTTTTAACAGTCTAATTTGACAGTGACAGATCATTATAGATGTCATTGTCATGTCAATTTTACCGGAATGTCATTGTGATGTCAATCAAATAATCAAATGGCTATTTTTGCATTTTTGCGAAAAAGCGTTCGTCGCGAACAAAATACCGATAATTTACGTTTTCAACGAAATATCCCTTTAACTAAAGCAGTATTTCAATCTTATTCACAAAATAAACGTTATAAAATATAATGTAGACGTCGACATTCAATTGAGGTTATAACTAGTCGAATGTGTAAATGGAAGTGATCTATTTAGTGAAAACTAGGTTTATAAGTACGAAAGAATGGCACGAACTGAATTGTTTGATTTGTTTTTCCATCCTGTGTTCCAAAAGTGTTTGAAACATGCGGAATCATCCCTCTCTCCAGACGGTAAATTCATATTATTCGCTTATTATTTTGCTAGCTATTTCACTGAAAACTGGACAAAACTTTCTTGATACCCTTCGTTGAATGTATCTCGTACGCTCTTTCGATACCAAAACACGCTCGTTTTCCTGGTTACCCAATCCAGAAGAGTTTGTACTTCCTTAGATTTATGCAGATGGCCCGAATGAAACTGTAATATCTTTGCTGTCTTGAATTAGTACAGTTTCACACCACAAAGCCTAGAAGGCAATATGCTAATGTTTTGGAGCTCTTGAATTGTAAAATCTATAACAAATAATCTCATCTCTTATCATCATCATCATAGACGGGAATGCGAATAAATTAAAACATAGATTACTGCAAAAGAAAATGGTTGTAAAAACTAACATTTTTAAATCAACATTATCAATGCATTCCTGCTAGTGACAGCTCATTATATTCCATACTTTTACATTTTAATTTATTCTAGCGTTATTTATCCATTGGTTTGTCAAAATAAAATTAGGAATCATTTCTAGGAAGAATGATTCAGAGCCATTCTCATCCACCAACTACTATGATGTGAGTTTTGGTTGTTTTTATTGTCGCAGTAACATAATGTTGTTTCATTTTCCCTTGCAGGTTCAGGCACGCTGCCACAACTTCACATTAGTTATAAGCCACAGAAGATATCGCCCAAGTCTCAAGGGCTAGTACGAAGCTTGCTTCATGATAAAATAAGGGATGCTTATGTTCATCCACAGGTAATTGTTATATCTTACAATGCAGTACAGTTTTGAGAGCACTGCTGGTTGAGTGGTAGCGACCCCCACTTCTGATCCTGATTGTGAGTTCAAATCTAGTTGTGCACAAATGAGTGCTGTTTGAAAATCGATGTGTACTGTGCCAGTACCCTCAAACGATGAAGGAAAGCATTGCGAGAAAACAAAATCTTTTGCATGTATCTCAATCTTAAATGATCTTCATACTGTTTTACTATTACCTTTTTCTATACTTTCAAAAGCCTCCATGTAAAAATTGTAAGATCATTACTGATGGCTGAAAGAAGGCTCAAGAGGAAAAAACCTTTTGAGTTAGTGTAGTGTAAATACCATAGTGAACTGTAGTGTAATTTAAGTCAGCATAAAATTGCTCATTAGCCTACATTATGGCTACATCGTTATCTTATTATGATACATTATTGATAAAGTATGTAATCTAATACAAAAAAATACTGATGGTGTATTACCTCTCAGTTCATCACAGATGTGATGAAGCCTATGAAGATAGAAGAGATAATGGACCAGGAGGTGCAGAACCTCTCTGGTGGTGAGCTGCAAAGAGTGGCCCTGGTGCTCTGCCTCGGGAAACCAGCTGATGTATACCTTGTGGACGAGCCCTCAGCCTACCTAGATTCAGAACAGCGTCTCGTTGCAGCTAAAGTAATAAAACGGTAAGTGGTTAAACAAATCACTGGAACATACTAAAAGTTCACTAAAAATTAAGAGAGGGTAACTTTCCTCTTTTCGAAGGCAGGTGTAATACGACCGGGCCTGAAGGTAGGAATTTGGCGAATCTGCCCGCCAAGTTACGCCGGCCATTTTGTATCTTTCTACGTTATATGGGGCGATAACTTCTTCAGTATTTAAGCTTAGTCTAGTGTTTTATTACTTTTCATTCGATATACTTCGATAGAATAAAAAGCAGCGCATCATAAAAGTAATGAATTTCGCCCGAAAAAGCATTTTCCGCAAAATTACCTCTGTACTTTGTAGTCGAGGCGGCGTGAAGGCTTTTTTAGAATTATTCATTATAATATAATACCTATTCAATCTACTCTCTGCGCCGAAGGTCGTGGGTTCGATCCCCACCGAGAACAAATATTTGTGTGGTGAACACAGTTGTTTGTTCTCTGTCTGGGTGTTATATTGCATTCTAAGTATGTATTTACAAAAAAAATTAGGTAGGTATTTAAGTATTGTATCAGCTATCTGGTTCCCATCATACAAGCTCTGCTTAGTTTGAGGCTATATTAGATAGAGAACTGTGAGAATTGTCCACATTATTTATTTATACTTAGATTGTTTTGTTTTTTCTCAGATTCATCCTCCACGCTAAGCGCACCGGCTTCGTGGTAGAGCACGACTTCATAATGGCGACGTACCTCGCCGACCGTGTCATCGTGTTCGAAGGCACGCCCTCCTCGAACGCGACTGCGCACGCGCCGCAGTCTCTGCTCAACGGAATGAACAAGTTCCTTGAGCTACTGGGCATTACCTTCAGGAGAGATCCTAATAACTTCCGGCCGAGGATAAACAAGCACTCGTCTGTGAAGGTATATAAAGATTCTAGTTAATTTATTATTTGTATAGGTATTTTTTTTATATTTACAAAAAAAAAACTACACGCATAAACACAAAAAAAATGATTTGTGATGTGCTATTTCAGAGACTGTTATTATGATTTAAATTGATGTCAAAAATATTTGAAGAAAAAGAACACTAAACTACTAAACTGTAATATTTTAAGAGCCTTTGTATCTGCTGGATAGTCAACAAATAAAGTACAAGCGGTGCTGGCAATTCCTGCGTCAGCACAAATTATAATTTAATGATCTGAAACCATTTTGAGCCGAGAGTTGTGTTAGCAGGGAAACCAATGTGGGATTAATACAAAACTAGGTGTTTACCATATTTTCCTGAATAAGTGACTCGTCAGCTCAGTTGGTAGTAACTCTGCCTTCTGCATTGTATGTTGTGGGTTCGATCCCCACCGAGAACAATATGATATGTTTGGTGAACAGAGATGTTTGTTCTGTCTCTGTGTTATGTTCTATTACAAAATCATTTATACCAGCTATCTGGTAAACATAGTACAAGCTCTGCTTAATTTGGGGCTTGATAGCGTTGTGTGTCCACAATATTTATTAATTTATTTAGAAGTTTATTTGTTTGACCATAATATTTTGTTACAGGACATAGAACAAAAACGGGCCGGCCAATATTTCTTCCTGGAAGACTAGAAAAATAATGTATCATTGTATTATATTATATATATTGTATCTGTCACAACGATGGTTTGCCATCAGTGTATTTCCAATTAAATGTATTGTAATAAATCATGTTTTATACACACACCTTTCATTCACACTTTACTCACTTTTATTGACACTCTAAAGTGACGTAAATTAGGTAGTAAATCGGAGATCTGTGATGACATCATTATGATAATCTTGTTGCCTATAATAATTTGCTCCTTCGATCGCAAGTTTTACAGTTGCCGCCACTTATCGTGGCACACCACGGATTATACCTATACAACTAAAAGATCTAGCCACTGTAGAGTTTTATTATTGAAAATACTATTTTTAGAGATCCATCTCTTGTAAAGGACTGACATGAAATTATTTTTTATTAAATTACTTCTAATTTTTTTTTTATTCAAATTCTAATATTTCTTTAGAACAAGTATATGACCTACCTGATGTTAAGTGGCCAACCATCGCCTTAACAAAGCATTGCTTCGTAGGTCACGCGCGCCATGAATGTGTCCTACGAGGCGCTACTCTGCGTCCATCAACTTGAGGCATAATGTTCAGCCTCACGTGCCCGTAATTTCACCGGCACCCAACACCCTTCAAACCGAAACAGCAAAGCTGCTTGACGGCAGAAATATAGGCATGGTGGCATACTTCTCAAAGAGTTCTACTATTACTAAAATACAATTCGTTCGATGAATAGAGTTTATTCCGTAGATTAAAAAATCAGCCCATATAAATACACTTAAGGGGGTACGATTTCCATACAAACTTAATTTACACAACTATGGGCGAATAAAGTATTAATGTACACTGAAATAGCTGTAATAGGCTTTTACAGTGGTCCTTATTACCGGCCAGTTATATAAAGTTGGAGTGTCAGCCGTTGGTCGTGGCAGTCGGGGCTTCAGAAAAAGAAGAACACGACTTTTTTGAGACATATGTTTTAAGCTCATTCACGTATTCAATGCCGAGTACCCGTTAGAAAGAATGACGAAAAAATTACTTTTTTGGTTTTTTATTAATATTTCTGTTATCCTACAGTTTTCTCCAACTTTATATAACTGGCCGGCAATAAAGACCACTGTAAAATTCTATTACAGCTATTTCAGTGTACATTTATACTTTGTTTGCCCATAGTTGTGTAAATTCAGTTTGTATCGGAATCGAACAACCTTAAGGTAGTACATATACATTATCCATGTTTAATGTCCAAAGATGAGTGATGAAGATGATGATACCTATGAATCTAGTACCTACTAGAGTCATTGGTATCATCACATAATAACACTGTTGGCAGGTACAAAGGTTTAGCTACTTTGATGATTCACTACTTCCTGCAACTTATGATCTTGATTGTGAGTGAATAAGATCTGTGACGACACGGAAACGTTTACTAAGTATCTTATAAGAATGACACACTGTTTTTAATTTAGACTGACGACGTCTAAGTACCCTGTATCAATGATGTCATTAATACTAAATCACTTCTAGGTAGGTAGGTACATAGGCAGGTACCTACCACTCAACATCTGGTGGATCTACAAACAATGGGGGTCCAAATTGCTGAGGAATAAAAAACTAAAGTTCGGCCTTCCTATAATGCGCTTGGCTACCCTGTATCAATGATGTCATCATAACTAAATTACCTCCAGTAAGCACATAGAAAAGTATCTACCGCTCAACATCAGGTGGATCTACAAACAAGGGGGGTCCAAATTGCTGAGGAATAAATAAACTAAAGTTCGGCCTACCTATAATGCACTTGGCTACCCTGTATCAATGAGTCATCATCACTAAATTACCTCTTAGTAAGCACATAGGAAAGTACCTACCGCTCAACATCAGGTGGATCTACAAACAATGGGAGTCCAATTTGCTGATGAATAAATAAACTAAAGTTCGGCCTACCTATAGTGCGCTTGGCTTACATAGTGGTTTACTCGATCGGTAGACATAGGCGTCTCTTGGTCTCGATGATGTCATCACTGGGGGCATGGCATAGTACCTGCGAGTATCAGAGGCGCTCAACAATTTAGGAACAGCAAACACCAGACGTAGTTCACTCACCTAAAATCACAAAGGTACAAAAACATTGCTTTATTCTTAGCTATGAGTAGGTAATTCAAGGAATATAATACTCTCTACGAGAGGTAGTTTTACCACAGCAAACAATTGCTCTCACCTACTTAGGCAAAGATGCCTAAGTAGATATCTGAATCCGTATTATGCAATAGGTTTCAGCCAAAGTTTCTCTGTACTCTTAAGCACTATCTTATTGTATTGTACTAGTGTTTATTATGTTGGTGATCAATAAATAAAATAAACAGAAAAGGGACCTTTCGCATGTACCCCTATTTAGCGAGGGGATTGTCTATGTTAAATTAATCAGTTAGGTAGGGTACTTTTTTTTTTACAAAAACTTCTCACTATAATCCTTTTACAACTTAAATCGTGTAGGTATTTTCTTTAAAGAGAGAGTAGTAGCCCGCTCGGGTTCTGTCTCACCACATTTCGAACAAATCCAAAAAGAAAAATAATCTTATCAGAAAACGAGCCAAACGTTGATGAAAACTGAAGAAGGAGAGGGGAAACAAAATGCGTTGAGTTCGACCGGCCGAACGAACCGACCCCACTCAGTCGGTGATATTTCGGAACTCGTGCCGTAGTGTTGGTTGGGTGTGTCATAACCTGAATAACTAGGTAACTACATTTACCGGTACTTAGCTTTACCAAACTTTGCTACTTCGATAAAAACTCTTGATTTCCATCTGTGAATCGTAAAACTATCATTTTTGTGTCTACAAATGTGTTAAGTTCTTAAAAACCGGCATTATTGTTTGCTAAAAGCTGATCCGCGTCGACACGGATTTATTTTTAGTTACGGCTTGCGGTAGACGTGGAACATTTCTAATAACATTTTTTCCTTTCTCTAGAAATCTCTCAAAATGAGTGGACAGCAGTACTACCCCTACAAGGTAAGAATTACCAATTAACTTAAAGGTTAAAAGCGGAAATTTGCAACACACATAACTACATAGGCATAAACGAACAGGATGATGTCATCTCTCTGTTCGGAGACGGCGCATGTTTTTATGCCCAATATGTATAGTTACCTGTTAGTGCTATTTTATTTCAGTGGGTAGGTAGGTATTTTATGTTCATGTGTGGTGCGCTCTTTACCCTGCGCTCCCCAAATACAAGGTGTAATTGCAAAAGGACCCAACCCAACCGGCTAACGGAGGGCTTAGAATCCAATAAGAATAAGTAAACGTTACGATAAGTTCTAAAGGTGGCTCGATCTGCCCTAACCGTGTCGAGAAACTTGTTATCTACCTACAATATAAAATAGGTAACTTTAAATAATTCAATATCTCAATCGTGTTGTCGTGCAAACAATGCGTTTGGTAGGTATAGGTAAGTCTTTAGTTTGGCGACCTTCGAATTTACTTGTTCTGTCTCTATCATGCGTTCTAATCTTGTCGTGTTTTCAGTGTACCCCCACGGTGTACCCTGCCGAGCCTTTCGACCCGGCTGCGGATGCCGAAACCCTTCGCAAGGCAATGAAAGGCTTTGGCACTGATGAGAAGGCCATCATCGACGTCCTCTGCCGTCGCGGTATCGTCCAGAGACTGGAGATTGCCGAGACTTTCAAGACCAACTACGGCAAGGTAAGATTGCTGATTTGAATCTTCTACCTTGATACAATTTAGGCGGGAACAGGGTGTTTTGTAAATGAATGATTACCATAACCAGTCCAGCAGCCGTACCGCCCAGTTAGGTGAAGTCTAGGACAACTCCTGATTTCAACCAATCAGCTGCAGCCTTGAAAAAAGGTTGGAGATTCGAAGTCGAAATCAAAAGTTAGCTATGCTTGGTTAAGTTTACCAAACAAAGCTGCAATTAATTAAAGTACCTGCCTAGGGAAACCAGTCAAATCAAACTGCTCCTCATGATACAAAGCGTTGGGTGATACCCAGGTGATTTGCCAATCTGCCAAGCCTGGTGACTGGCAAATCTCCCTAAACATCCAGGAATGAATCAGGATGATGATGTCAATAAACCGAAGGCAGAATGTATAAATCGATTAATCATCACAAGTAACCCAGATACAGTGAAGTAAGTAAACAAGTTAGTTAATTATCTCACGGTTTTCAACCGCGCGTGATGTAATAGGTATAATGGCCACCATTACCACGATTAAAGAATCAAGTTCAATACAATTTGAACCTTGTGTAATAAAGCCAGAAATATAGCTTTGGAACCGTAAGAGTTACCTTGGGGCGGAGATACCGGCCTTCTTGACTTCAATCACCTTCCTGTGTTAGTCATCGTCAATTCACTTGCTTCAGTTCGGCGTACGTTTTCCTCGTCATGCCTGTGAATCATGATGACGATTTGATGATACCATAAACCATACAACAACCAACGATCTTTTATGATTATAAGTTTCTTGAAAAATCAGAATAATAGTCTTAAAATACTGATTTTGAGAGTCTTTGAGAAATCTGGCTCGAAGGGTCATAATGTCATCAGGTTTCGTGTGGTCTTATTGCATTTTTGAAAATTTAATAAGAAGATAAATAGCAGGTGTTTGTGGAGCATGTTCTACGTATGCAAGAATAAAACGTAGTTTAGTTAGGTACATACTACTATTAGGCAAGACGTTTAAAATTTGGAAATAGTATGGCGTGCTATAGAACTAAGGCATCAGTTAATTTGTGACCACCTACACAGTGGTGAAAGTGGGCTGATCAGATATACATGCAATTACATACCTAATTATGTATAATTTTGTATAGTTTGTAGCAGCGTATCTTATCAAATCACATTGTTTACATTGTTTGAGTGCACATGATGTAATAATGTCAATTTCATTATCTGAAACTTGTTTTCAAAAACATCATCTAGTCTAGATTATCATAGCTAGGTAGGTACGTCTAGATTCTAGACTTACCTGTCTATTATTTTAGGATGATATGGTTTTAGTCTAAGTAGAATTAAACCATGATAATGGGAATTACGGTCGATGGCGATACTTCAAAGTGCAATGAGTTCAACGTTCCAAATTCAAAAGTCATTTGTGCTGTGTTCCTGATATTGCAACGCGGCAAATTGCTAGGTGAGCTTAGAAAGCACACGCTATAGTTCATCGCCCGGGTGCAGAAGGTGAAAAATACTTTTCTAATAATTACATTCTTTTAGCCAGCAACATTCAGCACACAACAACACTATACGGTTGTAGGCAATAAATATTGCACATCAGCTTTTCTGCTTTCGTAGAGCGCTATCTCTTTCTGATGCATATTAAGCTCTATGAACTTGAAATTTGCCGATGTGCAATATTTGTTGCCGACTACTATACTTTGATTTAACCGCCGTCATAGTTCAGTTGGTAGTAGCTATGCCTTCTGCGCTGAAGAGCATGGGGTTCGGTCCTCACCGAGAACAAATATTTGTGTGGTGACCATGGATGTTTGTTTTCTGTCTGGGTGTTTGTTATATTGTATGTATTTACAAAAAAATGCATATAATCATTATATCAACTATCTGGTTCTCATTGTACAAGCTCTGCTATATTGAGGACTAGATAGTGTGAATGAGTAAAGTATTATTGGAAACTTAAAAATCTGATGTTTGGTTCTGTTCCTGAACTTGAGTTTGTTTAGTTTCGATTCGTGAACATGCTATTCGGACTAAAAGTTGCGTCCAGTTTCCTTTATTTCTAATATCTGGTCTGGCTGGACGATAGATTCGGAGGGTATATACTCGATTTTGTTAGTAGGTATATTAAAGTTCAGTATTATTTCTGCTTTAAGGTAAAATAAATCTATTTAAAACATGCCACAGCACGGTACACGCTTTTTAGGGTTCCGTAGCCAAATGGCAAAAACGGAACCCTTATAGATTCGTCATGTCTGTCTGTCTGTCTGTCTGTCTGTCTGTCCGTCCGTCCGTATGTCACAGCCATTTTTCTCTGAAACCGTAAGAGCTAGACTGATGAAACTTGGCGAGTAGATGTATTCTGTGAACCGCATTAAGATTTTTACATAAAAATAAAAAAAAAACAATAAATTTCGGGGGTCCCCATACTTGAAACTGAAACTCAAAAATTTTTTTTTCATCAAACCCATACGTGTGGGGTATCTATGGATAGGTCTTCAAAAATGATGTTGAGGTTTCTAATATTGTTTTTTTCTAAACTGAATAGTTTGCGCGAGAGACACTTCCAAAGTGGAAAAAAGTTGGTCCCCCCCCCTCTAACTTCTAAAGTAAGAGAATGATAATACAAAAAAAAATATATGTTGTACATTACTATGTAAACTTCCAACGATTTTTGGTTTGAACGAGATCTAGTCAGTAGTTTTTTTTTTATACGTCATAAACCGTAAACCGCAATTTACCTTTCGACGAACTACAAGAACCTTATTATGTTACATCAAGTAACATAATATACAGGTTCTTGTAGTTCGTCGTGCTACGGAACCCTTCATGGGCGAGTCCGACTCGCACTTGGCTGCTTTTTTTCCTCTTGTCTTGAAAATAAGCCCCAATAACTCAAAAACAGGTACAAATCGCAATTCACGTGTAAACATAACGTGTGACAAGTAGGTATACGTTGCAATGTGTTCCACTGAGCTATGACTTACTATACTACTGACAATGATCGACCTTGTTTGTCATCCATTAATAGCTCAATTTGAAGAGTTTATTCAATTTGCGAACTAGTATTGACTGCCGCATTTTTTGAAGTGAAAACTTCTTTAACGGCGTTGAGCACTTTTTCTGTAATGGGTATAAAATCTTAAACTCGCGTCAGCGCGTCAGGACACGTGACCTGATCGAAAAAGCGTAAGACGGATGGAGAGTAGACAGCTATCCCCTCTCTACGGCGCGGCGAAAATGTATGCCTGGGCCTACTGTTTCGTTTAGGCAGCGCAGGGCGCTTGTGCGAATGTTCGTGTATGTTACAGCGTGCCAAATAACAAACAAGCCCCCCCTAACCATTCCAAAATATCAAACATGCTCAACGTTAATAATCAAGTTTTCACTTCTGCCGGCACTCCCGGAGTGCAACCCGTATTTTTTTATTTGACTTTGTAACAAGTATATATTAATAATCTACCTATTACTTTATAGGTAGATTTATACACTATAAAGAGAGACTTAAAAACAACTGAACCGATTTCAAAAACAATTTCACCATTAGATAGCTACATTATGCTTTAGTGACATAAGATATATTTTTTAATAGCCGTCGGCCCCGGCTTTGCACGGGTGTAATTTAGAAAAAGAAAGTTAAAAATGTTAAATGAACTTTTCCACCTATGATAAGCTGAGGTTGAGTTAACTCTTTTGTTAACAATGATGTTGTATATGGCTGTATTCGTCTCTCAGGACTTGATCAGCGAACTGAAGAGCGAGCTCGGTGGAAACCTCGAGAATGTGATCATCGCTCTGATGACTCCCCTGCCTCACTTCTACGCCAAAGAGCTCCATGACGCCGTCGCCGGAGTGGGCACTGATGAGGAAGCCATCATTGAGATCCTATGCACGCTCTCCAACTACGGAATCAGGACCATCTCTGCATTCTATGAACAACGTAAGTACCTATATAATTACTTTTGACATTCATCATTATTAGCCTGAAGAAGTCCACTGCTGGACATAGGCCTCCCCTACACATTTCTTGGAAGAACGATTCTGAGCCCTCTCCATCCATCGACTTCCCGCGATCTTAACAATGTTGTCGGTCCAACTGGTGGGTGGGCGGGCGCCCTACGTTTCGTCTTCCGGTTCGTGGTCGCCATTCGGGAACCTTTATTCCCCAACGGTTGTCGGTTTTTCGAGCTACATGCTACATATATGGCCTTTCCACTGCCACTTCAACTTACTAATTCTACGAGCTATGTCGGTGACCTTGGTTCTTTTACGGATACCCTCATTTCTGGTTCTATCACGTAGTGAAACTCCCAGCATAGCTCTCTCCATAGCTCGTTGCGCGACTTTGAGCTTATGCACGAGGCCAATAGCGAATTAGTTAGTTCCATAAGTCATCACTGGCAACACATTTCAAAGGTTACTTTCGACATTACAAAAGTGCAAAACATAATAATTATATACTCTTACGCGGCAGTTATATTATTTTAACATCATTATGGTCATCATCATCATCTCAGCCTGTTTGCACCCACTGCAGAGTATAGGCCTCCTCTTTATTGCATCACTCTCCGGTCCCTCGCGAGTCTCATCCACTCATTCCCAGCATTAGCAACAATGTCGTTCGACCAACGGGCGGGTGGTCTGCCTCTAGCTCTTTGAGCCACCATTCTGTAGCCGCCTTCGTCCATCTCTCGTCGTCCCTTCTTGCCAAGTGCACTGCCCATCTCCACTTCAGTTTCGCATGTTTATTATTATTATTTTAACATATTTTTTTGAATCTAATCTACATTGTCCCACTGCTGGGCAAAGGTCTCCCCCAAAACCTTCCACTCGTCCCGATCCGTAGCGGTCTCCCACCAATCTTTCCTCTGACCGACCGATCATCTCGCCAAAGTCTTCTCGGCCGGCCCCGTCCTCGTCTCCCGTCCTCAGGCACCCAAGGAGTGACGATATTTGCCCACTTTTCTACATACTATTTTAACATACCTAATAAAAATTTAACTTTTTTGTTTAGGTTGGTGCTTACTACTTACCTACTTCGTGGCCTTTATTTATTTTATTATCGATTGTTCTTCTCAATTTAGAACTTGTTCGTTTCTCACGGTACTGTAGTTGTACGCTTAATTTTTTATCAGACACGTCAAAGGCCTTTGAGGTCATTATAGGACTGATTACAGCAGAGCTGTCAGCCATGAATATCTAATTGTTAGTAACATTCCCTCATAATATTTGTATTACCTGTCATAAAAAACCTAAAAAAACAATATAATCCCCTTATTTGTTGGATTGTTTGTAATTTATGTTATGCAGAAATTCCCTGATACGTGCATGTGTTAGTTTGTACTTATCATTTAACTGTGCGATTATTTTTGTGTAGTAGTTTGTTAGGCTGGGTAACGCACATATAAGACGAGGGCATAACCCTCGTCTTATATGTGCGTTACCCAGCCTAACTCCTTTTACCCAAAGGTTAGCTGGTACCACTTCATTTACAAACATTGACTGGCCGCTCAGCTCAGTTGGAGTATCTCTGCCTTCTGCGCCGTAGGTCGTGGGTTCGATCCCCACCGAGAACAAATATTTGTGTGGTGAACATAAATGTTTGTTCTCTGTCTGGGTGTTGTCTGGGTGTGTATATTGTATTCTAAGTATGTATTTACAAAAAAAAATGTATTCAAGTATTATATCAGCTATCTGGTTCCCATATTACAAGCTCTTTTGTTGTGTGAATTGTCCACAATATTTATTTATTATTTCGTCTACGAAATGTTGTTTTCGTTTCGCCTATTTGTCTCTCTCTATTGTATGGAGAAACGATGAGACAGCATAAATAAGTTACGTATAAACGATTGAAACGAGTTGTTGTCTCGTCCATTTTCTATACAAAAGAGAGACCACGTGGTCACACGAAAACAACATTTTTTAGACGTAATGTGGTAGCAAAACTCCGACTACGGGTACAGAACATTTTATTTGTGCAATAAAGAATTATCTATCTCTATTTAACAGTGTACAGCAAGAGCTTAGAATCCGACCTGAAGGGCGACACATCAGGCCACTTCAAGCGTCTCTGCGTGTCTCTGTGCATGGCCAACCGCGATGAGAACCAAGGCATCGATGAAGGGTCTGCCAAGGCTGACGCAGAAGCCTTAGCCACCGCTGGAGAAGGACAGTGGGGAACTGACGAGTCCGTCTTCAACTCCATTCTCATCACGCGGTCTTATCAGCAGTTGAGACAGGTAATTGAATTAGTAAAACATTTATTTACACAATAAAACTTACAATTAAACAAATATTTACAAAATACACAAGAAACAGTTGAGCAAATTATTTAGAGACATAGCTGAACTGATCCAAATTAGTAGGTACCAGACGGAAGCGACCCCAAGACGCTAGCAGCATTGCCACGCTGAATAGCAATGCTAATGCAATTGAATAATCAGTTTATTAAATTGCATTAGCTATGACTCGATTTGCAATGCGATGAGCTCACGACAGTTATCTCTAGACATGCCTACTTTCAAATTTCAAGACTAAACTTAGGTTTATTTTTATCCTGTTGAAGTAAAACAGTAAAGCCAGTAAACAGTAAAATTTGTTAACGTCTCTGAGGCCCACATACCTACGGAAGTCCATATCAATGCCTAGTTGTGGCCAAGGCTTTTCTCAAATAATGAATTTGAGAAAATTAAAACGAAGTACTTAGTACCTACCTACCTACTATATTTGAACGCATTTTGTCAAATAAAATAACAAACAACTAACAACACTATTTTTTCTCGCGATTAAGTGTTCATTTGTTTTTTTTAATACATTTTGCAAACTAATTCGAATTCTTAATAAAACCTTTGATAAGTTACCTCCTTGGTAACCAGTTTCGTTCAATCAATTCATTCAAAGTTCGTTCCATTTTCAAATAACGGCTGGCCGCTGCTCGCACGTATTGTATTTGGCCAGTACAGCAATTTCTATATAACTCGAAGAAGGTTGTCAAAATAATGCTCAAGTTTCCGAACATGTTTGAAAAAATATATGAACAGCCTTACAAGTCTCAATGAATAATCGACTAAGTAGGTACTGGTAATGAAACAATGAAGAATGTATGGTACCAAACAACCAATGACTCACTAGCTAATTATAGTGCTTAGTGCAATTGACACAGCAAACGCTTTGATGAATGCATGATGAACGTCCATGAAACTTATACTACTACATGAACATAATATACTCTCAGATACAGTAATACCACCGATCACTAGGTATCGAATACCTATGTAGTAACCGCGGATCGATTCTACATTACAGTGTTACGTCATTCGTTAGTGTGGATTGCTTGACGTAGGTGCTTAGCTAGATTTCTAATAATGTCGAATCAAAAGATTATGTTGCAGAATTACTAGTAATAATGTATAAGTAAAGTTACAGAGTAAATAATAGTATTTTGACAATGCCTTCAATTTTCACTGAAAACAATGGGAATCTTGTGGGTATACCTATGAATAATCAATGCCAGAAAAAGAACTGTAGGTATGTTTGTGGGTTTACAGTATACCACCAGCACCTATTATACTGTAAACCTACAAATATACTAACATAATGATTGAAATAAGCTCGCAGTGAGCATGCGAGTTAGACGCGTTTGAAGCTAAATCATTTTACAAAATTATTTTAAAAAGTTGCTAAGCCAAAACCAATCTTAACACAGTATAAAAAATATACATTTTTACCTGCATCGCACTTATGACTTAAAACGTTGCGTTACGGATCTCACTAATCGGAGAACAAAAGAGCGGCCGGTTTCTGTGTGCCTTGTTTTTGTGCGAAGCGGCGGCAGCGTGGTGAGTTTCTCAACATAAACTCTGACTCAACGTAATAAGGCCTAAAACATAACTACCCGCAAAACATCATGAGTTTATTACGGTCACCAACTGACGGTCGTGGAGGCTCCCAGCCCGACTTATCAAAGTTTTCAGATGAGGATCATGCGATTGCGTCAGGCAAACCGAAAAGAGTCGTAAGAAAACGCAAAGAGTCTTTACCCGATTTCGACATGAAGTACGAATTTGAGAGATTCACTAATGAAATGAGGTCATTTTTTTCATCTTTCACGGATATGCAAAAAGAAAGTACGTACAAAATGCAACGTGACATGACTGAAATTAAGGAACAACTCAATGGCATCAAGGTGGCTACAAACCTTGTAATTGAGGATCAGAATAAAATAAAAGTAGAAATCGAGAAACTAAAAACTCAATGTGACAAAAATGATCAAAACATTAGTCAATTGCAAACTAGGGTGAATTTGTCCAATACATTACAGCCATCCACATCCACATCACAGTCACAACCGACTTCATTTACTTACGAAGAAGTTCTTTTAGAGTGTCAGGAGCGTACTCAGAGGCAAAAAAATATTATTGTCATGGGAATACCGGAGTCACTAAACCAAGACAACAATGAAAAATTTGATTATGACAAGAAGGAAATACTAAACATTTTAAATAAATTAATTCAAAATTGTCCCGAGCCGGTAAAAATTTTTAGAATTGGCAAGCACATCCCTGGAAAGAACCGCCTTATAAAGGTATGCTTTGAATCTGAACAAACAGCGCTGAAATTACTCCGAAACAGTAAACACACACAAAGCGATCTGAAAATATTTTCTGATCAAACCTCCAACCAACAAAATCATCTGAAATCTCTCAGGGCAGAGCTGATGCAGCGACAAGAAGGCGGTGAAACCCATCTGACGATCAGATATATAAGAGGTACGCCGAGAATTGTATCAGAGCAGTCAAAAAACTAAATCACCTCACGTCCCAAGTATCCATAACAACAAAACATGATGAAACTATGAGTACTATGCATGAAAATACGATACACACTTTGATAAACGACTAACAAATACCCTCGATTCCACACTCCCTGAACTTTTTCTATGCCAACGCAAGAAGTATAATGACACCCGGAAGATTTGATGAATTGCAATGTATAATAAAAGCTATCCCGACCACGACACACCTAGTATTACTTACAGAAACGTGGATTAAATCAGAAAACGACGCCAAAATTCAGCAATTACCAGGATATACGCATTACTATAACTACAGGAACGACTCCGTTGGAGGGGGTGTTTCGATTTACGCGCACAATAGCATAGACCACACACTGACCGAAGAAAAATACACAGATGACAACAACTTTCTCTGGATATTGCTAGAAAAGATGTCTCTTAATATTGGATTAATATACAAACCTGGACGAACAAACTTTAAACGTTTTAGCAGAATCTTTGAAGAAAATCTTGAACAGCGCAAAAGATCCATAATATTTGGCGATTTTAATATCGATCTTCTGAAAAACGAACCAAACGTATTGCAACACATGACTACCCTGGAAGAATCAGGTTACTGTGTCCTTAACAAAATAGACGAAATGTATTGCACTAGAGATTCAAACACACGAAAATCAATCATAGACCATATCTATACTGACTTGATCGAAGAAAACTACAATTTATTTATCCTTGATTCTGCAATGTCTGACCATAAGCAAATGTACTTAGAGCTGAAAAGAAAGAAAATCACAAAAAAAACGAAACTTAAATACGATACCATAGACTATAACAAGCTGTACAAACATATGAATCAAATACACCTCAAAAGTGAAGATCACAACTACAGTAACCTGGAATGTAAAATAAAACTAAGTCTAGAAGAAAGTAAGATCACTAAAACAAAAATACAAAACCTGCCGAAGGAGGACTGGATTACTAAGGATATACTTGTGGGAATAAGCTCCAGAAATGCTCTTTGGAGAAATGTGAAGAAAAATCCCAAAAATAAGATAATACATAACGATTTTATAAGAGAAAGAAACAGAATAACAATAAAAATTAACAAAACAAAGAAGACCTACTACTATGGAGCGTTTCAAAAATGTACAAGAAATCCTAAAAAGATGTGGAACCTTATTAACTCATTAGCAAAAAACAAAATAAAGACTAATAGTGTACCTACTAAACTTGAAAGTGACTCTGGAACGCTAACCGACCTGAAAATGATTTGTGAATACTTTAACAATTTTTTTACTACTATAGGCATTACGCTGTGTAATAGCATACCAGCACAATATCACCTACCAAGTAGTTTTACCTCTAGTGAAAACGACTCAGCGGATACATTACCGCACCTAGAACCAACTACCACAACCGAAGTCTTAAAAGTCATAACAAATTTGGACTCTAATGTAAGTTCAGGATTAGATGGAATTAACACTAAGAGCATAAAATGTGTAAAGACTCTTATTGCCGAAGAACTAAAAGATTGTATAAATAGCTGTCTAGAAAAAGGTTTGTTTCCGGATTCCTTAAAATTAGCCAAAGTTACACCTATATACAAATCTGGTTGTAAATCAGAACCTGGAAACTACAGACCTATATCGGTGCTGCCTGTAATATCAAAAATCTTTGAAAAAATCATTTACACTCGACTTACGACATATCTAAATTCAATTAACTTTTTATTTGAACGCCAATACGGCTTCCGCGAAAAATCGAACACCCTTTCAGCTACCATTGATCTAATTACCAAAATTAAAAACAACATAGATTCAAAAAATATAGCACTTGGTATATTTATTGATTTAAAAAAGGCCTTTGATACGGTCAGCCACTCCTTACTTTTGCATAAACTAAAAGATATCGGTATAACAGGAGCAGCATACAACATCCTAAAATCATATCTACAAAATAGGTACCAGATAGTTAAAATCAATAATCAGGAGAGTTCCCCCAAACCTATAAATTGCGGTGTGCCACAGGGATCCATCTTAGGCCCGCTGCTTTTTCTTATTTATATTAACAACCTGCACAAAGTGAAATTCCACGGCCACTTAACACTCTATGCAGATGATACGTGTCTTTTTTATTTTGGAACTTCACTTACTGAAATCATGCAGCGGGCTCAACACGATTTAGATGTTCTTTTCAATTGGTTCCAATATAATTTACTAACAATGAATGCCTCCAAAACTTCCTATGTAGTATTCGCGGCAAAAAATAAAAATCTAGATACAGCGGCGGGTTTGCACATCAATGGTGAGACTATACTAAAGAAAAACTACGAAAAATACCTAGGACTAATTCTTGATAGCCAACTTACATGGCAGGAACACATATCACAAATAAAACCAAAAATTACCTCGTTAACAGGAGCACTACGAAGTGTTGTCAGCTGCTTACCAAAACAAGTTCGTGTTAATATATACAACTCTTTAGCTAAACCACATCTAGACTACCTAGTAGAAGTATGGGGTAATGCTGCAACCTCTAACCTTAAAACCCTGCAAACAGCACAAAATAAACTCATTAAAGTGTTATTCCACTATGATTTTTTAACATCAACGAAAAAAATATACGCAGAAACTAAACTAATGAACCTAAAACAAATATATACATACAAAACCCTTATCCTAATACGTAAATTACTAAACAATGAAATACAATCAGAAATAACTTTTACAAAAAACGATCAACTAAACAAAAAAACATTAAGAAATGCTGAAGATATAAATCTACCCTTTCCGAGAACTAAATATGGCACTAAAAATATTATGTTTGAAGGAGCTAAACTTTATAACAATTTACCTAAAGCCATTAAAAAAATAGAATGTACAAATAGTTTTAAAAAGAAAGTCGCTTCACATGTGATTGAAAACGTTCCGATATAATATTCCTATATTAGTTTGCAGGTAGAAATGTAATCTTGTGTTGTTAAATGTACTTTTATTCTGTAACCTATATTTAGCCTGCTCACTGTATAACATTATTTTATAAGTTATCTTAAGTTGTCTTTTAAGTGAAATGTAATTATTTCTTAAGACAATAAAATTCTCTAAACCGATACTGCTGACCTTGGATGCGCAGAACTCCTTACCGGATTTACCTCATTCATGAATAGCTTCAAGAAAAACGTTAAAAACTCCTCTAGGGTAAGCAACGCAACGACAGCACCCTTGGTGTTGTTGGTGTCTATGGGCAACGGTGACCGCTTACCATCAGGTGGGCCGTAAGCTCTCTTACTTATCTTTTACATAAAAATAAAATTACCTCAGTACCTGCTGGAGGAAGATTTTTTGTTGTGCACACGCCCCTTGTTACCCGAAAGCCGAAGGAAAACCTAGCATGGCTTTATTTTAAAACTTGCGTTTTACAGATCTTCGCTGAATTCGAGGCTCTGACCGGCAAGGACATCGAAGACTCCATCAAGAAGGAATTCTCAGGAAGCATTGAAAAGGGCATGCTCGCTATTGGTAAGTTTACTTTTTCATCGTACCTATCAATGCAGGGTGTAGCCTACAATGAAAGCATCAAAAGGTCGTGTTTTCTAATATTGCACGACCATCCGCCAAATTTTGGTAGGTAGTTAGATCAGATACGTGAAAAAGCCTGCGCACACATAGGTCGCTGGCCTTAGGTGTGTAATTTTGAAACCGGCAGTTGTTTTTTCAAGGAAATACCCACTCGAAAACCATGCCAGTTTGGTAAAAGATGGCAAAAGTTTAAGCACAGCAGTTTAAGTAAAAGTTTATCTTTTGGACATATTTTTATAAATAAGGCCTTATAGGTAAATGCTTAATAGGTGCTGTTAGGGAAATCCAGTTCGACGCTCCCGTTTTAGATCTAGAAACTTCTAAATGAGCGATGCAAGACTGGCAAGGTCATCTAACAGGAAGTTTTGATTTAACCTTGTACTGCCGTTCAAATTTTTTACCGGCATTATCACGAATCACAATTGGCAGTATTTTGAAATTATATTAAGTATGTGTATGTGATTTAACTATTTAAACAGATTAGTTTAGAAGCGACTTTGATTTATTTAGTTGAGCTTTTCTTATTAAGAATTTATCTTCGGTATATAGAGTTCACGACAAGCTTTTTTAAGGCACAGAATAAGGTAATTTTAACCGACTTCAAATAAAAAAGGTGGTTCGCAATTCGGTTGTATTTTTTATGATTGTTCTCGCAATATCTTGTCATTTATAAGCCGTAAAAAAAAATCTAGATGGGAACACCATAGAAATATGATAAAAATCAGTTCAATAGTTTGACCTTGAAGTCGGTTCCTCAAGTTTTTTAATTTATAAAACTAACTTCGTTTAGGTATAGGTATTTCTTTATGGAGCTAAATTGTTTGTTAGTAGGTAGCTCTGGTCTCCCACGACCATACTTATAATAGTGTAGTAAGATGTTAATAATAGACAGTTTTCTGTTATAAGACTGCCTAAAAACTGTAGCAGTCTACATTACTTTTGTTACAGTTGAAATTTAGGAAGAAATAAATATATTCGGCATACGATTTGCAACACTATTCTCAAGATATCGGGTATAAATACATAATTACAGGGATTCAAATAGACACATAGGTAAATCACATTAGCAGAGAGGTAAAAACATTATACATGGTGGCATCAATCGGCACCATAGGTTTCCAGAGAGAAAAACACATGAAAAAGGTGCATGACGATCTGTCAAAGGCTTGGTCATAGAGATCCGCCAATGCACAGGTTAATGTTAAGGAATACACATGATTCTTAACAAAAACAATCTATTTGTAGTGAAATGCGTGAAGAGCAAAGTGGGATTCTTCGCCGAACGCCTCTACTACTCCATGAAGGGTCTTGGAACCAACGACAAGACTCTCATCAGGATCATAGTCAGCCGATCTGAAATCGACCTTGGAGACATCAAGCAGGCCTTCCTCGAGAAATACGGAAAGCCTTTGGAGACCTGGATCTCGGTAAGTTATTTCAAACACTTCTTTACCTAACGCTTTAACTTGAATTCTGGACCGGAACAGTACAGATTTGTTACTAGTAAAACCATTTCTAGAAAGTGGAAATCATAAAGAAAGTCATGACATTCTTTTCTTGTGAAACTTTCCATTGCAACAAGAAGCAAATCTGCGCTGACTAGAAATACTGTAGATTTTTAGCATGAGACTATATTTTAATATATAGTAGTAGGCAACAAATATTGCAGATCGGCTAATTTCGGCTTCATAGAAAGTAGTGTGCGTCAGAAAGAGATAGCGCTCTACAAAGCCCAAAAGCCGATGTGCAATACTTATTGCCTACAACCGTACCTAGTTTGCTTTTACTTACTAACTTTATTATCGTAACTAGCATTGCTTTTAGTATATTTCGTACTAATTCTAGCTAATTTACCGATGATTGTCTAACCATTTTAGCTGTTACACGTAAAACACGAGGAAAACTAGTTTCATTATTTTTATCTTTCAATGGTCTGATTTATACTATCTATATTAAACCAATTTATATTTCAATTGCATGTCGGTGTAACTGTGTACATTTATATTTTATTATTACGTATATACATAACTGACCCATAATTTCTACGATTCTATCACACAAATTGAATAAAACTGGGCTTATAAAATGCAAGCACTGTTCTCATTTATCATTAAACCTCATCAACACAACCTTCAAATAACAATGTCAAAACTATACAGATCTAAATATTCTTTTTTTGAACGTTTATAAATATTAAATTGAGGATATTATACTGCACCTATCGATTCGGAAAAAAAACTGTGTGTCATCAAATATAGTCTATAGGCGTGTTTTGTTTTTATTATGTTGCTAACCGCAAATAAAATCAACGAGTGAACAAGACTAATCAAGGCTTCGGAATTCAAAATAGACTGCTTTTTTGAATTTGTATAAAAAATTTAATACTGGCTATTCAGTTGTCTATGCAAGTGTTTGTGTTGTTTTGCGAAGGCAAATCTTGTGGCGGGACTAAATATTGTTTTGGCCGAGTGATACAGATATTTGCATAAATAAAGACGTGTCAGCATAAAGAAAGTGGTCCATTTTGGTTACAGGACGACACTTCGGGTGCTTACGAGAAGGCTTTACTGACTGTTGTCGAATAAATGTGGGCTCAAGTCGGACACCGTCATACTCACCATAATTCCAATACTCTAAGTTTCCGTCAATTATCGTGACATATCGAAGATGAGGCCGTTCGAATCTCATACACAAATCCCACCCCGTTCCTATGTACTTAATTCATACCTACATATTTAGTCACAAAACGATCTTCAGATCGGTTCAGTCTTCGATATGCATAGTTAGGTTAGGTTATAAAAGATCTGTATATTTTGCTTTCAATTTACTTTTTCACGGCACTGCACAGTAAGAACTATGGTATGGTAGACGCTTATGTGTCGTGCATGTACGCGACTTTGTAGAATTAGACTAGTTTTTGAAGTTACTGCGATTTTTTCAGGAGGACCTAGGAGGTTCATTGGGAGATCTCCTCTCCGCAATGGCTTACTAAGCCACTGCTTTTTAAGCTTAGATAACGAGCAATACATGGAGTAACATATAATCGACTACAACTTATTAGTGTTTGCATTTTATAGACATTTATCCTTTATTTTAAGTTACAAATGCACGTGTGAGAAATTATGGGCCAGTATTCACTTTTGTTTGGCTAACTTTGAATTGGCATTTTCGGTATTGTTCACAGGACGACCTAAATGGTGACTTCAGGAATGTTCTAGTCACATTATGTGCTTAACCTGCAAACTATTTTTAGATTTTTTTGCGTATTTTGCTTAGCATGTTATTCAATGGATATTGAAATGTAATTTTAACGCAATAAAGTACAATGTAATTTGCAGGACGATACGAAAGGCGACTACAAACGCGTGTTACTCACTGTAGTGTCCTAAGAAAGCATAATAAAATAAGACTTAACGAGTTACTGAGATGTTGTTTAAAAGTTCCGATTAAAACTGCCCTTACACTGTATAACTGTTGAATGTTAACAAAGCTTGATATTTTTGTGAAAATGATATATTTATTGGTGCTGTAGTTTTGTTTACGATATACAAATACATACCAACTTATTTACATTTAATTATAATTAAACTATTCTATGTTCAGTTATTGTTTTAACAATCCCCTAACCCGTCTCCTGTTATCTGAAAAGGAAAATATATTTTTAGTGGCATTGCAAAACGTACCTAATTGTTATGCATATTTTCATATCGTAGGTACTTTTTACAAGGTTATTTTAATGTTTTACAATAAAACTCTTTGAGGCGCACTTAAAATCCTTTCACCACACTGTTTCGAAAGAACCAGTGACATTATAAGAAGAAGAAGAAGACATTCAATAAAAGGACTCAATATTTCCTCACAATGTATCAGGTAATTCAGATCTTTTTATTTGTATATAACCATCGCCTGAGTGGGATTCGAACCTACGAAATTTTTCCACATCACTACCGTAGCCATATAGGGTAAGTTTTCTAGAGGGTTATCAGCTAAAGGTAGGTAAACTTAAAAGTATCCTAGCTAGTGATGGGCGACTCGGAAAGTTTCCATCATTCGACCCGGAACATTCCTGGGAATATTCCCAAAACGGGTATTTACCCGGGAAAGTTCCCAAATCGTGGGTAAATTAATTTCTATGACGATTGAATTAGTAAGTACTGAATAAAAACAAAAACACTAACTCCAAAATAGATATTTTCATTTCACACCGACTGACTGTTTTTTTTATATCGAACTTCATGTTTTTTTATTTAGAAAGGTCGAATATTATGTTTCATTCAAGTCAACGGAAAACTTGATGAAAACCTACATACGATTGTCATTTGTTTATTTTAGGGTCCTTGACACACGCCTGCCACTATGCCGCGATCAATTCTTGGCGCGTCTTCAACTATGCCACTCGCGCGATACTAGGAAAGCCCGCCGTTTTGGCACGCCTCCATAAAAACCATCAATATTAGTAGAATAAGTATATAATCAAAGAGTAGGTCTACCATTGAGAATAGATGGATTGATGACGCAAAGCTCGTTTTCATTTTGATTTACTATAAACACGCCCTACATTATGTGCGTTTTTCAGAAACAGTCTGAACGATAGATTTTTGACATTTTTCAATGGAGAACGGTCAAAAGATATATGCTTGAGAGTGCTCGAGGCTCGACTTAGACCCAAGCACTGATTCTGAATACGGGCATAGGGGCCGTATGCAAAAACAGTTCTTGATTCGACTCGAGACATGAAGCATAGATTTTTGACATTTTTCAAAGGAGAACTGTCAGAAAATCTATGCTTGAGGCTCAACTCAGACTCAAGCATTATTTCTGCTTACTCCGTCGCTGATAATCTGATTTGAAAAAATATTTTTTCAAATCAGATTGGTTCAGATTGGTCCCATATAAATTCCATCAAAATCGGTTCAGCAGTTTGGTTATGAAGTCTGTTTTTCAAGTTCTTTTAAACTTATTACTGAACTTTTTATAATGTCCCAAAAAGTTAAGAGTTTTGGACATTATAAAATCTTTGCGATAAAATCAACAAAAAGTTATTACTAAAATGTTTCCCACCTGAAATTCAGCAACCCCGCTAGGCGAGTCGTTACTCTTCAGCAGTAGTGCCGCTCTGCGTCCATTATCATAGGACAGCAGCAGTCTTTTGTTGCATCGATGGGACCACGCGTCACCCAGAGCTCCCACTATGGACCCACTTGAGAGGCCTAGGCGAGTACTCATTTCGTTTGTTAAAACTACCTGCAAAAATATTCCTTTAGCCTTGAAATAACGCAATTTATATGCCTGTTGATGGACGAAGGGAAGTGCATCGTAAATCGAAGATGAAATTAGAACATCAACGCCATCTCTTGACACTGATGCGCCTAGCGGACCACCACGGACCACGTTAAGGTAAAATATTTTTTTTGGTAAATACATACTTACAATATATAACACCCAGACAGAGAACAAACATCTGCGTTAACCATACATATATTTGTTCTCGGTGGGGAAACAACCCACGACCTACGGCGCAGAAGGCAGAGCTACTACCGTCTGAGCTGAGAGGCCAGTCTGGTGGGTGTTAAAATACATAACACATATCAATCATCCAAATTGTTCAGATGCATAAATTTTAAAGGATTATTTGGCTGAGGCTACTTTTTAAGTTTTTAGACGCGTGGCTTCCTTGGTTTTTATACCAATCAATAATTAATTAGGTACCTATCACTTACAGCAATCGAGAATCAATCGAGAGCACTTGTAGCCTAGTGGTAGCTGCCCCGCCTTCCGATCCTAAGGTTGTGGGTTCAAATCCAGTGATGTACCAATGAGTTTTCTGTCGAAAAAATTATGTGCACTATGCCAGTACTCAAACGGTGAAGGAAAACATCGTGAGGAAACCGGCATGTCGTAGAACCTAAAAAGTTCGAAAACATTATGCCAAGTGCACGAAAAGAGTCTCTGAGGCGCACTCAAAATCCTTTCGCCACACTGCACTGGTTCGAAAGACAAATAAACTTTTTTCTTTTCTTCTTTTTTATAAAGAACTAGTGTCACGATAAGAACACTTACAGCAATTTGTCGATCAATAGCAACGCTCTGTAGATCCGCCATCAGCCTGAATAACAGACCTGTTCTCTGTTTAGCTGCTATGCCTTCTTTAAACGGAAATACTATGGAGTCTATTACTATAAGTTTTATCTGGAACAACACAGATGAATATTGTATACTCACAACAGTATCTAGCCCCAAACTAAGCAGAACTTGTATTATGGGAACCAGATAGCTGATATAATACTTACATACTTCTTTTGTATACTTAGAATACAATATAAACAAAATAACACCCAGACAGAGAATAAACATCTGCGTTCACCACACAAATATTTATTCTCGGTGGGGATCGAACCCACGGCCCACGGCGCAGAAGGCAGGCTTCTACCAACTGAGCTGGGAGGCCAGTCGTCTTAAACATTACAATTTCTTTATACCAACAACAAATAATTGTGTTGACACAATCATTTGTTGATGGTCTAAAGCAGCGGTACTCAAATTGTGTTCCGCGGAACCCTAGGGTTCCGCGCTACCCCTGTAAAGGTTCCGCAAGAATTTAGAAAAAAAAAAACAAAATACCTCTCTCTGGTCACTGGTCGAACGTTTTGACTCTGCCCGCCGCGCGTGTACTTGTGAACGCGTAGTCTCTTTGATAAAAGCTGCCTCTGAATTAGACGCTATAGCTATAGTTGTGAACAAGTCACTTTCGGCTCTATCTTCAAAAACATAAAGTCGAGATTGTTTACAACGCATTTTTTTGTATTTCTATTTTTATTTCCGCTTTTTGTTTATCAAAGGCGCCGACTCAAGTATTTTTGAGAATGTTTGAGTTCCGTCAAGTATTTTGCTTGTCAAAAAGGTTCCGTGACCAAAAAAGTTTGAGAACCGCTGGTCTAAAGACATTGTAATGTTTATCTTTTGACAGAATATATATAGGTTTTTCAGTTCCTTAAAGGCCAGCAGCGCATCAGCACCACCTCTGGTGTTGCAGGTGTCTATGGGCGACGGTGACTACTTTCCATCAGGTGGCCTGTGTGCTCGTCTGCCAGCTAAGGCATAAAAAAAAATAAGACTAGAATATCTATGTAATATATCCTCATTACTCGACACTGGCAAAATTGATTAGAAATGGACAGATGCCATTCATTAAGAAGAAAAAGTGGTTTTTACTTTGGGATTATCCGCCACAAACTCAGGTAGTCCATTCAGGAAAGCGCAGAACTTCTCAAGTCCAAATGCCTTGACATAGTGTAATCTCTTCAATGCTTCCAACTCCTTTAAAACATGTTTGGTTTCAACTAGCTGCTGGAATTTTAGCAAGCTTGCATTTAGTATTTCTGGAACAAATGGAAGCCGAAAATAGACATAGTTCTATAGATCTTAAGAGACTAACTCTAATGCTAATTGATTTGGGGTAATAGGATCTGCACTGATGTCCCGCGATGGGGTGTATTGTGCATTGTCCCCATCTTAAGAGACTCCTGTACCTGAGAATTAGCTGGGTGAATGTTATGGTGTACTTATGACAACGACCCAACCCACCTTGGACCAACAGTATTGTTAATCTGTTTAGCCCGTATGCACCCACTGATGGGTAATAGGCCTCCTCCTTTATACCTCACTCTCTTTGGTCCTGCCAGTCTCTGTCTAATACGCCACTGTCTTCGGTCCTGTGCCAGTCATTACCATTGGATTTCCACATTATTAAGGTTGCAATAAGTCAGTGGATGGAGAGAGCTCAGAATCTTTCTTACTGGACATGTATAGAGGAGGCCTGTTCCAACCAGTCGACTTCGCATGCCTATGAGATTTTATTCACAGAGTGTTGTTCCTGGTCAATTGAAACAATGAATGGATAAACTTACGCCTAAATCTAGCCAATGTGAAGTTGGTATTTGTGTCCACATACAAAGCTTCTGCATCCAATCCTCCAAGATCTTTAGGAATCTGAACAGAGGTGCAAAGCTGCAGACTGGAAAAGGAAATACTTAAATAAATTAAGGTAAAATGGGGGTAAGACTTGCACAGGATCATGGCAGTAGCACAAACTGAGGAAGGCATATACCCAGCAGTGTGTGATGTTGGGCTGTGGATGATGACAGATATAAATAGGTACCTACTTACCATAGTTGAGTTTTACCAGTGCCGGGCAGGCCCAGCAGTTCTGTTATAGAGCCCAACTGAATGCCGTTGTTTCCTAGAGCATTATCCAGGCTCTGGCTAAACGTAGGAATGGACGGCAAGCTAGTCTCTTTCTGTAATTATTGAAAAATTGCATGGTAAAATGCTTAGATAGTGACAAAATAATGTTAATCAATTTCAAAAGAAAAATACTTACTTGCCATAATTCTGCAGCATTACGAATTACAAACGTATTCATTTGGCCTTAATTTTTTATTAATTATGTATCCACCTCACAGCACTGTACGTTTTTGGACACTGTTTGTTAGTGTTAAGACTGTTAGCCTATAACTTCGTTTAGCCGTTCAATTCCCGTTTCGTTTCAAAACAACGCGGGCCATTTGCTTTGCTCTTTGCTGTCCTGTCAGTGTCAAAGCCTTTTTTTTTTTATTTGATAAATTGTTCTGATGTTGCTACTTAACACTAGATGGCGCTAAAAGTACGCCATACCAAAGAGTATAGTTATGGAGGGGCGCCAGACTTCACATTGCTCTAAAGCGTGTTTGCTGCTCTGTGGCTTTCGGTGTCAATCTAGTGTCAACATAGCAAGAACGCATCCGTCATCAAATAGTTGTCAAGTAAAGTCTACTGTTGATTGATGTCAATCAATTTTTAATGTAGTTAATAAAAAAAAATATTGTGCCGTGCGAATGCGAAATGTAAAAAAAAACAAACCAAAACAACACCAACACTTAAAAAACTTAGCAGTTTGAAGCTTTCTTCTTCCATGATGAACCACGGCCAAATGAATATGCACGTCCCCATGAATCCCGTGGGTCCATCACCAAACGTTGGGATGCAAATGCAATTGCCAGGGGCGATAATGCAGCAGCAATCGCCGCAGCAAATGCCGCAACAAATGCAACCACAGTTGCCACAGCAGGCCCAACAGGATAAAATGGACAATATATCCAAAGTGAAGACGTTGATGGGGTCTCTGAGAGAATCCATACCTGTAAGTTTGTTTCAGCACTGGTTACATTTACCTCTTCCAAGAGTTTCTTATAACATAATCAGTCTCTGTGCACCTGCTATCTCTTACTACTAGGTAATGACAAACAGAGACAGGGCTAACTTAAAGCAATGTCTAACGCTATAACTCTAAACTTACCCTGACTCCAGAGTAAACCCGACTGTTGTATCTATTTTCAGATAACACTAAAATCTGCTGCTCAAATACTGCACCAAAATCATAATGTTGATTCAAATTCGCAGTAAGTTAAATACAAATTGTATCTTTCACAGAAGAGAAACTCTAGATTGGACCCACATATAAAATCCAAAAACACTGATAAAAATAAATAAAAAATATTGAATGGATCTCCCTAGCCTCAAAGGTTTGCTGTAAGAAAACTCTACTCAGGGTTAAGCTCGCCTTTGTACATGTCCTCTATTTCTGTTCTTTTCCTATGTTTTGTATTGTGTGCAATAAAGAATTAAGAATTAAGAATGAATTAGAAATATTCCTTTTAATATTTAATGTTGCCTTCAAAATCTCAACAATCACTTAGGCCCGTATTCAGAAACAGCGCTTGGTTCTGATTCGAGCCTCTAGCACTCTCAAGCATAGTTTTTTGACAGTTGTCTATTGACAAAAATGTCAAACATCTATGCTTGAGACTCGACTCAGACTAAAGCACTGTTTATAAAATTTGTGCTTAGTGATATCTAGCTACTACTAAGTTCTATTACTTAATATATTATACCTTCCAGAAAGAATATTGATAGTCCTGTGCCACGGTTTGACAAGAATCTTGAAGAGTTCTTCTCAATTTGTGATCAAATGGAGCTACATTTGGTAAGACAAATACAATATGAATCTACTATTTGTACAGAATTATATCTATTGCACCACTATACAGGGTGGTTTTTTAAGAAGGGTGGTGATGGCCAAGTCTGAAACTACGACAATTAGGGAAAAGTCCTAAATCGAGTCAAGCTTCATAAGAAAATCTTCGATTAGTCGATTTATAAGAAAACAATAACTGCGTAGGTATATATTTTTGTCAAAAATCTTGTACTTGTGACGGAAATGGACTTCTATTATTTTTCAAAAAAATTACATCCTGTAAATTAAACCCATGGATGCTGTTGCTGATAAAGATCAATCTTTGCAAATAAATGTTTTACTAAATATGAATGGAAATACTTAGCTAATTTTCAATATTTTATATATTTACACTAAAGAAAACTCATCTCCTATTCAAATCTTTTCGTCAAGATTTCAAGATTTTTGATAAAGATGCAGTTATTGTTTTCTTAGCAAGACTTTTTTCACGACTTTTCCCTTACTCTCGTGGCTTCGGACTTGGCCATCACCGCCCTGCTCAAAAAACCACCCTGTAGAAATGTTATAGCAATTTTAAATAACTGTTTACAGTTATTCACACACTGTCAAACTTGAAGTTTTAACCACAACCACGAAAGAACACTAAAGTATGTATGTATGAGGGTAATCCTGCCTCCATCATTATTTTTTTTTATTTGAACTCTGATATAATTCTTAATTTTCAACACAAGATTAAGAATTGAAGATTAAGAATTGAAGAATTAAGAATCAACTTGTCTATGAAATAAACAGTTTGAAAGTTATGTCTAGGATAAACATACCTACATACATAGTGTACATACTTAAAAAGAGAGAGAACCTACTTGCTTTGCTCACTCTACCAATTAGGTATGTTTTGATGGCGTATGTTTATTTATTTTATTCAATGTATAACTTAATAAATAAGCTACATTGTAAGTTATTTGTATGTCCGAGGCAAATAGATTACAGAGCATCTAAGTACAACTATTAACTTATTGACCTGGCAACAGCACAATCAGTACATACTGTTATCTGATGTCTTCTACGTGACTCTGGTCAACAGAATATTAGACTAATTCCTATGAGTATCATGTGATGTTATATACAGGGTGTCCCAGAAATCAACGTCAAGCCGATTCGATCAAACTACCTATACTAGGTATACTATTATCCGAAAATATCAGTTTTCCGAACACCCATGCCCCATAGTTAGTTCGGATAATCGACGCTCTACTGCACTTATATTTCAAAAGGTACATGACAAATATTTTATTTTATTTTTTTCTGATAACCATCATGACTTTGGCCCATCGCCCATTTTCGGCTTGACGTTGACTTCTGGGACACCCTGTATAAATAACCATGTTTGTAAACATAAATCTATCAAGTGGAAATCAAAATAACAGCAATTTATGCAATGGAAAGGCAACAAAGTAGGTAGATACCTACTTGTCTTACATAAACAAACAGGTTTTGTCCTAGGTTATGTTTTTATAAAACTACCCCTACTCCTTATTCCTATGCCTTCCTATTGACTGGCCTCTCAGCTCAGTTGGTAGTTTATTTATTTATTTCTGTCTGGGTGTTACATTGTATTCAAAGTATGTATTTGCAAAAAAATGTATGTTTAAGTATTATATCAGCTATCTGGTTCCCATAGAACACACAACAACAACACAACAACACAACAAGTACAAGTTCTGATTAGCTTGGGGCTAGATAGTGTTGGGTGGATTGTCTACAATATTTATTATTTATTTTAGAAAAACACTAAAGTAATAACTTTCTTCAAAGCTAATAGAACTGGCCTAGTTTTTGGCAGTTAAAAGTGAACCTTATGTCTATTGAAGTTATGTTATATTTCAGCGTACAGCTTTAACGTGCATACAACAAGCTCAGTCTGCTGCGCACTACCTACCTCTTTCAGTGATACCTTCGCGTCTTGACTCAGGACCTAGCTCACAGGTAATTGTTTCGCAAATATAGTAGGTACACTTAAGGTTGTTCGATTCCGATACAAACTGAATTTACACAACTATGGACAAACAAAGTATAAATGTACACTGAAATAGCTGTAATAGAATTTTACAGTGGTCTTTATTGCCAGCCAGTTATATAAAGTTGGAGAAAACTGTAGGATAACAGAAATATTATAAAAAACCAAAAAAGTAATTTTTTCGTCATTCTTTCTAACGGGTACGCGGCATTGAATACGTGAATGAGCTTATAACTTATGTCTCAAAATAGTCGTAAAAGTCTGTTAGTTCTTTTTCTGAAGCCACGACCAACGGCTGACACTCCAACTTTATTTAGCTGGCCGGTAATAAGGACCACTGTAAAAGCCTATTACAGCTATTTCAGTGTACATTAATACTTTATTCGCCCATAGTTGTGTAAATTAAGTTTGTATGGAAATCGTACCCCCTTTGGCGGTTTATACATTTGGCTCGCAGGCTGGTCGGTTTTAGCCCGCCAATGGATCACCCATTTAAGAATAGAATAGAATAAGCTTTATTCAAAAATCAAGCAATTCAGTAGAAATATAAACACATTATGTTGCTACTAAAAATAAGGGTACATGGAGAAGTTCCTAGTTATATGCAATTTAATTTGGCTTGTGCACAGTTATTGTTGTATTGCAGTATCTACACTAAGTGATAAACTTTAGGCCCGTATTCAAAAATAGTACTTGAGTCTGAGTCGAGCCTCAAGCATAGATTTTTTGACAGTTCTCCACTGAAAATTACAAAAATCTAAGATCGATCGGCTCAACTCGAGATTCAAGCACTTTTTCTGAATACGGGCTTTAGCCTTCTATAGCTATTATATATTAGCCTGGTACCAATCTCTATCATCCTCACATCTTATTCGGTCTAATCTACAGAAAAGACATGTACCTAGTATTATTACATGTTAAAATATGTTTTTTTTTTTTTTAAATACTCGTAATATTTATTTAATCTCATCAAATCAAACTCCCCCCCTCTCTTGTTTATGTTCGATTCTGTCCATCCCAAGGTTGCCTGGTAGAGATCGCTGTTAGCGATAAGGCCGCCCATTGTTTTACTGTGAATTTTTATTTTTAAGCAAAATACTGTATTCCTATATGTGTCATAGTAATCAATGAAGAGTTATCTATCTATCTATCTATCTATCTATGTGCCAAGCTAACTTATTCGTTGATTTCTCTATGTTTTTTGCGTCCTTGTAGTTAGTACACGACTGGATTCAAACCTGAGACTTTGAGAGAATCAAGAACCTTTAGTATTTTTTTACCACTGGTTCCATCAATAGGACCACCAGAACTGTATACTTTTTTTAGTCAGTATATTTTTTTTATTTGCAGGAAACACCATTAAGCTACCCCCAGTACTTAAACACAGTGCGTCTGCAGATTTCGTACGCGAAAGACATCCACGACACGTTGGTCGCCGCTGCTCAGAACATATCGCCGGCCGAATGATATCGGGTCCATTCGCACCATGCGAATGTCTTGGACTATGAGGATCATAACTTTTGAAACTATCATGGTTTTTAACACTATTTTTATGAAGCAATGGGACATTTACCATGATTAAATTGTATCATGGTGCATGCAACTGTGCCGAAATATCGGAAGTCAAAAATTTAATCATGGTAAATATCCCGTTGTTTCATAAAAATAGTATGAGGATCATGTTAGGCTGTAGAAGCCTCGGTGATCTTTAAAATTCCCCCTTAAGCTTTGCCCTACCCCTTCGCACTTTACTGTCTTACTAGCCTAATGTAAAGTTTGGCTGAGCATCTGTTTTGCGATTTGTCTGTCTTTCCTTTGAGGGAAATAAAGTGTATAAAGACGCTAAGACGAAGCTCAATATTAAGCTTGAGTCATATCAATAGGGTGGAATCACAATCACTTTTTTTTTAAGTTCCAGTCTTTTCTATAGTGCGGCTAAGGTCTTATGACTGTAAGGGTAAGTACGGTCTCTATTATCCCCAAGTACTATTGATGGAACTATTGCCACAAGCATGACCATAGTATCCTTCGAAATTGCTAATCTTATAATAGAAAGTAAAAAGTGACGCTAGAAATTGCGAATTTGCGCGTTGTAAATAGATTAAATGAATAGAGCCTGCTGTAAACGCTGACAAGGGCTGATTAAGTAATAAGGTAAATAAATTATCATTAACTTTCCTTGTGCGTTTTGTCTTAGAATCCGTGAATTAGACCTTTTTGGTGACCACACTAAGTTGATAAAAAATGTATCATAGGAAACTCAAACTGAAATTATCGTAAGTATTTTTAGCTCTTTTCCATCAACACATATACAGGAAGAACGATTCTAAGCTCTTTCCAGCCTTGCTCGCAGCTTGGATCGTGACTTCCCTTGTCGGTTTTTCGAGCTATGACCTGCCCATTTCTACTTCAACTTACTAATTCTACGAGCTATGTCGGTGACCTTGGTTTTTCTACGGATATCCTTATTTTTGATTCTATCACGTAGTGAACTCCCAGCATAGCTCCATAGCTCGTTATAGCTCGTTATAGCTCTTTTTAGTTATACCGGAATAATATTCAATGGAAAAGTTCGATTAACTTTAAATGTTTGTTTACGGAACTCGATCGAAAATTTCTTATCAATTAACAACAAAGACGTGATAGTTCTGGAATAATCTCTAATATTTTGCTACGTTAGTGTTATACTTTCGTAAACAGTGTTACAAAGTCTATAGTCGACTAGATTGACTGGTTTATTCCATTCATTAGGTTCATATTATCTTCACAATTTAAAATATAATACATTTACTTCGGCATATATAATAATACCTGAATACTTCTTAAATTGCAATAAAACATAGTCTTATGGTACCTACCCACTTATGTGTCTAAGTTTCTACGAAAAGTTACTAAATAAAAAGCAAATTTACTATGAATAAAATCTTTAATTGAGAAGGCAATAAAGCTAACAAATTCTAGTGGATCTTTTAATTAATAATAACTTTCCCTATTCTACATCTAAATTAATACAAAACAATATCATAACTTTAAAAATACTTACAAACTAATGGAATATTCTAGAAAAAACTTACTTATGTATTTACAATTCAAATTCTCGAGATCATAATACTCCAAAATTTTTACATGGCACTCATATAAATCATTTTTTAAATGAAAATAATGGCACAATCACTAGTTAATAATAAATATTCAATTTCATAAAGCAATAAAATGAAATAATATTTTGGACCGGCCAGTAATATAGGCCTCTCTAATTCTAAAGTCTAAAAATAAAAACTTATCTATCACAAAATTTGTAGGAATACTATCAGTCTCAATATCTGAAGACAGCAGGAACATTTTTGCATTAAAATCAGATTCAATTCCATTCAAGTGCTGATTACCTGCAAAAAAAGAAAAAGGAAATTATTCTTAGAACCAAATAAAACTTACCCCATACCTACTCATAAAAGTAGTCTTTTAACTTCAAGTAAAAGTTTTTCAAAGTAACAAAAATGCTGTAAAATAACTTTTAATTTTGTTGGAACCTCAACAAAACGCACGTACCTACTGATTCATTTCAACTTTTGATAAGTTTGTTTGCACAAAATATTTATCTATGCGCGTTAGATATCGTCCCAACTCCAGAGTTTTACGGTCAGAAAAACAGCTACTTATACGATCGACTATACCTAATGGTTCGGTTCTAGGACAGGCTACAGTATTTCTCAATGTTCTTTGCTATTGACTGTTAGGTATCTTATTCTATTTAAAACACATTTAAAATTCTTGACAACATAAATATGTAGCTCTGTCAGATCAGATATCGAATCACCCTGCCAACATTTGACTTCCTATCAGCCATTCTGATATAATATCAGTCATCCCGACAAAACAAGCCCTGGGGGGCTGCATATACTTCACAATGCATAAATTGACGCTATCGAACAGGCCTCACCAGTATGTTTGCACATCACTGACCCCCGATAAAGTTATTATGATGACATAAATAAAGTTATATTTTCTTGAACTGCATGGAATAATACAGGTTCAAGCGCCTATCTGACAAGTCACGTACTTATATGAACTGTGATTGTTCGTATGGATCTTTCTAGAAACGCGCATTGTCGTTCTTTTGACTTATTTATGATAGGGTTTTAAGACAAAACCTTAGTAGGACTATCGAGACTTCCCATTAGTTCTATGATTTAACTTATTGTTACTTTTTAATTAACCAGCACGGACATAACTAAGTATAGTTATCTTTATTAGTATTGACTAAGATTATGAGCTTATCAAGGTGATCCGGCTTGTTCCAACGTCAAAGCGGGATTATCAGTCATTCATTTCTGACCCATTGATCATAATATGAAAATAATGTTGCAGATAATTTCAACAAGAACAGTGCCAATTGTCGCTAATAATAAAAGAGAGCAGAACATTATTCCTACCTAGAAAGGCTATCTAGTTAAGTAGGTACACTGCAAGCATTATGGCTACAAAAGAAAAGTAATAGCCCAACAACAAATGCTAAAAACTTCCTCGACGTAAGCAAAACTGAGTTACACATAAGTAGAATATGTAGGACCACACGCGAAGTATGAAATCAACAACAGATACCGTGAAGGCCAACTTTTATCAGACATAATAATTGTACCAAAATAAACTAAAAATATTTTATTATTATTATTAAAAGCCTGTTGTGTCCCACTGCAGGGCAAAGGCCTCCCTTCCTTCTCTCCATTCCTCTCTTGTTGAAAAATATTTTGGCAAAGAAATTTGTTGAAAAACTATTTAGGTACCTAGGCTTTCTTTAATGACTCTGAGCCGTGAAAGAAACCGCCATGTTTTTGAATCTACAAGTCGTAACTACTACTACTTTATTAAGTGACTAGGGGCTGCCCGCGGCTTCGCTCGTCCCGTTCCCGTTACGCCCGGTTCCCGTTACTTACATCCGTTCTCCGTTACAACATCTTTATAAATTTTAGCCTATGTGTTATTCTGATGCATAAGCTACTTATAATTGTAAAGTTTCATTAAAATCCATCCATACTTTTAAAAAAAATTGCGATTAGAATAATAAAATTGTTCTTAGGATAAAGCTGTAAATATTCCTTCCATTATGCTTGGACTGGCCCCCAGCGTTGTCAATGAAATTCAATGCTAATTGTCTAGTCTCTAATCACTGTTGACAACAGATGATAACGGTTATTGACCCACGACAGATAGCGCTGACATAACAACAACAAAAAAGTAATTTTATACAGACAGACATTATTTTATGCGATAATTTTATCATTATAAGTAGTGCAAAAATACATTTGTTTTGTAAAATTAACCGTGACCTGGTAAGATAAAGTATAAAAACCAATAACATTCCAATCAAATATTCTGGTATTTTCCCAGAAATAGATAATTACAAGGATGTTTTGATAAATCTCAATGAGAAAAACTATAAAAAATACTACCTACTTGTTTTTAAGTTAATTAACCTCGTAGGCAAGGCTATTTTATCGAAGTTAAATATAAAAAAGTTCTGCAATCCGCACGTCAACCTTTTTTATACTAATACTTAGGTTGGGTGGTAGAAAATGCATTAGCATTTATCCTTTCTTTTATACTCAAATTGTGTATTACATATTTGGGTTATGAAGAACTAACTATGATTACAATAACAAAGCTCTCCATGGCTCAATTATAATTAGCGGAGTGAGGGGTAAATACGACTTCACGATGACGTGTGGCATTATTTATCTTTATTTCATTAAGTACCTACCTATTTGTTTACCAAACGTCCTGATAGTACTTATTTTAAGAGACTGAGCAAATACCTAGATGTTTGACTGTTGTCAAACATTTATTTGCTTGCACATGATCAGCGTTATTGAAAATATTAAATTACCTACTGAATGTGTATTATTATGTAAAAAATCTCAAATATTTAACAAAGATTCGTTCACCAAAAATGTAATTTGGATCCAAACCAGTATTTTTTACCAAACAGTTCAAGTACAAAAACTGTTAAAATCAAATAAAACCAGATTCAAATAAAAGTAAACCCACTTAGATTACACAATCTAACGCAATAATTACACACCTATGCAATAAAATTATAAAAACTCATCAAATTACAGCATAATCATTATACGCTATAATGCACTGGGTAGAAGTTCTCGTATCCCAGCAATTATTATAATAATAAATTATTTATCGTATGCTTTTATTGACATTCAATCAATCAATCGTATGTTTTCTCGCGATAGCAATGCACATTACTTGTAAGTAGCAAACAACTTTGTTGCAAATGCTAACTTGTTGGATGCTACTTAGTTAATGTATTTCCAAAGGTTTTATCTGTATAATTTAAATTGTCCCTTTATCATTTGTGTTAGTGAAACAAATTTTATTACAACGAAAATTGATTTATTTGTCAAGTTCAATGGAACCACTGAGATCTGTAGGTACTATGATTATTTTGGGAAGACAAGTCATATACGGTTGTAGGCAATAAATATTGCACATCGCCTTTTCTGCTTTTGTAGATCTCTTTCTGACGCTCACTACGCTCTATGAAGACGAAATTAGTAGATGTGCAATATTTGTTGCCTACTAACGTATCTATTAATTTCACCACCATTACCATAAATAAAAATTAGATACTTTGGGCTAATTCAATACGTGTGACGGTTTCTTTCGTTTCTTTTGATAAATGACATAAAATAATGACTCCTGTCTATGAAATTGCGTAATATGTAATTAGCGGCGCCATTTTGGATTCGTTTAGAAGCGCGGGTAATACCTAGTTACCTAAAAAAGTGATTGATTAGTAAAACATTTTTAAGGGACCGACTCGTGTTTTCTTTTCAGGAACAATTTCAATTCTTATCCTATTGCAAATATACCAGAAGGACATGATACCATGATAACTGTTGCTGGTCTATTGAAATTTGGGGGTGACTGGCCGCGATAATGTAATAGAATTTAAATTAGAGGGCTTTGCAAGTTTAGGTATGATAAAAAAGGTTTGTTTAATTAACCACAGTGGTACCATCAGCACATCATTATAAGCGTGTGCCTGTAGCTACTTTTGTCTTTGACAGTACGAGACAGTGACAACTTGATTTAGATAATGTCTCTTTTATCATCTCATTTCCGGTTTTATTACCTAATATCATTTTCAATTCAAGAAATATTTTATTCGAAAACCATAATCTTTAAACACATTAGAGAAATACTACTATAATAATTAAATAGGTTCATACCTATAATATTTGATCCCGGCACTATACTGTACCGGGTGTAAAAAGAAAGATCATGATTATTCTGGAGACTATTTTTTACTGTTTTTTGTCAGACTAATCCGGATCGCTCGAGGAGAATAGTGGAGGAGAGGTCCCGTTTCTTTATTTTGTAAGACAAAAAAAGCTGTGGTTTTTGATTGAGACTTACATGAGTGTTCATCCGAAGACCTGTTGCGCTGCGTAGGTGATGTGAAGGTACCCGTCACTTGCTCGGAACTGCTCGTACGCTTGCGCCATGGTCATGCTGTGGCTCACCAAAACTTTGTCGCTCACCAGGAGATACAGTGCCTGTCGGGAAATAAAAAACAATTTACGACCAAATGCATAAAAAATATTAATGGGAATTAATTTGGGACCACATAACTAAATAGAGGATGCAATTACTTTTCAGCAAAATCACAACCAATAAATTTAGTCAAATGATTAAAAAAAACTAAGAAGGTCTGCTTATATTATTATGTTTCACATGGCCGATTTATTTGAAACTTTTTCTTGTGGGTACCTTTTCTGTGGCGACATCTAGTTAAGTTTTTTTGTTGGCATTTTTTGTTAAATGTGTTCTTCTGATATTGATTTATTGCCTTTGTGTTTTGTGTTGACCTTACCTGGGAGTCTTTTAGTTTCATCTTTGTTCTGATAATGTACAAAAACTGGGACATAGTGAGCTCTTGGGGGACTAAGAACTTGTTTCTTTCCAATACTGGGACTTGACGCTCTCTGCAATATCTTTCAACGTACAACTGTAACAATAAAAACAGTTAGCAAAAGATAGTCGACACCCAAATCTACACGTTTTTACATAACATGTAAGCAAGTAAATCTGGCTAGCTTTACTTACGGGAACTTTATTGGGAAATCTGTGCCTTATAGCTTGAACCTCTTGAGAACCCTTCATATCTGAAACATAACATAATCATTTACTTTCTGAAACAATGATGTAACTTTAGCGTATAGGTACTCAGGTTTCTTCGCAAATGATGAAAAAACCTTATAAAAATAATCTTTGGTACCTACCATCTTTATAACCAAACACCTCCTGAGAAGCATAAGTTATATATAAAAATCCATCTTCATCCCCATAGGCTTCGTAAGCTTGTGCCATCGTGAGGCTCATGGATAACATCGATCTATTATTGATTATCAAATACAGCGCCTGTGGGGAAAATTCCATGTCAAATGGCTTAACGTGCTAGTTTATTTAATGGATAAGTACATCTTATCTTACGGAGTTTTACAAAGTTACTACTGAATACAGTATGGTATAGTCGTCGTAAATAAACAAATGATTGGCATTTTATTTAGTTTATTATTAGTTAATCTATAGTTTTCTTCAACTTAATATAGTTTTCCGTAAATAAAGAACAATGTAAAAACCTATTTCAGTGTACCTACTATTATACTCTAACGTCCATAAATGAAATCTGTTTATATGGAACAAGTTTATATAAAATAAAATAAAATAAGAAAAGCTATTGTCGGATGACATGGTACAGTTTCTCGTGATAATATATAGCACTTTTGCCCAGCAGTAATACAGAATGATTACTGCTGGATAATGAATAAAAGATTTCTGTTATTTTTTAAATTAATTACACTGATATAACAAATATTTACTAGGATGTATATTGTATAGCACATCTAGAGTATTCCTAAGATTAACAGCTCAAAGAAAAATAAAGACTTACCTGATTTGGTTTAACTTTGATCCGGTTTCTGATGATGACTAAAAACTGAGACATGGTGATATCTTCTGGCACTAGGAATTTGGATTTGTCCAGAACCGGTAGGTTTCTCTCTTTGTGATATCTTTCGACTATCAACTGAGGAATAAAAGTTTATTAATGGTGCTTTATTTATATTCTTTGACTCAGGTAGGCCTAACTTCCAAAGGAAATACATAATAATTCTAAATACAGGAACGACGCGACTGTATCCCGTGAAATTTATATTGAGCGCTGTATACGTTACGTTGTGTATTTGATTAGGCTTAATTTTAAACAATAATAAAATATTTCTTCTAATTCAATAAGGTAAATAAAAACATACCGGTATTTTGGTGGGAAATTTGCTCTTTATAGCCATCACCTCCTCTTTTCTACTCACTGTAACAAAACACATCTTTTTAAACAAAATAAATTGTAAACTAGTCAAGCACTCGCTCCGAACGCACAATCTTGTTTGTGTTGTGTGCGCTGTGCACCCGAAACTAATCGAAAACGCCTGACCGATCGATGCCGTTTAGGACTTTGTAAATAGAAAATATTACATAATCTATGGCGATAGATAGTGAGTTGTTTACTCACGGAGCATCATTAGAAGGGTATAAGTAAATCACTCCCGAAAACTGGAGGTGTGACTGTCCATAACTTATGAACTTAAACTTTCATTATGATGTGTGCATATGCACGTATGCATATACACCTACCACATAGGCTTAGAGATATATGACAAAATGACATTGCTTTATCTATGCTGCGTAGCTATGGATATGGATGTTCAGATTTTGACAGTATAAAAGGAGACATGATGAAAATATCATTTTAAAGAAAGATGATGATTTTATTGACCTTTGCTTATTAGTATTGCAATGTACTTAAGTAGGTACCATAATCGACCGAAAACATAATGGTCTGATGAGGATCCCGTTTTAGTTTTCTAGATAAGTATTTTACACCCTTTATGAATCTAGCTAGGCACGGCACGTAACCAACAAATTAGAACAAATTAATTTACGCAATTTTGATAACAAAATAGTGCTACTTTATGTAAATAAAATCTGGGGTTCATTGAACTTATTTTATTATATTATGTTGCATATTATAAAGTAGTTGATTATTCTCATATGTATGTAGGTGTACCTATTCTTTTAACGTTAATCTTATTAAATATTTTAATATTTTATGAATATAAGTACATGCCTCTGGTATGTAATGTATGTAGGCAGGTACCTACGTATTAAGTTTTGAACTCGTAGTTCGTAAGCAAGTCATAAGTAATTTATTGATAATCATTATTGTAAGTCAACATGAGACATAGAAAGAGCATTACATGCATTATTATAAAACAAATAGAAAAATATAAATCTAGCTAATCAAGTAATAAGTATCAGTAGGTAGGTATAGCCTTTTTAATAATAATGCAGTAATGTTTACTTCATTCACAATCTAACGAAACACTTTAGCATACAAATTGATAGGTAACTAATAATTACATATTTAATTAACATCTTAGTTTTCTAGCTATACCTACGTGTCATAATTCAAATTTACTATTAATTAATGTACTTTGTGAGAGAAAATAAATAAACTTTATTATTACTTTATTATAATCATATTTGTACTTTCTTATTTTTTCAAAGGTGGACCCTAACGATTGGCACACACAGGTACTCGCACATTCCAACAACGATCCCATTCACACAATTTGATTTAAATGAGTTTTATGATTCTGGAACGATTCACGGGAACACGGGCAACAATGACTAAATTCCATAGATTTTTGTCAAAAAAATACAAGCTAAACAGGTTGCCCCGGTGCGTGGGTATAGCACCTTTGTGACGGTGAAAAAAAAAACACAAAAACTTACCAAAAGGTTTTTTAGATTTGAAGCACTGTTTCACATTGTGGTTAACATCAGTTTTGATGAGAGTCGTTATAAAATTTAGCTCCATTTTGAAATTTCCACAATTAACCACATGCACTCTGGCCGGTGTTTGGATGCTGACTACGTCAAAGTAAATATCGTCGGCACAGTTTTATCACTGGACATAGGGTCGATAATTGTAAACACCGATTATAACTTAGTTCCCTTTTATTCTCTTCTTACTTCTTCGAGTGCGATTGACACTTTCTCAACAGTGCGTTGTCACGCGCTCCTATCTACCTATACCTACCCTCTCCTATTTTCAATGTCTTTCAACATGATCTTTACTTTTTAAGTAGCGTTTCAAATTTTATAACGGCCGAGGTAGGCCCTAAAAAGCTCCCTTCTTTCAGAGATCCGTTATTAAGCGTGTAATTGAGTTAATATCATTTGCCTTGGCTTATGCACAGAAGAAAATAATACAAAAATAATAGTAGTGGTAGGCAACAAATATTTCACATCGTCTAATTTCGGCTTCATAGAGCGTAGTGTGCGTTAGAAAGAGATAGCGCTCTACGAAAGCAGAAAAGCCGATGTGCAATATTAATTGCCTACAACCGTACCCAGTTTAGGCACCGAATTTACTCGTATCAATATTGCAGTCTATGATCATACTCTGTACTCTTTGTGTCACTGATTCTTTCAAACCAGTGTGGTGAAAGGATTTTAAGTGCGCCTCGGAGCGGTTCCTTTCGTGCACTCGACACACGTTTTCAATTTTTTTATTCAACGCGCTGGTTTCCGATGTCTTCCTTTACCGTTTGTGAGTACTGGCATAGTGCACATACATTTTTCGTCAAAAAAACTTATTGGTACAAGACTGGATTTGAACCCGCGACTTAAGAATCGGAAGGCGGGGCCGCTACCACTAGACCACCAGTGCTGCACCAGTGAGTGCTTTAAATGCTTTTGTAGAGCGCTATCTCTTTCTAACGCACACTACGATTTGAAGCCGAAATTAGCCGATGTGCAATATTTATTGCCTACTACTATACCTCCTACTTAGTAGATTGCAATGCAATTATTGAATTATCTAGAGCAGGGATTCCCAAACTATTTTGGACAAGTGACCCTTTTCCAAAATAAACAGTTTCCTCCGACCCCCATGGCCAAATTACCTACTTTTAAGATCAACCCCCTTATTCGCAATGGTCCGCTAACTTAAAACAGCTGCTACAGAGTGTTATTTTTCATAGGTCTCTCTCGATTTAGGTCAATAGAAGAAGACAGAGTGAGAATTAGCAATGCTTTAAGTCAGCAGACTATTATGAATAAGGGGGCGTATCTTTAGTTTTTTCCTATTGATACAAAATACCTAGGTAAGTAGGTACTAAGGTACCAATTGGAAAACTTTGCACTTGGTTAGGTGATTAAAGTTAACTCCATTTTCTCATCAAAATTTAACAAAATAAACGTATGTTGTACGAACTTGAGACTGTACATTACTACAACAATGCTATTTCCTACAAAAATATTAATTATTCTTAGTACACATAACACAAAATAAATAATACAGTACCTACATACCTAACTTGAAAGTTTGAAATAAGAACTTGTGTTAATTTAATAGGGGTCGATTGTTAGACCTCGTCGACCCCCAAAATCAGTTTTCGTTTATATCGACCCCAAGGAAACCAATATCGACCCCAAGGGGTCGATATCGACCCCAAGGGGTCGATATCGACCACTTTGGGAATCCCTGATCTAGAGCCTGTAGTTGCAGGTGCAAACCTAGCTTAGTGGCAACGTGAGCTGACTTTTTACACCCGGTAACTACTACGTATTTTTACGAATAGTAGGGCTGAATTTGTCCTTCCTGGAAATGTTAGGGGGTGCCATCAGAGATGGACTTCTTCAGGCCGATGATGATATGAGGAGGTAGGTATATCCCAAAATTCCCTAAGACTTCCGTGGCGGAGCGAGCTGGGAAGTAACTTCTTTTCTAGATACTATTCTTACAGCTTTTTTTTCGCGTTCAAACAACGTTCAAAGGAACAACTTCCTTTGAAAAAAATATTCTTATTTTAAAACTTCAACAAACTTCAACTTCACAAGACAGTGACATTTCTGAAAGTTCAATCTATGTTCCTGACAGTTTTGACTTTTCTGAGTGAAATGGAACGTCTCGCTCGCTCACAGCAAGAGGTTTTGGTTTTTGCGTGAAATTCTAATTTTTTAATAAAATCGCACTTACTGGTTCTGGTTGTTTCGCGTATAATAGCAGCCTTCTTTTAGTTTTAATGATGCGTTTCGTAACCAGGCACCTTAAAATAATCATACAAGCAAACCTCAATATGACAAAAATTTAACTGCAGAGAACTGGACTTTAGAATCGATAACCCAATTTCGTCGCATCGTACCTTACATTTGCGTTAAATCTAAGAAATCTGAGTGTAATGTGTATCTAAGTGAAGTAGTACGAAGTGCCTGTAAGTTAGTTATCATGCTGTTCACGCCAATTTATATCGCGATGACCTTTATCAAGACCTGGCGCATCCGCTCGTTTAGAGCTCGTCTTCTCGAGTTCTTGAACGGTAACACGAGTGTCGCCTTTTGTAAAGTTCCTGAAAACGCTGCAGGTATGTGTTGAATTAACCAGTTTTATAGCACATTTTTTTTAATCATAATGCAGTAGTATTACAGGGCAGAGATGGTGATAGAGATGGTAGTGATACTCTTCATATGTATGTATGTATGTAGCTGCTTTAGTTGTAAATAATAGTAAATACAAAAGTAATAAAATAATGACACATTAAATAATGAGGATTATAGCATAACGCTAGCTACTATAACTTATAGCCATACTTATAAACGTCATTTAAATTTAATCATTCCTAAAGTTCGCCCTGTCACTGTTTGTCATTACCCAGTGGTAAGGGATGGTCATAGTTAGCACTGTTTATTTTTTGACATATTTTAATAAGTAAGTCCGACTGAACTCTCAGCTCAGTTGGTAGAAGCTCTGCCTTCTGTGCCATAGCTGAGTTCAATCCCCACTAAAAACAAATGTTTGTGTGGTGAAATCTTTAACTTTAACTTTTCTCTTTGTTTTTAAGTTCTGGGTGTCTGGGTGTCTGGGTTTTATATTGAATTTACCAAAAAAAATATATGTCTGTATTATATCAGCTCTCTGGTTCCCATAGTACAAGCTCTGCTTAATTTGGGGCTAGATAGTGTTGTGTGGATCGTCCACAATGTTTATTATTATTTATTTATAATGTTACAGAAACACCAACATTAAGTTCAAAACTCTGCACCAATCCAAAGAATGCATACCTCTGTGACCTTCTCGACTACACGAACGCCACTCGAATATGCAGCATGAAGCCAACACAGTGCATTGAGATCAGCGACTGGGTGTCTTGCTTCGGAGGCCTGCCGCTCGGCACCAGTGAACCATCTCCTGTTACCGACTTAGATGTTGATTTGTTGTTTGAATGTGAGATGGACCCACATGAAGGGTGTGAACAGGAGGTTATGAGTGTGAGTTTATATTGTAACCTAACTTAGATTGCTAATGAACTATGACACCTATTTTAAGGGGCCCGCGGAGGACGAATTTTCAAACAAACGTAATACCAAAATGATTACTAACTTAAGCAAATTTTCACTATATTGTAATAATTGTATTTGTAAAGTATTTATCTAGATTCCTGAACAGCTTTTATTTTAAATTACTTACCTCAAATGAAATTAACGCCAATCACATTATGCAATGAAAAAAATGTGTAAAATGCGATTGCGAGTGTTTATTTCATTTGAGGTTAGTAACTTAAAATAAAAACTGTTCAGGAACCTAGATAAATACTATATGAATACAGTTACTACAATAATATAGTGAAAATCTGCCTAAACTAGTAATAATTTTGGTATTACGTTTGTATAAAAATTCGCCCTCCGCCGGCCTCTTAAGCCTACTAATTTAGAAATAAATCACAACTTATGCAGGTACATTGCTGCATCCCTAAATAAGTTATATGTCTACCTTAAAGCTAAGTAAGACCTAATCATTCCATAATATTAATGTACCTACAACAATTTTGCACTTGCATCTTTAGTTATAACGTTTATACTGTTTTCAGCTGGAGTCAATGGGTCAGCCAATAGCTTGGAAAGCTGGCACACATCTGGCGATCGTTCTTAAAACTAACATAGAGCATCTTAGTGTGATTGGTTTCAACTTTGTGTGTGGAGAGTTTGTTATTGATCACAACTTACCAGTTGTGCGGGTGCAGAGTAAGTACCCATCTAAGTCGTCAATAAACCATCCTGAAATCTATAAAAAAACAATGTGAAGTAACAGTTAAGGTTCACGCAAATTATGCACTTTGCATTATTATTAGAACCTATACCTACGACGACGTCTGGCAGTACTCTGTACTGAAAATCCGCCAATGCGGCCCGGCCCGTCACCATGTGCTAAGTAAGCATTTTGCGCTGCGCTGCGGCCCGGCATAATGTGCGCGAACCTTTACTCTGTTATGTAACTACATATTATGTTACTTACGTTTTTTAGAGCAAGTTGAACAATATCAAGTCAAACATCAAATGCTCTCAAATCAATTAAAAATAAATTTTCTTTTCCAGCTGTTACCATAACTGGTGAACCAAACAAAGCAACAGATATTTCGATGAGAAGTTTACGCAGTGATGCTCAGAACAGCCTGAAAAATACACCCGGGCTATTCCACTGGCCAGTTCATGCGGCATTACTTAGAAAACTGTCCAAAGTTGTAGATATAAAGTCTGAAGTGAGAAGTGCTACAGCTCAGATGAATGGTAGCACTGACACTATTATAGAAGTTCCAATAAGAAAAACTATTACAATGGCTGATGTCAGCTGCAATACAGGCAAATCTCTGAATGCAGATGATGAAGACAAACCAGAGGAAAAGCAAATCCAAGCTGTTGTCCAACAAATTGTAGAAATGCCCAATAGCCAGGAGAAAATTGAACTTCAATTTGCACCCACACAAACAGATGATGACAAGGAGTGTGTCTTAGAAAATGTTACTGTGGAGATCCAACATAACATTACCCCAAAAAAATCTAGTTTGAAATTGGATTTGAAGAAAGGCACTAGTCAGCTTTCAACTTCACTTCTCAACATATCCAGTCAGATAAAGTCAGTGACCACACATAAAAGGGTTGTTAGCACCACTGGGCCAAAAAGGCCGTCATCTCAAATAGATTCCTACCCAGCCGTAAAGGAGGAATCAAGCAAGGCCTCTAACTCTCAACAGGGCACTCCAAAGTCTGTGAAATGTTCCCGTCCATTAGCCAATACAAAATCGCCTAATGTTTTAATATACTCTGATAGTGTAGCTGCTAGGGACAATTTAGAAGCTTCTCTTAGGAAAGTATTGGATTGTGATAGGTAAGTGTTATTTATTTCCACTACACAAAATAGCTTTAAACTATACACAGTCATTTTACATTAGTTTCAAATCTTCTCGCGCCTTGTAGAAGTTCAATAAGTTTAACAATTGGCCACTTAGTAAAAATACTTTTTATTTTAAAGACAGCAGACAGGCAGTCGGCCAGTCTGATGGTAAGTGTTTTGTAGATTGCATTGAGACAACCTACGCCTGAATGGCTTTTTAAACTCAGAACCAATGCAAACACTCTTATCTGATGCATAAAATCAGATCCTAGAAACTATAACTTGCATACTAATTAGTGGTAAACTTTTAACGCTTAAGAATAATCAAGCTTCTAATAAAATAGGCGTAGCTTTTAAGCAAGATCTCAAACCTCTAAAAAATCTATAACAAAATACACACTAGCTTTTAGAATCTGGCTTTCTTATTTAGATAGCTCTTAACACTACACACTTCGACTGGCCTCTCAGCTTAGTTGGTAGTAGCTCTGCCTTCTGCGCCGTAAGCCGTGGGTTCGATCCCCACCGAGAACAAATATTTGTGTGGTGAACACAGATGTTTGTTCTCTGTCTGGGTGTTATATTGTATTCTAAGTATGTATTTAAGTATTATATCAGCTATCTGGTTCCCATAATACAAGCTCTGCTTAGTTTGGGGCTAGATAGTGTTGAGTAGATTGTGTAAAATATTTATTTATTTATTATTTATACACTGACCTTCACTTGAGTGTACTAAACATGTGTTTAACCTTGCTTGAAATCTAGTGTCTGTGCTAACAGTAGTACTAACTACTAATAAACAGGCTCTCTATAACAGGGGCATGTTTTCCATGACACTATTTCTAAAATCTTAACTAAATACTGAATGGTTTTATCACCCGCTTGTAAAAGTATGCTCTGACTAGGACAGGGCCTAACTGGTACCGTCAATAATTATCTAAAATATTCTTTAAAAGTGCCTTTTGGCGGATTTTCAAACCATAAATATATACATTATAAAAAATAAATGGTAAAGTAACTGATCCGAAAAAGAACCAACAAATAACTCGTGGTACGTATTTTTACGGCATCAGAAGGGCAAGTTCCACTTCATTTACAACATTTCGTCTACGAAATATTGTTTCCGTTTCGCCTATTTGTCTCTCTCTAAAAAATTCGCCTTTCTCTAAAACATGAGACAGCAAAAATACGTTACTTAGAAACGATCGAAACGAGTTTTTAACTCATCAATTTTCCATACAAAAGAGAGAGACACGTGCTCACACGAAAACAACATTAGGTAGACGAAATGTGGTAGCAAAACTCCTCGTAAAAATATGTACCAAATCTATACAATGAGATGTTTTCAGGTACACCATGTACAGTATAACGCGCGAGGCGCTAGAATCAGGCGCGTGGCGCGGCCGCTGCGCGTTAGTCGCAGTGGCGGGATGTGTCGGTCGCGGCGCGCCTTTGTTACTAGCGCATCTACTTGACGGCGGTCGATTACTCGCGCTGTGCTCTGACGTACTACATACTGTGCTGCCGTACTACAAGACTGCCGAGGTACGTAGTACAAGACTGCCAGAAATAAGGTTCAAGAATACCAATGTACAGACTACTAGACTGCTAAGGTACATACACAGCTAGACTGCCAAAAATAAGGACCAGACTACCAAGGTACAGACTACTAGACTGCTGAGGTTCATACAGCTAGACTGTCAAAGTACAGACTACTAGACAACTGAGGTAAACACTACTGGACGACTAAGGTACACTCTACTAGACAGTCGAGGTACACATTAGTAGAGTGCTGAGGTACACACTACTAGACTTCAAAGGTACATACTACCAGACTGCCAAAGTACACACTACTGGACTGCGGAGGTACACACTACTAGACTGCTAAGGTACACACTACTAGACTTCTAAGGAACAAACTACTAGACAGCCGAGGCACACACTACTAGACTTCTAAGGAACAAACTACTAGACAGCCAAGGTACACACTACTAGACTTCTAAGGAACAAACTACTAGACTTGCGAGTCGAATCGATATCTTTTATCATAACTTGACTGCCACCGTTTGCTTACAGGTACGCGAAAATGAATTAGTTCAATTTACCTTTGATAAGTGGAAGTCGGTTAAGATGAAGCACCATATCTTTTGCTACCAAGCCTCGCCTGCCAAGAAACAGTTTTCAACTGAAAGTGATCGACAGTAAGTTTATTTTTAGCCTACATTTTTATAAACTAAAACTTGTGCTTAAAATGCAATAATATTTTACGAATTTTGCAGAGCAAGTCAGGAAGCTAATCTTTGTTGGTACGCGATAATGTTATTTACTGTAGGATTTATATAATGTTGTTAATAGTTAAATGCATTTGTTCGCATTCTGCATAAAAGGCACTAGGCGGTCTAGTAAGTAAATAAATCGCTTCGTCTTACTTTTGCATCAGTAGTTTGACCTTGTATCCACTGAATGCCACAAAAATATGCTTTTTATGCATGGTTGAAATGCCAACTATGTAAAATTATTATGATGGTTGTATTTAGAAAGTGCTTTATTGTTTTGATTTATGAATGACTACATACATCTCGGCCAAGCTAAGCTTGCACCTCGCGTCGATGACGTCACACTGACGCTTAGGTACGGTCTGCAAAAAAGGATTCGCTATGACTTTAAAAAAGTTAACAAATGTTTATAAGTTTTATTGTTTCTAACGTCATATTTTGCATATATACATTAAAGTATACGCAAAAAAATTGTATTGTATAATTAGGAAGAATCACTACTGTTTCTTCGGCAAATGTATATTGGCTTTCGCTTTCACTCACATAATTGTCGGAATCATCTCTTGTAATCAATTTATTGTATATCAGTGGTAATACGAAACTTCAACGGATAGGAAGACGAAAACCCGTATGACGCGTGTCGGCGACAAACATGCTAACCGTACTGAGACGTGACAGGGCGCTCGCGGGGAGGTGAGCGAGGTGCAAGCTTAGCTTGGTGGAGTTACATACCTTCATTTATTACTATAATTTTAAATATTTGAACACATTTCCAACTTATTATTATGAGTATATCCAATCTGTAAATATTCACACTTGTTCAGAGTTATTCAGTAGATTAGTAAAGAAGGTAAATTGCAAGTGTACGGATAAAGTTTTGATTTAAGGTCATAGTAGAATTACACTACACAAGGAGTTCAGCTAATATTTAAATCGTATATCAATGGTAAATTAAACGAAATCGCCATCACCGCAAAAATAATAACAGAAATAAAAATTAGCTCAACTTTTAAATAATAAATGTTTCTTTAAACTCATCCTACTTAAACCACACAACAGTAGCAAATCAAAACTTCTGTGCTATGAAATCATATCCCAATTAATCATGTTAATTTAAAAAAATAGGTTTTAGAGGCTACTGTTGCGTGATATAAAGTTTTTTTTTTTTAGATAATTACATTTGGAACAAACGGGTATTTATCGCGATTACCTTTATTAATTCCCGAAGTTTCAACCGTGTTCCAACAGCCGTGGTCGCGATAAATACCCGTTTGTTATATATAATTATGCATAACGATCGCGTTAATTTAAAACGAGCTAATATTTAAATATTATTTTTCTGGTTATAAAGATTTTTAAACATTCAGGCCGGCCAAATACACGGGTCATCCAGGTCACGAGTTGGACATACAAGTGCTTGCGTCAGAAGAAACTTGGCGAACTCCATCCTTGCTTCAAGCCACGGATCTAACCAATGGAGGCATCGCTATATTCTCACAAGTAAGCACTGTACAATTCATAAATGCAATTTAAAGTATTAAGTTTTATATTGAATTGGGCTGCGGGCATGTCTGCCGCATGTCAAACTTTGGGCCAAAATAACTACAGGATGGGCTCTCAACAGCGGTAAACAACCTCGTTAGATGGCGGGACGGCCTTGACTCGTTTTTGGAAGACTGGGCATCAACCGCACAGAACAGGAACGAGTGGAAGGTGGTTAGGGAGGAGGGCTTTGCCGTGCAGTGGGAGATATAAGTTAAAAATAACTCTGATAACTCTCATATGCATGACTCTGACCATGACATCGATATATTATTATCCTAAAATATTATATGCAGCGGCAAAAATAATATTTAAGTGAATTCATCATTGAAATATGTAAAAAATACTGAACTTTTAATGAAAACTCGCCACAAAGTTGTATGTAGTCAAATTGCTCAGAGCAAAAAGGTTACTAAAAAAAAATCCCTGTGAATTACGCCCATTATAAAACTGTCTCTTGACTAAATTTCATTACACTCAGTCGTTGTGGTAAGATATCAATTTTCTGACTGGTTCTGATTAATTTTCCAGATACATTTAGAAGCGGACCCGAGTGACTACCTAGGCGACGAAGGCATCAAGTCGAACGAAGCGCGCTTGGAAATTATCCACAAGATTCTCGGGGATACTCTAGGGCTCCATGTGAGAGCGCCCGTGGAAATAACGCAGGTCGACTTTACTCGGGGATTCTTCCTAGGCAATCATGTGGTAAGTTTTATGATTTTTTAAGCTAAAAACTGTATCCTACTTACCTTGTGTGACATTGTAACCAATAAAGAGTTATCTATCTATATATCTAAATTCTTGAATGCTTTAAAAAATATTTACAAACACTTATATCATAAGCGATATTATATCGTTAGAAAGAAACGTGAGATATAAACGGGTATTTATCGCGATTACCTTTATTATTTCCTGAAGTTTTAAACGTGTTACAACAGCCGTGGTCGCGGGCAGACTCGAGTTCATTGGAGTTACCGTTGAGAAGCGAAGGCAGTCGCAGTGGCAACTACCCTCACTAAACTTGGTCTTTAGTATTAGAAATGTCCACGTTCAATACTGTCTCTCTCGATGGTAACTCCAATGAACTCCAGTCTGCCCGCGACCACAGCTGTTGTAACACAGTCGAAACATCGGGAAATAATAAAGGTAATCGCGATAAATACCCGTTTCTTCCATATGCATAACGATCGCGTTAATTTAAAAAGTGCTATTATGTCGTTGCATTAAGAATTAGTGTTTTTTAAACAGAAACTATTATTATATTGAGATTTAGATTAGAATAAAGTTGAAGCTTTTGATAGATCACCGTCATTTGGTTTCACAATTCACATTCACTCTTTTATCATTCAAAGGCGCTTTGTGTTTTAGTATCGTTGTACCACTACCATTGAGTACAAATTTAATGGTCGCTGAAAATAGTCACTCTCCTCTTTGCTTCGTTTACTTTACTGAATAAGGTTATTAAGAAATGAAAGTTACTGAATCTTTCGTTCATACCTACAATAGCTTTCTTGTAAATCAATATGAAAATGTAGTATTTTGGCCAGTAGCCAGAGACAAGAATTGGGCACACACGAAAAGCTTTTAATCATCAACTTTGTTACTGGCAGGTATATAATTTTTTCTAATAGGGAGTTTCTTCATTGTTATTTTTTTTAAATTGATGCCTAATACTTATGAAGTTTTATGAACACTCGATCTATATTTTTGTCCCAAGTAGATCCAATGTCTCTAAAATGTTATATGTAATTATGTAGAACGGGTATTTATTGCGATTACCTTAATTATTTCCCGACGTTTCGATCGTGTTACAACAGCCGTGTCGCGGGCAGACGTGGGGCGGGCGTGGGAAGGTAATCCCATAATGCATAACCATCACGTTAATTTATTGAGTGTTGTTCTGTGTATGTTCTTTATTTATTCAGCCCGGTCTGTCCCACAGCTAGGCAAAGACCTCTCCACTTTTCTTCCACTCATCTCGTGTCCATTCCATGTTCTCTTATGAAAATTCAACATAGGCTGCTCATTCACATCACCTGTATTCAAAGTGACTAAAAGTGATGTAGGATGTTCAACATAGAAAAACTGCTCATTCACATCACCTGTATTCAAAGTGACTAAGCGTGACGTAGGATGTTCAACATAGAAAAACTGCTCATTCACATGACCTGTATTCAAAGTGACTAACCCCCGAATTCTGAAACGCAACTCAGATATAAGCACGTCTCAAGCGACGAATATTTGACAGTTTTCAATGAAAATCTGTCAAATATTCGTCGCTTGAGACGTGCTTAAATCTGAGTTGCGTTTCAGTATTCGGGGGTTAGAGTGACGTAGGAAGTTCAACATAGAAAAACTGCTCATTCACCTCACCTGTATTCAAAGTGACGCAGGATGTTCAACATAGAAAACTGCTTATTCACATGACCTGTATTCAAAGTGACTAAGCGTGACGTAGGATGTTCAACATAGAAAAACTGCTCATTCACCTCACCTGTATTCAAAGTGACGTAGGCTGTTCGACATAGAAAACTGCTCATTCACCTCACCTGTATTCAAAGTGACGTAGGCTGTTCGACATAGAAAACTGCTCATTCACCTCACCTGTATTCAAAGTGACGTAGGCTGTTCGACATAGAAAACTGCTCATTCACCTCACCTGTATTCAAAGTGACTAAGAGTGACGTAGGATGTTGTCTTAGGGGGCGTGGGCTGGCAGCGCCGGCCCCGGCCACGTGACGGTGTGATGGCCGGTGAGACGCACCACGCTTACAACTGTGTGTTCACTTTATATTGCTTTGCGGGGAGATTTCAATGGTCATGCCTTATAGCCCAATACTTATAATCATACTTTTGAAACTATCATGGTTTTTAACTCAATTTTTGTGAACAACGGGATATTCACCATGATTAAATTCTGCGAGGTTTGACTCCCGATATTGCGGCACAGTTGCATGATATAAATATATAAAGAAAGAGAATAGAATACATCGAACAGCATACGATAAACAATATTGTAACTGTGTGTATAATAAGAAGCTTTGCATTCTGCGCCGTAGGGCGTGGGTTCGATCCCCACTGAGAACAAATTTTTGTGTGGTGAACACAGATGTTTGTTCTCTGTATGGGTGTTATATTGTATTCTAATTATGTATTTACAAAAAAAATATTTATGTATTATACCAGCTGTCTGGTTCATAGTCATGTCATGGTCATAGTATAAGCTCTGCTTAATTTGGGGTTAGATCAAGACAATATAATTATATTCCATTGATAAAAATAATTGCATTATTTTTTGACATGCAATTGAAATCTCCCAAATAATTTGCAGCTTCGCCTATAATATAACACTTTTCGTTGTATCAAATTGACGCACTCTGTTTTACACTACTACTTATTTGACGTGTATATATTATTGCTTATAATCGCAAATAATTTGTCTGTACTTTGCAATTTGTACGACTATAATTATGAAATATTTCTCACCAAAAATGCAAACAAAGAAATTCATTGCTAATCGGAAAAAGTTCTTTGAATCATTAATACCTATGTCAAAAAATCTCTTGAATTAACATTTTACAAAAAAAACTTGTATTCATTTTTTAGACGTTATTTTGAGCGCTTTCAATATCGCATGCTTGTTTTTCTGTATTATTTTCAAACAATAACTTTCTTTTACCCCTTATTACCAAGATAACTATTATTCTCCCTTCGACCCAAAACTTTTATTACTTACTCTTTTGCTACTCTAAAAGTTCTTAGAAACTCCTCAGAGGAAAGTTACACAGACTGGTTTAAATATTCATCTTTTGCAAGCGTTTTTATTTCGCATTTGTTGCTTTTTATGTTGATTGCTTTTCTTTCAGCATTTACTATAATTTTGATTGTTCTACCCTCGCTATTTTCAAAAAAACATAAAAGTTGAATTAAGTTTTTTGAGGGTAGTTTTGAGAGTTTCTTTGATCACAGCTTAAGATGCAACTCCTGGAGCGATGGTGCGCGGCGAACGCCGAGGGTTGCCGCCTCCAGCCGCTAGATGGCATCACATTGCAGTGGTGCCTCCGAGGAGAGACACCCCAGCATCCGCCTTCAGAGAATTTTCTGCCAGTCCACGTCTATGAGTGCCCGGAACACTTCTCTACTGTTGAATACTTTGATGTAAGTTGATAGTACATGTGCACATACGGATCCGATACGCATCAGACGTTTCATCAAATAGTGCGAAAGGGTGCGATATCTTTGTGCTATTTCGTTCGCCCTACTAACGCACCACCCACCATCGTGTCATCCCTTGCATTGGTTCTATTGTCTTTTTCATATTGGTCGCTGAGGCCTCCATTAGCTATGAAATCGTTTAAAAATTACCGATAGACCTCTGGCCTACTCTTATTTAGCATGAAAGTGAAGATAACGGTATATTTTGAAGAACCGCTATAAAATTAAATCACGGATGTTGTTTTTTTTACTGAATTAGTATACCACTTCAATGCGGTACCTTAATACAATCTAGCCTAAGAATAATGAGCAATTTTGCTTTGACTTATTCGTTAAGAAATAAATATTACTAAGAATGCGGCCATCGACGCTTTTCTTACAGCCTCTATTTAAGGCGACTCTATGTTCTTGTGTTCATTAAAAGTAGCACTAAGGAACAATGGCCTAGAAAAATTTATAACGAACTCCACTCCACCGGTTTTCCACCTGTAGTTATTACAGAAGAAAACAGAGTTTAGATCACCGACCGCAGGCAATGTGCCCAAAAGGCTGGCAACAGTACCTCTTTGAATATCTAAGCTAATTCTTTGTTGATTATTGGCTCTGCATTTTATGCCTGTCTTCAGTTGTCCGTACTGTGTGTATAAATGTATTTTCTTTCTTTCAAGTATGTAACGATGCAATTTTAATGTTCAGAACCTGACGACAACATCCCTGGGTCGCGTCGTAGTGTACAGCGATACGATATCGTCCACAATGCGTGTTTGTGGAGCGCCGTTGGCTCATGGCGTGGCGGCCGTGGCAAGACGCCAGTTAGCGGCGCGCGGACGGTCTAACAATCTGTGGATCACTCCGCTTGGACAAGCCGCTATATCACTGCAGGTAAAAACATACCTTTTCCTCCTTTTTTTTTTTTTTTCTTTTAAATAGACCATCCTTTGGCTACAATCTCACCTGATGGTAAGTGACGATGTGGCCGACGATGAAGCAGGATGGTCTAGAAGACACCTATTCACTCTTGCCTTGAAGAGGCCCAGATTGTAGTTGTCAAGAAAAACTGCTAACGGCAATGAGTTTCATTCCCTTGAAGTTCGCATAATGAAGGTGGAGCCAAAACGCTTAGTGCGAATGGGTGGTATGCTAACCAGGTATGGATGGATATTTTTTTACAATATAACATCGAGACAAATATTGGTTCTCGGTGGGGATCGGAGCAACGGCCTACAGGGCAAAGGCAGAGTTACTACCAACTGTTTAACTGTTTGTTGACAGGTGTGGATGAAGATAACTCCGTCGCTTCCGCTCATACAGCACGCATCAGCTCTTGCCGTGGTCCGCGCTATTCGATCTTTGCCAGCTTATGAACATCTCGACATCAGGTAATCATTCGTTTAACTTATCAAGTCAATGAGAAATTGTTAAAAAAAAACGATTCAAAGGGAAAAACTAATTAAAGTTTTTTTATACAACTAGCTGATTTGAACAAGCATTTGGCCCGTCTGATGTTAAGTGGTAACCATCGCATATAAAAAAGAATTGCCTCGTAGGTCAAGCACGTCAGGAACGTGCCCTACGATGCACTGTCCTGCATCCATTAACTTGAGGCATACAGATGTTCAGCCTCACGTGCCAGTAATTTCACCGGCACCCACACCCTTCAAACCAAAACACAGCAATGCTGCTTCACGGCAGAAATAGGCATGGTGGTAGTACTTCCCCCGACGAACCCTTCACAAAAAGCTCTACTACTACTAAAAATTCTTAGATATTCTCACATATGTTAAACTGTATCTTACAGAATAAAATGGCCTAACGACATCTACTACGGTCGCGAAGTGAAAATAGGCGGTATGATAACCACGGCGAATTGTGTTGGCGATGACGTCATCATAGTTATTGGTAAGTTTAACAAACGCTCTTCTAAAAACTGGTTGTTCCCTCTTATTTGCATGCTAGAAATACTACAGTCGCAGACGGGTTTACCGGCAACATACTTTGAAGTTACTTAAACTTACGTACGGTTGTAGGCAATAAACATCGGCTTTTTGCTTTCGTAGAGCGCTATCTCTTTCTGACGCACACTACGCTTTACGAAGCCAAAATTAGCCGATGCATGTGTAAAATTTATTGCCTACAACCGTATCCACCTTTTTTTTATCTACAATTACATACATACATACATACAATCACGCCTCATTCCCATGGCAGTAGGCAGAGATCACAGATTTCCACTTGCTACGATCCTGACACAACTCTTTCGCTTCATTCACTCGTATAACATTCTTCATACATGCTCGTCGGTCGTTGGCTTAGGCTCGAGCTCGTCATTTATATAACCGACTCATAGACATCTAGTAGATCAGAATCTTTACTCAATAATAATAATTTTAGTAAATAAAATCACACTAATATACTTTCTCCGTGTCGTTTCAGGTACAGGCGTTAACATATCCAACAGCGTACCCACAACGTGCGTTAACGAAATTATAACCTCCCACAACAAAGAGCACGGCACATCACTAGCGGCGATGTCTATCGAGCGGTTCCTAGCGCGTTACTGCTCTCAGTTGGAACGCATCTTGGACTATATGCTGACCGATGGGGGATTGGACGCCTTCAGAGAACAGTATTACCAGTATTGGCTACACACGTGAGTCTCTCGTACACAAGCTCAAAGCCGCAACGAGCTATGGAGAGAGCTATGCTGGGAGCTCTTAGAGTTAGTAAATTGAAGTGGCAATGAGCAGGTCATACAGCTCGAAGAACCGACAACAGTTGGGAATAAAGGTTCTCGAATGGCAACCACGAACCGGAAGACGAAACGTAGGGCGGACATTTTCTTACAAGTGTACATAGACCTGGCGCATTATGATACATATCTTTTACCTTATTTCCTATCGAAAATCGACGGCAAAAACTGTCAAGTTTAATCAAGATTAGTCTAAAATACGACCTGTACGTATGTACCAACAAACAAACATAAGCCACTGAGCTACGCCTCATGCGGCTTGCTTGAGCCTCCATTAAGAGCGCATCGAGCGAACAAGGCGGACGGCAAATAGATGTTTAATGCATTTTGCTAGTTCGTAGGAGTTTCGTAGGAGTTAGGTTCGCACGACGCCGTTTCCCCCTAGTGTGACAAAAGTAGGTAACCCATGATTTAAAAAAAAATCTGATTGGTTGAGAGGCAGAGAGACAGATTAGGAGTTATTAAGAGAGAGAAATATTTGTCCACAGAAACGAGGAAATCAAAGTACAAACAGCGGATTCCAAGGCCACTGTCCCCGGCACAGTGGTCGGGATCGATGATGCGGGCTGGCTGCTTGTGCGGACGGCGCAGGGAGATATGCAACTCACACCAGATGGCAACACCTTTGATATGATGAGCGGCCTTATCGCGCCTAGGGAGAAGTTCGGCTATTCCAACTCTCAGGCATAGATCAAAACTAATGACTTTTGGCCTTACTTATAAAAATATGTCAAAAGATAAACAGTGGTTAAACTATTGCCATCTCTTACCACTGGGTAATGACAAACAGTGACAGGGCTAACTTTAAGCAATGATTTAATTTAAATTGCGTTTATAAGTAGGGCTGTTTAAGTGCGAAGTTTAGTCCGGAAGAAATGCTTTCGTTCGAAAATAGTATATTATATACCCGGGGAAGCTAAATAAGAAATGTCTCAGATCACACGTTTGTCAACCTCGGCTTGGCTTTCTTTTTTGGCCAGAAACCAGTTGTGCGGCGACACTAAAAGTAGAGACATTTTTGTATCTCGACCTCGGCAGAGATTTTTGAATACTCATGGTAGGTTGTAAGAGTGAAGTAGCATTTTTGTATAATGGCTATAAGGGACAATTTTTATTGTGATTAAGAAGAAATAATTTGACTATTATTGAAGCAATGCTTGAAGTATGACTGATATTATTTTATATACCCAGTGAGTGTATAGTTAGATGTTATGTTACGAGTTAAGTATATCCGCCCGAAAGATAAGAATTGAATTAAAAATAATATTTTATGTAAATAAGAAATAGATTTAGCAGCGTGATTGGAAAACTAAAATGTTAATGGGAATACTTCTGAGCAGTACATAATAACTTTTTTTTATCTACAATCAAAAGCGCTATCTATTGCAACTATAAGTATTGTAAAAATTACATCTAAGTTTTGATTCCCATCACCATTTTTGTTTTGGATTACATAATAAAATATATCTGTATAATATGAATGAATTCTCAAGAAAAATAATATTAAATACTTGAATATGCAACCCGGTTGCAAATACGCTACTACGCAGAATACAAATTCATACAAGAAATGAGATAGTTTGATAGAATCTATACTATTCATAAAAATGCTGATATAATATTATAGCTGTTGGTAATTTGCAAAGTATATTGGAGTTGTAAAAACAGAGAAATATATTTTTGTATAAAAAAATACTTTCTGAAATTCCATAAAAACAGCAGGCTTGATTAATACGGAGTTCTAAACTTTGTCCTACTTTAAATATAATATGTAGATATGGTTCTGGTTGTAATTAGTAGGTACTGTTAGCTGGTTTTGGGAATAGGACATCACTACTGCGACCACTACCGAGACACTTCACTAGTCGGGGATAAAAAAAGTGGCTTCATAAAGGTCTCTACCCACTATCCCGTAGCATACCATGACCGTGCTAGGAACGTGTCGGGCACGGAAAGCAATCCAGTACGCTGTTCTTCGCCCACTGAAGCGGGTCGACAGCGTTCTGAACCCGTTTCCCTCCGACAAATAGTTGACGGTCCGTGCATGGCACGCGACGGTGTCGGTCGGTGACGGAACGATCTAGTGGACAAGTTTCTAGTTGGCATTACAATACAAAGAATATTTTTTTAACCGTTACGTTGCTAGCACGGTCATGGTATGCTACGGGATAGTGGGTTTACACCTTAAGGGGCCGGCGGAGGACGAATTTTCATACAAACGTAATACCAAAATTATCACTAGTTTAGGCAGATTTTCGCTATATTATTGTAATAACTGTATTTGTATAGTATTTATCTAGGTTCCTGAACAGTTTTTATTTAATATTACTTACCTCAAATGAAATAATCACCAATCGCATTTTACACATTTTTTTCATTGCAAAATGTGATTGGCGTTAATTTTATTTGAGGTAAGTAATTTCAAATAAAATCTGTTCAGGAACCTAGATAAATTCTATAAAAATACAATTATTACAATAATATAGTTAAAATCTGCTTAAATTAGTAAAATAGTAGTAAATTAGTAATCATTTTGGTATTACGCTTGTATGAAAATTCGCCCTCCGCCGGCCCCTTAATGCGTGGATTCTTTTTTCCGTGTGATAAAGATAAACATCGTTCTAGCTATTTTTTTTAAACTTTCGCGATCATAACACATACTTAATCTATTACACGGGTATTTATCGCGTTTACTATTTTGTGTTGCAATAGCCGAAAAGTCGGGAAAATAATTAAAATAAGGTAATTAACGCGATAAATACCCGTGTAATAGATTCAGTACAGTTCTAGCTGTATTCAATGAATAGTTTATCGTCTTATTAGTACCTATGTACATAGATGGTGATAACGTATCCTAAACTCGTGAAACAAACATTTATAAATTGTTTAAAGGCCTGCGCACACCTAGTTCGCTGGCCATGGCGATCAATGAAACGCTGTCAAATATCATATAATATGTCAGCGTTTCACTGATCGCCATCGCCAGCGACCTAGGTGTGCGCAGGCCTTTAGTAGCATAGTGAGTCATGTCTAGACATGTGTGTGATCCAAAAAAATATTATGTATCTACTATCAGGTGACACCAATGAAACAAGTATTTTAGATAATGTTTTTGAATATTATTAGATGGGTACTTATATTTTCATTTGTTACGTTTTTACTGTTTTAATTTTTTATGATAAGAAGCTACATTAAAACGATTAAAGGCCTCCTGAGGCATAGGGCGTCCCACGGATATGCCACATGGAGTCAAAGTATAGTGGCGGAATGAAAATGTTCGTCGATTTTCAACTTGATTTGTTCAAAGTATCACGATCACATACTACCTTTTGAAACTGAATAGACAGAATACACCGATAAGTTAACGTCACAAATTATGTCAAAATGTGTTCATGATCAAGGCACTTGGTGAAAGCGAAAACCGACTCTAAGGTGACGAACATTTTCATACCGCGACTGTACTTTGAATATTGTAGATGGAACATTTTACTGAAAGAAGACATTATTTGAATTTAAAATACAATTTAAACTGCATTCATAGATATGCCTCCCTCAGATCTGCCGGCGATCGTGGAATTCTGTTGCAATCAAAAGTTTGATACTAACAAGGAACAGCGATCAAGTATCTTGTTGTCAACATTTTTCGACCACTATCTGTTGCCATACTAGTTTTACAAAGCCAACTTCCTATTTTCTATCTCATGTTTAAGGTTCATTCGGTGTTGTAGGAATCGTTGTCAAAGATAAGTTTTGTTTGTATTCGTTTTTTATTGCAATCATGTCAAACTGACAGATGCGACTAGGTTTTGATTGCATCAAATGATACGCAATCACTTAAATGTTGCGGCTAATGTTACTTACAAAAGTTTGTATTAATTATCAGCAAAAAAACTCTGTGCGTGTGTTGTGGTTCTTTGAAATTTAAATACATAATTCAAAATGTGTAAGTGTTGTTATTGTTTTTAAATTAGTTAAAAACTGAGTCGGTATGCACTGAACACTATTTAGATATCTAAAGAGACTAGTTTATCGTCCTATATCAGAGTTATATTAGAGCAAATTGTAGACTAGGCACAAAAATAATATTCTTAGATTGGATAGTTTTTCGCATAGTTTAGGTGTGTTTACTGTTGCTAGCCTAGTTAAATATTAAAGTTTGAGGATTTTATCAATCGATCACTAAGATAAATGTAGTGTAGATTAGTGTAATACGCTACACACTGCCAGTGTTCTAGTACCTATGCAAAAGAAACGAACGCAGTACTAATAATTCTTAAAAATAGTATATTTATATATAATGTCGCTACTTTTGATAAAAAATAATAAAATATATGAACTTTATCTTCGTGTTATTCTTAGTATTTTAAGGCCCGTATTCTTGAATCTGAGTCGAGCCTCGACCATAGATTTTTGACATTTTTCAATGGAGAACTGTAAAAATACTGGAGCTTGAGACTCGACTCAGGTTTAAGCACTGGTTCAGAATACGGGCCTATTAGTCAATTATATTTCAAAATCTCATTAACTTTGCTCTCAAAATGTTCTAAATTTAGTATAATTGATTCGTGCTTGTTTAATATATTACTAACTGAATGAATTGAATTGGAATTGGAACTTAAAATGCTAGTTTTATTTAATAATTAATGCTTTTTATTTTATGTATATCTTGTTGACACTTGTAAGTCGTACTAATGTGCCTAAGACGCTGTATAACTATTATTATACAACTTTTAAATACAGATAATACTAATAATGTGGTGTATTCTTCAATGTTTTGATGTATTTTAAATGTGTATCGAATTTTGAAAATGTTTTGGTGTGAACTTTTGATGACTTATTAAAGTCTATAAATGTTAAATGTTATCAGTTGACGTGTTGTGTAGAACTGGCACAATTTCGCAGAAACACTCGTATCACATTCAAATGTGTATTTTGGAAAAAAATCTTTTACAAACATGCCTATTTCTGCAGTGAAGCAGCACCGCTGTGTTTCGGTTTGAAGGGTGTGGGTGCCGGTGAAATTACTGGCACGTGAGGCTGAACATCTTTATGCCTCAAGTTGATGGACGCAGGGCAGTGCATTGTAGGGCACGTTCGTGACGTGCGTGACCTACGAGGCAATGCTTTGTTTATTCCATCAGCTAGTATCAAAAAAAGTTTGTCTCGCGTAGTGTCTTTTCTATCACAAATCGATCACAATCTTCTAGTCGTCTCGCTGTTGTCAAGTTGTGTTATTTACTGTTAGATTCTAAAATGTTATACAATTTCTTGTTAAAATTTCTCTGGTTGTAATGATAAATAAATTATTTGATTATTTAACTTGCGACTTTATTTTGTAACACGAGTTATTTCTAGAATTAAATAAAAAAGCTTTGGATTTTTTTCTGGAGATTTTAATATGAATCTTAGGACTCTTACGATATATTTAACGGCATTTCAGCTGATCGCCATCGCCAGAGCGCCTAGATGCGCGCAGGTTAAAACAACATTGGCCCAATAACACTTCTTTCCTGTGTTTTACATAAATAGCTAAGTAAATATTGTCGACAATCTACACAAAACTATCTAGCCCCAAATCAAGCAGAGCTATGTACTATGGGAACCAGATAGCTGATAAAGATACTTTTTTTCGTTGAAACATGCTAAGTCATTTTTCAATGGAGAACTGTCAAAAATCTATGCTTGAGTCTCGACTCTGACTCAAGCACTGTTTTGGAAAACGGGCCTAGGGATATAATATAACACCCAGACAGAGAAAAATCATAGGTAGGTTCGCCACACAAATATTTGTTCTCGGTGGGGATCGAACCCACGCTACTACCGATTGAACTATGTGGGTTTTCATAGGCTGTATAATCTAAAATTCTAGCTGTTTCTTTAGCTGCTATAACTCTTTATGCAAAGTAGATTTAAAATTTAATCCCATGACTTTGAAGAACGAATAAAATTAAGGACCGTCGTAAAAAAAAAATTAGAGGTAGACATAGTTGTTTAATTATTATTATTATTACTTTTTATGCCATAGCTGGCAGACCAGCAGACGGGCCACCTGATGGAAAGTAGTCACCGTCGCCCATTGACACCTGCAACTCCAGAGGTGATGTTGGCCGGCCAAAAAAAATTTAATATGAATCAGCATTATCGATCATAAACTTGTGCGGCAGTACGCCTTTACTTCCAGTATTCTGTATCTTGAATATAGCGCCAGCTGGTTCAGTCTCCGGTTCTACTTCATCCCGCGCTGTCGTTACAAACAGCTCGTCTAAGCCCGGCCCGCCCCAGGATACTGAAGTTACCCCGGATACGGGGAGCTTGTAGCCGAATATCACTTTTCTGGTGTCAGGGTTAATGTGTAGAACCTGGGAAATCACACTTTTAAGTGTGAGTAACAAACACCCATCCTTACAAACTTTCACATTTATAATTTATTATAAATGTGAAAGTTTGTAAGGATGGGTGTTTGTTACTCAGGAACTCTAAAAAAATCTCTAATCTAGTCTGGAAGAGATCGCTCATAGCGATAAGACCGCCCATTGTACTTCGCTTTAGTTTAAGTATTTTCGTTAAATGTGTAATGTCCTATTCTTGTGGTGGTGTAATAAAGTGTTATCTATCTATCTATCTAACTCTAAAACGACTGAACGGATTTGGATTAAATTTGGACAGATATAGATTATGGTCTGGAATAGCACTTAGGCTACGTTTAATCCCGAAAAATTAACGGGAACGGGGCGAGTGAAGCCGCGTGCGGCCACTAGTATAAAATAAATATGGCGGTGGATCTTCAAATAAAGTTTCAGTTTATTTATTCATAAAAAAATATAAATAAGATGATTGGCCATCTTGTACGACATGACAGCTTTATCAGAAATATTATTGAAGGAAAGGTAGAAGGAAAGAGAGGAAGAGGAAGACCAAGGATAAGCTACATGAGCCAAATAAAAGCAAAGATCGCCGTAATGTCGTATAAGGAGGTCAAGGAGGTTGCCCTCAAAAGAAATATCTGGAGAAAAATGCTTACATTACACCGACAAGAGCGTTGCTCTTAAATAAGAAGAAGAAGAAAAAAATATTGTATTCGAATGTTGTAATTTACTTGGCAAATTCATCATCCGCACTTGGTGTGCGGACTGGTTTCCGCAAGTAGGCCGCTGGCCTCTTTTTGCGTGACGCTTGACGCTTGTTGTTCGAACGTTTTTAGGTTCTACGACACTCCGGTTTCTTCACCATGTTTTCCTTCACCGTTTGAGAGTATACTGGCTTATTATATACTAATATAATGCAACACAATAACTTGTATGTTAAATAGGTAATTAAAATTACCTGGATCAATTAATTATTACTTGACATAAGTCAAGAATAAACACCCTTTCAACAACATATTCAGTTAGTCTAGTTTTGAATACATCATTAGGGCTATACCTTTATTTTTTCTACAAAGTCCTAAACTTTGACACCAAATGTTAACCTACTGTTTAATATTTAAACTTTAGGTACAAAATTAAGTTCTTCCTGGAAATGTATAGGTCCTGCACTAGGTGCGGGGGGAAGGGGAGGGGTTTCTTTAGCCTGATGATGGTGATGTACAAAGTGAAATCAAAGCGGTATCAAGGTACGTTGTTCAGTACTTACAGTGCCTCCAAAATTGATCGCGACCCAGAGATTCCCTTGGCTGTCTATCGTCATGCCATCAGGAATCGCATTATCCTCAAACCCGTATTTTGTAATATCTATTATCGTTCGCCGTCTACCTGTAAGCCGAATAATTGCATTTAAACACTTCGCATAACTTGGCATAATGCAGTATTTAAGGTTTCTTCTAGGTGGACATTTTCTGCTACGACAGTTTTTTTGCCATGAAGTTTTTTCATTTTACCGTAATTCGGTCAAATGACAGAGACTTTGACCCTACACGACTCATATGTTTTGGTATTGAAAGATACCTACTACTGTATCACTTTTGTTTAAGCGGCTCGTAGACGGGCTATATTTTCACTGCAATATGTGGCTTCAGGGGCGTATTTACCCTTAGGCCAAGAGGGCCATGGCCCGGGACGGCAGGCTGCGAGGGGCGGCGCAAGCCGCCCCTCGTTCAGATTCGTGCGCCTTTTTTTACTTTACATCATCATCATCATCATCCACAGCCCGACTTTACCCACTGCTGGGTATAGGCCTTCCTTAGTTTGTGCCATCTACCTCGATCCTGTGCCAGTCTAAGCCATTGCCGCCCCACGACCCTGAATATATCTGACTTTACATCCCTGAAGCAATTTTAAAAAGCCTACAAACCAAAACTAACCTCGTTCGTCGAAAAAAAATATTTTTTTAAATCGGCTCACAAATGACGAAGTTATGCGGTAACAAACATTAAAAATAATAATAATAATAAAAAAATACAACCGAATTGAGAACCTCCTCCTTTTTGATTGGAAGTCGGTTAAAAAAAACTTTTTTTCCGAAAATTTATGGGGCGGCATATCTTTTAGGCCCGGGGCGCCAAATCTTTAAATACGCCTCTGTGTGGATTGCAACTATTGGTGTCCCTGTCTAACATGTGAGTAAGAGAGGGACACCAATAGTTGCCAGCCAGTAAAACATGGCCCGTTTATAACCCTCATTATACAACTAGTTGATGGGACAAGCTTATGGCTCATCTGATGTTAAGTGGTAACCATCGCCTATAACAAAGAATTTCCTCGCAGGTCACGCACGCATAAATGTACTGTAAATGCACTGCCAAGTGCCCATCAACTTGAGGTTTGATGCATACAAAAGCTTCACGCACGTACCAGTAATTTCGCCGGCACCCACACCTTTCAAGCCGAAACACAGCGATGCTGCTTGGTGGAATTGGTGGAATGAAAATAAATGACTTACTAATTTCCCCTTTATAAAGATCAAAATCGAATGCTTCAACTTTCTGCGTGGGCGAGTCGATGTAGTACAAAACGGTGTTGTTAAGCGACCACACTAGTCCGTTTGATATGCTAACCGGTCGTAGTGCGATGTGGGGTCTCACAAGACACTCTTGACTGAATCTGTAGAATGTTGCTTTGTCGGGAACGACGTCGTTTCCGGTTTGGGGACCTTTTGTTCCTGGAGTGAGAATTTTTAATAAAGTTTTTTTGAAGCTGTCGTCCATGTACCTATTTTAACCCCTTCTGAAAAAAGAGGTGATAAAAGTGTTTTCGTTGCTCAGGAGCCTGATTCTCGGGCCGACCGAATTTTTCAATGTCCCTTAGATACAAATTGGCATGGCACAACCCCGCACTTTTTCTACGTTTTCCGTATATCGTAGCTGTCGAGGCTTCTACGATGAGGTCGTCGATGAATTACTCAAGGAAATCATCCATTCTCTCTTCGAAAATTAGCAATAAAATAAAATTGCAAAATGATTCGAGATGAGCCGAGAATCAGGCTCCAGATAACCTACAACTGAAGTGTAAAGTTCCCGATCCTTAGGTCGTGGGTTCAAATCCAGTCGTGTACCAGGGTAAGGCCGCCGGAATTGTCAATTATTTGTGTGACTTTTTTGTCTTTTTTTTCGGCAATACCTTTAAATGGGAATATTTTATGAATTTTACAGAAAACATTAATAATATGTAAAATTATTTCAAACTTAGATATTTAAGCTCCATATTAAAAGTTACTTTGTGCAAAGATTGTTGATATTAACTTTTTTTATTAATATGTAAAGATAAAAGTAAATAGTACTTTTGTGTTACTTTTTTTTTTGTGTGACGAATTTTTACCGCAATCTTACTATTTAAAGAGCCAAAGTGCCAAATTTCAATATGATTATGGCAACACCATTATCCAAAAAGCATAAAAAAATAAATCGGCCATATTGTTTTGTCAGTCGGAGGTGTGGAACATTCGAGTCATGTTGTTGTGGATCAAAATATTTTTTTGCAATTGCGATTTAATGAGGTAAGAAACAGATAATTCATTACTATTAATCCACATTCGTTAGCGGCGGTATTCATAGTGTAATTGTAAGTATTAGTTAGCGCCTCATTGTAGTAAATAACCGAGTTATAACCTAAAATTTATTTTAAAATTTTACTTTTGTGTTGTATTTGTGTTGCATTTGTGTAACGTTTGGATTCTTCTTGTGTCACGATAACACAGGTTTTTGGGTTACGTATCACAAAAGTTCTATAAAGGCTTATTCATAATGGTCATAACTCATAAAACTAAATTTATAGGTATTAATAATGTATTTGTTCGTATGAATGTAATCGATGCAGTACCTATTTAGTTAAACTAGCGGCCAGTCCCGGCTTCGCACTGGTGGACATTCAGAGTAGGTAAATGTATCTTCATTCCTGCATAAAAGTCAGGAACTTGACTACCCAGTCCCCGAACGCTTTAGATTGACATTTTTAAATTCGTAATATCTTTTGAATGGAATGTCCGATTTAAATAATTCAAAAAGTAATCTATAGGTATTAAAATAGTCTCAAATATGATTTATTTGGACAAGGATTCATACTAAGTTATGAATAACATGGTCTGATTTTGGTCGGCATTTCTATCAACTTTTAAAAATTAAAAAAGTAGTTAAAGTAACCTAACTACAATAATTGGAAATATAATATCCCGAAGTTTTTTGTAAATATTGATATGTTTTTAATATTGTACAACATTTTTTTGTACTATCATCAATAGTTGCCGCAGCGCATGCGATAAAAGACGTTTTATGCCAATTTTTCCAAGATGGCGGAAACCTTTTATTGAAAATAAACTATTCATATATTTTTCTTTTAGAAAATGCCGTTAACTGCTGCAGAAAGGCAAAGGAGATACCGTCAAAAATTAAAATCAACAAACCCTGAAAAATTTCAAGATCAGAAAAAGAAAAACAGTGAAAGAACTTTACAAAAATATAAAAATAAGACGGACAATTTTAGCGAAAAACAGAAAGAAGAAAGAAGGAGAAAATGGAGAGAAGATCGACAAAAAAAAGACGGTGTAACGTTATCATCTCAACAACCTACCGTAGAAAATTCGAACCAAAACATGGCAGACATTCAAACCCTTAAAAAAATTGAAAACGAAAATATTGAATTGAAAAGAAAATTGTCTGTAGTGATGAAAAGTTTTACAAATATACGAAAGAAAGTTCAAAGACAACAGTTGGAAATTGAAAGTTTGAATAAAAAATACAATAATATAACTATGAAACTAGAAGCTATTGAGACCAAAGCAAAAGACCAAAAAGAGACGGAAAATATTACAGATTATATGGATAATACATTAACAGAAGAGACACCAAATAAAAGAGCAACAGAGTTTATAAACCGAACGATACCAAACATCGAAACACCGAAAAAAGAAGAGATTAAGAAAAAGTTGATCGAACATGACGTGTTTCAAGAGTCTTTTAAAAACGAATTCAAAAACTCTACCATGACTGATAAAAATGTTTTTAAGAGAGTATTAAACAGTAACATAATGAAAAAGTACAAAAAAACAACGAAATTTAAAGTGACTTTAGGCTTACAAGCGTCTGCTTATAAAAAAATAGGAAATATTCAGAAGAAAAAATATCAGTTACAGAAAATTATTGCAACATTCTATAACAGAGATGACGTCAGCCGGGCAACAGCGGGTAAGAAAGAGTACAAAACATACAAAAAAGTCAAATTCCAAAAGAGATATTTATTAGACAAGCTGAAAAACTTGCACAAAAAATATGTTGAAGAAGAAGGAACACTAAGTTTCAGTACTTTTAAAAAATACCGTCCATTTTATGTGTTACCACCTAATATCAAAGATTGTGAGAGCTGCGCATGTGTGAAACACTCCAACATGCAATTCATGATAGACAAATTAAATTCGTTTGGTTTACTTAAAACTAATATCTTGAATGACGTAGTATCAGAGTTAGTTTGCGATTTCAAATCCAAACATTGCATGTACGGTGACTGTCCCGATTGTTCCCAAAGACATATAGATAATGGTGAAATAGATTCACATACACAAGTGAAATGGTTTAAGTGGGCCTTAAAAGAATATGAATATGGCAAAGAAGGTGATATGAAAAAGTCAAAAAAAATGATGAAGACTGAAAATGAAGGTACACTCAAGGATTTGTTGGAAACATTTAACAAAGAAGTAAAGGCATTTAAGAAACATGTTTTCAATTTCTACTATCAATACAAGCAATACAAACAATGTATAGAGAATTTACAAGAGCATGAGGCATTGATACATATCGATTTCTCAGAAAATTATGTTTGTAAATATTACCAGGAGGTCCAAGCCAAACATTTTGTAAAAGACCAAATTACTTTGCATACGGGTGTTTTATATCTGAAAAACGAAAAACCGATATCATTTTGTTCCATATCACCAGACAACACACACAATCCAGAGGCCATATGGGGACATCTCAATCCGGTCCTTAATTACGTGAAGAATGAACACCCAAATATAAGTACAACTCATTTTTTTTCGGATGGGCCGGCCACTCAATACAGACAAAAGAAGAACTTTTTTCTTTTTAGCCAAAATATTTACGATTATGGATTCACTCACAGCTCTTGGTCATTTTTCGAAGCAGCGCACGGCAAAGGTGCAGCTGATGGCGTTGGAGGCGCTATCAAACGAACCCTCGATATGAAGACAGCTCAGGGATTAGACATACCCGACGCCATGACTGCATATGATGCATTGTTATCGACAGAAACCAAGATCAAGATCTTTTACGTGCCAACTGAAAATATCAAACCTATAGATCCCTTGATTGTTGAGAAACTAACGCCAATATCTGGAACCATGAAAATTCATCAGTTAATAACCTGTGAAAAATACAAAATTAATTATAGAGACCTCAGCTGTTTCTGCAAAGATATTCGTGAAGCCTGTGCTTGTCATTTGCCAAAGTACCATGATTTTTCCACTTTAAATGAATTGAATCAAAGCAAACGGAATAGAAAGCGAAGTGGTTCTGTAAATAATGGAAACGCTACACAAAAATCGCCTAAGAAAGTCAAACGACACCGCAATCAATCCATTTCATCATCAGAAGATGACACAGATATTGAAATCGAATATGCTGAAAGTGATGCTGATGATGTTTTCTGGTCTGATTTTTCTATGGTAACTGATTTTGAAGATGATGAAAATGTACCTAACGATAACCTTAACAACAATTCTAGCAAAATTACAAAGCGGATCGACCCTAATAAGAAAATTGATATTTTATCGACAATAATTTAAAAAAAACCATTTCAAAGTTCAAATTCTTTTAAGTCACAAAATGAAGATAATATGACCAAAAAACTCGATCCAATTGATAAAGAAAACTATGCTGATGCCGCCGATATCTGTAAAAGTAATAAAGATGAAAAGAAAGTTACCGAAATTGTAGATAGTGAACTGAAAAATAATGACGAGATAAAGACTGAAACAATAGGTGGTTGTAAAATGAAGAAAGACGAAGAGACAAAGACTGAAGCGATAGATGTTTCTAAAATGAAAGAAGATGAAGAGAAAAAGACTAAAACGATGGATATTTGTAAAATTAAAGAAGATGAAGTGAAAAATACTAAAACGATGGATGTTTATAAAATGAAGGAACATGAAGCGAAAAAGTCTAATACGATGGATGTTTGTAAAATGAAGGAAGATGAAGAAAAAAATACTAATACGATGGATGTTTGTAAAATGAAAGAAGATGAAGAGAAAAATACTAAAACGATGGATGTTTGTAAAATGAAGGAAGATGAAGAGAAAATGACTGAAACAATGACTGTTTCTAAAATGAAGGAAGATGAAGAGAAAAAGGTTAACCCTTTGGCTGATTTGAGAACGAACGAAAATTTTGATAAGGAAATACTACAAGTAGACCATAGCGTAATAGTGCGATACTACGAAAGAAAAAAATGGAAATACTACATTGGATTTATAATTGAGGTTATTAATAAAAATGAAGAATTATTTTATAAAATACGATTTCTAAAAACCATAAAAAATCCTACCATCAAATTTTTGGTTACAAAAAAAATTGACATCGACATTGTGCCCAGTATGTCTGTGGTTAAACGGATACATTTAATACCTCAAGAGGAAGAAAAACAATATATAATAAAAGATGATTTTGATTATGTTTACTTTTCAGACTCTTGAATTTGAAAGTTTTTTGTTTCTAAAACTTTCAACTTTAAATTTATACGTAAGACAAAAATATATAATGGGTATTTGAATTCAATTGAATTAATAAATGAATGCCAATATTGTTATGTTTTTTATTTATAAAAGCCATTATGAAATCAACTTTACTCAAAAATGTGTTACTTTTGGGTTACATTTGTGTAACGATAACACAAAATGTTGTTGTGTTGCTTTTGTGATACAATTGACAATTCCGGCGGCCTTACCCACCAATGAGTTTTTCCGTCGAAAAATTTATGTGCACTATGTCAGTAGGTACTCTTAAACGGTGAAGGAAAACATCGTCAGGAAACCGGCGCGTCGTAGAAACTAAAAAAGTTCGAACAACACGGTGACGCTTAGTCACGCAAAAATGGCCCGCTAGAGGCTTACTTGCGGAAACCAGTCCGCACACCATGTGCGGATGATGAATTTGCCATTTGCCAAGTGTCTCAAGTTTTGCTTTGAGTAAAACTAACGAAATTTTAGACACTAGGCCCATAGCCTGTTTTTACCTGCCCAGAACCGGCCATGCGCGTCCGACTTGCCCTCGTTGATGACATTGTCCGGCAGTCCGTTGTCTACCGTAGTCAGAAGCCGTATCGCCGCGTCCCCAGCTACCTCCCAGTCGAGGAGGTACAACCCTGCACGCACTGCCACTAGAAGGCGTTGACTCCGTTGAACTAGTGAAACAACGTTTACCTGCCCATAACCTGTGCAATAATAATACATTATGACATCATCAACAAGCCCCCGAACTAAGTTAATATTTATTTTCAGGAGATGGTTTATGGGACCAACATTTTACTACTTTGGAAGTGTCTCTCGCAAAAACTCTTAAGTTAAGAAATAAAACGATGTAAGAAACCTCAACATCATTTCTGAAGACCCATTCATAGATGGGTATCTATGACCCAAAATGGGTTTGATGAATAAAGTTTTTTGAATTTCAGTTCTAAGTATGGGCCCCTGACCCCCAAAATTTATTGTTTATTGTTTATGTTTGTGAGGTTCACAGAATACATCTACTTACCAAGTTTCATCAGTATAGCTCTTATAGTTTCGGAGAAGAGTGGCTGTGACATACGGACGGACAGACAGACAGACAGACATGACGAATCTATAAGGGTTCCGTTTTTGCCATTTGGCTACGGAACCCTAAAAAGGATTCTTTTTTCAAATCCGTCCAGTTTGGCCATGAAGTACCTACCTACTTACCGATATGCTTAGTGTAGATCATCCCGGAAGTGTAATTGAGTCTATGCACGTTTTGCTTCTTCACATCCACGAAGTAAAGACTATTGCTGTCACCATCCCAGACTGGACTCTCGCCGTGAGAGAAAATTGCGGGCTTATTTGGGTCATCGGGCGAAGAGACCTGTCAGAGAAATACGTGAATTGGCTAGCTTAACCTAGGTGTCTGATTGCTATCCAATTATTAACTTTGCTTTAGGTACCTTACACAATAGTAACGACTGCTTTTTAGGTGAAATAAAATAAAATTTAATGCAGGTATCACGACATAGATATCTGTTAATATGTAAATCCGATCATAATGTTTAGGTAGCTGTATTTATGTACATATACCTACAAGCTGTGTTTATTATAATCGGTATAGTATGTTTATAGTACTTTACAGTAATTAAGGGGGTACGATTTCCATACAAACTTAATTTACACAACTATGGGCGAATAAAGTATTAATGTACACTGAAATAGCCGTAATAGACTTTTACAGTGGTCCTTATTACCGGCCAGTTATATAAAGTTGGAGTGTCAGCCGTTGGTCGTGGCAGTCGAGGCTTCAGAAAAAGAACTAACAGACTTTTACGACTATTTTGAGACATATGTTTTAAGCTCATTCACGTATTCAATGCCGAGTACCCGTTAGAAAGAATGACGAAAAAATTACTTTTTTGGTTTTTTATTAATATTTCTGTTATCCTACAGTTTTCTCCAACTTTATATAACTGGCCGGCAATAAAGACCACTGTGAAATTCTATTACAGCTATTTCAGTGTACATTTATACTTTGTTTGCCCATAGTTGTGTAAATTCAGTTTGTATCGGAATCGAACAACCTTAAGTGGTTTTTTTCCAGTTTTGACAACTTTAAAAATTACTAAACGTTTTAGCGATAAGGACGCCTTTTGGACTCATTATTTTTTCAGTAGTACCAAATACACTCAAGATTCTTTGATGCTGTCGAAGGGGGTAGTCAAGAGTACGTCAATTGAAGTACTATTGCAAATAATAATCATCAGCCTGAAGAAGTCCACTGCTGGACATAGGCCTCCCCTACACATTTCCAGGAAAAACGATTCTGAGCTCTTTCCATCAACCCACTTCCCGCGATCTTAACAATGTCGTCGGTCCATCTGGTGGGTGGACGCCCTACTTTTCGTCTTCCGGCTCGTGGCCGCTATTCGAGAACCTTTATTCTCCAACAGTTGTTGGTTCTTCGAGCTATATGACCTGCCCATTGCCACTTCAACTGACTAATTCTAAGAGCTATGTCGGTGACCATGGTTCTTCTACGGATATCCTCATTTCTGATTCTATCACGTAGGTATACTTAGTGAAAGTGAAACTCCCAGCATAGCTCTCTCCATAGCTCGTTGCGCGACTTTGAGCTTGTGTACGAGGCCAATAGTTAGCGACCACGTCTCAGTTCCGTATGTCATCACTGGCAACGCGCACTGATTGAAGACTTTTGTCTTGAGGCTCTGTGGTATCTGCGACTAGATGTGGTGCAATTTTCCGAACGCTGCCCATCCGAGTTGGATTCGTCGGCTGACCTCTTTGTCAAAGTTGGCTCTACCTAATTGGATACCCAAATCCACTTAATGGTCCACAACTTCGATGATATAGCTCCCAAATGCTAATAATATTTACTTTAAAATAGACCATGGTAAACAAGCAATACAAAAAAAATATTGTGGACACACAACTATCAACACTATCTGGCCCCAAACTAAGCAGAGCTTGTACTATGGGAACCAGGTAGCTGATATAATACTTATAACCTTTTTTTTTGTAAATACATACTTAGAATACAAAATAACACCCAGACAGAGAACATACATCTATGTTCACCACACAAATATTTGTTCACGGTGGGGATCGAACCTACGACCTACGGCGCAGAAGGCAGAGCTACTCTACCAACTGAGTTGAGAGGTCAGCCACAAAAATTATGAACTTTTTCAAACTTACCGAAGAAATTCGATAAGACCCTTGCGAGCCGTCTTGTTCCAACTCTGCTGCGATTACATAGTTAATAAACACGCAAAATATTATTTTATACATTTTATTATTTTAGGTTTTTTAGACTTGTTAGTACGAGCGTGCAGAGATTAGTTCACATTGACAGCTGTGATGGAAATGAGCTCATCGCACAAAACCGTAGGCTTTTCAACTGAAAAATAGTAAAGAGTAACAATTCATTCATTATTCATTGGTAGGTAGGCCCAGCGTATGTCAACACTACACATAATAGAATGAGCCGATTGCGAGAAAAGGTACAAAATAAAACAATGCGAGTACTTCTTACTTTTTTATTTACTTAACTTATATGTTTACAGAAAAACCAAGACTCCGAAATCACATATGGATAACTCAAGCGTTTAAGTATTGAGAATATTTCCGTTTCTTCTTAGACTTGTGAAAAACAAAGACGGATATGTATTTATCTGATAGATAATGTACGAAGTACATAAGAAACAGTTGAGCTATCTGCAGATCGTTACAAACGATCTAGAGATAGCTCAACTGATCCAAAGAAATACTTAGATGATCATAAGTGAATCGCAAATCCTGTCTTAAGGTTTCGAAATTTTGTAATTTCAAAACCCTAAGACACGATTTAGATTTACGATTATTTTTTTGTAGAAAGAACGAGTTATAGTTAGCGCATTAAATTTACAAATCAAATGTTATTTATTTTATGCCACATATACGAGTAGTATTGTACAAGAATCTACAATATTATTATTATATGATCCGTTTTTTAATTCAAAACCTTTTTTACTACTATTTTTTCTTCAATAATACATTCCGTTTCATCAAAACGAGACGAATTATTTAAAAAAAATCTAACATTGCCAGTATTCTTCTGCTTGGAATTGTGCTTTATTATTAAGCCTTATTTTTATAATTTGTCAAATCATCTCACACTTCTCGACTGCTGCATCAACATTCATTTCTCTTAAATCTATAATACATATTAAAATTAACTAACCTAAAGATCATTTATATAAACAAACTTTATAAAAAGAGATTTAAAACGGGGCGTTGAGGTGTGGAAACCCCGATTGATGAGGGGGTACATTGTCCGTTCTACAGGGCGTCCCACGAACATGCCATACCATGAATATTGTAGATTGAACATTTTATTGAAAGAATACAATTTAAACTACAAAGTGATTATAGTTACAACTCTGGTTTCACTTTATTACACGGCAAACAATTACCACTACGCATAACGACGCCATGCGCTATCCTATCCTTCTTCTTCTTTCTACTGTAGGGATGTGTCCTGTTGCTTGATCCGATTAGAGATGTCCTATTCCCAAAACCAGCTAATAATGTTCAAATAATTACATGGTTACATTATTACCCTCCATGACGCATGTCCGTGGAACGCCCTGTACCCGAAGTCCCAGTGCATTTACAACATTTCGTTACCAAATGTTGTTTTCGTTTTACCTATTTGCCTCTGTCTATTGTATGGAGAAAAGATGAAACAAGAACTTTAACTACGTAACGTATTTTTGCTGTCTCATATTTTCTCCATGCAATAGAGAGAGACAAAAAGGCAAAACGAAAACAACATTTGGTAACGAAATGTGGTAGTTAAACTCCGACTTCGGGTTCTGGTATACGTAGTTTTCTTATAAGTTTTGTGTCTAGAGTCAAGATAGTTGTAATCCACTTGTAGAGTTATGTAGCGTATTGTAGTATGTAGTCTAGGCATGTTGTGGGGGCGCCGCCGGCGGTGCGGCGTCCGGCGGTGGCTGGTCCGCGGCGGCCGGCGCTCCGCCCTCCGCTTGCAGCCTGAACGAATACATACGTCATGTAGTAATAAGGATATACTCCGGACTCTTGAGTGAATCTAATAGGGTCAGCGTAGGCAGAGAGGAATAATTCTCTCGGGCATTTTTTGACGGAACGCGGACGCGCAATCATTTTTTGTCAGGTTTAAGCATATAAATATATGCACCTTATTCTTAGAAAGTTGGTTTTCGAGTGCCTTCAAAAAATCCACGCCGCTGCGCTCCTCTCTGTCTATGCTCCGCTGACTCATACAAAATAAATATTATAGACAATCCACAAAACCAGGTCAAAGTTATTTTTTTTTGTCAAAAAATTCCGGTAATGGATATGAGTTTTTCCGTTTAATAAAATGTATGTGCACTTCGCCAATACTCTCAAACGGTGAAGGAATACATCGTGAGCAAATCTTGTGGAAGAGAAAAGGAGTTGCTCATAGAATATAAATTATCAAAGGTTCATAGTACATCAAGTTCATAGTTCAAAGTATTAGTTAGCTACTATACCTCTGGTGCGCTTGATGCCGGGCGCGGAATTCAGCCGCCTTCAACTGCTCGAGATGGAATTGTTGCCGCTCTTGGATCAACTGCTGCCGCTGGTACTCCAGACCTGGACATCAAATTCTCGTAAGCGTAGCCTTAGTATAGATAGTGCAATTCACGAAGACGCGCCCCTCGCGGGGTGCGGGGAGTTTGCTCCGAGCGGCAGTCGCGAACCGTAGTCTATTCATTTTAGTGTGCGTGTGCACTCATAGGTAATTAGTGTGTAACGATAACACTCAAACATTGACGGAAGCTTGCACACATACATATACTATAAACGGTTAGGAGGAATAGTGGGGCGCGCCTTCGTGGATTGCACTATCTATAGTAGTGTACAGTTCCCCGTTAGGAAAAGATTCAGGCTGGAAGGAATGGCGGCCACGAAGCAGTGGACAAAATTAAAACGCCATTTTAAGATCGTGGGATGGCTAAAGGCTAATGATTATCTAAGGTTCTTCTTGGAAACTTATAGGAGACCTATGTTCTTCAGCAGTGGTGATATGTGAAAAACAGAGTTTGGCGTACTAAAAATACAAAGTAGGAAACGTAGTACAACATACTAGTATTATTATTGTCATTGATTTGTAAATATTCATTAGAAAACATATATGGTTGTAGGCAATACAAATTGCTCATCGGTTTTTGGCTTTGTAGAGCGCTATCTCTTTCTGACGCAAACTACGCTGAAGCCGAAATTAGCCGATGTACAATATTTGTGACCTACTACTATACATACCCTCTCGTTCCCTCTCCATGGTAGCTTCAAGCTCCTCAAAGTGCCTCAGCTTGATTTCCAGTTTCTTCATCTGCGTTTCAACGAGCAGGGCCACCAGAGACTTGATCTTTCGTTCCTCTACGCCGGCGAGATGCTTGGCCTTGACTGCGGCGGCCGCTAGGGCCGCGGCGGCGGCAGATTGCAACTTTGCATCCACTGTGCCGGTACTGGCTTCCGCTGTTAAAAAAATAATAATTACAAGCATAAATAGGTAATTGATAATTCAAGTATTAACTTTCTACACAACACTATCTAGCCCCGAACTAAGCAAAGTTTGTATTATGGGAACCAGATACAGCTGATTGAATACTTCCTCTTCTTATTGTGTCACTGATTCTTTCGAACCAAGCATGGTGAAAGAATTTTAAGTGTGCCTCAAAGAGGCTCCTAGAACACAGATGTTTGTGCTCTGCCTGGGTGTTACATTGTATTCTAAGTATGTATTTACAAAATAAAAAATGTATATAAGTATTATACCAGCTATCTGGTTCCTATAGTACAAGCTCTGCTTAGTTTGGAGCTAGGTAGTTTTGTGTGGATTGTCTATACCTAATATTTTATTATTGACGTGACAACGTCTTATAATTCGATGGAGCCGGCTGCACACACTAAAAAACATGACGTCATGTGGCGTTACCTCGCTCTGAGGCGTTCCATTTAAGGCTTGAAGTGCAAGCGAAAGCGCGGAACGAGCGACAAAGAGGCATAATCGGCCTCCGCGTTCGGCAGCGTTCGACATCTGTCTCTCTCTTACTTGAGTGAGCGATAAGTCCGCGTGGACAGCTGCTATACAATAATACATTTACATGTTTTCGTCAAGTATGAAGTGCAGTGAAAAGTAATTGTGGTGTCAATTGTTTATTAGCAACGATAATTGCGGCTTATGACGTTGTCACGTTCAACTATCGTCAGTAAACCGACTTTACAGACAACTGATTATTTTATTATTACCGGGCGGTGGCGTCGCCCGCTCCTTAGGTTCCTTGTCCTCAGCCGGGGCCGCAGCAGCCGCGGCTTCTGCTGGCTCGTCTTTCACCTTTACCTCGCCTTCCTCCACCTCCATTGGCTCGCTCTTCACATCACTGGCGCCTTCTTTCTTCTCGCCTGGTAATGTACAAAACATTTTATACATAGCCAAAATAATATTCTGTAGCTTATTTAACAGTCTGTAGCCAGATATTACAGGCTGTAGCCCATGTAACAGTCTATAGCTGACATTACAGTCTATAGCCCACATTACAGTCTATTGTCGACATAACAGTTTATAGCCGATATTACAGTCTGTAGCCGATATTACAATCTGTAACTAATATTACATTCTGTAGCCGATATAACAGTCTGTAGCCGATATAACAGGCTGTAGTCGATATTACAGTCTGTAGCCGATTTAACAGGCTGTAGTTGATATTACAGGCTGTAGCCGATATTATAGACTGTAGCCGATATTACAGACTGTAGCCAAGATTACCAGTGGGCTCGGGCGCGGTGCCGGCGATGCCAGTGGCTTGCAGCGCGGCGGCCGGGCCGTGCGCTCCCGCCGCCTTCACATGCGCCTCCATCATAGCCGCGGGAACCTCGTCCTATGAACATTACAGGCTGTATAACTTTTGAAACTATCATGGTTTTTAACACTATTTTTATGAAACAACGGGATATTTACCATGATAAAAATTTTCTGAGTTGACTTCCGATATTTCGGCACAGTTGCATGCACCATGATCACGGATGAACTGAAGTCCACGAGTAAAAGGGAGAACTTCAACCGTGAAGATGGTTTCCAATTATCTGGAGTCTGGAACCCGGTGGTGCGAATGTGCAAACCACCAAAAAGTGGGGCACCCACTACGCGTCCTGATACCGTCAGTGTTGTGTGTCGAAATCGACAAAAGAGTGATAATGGAACCAATAGTAGTCTCGAAACCAATAAAAGATTGCGAAAGAGGGTAGATCGATTTATCTGCCAATAACATTTCTTTTACTTGTGAACTTCAGTTCATCCGTGATCATGGTGCATGCAACTGTGCCGAAATATCGGAAGTCAAATCAGAAAAATTTAATCATGGTAAATATCCCGTTGTTTCATAAAAATAGTATTACAGGCTGTAGCCGAGATAACACTTAGGACCTATTTCAAGATGCCTGAGCGCCGTTATAAAACAAATAAATAAAATAAAAATCATTTAATTTTTTATAAAAAAAACTAAGAACCTCTCGGCGAGTAAAGGCCTACTCCAGAAGTCTCCATTCTTTCCCCTCCTTTGCTTTCTTGACATAGATAGATAGAAAATTATATATAGCACTAAAACGAAAATTGCATCGCACATAAAGGCTACCACTGACGATACGTCCATTTAGTAGACTTCCTTTTGGATGCACTCCAAATGGAAATTTATCCAGATACGGTACCATTCACAATACTTCCATTTGGATGCATGGCGTCACTTCGAACTTTGCAATCGTACGGAACGGAAATAAATAATACTATGGATAACAATACTTTACTGGTGGCAGCAGCTGTGTGTATTTTATTAAAAAGACAAAAAAAATATATTTAATAATTTTATATTTATTTATATTTTATTAGTAATAATATTTTTCTATTACTTCCAACACAAAGTCACGCGCGGACAAAGACATAATAAAAAAAATTATAACGCTTGACAAATACACAGCACATGCACCACCATCGACATCAAAACATAAACTGAAACAATAATCTCAAAAAAATGGACGCCGTTTCGCCCATTCACGGACAATTCGGACTGCTTCCATAGGGCGTGGCGCACGTTTCTGACATTGACGGACGGCCGCGGATGACGTCCATTTGGCCTGGACGCATGGATTTCAATCCGTTTGGAAATCCAGAGCTGCCTGACGTCCATCCAAATGGAATATTTTTTTACCATTCATGGGACGATTTTGGACGACGACTACTCCATTCGGATTAATGGACGTATCGTCAGTGGTAGCCTTTTAAGCGAACTTAATGCTAGCTAGAGAGCATTCTCTTCCAGTTAACTTTTGTGTAATGTTGACATTCTTAACGGGTAGTTTAGATGTAAAAAAGAAAGAGGGATATCATGGATTTATCTTCATCATGATCTGAGTTTTCTTAAAGACAAATCAGGGGCGTTAAAATATTATTTTTAGCCTATCTTGTCCCACTGCAGGGCAGAGGCCTACCTACTTTATTCCAGTTTTCTTTGTCCATTGCTAGATTGAACCAATCTGGTAGATTTAGCTCGTCACGCCATCTCTGTGGTGGTCTACCGCGTGAATGTTTTGCATTGGGCACCCAATCTAGCGTTAAAATAGGAAGGAAAATGTTTAAGAAAAAAGGTATGAAAGTAGAAGGCTGTACCTTTATGGCAGCGAATTCATCCATAGCAGCGCGCGTGGCCTTGGACGCGATCCGCGGGTCTACCACAGACGCTAGGAACGCTACGGTACTCATCACTGGGTTACCCGCCTTGCTGAATGGTATAGGCTGGTATGCTAACGGACCTAGCACGCCACCTACATAGAAAAAAATAAAAGATTGTTACACAAGGGTGTTACTTATAACCGAGGTAAGCATTCTAATTTACATAATTCATGCGAGGTAAATAAAACATTTGTATTAGTATGACAAAATGTAATTTAAATATAATTATAAAATATTTGCATCTGCTAAAATAGTCGCACACGCATATTAAATCACTCATCCGTGTATATTTACATTTTTTTTCACTAAAAAATCATCTTATCATTTTATAATAAAATAGATTGTTTCATCAAGGAGTTTTGCATTGCAAATGCCGGTTTTCTTACGATGTTTTCCTTCACCGTTTGAGAGTACTGGCATTGTGTAACAAACATTTGGGCAGATAAACTCATTGGTACACGACTGGATTTGAACCAACGAGCTTAGGATCGGTAAGCGGGCCGCTACCACTAGGTCACCAGCGCTCTCCTTTGGCATTGTAACCTTTGCTTGTTTCCATAGTTACCTGAAGCGGGATCGTTGAGATAGGGCTCCTCAATCGGCAGCCGCAAGAAGTGTAGGATGCATTCGTCGTGCGTCCGCGTGCCGACGTGTGCGGCGACGCGGTTCCAATCGTCGCGGTGCAACTCCAACGCTTCCAGTAACAGGAGCGTTTCTTGCTCCGTCCATTCACGTCCGCGCGATCCGCCGCGGTACTACATCAAACAAACTTTCTATAAAACCTGATCTATAGAAACTGTACCCGTTGTTACAGTTTTGCTGCCACATTTCGTTACAAAACGTTACCAAATGTTGTTACAAAATGTTGAAAACAACATTTCATAGACGAAATGTTGTGATATTGATAACCAAAATTTTCAGAAAATAGTGTTCAGCAGACCAATTCCCTCTTAATTTACAACATTTCATTTACAAAATGTTGTTTTCGTTTCGCCTGTTTGTCTCTCTCTTTTGTATGGAGAAAAGATGAGACAGAAAAACTACGTTACGTAGAAATGATCAAAACGAGTTGTTGTCTCATCAATTTTCTATACAAAAGAGAGAGACACATGAAAACAACATTTGTTAGACGAAATGTGGTAGCAAAACTCCGACTTCGGGACTGATAAAATGTTTTTGCGCTCAATCAACGCCATGAAATAACTTAATTGTAGCTCTAGGACTCTAGGGACAGTACCCAGAAACCATGCTTGAGTCTGGACTTCTCTGGCTTTTTTGACACTTCTCTATTGACAACTGTCTAAATATCTATGCTTGATACTCGACTCAGACTCGAACATTGTCGGCACACTGGCCCGCTAGTGTACCATGTTGTTTTATTTGTGTCACGTTTTTATTTTTGCACCCTTAAAAAACCCCATATCTTTGTAACCCCTCATCCGATTTCACTCATATGCTATCGATTTATCAAATTTCATGCAGATAGGATCAAAGGTTCGAAAGTTATCGTCGGACAAACATACACAAATACATACATACGCGCATAAAATGCCAAATCGCCCAAGTTGTTTGTAAGATGTTGTGTTACCTGATCGATCTTCAGACCCGGGTTAGGTCCGAAGTCAGCCGGCGGCTCGGTCTTCACGAGCGGCGGCACGCCAGCCGCAGCGGGCGGCGGCACGACGCCTGATTCCGCGCCGTTTGGCAAACCCGGCTCTAACTTAGGCACGTTCTCAGCTGAAATACACACCGTGTTTTATTCCCTAGGAATTCAATTCAATTCATTTTATTTTAGTAAAATAACACCTTTACGATAATGATCGCTTAATAAAAAAAGTCCTAATTGAACTATTGAACTGCTACAGCGTACATAGGCCTCAGCAATTGAACAGTGGAAAAACTAGATCAGTTTTACGGTTGTAAGCAATAAATTTCTGGCTTTTCTGCTTTCGTAGAGCGCTCTTTCTGACGCACACTAAGCTCTATAAAGCCAAAATTAGAATGTGCAATATTTGTTGCCTACTACTATAACTGGGTGTACATTATGGGTCCATGGCTGTCGGACGGCACTATGTGTCAGTGATTGTTACCTGCGCGAGGTTGCGTCGGCTGCGGAGGTCGCGCGACCAGCGGCTGTAGGCCGGATGGAGTGTCAGACAGCACGTGGAAGTGAGACGTGGGCGGCGGGCCCATGGCTGTCGGACGGGAGTCAGTCTCCAACTAGAAACAACAAGCTTTACTTATCCCACACGGCTGCCATGTTTGGCGCAGTCGGCAGGATCACCATCAGTAGATGAGTCAACTTAAGTGGAAGAGAGTACCCCAATATTCAATCTATCTCTTGGTCTTTCTGAAGACAGAAAAGTGATCCTATCTATGTAGTCCTATATAAGTATTATATCATCTATCTGGTTCCACTAGTATAAGCTCTGCTTAGTTTGGGCCTAGATAGTTTTGTGTGTGCTTACAATATTTATATTAATTTATTATCTGATATTCTGCTTTATCAGTAAGATGTCACTCCTTGGGTGCCTGAGGACGGGAGACGAGGACGGGGCCGGCCGAGAAGACGTTGGCGAGATGATCTCGACGGTCAGAGGAAAGATTGGTGGGAGACCGCTACGGATCGGGACGAGTGGAAGGTTTTGGGGGAGACCTTTGCCCAGCAGTGGGACAATGTAGGTTAGATAAAAAAAAAAGATGTTAGATTGCCAGACCTGTCATTCTCAGTAAGGCAAAGACAAGAGATAAATTGAGTATTGGGAATGACCGCAAACTATTATTTATTATTTTTCTTTAGCAAACTATTGCTAAAGAATATATTCGGTCTATCGAAGGGCGCGCTTCGTCTTCAAGTTTTCAGTAGGATGAAGTTGTGACGCACTTAGCGCAGCCGGTAGGATAGTATTTACCTGGTAGTTAATAAGTCCCCACTGCTCTAAAAAGCCATGGACTCGCATGATCGCGCAGACGTCACCCGCTAGGTTGCGTCGGCTGGCAGTGCTTGTAAGATACTCCGTAGGGTTGAGACGGTACGTATCTATCATGAAGTTTCTGAAAATGAAATATCACCAGTTTAAAAGAAAATCTTCACAGTTTGGGAACAAACAAACGTACGTTGATGAATTATCATTATCCGTCTGAATAAATATTAAGCCTCGTATTTGGAGATTCTTTTTCTTTCTTACCTAATCTGAAAGTCAGGACTTGACAGTTGCACCACTTACCGGTAAGCGAGATAAATCTCAGGCGTCTTCGACTTGTTTTTTCCGTTAAAGAACTCGGGCAGAGCTCGCTTCTCGATCGTGTGTATGGAATTGTAGTCGAACCAAGCAGAGTAGGACGGAACCACAATGTGATGCGTCTGGTCAGTAACGTTGTCTTCTAGTTCCTCCTTTATCAGGGTTTCCTGGAAGAAATTAATTCTATAAATGTGACTGTTTAGATTTATGTAGCTCAATCACACTATAAGAACAGGAATCTACAGAGTAGAAAAAGCAGCCAAGTGCGAGTCGGACTCGCCCATGAAGGGTTCCGTAACACGACGAACTACAAGAACCTTTATATTATGTTACTTGATGTAACATAATACTAGACTACTACTACGAGACTAGACTAGATCTCGTTCAAACCAAATATCGCTGGAAGTTTGCATAGTAATGTACAACATATATTTTTTTTTGTATTATCATTCCCTTACTTTAGAAGTTAGAGGGGGGGGGACCAACTTTTTTCCACTTTGGAAGTGTCTCTCGCGCAAACTACTCAGTTTAGAAAAAAACTATATTAGAAACCTCAACATCATTTTTGAAGACCTATTCATAGATACCCCACACGTGTGGGTTCGATGAAAAAAAAATTTTTGAGTTTCAGTTTCAAGTATGGGGACCCCCGAAATTTATAGTTTTTTTTTTATTTTTATGTAAAAATCTTAATGCGGCTCACAGAATACATCTACTCGCCAAGTTTCATCAGTCTAGCTCTTATGGTTTCGGAGAAAAATGGCTGTGACATACGGACGGACAGACAGACAGACAGACAGACAGACATTACGAATCTATAAGGGTTCCGTTTTTGCCATTTGGCTACGGAACCCTAAAAACGAACAAGCCAGTGAGGAAAGTGCCTTTAATTATATAAATTTATTTCAGTTGTTGTATGTAGACGCGACCTCAAATAGTTTATTTATGGAATCACAGCTCCGCGCATATTCTGACTAATTTGGCGCAGCCGGAGGGATTTACTATTTACCAGATACCTTAAGTCTATTCATACCGTAATAATAAACGTGGTTTGCTTTAATTTTGTGCCCATTTGGCACAGTTGTTTTTATTGACAGCTCATACCTGTGTGTTGGAGTCACTATGTTTGCCCTGTGAGTCGTCGTGCGTATCCATAGGGGGCGCGGGAGTGCTCGGTGCTTCGGGCGCTACTACCGCAGCCGGTGAAGGCGCAGCCGCCGCTGGAGCTACAATACAACAAAATCAATGCTATTTATGTTTGTCCGATTTACGCTGTCATCGTTATATAAAAATAAAAGCTATTTACTGTCTTATGCTTGTATGATTTACGTCGTCACCTTTATCTATGCTACGGTTCAGCTGAAAACAGAGTTGGATAGGCTACCTGCCTGTTATTTAACATTTTGTGCCGTGCTTTTAGCACAAAATGTTCACTTCGTTGGGCGGCGACTACCACGAAAAAGTGGTTTGATTTTTCGGGCTAATATTAAAGCCTACATTCACAAATAACGTAATCTATAGGTAAACGAATTTTCATCTGAGAATCAGTTCAGCAGATTACCAACCAACCGCAAAATTAAAAAACTTTACCTTTTTCTAATATTAGTATTTGCTGGTTGGCCTAGAAAACGTTGGCGGGACGATCTGGACGCCTTCGAAAGAAGATGGTGTGAAGAGGCTTAGAATAGAGGGAACTGAAAATCTTTTCGGGAGGAATTTTGCCAACTATATAGGCTACTTAAAACAAACATATTATAAAATTAGTTACGTTCAGTTGCCTTCTCGACGGGTTCTGGTTGTGGCGGCGGTACGTCCGTGGTGTCGCGAGACGCGTTATCGTCTTCATCCTCCGGTTCATCACAACGCTTCGCCACGCGACTGAAATGAAATGAAATGTTTACTTGCTTGAAATATGGTTAGGAGTTAGTTATTATCTTATTTTATCAGTTTCACATATTTCACCAAAGTATTGGCATGCAATTTTTAAGTGACTTATTTTTACAATTAAAACTTTTCATACCAAGTTCCAATTAACAATTAAACACTGTCTGACTGCCTTGACTGTGACAAGCAACACACATACATTTATCATGTGTCATGTCTTATCAAAGCTACTACATCTCAGCTACATAGATAATCTATACTAATATTATAAAGAGGAAAGATTTGTATTTTTGTATGTTTGTTATGAATAAATCCGAAAACTACTGTACCGATTTAAAAAATTATATCACCATGGGAAAGCTATCTTCACCCTGAGTAACATAGGCTATATTTATGTGTTTAAAAAATAAATGTCCACCCGTGCGAAGCTGGGACAAGCCGCTAGTAATATACAACGTGTATCAAAATATGTGTACTATCCCGAAGGGGGGTGAATTTCCACCCCCCGGGGAACAACTTTTGTTCAACGACTTTTCGAACTTCGATTGGTATCTCTGAAAAAAACTGCAACGAAGTTTCAACATGAACAGCTGACTTTATACAAAGTGACAACCTTAAACTCAGCTACAGAGGTAGTAGGTAGTAGTAGTTGACCTACAGAGGTAGTAGGTCAAGGGGTCAAGGGGTTACAAGGATAGGGTTGTCAATTTATTTAGGCATTATGAAATTAAAAAATTTTGCATGGGAAACTGAAAATAGGAATTTTTAATTTTCTCCCCCCCACAACTGATCACCATTGTGGTCTGAAACCCCCCACCTTCGCATAGTACACATATTTAGATACACCTTGTATATGTTTACTATACAGGGTGTTTTTTTTGGGAAGGGAGGTGATGGCCAAGTCCGAAAACCACGAGAGTTAGGGAAAAGTCGTGAAAGGAGTCATGCCCTCGATTTATAAGAGAACAATAACTGCATATTTATCTCTTTATTTTTTTATTATTTTTGTCGGAAATGAACACGGATAGCTTAAAAAAAACATCCTGTATTATTAACACTACTTTCAGGACTTTTCCGTAACTCTCGTGGTTTTGGACTTGGCCATCACCGCTCCTCAAAAAAATACCCTGTATATTGATTACCATAACACCACAGGGTAGTGAAATGAACAAATCCAAAATGAAAGTGGATACACTTGTAGGTACACATACCTTTTTCTCTTATTTTTCTGCGGCGGCGGCGACGGCGATCTCTTCCTCTTGCCACCTTTCTTGCTCTTACTTGAAGTCTCAGCGCCGGGGATCAGATCATCGACCGACAGTCGCAGTTTGTGGACCTGGTGAGAAAATAAGTTGAAAAGAAAAAATACTGAACACAAATTGTCTGGCCTCTCAGCACAGCTGGTAGTAGCTCTGCCTTCTGCGGCGAATAAGTGGGTTTTACTATGGGCTGCCATTTAGATAAATAAATAAATATTGTGAACAATCCACACAACACTATCTAGCCCCAAATTAAGCAGAGCTTGTACTATGGCAACCAGGTAGCTGATATAATACTAATGTACATTTTTTTGCTTAGAATACAATATTACACCCAGACAGAGAACAAAAATATGTGCTCGTTGCATTAGCGTAGTGAGAGCGCTGGTGGCCTAGTGGTAGCGGCCCCACCTTCCGATCCTAAGGTCGTGGGTTCAAATCCAGTCGTGTACCAATTAGTTTTCTGCCCAATAATATATGTACACTATGCCAGTGCTCTCAAACAGTGAAGGAAAACATCGTGAGGAAACCGGCATATCGTAGAACCTATAAAGTTCGAATATATGTGTCAAGTGCACGATAGGAGCCTCTTTGAGGCGCACTTAAAATCCTCACTTGAAAAACTTAAAATCTCAATCACCACACTTGGTTCGAAAGAATCAGTGACACGATAAGAAGAAGATTAACGTAGTTGTATAAAAAAAGAAGATCCCATTAGAATAAGGCCCTTAATCTTGTACAAAAGGATACGCATCAGACTATACACTGCTATGTCCTTTCAGTAAGCGTCATTTTTCTTTGTTTTTAAGTAGCTTGAGCTGTATCCTACTGTACCTTTTTCTTTCCATTGGTGTCCACCTCGTAGTCTTCCTCGTTCATCCACTCGTTGTAAAGCGGCAGATCGAGGACCCAAGCTGCAGTGACGCGCCACGGCTCAGCGCGGTTGCAATCCCAACTAACTGTTTCCGGCACGTCAACCTGGAAAGACAACCTCATTAACTCAATTCCCTTTCATATATATATTCATAAATCTTATGTGCACTACCCGTTAAGAATGTCCGAATATCACAAAGGTTAACTGGAAGAGAATGCTCTCTAGCATTAAGTTCGCCTATGTACAATGCAATTTTTGTTTTAGTGCAATAAAGAATTTTCTATCTATAACTCAAACTCAATAAAGTATTATTAATTTCAATTCCTAGAATCACTTTGAAACGTCTTAAAGCTAGGCGAGTCTAGGTGCCGGTTCCAGGCGACCAAGGTAGATAGGTATTAGTAGGTATACAGTAAAAAAAAGCAGCCAAGTGCGAGTCGGACTCGCCCATGAAGGGTTCCGTAGCACGACGAACTACGAGAACCTTTATATATGTTACTTGATGTAACATAATAAGGTTCTTGTAGTTCGTCGAAAGGTAAATTGCGGTTTACGGTTTATGACGTATAAAAAAAAAACTACTGACTAGATCTCGTTCAAACCAAATATCGTTGGAAGTTTACATAGTAATGTACAACATATATTTTTTTTAGTATTATCATTCTCTTACTTTAGAAGTTAGAGGGGGGGGACCAACTTTTTTCCACTTTGGAAGTGTCTCTCGCGCAAACTATTCAGTTTAGAAAAAAACTATATTAGAAACCTCAACATCATTTTTGAAGACCTATTCATAAATACCCCACACGTATGGGTTCGATGAAAAAAAATTTTTTGAGTTTCAGTTTCAAGTATGGGGACCCCCGAAATTTATATTTTTTTTTTATTTTTATGTAAAAATCTTAATGCGGTTCACAGAATACATCTACTCGCCAAGTTTCATCAGTCTAGCTCTTACGGTTTCGGAGAAAAATGGCTGTGAAATACGGACGGACAGACAGACAGACAGACAGACAGACATGACGAATCTATAAGGGTTCCGTTTTTGCCATTTGGCTACGGAACCCTAAAAAAGTGGTCAATCCACACACCTTAGCCCTTAAACGTAGCAGACGTTGTACATAGGGGAACCAGATAGCTGTTCCACGCGACCAAGCCTAGAAGAACAGCAACAAACTACGGCTCGGTTCCTACCGAATAACAACAAAACCAACAGTTCAGCATTTTAGTCTAACAACGTACCGGCAGATCAGCTTGCGCCCAGGTGTCATGGCTGTCAGGCAGGTAGTACCAATGTACCAGGACATTGTTCCCTCTACGGAACACCGGCCGAGCATACTCTTCTTCCAAGGGATCCAAGGGCGGGTACACGATGTGGGTAGCATCCTCTTCGTCTTCTGTACAAAATCATTTTTATGAACCATCTTTTTCCGACTTTACCAAACTGCTGAACAGATTTTCATGTTTTTTTTACATGATATAGACCATCCTTTGGCCACAATCTCACCTGATGATAAGTGACGATTTAGCCTACGATGGAGCAGGATGGTCTAGAAGACACCTATTCACTCTTGCCTTGAAGAGGCCCAGATTGTAATGGTTAGGAAAAACAGCCGTCGGCAATGATTACCATTCATGAATTTCCTATAAAGGCTTTTTTTATATATCTAGTTGATGGAACAAGCATGTGGCCCACCTGATAATAAGTGGTAACAATCGCCTATAACAAAGCGTTCCTCGTAGGTCAAGCACATAAAGAACGTGACCTACGATGCAATGCCATGCGTCCTTCAACTTGAAGGTTTCACCAAATGTACCCAGAAGGAGCGGGTATAATTCATAATTATGTAGGTGACATTTAGTTTTTTTATTATCTAAACTAAACCATGTAAACTAAACCAAAAGTATTTTCAAACGACTTCGACTAATAGGCGTTACAAATCTTTGTTCAAGCATGAACAGTCTAACCGCTAATTTGGTAGTTTGACTGGTTTGAAATTATAAAACTTTTTTTGGTCGTCGCTCGTAAGCTACAAGGGCAAGCGCTATTAAGTAAACTTAGCTATGAAATTTAATATTTCAAGTGTTTGTTTAGTTTCAAAAATGTCCTTGAAAAAATAAAAAATTGAAATTGAATTGTAATAGAAATTGAAATGGAATTGAATTGGATTGGAATAAAATTGAAGTTAGTTACCGCAAATCTCTCCGTGATGATTGCTGACGATATCCTTCACCTTGTTGGCGGTGGCCTTATTTACCTCGGAGCGTATGAAGACGCAAGGAGTACGGATCAGCTCAGCGCCGAGCAGCGATGACTCAATTTCTAACATCATCTGCACGTTCAGATCCTTTCGCGACGGGTTCTGGAAAGGATGAGTGGGGAAGGGAAGAGAATGACGTACGTTAGATAGGTTCGCGAGGAAATTCATGGTTACGAGGAGTTTAGTTACTATTAAGGCCTACGCAGACCGGGACGGCATAGCAAGGGATTTTGCCGTCAGTCAGCGCACATTAACCGCTTTGATACCGCGGCATTTCAGCACCTTGCCACGCCTTCTCACTCCGCGGTATGTCAAAACGAGTGTCGGAGTCTTTAGCATGCCGTTGCCTACCGCAGTACGCTATGGCATCCCGCCGCGTGAAACCGTGGCGCGTCTTTCAATGCCGGGCAATGAAATCCCTTTCGATACTACGGCTTCATTTTAAAGCATAGCAATTTACGTCATATTTCTATATGGATACGTTTGAATGTCCATTAGTAAAAATTTCAATCCCTTGCCATGCCGTACCCGGTCTGCGTAGGCCATTACTACATGTATTACTATTAGCCCGAATCATCCCATTGTTGGGCAAAGGCCTCCTCCCAATCCTCCTCAGGCATGCGCCAAAGAAGCCGGCTTAGTTTAGTTGTTTCAACAAATTGTTGTAATTGACTACAAATGGAGACATCAATACGGTTACAAAATATAAAGGAAAGAACGAAATATATCTGAACATTTGCTTAAATTACCAGTTACAGTAGTAGGCAACAAATAGTAGTAGGTAACAAATAATAATAGCATATATTATATATGCTCTATGAAGCATATATAATATATGCTTCATAGAGCATATTGTGCGTCAAAAAGAGAATAAAGCAGAAAAGCCGATGTGCAATATTTATTGCCTACAACCGTAGAAGATTGAAGCGTCTCCGAAACAGATTATATTGTAGATAATTATCAACAAAATAGATTCGTAATATAACTTTTTAACGACACCACAGTGAACAATATAAAATAACTTATATTTAAAATCATCATTGCAGTCGTCCCAGAAATAATACATAGGTCTTAACGTGAAAGAGGAAATAATGTGATAGAGTTCATAAAATTGAGATTGGCATGCTCTAAAAGTGAAGGAAACTGTATTCATTAGTGACACCAAACATTACAGATGTTATCCACACACAACACACAATCCATGATTTTTACAACGTTCCCCATAATTATTTACAATTCAAATTATCCAGTATGATTTCTTGCATGAAATGATATAGGAACAATGTTCATGATTATCTGGATCTGCTACCCAAAGCAATCATTTGAATTCAATGATCTTTAGTTTTAATTTCTGCCAGAACATAAAAAAGATTTAGGATAAATCATATTTAGACAGTAAAACTTATGGTACAAGATAGTGAATATAAAAAATGTTAAAATTAGTAGTAACATACCCTTCGTGCATATAGCAACAACACGCGTCTCACATTTATTTATTTTATCCTACTGATCTGTAGTTATTGATCCGATTATAGGGATTATAGGCCCGAATATTAATTTACTATATTATTTTTATTAATATGATGGAATTGTAGGGCAGTTCAATGATAAATTCGTTATTTTTAATTAAAAAAGTTACCTAAAACAGTTATCCCATACAAGTTTTTTGATTTTTGAAACCAAGCGCCAGTCGGCACTTCGAACTACGCCTACCATATTTTATTTACTTTTAGAAAATGGCAATGTTGTCAAAACAATTATGCATAAGTCTTGTTTCAGTTTAAACTTGTTCTGTTTTCGTTTAATATAAATTGTGATATGATTTAAATTCAACAAAACTGGCTTTAAAGTGCCGTTAGAATGTGAGTCACGTGTTGCAGTGATGTGTTATGGCCGCGTGGTGTTGCGCTCTGCGGCGCGGCGGGTGAGCGAGGCAGCGTGCGGGTGCATACCTTACCGACCTGGAAGTCGAACTTGCGCCACCGCTGCTCCGATTTGAAGCGGAACATGGTGGCGAGCACGGTGCAAAGCGAGCCACCCGGCTTCATATCCATGAACACTTTTATCTGAAACAAAAAAAACAATTATTAAAGACGGTTTCACACGGGCATTTAGAAAAGGTCAAAATGTGAAGTCACTGCCTTCTAATTTTTCCACCCAGAAGGTCGCTACTTACTTCGGGCCCTCTGCACGGCGCAACGGCATTTTATTTTAAAATTCGTAATTTTTTTAATTCGTAAGTATGTTTTGAAAGGGATGTCGGATTTCAATAGTTCAAAAAGCTGAAGTTAGTGGTTCTACTGGACAGCCTTTGAAATGTTACAAGAAAGAGCTCTTGAATCTAGCCCTGTATCTAAATAGCCTAGTATAGCCCCCATAATTAGAGGTATGAGTATAATCGCAGTACTTATTGTTATTGTGGTCTAAGAATGTGCTTCCCTGTTAGGCTTTACTGTCAATTGTTATCGATTATTTTGGCGCTGCGAATTATGTACTCGGTTATTATTCGCAGTGCAAAATGTTTTTATAGCTGGGAATCTATTTATTTTAGCTTGAAAATGAGACAGTATTGTTGTTATTGGCTTGTGTTTTATAAGCAACTAGTTAGAGAAAATGTCGTAATGATTTAGATTGGTGGTTACCTTTTACTATTACAACAATCGCATTACCTCACGTGTTACAGAGCATGTCTACTGCGGACAAGATCAATGTGGAATTGCATTGTATTGATACTCCGAGAAGTAAAGTGGTTACTTCAAAAATGCTCAGAAAGAGCATTATTTTATTTTTTTAATATTTATTTTTATTTTGTGTACCAACCTAATGTTAATTTAATTTGTGAATGTGCTTACTTTTAATTTAATTATGTGTGGGATATGGTTCCAAATGTTTCGAGTTAAATGTTTTGAATTTGAATTTTGAATTATTTTGACAACCTTCTTCGAGATAAATCGAAATTGCTGTACGGCCACGTCGGCCACATATATGCGAGCAACGGCTGGCAAAAAACTTCATAAAATCCATTACTTTCATGTTTATCGGCCGGGTAAATTACATAATAAACTTACATAATATATGTTATTTAAAAATGGAACGATAGTGAGTACCTGAGTATACTAAAGGTAAAGTCGAAAAAACAATTGAACAATTCAACGCCATAATAAAATGTGTTGTTCGTTGTTTGTCGTAATTGTATTTGACTAAATGAGATCAAATAGTTACTGCAAAGTTTTAATTTCCTCGCATTATTTGAGAAAAGTACTATTTTACATTTGGATTCGCCTATTAACGCCTCTTTTCTGGCCGCTGTAGTAATGTTCTTCCTATGTGCCTATGTAATTGCACGGTACCCAACTTTTAATCAGAAAGAAGACAACAATGAAAGTATTATTATCTGTACTTCTACTAACAGCACCATTGCCCAGGTAGTTAGGGAAAGTTTATAATATTACGGCAATGAACCCTAGAATTATACATGTTGTTTGTGGATGTGTAAAGCACCTACTTTTGTAGCTATGGTCAAAGCCCTTGTGAATAATTTTATAGCTCTTAATTATAAGGCAAGGAACTATTTTCCCTTCTGAGTATTCATTACCTTAGTTCCTTATATCATTGGAGTTTTAGCAAACATAAAGATTATCTACTATGTATACACACCACTATTTTGTAACTACCAAAAAAAAAAAAATAGGATAATGTAGTAGGGGTAGAACATTATGAATGTGCAATCAGAATGTTTAGTTTCAATAAAATGACAAACTTATTAAATGTAAAAATTTTCAGAAATCCTGCAAAAGTTTATGGACATATTAGTTACGTAGTTTTTCTCTCTAGTACAGAGAGAAAAAAAATTACGCTGTTCGGTTCCGCTTGGTATTTAGCGTTTATGAATGAAATTATTTTTGCTTGTTGAATCGTTTCTCAATATTTGACTAAAAATTGTGGTTAATTTTTTTTTTTTTTTTGCCTTTATTTTTTTGCGTGGATGTGTTCAGTATCAGCAGCCAATATCGTCATTTTTTTTTCTGGTAATTACAAAATAGTGGTGTATATGATATCTTTTATATGATGCTGCTTAAAAACTACAAATAATATTGAAGTGCATGTAATTGAAGGCTGTATTTGAACAGCCGGCATGCGAAATACGTGGCCGGCCCAGTCCCATCATTTCTCGTTTTAGCTTGGGTCGTTTAACAGGGAATCGTTGTCGCGCGGTGATTCTTATCAACCCTGGCCGAATTGGATGCTTATGAGCGGTACTGGCAACTTAGGACAGAAGATTGTAGTGACTGGAAAACATGGGTAACCCCATACTGTAGTCCTAAGGGAAACCATTAGCCGGGGGATAATTTTACAGTCTGAGTATTCGCGGGACGAACTTTCTCCGAAACTAAACGGTGCGTGACCACCCCAACTCCAAGGTGTGAGGATGAACTCTCTGCCTATGGCGAGCAGTGCGATGGTAGAATGAAGATGGTTGAATAACAAATAAACTTTAATTACGTTTACAACTAGTTGATGTAACAAGCATATGGCCTACATGATGTTAAGTGGCAACCATCGCCTATAACAAAGCATTGCTTCGTAGGTCAAGCGCATCAAGAATGTGCCCTACGATGCACTGCTCTGCGTCCATCTACTTGAGGCATACACATATTCAGCCTCACGCGCCAGTAATTTCACGGGGTGCCCGTGAAATTACTTCCATCAAACCGAAACACAGCAATGCTTCTTCACGGCAGAAATAAGCATGGTGGTAGTACTTCCCCGGACGAGCCCTTCACAAAGAGCTCTACTACTACTCTAATATTTATCTCCACTACATCAAAACTGCCGACGCCTGCAGCCCAGTATACAAGTCTTTAACACGCGTTCTTGAGTGTTCTGTTTGATAGGGTGACATAAGAAGTGGCATTATGCACAAGACCTTGTTAGTCGATTGACTTCCGCGGAAACTGGCGTAACGTAACCACTGAAGAGAACGATTCGCGACTCTTTACGACCTTCAATTAATTTGAGAGGAACTAATCGTTCCTTGTTGACGGTGGATTCAATGATCCCTGCAAATCGGATCCGGTAAATCCCATATTTTGTTCTATAAGACTGTGACGCCATAAAGCTGTTGGTCCATCTGTTAACACTTTCTACTCTTGTAGTTAATTAGTAGAGGCAAGCCAAAGAAAAGATGGATTGTCTGATCCTTCAGATACAATAAGCCATAGTCCCAGCACAGAACTAAGCGATTGAACTGTTAAGAAATTTATGTCATGACTGTTCTATGATAATTTATGAGACTATGATGTATGCAACATATTTGTTGCACGAAGTGGACTATTCTATAGTGCATATTTAAATACATTATCTGGTTCGATGCGCACTTAATAGTATTATCGCACAGTTTGCATCTTGAGCAAAGAGGTTCCATGAACAATGAATAAGTTACGATGCAATAAAAAATACCAAAACAGAAAAAGTAAAAGGCTGCGTTTATGTAGGCTCCTTACGTTATACAGAAGTCACTGGTACTGTGGCCAATTCCAGCTACGACGATATTGTTACGGCATGTACTTTTGGTGACTTCAGCAATGCCAATTCTTCTTCTTATCGTGTTACTGGTTTTTTCGAAGATCGAATGTGGTGAAAGGATTTTAATTTTGAGCCCGCATGTGTGTCGTCTGTGACCTCGTGCCTTTTTTGCTACCGCATTTAAATCGGTAAATGCGGTAGCAAAAAAGGGTTAGAAAGCCAATAGTTCTGACATATTTGTGAGTTATGTATGGTAAAAATACATGCATCCGTTTCCATGTTCTGAGTATATTCAACAAACTGGTTGGAAGTTCAAATTTATTGTAAAAATACTTGTTAGAGCTCTTTATTGTACAAAATTACACGCACGACGCACAAGAACGTACTCCTCAAGTTGTGACAACTCGGTTTTTAACCCCTACCACATTTAGAATATACTTTCATGTTAAAATTAAGTACTATTACTTAAAAAAACGAAAAGTATTTAGTAAAAGGAGAAGTAACCGGCTAGCGTGGTATGGACAGGAGAGCAGAATGTCATGTGACGAAAAGACATGAATGTAGATATAAGACATGGATGTAAAGGTAGAGCCTAAGAAAAGATTGATGGATTGTGTAATAGATGAAAACTCAAACTCAAAATTTTCTTTGTTCAGTTAAATTGCAAGAATCACTTTGAAATTGTATGATTTTTGATGATATGTCCAAGAAAGGAGTAAGCGCTGAAATGACGAATGATAGGGGAGAATGAAAGAAAAATACATGTTGTGCCGAGCCCACGTAGTGGGATAAGGGCAGGAAGAAGAAGATTATTATAATAGTACTTCAAAGCTAAAGAGTCTAAGCTTGCCTTAGTAAGCCAACATTATCTACTACTTCAATCTCAGTACTATACAATGCGGAGACCGTGGCATTGACCAGTCACATTTCGCAAGTCGCAAGTGACGCTCGAGCCGAGAGAAACGTTTCATATAATTTAAAAACAAATAATGTTTTTACTCGGAATTGTGCTGATTCTTCTAGCTGATAGTATCTATGCGTATAGAGTAACATCACCCCTTATAAAGAATGTAAGTAATAATTAAGCATTATCTAGATATTATTTTTATGAGACACTTTTTTAGATCTATAAAAGCCTGACTTATTGTTATTATAATTAGGTACCGTGTGTCGAAATCTTTGTTGGTTTTTAATTGTTTAATAAATAATTACCTTTTGTTATGGATTATGTTTTACCCACGACATAAAAAATTACAAAGGCATTCTTTAAATAGGACGGCAAGTTTTTTTTAATATGGTGTGTCCCAATTCAATTTTTTTTTTAAATAATAAATATTCAGGACAATCTACGCAGTACTGTCTAAGCACACATAGAAATTATTTATTAATATCTATGTACACATAGAAATAACACGTACGAAGATATACATGTCGGATCGATTTATGGATTAATGGTTTTTATATAAATAATTATGTACACATAAAAATAACATGTACTAAGATATACATGTCGAATCGAAAAATGCCATGGATTCATGGTTTCAAAGTGAGGTAATATGTTTGGTCTGTTTTTAAATAGCATATACTATGTTCATAATTTTTCCTGTTGACATGATAGGTGTACGGAACTGGAGACCATTATGAAGGGCCTCATTGGGCGGGCGGTGAGAATGCCCTCTACTGGGTAGACATACATGGACAAAAGGTGCATAGACTGGATGTAGACTCAGGGAACGTCACTACTAAGGAAATAGGTAAGTCTTCATTTTAGCGGCCGTAATGGCTAGATACCTACAGAACTTTGCAAAGAGAATCAAACTTTTCAGAGTGTTTGCAAGTATAGCGGTTTCCTTCATGTCTTGATGTCATGGTATTGATAGTTCTGATATAGGAACAGATTCGTCAGATCGGAGTTTACTTTTGGTAAAATATGAATGTTCTTATTCTTTCTACGCTCAAATTTTTACCATAATTAAATACTAGTCTGAGATTGGCATACTAATGATTTTTTTTCTATTCCGGTCACCCATGGGTATTACTACGTCTACTAAGTCACCATTTACGCTGCAAATGCATAACATGCAATTGTGCATCTTATACTTTCAGCTTATGGTCCAGTATCGTTTGTCATCACCGTAAAAGACTTTCCCAAGCTACTCTTGGTAGCAGTCCGCGCTGAGGTCTACCTTATGTCCTGGGATAATTTCGAGGATGACAGCGCACTGAGACTACTCACGGCTGTGGATTTGGGACACCCGGATAACAGATGCAACGATGGAAAAGTGGATGCTATGGGACGACTTTGGTTCGGTAAGAAAATTTTACAGCCAGATTTCTCTAAATTACAACAGACTGTTATCCTGTTTTTAATACGTAAATGCAGGTGTATAAATAACAAATATCTAGCGGTCACATACCTCTATTTAATCACTTAACGTCAGGGTCAAAAGTGTCGAGTCGCAGGTGTTAGTTATGCGTATTTCTCTAACAATCCCCTGTGAGGAAATTGCATATCTTTTGTTGGATCTGTCAATTGATTGTTGCCTGCTCTTCTAGGCTTAGTCGCGTGGAACTGATACCTAGACTCCCTAGGGTTTAAAACGTTTCAAAGATATATTAGACTTTGACTTTAGACATATTTTGAACTTCGATTGCAATAAAATCTAATAGAAACAAAAGCCATCTTTGACAAGGAACGATTGCAACGAAATGTAATGTTGACGTAATAAACATGAAACAGCAAATATAGGAACTTCACGCTGTAAAACTAGTATAGCAACACATAGATAGCGGTCGAAAAATGATAGCAACAACACATATTATAGCAACAGAATTACACAATCACCTGGCTGAATATTTGCAAAAAAACAGTTTCAATTTCATTTCAATACAAGATTTGATCCTAATTGAAGATTTTTCATGTAAACTGGCTATTGCATCTCCCTTCATTTGCCGTTAAGTGTTCAGTATATATATGGATGTACCTACATTGATATTTGTTATGGCTTTAAAAATATTAAGACAGTCAGCAACGAAAGTCTCGATGATTTAAAAATCATTATTAACTCCAGAACCCTTAACTTTATTATTTTCTGTGTTATCCTGCTTTTGTTTCACATTTAAATAGAAATCATAATTCTTATACTTTGGCCTCCCGCGATACAGGCTGTTCCTAGTGCGTGGACCCCCAGTAATTTAATTTGTATGTTCTTTTGGTAAATAAATAATTTTATTAATAAATAATAAGAAAAGTTTTACTTAAAATTTGAAGATTTAACACTTTTTAAATTAACGAGATCGTAATGCATAATTTATATGAACTCCAGTCTACCCGCGACCACAGCTGTTGTAACACGGTCGAAACGTCAGGAAATAATAAAGGTATTCGCGCTAAATACCCGATTCTTCCATATAATTTGAAGATTTGCCAGTGGCTCATAACAATTTATTAACTTTTGTAGCAGACTGTACCTTATCATACTGGTTTAGGTAGCTTTTAATGCAGTCCTGTGTAATCTTAACTTGTTTCAAGTATCTAGATAATGTCATTCAAAACATGTTTTGCTTTTATCTAAATAAGTAGTCGTATTCAAAAGACACTCTCAAAAAACAGAAACACAAGCGAGAGTGAGACTCGCGCCCTGAGGGTTCCGTACTATTTCTTGGACGTTTCAATCGCTGTAGTCCCATTTTAAGTTTTAGCGTCTTTTTCATATCTTTAATTTTTTTAAGTCAAACAATTACAAAAAATTCTTTATTCACAGAGCATTTTAAGTATTACTTTCCTTCTTCTTGAGGCTATTATATAAACCATTAGTCGAATATGATAATCCTTCTGTAAAATAAGTAAACAAGCCGCTATATAAATCATCTACAATCATCTATTGTAGATGATATAAATAGCGTCAGGGGCAACTGTTGATTACTCATGCCCCTACTTACGGGATGCTATAGTGCCTGGGACGCGATTTTTTTTTTAATCCTTTTGTACACATCCAATAATTTGTTACGATCAACGGAATTTGGTATAAAAATAAGTACCTACCACTACATAGGTACCTAGTAAGATTCTATCAAAAGTGTGATATAATTTCGGCGTCACTGAAAACCAGTGCCATAATAAGCCCTTGCGCTTTTATGACAATTGCTGAGTAGCCTTTTTTTCGTCCCTTATTGCTTGTTGTTATATTATTTGTGTGTACCATGTTTTGTGACGTTTAATAAATATTTTCTATTTATATCATATTTTTTCTTCAGGTACAATCGGTAACGAGGTCGGCGACGTCCTGGACAAAGACCAAGCAACTCTTTACAAGATGGACGAGAAAAACTACATCAACCCGACGCCTATGGTTCGACCCGTGTCAGTATCTAATGGCATTGCCTGGACGGCAGACAACAAATTCATGTTTTACATTGACTCACCGACGAGAAATGTCGATGTTTTTGACTTTGATGTCAAAGCGGGAAAGATTTGTAAGTTTTATTACTATTACTACTAGCCTGTAGTGTCCCACTGTTGGGCAAAGGCCTCTCCCCATTTTCGCCAGTCACTACGATCTGTAAGTCTTAAATAATTAAATATTGTGGACAATCCACACAACACCCTCTAGCCCCAAACTAAGCTGAGCTTGTACTATGGAAACCAGATAACTGATACTTAATACATATTTTTTGGTAAATACTATGACACTTTTCTAAGGAATACAATATGAAGGAGAACAAACAATTATGTCTTCACCACACAAATATTTGTTCTCGTTGGGGATAGAACCCACAACCTACAGCGCAGAATACTTTAAGATGTTTCAAAGTGATTCTTGGAATTGAACTGCATAAATTTTGATTCAGTTTCAGTTTGGATGCAGAGCTAATACCATCTGAGCTGAGAGGCCAGTCTTATCCCAGTCATACTCTTTACTTTTACGTTTTTTGTAACATAATATATACGTTACAAAATGCACCTGAATCCAACAATGACCTATGTAATCTTTCTCTTTTTAAAAATACAATATGTGTGCAGGTAACCGAAGAACTTTGTTCAGCTTCCAATCTAACAATGTGACAGGAGTGCCTGATGGTCTCACTATAGACACAGAAGGAAACCTTTGGGTTGCTTGCTTCAATGGCGGAAAGGTATCAACTTTTGATCAAAATTGTTATAATTCTGCAACTTGTTTTACATTCATTTGCACTAGCTAAGAAACACCCCATCTAAATGGCTGTGGCCATGTATTCGAACCGCAGAAACATAGCTTTTCTTTACAGCTGGTGTGAGAGAGCACTGGGCACTGGTAGCGGCCCAACCTTCCGATCCTAACATTGTGGGTTCAAATCCAGTCGTGTACCATTGAGTTATGGTGTTGGTAAAATGTATATGCAATATGCCAGTACTTTCAAACGGTGAAGGAAAACATCGTGAGGAAACCGGCGTGTCGAAGTACCTAAAAAAATTCGAACAACACATCTCGAGCGTCACGCAAAAAGGGCCTGCTAACGGATGATGAATTTACCAATTTACAGCTGGTGCAATCAATTGAACCAATATCTTTTTCAATTCGGAGGGGAATGTCTTTTTTAAAGATCTACATGACAGAAAAACTTATAGATGTCATTTATTTTTCTCTGCTTCAGCTTTCCGTTACTAATTACAGGTGATAAAGATAGACTCAAGAGCCGGCAAGTTATTAGAACAACACAAACTTCCCGCAGCCAAGGTTACATCAGTTATGTTTGGTGGACATGATTTGTCAACACTTTTTGTTACGACGAGCCGAACAGGACTCAACCAAGCAGAATTAGCACAGCAACCTGAGGCTGGTTCTCTGTTTGCTATAGAGGGGACCGGGTCCAAAGGTCGGCCTGAAAATCAGTTTGTGTTTCCTGATGCGGCCAACTACTGATTTTTGAGATTGGTTGAATTTTAAGAATAAAGTATTTTCAATTATTACACATGTTTTATTCAATCACTTACCTTGTAAGAGTTGGTTACAAGGTAAATAGACAATTATAATATACCAGTTTCATCCAATACACTTCTCTGCCTGTCTATGATTTGTCTAATACACAAATTACCTTATATATTTATATCTTACCTAAAATTTACTTAAGTTGGTACTTACCGGAAGCCTTAGAAAGGGGGGATCTGCAGCATTCTTCCCCAGTTTATTCTCCTGGTATTGAATGAGTTGAGTGACCAAAAGGGCCAAGCCTTCCTTTGTAGGTGGGTCTGTTTGGACATGCTGGAAACATAATCAATCACTATAGAACTGACCTATAGCAGATATGCGAGAAATAAACCATAGAAATCCACAGAAGATGAATGACTATTGAGGTGAAACAGAGACTGTTTTATGGGCAGTTTATTTATGGTGTTGCTACAGCTACTAAGCCTCATAATTTGGATAGTAAGGCATACCGAGATATTTAAATTATTTTCAAGATGCTAACCTTTTTGCAGTTTTTTTGAAGCCAAACACGAATCAGATCAAATTGTGACAATGATTCTGGCGCCTGAAAGTAGTCAGAATTCGGACCACCGTCCTTTTTAGGACCTATAGTAGCCATGGTTTATATATCTCTTTTTGCTTCCACAAGAAACGGCACGTAATTAACACAGAATTAGAGTTATTTACGACAAATAGCTAGAAAAGTATTTAGAAACAAATACAAAGCGGTGATGCGAGCGAGAGCGTCGTTGTCAAGACGTAACCATAGACTAATGACATTGACAACCACATGATTCTTGACTTTGACATATTTTTTCTCTTACTATTTTCTATCTTTCCCGATCGAGTTTTTGCTTTTGGTATCGCCATCTAGCGTTGAGTAGCAAAACTAAAAGGAAAGTGTATTTACAGTGGGTTTATAGATGGCGGGAGTAATAAATAAATCTAGATTCCCTATCCCAAAGTGCCAAAGATGTGCAAGAGGGGCGACCAAAGAGGTGTGAGACGGGCGAAACTAAGCCTGTCTCTATTCGTAACACATTACTCGTACTACGATGGGTTAAAGAACACTGTTTATCTTTTAGCTACTTTCATGGATAAATATCAAAATACACTTATAAATTGTATGAAGCTATTGCAAAATATATTTGCCATTACGTAATTGGACGTCCCTCTGACTATAGATATTCTATCCCCCGCATTATCTTCCGAATTGATAGTGCCGTACCTAAATGGATATGGCCTCTGCCCACCCCCTATGTCCAATTTATTTTACGATGTCTCATCAAATAATTTTTAGTGTACATATTTAGTTGAGGGCAAGGAGGGAAAATAAATCAAAAACAATACTTTGTAGCATTGATTTCTTTATTCTACTCATTTCTTACAAGCTGTAACTTTTCTGCACAAAGACCATTATTTACTGAATATAACAGTTACCGTCTACTACACAAATAACATTCACAATTTTCAACATCATTAACAGATACCTACCTACCTACCAACTACCTACATTGCGCGCACCTGATATTTAGCTCTTTGAATTTAGGCAGGTGAAACGATTGCGCATGTTAGATGTCGGGAAAAATGAACTCCGAACCAAACATATGAACTAAGCAGCTACTAGACCCCGCGCAAGATAACTCTGCGCATGACTGATAGCGGAAAACATGAGAATAAAGGAATGGAAATATATCTTCTGATCACAAACATTAATGGGAAAACTTACATTGCGTTTAATGCATGTCCATATTTGTTATAAAATTATATATTTTCCGCCATCTGTCACGTGTAGAGTCATCTTGTCCGGACTCTACAAGCTACCAGTATTATCTTATCTGTGACGCTACTAACGGTCAACTTAAAAGGGATAAAAATCTGGTGCGCGTACTGTACCCTCTTGATTTTATGTGACAGGTAAGGTAACACATTTATGTATTACAAAGTTTGGTAGGCTAAACAATTCATTACACATCTTTACCTAATCCAGACATCATTAATTGACGACACATCAAAGTTACACACACAAATAGTTATTTTTCGTTTACGTCAATAATTATTGTCTTTTAATCGATATTAGCGAACGCACATAATCAACGCCAGAAGATCTAACAATATAACATAGAACAGCTTAAGCATAGGTTTATTTATGCTCTAATGTATTTCAGTTTTCATTTATATTCCTATTTTGTGATTGACTGAGTGGTTCGGACAAATAACAAAATATTATGTATTTATAAATCACTATTTTGTAATTACCAAAAAAAAATGCCTATATTGGCTGCTGATACTGAACACATCCACGCGAAAAAAATTAAGACATAAAAAAATATTTTTTCATCCCACCAGCTCTGAAAATGTGTTTTTGCTGTTTAATTTCTGACTGGAAAAGCCGTTTTTATTCGCTAGAGGATAAAGTAAATTTGAATTTAGAATATCGTGTTCAATAAGTTTGTGAATACACAACCTATTTACTTATACCTCCATGGTGCCGAACTTATCATACAACCTTTTTTATTTTGTTAAAAACTCGCACTCGTAACCTTCTTGGTGTATTTGTGAATTCAAAACACCATTAAACCTATTTACTTCTACCTGCATGGTGCCGAATTTATCATACAACCTTTTTAAATTTGTTAAGAACTCATACTCGGAACCTTCTTGGTGTGTTACTTTTAGTCGCGCCATGTTCTTTTTTGCATTAGTCATTTCCTCGCTGTGGTGGGATGAAAAGTTACGTGTTGCACTCGAGTGCAAAGATTTTTAACCTTGTGCTCTTTTGATTCCTTCGCCAACGCTTAGGATTCTAACTTTTAAACCACTCGCTACGCTCGTGGTTAAACTTTAGAATCCGCTTGCTCAGTCATCAAAATTGAGCATGCGGTTAAAAAGCAGCTTTGCACTCTTGTATAACAAATAACTATTAAATAACCACAACTTTTAGTCAAATATTGAGAAATGATTCAACAAGCGAAAATCATTTCATTCATAAACGCTAAATACCAAGCGGAACCGAACAGCGTAGTTTTTTCTCTCTCTAGTACTACGTAACTAATATGTCCATAATTTTATGCAGGATTTCTGAAAATTTTAACATTTAATAACTTTGTCATTTTATCGAAACTAAAAATTCTGATTGCACATTCATAATTTTCTACCCCTACTACATTACCCTATTTTTTTTTTGGTAGTTACAAAATAGTGGTGTATTGTTTCAAGTACTTGCAGATGAACAAACAAAAACAAGAGGAATTCAATTCGCAAATACTAGCGTCCTACCGTCGCTATAGTACTTATCTCGTAGAGCAATTTTTATAAAATCAAATCAAACTACTCCGGACTAATTTTATATGTTGGCTGAGCGACAGACTATTTATATTTTATATTAATAATTGATTATTTAATTCATAAAAGCTTCAACTGAGTAAAAACACAGTCAAGCGATTTATTTCCTATTGTCTCATTTTTATCTTATAGATCAATGAAATTGACAATATGTTTTGCACAAATATTAATTTAAATTCTAACTAGGATGCACACTGGCTGTTATTGTCAACAATATTATGTAAATATTTTGATATACACTAATTTATCATCGATTAAAATAATAATGTAAAATAAGCAATAAGCTAAACATGGATGATGTAAAACTCATGTAATTAAATGCATATTTTAAAACGGAAGACTCGTAAGAATTTTACACAATTTTTAAAATAATATTTTTAGCACATTTTTGATAGCATTCTTTAAAAAACCATAACACAGTATAGACAAATAATTAATTGGCAACAAGACTTGTAACAAAATTAATTAAATAACAATATCACTATTAATACTCAGCTTAAATAAAAATTGAGCTAAAATGCTTTTCAAGCAAAATAACAGTACCCAAACAAAAATATAAAAAAATATTTCATAAAACGAATAAACTCGATAGCTACTGAATAATTTACAAATAACTATAAACAATAGTTTTATTTAAATTAGAATAATAAATGACATGGATTCACTTAAAATAATATCAACAGCATGTCATGAGAAGTAAAACATGAAAATATACAAACTAACTTATAATACAATAAAAAATATTATACAAATTGATTCGGACAAATAAATTACAACATACGCTTATGCAAATAAACACCACAAGTTGTCATTAATTAATCTCTGAACTAAAATAATATTTTTGGCAGAAATTTTAAATATCACTTCTATTTTATCGAAGTTTATTACAGCCTAAATTGTTTGGAATACCTTTTAGTAGAGTTCCTTTAGAAATCGTGTAGATTTATCTAATATCAATGTTTGTAATTTATAATTAATTTATTGCTGAAAACATAATAATATATTGTATATAGTCAGCGACTTAGAGATGATCAACATTTGGTTTCTGCAATTCCAATATTTCTTAATATATTGGAATTGTTATTTCACTTATTTGTTTTTATTTATTTATGTTATTTCATTATTCGAAGATCTGCTTTAACCCATAACTATAATATGTAAATCGAGGTTTCTTTAAATTGGCTAAGTCCATACCTTCCATAGCCATTGAATAACTGACAGTGCATCTACTTTTGCCACGAACTGTACTAAATTAATTTAAACTGTCCTAAATGCAACTAGGCTTCAACATTTATCCTTTTATACGTAATTCCATAATATAACTACTGGAATCCAAACGAAAAACGACTCTACCGACCCTTCCATCTAGCTTTGCTTTTGGACGTGTTTGTCAACTGGTCACAAGGGTCACAATTACTTGAGACCTAGCATGTACTCTGCTATGCCGACATAGTACACCGCTTGGGCGATACCGAACAGTGGTGCAATTACCATCATACGGCACGCGCCGCCCTTGAAGAAAGCCAATGGACCTTCGTATTTTAGAGTTTTCCTGAAAAAAAATATTCATTTGAATATTAAACACAATAAAAAGCATGGCTTTTCATCATCATCATCATCAGCCTGAAGAAGTCCACTGCTGGACATAGGCCTCCCCTACACATTTCCAGGAAGAACGATTCTGAGCCTTTTCCATCCATCGACTTCCCGCGATCTTAACAATGTCGTCGGTCCATCTGGTGGGCGCCCTACGCTTCGTCTTCCGGTTCGTGGTCGCCATTCGAGAACCTTTATTCAACGGCTCTTAAATAAGATTAAAATTAATTTAGTAGTAGTAGAGCTCTTTGTAAAGGGCTCGTCCGGGGAAGTACTACCACCATGCCTATTTCTGGCGTGAAGCAGCATTGCTGCGTTTCGGTTTGAAGGGCGTGGGTGATATTACTGTTACGTGAGACGATGGACGCAGGGAAGTGCATCGTAGGGCACGTTCCTGACGTGCGTGACCTACGAGGCAATACTTTGTTATAGGCGATGGTGCATGGTGTTCCTTTCTATACTCTGATTTATAATCTGAGTCATTTTTGGTAAACAAAGGTAAGGCCATATCAAAAATATGATGTTGAAATAGTACTTTTTTTAGTTTTAACAGGCACAGGGAAATGAGGTTCTGCTTGTCAGTGTTCTCTAGTAGGTAAGTAGCAGTAGTAATATTCATGAAGGTATCTATTGTACGAGTAAAACCGCCTGCCGTTACTACTAATAGTTATCCATGGTAAAAACATGTTTTTTACCCCTGAGTTGTCAACATGACAGTGACATATCATGATATTTCTTTGTTTACAAAAAATGACTCAGTTTCTGAATCAGGTTATAGTGTTATGGACAACTTACGAGACACAATCCATGATGGAGGTGTACTGGTGCTCGCCGCTGCCTTTAGAGAGAGTTTGCATGCGAGTCTTGACGACGTCCATTGGATTCACGGACAGGGCGGCTGCCGATCCGGCCGCGCATCCTGATACAAACGACCACCTGCAAAATAAATGAACATTATAAATAATGTTCATTAATTATAATTAATAACGCCTTGCCAGGACACCTGGCAAGGCGTGGTGACGACAGGTGGTGCAAAAGATTGATGGAGTGGTGGCCGAGGACTGGGAAGAGACGCGTTGGACGTCCATTAGCACGATGGGTTGACGACATTACCAGCGTCGTGGGCCGCAATTGGATGAGGGTAGCCCAAGATCGTGGTAAGTGGCAGGAGCAAAGAGAGGCCTATGCCCAACAGTGGGTTAAGTCGGGCTGCGGATGATGATGATGATGATAAATAATGACAATAAATGTTTTCATTAGATAGATAGATAGATAGATAACTCTTTATTGATTACTATGACACATATAGGAATACAGTATTTAGCTTAAAAATAAAAATTCACAGTAAAACAATGGGCGGCCTTATCGCTAAAAGCGATCTCTACCAGGCAACCTTGGGATGGACAGAATCGAACATAAGGTAGGGGGGGGGGGCATTATTACTATGATATATTTATTTATTGGCCCAACGGTGGCTAAGAGTAATTCTTGTGATGCAACTGAATATACGATTTTTGAATTTGAGTTAGTACTTTTATATATATTTTCTAGTACTTTTATAGTATCTTATTTTTATATGCTGTGTACTTTATTATTACTTTGAATCGTAGCGTGTGCTGTCTTTGAAACTTTAGCTTTTGTATTATTGCCACGTCTCACTAAGTCAAGTGGTACAACACTGGAACTTCACTGATATTATATTATTTTTGTTTTGTAATTATACAAAAAAACGGTATGAACCAAACCGTAGTTTGTTGCCTGTTCTTCTAGGCTTGGTCGCGTGGAACTGGCATTTAGACTCACCTAACTTCAAAACGTTTCACAGTGATCCTCCATTGAATAAATACATATTTGTTTTTATTATTTTTATCGCTTACCAGAAAGGCGGAGGAAGGTCCGGGTTCTTCCTTGCCCCCAGTGCATTGAGCGTCGCAAACAGTGGGAAATACACCACACTGAAGGAAACATCACGCGCAGCTGTTGCTGTGATGCCTTTGTACAGGCCGATGATGCCTCGCTCTTTTAGTAGCCTCCTTGTTAGCTGCATGGCTGTGATCCGTTCGATTGTTTTACCCTCTGTGAATATAGAAATCATTTTAGCCAGATAATAGTAAAAATGGGCCTCACGCTGGAAATATAACATGAGAAGAAAAAAGAAAACCCGTTGCGTCGACCCCAATTAGTGTGGGGTAAGGGCAGGAATATGTTTATGAGGGCCCTACATAGAAATAATTATTTATTTTATTGAACCTTAAGTATGCATATTTTGACAGTTTTTTATTGAGAAGTGTTCTAATATATTTGCTCGATTCAAGCATAGTTATTGCATAGGGCCTTAAGACAAAAATTAAAAAAAAAATTATAGCATGAGTAATAGAACTGACCGAACATGAGTTTCCAATGAAAGTTGATCATTTTGACCAGCGTTGGTTGTAAACCAACATAATGCTGAGTCAGAGTCGGTTTTGCGACACACAAGCTTCACACAGAAATGTAGTAATTATTAGGATTTTTTTAGGTTATTATAAATTTGTAAAAATGCTTGTTTCGCTAATAAATAAATAATTATTCTACTAATCTATTCTATTTGCAGCTCGAGATGCTAATGAAGATGTACATTGCTAAAATAGTTTTTTTTTAGGATTACTTAAGGAACCACCAGACCACAGCACGCAGCAACATTTTTTAAGTATTGAATTGTCGATTAAAAGCACGGGTTTGTAAAATATGAGACCATTACATTCATATCACAAATACAATATAACATCGGCAAAGGTGCTGGGAATAGTCTGAATAGTGCGGCAAGGTCGTTTACCTACTATTAATAAAACGAAACTGCTATAAAATTAACTCAGATTAGCGCTATGCAAATTATTTTCATTCACAGGCCGGTAAAGTGTTGTGTACTAAAGTCAACGCCCACATAATTGTTTCTTGTGGTCTTATTAAACCAGTAACGGAGAAAATGAGAAGTAATCGGCTAGCTTGGTATGGACATATTGGACATGTTATGAGAGAAGAATGTCATGTGACGAAAAGAGTGTTAGGCATGAATGTAGATGGATATAAAGGTAGAGGTAGACCTAAGAAATTATGGATTGTGTGAGAGATGACGAATGATAGGGAAGAATGGAAGAAAAAGACACGTTGTGCCGAACCCATCTAGTGGGATAAGGGCAGGAAGAAGAAGAGTTTTATTGAATAAAATCTCAAGGCAAATCGATAAAAGTTCCTTCCTCTTTTAATACCTACATAATGTATGTGCATATGCCAGTACTCTCAAACAGTGAAGGAAAACATCGCGAGGAAACCGGTGTAGTATGACCTAAAAAGTATGTATGTAGTAAAACCTAAAAAGTTGGTGAGACATGGTGTGTCCAGTGCACGAAAGGAGCCTTCTTCTAAGTAACATAGTACAAATTCACAGCTATATGGTGTATGTATTTTTACTGTACATAATATAAACACTGTGGGTGTTATTAATAATCCTGGCGTAGCGTTGGACTAGTTAATCCGTGTTTTGTCACATTTGCTCGAGTTGACAATTGCATGTCAATGCAAGAGACAAAACACGGATTAATTAGTCCAACGCTACGCCAGGATTATTAATAACACCCTGTAGGTCTTGGGTTCGATCCCCACCGAGAACAAATATTAATGTGATGTTCGTTCTCTGTCTGGGTGTTATATTGTGTTCTAAGTATGTACTATCTGGTTCTCCTAGTAAAACGTCTGCTTATTTTAAGGGCTAGATAGATAGTATTGTGTGGATTGTCCACAATTTTTTTTTTACTGTATACCTACAGTACCCCAAAGTATTTATACATACGTAAGTACATTTTTGCACAATTTCGTAACGATCGTATAAATTCCCATTCAAATACTTGTCGTCTTGACGCTGTGACGTGGAACGAGCTAAAATAGAATTCGCACACCCCAGCAAGACAACATTTATGACGACAAAGGTCACTGATGCGTTCCATCTCGCAAATAGCTGATAATACGGATTTTTAATAAACTAGAGCACAACGTATATTTGTACAAAAAAAAGCAGCCAAGTGCGAGTCGGACTCGCCCATGAAGGGTTCCATAGCAACAAGTAACATAATTTAAAAGTTTTTGTAGTTCGTAAAAAGGTAAACTGCGGTTTACGATTTATGACTTTTAATTTATTAGTTCTTTTGAAACAGTGAGTTTAAAGGATAATAGTAACAAAAAACAATAGTACCTGCTTTAGCCTTTGCAGCGATTCTGCCCGCGTCTTGCATTTGAATCTTGAGAAGCTCCATCGGCGTAGTGATGACTATCTGACACGCGCCCGCCAGACCACCTGCGATCATCTGACGGACCAGGGGCAGATGTCTGTACAACAAACAAAATAAACTTGAAAAACCGGGCTTAATAACCAAAACGAAACCGAATTCGATGAAATTTATATTGGACCAATCTTATTAAGATCAATCTGCCATTCGGACAAAAAAATCACAACTTCTACTCCGTAGATCGTAGGTTCGATCCCAACCGAGAACAAATGTTTGTGTGGTGAAAACAGATGTTTGTTCTCTGCCAGGGTGTTATATTATATCCAAGTATGTACAAAAAAATTACATCATCTATCTGACTCACAGCAAAAGCGTTTTTGCTTTTCTGTGATCTGGCTCCAATAGTACACAAGGATACAGCTCAAGTTACCTAAAAACAAAGAAAAATTACGCTTACTGCAAGGACAAGAGTATATAGTCTGATGAGTATCCTTGTGTACAAGATCTGCTTTATTTGGGGCTAGATAGTGTTATAATAAAAATGGTAAAAGTGTAAAATGGTTTGCATGCTGGGTTTTTCTGGCGAAGTGTGTGATTCTATATTTGCCTATTAAAAGATCTAAAATGTACTTACCATGACTTCAAGCAAATAAATTATTTAAAAAAAAAAAAAAAAAAATGTTATAGTCAATCGATGTAATATTTATTCATTCATACAAGCAAAATATGGAATGGTAAATAGCTACTATAAGTATTCGCAAATAAAATTTAAACGAATTTTTGGACTTGACAACTATGATTCAAACTTTGTATTGACTTTAAAAATTAGAGTTTTTCTATAATGCATAAATATGGAAAACTATTTAATTTTACATAATTATCAGTATTTAGCATGATTTCGAACATTTACTTAGCATTTCAGGAGTTGCCAAACAGCCAATTTCGTATTTGCCCACATTGATATTATAGTCGATGGACCGACGACATTGTTAAGATCGCAAGAATTTTGTGGATGGATAGGGCTGAGAATAATGCTTCCTAAAAATGTATATGGGATGCCTATGTCTAGCAGTGTAGTTGTTCAGGCTGATGTTGATGATATTATTTGAAGAACGAAGATCCATAGTGCTACTAACAGACGCTAGTACAAGGATAGGCCGCGGCTGTTTCACGATGTTTCCTCTTAATACAAAAAGTCGTGTTCTTCTTCTAAAATTCATTATAGGAATATCTGATACATATAAATAATCTCTTTAGAAGAGCCCTCATGAAGTTGTTGAGAACAGACGAGGAAAATGATTGGCCATCTTGTACGACACGACAGCTTTATCAGTAATATCATCGAAGGAAAGGTAGAACGAAAGAGAAGGGGAAGACCAAGGATAAGCTAAATGAGCCAAATAAAAGCGAAGATCGCCGTCATTTCATAAGGAGGTTAAGGTTGCCCTCAAAAGAAGTACATGGAGAAAGATAAGCATACATTACGCCTTAAATAAGAAAAGGATGAAGAATAACTAAATATTTGTAATTTTATTTTGTACTTTTTTTTCTTCTTGAGCCTTTCAGTCCTCTCACAAACATTGGATTCCCATCATCAGGAGCTTATCGTAGTCTTAAACAGTAAAACTTACCCATCCTTCGTGGTGAGCAAATGTCTGAACATATCGTTAGCAGCGAGTTTGATAGCCTTCTCTGGCGTGATGAGCAGAATATTGACCGCAGACCCTCGGTACATTCCGAAGTAGCCTTCTGCTGCAAACGTCTTTCTAAAGCAGTCCAACCTAAAAAATTGCATGGTATTAATTTAAATAAGTATAGCTCTATAGAAAATTATCTCTGTCATCGCAGACATATTTTATTCCTTATTTCTTGGTAGGTTTTTGAGCTTTTTAACGAGTTAACCTACGTTTGAAGTTTAATAGATATGTGTGTAATTCATTATATTTTATATCTTTTTAAAATAAGTTAAAACTTAGAGTTTGAAGCCAGGGCAGATTACTTGTTTTATCTAGTTTCTAGATTACTCACATGCTTTTGTACTGTTTCTCTCCTTTCGGTCCAACGGTTTGGTTCTGCAGTCGCGTCTTTACAAGGTCCAGAGGGAACACTACGGAGACACCGACAATGCCGGCTATGCCTCCGTTTATGATCTTCGGCAGCAACCTGGGGAAGTCAATCGTTTTTAACCCCTGACCCAAAAGAGGGGGACTACAAAAAGAAAAGGGAAACCCCCTTTATGGGGTTCTTCAAAAGAGTTTTTAAAGGGTCAGCACGAGTGGTGCCTCTGGTGTTACAAGCGCTGATACCACTACAGGAACCACTTTCCATCAGATGGAACGTACGCTTGATAGATTACTGAGATATATAAAAAAGTTTGAAGAAGCCCGAGTATGTGTCTATTTGTCTGTCTATCTGTGGCCTGATAGCTCTGATACTAATGATTTGGGTACGTTTTTTGTCCGAAAGCCGACAGTTCTGAAAGGGTTTCTCGTAAGTTTTGCCAGAAATCTTATTACTACCTATTTAGTTTTATAAGTTAAGTTTTATAATATACGTATGTACGTAGTATACGTATGTACTTAAAATTATTTGTTAGTACTTAATTATAATTATATTTCTTCTGGTGCAAGAACCCCAGATTGGGGGAAGGCCTCCGCCAAAGATGACTATTTAACTCTCTCCTGTACTATTTGGCCCCAGATTGGGCCGGCTGCTCTTATATTGTCGTCTTTCCACCGTGTCAGTAGTCTTCATCTGCCGCTGTGCCGTGTGGGCCTCTCCACATTCTGTTCCCATGTTCAGAACTTTTACAACATTAGCTTGTATAGGTAGCTATACTGTATTATGCAACCCAGCCGGACGTAATTCAAGACCATGTTTGATTGAGCGCCTCAATTAGTAAATAGTTCAGAAGGGCTCGCGGATGGTTTTTTACGTCATAATCATCCACTATGGTCATGGTGGTCCCGGTAGGACTCCTTCACTTTCCGTGGATGTCGTAAGATAACTGCTGGAATGCAGCGTCTGGACTGGGACTGGCCATATAGTCGAAATGGCATTTGCCACCCAATCCCAGCCTGCGCGGGCCCCCTACGGGCCTGGCTTGCGGCAACCATAGGATAGGAGGCCAGCGCAGGCTCGGTCCCAGCTCTTGCAGGCCTTTCTGGACCAGTCCAGACCAGCTGGAATGTACCAAGGAATGAACAGCGGCATTTCTCGAGTATTAGCTACTAACACGACGGTCACCAATCCGCCTGCCAAGAGTGGTGGCTCACTACGGCAAATCCCTCAATCATGCGGGGGAGGCCTATGTCTAAAACTAAGCTTAATCCAGCTCAGCATGATGATGCGAGTCATCGAAGATAAAGAATATTGTCAGTCAGAAACTTACATCGCAAATGTCATCATCATGTCACTGGTTAATTCAACCGTGATCATGGTGCATGCAACTGTAAATATCCGAAATATCGGAAGTCAACTCATCAAAATTTAATCATGGTAAATATCCCGTAGTTTCATAAAAATAATGTCACTGGTTCTTTCAAACCAAGTGTGATGGGCCACTAATGCTACAGTCTATAATACGATACGCGAACAAATGGACCGAAGACTTGGTCACTAACTCTCTTATGCAAGTCAGTGGACTTCCCACGATTTTAACAATGTCTTTGGTCCATTTGTTCGCGTATTCCGTAAGTGTTAGATGAAATGAAATTGTTTCTTCGTTATCGAGTTCAAAGTCAAGTGGGATCGATATCGTCTTTTATGATCGCAATAATTCTAATCAGCCAACAACACTTAGTTATTTAAATCAGATCAATATGGGCCTCTTTTAGGACTTTGGTCATTATATCTAACCTTTGGACTATTACCTCTGGACTCCAGGGGTATAAGGCCCTGTCCATTCTACCACTGTTGTACACGATTACACAAATTATCTTGGTATTTTAATCAAACCAATAAGGGCCTCTTATACAACTTTAGACATTTTAACTAACCTTTGGACTAATAACCCTGGAGTCCAGGGGAATTAGTCCAAAGGTTATGTAAAAAAATTATGACTCCAATAGTCTTAAAATTTTATTTAAAACATAATGCTGTTAGTAAATATTGTGTGGTAGTTGGAGATTTAGAGAGCTTAGCAGATAAACGCTTATCTTATAATACTGAACTGAAGTGAAGTGGCTTATCAGATCATAGTGTGTGCTGCCGCTGAGATAAAACTCAAATAGTTTTTTTATTTGCACACCTATATGGATTTATTGTTTAGGATATAACTGCATAATGATGTTAAACTATAACAAGCATTGGTTCATTAAGTTAAAAAATAAACAATTTAAGACCAGGTTAGGTTTCAACATTACATTATTGTGGTTTTCTATTCTATTCTACAATATTAGAATATAATAATATACTGTTTCTTAACAGCCTTGTTGGCCTTACTGTATCTTATCAGCATCATAAGTAGGTATCTTATATTAGATTGATTGTTATTTGATTGATTAGGTCCTAGCTTTGAGATGCAATCATTTCTATTTTTGATATATTTTAAAGATAGTAAAGCATAAAAAATACTACCCATACTTTTGGATCTGTATGATAAAACAGTAAAAAAAACATGTTTTCTTATTTTTTTTAAGGGTATTTTGTGAATTTTATTTTTGATGTATTTATTACAAGGTACATAAATAATTATGATATCCCAAAAGTTATGCTGCCTGGTCAAGGGTAATGTCAATATGTTTCTTTAATATGTTCTTCTTTCAGGCAAATAAGTTATATCATTTTATTTCAGACATATGTTTTCAGTCTAACAGCTGAAATTTTCATGATAAAGTGACAACTGTACTTGGTTTAAAATAGACTTTTAATGATTGTGCTGTAATGTGCCAACTTCTGTACCTACACAATAGATTTACCATAACATAAAGCAAGTTCACAATGTATGGATATTGTAAAATGTAACAAAAGTTAAACATGTCATGGTCAGTTAGACTTTAAAAAGGTATTTGGGACATTAACATAATTGATTTGTAAGGCCAAAACTAAAACTAAAGTGGTACTATTTCTTATTTGTTAAGAACTGAGTCTTAACCTGAATTTGTCTCTTTCATCCCTCTTACAACTATTCTTGGCAAGAGATAGCGAAGTCCCATAATAATGACATAAGCTTAATAAAGACAGCCCTCCAAGCTAAGTGGGTAGTAGCTCTGCCTTCTGGGCTGGAAAGTGTGGCGAACACAGATGTTTGTTCTCTGGGTGTTATATTGTATTCTAAGCATGTATTTACAATAATGTACAAGTATTATATCAGCTATCAATTTGAGCTACATAGAGTTGTGTGGATTGGCTACATTACATCAATTTTTATTTTTATGTGCTCTTGTTAACATTACAAATATGTAGAATGAGTATCTTTTCCTGTGTTACTTCAATGAATGTAATGGCATCATTATCTGCTTACTCAATTAAATAAATTAAGACCTTTAAGTAGTCTATTCATTGTAGTGTGCATGTGCACTCATAGGTAATTAGTGTGAACCGATAACACTCAAACATTGACGGAAGCTTGCACACATATACTATAAACGGTTGGGAGAAATAGTGGGGCGCGCCTTCGTGGATTGCACTATCTATACAGCTTAGCGGCTACATCTCTGATGGTAGCACATTCTAGTGTATGACATGATTATGTAATGTGAAAACCGTCTAGTAAAGGTGGATGAGATTGGTTCTATAGCAGTATAATATTATTCTTGGTTATATACATAGACTTGGATCTTTTCCCAGTCTACACAATGAAATAAAATAATAATAATGGGTTGACACTGTCAGCTTCCTGGGCCGCAGATGGATGAGGGTAGCCCAAGTTTGTGTGAAATGGCAAGACCAGAGAGACCTATGCCCAGCAGTGCGTTAAGTGTTGGGCTGCAAATGATGTTATTGAAGATGATAAATAAATAGGCAGGTATATACGCACGAAAACTTCTTTGGCTGATGCGACATGCTGGCTGGGACTGTTTGTACGGGCCCACTCATTTTTCTGGTTTTTGGAACTGCATCAAAAAAAACAAACATTAGTCATTGATACCACCAATAATTATGGTAAAAACTTCTCGTTTCGTAAACAAACGTAATAAACGTAGGTAATTATAAATAGAACAAGAACATAAATAAAAATAACAGAACCACTTCCCTTGCATAAATTAAGAAAAAAACACTACTAACTAGGAAGATAGAGGGAGGTAGGTATATTGGTATAATTACGGTTATTTAATACTGTAGTTACGTGGAACAAAATACAGCTTATATTCACTAGAACCCTAAGAATTCCCACTCAAAAATTGATTCAATTTTTATCGGCATATAATGAACGGTAACTACGTGCTCATAGAATCGATTTAGATAAAATACTTAATTTACGTAACCAATGCCTACCGCTAAAATATAAAGAAGATCCTGATTCACTATTTAACACTAATATTTTAGAAAAAGAGCATTACGAAGTGTCTAACAGCTGATTATTGAAAATGAAATCAAATTTAGGACAGACAGACAGCGACCAACCACCCTCGGAAAAAACTATTGATTGATTGATTTGTTAGACTTTGAAGTTTGAATGAACATGCAGTGCTGCCAACTCTAAAAGTACAAAATTATTAAACGTGTTGAAATTATCGTAGAACTAAGCGTTTTCCTATTACAAGCAAGTGCACCCACAAGGGGCGAAAACAGTCACAGTTTTCTTTGAAAACGTTCACAAGTTTCAACTTTCAATCAAAACGAAGTTTATTTAATTTTCAGTCAGGCAGGGCTTTAGTATTAAGCATAACCACGCAGCAAGGGACGAGGCTACCTTTGTAGCGTAGGACCTAGTTTCTTTTGCATTTAATAGAGCTTAACTAGGTATCTAGGTAGGGTAGGTATGTACCCTACCCGTAAGTAGGTTTGTCTCCATACCTTAATAATACCATTATTATTCTAGTTATGTACCCTGCTTGCTTGCTGATTTAGTTTAATGCAAAAAATCATTAGTAATATTACAGAGATCAGAGATATCCAATACATCACTTAGAGCTAAGTACCTACACATAAAAATATTTAAAATTTACATATAAGTATGTAGGAGACCTAAAACAAAATAATAACAAAAGAGATCAAAAATGTCCTATGAGCTATGATAGATAGAAAATAGTTAGGCTAGGTATATTTTGTTTGCATGTAATATCGTACTTTTGCTAGCAGCATAAATACAAGGTGTATCTAAATATGTGTACTATGCGAAGGTTGGGGGTTTCAGACCACAATGGTGATCAGTTGTGGGGGGGAGAAAATTAAAAATTCCTATTTTCAGTTTCCCATACAAAAATATTTAATTTCATAATGCCTAAATAAATTGACAACCCTATCCTTGTAACCCCTTGACCCCTTGACCTACTACCACTGTAGGTCTACTACTACTACCTACTACCTCTGTAGCTGAGTTTAGGGTTGTCACTTTGTATAAAGTCAGCTGTTAATGTTGAAACTTCGTTGCAGTTTTTTTCAGAGATACCAATCGAAGTTCTAAAAGTCGTTGAACAAAAGTTGTTCCCCGGGGGGTGGAAATTCACCCCCCTTCGGGATAGTACACATATTTTGATACACGTTGTATATATATACTTTTACCAGATTAAGTTATCGTACGGGTTGGCAATTCTGGCAACGCTGATGGCGAGGGCGCGGTAAGCAGATTGACACTAACTGATTGACAGACGGGGATGGCTGTCGCTCTTGATTGATTGTAAAAATATTGCAGTCTTTTCCCATGTTATAATTAGTGACATCTGTTGTTGAGTAGCAAACTTATGGGTTCTATTTCAATCTCCTTGCTGCAAACATAATTTGCGTTGCGCAAGGAGGTTGAAAATTCATAGCCTACGAATTTGCGAATTTTTGATCGGTTAGAAACCAGCGCACCAAGCCAAGATGTTTGTGTCCCACCCAGTAATAATAATTATGGAAGTGACTATTTGTACGGGTGCTGGATGAATAAATTATATTTATTCGTACGGATATTATTCAAACTCGGGTACCCCGACGTCACAAAAGTAACAGTAGGTTGTTAGGTTTTTTTTTTTATACCTACTTAATTTCAAGAATGGTGCCCCCCGCCTCCCCCCGTAGTACCCGTATTAATAATTATAAATTGTTCGTACAGTACCTGTATTAATAGACTCAGTCTAATATTATTGTTCCTCCAAGGTGTTTCCCAAGTCTGAGAAGTTTCCGCCTCCGCTTCGCTCGTGATAGGACATCGGGAGGCAATAATGTAGGTACATTATTGTACACCCGTCATTACGATGCCACTAAGCCCCACGTACACTGGAGCAATTAAAACATGATGGATTTTTGCTTTTTGTTCTGGCACTGGATAATGATCAAAGTTCCATGCAACCAAATAGTACGAGTAGATGGGTTTATCACCGAACATGAAATAATACCTACATAATAAGTAAGGTACAGACATTTACATGTCAGTGTAGCGTTACCTATTGTAAACAAAGCCTAGCTACATGCATATTGTTTATGTTATAATAAAGCTTATAAAAGCTTGACCGAGTGACAGATTCGTTACTCTATCGTAAGACAGTCTATCGGTACACTCTTTAGTAACACTCGCTCCTAGCGCGGTCACGCTAACTAACTGTAATAATTATTCGTTTTATGTTTAATTAAAAGAACACATTCAAAAATAAATCTTATTATTTAGCAAACATCTTCCACACAAAATATACGGAGATCAAAAAGCTAAATTGGTGACCCCGATGTTTAATTAAAAGAACACATTCAAAAATAAATCTTATTATTTAGCAAACATCTTCCACACAAAATATACGGAGATCAAAAAGCTAAATCAGCATCCGATGAGTAGAGTGACCGGGACATCGGGCCACGCAGTTTTATCATTTATTAAAGTCTAATACTTACTCTTTCTTTATTAGATTACGGGCCGCAGTACGTTGAAAGGCCACCCAAGGTTGCCTGGTAGATATCGCTTTAAAATTGCTTTTTACTGTGACTGTTAATTTTTAAGCTTAAAGCTGTATCCTACTGACCTACCTAGTACCTAGTGTGTCATTGTAATCGATAAAGAGTTATCTAAGTATCTAAGGTCTACCTCTTCCAATATGGAAGAAGGATAGGTAGGAACTTTGCGTACAATCTATCCTAGGTAGGTACCTACTACCTGTATTGATTTTATCTTTGTATGAACACGTAACTAGTAACTACCTAATCATCGGCGACTGCACTACAATTACCTATTTATTTTCTAAGAATGTGATTCCTTTCTAACGGCCCTACTTACTTGAGATAGGGGAAGGTAGGTACGGTATTGTTCTTCCGTGTCCAATCCTATAAAACGCCTGTTGTTCATCCTATTGATAACACAGCTTCTTCAGCTTTTCGTCGATCAACATTCATCTATACCCACCAAATCCTAAATATGGCGTTCAAAACTTTGGTAAGTATAAACTAAGAATTGCTGAAATATCAAGAATCTTCCTCCTGCTCGTTTTAAATCATCGACTTGGAAAATGTATGGAATTACAGATAGCGAGTATTTCTTCCACAGTTCGTAGCAGTATCTCTCCTGGTAGCTACTGGAGGTAGCGTGCAAGAGAAGAGAAGCCTGTCAGGCTGGGAGCCTGTGGCCCCCGCATGGCCTGCCCCGCCAGCGTGGCCTCAACCCGTACATGTCCATGGTAAGTTTACTTCTGCAAACCATGTGTAATATGATGTTTTGGAAGGATTTGTGGTGGCAGAAAACGGTTTCAAATGTTATCAGGAGGTTCTACTTTGGATTCAGGACACGATGTAGGTAAGTCTTCTTGAGTCTTTGGTGGAACGTATTTCACCTGAGTTCTATTAGATTCCAGCTCTGATGTGGCCGGCGCGGTGGCTGCAGCGAAAGCGGCCGCAGCAGCAGTAATGGAAGCGCAGCATGACGTGGCAGCAGCGAAGCACGCGGCACTGGAGCACCAGAGCGCTGCCAGTGTTAGGGGTGTCGCAGCGGCACAAGCGGCCCATAAGAGGTAGGTATTACCACTCTAATATTATGATGCATGTCTTTTTATTTGGTACGAATAAATTAATTATTTTACATCGAGCCACTTTTTCGAACCAACTTTTACGTGTTTTACCCATTCACAGCGAGGAAGCAGCCCGTCACGCTAGGGCACACGCTCTGGAAGCCGCTCAAGCAGCAGTCCAGGCCCAAGCCCAGCTCGCTTCCGCGAGGGCCCGAGTGGCGGTGGCTCAGAAAATCGCGGCTGCCAGAGAATCCGCTGCCGCTAAGGCGATCCAACGCGCCGCTCACAGCCAGGCAGCTAGATTGCAGAATGCAGGTAAACCGTCTCAAGCCCTATAATTAAATCAAAAAATCAAACTCAAAAGTGTATTTATTCAGTAGGATCGCAAGGATCACTTTGAAACGTCTTAAAGCTGGGTGAGTCTAGGTAAGTTAGAGTTTTGCCTAATGAGAATCTTACTCTAGCTCCTCATAAAATGACTCTAAACGACGGCAGCTGCAATGTGTGATTCCAAGATAGTACTTAACAGTCTAAAATTATTCCAGACATAGAAGCCTTGAAGTTGTCGGTGATCCAAAGCACGGGCGCGGCCGGGGCAGCCGGCGCGGCGCACCATGCGGCCACCGCAGCCGCCGCGGCGCTTCGCCCCTCGCCTGCAGACTGGCCAGCCACCTGGGCCCCGTGGACGCCTGCTCCCGGACCATGGACCCCATCGCCTTGGAATTGGTCTTAGGAGATGATGATCGCGAGATTTCTCAATTGATTATGTCGTTTCTTTAGTTAGATTTACTGACGATTCGTATCTTCAGTTACAGATTTGGTTGTAAGTTTAGTAACTCTTTGTATTTTTAGCTCTCCTTTAGTGATACATGCACTGCATGTCTACCTATATAATAAGTTGTCTTGGTTCCTATTGAGTTGTGACCGGAATAATAGTTAATAAAAATGAATCAAAAGTATTCACCTCTTTCTTTTTATAACTGACTTAGTACCTCGAGCAGCCAGGTTTAATATTTCGCGCTCAGCACGATTGATTATCCAAAAAGTTAGCGCCTGCGCTGTTGTCACAGCAACATGGGATAAAAACTATGTTACAGCATCCCTCATCTGTTTCAATTACGTAAACCGAATCATCTCAAAATGTATACAGATAAAATTAAGGAGTGAAGTGTGCCCACATCGAGGTATGTTGGTAAAGTGTACGAGTGTTGAGAGTGTAGCTGGGAAGTGCGTAAAGTTGGAGTTATGTAGTTAGCAAAGGGCGAGGGCGTTCATATAATATTCAAACCTAATCTAAAGTTTGCCCCCTAAACGCACATGATTTTAGCGGACCACACCGTAAAGAGCATTTAGTAGCTTTCAACTTTAGAACCAAATGAAATAAAAAATTCTTCAGGTTATTTTCGACTTTTTCGGACTTAAATTTTTTGGGCTGCTGTATGAAATGATTTTGAAATAATCAGCAGTCTTGCAGCTCATTTTTCTCTTTAGCAAGGTACCCTAACAAAATATAAATGTTTTAGGCCAAGATGTGGCTTCATCACATAATGCTCCTGGTATGCTGCGGTGCCTCTTTGGTAGCCGCAGACATCGATCGGAGAAGATTTTCAAACCCAACCTATTACAATGTTGGGGGAGTACTTTCGAGCAACGAATCCATTGCATTCTTCAAGGATACTATCTCAGTGAGTTTATTTATTTGACTTACAAATTATGCTCTTGACCTAGCGAAAACGACTCCATCAATTAAACGTTCTGCTGGGTCGGAAACTAAGATTTTGACTTCTTTCAGAAACTAAATTTCAAAGATATCTATGTGCCTCGGGGTGTAACGTACCACGATTACTCAATTCTCATGGACACCAACCCGATCAAAACCGCCCTCAACGTCTGCAAGGATCTTATTGCTCATAGGGTGAGTTGACAGATTTATTTACGATGTCTTTTGACTCTCGGACAAAAGTAGCTGGTGCCTAGGTCAATTAGAATGATACTCGACAATATTAAACAAATTTTCAGGTGTACGCAGTTGTGGTGTCTCATCCTCTGACTGGGGACCTATCTCCTGCAGCCGTCTCCTACACCAGCGGATTTTACCACATCCCTGTGATCGGGATATCATCCAGGGATTCAGCTTTCTCAGACAAGAACATCCATGTGTCATTCCTCCGCACGGTACCTCCATATTCTCATCAGGCGGATGTGTGGGTTGATGTGTTAAAGCACTTCAACTACATGAAAGTCATTATCATTCACAGCTCTGATACTGATGGTAGAGCAATATTGGGAAGGTAGAGTAACCATAGGAGAATAGCCAACAAGTGATGGTTGGTTGTAAGGCTCATTTATGTGTATTTTTTTAGGTTCCAAACGACATCCCAAAGCATTGATGAGGATGTTGATCGTAAAGTCGTTGTGGAGCAAGTAATTGAGTTTGAGCCCGGGTTGGATTCTTTTAGCGACCGCCTTATGGATGTCAGGAGCGCTCAAGCCAGAGTTTTCCTCATGTACGCTAGGTAAGTAAGCCAATCACAGCTTTTTGATTAGTGTTTTTGGTAAGGTCTCTAAACTATTTATTATTTTTAGCAAAACTGATGCCGAGATAATATTTCGGGACGCAACGTACCTAAACATGACGACGGCTGGTTACGTCTGGATGGTAACAGAACAAGCCCTAGACGCAGCCAATGCTCCTGAAGGACTTTTGGGTCTTCGACTAGTGAATGCTACTAACGAACGAGCCCATATTCAGGATTCCATGTAAGTCTGGCTGTGACCTTCAATACAATGTGATTTCAAAGTGATTAGGAGTTTTGAAGATTAACTGGACTTTTAGATACGTTCTGGCTTCTGCTATCCGAGACATGAACAAATCCGAAGAAATTCATGCTCCACCGTCAGACTGCGACAACTCCGGATCCATTTGGACTACTGGGCGGCTTTTATTCGATTATATCAGAAAGCAGAGTTTGGAGAACGGTGCAACAGGTCACGTGGCGTTTGATGATCATGGAGATAGAGTGCACGCAGAGTATGATATGGTAAATGTGAGGGCTCAAGGCGAACATGTGGCTGTTGGAAAATATTTTTACTCCAAGGTAAGTGATACTACAAATAAAATAATACGTGATATAAAAATATTGTCAGAGGAGGCACTCTAAACAGAAGATGTATGTATATGATGATATGATACCGAATACTGGGATTTCAGGATACACAGAAGATGCGATTGGAGTTGAAAGAGCAAGAGATAATATGGATGGGACGCAGCCCTTCCAAACCAGAAGGATTTATGATCCCAACACATCTCAAGGTGTTTAGGATATGAATAGTTTTAAAACTATTGTTCGATTCAATATTTTGTGGAAAACCATAATTTCTGCTTCTTGTGAAGGTGCTGACGATTGAAGAGAAGCCGTTCGTGTATGCCCGGAAAATTGATGATAATGGCGAATGTGCACCTGAGGAAATCCCCTGCCCACATTATAACGCTAGTGAGGACTCAGGTATCGGTCTGACGGACCGCTTTTTAAATTGCAACTTTTCTATTCCATGACTTGCTTTGCGTGCTGTGAATGTGCTTCAATTTTCTAGATCAACTCTACTGCTGCAAGGGATTTTGCATGGATTTGCTGAGATATCTATCGAGGGCCATCAATTTTACTTATTCACTGGCTCTCTCCCCCGATGGTCAGTTTGGGAATTACATCATAAAGAACTACTCGATACCAGGATCTAAGAAGGAATGGACTGGACTGATTGGTACAAAACCGCTCTTATTAATATTTTAGCAAGTTCTTAGTTCAGAATCAGCTGACGCCTAAATTTTTGTCAACAGCGGAGCTGGTGTACGAACGTGCTGATATGATTGTGGCTCCGTTGACTATCAACCCAGAACGAGCAGAGTTTATCGAGTTCAGCAAGCCTTTCAAATATCAGGGCATTACTATTCTAGAGAAGAAGGTAGGTGGGTAGGTGTAGGTAGTTTAAGAACGACAGCATGTTCAATGTCGAATGAAAATTATAACTAACCAGAGTTTTTCTTCAGCCATCTAGATCTTCAACCCTGGTGTCTTTCTTACAACCATTCTCCAACACGTTGTGGATCCTAGTGATGGTATCTGTCCATGTAGTGGCTCTGGTGCTGTACCTCCTGGACAGATTTTCACCATTTGGACGGTTTAAACTAGCTAATATCGATGGAACAGAAGAGGACGCTTTGAATTTATCCAGTGCCATTTGGTTTGCTTGGGGCGTTCTTCTCAACAGTGGCATTGGTGAAGGTATGCCAACTTCAATATTGGTTACACCTAATTCTTTCCGCTGCATAAATGATATGATGTTCTTTCAGGAACTCCACGAAGTTTTTCAGCGCGTGTGCTTGGCATGGTCTGGGCAGGATTTGCTATGATCATTGTGGCTTCGTATACTGCCAACTTGGCTGCTTTCCTTGTGCTCGAACGTCCTAAAACCAAACTAACCGGAATCAATGATGCTAGGGTATGTAAATATGTACCTATACCTACCTACCAAACCGTAAATGCATGGTAGATATAGACTTGGAACAAATCTTTCTAGGGAGATCGTAAGTACCCCCCTGTACATAGGTAAGGTACTTTATTTGAGAATGTTTTTTTAGTTGCGTAATACCATGGAAAACCTGACTTGTGCCACGGTGAAAGGATCAGCGGTAGACATGTACTTCCGAAGACAAGTCGAACTATCTAACATGTACCGGACGATGGAGGCGAACAATTACGATAATGCTGAGCAAGCTATTGAAGATGTGAAGGGCGGGTAAGTTATACCAATTTGACACCTATTACATTCATAGGTATTATGGTGTTTCTGATACTTATCGTTTTTCGTCTTAGGAAACTTATGGCGTTTATTTGGGACTCTTCGAGACTGGAATTTGAGGCTGCACAGGATTGCGAGCTGGTGACAGCTGGAGAACTATTTGGAAGGTCAGGATACGGAGTCGGTTTGCAAAAAGGATCTCCTTGGGCTGATCTAGTCACGCTGGCTATACTGGACTTTCACGAAAGTAAGTGATGATCACACTATGAGCTACCCACTAGTTGTTCTTGTACTTTTAAGAGTCTAATGTATGTTTGGGCTTTTAGGCGGTATAATGGAATCACTGGATAACCAATGGATCTTGAGAAACAATATGCTGAACTGTGAAGAAAATGAAAAGACGCCAAACACTTTAGGGCTGAAAAACATGGCTGGAGTATTCATACTAGTTTTAGCAGGAATAATTGGGGGAATAGTTCTGATAGTTATCGAAGTTGTGTACAAACGGCATCAGATCAAAAAGCAGAAACGGATGGAGATCGCGCGTCATGCCGCCGACAGGTGGCGCGGCGCAGTCGAGGTAAACAGAGCCAAGGCTGAAGCCATGGATGTGGAGCACTGCAACAACTTCAACCAAAAGCACCATATAGAGAGCAAAATATAATCTTTGATGCCAAACGACGACGCACACGCTTTGTAGGTCAGGGATAGCGAACCTCAAAAAAGAAAACCTTTAAAAAAAAATTGACTAGATTGTAGAAGTTTCGGCGTATTATAGGTTCGCCATCCCCGATGTAGCTTTAAACTGTTAATGACCAATATTTATACTTATCCAATAAACAATTTTCATGTTCATTAGTTATACTTGTTTGAGTTGTCCCCGCTGCTTTTTCGTGGATCATCCATCTTGCTGGAAGCGGTAGTTAAATCGATGTCGTTACTTCGTAAGTAGACTTACTTGTTGTGTAGTTTAGAGTTGTTTTAGGTCTTACGGTGTTGAACTTGTTTTCAGAAGCGGAAGTCAATGAGGGCTTCGGTGATGCCTTCGCAGAGACGAGTCAAGTCTAATGGGGTGAAGGAAGCTGGGAGTATTAGCTTGGCTGTTGACAGAGGGGCAAGGAGACGTGACGAGCCAAGGGTCCCGCGGTACTTGCCAGCTTACACTCCCGACGTATCGCATCTAGTTGTGTAACTTGTTCAGTAGATATCTGTGTATTTTCGTCTTCGTGTCAGATTGTCGTGTTTATTAAATAATTTTGTGTCGTGTGTGTGACGCCTAACAAAATCTTAATCACGATAACTGTTAGGAGAACAGGGTAAGGCCGAAAACCTACCTGTATATAGTTCAAACACCATTTTAGCTGTGACTAATGTTAAGTATAGTAGGCACTAAAACTTATGAATATTTGATGTTATTCGCTCAATGTTATGGTAGATAGAGATTGATAAATTTATGAATGTCGTGTTAGATATACTTACTCGTATATTTGTCTATAGCAGGTACCTACATAACATACATACACGCAGGTACTTAGGTATTTACTTCATTAATTAAAACACCAATTGATTACCTAACGAAGTATAATATAGGTTAGGTTTTAGTATCTCGATAAAGAGTACTAAAACTTTCAATTTAATTGCCTTATTATTGAAACCTAGTGTTTATTTAACTACTGATATTTTTACAGTTGTGCCAAATGGAATTTGTTAATGAGTGCCAAAATAGTTGCTGTTTTGATAAAACATAAATTGTGTTTGTAATTGTGTGTAAAATAAAAACTATGTTTATTTAAAAGACCAAAACTATGTTTTATTGAACATTTGCGTCATTATTAGTTTTACTATAAAAATCTAGGGGATATTAATATAAAAATGAAACACGAATTTAACACATCTATTATATTTACATAAGAATTTTAACAGTGCCATACAGGAATTATACATTTTACCATAATATGATAGAGCTATGGTGCTCTATAACTGCCTAAAAGCAAGCCAAGTTACATTGCCATGAAGTAGAACACAGCACGTCTGGCTCAACTGCAAGATTGATGCTTGACTCCACACTGCACTTAGCCAAATCTTTACATCGATTTGAGTGAGTATAGCATGGGATGCTGCGTCAAATCCCGACCTTGAAGCTTTCACCGACGACGCCCTAGTTTCAACTACAGATAACATACAAGATATCAATTTATCGAAAACATTCAACAACATCCAATACGAAGATTATTCAGAAAATACATTGAATATTATAACATCGATCGATCTACGGCTTAAGCTGAGAACTTGTGCTATAATACTGTACTGGCGAAACGCTTATGTACCCTAGAACGTTGATAATAGTATGACCTATTAAAATTGTAACATCTTAATGAAACAGTTTCCAAAGCCTACAACTACGTTTAAAATTAACATGTTAAGAATGAATTGTAGTAATTAAATATAAGCATTGACATTATTTTAGCGGCGAAACTAATGCACAGATAGATTCCTACCAAGAATCAGAAAAATACATGATTTATAATTAATTTCTGACGACTTTAAAGTTTCTAGATAGCGATAATACGTTAGATTAATTAGGCAAAGGAAAACACTTATTATTATTTAAATTCTACGTAATATAAGGGAAGTTTGAAAGATAAGTGGTGTTCGACGCTTAGTCTGTGAACTTGCGGTTGGGGTTGCGACCGAAGAGCGCAGTGCGGATCTCCGGCAGAAGCTGCTGGGCAATCAGCTCCAGGCGGGACTCCAGGGTGTTGCAGATCTAGAAAACCGTTCAATTACACTTTCATTCGCTAAAATAGCTGAATAGTCCCCCGCGGCTTTGTGCGGGCCAAATCTTTTTGAAAGTTCGTATTTTATAAGCTACTCGTAAGTGTAGAAGGAAAAAAAAGTTGATAAATCTCTGCTTCTTTAATTTTAAAATTGAAATGGGAAAAACATTTCAATTCACTTGTTTTTTTACGTTTATTTCCGCTTTAAACCAATTTGGAAATGTTTATTTTTTTATTTTAAAGAAATTCTTTTAGATTTGTTCTAGATTTCATCAAAATCCGTTCAGCAGTTCGGTTTTAGAATTATTAATGACTTATATTACATTTTATAACTAAATGTATATTCTGAGTTGCACTCATTGTTAGCGGTTTACCGTGACAATAGTTGTCAACACGCCCGCTAGGGGCGCTTATCGTGACTGCAATAAATAGCGGCCAAAAAGAAGTGTCTAATTAAAAAAAAACTGTTTCCATTCATACCTTGATGCGTCCCTTAGCAGCGATGAGCTCGATCCCCCCGCAGGTGTCCGGAGACAGGTAGTTCTCAGAATCTATCTTCAGCTGCACATCCTTCTTGATCTTTTCCTTGTAGTTGGCCTGTGCGGTGCCCAGAAGACCCTCCACCAGAGCCTTGTCCTCATTGCGAATGCGGAGGGTCACATGTGCCTCCATCAGCTGGAATACAAATTGATCATGCAATTCTGAAACCACCTAAGTCTTTGTCCAATAAAATCACAGGTTCAAACACACCCATAAGTCTTAGAAACTAGGCCCAGTAAACATTATCATTGAACGTCATCAAGAATCAAGAAGATACATAGATTTGTCGAACGTAAGTAAAAGTAGACCGGCCTTTGCATCTATTGTAGATGATTTAAATAACGTCCAGGATAACTGGTGATTACACAAGCCCTACTTGCGGGACGCTATAGTGCCCGGAACTATAGCGTAATGTATGTACCAAAATTGTGAACAATAGAATAGAATTGTACGTGATTAATAATCACGTACAATTCTAGGGCTGAGACAGTTTGTAAGGTTTAGTGATTATACATCTATCAAATAGTCGTGAATTTAAACTTTACAGACACGGTAGCGTATCGGGGTCTGCATCGACTGAATTAAAAAAATAAAACAAAATTAATTCAACTCCAGTCTCTTTTGATTATTATAAAGGGGAGGCGTGGAGGGGGGGGGGGAATAATTAATATACTAGTACGTGGACTACGTGGGCGTAACAAAATGGGGTGGTACCACCCACCCTGTGACCTCGATGCCAAGATTTGTTATTTATTGCACGCCGCAGAGCGATCTACATATAACTACGTCCAGTAAATGTGCACTAGCTATAGAAATAAGATTATTATGCACCAAACTGGAGATAGGTATTAACAGTTACCTACCACAAAACAGAATTAAGTTTAAGTACTAGGATCATCGTCACTAGATCTATAAAAACCTAGTTGTATCTTGTATCTACCTAAACCTTTATCTATCGTTTTTATGTGTCCCTTCATCTAGGTATCAAAATTTATTAGTTTTAGGCCCGTATTCCGAAACAATCCTTGAGTCTGAGTCGAGTCTCAAGCATAGATTTTTGACAGTTCTCTATTTAAAATGACAAAAATCTATGCTTGAGGCTTGACTCAGACTCAAGGAGTGTTTCTCAATACGGGCCTAAAAGAGTACATACCTGGAAGAGAGCTTGCACCACAAGGGTGACGAGCAGGTCGGAGTAAAGTTTGGTGTTGTTGGGCACTTCAGCCAGGCGCTTGCGAGCCTCGTCCAGTACATCGCGCACGTGATCCTCACGCACTTTAAGCACTTTCAGACGAGCTTGGTTCAGCATGTTCGATGATTGGCTAATGGAAAACACATTCATCAAATGATTTTAGGTTAGATATTTGTAAAGTGGTAGTATTAGGTTTGGTAAAAAAGTTTAGTAAGTAAATAAGTTTTGATAGACTAAGGTCTGTATTCAAAAACATTGCTTGAGACTGAGTCGAGTCTCAAGCACTCTCAAGCATAGATTTTTTGACTGTTCTCCATTGAAAATTGTAAAAAATCTATGGTTGGGGCTCGCCTCAGACTCAAGCGCTGTTTCAGAATATGGGCCTAGGGTTTGATAAACTATGATTTTATCTAGTTTATTTAAAGAGAAAATACAACATCTTGATAAAACAATATCATATTTATGCTTCAAACAATATGTGTGCTTGGACTTCAAAAATTGTCAGCTGTTATCCTATTCACATTTTTGTTTAGTAGCAAGACGGCAGAACCACTAATTCTTATCTTTAGATAGCCTTAGGCAATCATTGTTATCTAATAAACTCAATGGAGCATGTAATAGAGAAATTTAAAAAAAACTACAAAATGCAACATCAATGAAAAGTTGTTGGTGTCAAGTTGTCATGTGAAGAATACGAATAAAAAACTATCAATAAAAAAATAACCCTTACATTCAAACCTCATTGACTAATCAATGCTATTTTTTGGAAGCTTGAAGCAAAGTATTATCACTGCATGCATAACATTTACCCTTGAAACAAGTCACATGTTCATCATTTATTTTAGAAATTCTACATACTTTTTATGCATGATCTTTGAGTTATCCAATAAAAAAAGCTTTTGAAAAATAGGCATAGCAAAACTTGGTGGTCATGTACACGTCAAGCTCCCCATGTTATTTTATAAAACTTCAGTGATTTGATGCAGCAGAGGTTCTGAAATGGCCAATATTTTATCAACTTAGTGCCTGTAACTCTGTTAACATGATCTTTATCAACCTGAAATGTTTACTGCTGGACAAAGGCATTATCCATGCTTCCCAGAAAAGCTATTGCGACGTTTCCCCAACCACTGAGTTTCCAGTTGGATTCTTATTAGAAGTATTAGGCTAGTAAATTTTTAAGAGAATTAAACCCAAAGAAAACATAAATAATGCATTGCCCTAATTAAGATTGAGGAAGCAGTTTGTAGAATAAATGCAAAACTTATTAGATGAATTTTATCTACTAACATACTTCTATGAGAATATGCAGCATGCATGTGTGGCAGGTGTGACTGCCTGACCTCGAGATACATCAGTGAAGTTATAAGTTGCAATACAACTATAACTTCTATACCATGTGACTCATGTCCCCTGTAAGCAATACAAATGGGTGAACCTACATCTTCTTCTGGAGTTCAACTTGTTTCTCCTTCTTCTCATAGTATTCCATGATCTTGAGACGCTGTTGCTGGACCAGACGGCCCTTCTCAATGTTGAACTCTTCCTCGGCCTTAGCATCGATTTCTTCCGCTTTTTCATTGGCCTCTTGTTCGATGAAGGCCATCATGTGCTTGATCTGTACGGGAAAAAGACATTCTCCTATACAAATCATCCATTCTCAAACGTATATCAGCATTAGACACAGGAAGATGCAATTGGGTCGCAGATCGGCAAGTGCAGAATCTTCGATCAATTATCCTGACAAGACCGCGTCGACCGAACTACGTATAGACTTCGTTTTAGCGATTCCCACAAACTTACCTGCTTTTGAACATCTGCGTCGCTTAGCGCCATGGCTGAAGGATATTATTTAGCACCACTAACACGAAATACAGCCCGCTAAAGGGCCAGAAAATTAAAAACTGGCTAAAGAAGTAAGACGACGCCTATCAGACGTGCTCCTTCATTGAACAATCATATGATCACGGGGTTGCCAATTTATCTAAAAAAAGTCACATTTCAATTCATAGACAAATAGTTCTACGATGTCTTTGAAAACTGATTTAGAATCTAGCTAGAGTTCCGTACTACAAGATTGTTTATTTTCAATACTAAAAAAAACTCTCTTTTCCCTAAAACAAAAATAGGTTTTTAAATATCTTATTGTCACATCATTGTATCATAAAAATAGACTTTTTATACCTGTCTGCGATCTTTCCCAAAATTAGCCTGCCCAACTTGTTTTATCTGTAGGTGACTTATATTAAAATACCTACCCCTAACCCCCTAGCCTTCCAACTGACACAATATTGACAGATATAGGCATGATAGTAATGACCAGTGATCGGAATAGGCTGATTATATTTACTTAGAGTTTAAAGAACAGAGACGGAAATCGTAGACTTCCTTACGACTACATTTTTTTGTACCGGTAAATTTACCGGAACTTATACTATGTAAGTTTTAACATCAAATTATTACAATTAAAGCTACACATTCTTTTGATGAATGAAATGAATTTACCGGTACAAAAAAATGTAGTCGTAAGGAAGTCTCCGATTTCCGTCTCTGTTCTTTAAACTTTAGGTAAATATACTCAGCCTATTCCAATCACTGGTAATGACAAAATGACACAGAAACACACATATTATTTTTCTAAAGCGGAAAACTCGATGAAGTAGAAATTTTGAGTTTCCCGGATGAGCTATGAAGACTGTCAAGCAGTGGCTTGCTGTAGTACCATTGGGAGTGGTTTGAAGGCAAAGAGCTTGACTTCACGGTACCCTAATAAATGAACGAATGAACCTTTTCTGGAATAAATCTTTTTGGAGAACTCTGGCAACAAATTTTATGACGTTTTCACAATTCTAATGAAAACTTTTTAAATACATTTTTTTTTCAACAATATTAAGCCTCTGAAAAGTATTATTTTATTTATATTTTAGTTTTTAAATTTCATAAACAAATGCGTTGAATGGTTTACACTCTATAAAAATAATTAAGTTATTCAGTTGAAAATTGCTTTTAGTTTCCGTTCGTTTTCAACAATATGGCCGCCAGTTGTTTAGAGTAATGTGGCGTTCGATGAAGCCAAGTGAAATTGTTAAATTAATTTTAAGTTACGTGAAGATGTATCAAGTTTTCAGCGTTTTATAGCAGTGTTAGATGCATGGACACTTTCAGACACATTTTGAACTGGCGTATAAAATCTGGAATGCCTGTTTAGCGACGTCAAAATTGGACAGTCAACAAACTTTTGTTTATTTCAATAGAGTGGTGGATAAACATTTCTGGAGAGTATACTCGATTATGAGCGAGCAATCTATAGCTGAACTGAAATTGTAGCTCAAGGACTGTAGTCTACATATTAGGTAAATATCCATAATATTTAAAAGTAACTGGAGTGAAACCTTCATCCAGGGTCGCCATTGTATGACAAGAGACTAACCATCGTAAAATACTGCTAGGTTTCCCTAGATTAACATATTTGTTGTCTCTAACAAACGTTATCTCATTTCACCTATCTCTACCTAGTACTATATGTGCATGTTTACTTGTATGAAATGGTTTTGTTTATCATTTTCTGTCATAAGTTGAGAGAAGTCTGGCTAAGCTAAGATGTTGCCAAGTGCTTCTGTGGCAACAGATGCTTACAAACAACTATATTTGCATTGAAACATACCAAAAATGTCAACTACCCTGAACTTTCTCTCATGATTTATAACAGATGTTTCAAAACTACCTGCCAATTTCATGTAACTCATTTTAATGGAAACTTTGGATCCTAATCATAATACCTCTTTGTTTTTGGGTGACTTTAGGGTGAGTAAATGCATTTCAAGACTGAAAGTGACACGCTGATGTTGAACCAAGTTTTTGACATTGTATTTGAAGTTGAAACTCACAGAAGCAGCTGCACAGACTTCTGTGGGAAATGTTAGTTCAACCTTTTAGTTCATGTGTGGCTAGATACTACAGTAGAACTTTTTTGAAACTTTAGTTAGAAAAAGAAACCCATAGAGAAATTTACCTAGATATTATGACTGGCACACTAATTGATCTAAGTTGAATAAGAATAATTCTTGTAAGAATTGCAACAAGTAGATCTCTGACAACATGTTGATTCATACAACAAGTGGATCCCTGACAAAACATCTGATTGAATAAAAACATTATTTGAAAAGACAGGCTAGGCTTGGTAACATAGTACTGGCACCTAGACTTAGACCAACCTACCAACCTAGCTTTTAGACAGTTCAAAGTGATCCTTTTAATACAACAGAATAATCATATTTCAGCTATCTGGTTCCCATAGTACAAGCTCTGCTTAGTGTCTGCATTATTTATTTATTATATTTTGACAATTCTAATGAGTTGATGACTAAGCAGGTAGTTAAATAATCATGAAAACTTATTTATTATTTCTTAATTTCCTTTTTTTTTGTAATATCAAACAAATAGTAAACATGTACAAAGTTGCTAAACAAGTACCTTACCTACAGCTCTTCGTAACATCCGAATATTAGATGCGTCCATGATGTGGTAAGGTTGCATTCCTCATAATCTCAAAAGCGTACGAAATAATATAAGGCACCTACATGTACTAATAAGAATGATATCTGGTTCATAGAAAATAAGTAAACAATAGCATTTTTCTTAAAAGAATTCCCATGGATTGTAGGCAATCATCTAGTTTTTTGCTTCTATTACTGTATCTGTTTCATCCAGTTCTAGTTAGATAGATGAAACAATGCTAACAACAAGCTAATTATATCTTTGAGATTGGTTCATTACTACTTTGCTTCCGCATAATCAAATTATGCTTCACTTATCAAAGCCAAAAGATCAATTATCTTGTGAAACTGAACACTACATTAAATGAATAAAAAAAAGACTAATATGTGGGACGAATTGAAAAAAAAAAATGTATTTATCGATAAAATGAATGTAACAAAGAATTGTCTGCAACATTGGCAAAACAAATAAACACTGTCAACTTATCCAATGTTATACCTAGATAATAAGTAAGATTTTTAACTGATCTGTGGTAAACAGTGTTAGTTGCACATTTAAATGTATTTAATACCTATATTCCCATAACTTGTTTCTTAATGTGCTACTGTTTACCCCAATAAATAAATAAAAATAAAGCCAATTTATGAAGTAAAATAAATTGAAATACCTAGGCGAAGTAAGTTTCTACCTATTTGTATTAGTAGATCTGACTGAAATTGCAATTCTTCCAGGTTATGGCAAACTTGAACTTCCAGCAAGCTCCTAGAAGCCTAGGGAGTGGCGGGGTCGGCGGTCGCATCAGCTCAGGGCTCGTGGGCGGAGTCTCGGGTCATGTGACGCCGACGTTCGGCGGCGCTCTGTCGCCGAGCCGGAACCCCACGGCTATGCCCGGCGCTCCGCCCTCCATGGCCTCACGGTCCACACTCTTTGGACAGAGAGCGTTCGCGGACAGAAGAGTACCGATGCCAACGACACTTTCGCAACCTAATTCTAATTCTATGGTGAGAATTGCATGTATAACCATTCCTATACCCCTCCCCTAGTCTGAATTTTTTATTTTGTTATATTTTTATTATAGATAGCTAAGCATTTGGCTGCCATCACACCTTAATTTACTCAATCAGTTTAAACAATTCGTTTTGCCTTCGTGTCTCTCTCTAGTGAATGGAGAAACGATGACAACTTGTTTCAACTGTTTCTTGCGTAAAACTGCGACTTGCCCTTCTGTTAATATTTCTCCTTGACTAAACAGGGTTTTCGTAAACTGGCTAGTTTTTTGGCTATTTATGTGTAGCGTGTAGCTGTGGACTGGTAGTGGTGTTAAATTTATCTAAGCATATCTTTAGTCACTAAAGTATTTGCATAAATGAGAGTCATCCAGTCGCAGCTAAAAAATAATGTTGTGCACTATGCCAGTACTCTCAAACGGTAAAGGTAAACCTTGTGAGGAAAGCGGCATGTCGTAGAGCCTAGAAAAAAAGTTCGCAAACATGTCTCAACTGCACGAAAAGAGCCTGTTTGAGGCGCAATTAGAAGAAAAAGAACCTACTTGCGCAAAAACCTGCCCGCATATCAAGTGCGCATGATAAACTTGCCGAACTTTACACCATGTCAAAGTACTGTGTAGAATAGAAGAACTGATTTAAAAGGTAGATATTTATAAATACAATAAGACTCAGTCATGTTATTTTGTTACAAAAGCGGTATGAGTAACCGCCCGCCGGCCATTACAAACGATTTTGTATTTAGATATACGACAAAATTTGGTCACAAAGACTCTGGTTTTGGTTTTCAAATAAACGCGATATTCCGGTCAACATTGACTCTAAATGCTAACCATTGTTTATTTAGTCGTTTTTTCATTGACATTGTTTCCAGTTTTCGTGTGATTTTTGTTGCTCTAAACCTAAAGCAAAACCAAACCAATTCACAGTTTTGTTGGGTTGTGGTATGTATTTTTTACAAATAAAAACAGATTAAAACTTTTATCTTTTTATTATTACGACTTTACAATGATAATAAATATTCGAAAGGTTTAATGACCTCTGTGCGAGACAGTTGAACAGCTGAACAAATTAGAGGTTACAGATCGATTGCGCATCACGCACTAGTTATGTTTGATAAGATGGCTAATCAAAAATGTATTATGTACCATACCATATTTATATTCTTTCTCATAGTTCTTATGTCATGTTATATATTCTATTATGATTTTGTTATTGTTTTTCAGTCGAGTATGGGCAACCTCTCTCGGTTTAACGCGGGAAGCAACTACCATTCTGTGTTCGGTGAGGGCGGCGATACGTCGACGCCGTCACTTCTCGACCTTAGCGAGTTTCCCTCGCTAACGGCGCGGGGGGCGGGCGACCAGGCGCCCACAGCCGCGCCACCTCCCCCTGGCTCTAAACCTTACGGTGAGTTACAAACATCACTCTATCGCTCTTCCAAGCCATCTTGTGTTGAATACGGCAACGCCGTCGCTTCTCGACCTTAGCGAGTTCCTCTCGCTGACGGCGCGGGGGGCGGGCAACCAGGCGCCCACAGCCGCGCCACCTCGCCCTGGCTCTAAACCTTACGGTGAGTTACAAACATCACTCTATCGTTCTTCCAAGCCATCTTGTGTTGAATACGTCGACGCCGTCGCTTCTCGACCTTAGCGAGTTCCCCTCGCTAACGGCGCGGGGGGCGGGCAACCAGGCGCCCACAGCCGCGCCACCTCCCCCTGGCTCTAAACCTTACGGTGAGTTACAAACATCACTCTATCGCTCTTCCAAGCCATCTTGTGTTGAATACGGCGACGCCGTCGCTTCTCGACCTAGTTCCCTGCTCTAACGGCTCTAAACTTTACGGTGAGTTACAAACGTCACTCTGTCGCTCTTCTAAGCTACCCTGCGTTACATACGTCGACGCCGTGCGTCGCTCTTTGACCTTAGCGAGTGCCCCTCGCTATCGGCTCGGTGAGTTACAAACATCACTCTGACGCTCTTCTAAGCCATCCTGCGTTACATACGTCGACGCCGTCGCTCTTTGATCTTAGCGAGTTCTCTTCGCTAATGGCTCTAAACCTCACGGTGAGTTACAAACATCACTCGTCGCTCTTCTTAGCCATAATGTGTTAAATAAATCGACGCCGTCGCTTCTTGACCTTAGCGAGTTCCCCTCGCTAAAAGCGCGGGGGGCGGGCGACCAGGCGCCCACAGCCGCGCCACCTCCTCCTGGTTCTAAACCTTACGGTGAGTTACAAACATCACTCTATCGCTCTTCCAAGCCATCTTGTGTTAGATACTTCGACGCTCGCTGCCAACTCCTCTAACTCTAAACTTTACGGTGAGTTACATACATCAAGCACTACATACAACTTTACTGTATACGGGTTGTCTTCGGCGTAAACTATACAGTAAGTTCCTCGCCCCTCTGACCCTGACAGGATGCTTATTATTCTTATTTTAAAGTTTCCGAAGACGTGCGTGTTGCTTGAGCAAATGTTTACACCACACATCGTGACAACCGCGCATGCCATATAATGCCGCTTGATTGTTTTTATACTCATACCTACTTCAGTGCATGAGCCTTTTTTAGCCCAGCATAATAATACAGTTTTACTTGAAACATTGTAAACCAAAATCTGTAAAATGCATGTATTTACTGCGAATTTTTGTGATTTATCACTCAAAATTGTAATTTCCAATGTGTTTTTTGTATGACAGCGCTAGTGTGTTTGGGGGTCATTATCATTAATTCAAGAAGCTTTAAAGTGGGTGATCCATTGGCGAGCTAAAACCGACGAAGCAGTTAGCCAATGGTATAAACCGCCAATGGAGCACCTACAAAACCGCGGTTTAATAGGTGCTCCATTGGTGGTCTAAGCCTTTGGCTCGCTGGCTCGTCGGTTTTAGCTCGCCAATGGATCACCCACTTTAAACGGCTGACATATGAATGACAACTGACCCCCATTCTAACTAGCGCATACCGCCTCGCCTCCCGTAGAGCATGCGTTAGAACTCACACCATAATCTCTAATCTAGGTTATCTCTTCTATCCAGTGGGTATGGTGAAGCAGCCGACATCGGAACAGTCAGAGTTCACGATGTCGTCTGAAGACTTTCCTGCGTTACCCGGCACGTCAACGGGCGGGGTAGCCGTACCGGCGCCGAGTTTAGCCGCGCCCACTCAGGAATACGCGAACCATAACAGCGTGGACAAACCTAAACGGGGGATACAAACCTCGCCCGAAGGTAACAACTATACTATATTATTTACTTTTATATATATTATTGAGTGGCCTCTCAGCTCAGTTGGTAGTAACTCTGCCTTCTGAGCTGTAGTTTCGATCCCCACCGAGAGCAAATATTTGTGTGGTGAACACAGATGTTTGTTCTCTGTATCAACTATCTGGTTCCCATAGTACAAGCTCTGCTTAGTTTGGGGCTAGATAGTGTTGTTTGGGTTGTCTAATATTAATAATAAATTTATTTATAAAGGCTATCGACATCATTTTCATTGATAACGGGATATTTACTTAGGATAAAAAGCAGTCTGAATAAATATAGTTAATGTGTGTTGGTTGTACAAGCACTATGTTTTGTTTTAGTCTTTCTTGTTGAACATTTCAACACACCCGTAATCGTAAATTGCTAACATTTTAGTGCTAAAATTAGTGAGGTATTAATACTTTTCTATCCTTATTACCAATTTTACATAATCATTGAAAATTAGACAAAATTATTAATGGGTATGTTTGTACAAAGGTTTCAATTTTATTGTTTCATTCTCCTGAACGAATCCTTTGACAGCACGCGAAATGTTGCTACCACATAATCAGAAACAAATAAAACAACAACAGAATCGAAACCAACCAAATCGTTTTGCTATCTTTCATGTATGCTCTAACGTATTATTCACCTTACATGCTGCTATTTTTTTCCTGTATCTAATCATAAACTATTTCTCAAGTCCCTCCGCCTACCCCTCCAAAGGAAGTGTACGGTTTGTATAGAAAACAAAATACGTATAATGAAGTGGCTTTTCATAAACCATCTAAAGTTTTACCACATAATGATTGCATCGTTTAAAAAGCGACTTAATTGTACACAAACATAATTTATTTTCAACTGTTGAGCTTGTGATTTATTTGTTGCAACTTTTCCAGGCAAAGTAACGAATATACCAGAGACAATGATACCGAATCAGTTTGGTATCGTAGGACTACTGACGTTTATTCGAGCAGCGGAAACAGATCCAAACTTAGTTCAACTAGCGCTTGGTCAGGACCTTACGGCGCTCGGTTTAAACCTAAATTCGCCTGACAACCTATATCTCACCTTTGCTGGCCCCTGGGCGGATACGTCTTGTAGGTGAGAATTATATTTCAATCATTTACTAAAGTTCACTTATAATGTATTTCAAGTTAGACAATAAGGCTGCTGGTTCTCTCACGTTGAATCGGTGCTAATATCGGCACGGAATAAGGCCGGAAATCGGCAGCGCTTTGGGTTGACGATGACGTAGTTAAACTCGCGGGAAGAACCTGGTTTGAAGATGCAAAGAAGTTGAAGGACCAAAGAGGTTGGTACAAAACAAAAGAAGGCCTATACCCAGCAGTACGTGCGATACCAGGCTGTTAGGATGGATAAGAATATAATTATAACAAATTCTAGGTACAAAACTGAATAATCTCATACTGAACATTGATTCTCTATAATATCATGTCATCAACAAGTAATACCATTGGTTAGAACGTGGTATATCAGCAACGTCATGATGACACAATACTGTTTACATGTAATATTTTCGCTGCATTCTATTTTTATATCTGAATGACTGAAAAAGACCTTTTACAATACTGAATTATGATATTGCTGTGAGGTGATTACGTATCTTGTTGCAATCGAAACCTTGTTGCATCTCTCAATTTTGACATGATTTTAAACTTCGATTGCAATAAAAATGTGTTTAAACAAAACCCATCTTTGGCAAGAAACGATTGCAACAAGATGTAATTTTGACGTAATAGCAAATAAGATAGCGGCCGAATTTTTTTTTATACTGCTAGCTTATGGAAGAAGCATATGGCCCCCCTGATATTAAGCGGTAACCATCGCCTGTAACAAAGCACTGCCCTGCGTCCATCAACTTGAAGCTTACAGATGTTTCGCCTCACGTGCCAGTATTTACACCGGCACCCATGCCCTTCAAACCGAAACATAGCGATGCTGCTTCACGGCAGAAATAGGCATGGTGGTAGTACTTCCCCGGACGAGCCCTTAACAAGGAGCTCTACTACTACTAAGAAAATGATGACAATAAGATACGTGATTGCTGCTCTTTGTTAGTGTAATTTATTTGTTAGTATCAAACTGTTGATTGCAATATTACAATTGCAGTATAACACGATCACCCGAATGGTCTATAAAATGAATGAAATTATGTGATATTTCAGGCCGCAAGACATGGACTACCATGTGCCTCCCGAGTATCTGATAAACGGCTCCATCAGAGAAAAGCTGGCACCCCTACGACTGAGTCGATATAAGGAAGACCTATTATTTTATTTGTTTTACTGTTTTGTCGGTGATGTACTTCAGATTGCGGCAGCATCAGAACTGTGAGTATTCTAGCAAAACCTTAACATAAAAACATACATTTTATACTATTATAATAGCTTTTTAAGTTTTTAGAACATGGAGTTTCCTCTCGAAGTCTATCTTCGCGTTTTTTTTAGGGACTAACATCGATTAGCATTAGATCGATTAACTATGTATGTATAACAGACTTTGCATACAGAGTATTGACTGATTGATTGATTAGTCTGCTCTGCCTTCTGCGCCGTAGGTCGATCTCCAACGAGAACAAATATTTGTGTGGTAAATGCAGATGTTTGTTCTCTGCCTGGGCGTTGTATTCTAAGTGTATTTACAAAATGAACTTATATCAGCTATCTGGTTTCCATAGTACAAACTAAAATAATTTGGGAAAAATTAATTGTTTTTTTATTTATATTTCTTTGAGTTTGCATATTTATTAGCTTTTTATTGAACTCTTGAGCTCAAGAACGTTTGAGTTTACGTCAGTCGTTCAGTTCAGTTTTTAAGCTAACTTTGTTGGTCCCTTGAGCGTCGAGAATCACCCCCTGTCGGGATTACTGTATGTTATAACTTACTAAGGCCTGCGCACATCTAGGCGGTGGCGATCAGCTGAAAAGCTGTCATATTTGACAGCGTTTCAGCTGATCGCCATCACCATCACCTAGATGTGTGCAGCCTTTAACCATCACGTAAAGATTAAGGATCCTAGTGTGGCACGTAAGAGACTGTGGGCTAAAAAATACCCTCCCCCTATTGATTATGTTATGCCGGCAGAAGAACTACCAGCGGGTAACCAACTCCCATGGTCAACCTGGAAGTCTCTGAACAGACTTCGGAGCCAGGTGGGCCGCTGCAGGCATAATTTAATCAAATGGGGGTACTCCAACCACGCGGACTGCAACTGCGGAACCCCACAGTCTATGCCTCATTTGCTGTCTTGCCCAGAGTGCCCTAACACCTGCACGCTGAAAGACTTGACAGACGCCACGGAAAGCCCAATTAATGTGGCCCACTTCTGGGCAAAACACATATAGAGACAAAATATTAAGGGAACCATCGACACGACGAAGAAGAAGACGTAAAGATTGAGAGAGGTGCGATTGGATTGTTTCAGATACAATCGAGAATGGCGGTATCACATGGAGGAAAAGGTGTGGATCTCTCAAGCGCCCGGTATGCCCATGGTAGAGAAAACGTCTACGTACGAGCGCGGCACCTATTACTTCTTCGATGCTCACAACTGGCGCAAGGTAAATATTAGCACCGATCCGGCATATCGTACAACCTAAAGGTGGGTACAGATTGGTGCAATGTAACATGTAATGTAATATTCTGCCTTACATTGCATGTTCCCTGCTGCCTTGGACGTGTAGCGCGCGCGGTAACTACGAATCAGAACGAAAAGTCCTGTACCCGAAGTCGGAGTTTTGCTACCACATTTCGTTACCAAATGTTGTTTTCGTTTCGCCTATTTGTCTCTCTCTATTGTATGGTGAAAATATGAGACTGCAAAAATACGTTACGTAGTTAGAGTTTTTGTCTCATCTTTTTTCCATACAATGGACAGAGACAAATTATAGGCGAAACGGATACAACATTTGGTAACGAAATGTTGTAAATGCACTGGGACTTCGGGTACTGGGCACACTGCGCGCCCCTTTGTGTTCGTACTAAAAACCGACAAATCTCGAATCGAACCGCGCACGAGTTGTAACGCTCGGAGCGTGCGCGACCCAGGCGCAGTTCGTGCGCGCTAGGCGTCCACACTATGGGAATTCTGTTACATTACATGATACATTGCAGCAATGTAGACCTCACATTCTTGCATTGCATTGCACCAATCTGTACCCACCATAAAAAGATGGAAAATATGTGTCAAGTGCACGAAAGCAGCCTATTGACTGGCCTCTCAGCTCAGTTGGCAGTAGCTCTGCCTTCTGCGCCGTAGGTCGTGGTTTCGATCTCCACCGAGCACAAATATTTGTGTGGTTAACATAGATGTTTGCTCTCTGTCTGGGTCTTATGTTGTATTCTATGTATGTATTTACAAAAAACAAAAATATATAAGTATTATATCAGCTCAGTTCCCATAGTACAAGCTCTGCTTAGTTTGGGGCTAGAACGTGTTGTGTGGATTGTCCGCATTATTTATTATTTTATTTGAGGCGCACATAAAATCCTTTCACCACACTTGGTTCGGGAAAGCACCGATCTAACATGTGGACGTGCCAATGTAATATTTGGATGTACCATCAGCAAAAGTTCTGCCTTAACACCGGTGACGCTAGTTAGCTGGGGTGCAGGTTGTTATAGGTTTTAGAATTTGTGACGATCGATTCGTACACTGTCGTTATACTTTCTATGTTTTCATAAAATTATTACTATTGTTGCAGGTGGCGAAAGAATTTCACCTAGACTACAGCAAACTGGAAGGGCGGCCACAATTACCACCGCATTTGCTAACGTAGCGCCCCCGCACAGTCTCTCATTCTATTGTAGTTTTGTTATATAAAAAGTACAAGTTTACAAGCACCTTTTATTGGATATCTACCTTCCTTTTTGATCGAGTGAGCGCTGATGATGATGACGGAGCCAAGAACTGTTCAACAGAAGTCTTGAAAAAAATTACAATTAAGCAAGTATCATCTTCCTGACCTTATCCCACGCTAAGTGTGGTCGGAAGGTGGTCGGCATAACAGTAGGCCTACCATGAGCTCTGTCTCTGGTTTTGAGTCTGTTAGTTCTCACCAGTGCATTATACTGTGTGTGTGACGTTTTGACGTAGGATTTATTTAGTCAACACTCACACAGACTCAAAACTAGAACCATAGACAGAGCAAGACAGAGCTCATGGTAGGCCTACAGGTTTTCTTCTTCCATTCACCTCCATCATTCGTCATTTCAGTGCTCACTCCTTTCCTGTGCTCATGTCATCCTTGACGCAATCCATCCAACTTTTCTTTGGTCTACCTCTATAACTACCATCCACAATCCATATTATCCAATAATTTCCTCTTAATAAGATAGTATAGGATCCCTAGAAGAAGGACCTTCACCGAGCTGGTTATTTAATGAAACGTATTTTATATTTAATTAAACATACCAATAAATATATTCTATATGCGTTGCCTATCAAATATCAGTCCAGGTCCAGGATATGATTAATGAATAATTAAAAAAAATATAATGTTTTTTTAACATTCCACCGGTTTGTTTATTAGACAAATTCTATACCAATCGAAAGTATCCTTATAATATGCAAACGTTAGGTTGCCTATTTTTTTCCGGTCACAACTCTCGGGTAGCCAGGTTTATACAGGAAAATCGATACTAGCATTTTGCACCGGTATGTTTATTGAATAAAAATACTGGGGTCTATACTTTCGATTGGTATAGAATTTGTTTAATAAACAAACCAGTGGAAAGTTTAAATTTTTTTTTTTTTAATTATTAATTAATCATAATTATCCTGGACTGAAATTTGATAGGCAACCCATAAAGAATATATTTATTGGCATGTTTAATTATATATAAAATACGTTTCATTAAATAACGAGCTCGGTGAAGGTCCTTCTTCTAGGGATCTTAGACTAAGACTTTTTACGACTATTTGATGGAACAAACATGGCCAACCTGATGTTTAGCGGTAACCGTCGCTTATGACAAAGCATTGTCTCGTAGGGCACGTTCTTGACGTGACCTGCCCTGCGCCCATCAACTTGAGGCACTGCCCTGCGCCCATCAAGTTGAGGCATACAGATATGTTCAGCCTCACGTGCCAGCAATTTCACCGGCACCCACACCCTTCAAACCGAAACACAGCAATACTGATTCACGGCAGAAATAGGTATGGTGATGGTACTGGTAGTACTTCCCCGGACGAGCCCTTCACAAAGAACTCTCTAGGAATAAATTATAGTTTAAAAAACTAAAAAAAACGCTTTTATAACTAATTGAACTAAAAAGTTAAAAATAAAACTGTAATAATCAATTGAAAATTTATATTATTGTACAAAAAGCGTGAGGTGCTTTTTATAATAACTTCAGATTTATAATAAACTATTGATAAAATATTTACAACAATCAAAATCAAGCCCCCCACGCTTTTTGTACAATAATATAAATTTTCAATTGATTATTACAGTTTTATTTTTAACTTTTTAGTTCAATTAGTTATAAAAGCGTTTTTTTTTAGTTTTTTAAACTATAATTTATTTTTTACTTTTTAGTTTTTTTTCATATTATTGCATTGTCATCGACCTTTGACAGGTGTGCAAAGTTTGAATCAAATCTGATCGTTCAAAGTAGGTTTTTTTTTTATTTCTTTTCATTTTTAGGGTTCCGTAGCCAAATGGCAAAAACGGAACCCTTATAGATTCGTCATGTCTGTCTGTCTGTCTGTCTGTCTGTCCGTCCGTATGTCACAGCCATTTTTCTCCGAAACCATAAAAGCTAGACTGATGAAACTTGGTGAGTAGACGTATTCTGTGAACCGCATTAAGATTTTAAGAGCGTTTATCCCGAGCGTCGTGACTCAAGTTTGGGTAAATATACTCACCTAGCTATACAGTTACACCTAGCACGCACACAGCCGTCTGTGTTGGAGCGCGTATCATGCGCCGCATTGAATGAATCACCTTGATACTTTACCAGCTCTTAGTAGGGAATGTATTCATTTTTCGTAAGTAGGTACAACATTTTGTTGAATGAGTACCTACTTACGCAAAAACGGGCAGGTATGTTAAAATAAATCAAAATAATTTCGTGTAAAATACAATTTTAATATTTATCGTCTCTAAGTTTCATGGACTTAGCTTTTCGGGGATCAACAACTTCGGGTAATAGAAATTTATTATAAAAACTGACTAGCCGATGCTCCATGTTCTCGTTCCAAAATGTATCGTCCCTAATTATTTTTTCTGTCTTTAATTTAAAATTTTTGCCTGTCCACACAGCAAATAGACAGTAATTTCTATTCGTTACGTGCAGCTGCCCTTGTATTTGATAAAACCAGTCATGGCGTCGATTCACGGATACATCTATTTACCAGAATAACATTTTTTTGGTTAATAGCGATATCTGCCTCTAATCCGAATGCCGGACTAGGACATTTTATTTCGGTGATGCCATCATCTTCAATTAGTCCATCCGGCGAAGCACCTGTAACCATAATAAATTGAAAGAAAACAATGATAAACAAGGAATAGGTCAGAAATCGAAACCATAATGCGAACTCAGAAGAAACTACATAAAATCATTAAAAAAATAATATAATGCATGCAATAGGTCCCAATAAAATATGCAGTAGGTAGGTACTGATGTACGTATTTCGAACAATAGTACATTATGATATAAGTGCGGTAGGTTGAAAATTACAGCCGAGGCGTTATTGAAGCCCGAGCCGTAGGCGAGGGCTACAAGAAAGCAGAGGCGTTTTATAACACATTTGCGAGGAAATAAATAAATAAATATAAATATTGTGGACAATTCACACAGCACTACCCAGCCCCAAACTAAGCAGAGCTTGTAATATGGGAACCAGATAGCTGATATAATAGGTACTTGAATACATTTTTTGTTTGTAAATACATACTTAGAATACAATATAACACCCAGACAGAGAACAAACATCTGCGTTCACCACACAAATATTTGTTCTCGGTGGGGATCGAACCCACGACCTACGGCGCAGAAGGCAGAGCTACTACCAACTGAGCTAGAGGCCAGTCAAAATAAAAATTAAACGAATAAATTGTTTATCACTTGTTAAAGCAGTTAGAGAATTTGAAATTAAATGAAATGACATAGCAGATTGTAAATGTCATTTTATTTAATTTCATTCCAATTCATCCCGTTTCATTCAGTTTCATTCGGTTTCATTCATTTTAATTCAGTTTCATTCAGTTTTATTCAGTTTCATTCAGCTTCATTCAGTTACATTCAGTTTCATTCGGTTTCATGCAGTTTCATTCGGTTTTATTCAGTTTCATTCATTTTCATTCGGTATCATTCGGTATCATTCAGTTTCATTCGGTTTCATTCGGTTTCATTCGGTTTCATTCAGTTTCATTCGGTTTCATGCAGTTTCATTCGGTTTTATTCAGTTTCATTCATTTTCATTCAGTATCATTCGGTTTCATTCAGTTTCATTCGGTTTCATGCAGTTTCATACGGTTTCATTCAGTTTCATTCGGTTTCATTCGGTTTTATTCAGTTTCATTCAGCTTCATTCAGTTTCATTCGGTTTCATTCGGTTTCATTCGGTTTCATGCAGCTTCATTCGGTTTTATTCAGTTTCATTTATTTTCATTCAGTTTCATTCGGTATCATTCGGTTTCATTCCGTTTCATTCGGTTTCATGCAGTTTCATTCAGTTTCATTAAGTTCATTCGGTTTCATTCGGTTTCATGCAGTTTCATTCGGTTTTATTCAGTTTCATTCGGTTCCATGCAGTTTCATTCGGTTTCATTCAGTTTCATTTCATACATTTAGCATCTGGATAAACCGTACGTTATACCTTATTAAAAAGCAACCCGTGCGTTTTACATTACATTACCGCACTAGTGCGTAATGTATACATTACGATATTGAAATCGGTGAAATTAGAGACCTTTTACGAGCAAATGTGTTATAAAATTAATTGATTACTTTACAATCATAGATAGCTCATCAACTCGGTGCAAGTGGCTCCGTGCTTCGAACACTAGCTTTGGTATCGTGCGGATTTGCGGACTGGATGACTATTTGAAAGTACCCGCTAATTTCGACCTTTTTTTCGGCGTGTTATGTTTTATGATAAGTTAGCAATAATGATTTTCATAATGCAAATTATTACTACTTCTATCTCCGTGTACGTTTAATAAAAATGGGAATTGACTATAACATGTTACGTTGTAAAAAGTAACCCCTGGGTAACATACCTTTTAGCTTCATTAGCCTTGACCAAATTTTCGCAATTGGTGACGTACTCGTTACTTTTTTTACGTGATGTAGCCTGTAAGCGGCTTTTTTATGTCATATCTGAAATAAAAGTAAAGAATGAAACCTGAATTAAAAAGAAATACAAATTAAAAATAATTAACTATTTTTTGCGTACCAGAAACCGGGGGTAATTAAAGTTAATAAGTTAATGCAACACCATTACTTCAAAATACAAAAAAAAACTCACCAAAGTTTTGTTAAACAATAAAAAGTATCAAAACGTCCCAGTAGCGCTATAAACTCGTGAAGCTACAATACATTTTTTTGAGGCTTGCTGCTTGCTTGCAGCGACCGGGAGCGACGCACGTCCTACCTCTGAAAGGCCTCGGCCGGCACTGAGCGTTGACTTGATTCCGCGCCGATTATATAGCAATACGAAATAATTCATAGTAAAATAAATATTCATGTTATAAAAAAAAAACAAACATGTTTTAAAACGAACACTTCTTCATTTACTAGGCAAAAAAAATAACAAAAATACCTCGGATTTCATCATAAACTAACACGTCTAATATCTCCAAAAGTGGCTAAAAATTACTCCTTTGATTATTTTTTTCATGAATGAAAACTTACAGGAATCGTGTTTATTCTGCCACTAAGAACTAATAAAATGTTATTAGCTTTTTTATACGAAAATTTTATAAGTTTGTCGTTTATAGTTTTATCATTGAATCGCATCTGCGTAGACCATCAACCGAAAGTTTAGGAAAAACAGATGAATCTTATGAAAAAACTATACAACCATTTGAAAATGTTTTTCCCATATGATTAAGTTTTGGTCATTCCCAATAATATGAGGTCAAATTATCTTCTGTGCAAGTTACACATATTGTTTTATTGGCCGTCTGAAATCATCAATTTACGGATGAACGTTCTTAACACAAAAATAGAAAAAAACCTATAAATTTTGGGGGTCCCCATACTTGAAACTGAAACTCAAAAAATTTTTTTTCATCAAACCCATACGTGTGGGGTATCTATGAATAGGTCTTCAAAAATGATGTTGAGGTTTCTAACATCGTTTTTTTCTAAACTGAATAGTTTGCGCGAGAGACACTTCCAAAGTGGAAAAAAGTTGGTCCCCCCCCTCTAACTTCTAAAATAAGTGACTGATAAAGCTAAAAAAAATATATGTTGTACATTACTATGGAAACTTTCAACGATATTTGGTTTGAACGAGATCTAGTCAGTAGTTTTTTTTTTATACGTCATAAATCGTAAACCGCAATTTACCTTTCGACGAACTACTAGAACTTCTAGAACTCTATGTTATATTACTTACTGCTACGGAACCCTTCATGGGCGAGTCCGACTCGCACTTGGCCGCTTTTTTTTTATTTATTTTTTTCATATTATTGCATTGTCATTGACCTTTGACAGGTGTGCAAAGTTTGAATCAAATCTGATCGTTCAAAGTAGGTCTTTTTAAATTTTTTTTTATTTCTTTTCATTTTTTTTTATTTTTTTTTTCATATTATTGCATTGTCATCGACCTTTGACAGGTGTGCAAAGTTTGAATCAAATCTGATCGTTCAAAGTAGGACAAAATCGAGCTCAAAGGGGTCGGTTACATACATACATACATGCATACATACATACAGGTGAAGCTAATAAAAGCGTTATAAAAAGGGCCCTCATCCCTCCGCATGACATGCCTAATGCTGCTTTACCAAATCTTTTTAACCGACTTCAAAAAAGAGGTTATCAATTCGGTTGTATTTTTTTTTAATGTTTGTTGTTTGTTACCGCATAACTTCGTCATTTGTGAGCCGGTGTTGCCATTTTTTTTTTAATGTTTGTAACTGCGTGCCTCCGTCATCTAGGAACCGATTTAAAAAAATATTTTTTATTTGAATGGTTACTTACGTCCAGATTGTCCCAAACAAATTTGATTAAAATCGGTTTAGCCGTTTGACAATGAAGTCGGTTTCTCAAGTTTTTTAAACTTATAAATTATGGTAGGTAAGTTTGAGGTGGCAGTTATAGGAGTCCAAACACAATACGAACATCTCGCGATGAGCAAAAAATTTGGTTGATCGTCGCGAGTTTTTTATGTTCGTTCGGGAGGTTTGGGGAGAAACATTAGTTCTACCAAGAGTCCTAAAATCAAGTCACTTCCTTGACGATGATCCTTTCAATTGACTAGTGCGTCTCGTTTTGGCTAATAAAAAATTAAACACGCTAGTAATATGACAAATTAGGTACTTTATATTTAAAATCTCAAGTAAACAGCAATGGAATTTGTACACTAGAGTTAGAATCATTATCAGGCTGAAGATTTCAAGCATCTTATTTATAAATACATGTAAATGCTATAATGGATAAACAAACATTACTATGCGAATAGTGTATTTTTTAGCTACAAAATAACCTATGTTACACTTGGATGAAAACAATATTTTTTGACATAATGACTCCAGTACTTCATTAAGATGCAGGATGAATAAGCTAATGTCACTGCACCTTAATGACCCTCAGTCCACATCATCAGTACTGGTTGATGTTGTTGGTGCTTCCGTAGAGTCTCCGGAGCCTTCCGGCTTTTCTTTCTCATCATCATTCTTGCCAGGCACCCATAGACCAGAGTCTATACATCTCTTCATGAAGTAGATTGCTTCTGCTTCCGGCATCTTTGCTATTGTTGTTTGCAGCAAGGGCACATCTTGGGCGTCGAAGCATTTCTTGAGTTCCTGAAAAAATAAAAAAATACATATGTAATATACCACAATACTACTTTTCGTCACTTTTTTGACACCTTTTGTCACGTGTGTAAGCTGCCTTTGCATCAAATTATTTTTACTCAAAACAATTTTTTTGAGTTTTGGTTCTGACTACTTTCAAGATATTTATTGAAATAAATAGATGTTACACAAGTTCATAAGTAACAGAAGGCACTGTACTCTAAATCCTTATTTACCCATTTTGAGTATTGCAATAATATGTTCTTTTTTCTTTAGGTGGCAATTTTTTTTAAATTACTTACATCAGGCAGTTCTTCATACACTTCCACGGGATCCAGGCCTCCGGGACCAAGCCTGGCTTTTCTCTCCTCTTCCTCCTGTTCCCTGAGGGCTTCCTGGATTTTTTCAGCAGCACGCTTCTCGATTCGGGCCTTAAACTGCTTCAGCTCATCATCAAAGGAATCTTTATAGGTTTTTTCTGCAACTTGGATCCTGGAAGTTAAATGAGAAAAGATATATAATTGGAGAACTATAGGTAATAAGTGGCCGGCAACTGTTGGTGTCCTTGTCTAACATGTGAGTAAGAGAGGGACACCAATAGTTGCCGGCCACAAATTGCAGTAAAACATGGCCTGTTTAGAAGACCCATTAGTTAACACGAGACTCGACTCAGATTCATATCTATTCCAAACCAAAAAGATATCATTTGTGACTCAAAATATCTCTAATGTTGCAAGAGGGTGAGATCGCTGTGCAAGTGAATGCTAAATACTTTACTTTGCAAAGAATGCTCCAACACATCCCCGAGGGTCAACATCCAGTTGTTTCGACAGTTCTAGAATGTACTGCATGCAGATTGTCTGGTGAGCCACATGCGCCATAAGGTCATGTTTCTGAAAATACAAATTAACACATTTTATTTCATATTTGTATAGGCATTGCATTTGTGGGGACTAGCCTGGCTAAACAGCCACAGGAGATCAGCTGACTAATACCAAACCATATGCACTAATTTTGAACAAACTTCCTGTCACAATGTTGGTCAACCAAGTTTCAACAATTAATCATAATAATGCTAATTCTGAATTTGTAGACAATTTTTCCTCATAGTTTGGCACCATTCATTATTTATTTACCTCTTCCATTTCCAAATTTATGCACCAAATAACTAGGTAGTTGGCAGTTTCTTCACATACAAGCTGATTATGGTCCATCAAGAATTGTTTTGAGTCATCATATTTCCTCAGCATACCAAACTCTTTCAACCATTTTTCGTTTTCCCGAATAAACTTTTTCATTCGTGCCTCTTTTTCTTCCTCTGTCAAGTTTTCATCTTTAGGTCTTAGAGGCTTAGTGTTGATGACGGTTTTAGTGAACCCTGGCTCGCTGATTGTGTCAACATTCCAAGGAGTGGTTTTGTCCTTCTTTTTGAGTTCCTCTTCTTTTTTTAGTAACTTCATTTCTTGTTCCTGTAGCTCGGCAAGGGTTTTCTTTAGGGACTCGAGGTTAGGGCTATCTGGTTCGGCTTGGGCGATTTCCTTACGCGTTGCATTTATCTGTCTGAGGTTCTCGGTCTTTTTCTGTTTGTGTTCATCTTTCTCTCGGCGGCGCTCTTCCATCCGTTCGACTCGCGCTTGGTGCCGCCATCGGAACAGTGATGGCGTATCAATGTTTGGGTGGGTCTCGTCTTCATCGTCAGAAATCTGAAATACACCGGTGAAACCGTAAAACTAAGAAAACAAGGAATCGGTTTTACGACGATCACGAACTACATTGATAGATACTAACCTCAATATCTTTCCACTTGCTGTAGTCTACCATTGCTGGAGAATGTTGTTTACTTTTAGCTTTGAGAATTAGTACGCTTTGATATTAAACAAGATAATTCGTTCGTTTCAATTAGTTTCCAGAAAAGCACAGAAATTACTCGAACGACAAAAACTCTTGATTGAACGAATGAATGAAATAAAATAATAGTTCAAGTCAAGGCGCACTAATTTGGTGTTGGATTGGTTGAAGGAAACTTGCGCCATTTTAGGTAGATGGCGGTTTATAAAAAAACTAGCGGCCGCCCACGGCTTCGCTCGCCCCGTGGATTTTTCTTTTAAAAGTTTTTCCTCTTTTTCTCCGCTTAGGGAAATAGTTTTCCAACTTCCTTTCTTAGTGCACCCCTATGCTATAAAACGAACATACCCTCCAAGTTTCATGCTTCTAGGACTTATGGCTTAGGCTGTGCGTTGATTGTCAGTCAGTCAGTAACGTAAGAGTTTTATATATTTAGATAACTTCTTAAAATTGTCACTAGATGGTGCTAAAAGTTTTGTCTTCTATTTTAAACTTGGAGGAATTAGAAATGGAGGCGTCAACGTTTAAATCCACGAACAATATTTTCTGCCGAAATTGACGGGGGACGAGGTAAACACGCATGGCACACGCGCATAGCAAAATCCTGTTCATGTAAACACACACATTGACAATCCCGCACACGATCTTAAAATTTGCACACAGATAAAAAATATAACGTAGTTACGCAGTGTCAAGACTCACATTATGATAATCTCTAGTGATGGGCATTCAGTAAGACCGGTAAATTGAACGATGAATAAAATAATGAATGAAATGGCTTTTTAGGTACAGGGTACAGGTAATTTAAATAAGTTATGCACAACAGGTTTCACATTTTGTAACAGTCAGAAAATAAAAGAACTGAATTTAGTTGTTATGTTTTATTAATGGTTATAAGTTTGAATCAATAGTTCTCAACATGTTATAGCATAATACACATAAGTTTAGTCTTTTACTGAATAATTGAAAAAAATATATAAAGTGAAATCACATTACATCGCCAGCCTTCACATCACAGCGAAGTTTGTAGTTCTGCCTTCTGCGCTGGAGGCGTTGGTTCGATTCCCACCGAGAACAAATATTTGACATCTTACAAGGTCTGCTCAGCTTGGGTAAAAAATAAATGTACACAGAAATAGCTGTAATAGGCTTGCAGGACATTGGTCCTTATTTACGGCCAACTATATAACAATTAGGAAAACTGTAGAATAACAGAAATATTAATAATAAACTAAAAAAAAAATGAAATTTTTGGTTTTTTATTAATATTTTTGTTATTCTATCGTGTATAGTTCCCCCGATGGATCGATGACATTGTTAGGATCGGGGGAAATCGTTGTATAGAAAGAGCTCAGAATCTTTGATGATGATGATACTGATGGTGCATATTATAGTGTTAATAAATAATATCAATTTACGTTTACCGGTATTAAAAAAGATTGTAGGTAAATAAAACTATGTGTTTACTGGTTTTTAAAATGAATCAGTTTACTATAGATGTGGCGAATGCATTTCTGAGGATCTGCTTTTTTTGTCAAGAAAGACAAACGAACGTTTGTATATTTTTCCATAATAATATTTGCCAGTTCTAAATTGTGATTTATCAGCCCGTTTTCATAAGCGTGTTGCTCAATATTGGGAAAAAATTCAATTCCTGCATAATGCCTCATTGAATTTGCCACAATAAAGTGTGTTGTAACTCTTGAGCTCAATTGTTTATTATCATTCAAATTCTTTCGGATCTCTTTCTCACATGTTCGGCATAACTCAATTACTGACTTTGAAGCATACACCAAATAACCTCTAGTTTTTTGATAAATAAGGCTTTTTTCGTTAATAGGCCCCAAAAGTCCTTTGATACATGTAGCACATTTAACTAATTTCGATGCCGAAAAAGCAGCAAACCCAGCAATATATTCAATTACCTTCTCACCAAATGGCGATATGTAAATTTGGCTTTCGATATCGTTTAGGATTTCATCATCACTCTCAGAAACTTGCAGAGATTGCAATTCGTCCCAAGTTATACTTTTGTTAATCTTTTCGATGGCAGACGAACAATTAAGAATCATAATTTTCTCTAGTGGAATGCAATTAGAGCCAGTAGACGTTGTTTGTAATTCAGTGTGAATCAACAGTTTCTTGTAAATGGCTTCAAATTGGCGTGCTGTTGGGTTATCAGATTGGCCACCGTGACTTCGGATGACGGAAAAGAGTATTTCAATATGATCTTGACTAATTTTATGCATAGGGAGATAAGTCAGTTTACCTGTAAGAACTAAATCTTTAAACAAGTTTTGTGTGCTCTCTATACATATAAGAAAACCTAGAAATCCTGTGTATCTTAAAGATTTCAATAGGTTTTTACGCTCGGTTGGTCCACACCTCTTTTTTGTATCAGCAGAGAGATGCAACAAAACCTGCCTAGCCTCCTCTAGCCGTTTAAAAGCTTCTTGGTGATTTTCTGCATTAAGAGCTCTTTTATATCCATAACTTCTTGTTCGTGAATCCAATATATCGAATAAGTCATTGATTAGCCTTACAAAGTCAGCAGTAGCTTGGACATCCTCAAAATCTGGAATGTTCAATTCGGTCCTGCAGAAAATCAGAGAATCAGCCACACTGACGCTAAATAATTGCGTAGCCAACCTAACATTCATTATTTTGGTTTTGTAATGTACATGATTTGACCTAAGTTTATTGGCTAAATAAAACAATTCTTCTTCTTGCAGTTCATGAAGCTTTTTTATGTATTCAAATTTAATTGGCCGTTCTTCCTCGTCAAAAAAACATTCATAGTCTGAAAAGGTATTTCGCACTAATTTTATCATGTGACTAGGGTCTGCAAAAAAATGCACTTTCTGACCGGTTTGCGCATGTAAAAAACTAGTCTGTAGGTTATTTGGATCCAGGCAACAACCTAACTCTTCAGCCATGCCAAGATTAGCTTTTACTCCATCACATGTTAACGACTTTATTTCAACGCCGGTTTCGTGGACGAGAGACAAAGCTTCTGTGACTAGTCGTGCTTTTTGGGCGGCTGTATTCCCTTTTACTAAAAAGTACCCTATTGGAACTTTGAATATCTTATTAATACCAACAAGTAAGAATACTAAAGCATCGGTGGCAACGTCAGAATTGTCAGTATTGTCTTCAAATCCATGATTAACATATCCATAATACTTTTGAGTACGAGGTTCCCACTCTGGATGTACCTTTATTTTCATCTCGTCGAAAACAAGCGCACAATAAATTTTGTCATCGACTTCTTCAGCTCTTAACTTTATGGCAGTTAAACTCTCTTTGGTAAAACCAGGTTGGCCATCGATGGTGCTGTACCATTTGGAAAGAGTTCTTGGGTGTGGCAAACATGTTCCAAACGTTTTTCTCACGTATTTATAGGCTTTTGGTGAATAATAATGCAGAGTGAGAGCAAAAGATCTGAGTTCGGATGAATATTTCGTTCTTGGTAATTTGTCAGAGTTGGTTTTTTTCATCTGTCTCTTAAGAAGTTCTTTTTCCGTAACACCAATTTTTTCCAGTATGAGTTTTTGTTCCTTGTCTATCAATAGTTTTTGATCTAATTCTTTTAATAGTTCCGTTAATGTACTAACTTTCTTTTTTAAATATCTTGTTTTAGCCTGTAGCCTACGAATTTTTTTATTTTTAAAGCCTAATTCTGTTTTTAATTTCCTCTTTCTAGGAGTGTCCGCTAGTGATGTCGATGATGATGGTTTCGTTTTATCATGGATGTCAGCTGCGGAACCCTAAAAACGAAAATACTTAGTGGTTATGATTTTCTTAAATGCAGTTTGAACTCTATTATTTCAGAAAACTCACAAATAGTATAGGTTACCTACCTTCTTGATGTGTTGAACCGGACCAGCAAAAACATTAATTGGTGAAAGAACACCAATATTGGCCAAAGCTTTTACATTTTCCTGTAAGCATATTATTAACATTCTTAAACTGAAAACACTGAACCTAAGGTGTGAACAATAAAGTGTTAAAATTTCATTTGTGACATTCACTTCAATAGGCATAATAAATTATCAATTACCGTGCACTGACAGGATTTCAACGTTGGTATTGCACCTTTAATCAATTTTCTTCGGTTGTTTGCTCGAGTTTGAAAACTTTCTGCAAAATGTTCCGAGCAAATCACACTAGTTTTTGTTGCATGCCAAGTTGTTTTTTGGCCACAAAATTTTGTCCACTCTTCAAGCAACACCGGGTTTTTTGGAAACCTGCACAGGAAGTAAAGGAAATATAAAATAGGCAAAAAAAATGTTTTCACTACGCCCACGACTTTATTTTTGAGTATGATGTCATGTCCTATTTATACATTGATGAGTAGAGAGTTTGATGACTGATACCTAGGATACCCATATTGTGGGATTTGTGAATAAATTTAATCCGATTTTTCGTGGCGCAGCCATCTTGGGCCGATTTTCATCAAACATAACTAAGAACAATCCCGACTATTCACCTTTCAAACAAACAAAAAACTAAATTAAAATCGGTTGATTCGTTCGGGAACTACGATGAGACAGACAGACACACACACACCGCAAACTCATAACATCCCGTCGTTTTTACGTCGGGGGTTGAAAAGCACTAAATATGTAATTGGACAACACATTATGTGATAATAATTTAACGTTTATTTTATCATTCATTCATTCATCAATTTCATTCAACTTTTCCCAACACTATGCCTTCTACCAAGGTATAATCTTTGACAATGGTGTCGTAATACTGTCGCTAATCTGTCGCAACCGGTATTTCTTTTGGACTGAAATTCTACAAAATTACAAACACAATTGACAAAATAATACTCACTTGTGGTAGGAAATACCATGTTCCCGGAAGTTTGATGTCTCTGATCGTCTTTTACAAGTAACTACCATGCAATTCACCATTTTCACGGAGCTCCACTTCGCGACATGAAACGACACACAATGGCTGCGGTTGCGAGTGAAACAGTTTTATTAAACGGATATGATCAAGATCGGTAGATGACCGGCAGAGGGGAAAGCCCTGTTTTGACATCTCCATTTCTAATTCCTCCAAGATTTTAAAACATCGATGGCTCCACCCGATGGATCGACGACATTATGAAGACCGCGGGAAGGCGGTGGATGGATAAAGCTAAAACCGTTCTACCTGGAATTGTATGACCGACATGGAATTATATGATCGTAGTCGTAGGTACCTACCAAGGAAATTTGATGTACCACAGGGATTCTGTTGGCTGCATTGTAAATGTGAAAGGACCTCTAGAGAAGGAGTTTTTACCAGTAAGTAAAATAGCAATAATTTTCTTCAATATTTATTTTTACACTCAGGATAAGTCCTGTAAGAACTATCTATTCCGTTTTATACCATAAATATTAAAACCACAACTTAATTCTAAGCTAACTTTTGCTTTATTATTAATTCTTCTTCTTCTTCTTGGCCAGTGTGGTAAGAATGGTTGTGAATATAGTTGTGGTAGTGGACTCTGTCGGTGTGGTGAGATTGTAAGGCTCTTCATACATATGCTGGATCTGACTGTCATCAGGGATGCTGATTTGGAACTGCAGGAGCACCACCAGGTAGGTCACCATCGTTGCCAGAAGCTGTGACAGAAGAATATAGTTATACTTTTAGTTTCTAGACCATAATCTCATAAAACTTTTAGCCTCGCGAGCCACAGGCTCGTCGGTTTCAATGGATCACCCACTTTGATGATACAATTTGCGTGTGAAAAGACTTAACGCATTCACGTCTACGCCGTAGCGTAAGCGTAGCACATGCGTAGTAAGCGAGCTACGGCGATTTATGACTATTTTTAACCGAACTCAAAAAATAGGGTAGTTGTATGTTCGACTCATCGAATGTGCTTATGTATTTAAAAATAAATATTTTATGTACTTACTCATTAATAATTTCTACGATTTTCGTAAGTGTGTTTGAAATTTTTACGTACAGATTTGAAAAGCGTTCGGTTAACGTCAAAGAAGCCACCTAGGCTGATTTGCGAAGGGTTCATCTCGGTAGCTCGCAGGAACATATTCACCTCAGTCTGCGCGTCTGTGTTCATCCAGGATAGCTCTACCATTAGCAGCTTCTTTTGAAAGTTTGTTCGCACCTGATGAACATTTTGAAAGTAATGTATGTAACTATAATGGTGACTGTGGTGGCCTTGCAAATTTAGTGGCATGTAAGGTTTTTTTTAATTCTTATACTTGGGTAGGAGATAGGAGGCGATAGTCCAGTTACTGTACTTCCTGTTATTACCTCGTGTCGAACCTCATGTGCACTGTAGCAATTCAATAATTGATTTTAACTTTTTTGTTCTGGCACTGGGTACTCGTACTTGTCCTTGACACTTTATCATCCAGTTACTGTACGCACCGTTATTACGATGCCAATCGAGCCTCATGCACACTGTAGCAAATCAATAATTGATTTTTACTTTTTTGTTCTGGCACTGGATACTCGTACTTGTCCTTGACACTTTATAGGCCGAATCTGACTTAGCTAAGTCATGTTAGAACATATAAATTACGCACAAGGCGAGCGTGCCACGGTAGTAGCGGCCGTAGTGCCAGAAAATGTTTTTTTACAATAATTTCAAAGGGGCTATCCTGCTTAGGACAATTATGCATCGCTAGATAAATAAAAAGCAGCCAAGTGCGAGTAGGACTCGCCCATGAAGGGTTCCGTAGCACGACGAACTACAAGAACCTTTATATTATGTTACTTGCTGTATCATAATAAGGTTCTTGTAGTTCGTCGAAAGGTAAATTGCGGTTTACGGTTTATGACGTGTAAAAAAAAAACTACTGACTAGATCTCGTTCAAACCAAATATCGCTGGAAGTTTGCATAGTAATGTACAACATATATTTTTTTTAGTGTTATCATTCCCTTACTTTAGAAGTTAGAGGGGGGGGGACCAACTTTTTTCCACTTTGGAAGCGTCTCTCGCGCAAACTACTCAGTTTAGAAAAAAACTATATTAGAAACCTCAACATCATTTTTGAAGACCTATTCATAGATACCCCACACGTATGGGTTGGATGAAAAAAAAATTTTTGAGTTTCAGTTTCAAGTATGGGGACCCCCGAAATTTATAGTTTTTTTTTTATTTTTATGTAAAAATCTTAATGCGGTTTACAGAATACATCTACTCGCCAAGTTCCATCAGTCTAGCTCTTACGGTTTCGGAGAAAAATGGCTGTGACATACGGACGGACAGACAGACAGACAGACAGACAGACAGACAGACAGACAGACAGACATGACGAATCTATAAGGGTTCCGTTTTTGCCATTTGGCTACGGAACCCTAAAAAGTAGTTATTGAAATATTGAACTGCTACTGTGTACTTAGGCATTTACAATTTCACAGTGGAAAAAAGTGGATTAATTATAGTTTTAGGACTACCACAAGCTCTGTCTGGCTCTGGTTTTGAGTCGGTGTGAGTGCTCAACAGTGTAATAAAACTGTGTGTGTGAAGTTTCGACGTAGGGTTTATTTAGTCAACACTCACACGGACTTAAAACCAGAGCCAGGAAAGAGCCAGACAACGCTTGTGGTAGGCCTACTGGCCATACATCGACCGGACCCGTAATAATACTTGCATTGTGAGAAGCGTAATGAGCTTCATCACAAATGAAGAACAGCAAGAAAATGCTGCAGAACGCCGTCAGTGCCAACCCTATATCCTTGACCCCGAAGCCTTCAGAGATCTGACTCAGAAGACCATAGATCGACAAGGTGATGATGAGGAACAGGTAAAGGTTGACGAAGGTGAAGGTGTAGCAGTTTGCGATTCCAGTGTCACGAGCAAGCTTGCTAAGACGGAGCCAAAGTGCACGATATTGAGCTACTTTGCTAGCTGGTCCAACGTGACGAAGAGCCTAGAAACAGACACAAGTTTAAGCAAGCACAAGTGGCAACCAAATAGTATGACACGTTAAAAGAAAATCATCATCATCAGCCTGAAAAAGTCCACAGCTGGACATAGGCGTCCCCTACACATTTCCAGGAAGAACGATTCTGAGCCCTTTTCATCCACCGTACACTGTACTGACTGACGACATAAAAATGTCGTCAGTCTATCTGGTGGGTGGGCGCCCTACGTTTCGTCTTCGGGTTCGTGGTCGCAATTCGAGAACCTTTATTTCACAACGGTTGTCGGTTCTTCGAGCTATATGACATGCCGATTGCCACTTCAACTTACAAATTCTATGAGCTATGTCGGTGACCTTGGTTCTTCTACGGATATCTTAATAAAAAACAAATAAGAATGTATAATTAAATAAAACTTACGCAATAAAAGTCTTCGGCCAGAACGCTAGCACAAACACTCAGAGCTTCACAGAGGAGATACCAGTATCCCCCCAGCAGGTAGGTCAGTATTTCCAAGAAAACGTAAGGAACCAACTGCAAGACCTCGAAATGAACCATGGTTGCATGTGTTATGATCACAGAGGTGGTCGATAAGATTGGGATTATAACTGCGATTATCAATGCCTTCTTGTAAAGCTTCACTTCTATTGGTCGACCTGACAAGTTTCTGTATGCAATCTGAAAATAAAACAATATTAAATTCAATTACCTACTTGGTTATTGTAACAAAGGCATTTATGATAAGTTTATAGCAGATACATACCTCAAACTCCACCCATTCGTTAAGCACACCGGCAATCTTGGGCGTCTCATACCATATTATAGGAATCACGATCATAGGGAATAGATAAACTGTGAAGAGATATTCAATGACTGCCTCCTCAAATTTTCCCTCAGACGTCCGCAGGATCTGGACTTTATGGAGACAGAGGTAGAGCACATGGCCGATCAGAAACAGAAACATTATCGCCGAGTAGAGCATTGAGGTGGAGGCGATATGAAACTCGTTAGTCCCTGGCTGTGGTCTGGTTAAAGGAAGGACGCCCATGAGCCTCAAGATTGAAAATACGGGCTTGATGTTCTCGTATACGATATCCGTGTAGATGTTAGGATCAAAGAGGTTGTTTCGCATAGGTGCCACGGAATTGTTAGGCGTGACCTTCATGATCGACGGTGTGCGAGCTGGAGTCACATCTAAGAATACAACTTTACTCGGCTTTGTCTTGTCTTCAGCCTGAGTAAGGAAGCCATTTGGGATGATATTAAATGATTTAGGATAAAGAGTGTTGCTCGTATAGAGACTCATCTTGAATTTTTCAAACTAGGAATTAAACACGTCTAAGCGGTTTATATGCTGAACTGTGACTAAGGTGTTTCAAAGACGGAAGCTTGATGACTGTAGGGTGGAGCAAAGCCATATTTCATAAATTGACAAGTTGATTGCAGCCACGTAAGGTTATAAGTCGTCCTTGCGTTTAAATTTTCAGTGCGCACTTCACCTTGAGCCAAGGTTCTTTTTATTTGCTTTTGAGAATGTGCGGGTACGTGGTACGTTGTTACGAATTACTAAGTTTTGAGTTATAACTTACGTAGCTATAGCTACTTACCCACTCAAAATCATTGTTTAGCATAGAAAGTAAAAAATCTTGGAACACCCAGTTACCATGAGATGGATAAATCTTATGTGTGACTGAAAGAAAAATAAAGATACCCCTTTTAAATGTTTAGCCAGGTAAGGTAACTAATAAGGTGGATATGCGGCAAGGATTTGATAGCCAGACGGCATAACTAATTAACTTGCCTTTCTCTGGACTCTCAAAAAACTGGAAGCCACAAAACCAATTTAATTTACCAACGTCGAAAACCTGGTGAACATTGTCATGTAAGAGATTTTCAATAAAATATTACTTACCGCTTACATCCAAAGACAGTCCATGAACAGACAGTAAACTTTTATGGGCGACAAGATATGGATATAAAAATACGACGACACCACCTGTTCCTGAACCCAAGTCTGTGAATAAAAAAAAATAGGGAATCGACGCGTGTTCTAATAAACATACCTATATAGGTACTACACGTGGAAAACAGAATTCATTTATAAATTTTCTAGGCCATTGTTCTTTTTAGGGTTCCGTAGCCAAATGGCAAAAACGGAACCCTTATAGATTCGTCATGTCTGTCTGTCTGTCTGTCTGTCTGTCTGTCTGTCTGTCTGTCTGTCTGTCTGTCTGTCTGTCCGTCCGTATGTCACAGCCATTTTTCTCCGAAACCGTAAGAGCTAGACTGATGAAACTTGGCGAGTAGATGTATTCTGTAAACCGCATTAAGATTTTAACATAAAAATAAAAATAAAACTATAAATTTCGGGGGTCCCCATACTTGGAACTGAAACTCAAAAATTTTTTTTTCATCGAACCCATACGTGTGGGGTATTTATGAATAGGTCTTTAAAAATGATGTTGAGGTTTCTAATATCGTTTTTTTCTAAACTGAATAGTTTGCGCGAGAGACACTTCCAAAGTGGAAAAAAGTTGGTTCCCCCCCCTCTAACTTCTAAAGTAAGAGAATGATAATACTAAAAAAAATATATGTTGTACATTACTATGTAAACTTCCAACGATTTTTGGTTTGAACGAGATCTAGTCAGTAGTTTTTTTTTATACGTCATAAACCGTAAACCGTAATATACCTTTCGACGAACTACAAGAACCTTATTATGTTACATCAAGTAACATAATATAAAGGTTCTTGTAGTTCGTCGTGCTACGGAACCCTTCATGGGCGAGTCCGACTCGCACTTGGCTGCTTTTTTTATAATAATTCTCTTTCAAAATTCAGTTTTTTGTTTTATAATACTTATAAGGTTTTGGTAAATAATGTATAGGTAATTGTTATGTTGTAAACAACCTATAAAACTTTTTGTAAAATGCAATGCCTATAGGCAGTTAGGTTTTCATGAAATAAATTGCGAGAAATCCTCTTTACCAAGTTAAGAGTCGCTTTTCTACTACTACTGTGTATACCTTCAAGATCATCTCTTGTCCATTTTAATGTATAGAGATGCTGCAGTTTCTTTAGCCCACCTACCAGATGGACCGACGACATTGTTGAGATCGCGGGAAGTCGGTGGATGGGAAGAGCTCAGAATCGTTCTTCCTGGAAATGTGTAGGGGAGACCGCCTACGTCCAGCAGCGGACTTATTCAGACTGATGATGATGAAGATGATTAGTTTCATTAATCGAAGGATAAAAGAACGAAAACTATGCTCTGGTGAAAAGTGTCACTTGACCTTGCTACGAATTTGACCGTGACTTTCCAAAGCGAATACGTCATGGCAAGGCCCCTTCGCCTACAATACATTACATCGTAATATGTATACAACTTGACTACACCTAATAAACTACTGTTGTAAGACACTTGTACGAATAAACACCACGAACGTCTATTATGGTTCATAAAATGTAGGTGTGCAATAAATAAAATAAGGGTGCTGGCCGCATTTACATAAGAAGCAAGGTGGACGTTGTAAAAACGAATTATTTAATTTAAAATGTGCTGGTTGTTACAATATTGCAGTTGTTTTATTTGAAATTGTTTTAATTGGACCTAGGAACTCTACTATGGTGCCGTGGTCCAATTGCAAAGATAGTTGGGCCACGGCCCCTAGTAAAGGCCCGTAGTCCAACTAGTTGGACATATCAGTTGGACCACTGCCCCGAAACGGACCTTTCTATTGACCAAAATGTTGGTAGCCTTTTTTTTTATTAGTACATTGTTACCTGAGTGTTGAAAGTCACGTTTTTTGAGTCCCGAGACGGAGCCAATGGAGCTTGAGGGACTTAAAAGACTTTCATCCGAGGTAAACACTGTGCTTTTCATTACGAATACAAGGAAAGTAAAAATAAAAACATAAAAGAAAAATTAGTGAAAATGAAGCTTGAATTGCCGCCTTCCCAGTTTTTTTTTTTCTTTTTCTCTGGCGGGCCTTCGGCTTCGGCTCGCCAGCATTATTCAGCCATTATTTTCATTCTCATAATTTAAAAAATGGTAAATTGTTTGCTCAAATCTATGTTATTTTAAATAAATAGTTGAAGCTATATATTAATCAAGTAATTTAGAAGATATATTATTTATTTAATACTATCTTTATGTTACTTAAATTTAAATTTTACATTGCGCTCTAATTAGACTACAAAAACTTCTTACTGTTGTAATGGGTTTCCAACCTACTTGCTGAATAAAAAGTTGGAATTTGGTTCAACGACCTCCTTGCAGTTAGAAAGACTTTAGAAAGTTGGAACATGGTTGAATAAAATAGAACTTGTTTTTTTTTATAATTTGACAGCTGTCAGTAGAAAGCGATTCTCCCTAGGGCTGAAAGTTTCACTTTCAATTAGGCCCCTCAGGCAACTTCAGACCTACTTTCAGAGAATGAGTAATGAAATAGTATATTGTTACCTGAGGGTTGAAAGTCACGTTTTTGAGTACCGAGACGGGTTTGGCGCCAGAGGTAAACACTGTGCTTTTCATCTTCTAAATATATAAAACTCTTTCGTTACTGACTGACTGACTGACTCACTGACTGACTGACAATCAACGCACAGCCTAAACCGTTAGTCCTAGAAGCATGAAACTTGGAGGGTATGTTCCTCTTATAGCGTAGAGGTGTACTAAGAAAGGAAATTGGAAAAATATTTCCCGAAGAGGAGAAAAAGGGGAAAAAAGGTTTAAAGAAAAATCAACACACAGCCTAAACCATTAGTCCTAGAAGCATGAAACTTGGAAGATGTGTTCCTCTTATAGAGCAAAGGTGCACTAAGAAAGAAAATAGGAAAATTATTTCCCTAAAAGAAGAAAAAAGGGAAAAATAGTTTAAAGAAAAATCACAAAAAATTGCTTTACAAAATACGCAAAAAAACAGTAAAAAAAATCTACTACCGCAGCTTCTGTCACCAAATTTGAATACACACAAAAGTTTACATAAACCCCACCGTAACCACTAAGACAAAATCGCGGAAAACACCTATAATACCGAAACTAAACACCGCACCGCTTCAAAAAATGGCTAAAGAACATGCTCAAAACTATGGTAACCAGCTGGTCATGTCAAATTAAAAAAATCTGATTCGATTATACACCAACACGCATACGAAACCCTAAATTAGCCACTAATACAACATAAAATCACAAAAAATTGCTTTACAAAATACGCAAAAAAAACCATTAAAAAATTTTCAGCTACCGCAGCATCTGTCACCAGGTTTGAATACACACAAAGGTTTACAAAAAAAACAATGATAATCACTTAGACAAAATTGCGGGAATCATCTATCATACTTAAGCTAAACACCGCTGAAAAAAATCGGCTACAACAGCACTCGCCTTCAAATTCAAATAAACTCTAAAGTACATGCTCTAAACTATGGTAACCAGCAGTTGGTCACGTCAAATTAAAAAAATTGATTCGATTATACACCAACACGCATACGCAAACCAAAATTAGCCACTAATATAACATAAAATCACAAAAAATAGCTTTACAAAATACGCAAAAAAAAACATTAAAAATTTTCAGCTACCGCAGCATTTGTCACCAGGTTTAAATACACACAAATGTTTACAAAAAAACCGATGATAACCACCAAGACAAAATTGCGGGAATCATCTATCATACTTAAACTAAACACCGCTGAAAAAAAACAGCTACAACAGAACTCGCCTTCAAATTCAAATACACTCTAAAGTACAAGCTCAAAACTATGGTAACTTGCATTTGATCATGTCAAACTAAAAAAACCAGATTCGACCATACACCAACGAATACGATAGCCCAAATTAGCCACTAAAACAAATCACGAAAACGAGCTTTACAAAATACGCAAAAAAAACATTAAAAAAATTTCAGCTACCGCAGCATCTGTAACCAGGTTTGAATACACACAAAGGTTTACTATAAAACCAAAGATAACGACGTAGACAAAATTGCGGGAATTATCTATCATACCTAAACTAAACACCTCTGAAAGAAATCGGCTACAACAACACTCGCCTTCAAATTCAAAGACACTCTAAAGTACATGCTCAAAACTATGATAACCAGCAGTTGGTCATGTCAAATTAAAAATTCAAATTCGATTATACACCAACATGCATACGAAACCCCAAATTAGCCACTAATATAACATAAAATCACAAAAAATAGCTTTACAAAATACGCAAAAAAAAACATTAAAAAATTTTCAGCTACCGCAGCATTTGTCACCAGGTTTTAATACACACAAATGTTTACAAAAAAACCGATGATAACCACCAAGACAAAATCGCGGGAATCATCTATCATAAGTACTTAAACTAAACACCGCTGAAAAAAAACGGCTACAACAGCACTCACCTTCAAATTCAAATACACTCTAAAGTACAAGCTCAAAACGATGGTAACTTGCATTTGATCATGTCAAACTAAAAAAACAAGATTCAATTGTACACCAACGAATACGATAGCCCAAATTAGCCACTAAAACAAAATCACGAAAAAGAGCTTTACAAAATACGCAAAAAAACATTTAAAAAATTCTGCTACCGCAGCATCTGTCACCAGGTTTGAATACACACAAAGGTTTACAAAAAACCCCATGATAACCACTAAGACAAAATTGCGGGAAGCACCTATCATACCAAAACTAAACACAGCTGAAAAAAATCGGCTACAACAGCATTTACCATCTTTCGAACACACTTTATATAGTTTTGAATGCAAACTCAAAACTAAGGTAACCAGCACTTGGTCATGTAAAACCAACGCATACATAACCCAACTTAGCCACTAAGGCAAATTCACAAAAAATAACTCTAAAAAAATACGCAAAAAACAGTGAAAACATATCAATAGTTGTCCGCTTTCCACCATAAAATAGTTTCTTTTAAACGAACTCAAACTATGACTTTATACTAACCACGCGGACGAAGTCGCGGGTGACAGCTAGTTACGAATACAAGGAAAGTAAAAATAAAAACATGATAGAAAAATTAGTGAAAATGAAGATTGAATTGCCGCCTTCCCACTATTTTTTTCTCTGGCGGGCCTTCGGCTGGCCAGCATTATTCAGGTATTATTTTCATTTTCATAATTTAAAAAATGGTAAATTTTTTGCTCAAATCTATGTAATTTTAAAGTAATAGTTTAAGCTAAATAATAATAAAGTCATTTAGAAAATATATTCTTTATTTAATACTATCTTTATGTTATTTAAATTTTACATCGCGCTCCAATTAGACTTTTTAGACTTCTTACCGTTGTAATGGGTTTCCAACCTACTTGCTGAATAAAAAGTTGGAATTTGGTTAAATAACCTCCTTTCAGTTAGAAAGACTTTAGAAAGTTGGAACATGGTTGAATAAAATAGAGCTTGTTTTTTTTAATAATTTGACAGATGTCAGTTGAAAGCGATTCTCCCTAGGGCTGGAAGTATTACTTTCAATTAGGCCCCTCAGGCAACTTCAGACCTACTTTCCGAGTATGAGCAATGAAAAATTATAATATAGGTTAAAATTACATAATAGGAATTTGAATGAAATGTTACTTTAACTTTTTATTAAGTTAGAAACTGGTAAAACCAGGTTCTGCTAACCTGAGTTCTATGGTAAATGTAGACGATTAATGAGTGGTAAACGTTAAGAGGTAGCTACCGGGTCTGCTTGTAAATTGAGCGTGAAATAGACAATAAAACAGGGTGACTGAAATAAATGACTTTCAAAAGTTACCACGTGTAATGTGCACGAGGTTAGTGCCCCTGCTTGAAAATTGGGTGCATGGTGTCATTTATTTTGTGCCATTCATCTAGAGCTTTTGTATTTTACCGCCATACAAAATCCATGTAGTCAGCACAACGAGTTGATAAATTTCTAGAAAATGTTTTTTTTTTTTACATGATATAGACCAGCCTTTGGCTACAATCTCACCTGGTGGTAAGTGACGATGTAGCCGACGATGGAGCAGGATGGTCTAGAAGACACCTATTCACTCTTGCCTTGAAGAGGCCTAGCATGTTTGTATGTAATTAACATGTAATTTAGAGTTAATAAAAACTGGTGTAAATCTTATGAGTGGTACTCACTTTATCATAAAACAACTCAAGTTTTTCACTGAGCGAAACATTCCAAAAATATTATCTTACTAGAAAATGTAACCAATACTTTCTTTAGTTTTTAAACTCGAAAAAGTTTCCGTAATTTCACCAAAATTGTTTTACTTAGTTTTGCACATTCTAGTCTATGTGCGATTTCATAGCTAAGCCTAGAATAAATAGAAGAGAATTTTGAAAATTCAAAGTTCCACTTGAACGTCATCTGGGTTTGGATAGAAATCATAATAGCTATTACGATTTCTACTAAACTAAACATCCCCGCTGCTTTACCAGCTCACAGCTTCCACGCTTTAGTTCTGGTAAGAGCAGAGGCACAGACGTATATGCTTAAACGTACTCTGCTGTTAGGTAATATAAATCATTATCAGGCACAGAAGAACCACAGAAGCGTGCATGCGTCAGAGATGCGAATGTTGTGATATATGTGCGGGGTAACACGAATGGATAAAATACGAAACGAGTACATCAGAGGAAGTTAAAAGTAGCACCAGTAGCGAAATAATTTAAGTTTAAAAAACTTGAGAAACCGACTTCATTGTCAAACGGCTAAACCGATTTTAATCAAATTTGTTTGGGACAATCTGGACGTAAGAATAACCTTCCAAATAAAAAAATAATTTTCTAAATCGGTTCATAAATGACGGAGGCATGCAGTTACAAACATTAAAAAAATTATTTAAAAAAAAATGGCAACACCGATTTTAATAAAATTAAAATGGGACCAATCTGGAAGCAGTACCTTTCAGATAAAAAAATAATTTTTCAAATCGGCTCACAAATGACGAAGTTATGCGGTAACAAACATAAAAAAAAAAAATAAAAAAAAAAAAAAAAACATACAACCGAATTGAGAACCTCCTCCTTTTTGATTGGAAGTCGGTTAAAAATGAGAAGCAATCGCCTAGCGTGACAAGGACATTGGACATGTTATGAGGAGAGAAGGATGTCATGTGACGAAAAGAGGGTAGGTGATTAAAAGGTAGAGGTAGGCCTAAGAAAAGATGGATGGATTGTGTGATAGATGATATGTCCAAGAAAAGTGAGTACTGAGATGACAAATGATAAGAGATAATGGAAGAAAATGACACGTTGTGACGACCCCATCTAGTGGGAAAAGGGCAAGAAGAAGAAGATCAGAGATCAGCACTACGCTCGACAGTAACAATAACAATGTAAGTGAGGCACTTACATACAACAAGACACAAGAGTGCTTATCTAGCCGATATAAAAACATCCCTCAGGGAGTAATCAAGAAGAAAGGTTAGCCCTCGGTTACCCCCGAGAGTTTCTTAAGCCGAATTTAGACAATCGAATTTAGCTGCACCGCCGGGTTAATCGAGGATTAGGCAAAGTGGTCCCGTTTCGTTGATGGAAAACCTTTACAGGCGTATTTCAAAAACTCATTACCTTGATCTTAAAATCAGTCAAGAGAAGGGTTTGCCGTAATTATTTACAGGTTAAATGTTTAAATTAGTTGCTCGAATAGTCGGAATAATAATCAGACAACTATAAAATGCATATTACAAAAATGAAACATACAACCGAACCTCCTCTTTTTTTATTTGAAGTCGGTTATTATGGGCGGGAGTCGTAATATCTGTCGATCTAACGAAATTCCGATGGAGTTGAATGGGTACTGGCACGGCAGACGGATTGATAGAAAAGAAGAGTTATTTAGGGTTGGGTTGCGTAGCAAACGTCTCTAGAAAATTTAATGAAATTCAGGATTCGCTAAGGTAGGTAAGGTAAAGCAAAAGTTTTGTAAAAGTTATCGAATCAAATCGAATGTTGAAATTTATTTTGCGGCAGTCCGATGACTTTCAAATACCAATGAAGAAATAGAATAAGTTGTTTCTACCTTCAAGGTGTCGGACGTAGGGGAATGCATCGTAGGGAAGTACGTTCTGACGTTAGAACGTACGATCTGCGAGAAAATAAAATAAATATTGAGACAATCCACACAACAATATATCTAGCCCCAAATTAAGCCGAGCTTATATTATGGGAACCAAATAGCTGATATTATATTTTAATTTTTTTTGTAAATACTTATTTAGAATACAATATAACACCCAGACAGAGAACAAACATCTGCGTTCACCACACAAATATTTGTTCACGGTGAGGATTGAACCCACAACCTACGGCGCAGAGGGCACAGCTACTACCAACTGAGCCGAGAGGCCAGTCTAAAATGATTTGTGGTAATGGATTATTTGCTTGTTCTATCATCAATTTACACTGGCCTTTCAGCTCAATTGGTAGAAGCCCTGACTTCTGCGCCGTAATTCGTGGGTGCGATCCCATCGAGAACAAATATTTGTGTGGTTAGATGTTAGTTATCCGTTTGGGTGTTATATTGTATTCTAAGTATGAATTTACAAAAAATGTGTTTAGGTATCATATCAGCAATTTGGTTCCCATGGTACAAGCTCTGCTTAATTTTAGTATTTATGGATTGTCCACAATATTTATTTATTTGTAATTATTTAATTTAGACTGTCATGGGCTGAAAACAGTTTTAACTTACTAAAAATTAAACCTGTCTCTTAACAAATAAATAAATAAAATAAAAGTTTATTTATTTTCTCTCACAAAGTACATTAATTAATAGTAATTATAGCAAACAAATACCGATACAGTAGGATTACTTCGTGAGAGACTGGTGCCGGAGGTAGGTTCGTGAGAACCTGTAATACAAGTCTCTTTCCATCTTTCTACAAAATACCTCCTGAATTTACCGAAGTGCAAGAAAGTTCCCTATCTCGAGAACGTGATATCTGAAGGCGGTACCGATTGAAATCCCAGTTCCGCTCAAGAGGGCCCCGTCACTCGCACGCGGCCCTCTATCGCGTCTCCCAGATCATCGATAGCCAAGTAATTTATTACTCTACTAGCTGCCACCCGCTGCTTCGCTCGTCTGGACGGTTAACTTTGGCCCTTTCTCTTTTCAGTCCTTCGTTACGTTGCCATACACATGACATCACTTGCCATGACATGAATCATCATGTGATGATAAGTAAAATTACACAAAAATATTTTTATTTTATTTTATTCGGAAAACAAACAGTACTACAAACTAGGCAATAACAACATAAATATCTAATTACCAATTAAATGCTTACACTATCTTAAGGGTGTTATTAATAATCCTGGCGCAACGCTGGAGTAGTTAAATCGTGTTTTGTCACATTTGTTCGAGTTGACAATTGCATGCAAGAGACAAAACACGGATTAACTAGTCCAACGCTACGCCAGGATTATTAATAAGACCCTAGGGGTGTTATTAATAATAATAATAATAATAATAATCTTTATTTGGGCTTCACAAAAATGTAACCTAACAAACATACCATGTACTATTCATGTAGTTATCTACAGCCTACCTTATTTTAACACACCTCCAAAATTCGCAATCATAACTTACATTATAAAGTTACACATTATTAGAGATAAGACTTGACTCATGCAGGCACAGTGGTATTGGGCAGGTACGCAAGTAGATAGGTAGTATCGTCATGGCAATCAAATATTACGAGTACATGGCTGAGCTCTAACTCCTAACTAAGTTTCCTTGTGTTTAGGATATCAGTACCCCTCCTTGTTATCGGTCAGTTCAAATTGCAGTTTTAATTAATTAATAAATTTAATTAATAATCCTGGCGCAACGCTGGAGTAGTTTAATCGTGTTTTGTCACATTTGTTCGAGTTGACAATTGCATGTCAATGCAAGAGACAAAACAATTGTCAACTCGAACAAATGTGACAAAACACGATTTAACTACTCCAGCGTTGCGCCGGGATTATTAATAACACCCTAAGCGTTTTTCGCTTCTGTGATTATGCCTACCTAAGTCTTATTTGCGGTTAGGTACAATATAGGCTGCGGTGTTCTCTCCAAATATTGTAAGTATATTAGGTTAAATAAGTACTAACAATTAGATTTATTTTATTTTAGTTTTATTTTATTAAGCAGTTTTTTTTGTTTAACAATTTACCTATAACTTTTGAAACTATCATGGTTTTTAACACTATTTTTATGAAACGACGGGATATTTGCCATGATTAAATTTTTCTGAGCTGACTTCCGATATTTCGGCACAGTTGCATGCACCATGATCACGGATGAACTCATCATCATGTTAAATATCCCGTCGTTTCATAAAAATAACAATTTACCTGTAACCTACAGGTAAATTATGAAAACAAAAATTTTATATATTTCGATAATCTATACAGGGTTATTCATTATTAGCTGCAAATACTCAGGAATTAGGTTCAACAAATAAAATAAAAAATATTTATGAAATGATTTTTTTTAAGTTTTGTTATGAAAATCCCGAGAAAATCGATAAAGGAATCATTGGCGCCTGACCTATTTTGACCTTTGATCCGCGCCCGCGCGCCGTGAGTGACACTCTGCGTTCAGTCACCGCCTGGGTGGGTCATCGTCCTGTTCTCCATGGCAATCATTATGCAATAGCCGTAAAGAAATTAATAAAAATAAAATTTTGATACAAAAACTTGAAAAAATTTTTGATCAAATTTAAAAAAAAAAAATCATAAATATTTTTTATTCTATTTGTTGAACCTAATTCCTGAGTATTTGCAGTTAATAATGAATAACCCTGTATATATAAATCTTTCGTGTCACAATTTGGAACGCGATAAACTCCGAAACTACTGAACGGATTTCGATAAAATTTTGCAACTGCCTTTAATATGGTCGGACTTAAAATATAGGATAGTTTATATTCAGTATTTTGGTGTTATTAATTTATAAAGGGCAAAAGTTTCGAAATCTATGTCTATCCCTTTCTATCACGTAGGGACTTATATATGTCTATCCCTTTCTATCGCTTAGGGATTTTTCGGAAAATTCTCGACTTTGACGAGGAACGAACGCTCTAGAATGTCTTTGAGGTTCTGGAATGATCAAATTTAATTCGAAGACTGAAATTATTCGGCTAGCATCCGGAATGCATCCAAACGTTAGTAATCCAGAATTATCTAGAATACTCAAATATACCCATGCAAACGGTTCTGAATTCTAGATTTGGACAAAATGTTCTAGAAAATAGTGCTCCTAATCGTTATAGAATGTTCTTTCATCATCATCATCAATTGATATCAGTCCACTGCTGGACGTAGGTTCACCTTGAGTAACATAGGCTATATTTATGTGTTTAAAAAATAAATGTCCACCCGTGCGAAGCCGGGACAGGCAGCTAGTATTATTATATTTCGATACAACATCGCTTATCAAACCTGATTATGTATGGAGAAACAGCAAAGCCTTGTTGGGATTGCGAAAACGGATGTGACAAACAAACAACTTTCGTATTTCTATATTAGCAAGAAGGGATAGGACAGCTGAATCAACCAACCACTGGAATTCTTGATTTATGGAAATTGGAAAATGATGAGATAAGAGAGTCAAAGTATGAAGCGGCAACTTCATACTTCCTTGTATAATATCTTTTTGACAGGCCTCTCAGCTCAGTTGGTAGTAGCTCTGCCTTCTGCGCCGTAGGTCGTGGGTTCGATTCTCACTGAGAACAAGTATTTGTGAGGTGAATGCAGACGTTTATTCTATGTTTGGGTATTCTAAGTACCTATGTATATACAAAAAAAAATATTCATAAGTTCATTTCATTCATTCATTCATTTCTATATCAGGTATCTGGTTCCCAATAGTTACAAGCTCCGCTTAATTTGGGGCTCGATAGTATTGTCTACAATGTTTATTTATTTATTTATTATTTATCTTGCACGGATGGGTAGATAACCTTCTCTGCTGTCCTAAAAATAAACTATTTAAAAAACATGTTCATAAAACACTGTTTCCGCAGAAAAAACAACTCAACTTATTAAAAGTTAGTCGTGATACCGTCAGTTTTTCCCGCTTTTCCTCACAATATTTCTGACACTTTGCTGTGTCAGAACTTTTCGGGCTGAATACGTGAATCTTCCTCCAGAACCGGAAGTTTATTAGTGTGCATGGTATTATGTTACCTGCTCACACAAATTGTTGGAGTTTGCTTTAAGAATACTGTTTTCAAGTTGGAAAATATTCTTATGTTGAAAATGTTCATAGGAGTAAGTTTACTCGTATAAAGACCAGCGCTGTTTGTATCGAAGTGTTATCGCCTTGATGTGGCCGGGCCTTAATATTCAAGAACAACAAATCCGGTTCAACAATAAAAACCCCGAACCAACTGCGATTAACTTTAAATTATAATAATAATTGTTATTTAGTGTATTTTACTTCATCTATCAATCTTAAAAAAAAAGCAAGCACCTGATAGAGAAAAAGTGAACTTTGGTTTTGTTGCTCTCAAACTTCATAGATTATGCAAATAGATCGTCCTAACTGACTTTTTGAACTCTCCCAAAGTGTCGTTTTAGTGAAACACATGCAAATCAATAAAGGTTCTCATCCCCTTTAGCTTAAGGTGCGCAAATAATCTAGTCCATTAATTAAGTACTATTATTATCACTAGCAGTTGGTGACCGAGCTTTGCTCGTTATTTTTTTTTTGGTAAATTGTATTTTTTAGAAAATATATTTAAATACGAATTACGAATACGAATGAAATATGAATAATATTTTCTTCTAAAATAAAATAAAAAGGGTGGCAAATTCAGATGACCCTGGGAATATAAAATACCTATAATAAAGCAATCAAAATACATGTTTCATCATATTGCCATAATTTTTATTACACTATCTATCTGTTGCCGTACTTGTTTTACAAAGCGAAGTTCCTATTCGCTATCTCATGTTTATACGTCAACAACAGACATCTCGTAGATTTATATTTATTTATGTAATACTAGCGGCATGTCCCGGCTTCACACGGATTATCATTTAATTATTAAACACATAAATATTGCCTGTTTTTAGGGTGAATGTAGCTTTCCAATGGTAAAATAATTATTGAAATCGGCACAGTAGTTTTTGAGTTTATTCATTACAAACATACAATATATTAGTATAGATGAGCCCAGGTTTTATAAAGTGACACAATATGGAGGGTGCAGTGTTAAAACCCGATAAAAGCAAAAAAAAAAATTGTTTATAACACTTTATCGGGTTTTGTCGAAAACAAACTTTCGATATTTTTTGCATTTATCGGGTTTTAACACTGCACCCTCGATATAGTAAACTAAATACGAAAGCAAACGCAGACTCAAGGTACTGAGTAAGGGCCAGCGAGCGCCAGTGGTCGTTACACTGCCCCTAGGGACTAATCAGCACGGTTCTGTCTTCCTGTGATTTGTGAATGAGCCAGCATTATCTTGAGCCCTGGAGACAATGAGACAATCGTATCAGTTTTTGCTGATTTTATTCCCGACGATGTTACTTGTTACAAGGGTATTTAATAATACAGAAAATACAACACAGCTTTTGTAATGCCTGCGTTTCATTAACTTAGAGTGGCACCACACTGGAACTTCACAGCTATTTTAGATTTTGTTTTGTGAAAAGATCACACAAAAAAACAGTACAGTAGGAACCAAACCGTAGTTTGTTGCATGCGATGTTTTTATAGGCTTGGTCGAGTAGAATTAAGACGTTTTAAAGAGAACCTTGTGATGATACAACTAAACAAATTTTAGAATTTGAATTTGACATACTTATTTCGTTACTCTGGATACGCCCGTTAGCTGAATGATACTCGCCAGTTCTAACCTATCCCTAAATAAACTAATCTATCCCTACTACAACTAAATAAATTTTAGAATTTGAATTTGACATACTTATTTCGTTACTCTGGATACGCCCGTTAGCTGAATGATACTCGCCAGTTCTAACCTATCCCTAAATAAACTAATCTATCCCTACTGGCCAGTTTTACATATCTCTACTTATCCATCCCTACTGGTAGAGAAGAACTGATTTTTTTCAGATATTACTATTATGGAACACAAACGTGGTCGTTTTACTTCTATGTATTTTTACTATAAAGTACTATACCTTCGTTTGTGCAATCATGATCTAGCATTATCAGGAAAATATTTACGTTTTACCCTCATTATGCTGACGTCATAGCTCGATAGGTACAAACCACAAAGTTTTTTAGGCCTACCACAAGCTCTGTCTGGCTCTGGTTTCGAGTCTGAGTAAGTGATGACTAAATAAATCCTGCGTCGAAACGTCACACACACAGTATAATACACTGGTGAGCACTCACACAGACTCAAAACCAGAGCCTGAGACAGAGCCAGACATAGCTTGTGGTAGGCCTTCTGCTGCTCAGTCATGGCTTTGGCAATTCCGTATTCACTCCATCGTATTCAAAGATGATGTAATGAAGTATAAAGTAACTTTATTTTCCAATAGATTGAAGCTTCAATCGTTGGGTTTGTATTCTAGAGAGCAAGAAACCTTAAACCTTTCGTTTGTGAGTAGGGGAGGTCAATTTTAGGATGGGTATTCAGGGATTTCCTCGAGCTTAACAGATTCGGTCAGTCATAAAGTACTCACTTGGCAGGTGGTTTGGTGACCGCAGTGCCGCTGTTAAGGGGCTGAAAATCATCAAACAAGTTTTAAGTTTACTTGTTTGAAACTGAACTGAAAATCAAATTAAAAGCATTTCAACAAGACAAGTATTACACAAGGATGATATACCACTGCTATATACTGTACATAGGTAACAATGACATAAATATTAACCATCGCTCAGCTTATGCTACTTAGGGGAGCGCTATATAGCATACTATAGCGCTGGTCTTCCGTGACACCAGTATAGTGCGACACAGCGTAAAAACTGCGACTCACTTATTTTTTGTACAAACAAAGTCCATAAAATGTATCATTTAGATTATTTATTCTCAGAAGGTTTATTATGGTTAGATGTAAAATCACTAGCTGTATTTATTAAAAATCACAATCAAAAATCAAAGCTAAAGTATAATTATGATCTTACAAGTTTTCCTTATCGATTTTTTACTGTTTGATAACTAGTGAAACCTCTGGTCAGCTCCTTAAGTAATCAGGAGACTGTCTATCTCTTTGTGGATACAATATTCAATTCTATAATTCTATACAATATTCATGGACAGTGATGAAGAGGTTCTATTCAACGCTGCGGTCACCTGTCAAGTATGGAAGTCTGTCTATTTTACCGCAGTAGTTTTGGTTTATTATATTGCTCAACGTTATTGCGACTAGACGAGACATTTGTGCTTTCTGGCAATTAGTCTGCTCCAACAGACTATATATAACGTCCTGGCCGATTTCGGCTACAGCGACTGTACAACTAAATAGGCGATACCATTAACTCTAACTTAAACTAATAAATAAAACTAATTGGAAATAAGTTGGGCAGCCCTTTCATGCGCTCTCTGATGACTAATGTACCCAATTTTGTTGACAAAAGTACGTGCGCACTCGGGGCATGTCAATACACCCCCGACGTAATTATAAATAATGGCTACAGGTGGTCTAGCCTTCAGCTCATCACGTTTTTTATCGAGCTCATCACGTCGCTCGGTTTCAAAACCATTGACATGTTGGTGAATGAGCCGTCTCCATTCAGGGCGCTGCGCTGCTTGTGCCTCCCATCGAGAAGGCTCTATTTTGCATCTCTTCATATGTCTTTTCAGAACATCCTTGTATCTCAGGTATTGGCCGCCGCGTTTTCGCTTACCGCACTGAAGTTCTGAAAAGAAGATGCGCTTCGCCACTCTACTTTCTGACATACGAGACACATGTCCACACCAGCGCAGCTGCCGCCTCATAAGATACACCTCAATGCCACTGATGTTTGCAAACTTCAGTACGTTTGTGTTCCTGACACGATCCGACCATCTGATGTTCATGATGTCTCGGAGACATTTGAGGTGAAATCTGTCGAGTATACGAATGTGCTTTCGGTATAAGACCCATGTCTCAGATGAGTATAGCAGGTTAGGCAGCACCACAGCCATATAAACGCTGATTTTTGTAGAGAGTTTAAGGTCGTGCGAACGGAAAACTTTGGGCCGCAATTTGCCAAAAGCCGCGGCTGCAGCTCCTATTCTGCTGTTTATTTCAGCATCAAGGTCACATTTCGATGTTATTGTGCTGCCAAGATACTTAAACTTCTCCACTAGTTTCAGAACATCTTCACCGATGCATACACTTGGCGCCATGATGTTTTGGACAACCATATTATTAGACATGATTTCAGTCTTGTTGACATTTATCCTAAGACCAAATCTAGTGCATGCTTCGTCGAGACCACTGATAAGACTTTGCAGACTTTCTAAGCTGTCCGTAACAAAACATAGGTCGTCCGCATACATAATCTCAGTCATAGTGGTATAAGAAACTTTAGTCATAGATTTTAGCCTAGCAATATTAAAAAGTCCTCCGTCTATGCGAAAACGAATGCGTATCCCTTCGGACAAATTTTGTAGAGTTTCCCGCACCACGACGGCAAAATATAATGCAAATAAGGTCGGTGCTAAAACGCAGCCTTGTTTAACCCCACAGGTGACGGGGAAAAACTCAGACTGTTCGCCATTGATAGAAACACAGCACGTCATATCATCGTGTAGTAACCGTAACAACCTTACAAACTTGTCCGGACAACCAAGTTTAGCCAGAACCACCCACAAAGCTTCTCGAGGGACACTGTCGAATGCCTTTTCAAGGTCTACAAAACACATAAACATTGGTTGACCTTGCTCTCTACTTTTTTCAGCTAGTTGACGAACTGAGAAGATGGCTTCGCATGTCCCTCTATCTGGCCGAAAGCCAAACTGGGTTTCAGGTAGTATCGCTTCTGATAAAGGCAGTAGGCGGTTCAGGAGAATCCTCGCAAATACCTTACCCGGAGTTGATAGCAGTGATATGCCCCGGTAGGAGTTACAATCTGAGCGGTTCCCTTTATTCTTATATAACGAGTAGATACGGGAGGTCTTGAAACTTGCTGGTACTTCTTCCTCATCCCACATTCGTACGAATAATTTCCACAGGGTGTTATGTAGATTGTCTCCTCCGTATTTCAGTATTTCTCCGCAAATGCTATCAACACCCACCGCTTTCTTATTCTTCTGCTGCGTGATGGCTAAACCAACCTCCTCAAGAGATAGAGGGTTAATAAGCTCAATATCGGGAGGTGCTTCTGGAAGAGAGCTTATGAATAATAGATCAGCTGACCGATCGACATTAAGCAAGCAGTTAAAATGTTGCACCCAGCGATTCATCACTTCATCTTTGCTGGTCACTGAAACACCCTCCAGTGATTTTAAAGGTACAGAGCTATGGTTTGCCGGCTGCGTTAACTTTCGGACTTCGTCATAAAAAGCACCTAGCTGTTTGGTGTCTGATAACCATTGTAAATAAAGAGACTTCTCTTGCCACCATTTGTCTTTAGCTTCCCTTGTGAGCTTTCGGATTTGAACATTGCTTCTCTTGATTCGTTCCGCCAATTGTCTATCTTGTCTACTTGCATTATTCTGCTCTTTAAGAAGGTCCCGGTGTTTTTTAAAGGCGTCAGCAAATATCATGTCGTTTTCATCGAACCAGTCCTCATGCTTATGAGTTTTTAGGCCCAAAACCTGAGTACTAAGTTCGAGGAGTTGAAACGACAATGCCTGCCAAGTTGTTTCAAGACCGCCATTACTAACATCCAGGGATGATAGAGCATTATCTAAAGCTTGAACGTATGCCTCTCTTTTTGGAATATGCTGAAGGTCTTCAACATTGATACGCACTGGTTTTATAAAATTCTTTCTACGAGGACGACGGAGACACAGTTTCAGCTTAGTCAATACAAGTCGATGGTCAGTCCAACAGTTTGCACCACGCATAACGCGTGTGACGTGTACCTGGCCAATATCTCGTCGTCGCACAATAGCGTAGTCGATTAGGTGCCAGTGCTTTGATCTTGGATGCATCCAAGTGGCTTTGTTTTTCATTGGAAGTCGGAAAAAGGTGTTGGTAATTGATAAATCAAATTGCGCACAAAAGCTGAGCAATAACTGTCCATTGCTATTCATATTTCCGATTCCATGTCTACCCAGAACGTTAGGCCAAGCCTCGAAATCACGCCCTACTCGTGAATTAAAGTCTCCCAGTAGTAAAATTTGTTCTCGAGACCGTATTTTTGATAAAGATTGTGAGAGCTCTTCGTAAAACATATCCTTGATATCATCAGATTTATCTAGTGTGGGAGCGTACACGCTTATAAGATTTATAAAATTTTGGTGCTCCAGGTGAATGCGTAGTGTAATAACACGGTCCGAGATGTAAATAGGACATTCTTCTAGCCGTTTAGCTATCTCCGTTTTGACAGCAAATCCAACTCCTGAGCGCCTTGGTTCATGTGCAGCGGTACCTTTCCAGAAAAAGGTATATCCACTGCCATGTTCCATTAGTTCCCCTTCATCAGCAAGATGTGTTTCGCTTAAAGCAGCTATATCTACGTTGTAGCGGCGTAGTTCTCTTGCCACTACAGCTGTTTTTCGCTCAGGGCATAAGTTACCATCACGATCAAGCAAGGTGCGCACATTCCACGCGCCAAAAATAAGAGTGGATGTGTTGGGTTTTTTATTTTTATATTTATACTTAATAATTTTCTTTGTATTTCGACCACGCCAAATGGGATGCATAGGCAGCCGTGGTTACTACCCCCCGGATAAGATGGAACAAGCAATTTTTAGAGCACCTTTTCTAGCTCCCTCCTCGGCTGAGCGAGGAAAGCAGTGCCTCCCTAAATAGGGCTGCTTTGTCGCACAGGGTGCTGCCCAATTTACGCTGTTGCTCCAGTGCAGCGTAAAAACGACCACTCTCCCCACTGCCGCCTATGTGCAAACCTCAGACAAAGCCCGACTTGCAAAGCCGGACCTCTCTACCTCAGTCTATCGCCATAGGACTTTCAAGTTTCGAGTGCCAGTATCCAGAAACAGTCCGTTGCGCAGGGTATATTATGGTGCGTAAGTGCTCGCGCAAACACAGACGCACCCTCTCGTCCTTTCTCTCCTCTACCCGATGGAACGGATAGCCGTTACGATCGGAGAAGAGTCAGGATGCAGTGTCTAGGCGGCGATAACAAGACCCCTACCGCCACCTTTGGCCTTCCACAATGCCTTGCTGCCTCGCCACCGGAGGTGGATTGCCTTATGGCCGAGGCAGGCTTTATGTACACTTGAGCAGGGGATAACCGCTAAGACTTTAATGCCAAAGCATTAAAGCCCCCCTCAGCCAGGTTTAGCCCACGAGCCGACGTGGTTACCGGGGTGTGGCCGCTGCATGTAGGACAGCTACTTGGAGCCACTGGCGAGAGATTATGGATTACAACGATTTTAAATGTGAACACAACCACCCATAAAAGAGCCGACTGGCAGTTTCACACGCTGACAACCCACTACACCCCAAGCATAATAAAATAACAATGTAACAGTTACTAATTATTTTGTTTTTTTTTCTAAATTCTTGCGGAACCCCTACAGGGGTAGCGCGGAACCCTAGGGTTCCGCGGAACACACTTTGAGTACCGCTGGTCTACGGTATTATGTAATCTAAGCGAATTGTCCTCGAGGAGAAAAGATTATCTGCGTCGCTGAATCTACTAAAGTAGATTCAGAGTCTAGAAGGTGGAGTCTAGATTATGGGACGCTGTAGTCCCGAAAGCAGGGGCATGAGTAAACACCAGTTGCCCTTGACGCTATACAGGGTTATTCATAATTAGCTGCAAATACTCAGGAATAAGGTTCAACAAATAAAATAAAAAATATTTATGAAATGATTTTTTTTAAGTTTTGTTATGAAAATCCCGAGAAAATCGATAAAGGAATCATTGGCGCCTGACCTATTTTGACCTTTGATCCGCACCCGCGCGCCGTGAGCGACACTCTGCGTTCAGTCGCCGCCTGGGTGGGTCATCGTCCTGTTATCCATTGCAATCATTATGCAATAGCCGTAAAGAAAAAAAAAATATTATACAAAACCTTAAATAACAAAACAAAACACAACAAAAGCACATCGGCTGCGGTGGTCCGGCCACGTGCTACGAATGGGGGAGGATCGGGCGGTTAAGCGGGCTTTCCTGGGGGTGCCAGTCGGACGGCGACCAGTCGGCCGACCCAGATACCGGTGGAAGGACGAAGTAGAGAAGGATCTCCGCTCTCTTCGAGTTTCCAACTGGCAAGAGGTGGCGCAGGAGAGAGACCGGTGGCGTTCTATTGTGTCGGAGGCCAAGACCCACTTCGGGGTTGATGCGCCGGGATAGTAGTAAAAACTAAAATCAAAATTAAAAAAAATCATTTCATAAATATTTTTTATTTTATTTGTTGAACCTAATTCCTGAGTATTTGCAGCTAATAATGAATAACTCTGTATAAATCATCTACAATAGGTAAAGGCCTGTTTACTTTTTGTTTATTTTTTTTGACATTATTTTGAACTTCGATTGCAATAATTGAAACAAGTTTCAATTAATAACTAATTGAAACAAGTTATTTTTCACAAAGAGCGACTGCAACAAGATTATATGTTGAAGTAATAAACATGAGATAGTGAATAGAAACTTCACTTTGTAAAACTGGGGTGGCATAGGTTAGGATGGCAACAAGATCGCTATTCACCTGGAAACGTTTGAAGAAACTTAAAAAAAAAGAAGTAAGAAGTTCAAAAGTGTTTTGGAAAAGAAACTCACTAAGTATTGGGCCCCTGATAAACAAAGACTACGTGGATATTTCGCACAAATTATTTGAATCAAGATAGGCATATTTAAGACAATCAAGACTGGCATATTCCCCAAGCTTGCCAATAATTGCCTTAACTCATACCGCCGGTATTACGGCTTCAGTCAGGCATTAGCCATCGGTTCGTTATGCCACGGAGCGTTAATTACTAGCGCTGCGGATCTAACTGCCAGCGCCATGTCTAGCCTCACTTCATCTCGTACAGATGGCAGAAACATCTTGGCAGATATATCTCTTCTTATACCTCTCTCTTTTTTATTCAATAAATATCTACCTACCATAAACTGGTGGCCTTGTGGTAGCCCCCCACCTTCCTATTCTAAGGTCACGGATTCGAATCCATTCGTTTTTTCTATTCGGAAAATTTATGTACACAACGCTAGTGCTCTCAAACGGTGAAGGAAAATATCGTGTGGGAACCCATGGATTAGTCAGCTCTGCACGTATTGACCATGTCTTTCCTGTGGATTAGGCCGACTAGGCTGTCAGGATGGTATAGGTGCTGGGCAAGCCAATTCCATCTAAAATCCTGCCCCAGGCACTATACAGGGTGTAATCGTTAAGTGTGCACAGGCGATTATTCCGTAACTATTGCAGATATCAAAAAACTTTAAACTGATATCGAAAGTACTTTACCTAATGAGTAAAATGACATTAATAACTTTTTAAAAATAAAACGAGAAATATCCAAAAAAATTACATTAATCACTCCCATACATTTAGTATGAGATAGTAGAAAGGTTTTAGTTTCCTTATTTTAAGTGGAATAGTACCTACTCATTTTACCCAACCTTGTCATTTTATAATTATGTACGATATGAAGGTATTAATGAATTTCAAGTAGATACACGTGTAGATTAATTATCTTACCACTTCAAATTTATAATAAACCTTGTTTCAATATTGTATTGATTTGAACTAGCTGAAAAGCAACATACTAAATAAAAACAAAAAGAAAGATACTCTTTGGTGTTCGTTCTAAATTCAAATTCTTTATCGCGGGTTCTCGATCCCGCCAATTTATTGTATTTTTCAATTTGAAAAACCTTTCTACTATCTCATACTAAATGTATGGGAGTGATTAATGTATTTTTTTGGATATTTCTCGTTTTATTTTTAAAAAGTTATTAATGTCATTTTACTCATTAGGTAAAGTACTTTCGATATCAGTTTAAAGTTTTTTGATATCTGCAATAGTTACGGAATAATCGCCTGTGCACACTTAACGATTACACCCTGTAGAGTCCCTCATGTAGGGCTTGTGTAATAACCAGTTGTCCTTGACGCTATTTTAAAATCATCTACAATAGAAAGGCCTGTTCACTATAGCCGAAAGAGTTTAATAGTAAATAGTACCGATGCACTTTGCAGCCATGTTGTAAAAATTCGGCGTAGTAAGCTACGACGTAGCGCTACGGCTCTACGAGATAGCTACGAAACAGTACGGGAACAGTTTTTAGACTGAAAATCAGCTAAGTTGCCATTTGAATTTCGAATAGATAGGTTACTAAAGATGAAATGTTGATTTTCTGCCTGTACAAATATTCCCACTCTCCTATACGTAGCTACAATAATACATTGTCTCAAGAAGGTAACCGATAAAGTTCATTTACTTGGAAAATTGAACTTTCTGTGACTAGAGCTGGATAGTTTACTTATCAAAGTGTTTTATTGGAGAAGATTATTCTTTATTACAGGGATAAAAAGCGGGTTTTGGAGAGATAAAAGTTTTATTACCTAGATAGAACGATTTACATATTTAAATCTTTGATAAAATCACAGATGAGCAGAATTTATAAATATTACAGGTAAATTAGCAGTTAGGTACTACTGTTAAAAGTTATCTTAAATTGGCTTATTAATAGTTATTTTTTGTTATACGTAGCAGGTGTGGTATACTAAGTACCTGTGAAACAAAAACGATTAAAGCAACAAAAAAAATAACTATATTACTAAATAAGTAGGTTTAGCCAGTTAGTAAGTTTACTTTTTTGAGTATTTGCAAAGTAAACAAACGAATTGTATACATTTTCGTGCAGCCGTCTGTACCTACACCTACCTACTATACCATAATAGGTAACTATGGCTTTTGTCAACTGGACCCACAGATTAAAATCATAATTAGAACTCGGGAGTAGGTAGGTTACCCATCTTTTACCATTCCATCAAAAGATTGAAGTAAATAAATCCAACGTTCACCAAAACTTTCTTTTCAGAGATAGATTAATGAAGGAAACAAAAGATTTTTCATTACAGAGTGGAAATGTCGCACTGCCATTGTTCAAAAAATGCTGTTATTTTTAAGATGACTAGCAGAAATATGCTGGGTTTGTTGATAGGCGTACCTATGTACAATCGTCTGCTTATGTAGCTACCTTTAAAAGTCGTGGCGTTACTACCTACTACCCCGGACACTTGACTAGATCGCATACAAAAGTCACGTTCTGTTTACCTTATTACACAGTCATAAGTATACAAATGTCTATGTCCAGCAGTGGACTTTTTCAGTTTGATGACGATGATGAATCTAAAAATGACATAAAGTGGCTGCACAAAATCTGTTAAATAGACGGAGATAAATAGAAATTCAAACGCCTAGAAACTTAATAGTTTTAGTTGGTATTCAGATAGCACGTTCGATCTCCGCACCCTCGTCAGGGAACTATTTCCGTTTTAGCGACGAAACGAGGGAAATAGAGTCGAACTTACTAAATTCTCTTTTCGTGAGGCGGGTTATAAACACCTGAACTGAACTAGACCTAGTCCTCCCCGAAAATAGACGGAATAGGGTCACCGAGGTCAGCCATAGAATAAGCCCCAGGAACGGTATAATAAATGATACAGTGCATGCACATCCTCTATACTCACAGCATCAGCAAGCCCGCTATAACGCGCACGATTCGGACAAGACAAGACAAGACAGAAAAGAACATAAAATGCTAGACATATGGCACGTTATAAAATAAAATAAATCGTTTCAAAGTATAACAACGTGCTATCGTTATTCCTCTTTGCCTAGAAAGTAGAATGTACATAAACTATTGCACATTGCGAAGATTGCGGGCGTTTATATTTCGTTGTACGACTGTCAGCTTGACACTGACATTTTACTTTTGAATGTGACATGTTTTGTTAATGTTTGGGAGTGGGAGTTTTGTTTACAAAATTACTAATCTTTACAGTACAAAAGAATTGAAAAACCTCAAGTTCTGAAATGTTTCAGGCTTTTTAATTTTTCTTAATGTGTTGAGAACTAGAGTGCTAAAAATGTCTGCATTGTCCGAGGAATATATCAGCAGTGTTGTGAGTAAAATCGCTTCAAATTGTGACTTTAAAGAATGGCACCATTCCGTATCCAAGTTTGATAGCATTGGACAGAATTATTTCGGTATTATCATTCCGGTGACATTGACCGGTACCAGCGATAAGCATTCCGAAGGGTCAGAGGTAATTCGCATTGTTCTTAAGCTAGCCCCAACTGATGAAAGGTACAGAGTCAGCGGGGCTGTGACACTTCTGTTTTTGAGAGAAATCTTCGTTTACTCAAAGCTACTCAAAAAATATCAGGCACTGCAACTAAATGTTCCTTTACAAAGTCAATTTGTAATACCAAGATTGTATTATACCGATGACAGATTCTGCTGTGAAGTAATTGCTATGGAAGACATGACCAGTAGTGGCTATAGGCCTGTTGTGAATGAAATGTTCCTGGACTTGCCACACATAACAGTGGCTTTGAAATCTCTTGCTAGATTGCACGCATTGTCATTTATACTGAAGGAAAAAGACACCAGGCTTTATGATGAAATAATAGAAGTCTGTGTACCCCTCTCTGAGAAAATTAATAAAAGGTATTTTGATATTATGATAGACCGATTGACACAGGCAATCAGCAAGTTTGAAGGGACACCACATGTAGCTCAGCTAGAGAAATTGAAAAAAAACTGTGGGAAGTATTTTGAAAAATCTGTGGAATTTGCCTACGGGAAATGCATAGGTCATGGTGATATTTGGAAAGAAAACATTTTGTTTAAATATGAGGTAAGTTACAATGTAACAATCTATTATGAACCTGTATTAATGCAACCTTATAACATTATTATTCCCCCATATCGTCGGTGAGAATCATTAGTGGAACATCTCAAAATTATACGTTTTGAGTAATTGAGGGTTAAAGTTTTTGAAAACGGAACGGAACGGAACTTTTCTTTAACGGAATAAGTAGTTTTCTGTCAACTAGAACCAAAATTTGAGTTATACCGTTAGTGATTTGGATAGAGTATTCAATTTCCAACCATTCTGCATATTTATCTCAAAAAACGTGATTTCGGAAATGTTCCGGTAATGAATCCGACCGACGATATTTCCGAACATTGTCTTAGACTAGGTTAAATGGAGTGCATAGTGAAAATGATCCTATTTTTCTTTCTAGGAAGACAACCCGGTGTCCTGTTGTTTCATAGACTACCAAACAGCAAGGATAAGCAGCCCAGCCTTTGATGCTTTATACCTCATCATAAGCAGCACAAATACAGAGCTCCGACACAAACATTACCACTTGCTATTGGACACCTACTATCAAACATTTGACAATACTTTAAAAGAAACCGGCCTGAATTCTCAGTGGATGTATTCTACTCAAAAGTTTGCACGAGATTTGAAAATAGTTGCACCCGCATGTCTTATAACAGTTAATACAGCATTGTGGCTTTCCAACGGTTTGCAGGAAGAAGGCCATGTGAGAAGTAAGAAAGTATGGACCACTCAGCAAGAAAAGGAAAGTGCTGTGAATGCTTACAAATCTGTAGTTGGGTCAATAATGGATGACTTTTATAAATATGGATATCTGCCTAGTAATATTGTCTCATAGTTTGACTTTTTAGTGATGATTCAAACAAAGCAATTTTAAGTTTTAGGCTCTCTCTTGTCACTTGTAGAAAACTGTCCAAACATAGTACATAAATTAGCTTTTTCAAGTATAATTATACTATCTGAAGGTAATCTATTAGTTCAACCAAACTTTCACTTATTGCTAGTGCAGTAGAAGCGTAGAATTATTTATTGAATATAATCGAAAATAGGCATCCTTGTTTTTTTCTGCGGCTGGAAGACGAGGGTACGGCATGAAGTATCCAATCCTCTACCTACTTAATCCTAAATTCCACGTCTAAAAATTTATAAGGGATAGATTAAGAATTTTGTTTACATTTTTGACAGTCCTACCAACTAATATTTTTAAAGAAATTAATTATTTTATTTATTTTTCAACGCATAAGTGAGTTCAACAGTATCTAGAAGGAACAGATTTCACTTAGGTTCGTACTTATATAAATATACAAGTTTTTAACGCCTAAAAATACTGCCCCTTAATTATTCAGTAAGGCACATCATTATTTGAGACTAATTTCAGGCCAATGCTGACCATAAATTCAGCAACGCATATCATTATTTGAGACTCAATTTCAGGCCAATGTGGTGTGTTGCCTGAGTATCCTGCTAAGCCTCTACAAATTTTGTAGATCGACGTCTTTATCACTTCAAATTCTATCAATATTCCACGACGTCTTCTGCGGCTTATAGGATTTCCGCTCAACGAAACTGGGATCGAAAGGGTTTGGCGGTTTTAAGTAGAACCGAGCTGCTACGCTGTTAACTAAGTAGGTTTAGCCAACTTTTTGGTGGAAAATAAGTCTGTTTTTACGGTTTTAAATGGTTTCCTTTAAAATAAGTTCTTTCTTATCTAAAAACAATTGTGGGATTATAGGTATTTGTTAAATTAGTCAACATTATTATATAATAATATACATATATTTAGCTGATCCAATATCTATATACTTCTATTATAAAGAGGAATTATTTGTATTTTTGTATGTAGGTATGTTCGAAATGAATAAACTCAGAAACTACTGTGCCGATTTCAAAAACTCTCACCCTTGGAAAGCTACATCCACCCTGAGTAACATGGGCTATATTTATGTGTTTAAAAAATAAATGTCCACCCGTGCGAAGCCGGGACAGGCCGCTAGTCATTAATATACTTACAGGTATAAGATTCTTAAATCCTAGGTTATTTCTTAATAAAAGTAGGTACCTACTTACATAATCTACCTTAATGGTTAAATTAGAATACAGATCTACTTACCTACTAAGCTCGTGGGTGCTTGCTTCAAACTTTTAGTAACAAAACTCTAGTTACTATTTGGTTTTCTCCAATAGTGGGAAAGCCAAAACACTGTTCAAGCTACCAACAGAAAACAAGTAGGTTTTTGTCACATCGTCACTACAAACTTTCCTAAGGTCGTGGGTTCAAATCCAGTCGTGTACCAATGAGTTGTTCTTCCCAAAAAATTATATACACTATGCCAGTGCTCTCAAACGGTGAAGGAAAACATCGTGAGGAAACCGGCATACCGAACCTAAAAAAGTTCGAAAATATGTGTCAAGTGCACGAGAGGAGCCACTTTGAGGCGCACTTAAAATCCTTTCACCACACTTGGTTTGAAAGAATCACGTTATGAAGAAGACTACAATTTTTTTGTAACAAAACTCTAGTAGGTACTCAGGTTATAAGATAGGTAGGTGTAGAGTTTAGTGAAACCTTTTGTGTGAAATTTCCTTTACGAGAGCCAGAGAATTCACACATTGTTCAAAACGACAGTATAAAGAGCATCACCTTCCGTTCACAAGCTGAAAGTTAAATCGCTGGAGCTAAGTGCAACTGCATGTTCTATAGTTAAATGCTGTATATTTTGTCTGGAGCGATTCAAATTGAAATAAATTCTCTCTCACGGCTAGGGCTGCTTGCTTCTCTTCGACCCGAAAGTAAAATAGAATAAATTTGTTTAAATAAAAAAAACTGAGACTGTTTGAATGGCAAGACATTATAGTGGGATGGAAAATTAGCATATTCATAAAATTTATAATAATCATCGTTATCCAAAGCCCAACTTCGTTCCTGCTGTGTATAGGCCTCTTTCTAAATGTGCCACTTTTGACGGTCCTTGCTAGTCTCATCCAGGTCTTGCTCGCGATGTTCGACACTTCGTCTGCCTATCTTGCCACAGGACGACCGACGCTTTCATGTCCAGTTCTTCGATGCCATTTAGTCAGCGCCTTACTCCACATAATCATCACCTCGCCTTGCCTTGAAAATTAACTAATGAACACAAATTAATTGCCTGCGCCCAAGGATTTTTTTCTGCGCCGTAATTACCCACGGAAGTATCTTCGAAAACTTCTCTCTCTCTCTTCTCTTTATTAGTTTCATCATCATCATCAGCCTGAAGAAGTCCACTGCTGGTCATCTAGGCTTCCCCTACACATTTCCAGGAAGAACAATTTTGAGCTTATACCATCCTCCAACTTCCCGCGATCTTAACATTGTCGTCGGTCCATCTGGTGGGTGGGCGCCCTACGTTTCGTCTTCCGGTTCGTAGTCGCCATTCGAGAACCTTTATTCTCCAACGGTTGTTGGTTCTTCGAGCTATATGACCTGCCCATTGCCACTTCAACTTACTTATTCTAGGAGCTATGTCGGTGACATTGGTTCTTATACGGATATCCTCATTTCTGATTCTATCACGTAGTGAAACTCCCAGCATAGCTCTCTCCATAGCTCGTTGCGCGACCTTGAGCTTGTTTACGAGGCCAATAGTGATTAGTTTAATGCTGTAGAAAGAAAGTTAAGTAAGGTAACACAAATCAGGAAGTTCTCTTCACGTAAGGTAAGTAATCTTCGTTTTGTAACATCGGCACAAACAAGAAAGTTTATGTTATAATATAATTTCTAATGTTTAACGGGTCTCTAGGGTGAAGTTACCCCTCGCGTTTGTTATCCTACAGGAACTAAAGCCATTGTAATAATAAAAGCTGCAAAGTACCTACCAACTAGTATAACTGTTACCATCTGTTAGGGAAATGCTGTTACAAACTTTGAACCGATATTATTTGTATGATTTTACATATTTCAGAGAGTTTACAGTACCTAATTGTTACTTCCTATTTTAGATGTTACGCTATAACGTTTTCAGTGCTTTGAAAAAGTAGCATTGTAAAGGCTCGAACACACCTAGTTCGCTGGCGGTAGCGATCAGTGAAACGCTGTCAAATATCGCTGTCAAATCTCAAATCTGACAGCGATATTTGACAGCGTTTCACTGATTGCTACCGCCAGCGAACTAGGTGTGCGCAGGCCTTAAGTGTATCAATTAAGTATATTAGGTCTTTTTTTAAACCTTTGCATGTTATGAGGGTTTACTCTACTAAATTATGCCACCCTCGAATCATCTCTTATACTACGCACAAGCATTTGCGCCAAATCTTTCGTTTTATCTGATAGTCGGAAATCCAAAACACTGTTCCAGCTACTAAAAGAAAACAAGTAAGGTTTGTGTCACATCGTCGCGTCGTGCAAATCCTACGCGTGTCAGCACTGAATCATAATTTGGCGACATAATAATAATTATTGTAACGACGACAGTTCAACCCTGGCAACTCGCCAATGCACTGATGCAAGCCTCCAACACATAGCCCTAATTGCGTGTAGTCAGCTTTACATTTGGCACAGAATAAATACTAGCGCGTCTTTTTTATACCACTAGCTCTTTTTTTTTTTACAATTTATAGGTTCGCGCTTGATCGCTATCTCACCTCACCTGCTGTTAAATGATGATGCGGTCGACGATGTAGCAAGCTCACCTAGAAGATACCTATTCACTCTTGTCTTGAAAACGGTCAAGTTGTAAGTGCTCGGAAAGACAGACGCTGGCAAGGAATTCCATTCCTTGGCTGTCCGCAACATAAAAGTTAAACTTTTGGTTGATGGAACTAGCATAATGGCCCGCCTGATGTTAATTAGTAACCATCGCCTATAACAAAGCAAACTTCGTAGAGTAATCCACCATGTTTCACAGCAGAAATAGCCATGGTGGTAGTACTTCCCCTGACGAGAGCATATAACTTTACTTACTACTACTTAGGCTTTGCCTTTGGGTACTTACCTACAGCATTTTGATAAAGGCGACATGATAAAAAAATAGGTTGGTGAAACCACCTTGGATGTACTTCTCGCTCTAACATTTTGACCCTTTAAAAGATTTGAAATCACTAAACATTAGCAAGGAGCTTGAAAGTTTGCCCAGCTGGGTTTCGAAAAAAGTGAACTTGTAGGTAAGAAAGCGTGTTAGGATCACAGTATTTTTTGCTAAACTGTGTACCTATACTATGATAATTGCTCGCGATTGTCAATGAATAAGTTCAGTGTTTTCATATCTTTTAAAAGGTCATAGTGTGTGCAAGCGAGACGTTGCTTCGTGGAGATCAGTGTCTTAATAAATTTTAGCATCTAGTAGATGATCTACTTTTTCACTTTTGTTCTTGGTAGGTATCTACTAAACGTCATTAACAGACCAACATAAGATAACTGACTAAAATGAGTTAAAACTCGGTCCCAGTGAGTGGTGTTTCAACTAACTTGAAAAGTCTTTACTCTTTGAAATAAGGGCTTCTTATCCCTTCCTTTACTTTAGCCTTTATAAGAACTGAATCACATTGTCCGGTCTGTCAAGTTTCGAGATTAAAAAACTTTCTTAGGATTAGTTTTCTTTCTACGTGTTATCTTTTATCTATTATCTTTCCATTTACCATAATTTCTCGGTGCCTTGGTTAGTACAGATAAAGGAACTTAGAGGGTACTTTTATCGCTATTAAAACTTACGCTAGCGAATATCATTTCTGCGTAATATTTTTCATAGATCATCATCATCAGCCTAAACAATCTGATGATGATCAGATAAGTATAAGCATTATGTTATGCCTATAAGTCTTAAAAGAGGGATTCCACGGGGAGGTAACAAAGTTTTAGGAACAAACTCAAATATCTAGTAAGTAATAGAAGTGAAGAATTTGAGGTGTGTCAAGGTTTGGAGCCAGTTCGTATCTGTTATTAGGTATACCTACCTATAATTTGTAATGTTCCTATCTATTGTTGAATAAGATGGTTATCTTATAGTTAGGTCTTGCTATATCGGCAAGTTTATCATGCGCACTTGATGTGCGGGCAGGTTTTTCCGCAAGTAGGCCGCTGGTGGGCCCTTTTTGCGTGACCCTTGACACGTGTTGCTCGAACTTTTTTTAGGTTCTACAACACGCCGGTTTCCTCACGATGTTTTCCTTCACCGTTTTGAGAGTACTGGCATAGTGCACATAAATTTTTCGACAGAAAAACTCATTGGTACACGAGTGGATTTGAACCCACGACCTTCGGATCGGAAGGCGGGGCCACTACCACTGGACCACCATTGGTCTTGCTATATATAACTATATAACTATGTTTAAAAGCGATGTCGCGTGCTGGAATTAGTTCACAGATTGCATTTGCATTTTAGATTGGCAGTCGTGCCACGGTCCCCACTCGCCAGCTTAATAGATCTGCTATTTGTTTTATTTCTTTATTAAAACCCGTCTAGAGCTTTCATTTGTACCGCGTGACTCAACCATTTGAAGTGTTCTTTATACTTCTATTTATTTTATTACTGCTGGTTTGTTTGTAATTCCCTTTCATAAATATAATTATATATTCATAAATTTTATGCGTACTACCCGCTAAGAATGTCCGAATTACACTAAGGTTAACTGGAAGAGAATGCTCTCTAGCATTAAGTTCGCCTATGTAAAATGCAATTATTTTACTTTAGTGCAATAAAGAATTTTCTATCTATCTATCTCTATTTCTATATCTATTTCTGTGGTTTATTGGGTTGTGGCCACGTGGTTTGACAGCCTTGTCTGATCAATCAGACTGGGCCTCTACCCAGTAAAGAAAATTAAAGTAAAAAACCTTTTATTTCTTGCATTTTACAAAATCAAAAAAAAATGAGATACATAAATGTAGGTATTTCCAATAAAGCTCTAAAAATATCTTTGGTGAGGTTAGTGAAGTTTGTATACGCAAAAAACTCGATGGATAGGTAGGCCCACTTAACATCAGGTGGGCCATCATGCTTGTTCGATCAACTAGTTGTATAAAAAAAAAGCATAAATACCTACACTTATACAAATACATATACAAAAAAGTGACGACAAAAGTATTAAGTTAGGGAATAGTTTCAAACAAAGTTTTATTCAGCGAGTGATACTTAGTGCCAAAAGTTGGAGCGAATGTTAAAGAAATATTTTGTACCATGCTCCGTACCGACCGAGTGAGAATTTCAATTTGAGGAAACGTACAAAACGGAGGCAATAAAAGGTCTATTATACGAAACAGCCAGGGTCTGGAACAAAGCCATCGTAAGCTTACAGAGTGTTTTAAGGGTTTGATCAGACATTAAACTTTTCTTAACATTCACTTTTCTTTTGTATGAAGTAGGTGGGTAGGGAGGTACTAATCGACCCGTATCTATACTGCATGGGTTATGAATGTGTGTGTCGCATTTAAAAATAAAATCATATCAAACATTTCAATATGATTACCACTGAAAAAAAATATACCTAACTCTGTGGTTATTTCAATAATGTAGGGTAGGTACCTAATACATACCTCTTCACTATGTGTTTGTATGGCTTTCAGGTATTTCAAAATAGCTAGTATAGACAATAAAGAGTCCCTACCACTTGAAAGCTCTACGTTTATCTAATGCTTTTGAAATATTAAACCAATGGTACAGTCAGCATCAAAAATAGATTGGCAGTTTCAGTTATTCAATGCCTCTTTTCTCTAGTGTGTCAAAGGTATGGCAACTTCGGTTTACAAATAGTTGTGGTTCAAAGCAGCTGTTTAATAAAGTTCAAAACTAAAATCAAAAGTGAGCCGGTTTAAGAATTTATCGAACTTTACAAATCAGAAATGCCAATCTACTTTTGACGTTGATTGTATCTAACTTAAGCTATGCGTAGTGGTGTAGGTAACGTCTAAGAACGAAATTCCTGCAATTCAACTACCAACGGGATGCAAAACCGTAATTTAGGCCAATTATTTCCTTATTAATAAGTAGGTAACTACTTAGGTACTTTGTATTATTAGGTCGAAAACTCTTCATTGATTATAGCTAAGTACAATTCTGCTTAACTTTATTACACCGCAGACAATACAACTACACGTAACGACGCCATATTTTCCTTCTTCCGCTTCTTTTTCTCTACTAGAGCTGTCCTTCCTTGCTTGATCCGATTAGGGATGTCCTATTCCCAAAACCGGGTAACAGTATGTAATGTTACCTGAAATAATTAATAATAAGATCACCCGTTAGTACCTTTAGTTTTTTAAGTATTCTTGTTTTGTTTTTTTTTTGTAACCTTTCACCTTGGTGTAAAATAAATCTATAAGTATTCTATTCTATTCTCTTGTAATAAATAATGGCTGCGTTGTTTTCCTGTTCAAATAGCAAACAATTTCGAACTTTGGATGATAACATTGGAATGAATTGGGTATGAATACGCCTGTATCGCCGAAATGAAACAAGTTTGCGAAAATTGCCTCACTTTTACTACCAATAACACTGTTGAATAAAACAGCTATCCTGAAAGAAAATTATCTTATGTGTGTATGACAATAGGCCTGACGACTATTTTTCAAAATCTCTTCTATCATATTCAGAAGTATCTATTATGTCTAAAATATATCATATTTCTGTAGAAAATTAAGGTTTTTGTGCAATAAAAGTACATTTTCAAATTCTCGCCAAAACGCTCGCTGGTGTCATGGCGTCTGTTATTACGTCACGGTTATAGTATTCAACAGTAAACATTGGTGCTTTTGTACTAAATCAGAATGACATTTATATAGCCGTGACGTAATTCGCTCTGACCGGTTTTTGAGCCATCATGGCGGATCGTTGTATTTTGTAGATTTATATTATCAAATAAATTGTCAATCTCGACATTAATAAGAGTATAAATACATTTTTTAAAATCTTTGAATCCTTTTTCATTAGATCAGATAAATATTTTGGCGATACTTGATTACTGTCTTCATGCCTATTGGACAATGTCAATAGATTTCCTATATAGCCTCTTTTTTAACGTGACAACGTCTTATAATTCGATGGAGCCGGCTACACGCATGAAAAAACATGACTCATGCGGCGTTACCTCGCTCTGAGGCGTTCTATTTAAGGTTTGAAGTGCAAGCGAGAGTGCGGAACGAGCGACAAAGAGGTACAATCGGCTTCCGCGTTCGGCAGCGTTCGACATCTGTGTATTTTCTTATAACGTTGTCACGTTCAACTATCGTCAGTAAACCGACTTTACTGGCAACTGATTTTTTTATACAAATGCTGATGGAACAAGCCTTTAGCTAGCCTGATGCTTAGTGGTAACCATCGCCTATAACAAATCATTGCCTCGTAGGTCACGCACGTCGGGAACTTGTCCTTTAAGATGCACTGCTCTGCGTCCATTTACTTGAAGCATACCTGTTAAGCCTCACCCACACCCTTCAAATCAAATCACAGTAATGCTGTTTCACGGCAGAAATAGGCATGGTGGTAGTGCTTCCTCGGACGAGCCCTTCACCTTTGTGAAGAGTCGTGGTGGTAGTAGTAGAGCTCTTTAGCTCTACTACTACTAATCTTCTACCACACAGTAATAATAAATCACGTAGGTATAGCGTAGGCACTATATTACACGGATCATTAATTATTTAATGAAGCAAGGCAGTGACTGTCTTATATGAATTGAGTCTTGAGACTGGACAAGTGCTTATTAACTTCAGGATTTTCGGTAGGATAGGCACATTAGGTAGACATTGAGACTTAGGAACGGCCGTATCACAGCGTAGCTGCTTACGGTTGTAGGCAATAAATTTTGCACATCGCCTTTTTCTGCTTTCGTAGACCGCTGTCTCTTTCTGACGCACACTATGCTCTATGAAGCCGTAATTAGGAATAAAAAAACTAAATCCAAAGTCAAAAGTGTATTTATTCAGTAGGGTCGCAAGGATCACTTTGAAACATCTTAAAGCTAGGTGCCGTTTTTAGCCGATGTGCAATATTTGTTGCCTACTATTTCGTAGTAAAACAAAAGAGTCCAATAAATTCGGAATGTATAAGACAAAATTGAGATCGGAAATCAGAGAAGTTTATCAAACAATTCGAAGGCATATAACAATGAGTAAGCCGATTTGTTAGATTTCCAAAAAATGGGAACTTCAACCGATGGCAGGCAGATTTATCGCTGAGCTCGTAATCTTGCGATCCCGGTAAGAAGCACGCGCTCTGCTGATTGAAAACCTCCATTTGAGGATTGAAACAATTCTTCTAAACGCTGCATGATTGCCAGGGTTAACGAATAAAAGTATATTTCAGCAAGTAAAAACAAGCCTTTTGTATCTATTGTAGATGATTTTTACAGCGTCAGGGGTAACTATTATCTCATTCCCTAATTACGGAACGCTATAGTGCCCGGGACAAAATTTTAGATTTCAGTGTGAATAACACATAATACACATATTGTATGTACACGTAACATATACATATTTTGCACGTAACTCCCAATTGATCTGTTTACTGAACTTTGATCGTAAATTATTGAAATGATACAAGTTTTGTACTTCAGAAATTTTAATTGCCTAGGACAGGCCTCATATACACCCGAAGATGCGTAAATAAATTTAAACAATTTTCGTACTTCAAAAACTGTTGTTATTAGAAGGGTTTGTTTGGATAAAAGTTGAATTTTTCCTGAGCTTTTGCAATGTTATTTTCCAACTTGGTTGTTTTGTTTGTAATTTTTCATTTGGTAGATTCAGTGATTCTACAAAAATCTAACCATAAATGTACGAAAATGTAGCAATATGATGAGAGTGAGATGTTCGGCGGTTCATCATCATCATCAACAAGCTCGAGCTTCGGCTCTTCTCCTCCAGTGCTTGTCAGCTACATTTCGCAGATCGTCGCCCCACCTTGGCTTGGTTTGGCGGTTGCCTGCGTCTTAAGCTTTCACATAACTGGGTATACTGAACTGAACTTGGTATATAGAAAGGTTTAGTTACAAGTATAGTTTTAATTGATGAACGCTAACGCGTCCTGTAAGGGTTGCATGCTCTGCGAGCTACCCCTATAATTCGTCTCCAGCCGCAAGGTGACTGTCGAAATGAATTCCAGCGTGGAGCTAATCGCTATCTGTCTCCGACGTAAGATTTAATTTGACCCCTATTTCGAGTGTCGCATTACTTTTTATGATAGTGAGTTTAATTAAATATCTTCAATTGGGCCTACCAGTAGGCCTACCACAAGCTCTGTCTGGCTCTGGTTTTGAGTCTGTGTGAGTGCTCGCTCACCAGTGTATTAAACTGTGTGTGTGACGTTTCGACGTAGGATTTATTTAGGGGTGGACCTGGACCACGTTGGGAGTCAATGGTTTTATTTTCATCTTCTTCTTATCATGTCACTGATTCTTTCAAACCAAACGTGGTGAAAGGATTTTAAGTGTGTTTTAAGGCTGTTGCCTTAGTTTTAACTTAAAATATTATGTTTTGCTCGTACATCTCCGGGTCGACTATCTTTTAATTCGATGGGATTGAAAATAAGTAACATTCCGTTACAAGTTTCCTAATAATTTTGTTATAACAGGGATCAGTTACGTAATCCCCTATTTTGAAATTGCTCCATAGCTTTCTGAAACTAAATTATGTAGTTGTTGATACAAAAGGGGGCAAAGAAAGTGTGTCCCTAAGTATTTTATCGCTTAGCTGAATCGCTTGGCTTTTGGCCAATACAGAGATTTCAGTGTCAATGTCTCATATACTGGTTTGTTTGTGATCGTTTCTGTAATATATTTTGTATAATTTGATAATTTATCTTCAAGATACATCGATGGACTAGAGCTGAAAATAGGTCAGCAATCTCAAAGGTGTTGAGAAATAAAAGAGTTATTTATATCCGTCTGAATACGATGATTTTGATCGCGTCCGTAATTGAACAGTCCTTTCATGTCTAAATTGACTGTTGGATAAAGACATCTTGCCTCCTGGTACCATTCATGATCATTTTCTTTTCATAAAGTTTCCTTATCAGGTAATACTTTGTTGACACATCATGTCTGTCTTCTTCTTCTTGTCGTGTCACTAGTTCTTTCGAGCCAATAATGGGTGAAAGGATTTTAAGTGCGCCTCAAAGAGGCTCCTTTCGTGCTCTCATGTTATATTAGGTAAAAATGCTGAAACTATAAAATATTGTTGACAATCCATACAGCACTATGTAGCCCCAAACTAAGCAGCAATTTGGGGTAAATAAAAACCAATGAGCTACTTATCTCAATATATTTTTTTGTAAATACATACTTAGAACACATACTTAGAATTATATAATATCTAAATATATTTTTTAGTAAATACATACATAGAATACATCCTTAGACCACATACTTAGAATACAATACTTAGAATACAATACCAGACAAATACAATACTTAGAATACCCAAGCAGATGATCCGTAGCATTAAGTGTTTCAAAAGGCAATGCACGGCAGGAGTTATTTTCTTATTTTCGAGTACTCATCGTTAAATATTGCCTAGGCCCATCACTTCGTGAGCATGTTTTATTTTTTGACAGAGGTACAATACAGATGACAAGTAAAAGTCGAACTAAATAAGGTAGTGAAAGCTAGCCAGCAGTTAGTATACTATAGTACGAGTGATTTATAGAGTCTTATTTGTCCCGCTTATTATGTGTCCCAGAGGGGTCACGCACGTCCCGACCAGTGTCCTGACGTGATCCGCATCAATCGGTACATTTGGGACGGTGGGGTGCTTCGCTTCGCCTCAAAGTGATTGATATTAGCTAGAGATGATACCGTCTAAGAATGTAGTCTTGCCAATCGTCTATAAAAAGTGTTGAATATCCGCCTTGTTTGGTGATTTTAGTACCTAGATTTAGACACTAGGTAAGCAGCATAGAAGCTAGAATAAAATCATTCAACAAGCAAATAAATTGACAAAGGTTAATTTGTACAGGCATATCATCATCATTATCCGAGTCTCTCTATTGCTGAGATTCAACCATTTTTCGAATTTTTCTATTTAATTTCTCTTTGTATGAACGAACTAGGTACCTGATCTAGTTTAAAATTAAGGTCGCAAGAGCTAGGACCGAGACTGCACGGGCCATGCACCCATCCTATTTGGACTTTAGGGCCAGTCCGACGCTGTTCTTGAGTGATGCAGCTAGACCGATTCTAGTTTTTGGCTCTTCTTATTTACCTTACCAACTGTATTTCTCAGATTGTCACCCTACCTTGCCGGAGGGAGTCGTCACACTTGATTTATTCGGATGATATAACAAAATTGGATGGTTGGAAAAACACTCGAGAATTTTTTGCTAAAAATCATATTACTCAACTCTGGCGCAAAAAAACAGCGTCATTGCTATGCCGACTGCTCGGGAGTAGCAACAGCATCTTTAAAGCGATTGTTGAAAAACAACATTGTCCTCTGATATGGATACTCATTCAGTTATAAATCAATTTAAATCGTTATTATTTATAAGTTACTAACCCCACTTTGTTTTTGTTACTAACACCATAGACTCCATATTTGTATAAATAATTTTTTTTAAATAATTATTTTTTTCAAGCCGGATAGGACAAAACAAAATTAAATGTTTAGTAGGTACTCTATACAGCTCTAGTTCTAACCTCACAGTAACCCTCTTTGTTACGATACGTGCTCTCATTTGAGATAATTTATCAAAATTCCCTTTACGAAACGCTATCAGAATTTTACAAGGTTCGGTATTGAATTAATGACAAGGCGTTTTGCTGAGTGCCAATCAGTGATCCTATACAAACATAATACTGTACCGATCACTTAATTAACTTACAAATGAAATGAACGCTGATTTGTATCTTATTATGAAAGGTTTGCGACCTTCGTGCTCTGTTAGCTCAAATGCTACACTCGTATTTATTTTTAATTCTTTATTGCTCCAAAACAAGTTTGCACAAAAAGAGATCATAAACGCAGTGTCATTTTAATAATCAATTAAATTTGGAAACTTGGAAAACCAACTGATAAAAAGGATGAAAGATGAATCTGAAAAAAAATAGCTTTAGAAATGACATTTTAGAATAGTTTTAGAGATAATACGGTAGCAAACATAAAAAAAAAACACCTACATTGAGAATCTTCTTTACACGAGGAGCGGACAGACGGACCTGACTGAATCTATTACTTTTCAGAAAACCAAAAAGCCACCTAAACATATAAACCCACATGCAACATTCAACATTTTTAGAGAACCCAGTGGTAAGACAAACATTACCCTAACTTTCTGTAGGTATAATAAATAAATATTGCATTGCTATTGTATGTGTTGTGTTAGTTTTAGGAATGGATCTTGTGACATCTGAATAAACTTTTTTTTTTTTTTTTATAAATATAAAATATAAATATCTTTTTCTAGCAAGCATAACATTGGAAGAAGAGCAAATAGATGATTTCTAACGTCTCTCGATTACCGCAACCTATGCTTTGCAATCAAGCGAATCGTAATGCTAACTCGAGACGTCGAATAGATCTGTTATCGAATCAGCGGCCACTTTGCCACGTGGAAATCACGACTGGCAACTGACTTCCTTTGAAATCGAAGGTCTCTTATTTACGTTGCGTGTGATTTTAGTATTTGTACCACAGTAGGTAAAGGTACATATGAGTTGTACATTTAATTTTACATCGCATACAAAACATGAAACATATAAAACGCACAGTAGATCGGTACTTAGCGAAACAAATAAACGGAGGAAGGAGTAAATGAACTAAGTCTCAAACTAGTCTTACATCTATAAATATTAGTTGAAGCAAAGTTTATAAACTTTAAAAACTGACTTCAAATTCAAACTTGGTGACAATGGGACAGCATATTTTATGTCATTATTTTGATTTAAAAATCAAACTTCAAAATTTATCGTAATTTCAAAGATTTTTTAAATGTACCAAAAGTTAAGAGCCGAGTGAGATTTGAACGCGCGAACTTCCCGTTTGTACGGGGCTGCGTTGACCGCTGCGCCATCGGATCCTAATCACGCTCGAGGAATAACTCTTAAGGGACTGTTTGGCACTAACGCGACCACGTAGTTAACGTAATTTGGACAAAATCTATATGACCTATACAAACATAATACTGTACCGATCACTTAATTAACCTATTTATTCAGATTGGTCTATTATTAAAAAATAGACCAATCTGAATCGCCTCTTTGAGGCGCACTTAACATCCTTTCACCATGCTTGGTTCATAAGAATCAGTGACACGATAAGAAGAAGAAGAAGACCAATCTGAAGTCAATGTACGAGTGTTGATGGTCGTTGGTTGACGGTGGAAATAGGAGACCTTTGCCTCAGAGTTCATAACTACGTGACGTGGTCCCTCGGGAAGCGCATAAAGCCAGTGCCTGCTCAAAGCAAGTAAACCGATCATTTCGTTATAAAGCGACGGAAGATGCAAGGCTCGGTCGATACTGCTACGGCCGGTCAAGTTTTTACAATTTCTTTTCAATATCTATGGCGGCCTACTGGGAGTTTTCACCCGTGGTGGATTGTTTACATCGCTCTTGAGTTTTTTAAACCGTGTTTCTATTCAAATTTCATAATAAAAAGTAGCTTGTGAATATACTATCCAGGTTACAAACTATATTTAGTCTAAAAAAACTCTTTATTCCTCTTTTACTCTTGCTCTCCTTGACTTGTATTCCGAAACAGTGCTTGAGTCTGAGTCGAGTCTCAAGCACAGATTTTTGACACTTTTTAATGGAGAACTGTCATACTATGCTTGAGGCTCGATTCAGACTCAAGCTTTCGGAATACGGGCCCAAGTCGACGATATTCCTGCAATATCTTTTAGCTTGTCTTCCCACAAAACATAGCATGATGCTATACAAAAAATAACTATTTTTTAAGCCAATTGGAGTTGGAAAAACTCTTGGTCCTATGGGAGGTCTATTCGGTAACAAGCCAGTTAGAGGCTAAGCTCTTAACTCGTGATTTAAAGCTGACCCTTGGAAATGGATAATTTGCCTGTGTTTTAGATTATTCATCCTTTACTTCGCAGCACTTAATGAGGTCAAGCGGCTTCGGGTTGTGTTTTGGGAATTGAATAAGTTGTAAGGGTTTTATCACGTAATAAACAATGATCATTGATTTTTGTTTATTTACTTTTAGTTTGTGCAATTTTTTTTTTTTTTTTTTACATTCCATTGCCGATGCCATTTTGTTCGTTACATTACCTAATTTGTAAAGTAATAATTTACAGTACAACACTTGTTTATAATTCCTGTGTAGCTGCGGGTATTTGTGTAACTTTTAAAAAAGTTGAATAATCAAATAATATATGCATATGTTTTTTATTCACATGATGTTAAATTATAATAGTTTAAAATAAAATAAAAAATGAATCTCCATGAAGTTATGCCACTTTGTCTTATTATTATGTAGCTGTGCTGTGTGTATGCACGTTCAGTTTTTAGAAGTGCTATTAAGTATTCTTTCTGCCGTTTATACGAAATAAAACAGGTGTTTTTAAGCATTCGATTAGTTTAATAGAAGCAATAAGGTGTTACCAATTAAGTTGTTCGTAAAATCTATTCCGACCCCTTGCATCTCTTTATAGGTAATCTCCTTAATTTTCCCGGAAATTCTAAAACCGTAACCCCACTTAAATTCAGCATACAAATTGAGGGTTCTTGGGTTTATTAAAATTTTATGACAAAGCTTGGTTGCTGTTTTCTTTCAAAAATGTTGATTGTTAGAACTGCTACTGTTTTTAAGAGTTAAATATTTTATACTATTAGTATAAGTATAATACAAATTAATAGTATTAGTATATCTAATGCCGGCGGAAAAGACGTTGTCGAGATGATCTTAAAGTTCTGCTGAAGGATTGACGGGAAGTCGCCAAATATCGTGAAAGTTGGAAGATTTTGGGGAAAACCTTTGCCCAGCAGTGGGACAGTGTAGGTTAACATAAAATAATATACATGCATATTTTCATGTATATTATTAAATATAATATTTCTATTGAGGTTAAGACTTTGGGTCCGTGGGGAAGAGAGACCTTATGGGTCTTCAAAATTTTGACTGATCGAGGCGACGTGTGACCCAAAGGCTGCTGGGTATCTGGCGCAGCGCATTATCACCACCATTCACCGTATTCACTATTCACCGTAGCAATGCCACCAGCGTCTTGGGGACGCTTCCATCTGGTACTCATTTGGATCAGTTGAGCTATCTCTGGATCGTTTGTAACGGTCTGCTGATAGCTGAACTGTTTCTTGTGTATTTTGTACATAAGTAGATACCTTATTGTTTATTTGTAAGTTGCTTTGTGTAAATAAAAATCATTTATTATTAACATTATATTAAATAATTTGTGACCCTTGGCAAACAAGATGTTGCAGAATCCGTTGTGCAACAAAGTATGACCTAAATGGGTATTTTATTGTGAAACTTTAGACTCACGTTTTTGTTCTATTGGGAATTCTGAAAATCCCAAACTTTGTTGCAAACTACTGACTCTGACAGCTCATAAAATAATTTTAATTTCCAAATTGGCACAGCTAGTGGAACTAAGCTTGAAAGTAATAGAACTGCTTTTAGAGCGGTTCAGCCAATACGATCCCGGGGGCGAGGGTTCCTGTTGACGTAGATTTTCCATTTCCCCTCGCCATTTTCAATAACTACTGTAATTTGTTTATCTGTGAATTTCATGTTTCATTGGGAACATTGATTGCTTTGGATACCGACGAAAACAAAATAGCTTCTATTATGTTTTATTATCTACTTGTTGACTGGCACATATTTTAAATGAAGCGTAGGGCTTGTGATGGATAATTAGTTTTGTTTTCTTATTGGAATAGTTTTCTTATTAGTCCAGGATCGCGATGTCTGGAAGGAATGGGGGGAGGCCTTTGCCCAGCAGTGGGACCCGGAGGGCACATAATAATAATAATAATAATAATAATTGGAATAGTTAAGGCTGCAATAATGATTGTTCAGATTCTAGATTATACTTTTTGAAAATAGTTTTTTTTTACATTATCGAGCTTCGTAGACGTTCTACAAATCGTAGACGTTCTACGCCGTATTCGTCGTAGCACTTGTTTAACTCCTTAGTATAAATACACGTTTCAATCGGATTTCTATTACTAAGTTTAGTAATTTTTGCGATATCTATATTTATAAAAGAAAGTCGTGTTAGTTACACTATTTATAACTCAAGAACGGCGGAACCGATTTGGCAGAAAATTAGTGGGGAGGTAGCTTAGAATCGGGAGAAGGACATAGGATACTTTTTATCCCGAAAAAGCAACGGGAACGGGGTTTTACGGGAACGGGCGAGCGAAGCCGCGGGCGGCCACTAGTCTTATTATAATTTTCCCACTTTTATTTTATATTCCTTACTTTTTCTTTTAATTTTAACTTCATTTTGAAACAAATTCAATTTAAACCGATCTAATCGAATGTCTCGTTCATTTACCAATCTTCTGTGAAATTGATAGAAAAAGAAGGTTCTGACAATCAGCGCTAAAAGCATTGTCGATGTTAATGAAGCCCGAGTGGTATCAACTTTGGTAATGACTATGGAAGGTGTACGTAGACTAATTGAAAAAGGTGACTTTATTTGCGTGGTAGCCTTCCGATCTTTATGCCGTGGGTTCAAAACCATTCGTGCATTAATGAGCTTTTCCAACTAGAAATCTGTTTGTCAGTCTCTCAATCGGTGAATAAAAACATCATGAAGAAAATGCCATGTCGTAGAACCTAAAAAAATCTAAAATATGTATCAAGTGCTCGAAAGGAGTCTGTCTTTTCAAAATATAGTGATGCCACAAAAAACACATTTTCCATGGCGCAGCATTTATTTGAATATTCAGTAAACATTTATTATTTTACAATTTTAGTAGTTTTTCATTTTACATATTATTTTATCCATCAGATAAAAATAAATCTTTTTTAGGCTTGTACAAAACAAGTACTGACATTTTTAATTGATGAATAGCGTTATTCCGTGGATCAATCAGCCCTTAGGTTAGTAACTCTATAAATACATGGAATAATCTTGCTTTTTCTTGTCTTTAATATGGTTAAGCTTTGGCCCGATAGGTAAAATAATATTGTTGTGCCGACCCTAGCGTGGGCAGAAGATTAAATAGATTAAAGATATTATTATGTTAGATAACACGCATATTTCATAATAATTTGTGAATATCCAACATACCAAATTTGGGTATTATTTCTCTAGCAGAAAGGTAATCTTCCGGTAAATGTTGGTTATTAAAAAATATTGAATTCTCAGTCGCTGTCGGTTTCACAAGCTATGTTTTCAGTACATACACCAGCACCCATTTTTTTTTTAAATTTATTTAATGGGCTTTGACGCTACGCGACCACACTTAATTTAATCTAAACTTATACAAACTTGTTGTTTAGCTAAACCAATTTCTGCTAATTTATATAACATCTTGGCTTGATCCGACAAGGGACAAGCCAAGATGTTATTTATCATACCAACATTCATACATCTTCTTCCAAAACCAACTAATCTAAATCTATCATTTCGAACACACTCCAGCAAAATATGTACCTCTTCCAATGTACCTACCAAATTCGGAACAGCCATACTTATAAACACAATTTAAATTTAATCATTGCTTAAAGTTGCCTTGCCACTGGCACTGTTTGTCATTACCCAGTTTATAATTTACCCATTTTTTATAAGCAAGGCCCCTAGTGATAGCCAACAAATAAAATAATCTAGAACAACTAGGTTTAAACCAGGGTTAAAGGCATTCAATTGTAGACAAGAAATGATACGCGATTTGTATTCACGTGACACGCCGGGTTATCGGTACATCCCGTCGGTTTCTGAATCCTAATGCGGACCCCTAAATATGTAAAGGATTGCTATGAACGCTATAAGTAAGCGAGTAAGCGTTAGTAATGGATAGTCGACAGATATAATGCCTTAGTGGGTGGCGTATATTATCATTTTGTAATGGATTCGTGACTCGACTTCCCTGGTATTTTAATTTGAAATCAAATAAAATAAATAAATATTTTTACTGTAATGAAACCACAAGGTTTTTATAATGTCCTAAAAGTTAAGAGTTGAGCGGTATTTGAACACGCGTCTTTCTTGGTACGGGGCTGCGCTGACCGCTGCACCATCGGATCCTAATCACACTCGACAAATAAAAATTTGTGGTAATTATTATTACATAGTACTGTGCTGTCTAGTCTCAAACTAAGCACAAGGTTGTCGGAACTCGATAACTAGAAGTAAACGTCAATATTTTTATGACAGCTCCGATACAACCACTACGGTATTTTTTATAACATTCAGATACAGAACATTCCTTTGAGTTCATCGCAAAAATGCTTGTCCTCGGTGGGGATCAAACCCGCGACCTGAAGTGCAGAAGTCAGAGCTCCCACCATAAATTTATAGGTAAAAGGGTGGCACGAATTAAACCTACTATAACAGTCGGCATTGGGACCGAAGTTATTTCGGTGTTTTAGCAAAGAGCTTATCGTAATTTTAAACAAATAACTTTTCGCTTCTACAAACAAATTGTGGAAGCAAAATTATATTGTGATTCTCAATACCTCTATATCTGTCTATTGTCGTGTTTATTTTTGCCTACAGAATTGTATTCAGTACAAAAGTATTTTTTATCCAATAAAAAACATGTTATTCTAAAAGTAATCGGTAATTATAAAAGTAAAGTTTTATCAAACGTAACGGAGATGAATGGGAACAAACACAATGAGTATTAGTCCGTAGAAATAGTCCTAAGTAGTAGGTACCTAGTAGAGCTCTTTGGGAAGAGCTTCAGTTTCAGTTTCAGTTTTATTTATTGGTAACAAGTTAATAAGGTCATTAAACATATTATCATATTAAACATTAAACATATTATTGGTAACAAGTTAATAAGGTCATTAAACATATTAAGTAAACATTGTATACAATGTACAATATCAGATACAGCTTATGGTAATTTATATAAACAATTTTTTTAAATTAAGAATGGTATGAAATACACAGTTCATAAAAATTACAAAAACAAAACAATAATTAATAAAAAATGTGTCAAATGGTGGCAAAAGCATTTAGGTAATATTAAATTCGTCAACCCTATAATAGGATTGCTCGATGAGCCAATTTTTTAATTTAAGTTTAAAGGATTGCGTTGTCTGAGCATTCCGAGCTTTACAGAACACTATTTCTGCCGTGAAGCAGCATTGCTGTGTTTCGGTTTGAAGGGTGTGGGTGTCGGGGAAATTACTGGCATATGAGGCTGAACATCTGCAAGTCTCAAATTGATGGACAGGGCAATGCATCGTAGGGCACGCTACTGACGTGAATGGCCTACGAGGCAATGCTTTGTTATAGGCGATGGTTGCCACTTAACATCGGCTAGATGTTAAAAAAACAGTGGTGTACGCAGTAATCTTAAGAGAACACACACCACTTTACTTACTAGCTAGCTAGGTGCTGTTGATTGCCAGAAAGGGTCTCATCAATGTTCCCACAATACCGCAGGGTAATTTGCCACGTTCATACATCGATCTTGGCAACATTAGCTCATTTAGATAAGCGAACAAACAAGCACGTTGTACTTCTTCTTATCGTGTCACTGATTCTTTCGAACCAAGCGTGGTGAAAGGATTTTGAGTGCGCCTCAACGAGGCTCCTTTCGTGTACTTGACACATTTCGAACTTTACATTGTTTACTAAAACACATTGACGCTTCCAAATAATCGGAAATTTATAGTTGAACCTCATAGGTTACCATTTTCAGACATCGTTTCATTGTTTCAAAATTATGTCGACCTTCGAAAACTAGTAAAACCAGATCCACAAAAGCCATAGGTAAAAGAAGTTTTATTCCAACGCTCGGATGGGCATATGTCTAAAATCCCCAAGGAATCTCAATTCCTACCGAATGGTATATTAAGTTATCCATAATTCAATGCCAGTCCGATGTGTAACAAATTGTGTATTTCAAAATGGATTAATTAGTTAACCCATCGTATCAAAGTTTAATTGTGGAGATACTTATGTTTAGTTTAGATTAGTTTATTGCAAAAAATCATAAGTAACATTACAGAGATATCCAATACGTCACTTAGAGCTATACTTACGTTACTTGTGATCAAATTAAACGTCCCAAGTTGTTTTAGCCGTTTTGTCCTTATTTTGGTAGTTTAGAAGTATGTTCTAGCTTTCTGTATTCAGTATATTTATTAGTTTTATGACTGCATTAACGCCACCACAGCAGTAGACGATGAAAACCATAGTAGGAAAATCATCTTCTCGCAACAGCCATAAATACTTTACCTCCTGTGATTTATAACAGAAATAGTACCTAGTGACTCTTCTTCTTATCGTGTCACTTATTATTTCAAACCAAGTGTGGTGAAAGGATTTTAAGTATTATAGGTAGGTACAATAGGTGAAGATTATGTGAAGATTGTTACTATTTTTGACATTTGTATTACTGAATTGTCATACATAGATATAATAAGATTTATTGTTAAATTAGATTCTATAAATAAGAAGTTTGTTACTTAGATTTACCTATTTTAATTTAATTTGCCGTAAGGCCATTGTAATGCCCCCGCGGGGCTCATGTTCTGGACGTTATTACCCCCTAAGACCTATAATACACATGAAACAATGAATAAATAAATATGAATATGAATAAGTGCGCCTCAAAGAGGCTCTTTTCATGCACTTGACACATATTTACTAACCTAGTGATTAAAACTAATGATTCAGAATGTCCCCCCAATAGCCCCTTGAATCTAATATTCACGTAGTTATAACGTAAACTTTTATGGCTTAGAGTTTTTGACTTTTCAAACTCTTGAAATAACCGAAGCATTTGACCGAATTTAAATAGGAAAAATAACGCCAGAACTAATGAAAATAACTTGCCTGTCACCTACAACCGCTTGAATTTCGTTGCTTTTCGATCGAGATGTGAAATCATCTCTCCCAATCACATTATGAAACGTTTTCCTTAGCATCTTGTCTCGAGTACAGTAGGATACAGCTCAAGTTACTTAAAAACAAAGTAAAATGACGCTTACAGCAAGGACATAAGAGCTAGAAGTCTGATGCGTATCCTTGTGTACATGCCTTCCTTGTGTATCACAGACACATGTAGAGTTATACGTACACGTGCCTGCTATCGTTTGCACGTGTTTGCGTTCCCTTTCATTAGGTTTCCTTAAATTCATTCTAAAAAAAACTTCGGCGTTCTGTATTATAAGTATGTATTTACAAAAGAAAATGAATAAGTATTATTGTCAGATTACTGGATCACATCGTACAAGCTCTGCTTAGTTTGGGGTGTTGTGTTGATTGTCTATAATATTTATTTATTATTTATTGTTATTATTACCATTATGCTCTGGAACACCATGGTAGTTGAAAGTACTTTTTCAAGTTTTACCATTTCGAAAAAAAAGAAAGTAAAGTCTAGATATTCTGTTTTACAATAGCGCGATAAATACCAGCCGATTACGAATAAGCCAGATAAAGTCTGGATCTAAACTGGTTCAAGTTCAAAGTTATACGCAATCAAACTTGGAATACATTTCTCGGAAGTTATGTAGGGTAACTGTTGAATCAAAGCTACCGTAATCAAATGAAATAAGTACGATACCTACCTATTCGTGTTATACTACGATAACTTCAAGAACCACTTAATTGGGTAACCGGGGGTTAATGAGGTGACAAATTGTAAGATTGACTACCCGAAACGTTGATAATCTTAGTTTTATACTCATTTTATGAATTATGAATTTTATTTTGTTATGAATTAGAATTTCTCAACAAAATAAGTCAATAAAAAAGTTTATTTATATTATAATCTCGAGTATTTTTCATTGAACAACAGTCTCAAAAATTTCAGAGAAATAGGTAATTTTTTTTTTTATTATAAAATTCATACAAAACTTAATCTTCTTCAACTAATCAACATAACTAAAGCATCTTCTAATTCATTTCAACAAGTAATAATGTCTTTAAGACCAAGACTCTCAGAATCGACCTATTTTTGATTCAACATTAAACAATCAAATATTATTTGTTTTGATCTGATAAAAATATATGTTGTAGTTTAATAAATATTCTTGATTATTCTATGGTTCAAAACACGATATTGTCAACTTTGCTCGATCAAAAAAAATCGCGAAAACTCCCTATTTCGCGAATTTTTGATCGTTTTTTTAAGTCGTACTTGAAGTAGACCGTGGTCCGGCGAAAATCATCCACTCATAATCGAATACATTCCTAGAGATGACGAATTTTGGAAGGTGGAAATAGAAAAAAAAGTTATTGATTTTTACATGAAATGCCTTTTGCCAGAGATTGTAGACCCGCGACAAATTCGCGGTATGCCAATACGTGATATAATTTTAAAAGAAAATGACGAAAATAATGACGTACCTATGCAGCCAGGTCCAAGTAAGCAATTGGATATAATTCAAAGTCCAATCCAACCTCGTGGTCAGTTTGGTCCATGCAAACCTAGGCAGCTACAATTTGATGAATTTTAGTAGGTAGGTATACCTACCTACCTACTAAAATTCATCAAATTGTAGAAATGTACAATTTCGTAAACTTTGTGCATCTATGGGTACCCCCATAGATGCACAAAGCCCCCATATTTTTTTTCGCAAATCTATGTTATTTCAAAGATATAGTTGAAGCTAAATAATAATAAAGTCATTTAGAAAATATATTCTTTATTTACATGACATATTTTTCTTTATGACATGTGTATACTGCCTGTCCTAACCTACGGTGCTCAGACGTGGTCGCTGACTGAGTCTCAGAAGACCAAGCTAGGAGTCTGCCAAAGGGCGATGGAGCGCAGTATTCTGGGCGTAAAGAGAACAGATCGAGTCCGAAACACCACACTGCGCTCAAAAACTGGTATCGCTGACGTAGGTCGTAAGGTAGCGAAGTTAAAATGGGAGTGGGCAGGTCACGTGATCCGCATGAGACCTGATAGGTGGGCTAAAGAAGCCACGGAATGGGTACCCACAAAGGGCAAAAGATGTCGCGGCCGCCCGAAGAAGCGCTGGCGAGACGACTTAGACTCCTTCAACACCGAGTGGGCGGAGCGAACCGAAGATCGAGGGGACTGGAAAAGCTTGGGGGAGACCTTTGCTCAGCAGTGAGACAGTATAGGTTAATAAAAAAAAAAAAAAAAAAAAATCTTTATTTAATACCCACTATCTTTGTTATTTAAATTTAAATTTTACATCGCGGACTAATTAGACTTTTAAAACTTCTAATCGTTGTAATGAGTTTCCAACCTCCTTGCTGAATAAAACGTTAGAATTTAGTTCAATAACCTCCTTGCAGTTAGAAATAGCTTTAGAAAGTTGGAACATGGTTGAATAAAATAGAACTTGTTTTTTTATAATTTGACAGCTGTCAGTAGAAAGCGATTCTCTCTAGGGCTGAAAGTATTACTTTCAATTAGGCCCCTCAGGCAACTTCAGACCTACTTTCCGAGTATGTGCAATGAAAAAGTGATATGTGCCATACGAAATAAAAATATTTTTTATATAATATAGTATAAAAATAACATTTTCAAAATTTACGTATTGTAGGCAGAAGTATGTGTCGTTTTACAAAATAAATATAATTGTTACTTGTACTAGTTGTATTTTTTACCTCTATGTTCTCGTTGCTGGATCGAATAGTTGTATGTGCCACACGAAACCAAAGTACTTTTTAGTTGGACTAATTCTATTTTTTTTTATTACTTAGCTTTGTGACTGTACCTATATCTACACACAATATGTAACAAAAATACTGGTAATATGTTATCAATACTATCTACAATACTACCTAACTGAAGTTAGAAAGTAAATATCATACCTAACTACTGCTTGGTTTTCTATACTGTGGCACTAAGTTATCGTACGCGGTCAGTGGCGCACGGCCTGCCGGGCGCGTAAATAATTACGTCGCGCGCTTAGCATGGGGGGGCTGAGGTAGCGCTAAATGCCTACTGCGCTCGAATATCCTGGCCTTAATTCAATGCAAGTATACAGACCAAAACAAAATTACGCCTGATGCTATGAGATCGGGGGTGACATACCCAAGCACTTTGGCAGGGGTGTACCTTGTGCAGGAGCAGCACTAAAGCGTGAAATGTAGTGTAAAGTAAATTCTATTCCTCAGATCCTGAACTAGACCTACTGAAGCCGGGATTCACGAGACAACACTAAAAATTACATGCGTTTAAAAACTTCTCGGGTATCACATACTCGACCTAACTCACGCCAGGTTAAATAACAAAACCTCTCTCACTGATGCATAGTCTCATTTGATATAATCCTTGTGGAGTTGTCACGGGGAATATTCATTAATTGTTGTTGAAGTGTTTCCTCACTAGCCTTTTATTTATATTTTTTATACGTCCTCATTTCGCCGTACGCGCCTAAAGAATACGAGAGCGTGTACGGATACGGTGTATAATACGGGTTCAGTGTGAACGAACCGGAGTTGGTGGTGAGTGTCAGTAGTTGGATTAGGAGCATAAAAAATAATAATAATAAGCCTATACCCTAGCTCACTGCATTCTACTAATTCGTAAATACTTACGTAGTATAAAAATTGGGTTTCTCAGTACATAATTTTGTAGTTTTTTATTGATTTTACAGTGTTTACTACACTTTAAGGAAATCACAGATCAGAGGAAAGGGTTCAAATCCCGGTCGGCTCTTAACTTTTGGGACATTATGAAAATCTACATAATTTTGAGCAAATAATGAACTGCCGCAAAAATGCTAGTGTGAAACTGCTCTTAGTTTAACCTACCATAAAGATGAAGCATATTTATAAGTCAAACAAAGTCATTGGGAGTAGTGCTGCTAGTTCACCCATTTTAACACTGACGGTTTTAATACAGGTATGAGCTTTACGTGAGCTTTAAGTTTGTTTTCGTAGAAATACGGGTTTTGGGTTCTTTGTGTGCTTGTTTTTATACTTGATTTCTACAACAGTATATCATTTATATCATACTGAAATTGCAATTCATAACCACCTGAAAACCAACATTTTTGACAACTTAGGTATGGTAGAACTGCTAAAAGTTTTTATATTAGTCAGTCAGCAAAATAGAGAGAATTATTTGGATACTATGATGGAAAAATAAAGTACTTAGTAGAATTATACCAGAAGCGATGTAATACTTACCTATAGTAAAGCAATTAGCAGCGATCAACGTCCTTATGGAAAAAGAACTGATTAACAGAGAAAATACAATAAAAAAATTACAAGATGAAGGTGATAACTTTCTAGAAATGATCAAACAGTATGAGGAAAATCTAAAGGAACGAGAAATTACTTATGATAAAGTTATGATTCTAGAAGAACAACTGTTGCGACTTAAAAAACTGATTGATAGAGATGACGTGGCATCTAAAGCTAAATTGCAAATGAATGATATTAGTAGCATTAATAGTTTAATTAAGAAAGCTAACTGTAAGAAATTAGAAGAAAGTAACAAGGAGACAATTGTAATGTTCTCTGACACACATGGAAGAAATATGGCTAAGGCAATCAATGATAAATTACCTAGTGACTATACAGTGCTTAATTCATGCATGCCTCACAGCAACTATGGCACCATGTTAAAAGATGAATATTTACAAAGATCAGAAAATAGGGACATCATAATTTTGATAGGTGAATACAATAGTGTTAAAATGGATCTACATGGATATCTTAAGAAAATTTCAAGCATTGCTAGAGCAACACGAAAGCATCAGAAAAAACTAATTGTTTCAACAATTTCTTATGGATCGAACAATGAAGTCTATCATAACATAATGAAGCTGAACAGCAAACTATTTACAATTGCTGCCTTAAATGAAAATGTGTCTATAGTAGAAATAAATCTACCCTCATTGAGTAAACCAGGACCAGAGTTTATCGCTGCAAGCATAGCTGTAGCTTACGTGAAGGGTAGGCAATGCAAAAACTTAGTGGTATTGACCAAAGGTGATAACGATGACGATATAAAAAAAGTCACTGCGTCTAAAAACAAGACAAATTTTCAAAACGTCGGGACTCCAGAAGTTGTGAGATAACTCTAGGACATCAAAATGTCCGAGGTATCTACAGTAAACAAGATATTATGGGACTTTTCTTATTAAATAAAAATATCGATGTGATGTGTATAACAGAGACTTGGCTAGTTCATAATAATTTAGGTGTATTTAATATAGAAGGTTATCATAAAACTTCTTCTTTTTGTAGAACTAAGCATGACCGTGGTGGATGTCTAATATTAGTTAGGAAAAACTTAAAATATAAAGTGAGAAATGATATTTGCAAGATGTCCGAGGAACTAATATTTGAAATAGCTTGTATAGAATTAAATGACGCTATTATTGCAGTTGTTTACTGGTCACCCTCAGCAGACTTACCCCCGAATACTGAAACGCAACTCAGATTTAAGCACGTCTCAAGCGACGAATATTTGACAGTTTTCAATGTAAATGACTTACCCCCGAATACTGAAACGCAACTCAGATTTAAGCACGTCTCAAGCGACGAATATTTGACAGTTTTCAATGAAAATCTGTCAAATATTCGTCGCTTGAGACGTGCTTAAATCTGAGTTGCGTTTCAGTATTCGGGGGTTAGCCATTTACTTATCTAAATTGGAGCAGTGCCTTGATAAACTGACATCTCAAAACTGCAAGACAATTATAGTTTGTGGGGATTTTAATGTAAATTTTTTAAATGGCGACAGAAGTTGTGCGCAGCTAATTGATTTAATGGATAGTTTTTTATTAAGGCAACAAGTATTTGATTACACCAGGGTAACATCTTCGACTATGTCATGCTTAGACAATTTTTTCACTGATTCGAGTACTACGAAAAATATAAGAGTGTTACCAGGTGTTCCATCCGATCACTATGCGCAAATTATTGATATAAATTTAAATATCCAGATAATAAAGCCAGCTATAGTAAGACATAGGAAAATAACAAATGCTAAATTAGAAAAAATGAAAGATAGTTTAGGAAAATCACTGACGAAACCAACATTGTACACAAACTATGACACCTATTTTAACCACTTCCTAGAAAAGCTTGATGAGCACTTGCCAATTGTAGAATTAGGCCAACATGACTCTAAATGTTTTTATAAATGGGCCACCAAAGGAATCCTTTTATCGAGGAAAAGGTTGTTTGACTTATATGCACTTAGTAACTTAAATGAGAATCCTGTATTAAAATCCTATGTAAGTAGATATAGTAAAATTTTTAAGAACGTTTGTCTAGTGGCTAAGAAAATGCATATTACTAATAAGATTGAAAATTCAGTAAATAAAATAAAATGTGTGTGGCAAATAATAAAAGAAGAGACTGGAAAAAGTAGTAGTAACTGTGATAATATATGTGATAAAATACGTGATGATAATGATAATCGAAATATATTTGACAAATCTGACATTTCCAACTATTTTAATAATTATTTTGTAAATATAGCAAATAACTTGACATGTAATTTAAATTGTTGCATTGATAATTCTATGGAATTCTTAAGGAAATATATTCCATACGTTAATAATAATTTTGTTCTAAAACCAATAAGCGTACAAAAAATTGTTAATATTATTCGTAACATTAAAATGAAGAAATCCAACGACTATTGGTATATCACACCTTACTTGCTAAAAAAACTTGAATGTGTAATAGCGGAACCACTTATGCACATCATTAATGAATGTATTGAAAATGGGGTATTTCCCGACAAAATGAAAATAGCTAAAGTGGTGCCATTACATAAAAACGGTACGAAAACTTCTTGCAATAATTATAGACCAGTGTCTGTGCTCCCCAGTCTAAGCAAGATTTTTGAAAAATATGTGGCTGAAGAATTAACAACTTTTATTTTGGACAACAAACTCTTAAACACTAGACAATTTGGGTTTCAAAAGAAGAAATCGACTAGGCATGCCATAATAAGACTAATGCAAGACATCTTATCGGGTCTTGAGAAATCACAGAAAACTTATGGAGTTTTTTGTGATCTTTCAAAGGCATTTGACTGTGTTTCGCATGAAATCTTACTAGAAAAGTTAGATCACTACGGTATCCGCAATAACGAATTTCAAATATTGAAATCCTATTTATGTAATAGAGAACAAGTCACAGAGTTGAATGGTGTAAGGTCAAACAAAAATATTGTAAAATTAGGTGTACCACAGGGATCAATTTTAGGGCCTCTCTTGTTTTTAATGTATGTAAATGATGTTTCTGTAGTTTGTAAGGATATTGACATGGTCTTATTTGCTGACGACACAAGTTTAATTATTAAGGATAAAACGATTGATGGTCTTAGTGTTATACTTAGGGATGTTATGCCCAACTTAGAAAATTGGTTTTCTGTTAATAACTTGTTATTGAACATAAATAAAACACATGTTGTAAAGTTTTGGTTAGGAACCGGCGTATCACCAAATATATCACTACAAGATACATTAAGGGATTTGTCTTTGCCTAGTACCGATCGTATCAAGTTCTTAGGAGTCTGGTTAGACTCGAAATTGACATGGGCGGTTCATATTGACGAGTTAACGAAGAAATTGGGATCAGCAACGTATGCTATCAAAAAAATTAAAGAACTAGGAGGTATCAAAGCAGCAAGAGATGTATATTTTGCATATTTTCACTCTATAATGACTTATGGTATTATGTTTTGGGGTGCAGCCGCTGACTCTAATAGGATATTTATATTACAAAAACGTTGTATAAGATATATTCTAGGTATGAAACAAATGGACTCTTGTAGAGATAAGTTTAGAGAGTTAAGCATAATGACCATGACCTGTGAATTTATTTATCAAAATATTGTGTATGTTAGGGAAAATTTAAGTTATATGACATTGAAACAGGATTCTCATAGTTTTAACACAAGACATAAGACAAATGTAGTGACGCCAGCGGTTAGACTAGTTAAAACAAGGAAAAGTTTTGTTTTTGTTTCTATTCAATTTTACAATAATATTCCTATTGACATTAGAAATAAGAGTGACATTGATTTTTTTAGTTTTATTAAAAATAGATTAATATCTAAAAGTTATTATAAAATTGACGAAGCTCTGGCTGATAAATTTATATTTTGTGATCATTTACCTGTGTAAGTGACTTATTTATTTATAATTTTACATTCCTATTTTAAAATAGGAAATAACGTCATTTAATTTTTAATTGTTTTATTTTTATTTCGTATTTTAACTTTTATTATTTAACTTTTTATTTCGTATGTGTTGATTAGAATTTGTTTTATTATTATGTTAACTATTTTGTGTGACGAATCTAAGTACATGTAACATGTCTAAAGAGAAATAAAGATTATGATTATGATTATGATAGGTACTAACCAATTTAAAAATGTGTAAAATTTTGAAATTTACCAAAATCTTACCTTAGCTGTCCTTATCCTATACTGACATTCAAATAAAAAGAGGTTCTCAATTCAGGTGTATTTTCTCTGAAGCTATGGATAGTAACCGCATCACTAGTAGGGAGTAACATAATGTGGTCTTCGCAGATAACTAAGCTTTGTTGTAGCTGGCTTCATTAGACGAGAGGTAGACGTACAAATATCTACTATTCGTATTATCTTTGTGTGGCCAGCTTTGTTACAGTGCTCCGTTGTGGTTTCAGGAATCATTTTTGCGGTTATAAAAGGAAAGTAAACCATTTATACCTACAAAGAGTTTTATAAATAGAAAGGCAAGTAAATATAAAAAAGGCTCTGTGCCATAGGCTGCCTAGACACAGTATCATCATCATTATCCACAGTCCGACTTCACCCACTGCTGGGTAGAGGCCTCCCTTAGTTTGTGTCATCTACCCATTTCCGCCCCGCGACTTTGACTATGTCGTCCTATCTTGCTGCAGGGCGCCCTACAGAACAGTATAATACATTATTTTATTTAAGACGTGACAGTATATAAAATTAAACTGTTTAATATTTGCAGCACTTCATTTTACCTGATTTGTTTTATACAAGATCCAATAAGTTTCACGTTTTTACACGGGGCTAGTTTTTCAAGCCACCGCACCGCCAAGCTTTATTTTTCAAATAGCAGTTCTGTTTACACGAAGCTAGAACTGCTAGCTTACTATCCTGGCTTGAAAAACTAGCCTGTGGGTAGTACTTTACTGCTATGAAAACCTTGTAAGTATTACAATAAAATAACCGATAACAAAATGGTTATTGTCTCATATCAGAAGTCGTACAGCCTATGAGAAAACTATAATCCAACGATAAAAATCGACTGGGTCAGCCGTTTGCGTCAAATAAATCTAAACCTTTTCTCCGGACGGGGTGCTGGGCTATAATGAAATTTCGAGAGCTATTTAACGCTCAAACAAGTTGGGCAAAGGGCGAAATACATCTTCACTTTTATAGTGATTGTTGATTGAGGCCCGGGGAAACTACACGATTGGAGATATAACACTAATTCCGGGATTCTTCGTATCCAGAAGAAAATAAGCAAATCTCCGAGTCTTACTGGCCAAGAGAGCTAGGCAATAAAAGAAAATTGAACATAAGAAAATAAAGCCGACCAGAGAACTCCTTTTTCTGTAGTCTGCCTTAAACAGCATTACTCACGAAGAAATTAATATAGAAATGCAAAAAGTTGTATTGGTGTTAAAAAATATCAACAGAGTCTGAATTTATGCATAATTTAACAAAATTGCATGATTGCAAAATGAAAATTGTGCAGGCCTTTACAGATTTTTTAATAAAACCCTAAAAACATCTGTAAAGGCCTTTGTACATTTAAGCGATGGCGATTAGCTGAAACGCTGTCAAAAATCGCTGTCATATAGTGTAAATGGGTTCTAAAAGTGGTTTCTTTAATAAAAAAGCAAAAAAGCTCTTGTTTTTTAAATCATTGTCAATACAGCTTGAATTAATGTGTAAACCACAACTATTTGCGGTATAAATAACTGGAAAACATATTTTCATTGGCGAATTTACTGCATCCATTCCTTTGGCAAATGGGCACCTTGCCAAACAATTCAGGGTCACAGATACTGGGCTTAGTCTAAGTTATGGTAAGTACCATGACGCTGAGCCTAAATGGAAGACGAAGCAAATAAGAGATCGATGCGTCGTCGCTTCGGTTTTCCTTTACAGCCTTCAACATTTTGTGCTTTTGATTGGTGAAATGTTAGGAATTACTAAACGATTCACTGTTTTTCGGTTTGAAGGGTGTGGGGTGCCGGTGAAAATACTGGCTCGTGAGATTGAACATCTGTATGCCTCAAGTTCATGGACGCAGGGCAGTGCATCGTAGGGCACGTTCCTGACGTGCGTGACTTACGAGCAATGCTTTGTTATAGGCGATGTTTACCATTTAACATCAGGTGGGCCATATGCTTGTTATACTCGTACCTACTTCACCAAAGTTTATTCCGTTTATTATACTCGCAAAAAAATCATTGCAAACTTACCGAAAGTAACTCGTGTCTATAACTGTTATAATGATAACCTAGTCGCTAAGCGTCAACTTTTAAGGGACCAATAAAAACCGGAATGGCGTCATCACATAATGAAAATTCTTAACAGCCGCTGTGAAGTTATGTCGTAATTCTCAGCGATGAATAAGTAACATGTTAACAAACAAGTGTTTTACAAAGAAGCTTTGGCATAAAGTGAGGCGGAACTGAAAGAATAATGTTGTAGTATGTATGCAGTAATAAAATAAACACACATACCACAGGGCCTCAAGACATAAGTCTTCAATCAGTGCGTGTTGCCAGTGATGACATACGGAACTGAGACGTGGTCGCTAACCATTGGCCTCGTGCACAAGCTCAAAGTCACGCAACGAGCTGTGGAGAGAGCTATGCTGGGAGTTTCACTATACGTGATGGAATCAGAAATGAGGGTATCCGTAGAAGAACCAGGGGTGGGGAGGTCATATAGCTCGAAGAACTGACAACCGTTGGGGAATAAAGGTTCTCGAATGGTGATCATGAACTGGAAGACGAAACATAGAGCGCCCACCCACCAGATGGACCGACGATATTGTAAAGATCGCGGGAAGTCGGTGGATGGAAAGGGCTCAGAATCGTTATTTCTGGAAATGTGTAGGAGAGGCCTATGTCCAGCTTTTTTACCCCATTGTGTGAGTAAGGTATTGTATAAGATTCTAAAAGTATCAAGTATCACTTAAAATTTATTCGATAGCAGAATCTGCTTAGTTTATTATTAGGCTTTAAAATTAACGTTTTTAATTAGAACACCTATGTATATCTAACCGAAATGGTTAAAAAAAATATAGCTTTATTTTTCTATAGGCCCTCTATTACCCATTTTAGTACGAGTATAACAAGAGATAATAAGCCGTCCCAATTTTCTAAAGCCACATCTAAGCGTTCTGCGGTGGCGATCACTGAAACGCTGTCAAATATGACAGCGATTTATTATTGCCATCGCCATCGCCTAGATGTGCGCAGGCCTTTGGCTTCCTCTGTGCGTGATCCGACACTTTTGGCCTAATTATTGTTTAAATGTGTAGGCGTTTTAGATCAACGTAGAGCATGCAATTAATTCTTTATAATAAGAAAAATAATAAAAATGGTTAGAGAAAAATAGTCATGTTTTCACATGAGCCCATGTGCCTACACGAGCAATTTTTGAGCAATTAATTTATCAGCAGGCCGACGTATCCGACGTAGCCGACCCATTGCTGGCCCTGCAAGCCTTTTCCAGTTTCTGCTATTTCACACGATCTTAGACTAGTTGTTTGAAGTGAACCTATGCTTTATTTAATGAAACAACGCATTTCCACGTAAAAAATGGCAATATATTGCGATTTAAACCTTGCGCAACTCTAAATATCGTGCAAATATCGTGGTTGCATTTGGTTTACCGGTTGCTAAATTGGGAATGTTTTTTTAATATTTTGATATAGAATAAAAACATGGTATTACTGATTACTATTCATTTATTCTTGCACGTTGGTCCAGTCTTCAATCATTGCTGAGTATGCCAGTCAGGTGCCTGAGGAATCAATCAAGTAGCCATGACGATCAAAAATGTTGCTCGTGAATCGTTCGTGTAATCAGAACAAGAAAAGGGATTCTTTCACGCTCCCGCCTACACACCATTCACTAATATTTACGGCCCACGCTAGCCTTAGAATGTCGTGACGTCACTATACTCTGAAAACAAAAGAGAGTGACGTCACAGCGTATTTCGTCGCCGTGCTTGGTTGTTTACCCTCTATTGTATAAGCCTGCACACACATAGGTCGCGATGGCGATCAGTGAAACGCTATCAAATTTTACAGCGATATTTAACAGCGTTTCACTGATCGCTATCGCCAACTATCTAGGTGTGCGCAGGCCTTTAGTATAATTTATATTGGTTAGGTACACGGTGCATTTGGTGCATTATTTTTAAGAAGTACGGGTAAATACAGCATAATTAGTAAGTAGGTACTGTTATTATGAACATAATGTTTGGGGTAGGTACTATTTATCTACGGCGAGGAAAGTAAGGTTTAGTAGTTGTATCAATTTGAATGGTGTGAACATAACTAACCAGTTCCGTCTGCAGTCTGCACCAATTAATGGGGCAAATTTATGGTGCAAACGTAACCACGGGCTTAAAATCTATTCTCCAGAATTAAAATGGTAATTCACAGGTATTCGTTTCCACTCTACATCCAGTTAGCGAACGAGATCCTAACGGCATCATTATTTTCATCTCTGCGGCATTCTTTGTCAATGGATTCCCATTGAAGATCGAGTTTTTCAGCGAGGAAAAGATAAAAATATAAAAGTCTCTACAATTTTTTGCAGTCAATTTTCCGTCGATAGGATCGTTTGCTTCCTTCTATTGATAAACCAAACGTGACGTGTGTTTTTATTTAACAAGTTATCATATCGATTAGGTATAACGAACTTGTGAATTGTGTGTGTGGCCGACTGTGCCTAGTATTTTTTTGATACTAGCTGATGGAACAAGCATTATAGCCCACCTGATATTAAGTGGTAACAATCGTCTATACCTTCGAGGCAATGCTTTGTGCATTGCCTCGAAGGTCACGCATGTTAGGAGCATGCCCTGAGATGCACTTCCTTGCGTCCACCAACTTGAGGCATACAGATGTTCAGCCTCACGTGCCAGCAATTTGGAACAGTTTGAAATAAATTGAATGTACAAACGGTTAAACTCGTGACAGCTTTACAAAATACGAACAACTTAATCACCGATTCAGGATTCATTGACCAAAAGCTCGTTAACGTTGCATTTTCCGCCCACTCGCCGCCTCGTTTTACTGGTTCAGCTAGAGAAGAGACCAAAAGACTATAAGCTCTAGAAGGATAATGGATAAAGACAAATACCCAACCGACTTATGTACATAATTTTGACAATAGCTTACCGTAACCTTTCATGATATCCTCTTATCTGTGTGCTGCAAGGGTCAGCGCAGACAGAGAGGAGCGCAGCGGAGACGATGTTATTAAGGCACTCGAAAATCAACTTTAAAATTATCGGAGTAAAATGCATAGTATTTGATCTCACGGATCGCGAAAGCGAGAGCTTTTTGTTTCAGGTTCAAGCATATAATTATGCACTTTATTCAAATAATTTTAAAGTTGACTCTCGGGTGCCTTAATATTATTCTCTCCGCAGCGCTCCTCTCTATCTGCGCTAACCCTAACACAGTCTAGGTATAAAGGTATATCTATCCCATTTTATATTTTGTGAATGACGAACAATTCTTGAATTACTTAATATATTGCCACCATGCAGTTGGTTACCAAGTGCACTGGTGGCTTAGTAATCCCGCCTTCCGACCCTAATATCGGAAGTACGAATCCAATCGTGTACTTATGGATTAGTTTTTTTCTGTTCGGAAAATTTATGTAGACAATGCTAGTGCTCTCAAACGGAGAAGGAAAAAATCGTGTAGAAAACCATGGCTTATGTCAGCTTTGCATGTATTTACCACGTCTTTCCTGTGGATCAGACCGACTGAGTTGTCATGATGGTATAGGTGTTGGGCAAGCCTATTCCATCTAAATTCCTGTCCCACAGGCTCTATAGCGTCCCGCAAATAGGGCTTGAGTAATCACCCTTTGCCCCTGACGATATATAAATCATCTAGAATAGATGCAAAGGCCTGTTTACTTCGTTTATTACCACAGAGTATGCCATTATTTATTTAGTAATCCAAGTTTCATCCAAAGGGCGTGATTCATAAACTTCAAAACATCGTAATTTTCGGGTATATTTATATAATATTAGTAGAAAGGGTGGATTCTGTATCATATAGTGTAAGGTTAGCTATTTATTATTGAAAGTGAATACCGACTGGTGGGCTGTTGCACATTACACGTTCTCTGCCGAGTTTCTCCGCATCGATGTTGTGGTAATGAAGTGGTTTTCACCATTCTTACCTTTTTTGAGCACGTATATCGCGTCGAAGAGAGGTCTCCATATAACGCCTGGTGGTGCAAAGAAGTTTGACAACAAAAGAGCTCGTGTTATAGGTCACCCATGAGATGGACGGACCAAATCGAGGTAGCCATAGATGTCTCATACTCTTATTATTTATTGCAATTATTATGTTACATGGTGAGGTCTTGTCCCTCTCAACGAATGCGCCAGAAGAGCAGCGGTGCGAGAGGAGTGGAGAAAAATTAACAAGCAAGTCAAAGCCCCGTCATGAGAACCACTAACACTGTCACTGTCAACTGAAAGATACGCCTAAGGAGAACTTTATTTTGAACTTATACCACACTTATGCTGAAATTCGGCTTTGTTTCTGAAATGATAGGATATTATTCCTGTATTTTTTATTTATCAATCTTTAAATGTACTTTTTAGAGGAGAAAACTTTATTAAATAATTATATAAATTCAATGGTGAAAAGTCAAATGTTGTAAAATTACGGGAGATTCATTAATTTTGTGTAAGTATATCGTCGTAACTATATAACAGTACAGCAACTACTATACCTACAAATACAAAGCCTCATAAAACCATACTACGACCTGCAATCATAATAATTTTGAACGAGCACAATGCGTTCCCCTGGTAGGTATGTTAAAAGTGGTGGCTTCAGCAGGGTTATTAAGAAAATGTACACATTACGACCCTGTAATTTATAAACCTTATAAGGGTTAACTGGGTTAATACTTCATATCAACCCAGGACACATAAAGAGAGGAAATATATTGTACAGAGCAATATGATCATCCTTCTTCTTCTTCTTCTTATCGTGTCAATGATTCTTTCGAACCAAGTGTAGTGAAAGGATTATAAGTGCCGAAGAGGCTCCTTTCGTGCGCTTGACACATATTTTCGAACTAATATACAGAATATTGCTATTCGCCGAATAAAGAATGTCAGTCCTTGTTTTTGACAAGCATAAAAGAGATGGATTAATTTTTATCTGAAGGATAAATCTGTAATTAGATTGAATACTAGTAAGTATACTATTGGTATTAGTATACTTATTACTTATTTTTAGATATTCAAGAAGTATCTGTAGATTGAAGAATTATTAAAAAAAAAATTGTAGATTAAAAATATACAGTAATTATAGTAGTTTTTATTTAGAAAGGACAACTAAAATAGAAATTTATGTCTCTTTAATTTTTTTAAAGTCAAATATAAATAATGATTTATCGTTTTTTAGGCGTGTTCATTACAAAGACTGACATTTACTTACATGGGAATTTTAAAATTTCCACTCTTCGTGGAAAACCTTTTTTATTTGGTTCATGAACAATCTCAACCTCCATAGTGATACAGATGTAAGGTTATAAGGGTTTTCACAAAGATCCATTCTTCTTTTGAAATCTATGAAGGTTTATTATGAAATTAACATGATTGTGTGTTTTATCACTGGCATACTGCTTTGTTGTCGTAGCCAAATTTTCAACATCATGTCACTGGTTCTTTAAAACCAAGTGTGGTGAAAGGATTTTAAGTGCGACTTAAAGAGGCTAGATTGTGCACTTGATACATCTTTTCAAACTTTTTTAGGTTCTACGACATGCCGGTTCCACTATTTATTTATTTGACATATACAGAACAGCATGAAATGTCGGTCCGTAAAAGAGAGATACCTACCTAAGTGATAAGAATCAAACAATAAGATTACAACAAAATAGAAATTATCTCTCGTAGTAAAATAATGCTTCTAGAACAAACTTTCAAAAATCACCTGACTTAACTACCCTTAGTAGGTACCTACTACCGAGTGTGCCTAGTAACTTTAAATTGCCATGAAACTTCAGCCGAACTGCTAAAGATTCTCTCATGATCCTCAGTAGTAGAAGTTGTAAGCTGGCTCCTATCTAGGCTTACGGATTTATGCACCGAGAGCAAACACCGACATCCATACGATGAGAACGGGCCACAGCTTATGCTAAGTAGCTGGGTTAGTTGATCATGGGCATACCCGTGGGTTTTGCTTCGTATACTCGAGGTTAAAGAAGTCTAACCAGTTATGTGACAACTCTGTAGCCACATTGTTAGATTTGTTTTCTTATTTCCAAGTTTTTACAAATTTATTATTAGGAAAACCCCGTCATTATAGAAAAACTTAAAAGCTAGTGCGTCACCAACAGCGGGGCTAGGCCCAAGCTACCGGTGGTCAAGGCTGCAGACTTGCAGACTGGGAACCATCAGACAATGCAATTTAATTTATTCATGTTTGGTACAATTATGGATATATTAAATTGCGCTTTATTTCCATGCATTTTGTCCTCCCCCTCCCGCCATTTTATGTGTGGCCCTCGGCTGAGTGTCTTGTCAGGAAGCTTTGCCAAAGTATTTATCAATGTTACTATCTTACGAATAATGAAAATTATTGATTCTTACAAGAGATTTATAATACTCTATGGCAGGCTAAAGTTTATTGAGGTAAAGACAAGTTGGCTCTCTATTAATATAAAGTGGATATTAGTGACTCGTAGAAATGGACAGCTTCAGCTGCGTTTTTTATAACCTGTGACGCTACTCTTGAAGTAGCGACGAAGATTTGAGTACTTTTGAACAATTATCTTATGATATAAACGCAATATGCACCGGAACATGATACACGAAATTTAACTCTATAGCCAGTGAAAATAAATTTAAAATGGGTTGGTGTTGATAGAGAAGGGTTTATTAGGGATTTCATAAGGAGGGTATTGAAAACTAATCAAAACTTGTTGATTGTCAATAGACGGAAGTACGAGTATGTAGGGTTCTCTCAGGAAAGTACTCAGATTTTTTTATTTTAATAAAGAATACAAAATTCTGAACAAGCATTGAGTATTGAGTATTGACAGTTGGTTCTCTTTGCTATGATAACCAAATTTTGGACATGGATATTTTATTGACTAATTATAAAAAAAACGGTGTGAGTACGGAACCCTTCGTGCGCGGACTCGCGCACAACTACTACTACTACTAGTATTAATTACTATAAAAAAAGCTGGGTTACTAACTTGAACGAATTTTAAACATTCTAGTTTTTCGTAGCTAGCTGTGTACCTATTATAGTAGGCTTATGGTTCTAGAAAAGCAGTGAATTTTCAAGTCTATGTGGAAGCAAATCTTGATGCTGATACGGTATGAAGTCACGTGATAAATGACATCACGTCTCAGAACGAAGAGCGCAATTTACTGAACATAATTATTATGCTCGTGAACCTCGTGAATGTACAGGATTGTGTTGCAAAGCGCTGCATGATTATAAAGTGTTGCAATTTATTTGTGTCATCTCAGCTTGTCGTTGAGCGCTGGTGGCTTAGTGGTAGCGATCCCGCCATATTTAGGTCAATTATAATAGTTATTTGTTATACAAGAGTGCAAAGCTGCTTTTTAACCGCATGCTCAATTTTGATGACTGAGCAAGCGCAGGATTCTAAAGTTTAACCACGAGCGTAGCGAGTGGTTTAAAAGTTAGAATCCTAAGCGTTGGCGAAGGAATCGAAAGAGCACAAGGTGAAAAATCTTTGCACTCGAGTGCAACACGTAACTTTTCATCCCACCTCAGGGAGGAAATGACTAAATGCAAAAAAGAACATGGCGCGACTAAAAGTAACACACCAAGAAGGTTCCGAGTATGAGTTATTAACAAATTTAAAAAGGTTGTATGATAAATTCGGCACCATGCAGGTAGAAGTAAATAGGTTTAATGGTGTTTTGAATTCACAAATACACCAAGAAGGTTACGAGTGCGATTTTTTAACAAAATAAAAAAGGTTGTATGATAAGTTCGGCACCATGGAGGTAGAAGTAAATAGGTTGTGTATTCACAAACTTATTGAACACGATATTCTAAATTCAAATTTACTTTATCCTCTAGCGGATAAAAACGGCTTTTCCAGTCAGAAATTAAACAGCAAAAACACACTTTCAGAGCTGGTGGGATGAAAAATTATTATTAAACTAGTTTGAATTATTTTTTTTGTGTGTTGCAAATATGTACATTCTATTTTAATCGGGGTTCTCCACAAAATACGTCAGTAAATCAGCGATAAGATTTAGTAAATGTTATCTACCACTGCTTTGTTAAAGTCTGTAAGCCTTGACAAACTATGGATAGCCCAAGGCATTAAGACTAATCTAGGTATATCCACCGGGATACCAGTCTGTCCTTCACGTGCAAAGGGCATAATCAGTTAGATTATGGAGGTGATTTTCGACCTTTAAACTCGGGTCCCGAGGGTCTTAGAAGATTATCCCTCATCAAGGTGGCTGGATCACCCACAAATCAAGCAATAATAGCTTCTATTGCATATACTCATAGCCCTCAGCTCAGTTGGTAGTGACTCTGTCTTCTGTGCCGCAGGTCATGGGTTCGATCCACACCGAGAACAAATATTTGTGAGGTGAACGCAGATGTTTGTTCTCTGTCTCGGTGTTCTATTTGTATTCTAAGTATGTATTGACAAAGATAATGTTTTATATCAGCTTTCTGGTTCCCATAGTACAAGCTCTGCTTAATTCGAGGCCAGTAGGTCTACTACAAGCTCTGTCTGGCTATGTCTCTGGCTCTGGTTTTGTGTCTGTGTGAGTGATGACTGAATAAATCCAACGTCGAAACGTCACACACACAATAATACACTCACTGCACTGATGAGCACTCACACAGATTCAAAACCAGAGCCAGAGACAGAGCCAGACATAGCTTGTGGTAGTCAAACAGATAGTGTTTTGTTGATTGTCCAAAATATGAATAAAAAAATATATACATGATTCAATTGAGTGTTTTATGCCCAGTTAGTGGTTTCTGGTAATTTATCGACAGCGGCGATTATTTTCTATCAGAATGAAAAGGTAAGTATTATTATTTTTTCCTATACAACTTGCAGATAGAACAAACAGATGGCCTACCTTATGTTAAGGGGTAACCATCGCCTATAATAAAACACTACCTCGCAGGTCAAGCATGTTACTTGCCTATTGCACTTCTTGAGGCAGCTTTGGCGGCATGCGGCAGAGATATATAGGCGTGATATAACTTTGTGTATGCTTCCAAAATTGCTACAACTTTAAGTAAGAAAACCATCAAAATTCCTAGCGTGGCATGCCCGTAAAACTACCGACCTATTATCATTTAAATTGGTTACTTTGGCGAGGTTCAGCCATAAACACGCAAGCAGGCAAATACCAACTTCGACATTTTCTAACATTGAATAAGAAAGAGAAAACATTTTTATTTGAACCCCAAATATAAGTGAATACGATCATAAATTGGGACCTTCTGTATACTACAGAATATTAAGTTTCTTGCGTATAAGATCCTGTTCAGAGAAGCGTATTTAAAGTTGAAATTCAGCGGACAAGCCGCACAAGTACTGCGGTTTGTCCGCTTAACATAATTGAGGCTCTGAAGTTCTTGTAAATTAAAGTAGGTATCTTCCTTCAGCAGACTGTCTCAGAAACTTCCCAGCGTTGAAAACTTTCGCACAGTTGAATGGAAGTATTTAAGATTCAAATTACTGGAATTCTTTTATTGTGAGATACTTCTGCTTTACCCCTTTTGAATGCAAACTATTTGCATTTAAGAACTTCTCTTCCTTTTAACGAATATAGACTGTTACTTATAAGTAGGAAGTCACAGTGTTTGTATGAAAAAATGCAAGTAATTTTTGCTGTTTTGAGACCTCTAATATTTCTTTGCCGCGGTGATGTTACTTCATAATTTTATGACACAAAGAAACACGAAAGGGTTCACACCGAACAAAATCACCAAGTTTTGTAGATAGGCACGTATGCAATAATATTCGATGACTACAAGGCATAAACAAACAACCGTCCTAACTTTATTTTTGTATATTGTACCGCATACGCTATTACGTAACTATTTCAGTGACGTTCTATATTCAAATCATTCTTTGAACAAAGGTTCCATGCTTATTCAAAAATAGAACAACAAAATATTGGCAAGACCTGTTAAGATTAATAAAAAAATGGTTCACCCAAACTCAACTCTCCAAAAGGAAACATTTAAATTTTGCAGTTTTGTATTTTTAAATTACTTAGTGCCCCACCTCTAGCCACTCAAAAGCTATTGCTTTTTATTAAAAAGTTTTTAGTTGATGGCTTGTTAAAACCCGCGGCAGGAGAGTAAACTCTCGTATTTATTTTTGTTTGTCGCGTAGTTTATAATCGAGCGTCGTGGATTTAATCAAGGGTTGTCTAAAAGCATCCGATACGATATCTATATGCGTTATATTCCTGTTCATCTTCTGATCATTGTTTGTTTTACTTCTGAACTAAATAAAAATTATTGGGTACGACGGGATGTCAAATTATAGCCAAATCCTAAGTTATTTATTGTAAAACGAGTTCATTATTATTATTATACCTATGCTGTGACTGAAGTCAATATAAAAATAAACGTAAAATCCTTGGATCTAAACATCTGGAGGTGGTATAGATAGTGCAATTCACGAAGACGCGCCCCACCAATTTTCGGTTGAGGGGATCGCGGGGTGCGGGGAGTTTGCTCCGAGCGGCAGTCGCGAACCGTAGTCTATTCATTGTAGTGTGCGTGTGCACTCATAGGTAATTGGTGTGTACCGATAACACTCAAACATTGACGGAAGCTTGCACACATATACTATAAACGGTTAGGAGGAATAGTGGGGCGCGCCTTAGTGGATTGCACTATCTATAGGTTAAGTTGAGATGGTAGGTTTAGAATTCAAATCAAAAAGAAGGTCAAAAGAAGGCTCATTCTCGTCCAAATATAGAAAACTCAAGATTTGTGAAAAAATATATTCAGTATAAAATGTTTTTTCTAAATTATAAATTATACACTATACAGTCGGATGATATAAAAACGATTTTTACTCAATTCTGAGAGCTGGCTTCTTGCTTTAATGAGTTTCATCTACTAATTTAATATCTTGATTACTTTCCCATCTCATTTTTATTTGACTCGACCTCAGTCACTTGATTTAAGCTTTGTTTAATTTGTTTTTTGTTTTTAGTTATTTTACTTTTTGAACCAATTAATAGTCAAGTCAAATGAATGCTATTCATAATTCGTGTAACATTATGTTACTAAGGTTTAGGATTTTTTTTTCAATATCCTCCCTCTTTAGTTCCTCTTTATTTCATGTTCCCTGCTAAAAATCTGCTCAAATTTAAAAACCTCTTAATTTTTTTTTTAAAGATTTTTCCTCCTGTTGGTTACTACTTGTAACCATCGCCTATAACAAAGCATCGCTGTAAAGCACGTTACTTGTTTAGGATGCACTGCTACTTGAGACATGCAAACTTTTTAACTAAAGTTTTTTTAAACTTGAACAATACCATCATTTGTTCATGTATTTCATACAGAATAGGGCCTATCCGGTGTCCTAAACTAATGGAGCATGAAGATAAGAACTTAACGGTTTCGTAGAAAAGTTCTAAGCCCGTCCTACCTTTCTATACAGCTGGGATTGGCTTATTTTAGCAAAAGTTTGATATCCTGATAGACATTATTTGATGTATTATATAGCCGTTATTACGTTTGTACAATCATGGTAGCGTTCCAGCATGTTTTTATTTGTCTTCCAGAATAATTGAAACTGAATCTTCAACAACTTGTTATTGAGGAATTGTACATAAAACTTAATAGAACATAGGTAATTAAATTGCGTTACGTTTGCAACGTAATTTAATTAATTAGTGGACAAAATATCTAAACTCGTGAAATCAGTTGATGAGTTCACCTATTGTTTGAGCACTAGTCCTGTCAATATCAGTTTCGATGCTGCCCTGTGAACCTAACTAGTTAATGAATTGAATACATTCGAGTGCAGCTGGCTGTTGTTTTAATAGTTACTGTAATTAGATTACTTTATGATCCATTCTTATGATTTTAGATAAAATCATTGTCAACATCAGCGGAAAACCCTCCTAAATATGGGTGAAGTCTATGACCAGCAGTAAAGTCAGATGACTGTTCCGATACTTCACGTGTATGTTTTTTCTTATACGGGATAGCGCTATTCGTCGAATAAAAATGAAAATGCTTTAGGCCTACCACAAGCTCTATCTGGCTCTGTCTTTGGCTCTGGTTTGAGTCTGTGTACCCACACAGACTCACCAGAATGCTCACCAGTGTATTATACTGTGTGTGTGACGTTTTTACGTAGGATTTATTTAGACAACACTCACACAGGTTCAAAACCAGAGCCAGAGACAGAGCCAGACAGAGCTTGTGGTGGACCTACTTGTTTTTGACAAGTCTAAAAAAGGGATGGATTTTTCTTATGGCTATATCTATAGATTGAAAAATTAGCTTTGAGCATAACATTTAAATCCCTAGGCGTGAGTAATCTAGTCCCAGCATAATTACTAGTTAACACGTTCAATATTCGCCTAAGTAATAGCCAGCATGCATGTTGCATTTTGCAATAATCTAGATATCATGGTGATTAGTACACAGAACTGAACAGACGGCTGTTTGTGTCGGTATGTCCATTAAGTTCTAATTGAATATTGAATCATTATGATGATTATTATCATATTGTTTACTAAAATTGTTTAGTAAACAGCACGATGATGATTCAGCGGTTAGCATTGCGCATTTTTAGCCATTAATTAAGCAGAAGAAGAATGTTTTTTATCCAAGCCGCTAGATTTCGTTCTATCTAGTAGTAGAAACTTCTGCTACTTTGAATTAAATTAAATATATACGTTTCATACAAAATGCTTGAGAAAAAGGCACGATAGTCGTAGTTTATTTATTAAAGATTACTGCATCAAAAGGCCGTGCCAAGGATTATATCGGTGGAGGAAACAAAACTATTTCTAAAGATCCTGCATTGCGCAAAGACTAAAGTATTAAATTATTCTCTGCATCAATTGTATTTGTACCCCAGAGGGGGTTGCGGTGATTCCAGACACAATAGAATTTTTGAAGGAAAATTAAAATACATTTTTTGTCGACTATGAGTAAAGTTAATAATATAAGTTTTAAAAACTTGAAAAACTGCATGGCCAAGCTGCCGAATCAATTTAGATGAATTTTTATGGGACCAATCCGGAAGATTTTTTCAAATCGGTTTCTAAATATCGAAATTATGTGAAAACAAACAACAAAAAAAGCAGCCAAGTGCGAGTCGGACTCGCCCATTAGGGTTCCGTAGCATCAAGCAACATAATATAAAGGTTCTTGTAGTTCGTCGAAAGGTAAATTGCGGTTTACGATTTATGACGTATAAAAAAAAACTACTGACTAGATCTCGTTCAAACTAAATATCGTTGAAAGTTTGCATAGTAATGTACAACATATATTTTTTTTAGTTTTATCATTCTTTTATTTTAGAAGTTAGAGGGGGGGGACCAACTTTTTTCCACTTTGGAAGTGTCTCTCGCGCAAACTATTCAGTTTAGAAAAAAACGATATTAAAAACCTCAACATAATTTTTAAAGACCTATCCATAAATACCCCACACGTATGGGTTTGATGAAAAAAAAAATTCTGAGTTTCAGTTTCAAGTATGGGGACCCCCAAAATTTATAGTTTTTTTTCTATTTTTGTGTAAAAATCTTAATGCGGTTTACAGAATACATCTACTCACCAAGTTTCATCAGTCTAGCTCTTATGGTTTTGGAGAAAAATGGCTGTAACACGGCCGGACAGACAGACAGACATGACGAATATATAAGGGTTCCGTTTTTGCCATTTGGCTACGGAACCCTAAAAATACAAACTATTGAGTGCGTTAGTATTCGTTTTATAAGCGAAGTCGGTTCAAAAGAAAGAAAAAAAATACATTATTTGTGTGTGGACTAGGACTAAAACTGAATTTAAAAAGAGGGGTTAGCATGCAAGATTTATTTTATTTATTTATTTATTTTTACACATTGCTCTATCTTTACAGGGGTACCCTAATACGATAGCGCAGCCATCATCCTCCGATTTTCTGATGATTTTTTAAAATACTTTTTTACCAAATGGTTATCCTAGAAGGGCATCGTAGCTCATATATGCAAACTTGCCTACGAGCTTCGAGGCCCCATCCACCGATACCATCTAAATAAAACACACTCTGAATGCAAGACCGTGTACGTTGTCCCCGAAATTGGGTATGAGTCGTTCTGATTCCAGTTTCGTGAATAATTCAAAGGGCTGATTTACTTATTCTGTGCCGTCAGAAACGAACCTTATCAGATACTTCACATCACGTTCTTAGAAATCATTCCTACACGGATCCATTTATCTGATTGAATGGAACCCTGATGTCACTTAATTTATATAGGTTTTACTTCATATACTTACGTTGTACTTTGAGGAGGTAATTTTTGCTTTTAGGCTCCAAATAGCATCGGAAATTAAATGAAACCTCACATCACGGTACGGTAGAGCTTTCTCAAGCCACTTTCGCGGGAATTTCAGCGCGCGAAGCGGTGGCAAAACAAATTATAATTCTACCCAGAAATTCGTAGAGGTACTCGTAGTGCCTACTTGTGGGGTTCCAGCAGACATTTTTCAACATAAAATTTTATTCGACTCGAATTTTATTCAACTCGTAGCTCTTGCATACAGTTCGAAACTACACACCGTCTATAAAACCGGAGTCAAAGTGCACCCTAACCCAGTGTATAGAATAGTAAGCGTCAAATATTTGTTTTGAATGAAGGTGGTATGATTTCTACACAAATTAATTTTACCATTTATGGGGGGGTTAGGGTTTATTTATTGGGCTAGAGTATAGTTATACACTGAAATAAATGTGGTTGGCTTTCATATTGGTCTTTATTTCTGGTAAACCTTTTTAAGTTGAATAAAACTGAAGATTGACGGTGATAAAGTTTGCCGGAAATATAGACCAAAATGAAAGCCAGTTACAGTTATTTCAAAGCACAATTATACTCTTATCGCCCAAAGATAGTAAAAAACTGTTTGTTTGAAAACAAAGCTGGTACTTTTCTAGGGATTGGGGAATAGAAGAAAACAAAATGTATTGAAAATATTACTTTATATAAATTGATACGACAACCCATTTCAATATTTTTACATTTGTAAGTAATTAATAATAACACAGATAATTCAATTATTTTATTATTTATTCACAATCTAAAACGAACTACATTCTGTTTTTCTTATTTTGTAGTACAGTTTTATTCCTTGAATATTTTTTTATGTAGTGAACTTGGCTCTTCTTAAACAATAGGTACCTTTTATTATTTAAATAATATATCCTACATATTAAATACAGACCTAAGATAAGATACAATGATAAATATAATTCAAATAGATGCGATGGGGTTATAGATAGGTACTTTTTATAACATGGATACTTTTTATCTTTTTACTTAAATTAATATGATCTACATGAGTAAAGACAGGCACACTGGCAGTAGTTTTTTTTATTTTCAATTTGTAATAAACATATAATTTAATACAATCGATTTTATTTAAAAAATAACATTTCGTATTATAGGGGATATTTAAATATTAATTAAATAGACATTTATATTCTTTGAAACGAAAAAACGCTAAAAGTATAATTATAAGACATCAAGAAATCCAATAATAAATAATACAAACCAGTTGAAAGATAGTATAAGTCATAATTATATTTATGGCAATTTCACGGATGAATAATCGACCAATCAAATAATTGACAGTTGATTAACTCAAATATTGTAAGCAAAAATCTGACATAAACAACTGTCAACTATTTAACTGGTCAATTAGTCATGCTTGAAATTAGCCTTTAGTTGTAGAAAACGTATGAAATTCTTATTTGATGATAATTATTAAATAATTACGTGACCGCTTATCGTAAGTAATATTTTTTAATAGTAAAATATCAGTCAAGACAGTTTTCATATACTATTACTATTATTATTTCTAATTATGATTATTTATAATTCAATGTGAATTTGGTAATTTCTAATGATAAACTTCATCAAATATCAAACTATGAGACGAAATACGGTTAAAGATCTTTATTATTAATTCTCTTAAGATTAAAAATCGCTTACGAGAACTAAAACAATGTTATACAAATGGGTGTTCGATTCGGGCTAAACAAAACAGATGTGGGTAGATTTGAAAAAATATTGTGGACGAAATAATGTTTAAATCCAAAAACTGTTGGAGTCTGCTATATAATACCTTATTGATACATAGCACATACTTGTAGAAAACGTTTTAAAATCAATAAGAAATGTATACACGGATACGCATCAGACTAAACATTTTGAATTTTCGAACTGACGCCCTTATGCTGACTTCATCGATTATATCAATTTGAAAAACTGGATCAAATGATGAGACAATTTTTTTTTTCCATATAAAAGAGAGGTATATCTAGGTGAAACGAGTGGTTAAAACTGATCGACTAAAAATACAAATTGAGAACCTCTTCCTTTTTTATTTGAAGTCGATCTTTCGTAGTTGAACGCTTTAATATTTTCCTTCGCCCCACTAAAGTACTGACCGCCATACCGCTTATTTGTATTGCATAGCGTTCATGGGCTAGGGTGTTTTGTTTAGGCTGATGTGCAGCCAACAGTATTTAATAAAATTGGAAAGCAACTCTATACGGTAATGAGTTATGGAAGGATTGCTTAGACCTTTACGATTATCACAAATAAATATATAATGTATTTATTTACATTGAATACATCACACGAGCATAATATTTAATGACAATAAACATATTTTATGTATTCTTAATAATTTATAAATAATTTAACAAATTATTTAATAATTTATTCTTAATAATTTAATTTATTTAAGTGGAAGTCTTCGGGGGAGACCTTTGCCCAGCTGTGGGACAAAATAGGTTAATAAAAAAAAATTAACACAATAACTAGAACACAATGATTATAATTTTTGGAATCTTCTTCTTCTTCTTATCGTGTCACTGATTCTTTCGAACCAAGTGTGGTGAAAGGATTTAAAGTGCGCCTCAAATAGGCTATTTTTGAAAAAAAACTACACCTTTTTACAAATTGGCGGCGGAATATTAAAAATTACGTTAGCGGGTAGTCAGGTAAAAGTAAAAATAAACACACATAGAGTAACTGTTTAATGTTCCGGACCAGTTTAAAGGAAACAAGAACATTTAATAGTATTAACTGGCTGCTAAACTTTGCAGGGGTTTTAAGTAGTTGCTATCTATAGAATGTATGTTGGTAAGCTTCTCAATTGTAACTTAAACCAGAAAATATACACTGATATGAGAAATACTCAAATTAATTAAATGAATTAAACAGCAAATAATTGAGAAAATTTTGGTTTTGGTTTCGGTAATTGTTTTTAATTGACTTTTATTTAAAAATCGTATTGTATCAAATAGTTAACAAAAATACTGTTCCTATGAATAGTTATTTACAATAATGTAAGTAAATGCAAAAAATATGAAGCGCTTTACTTCCCATATTACCCTATTTACATTATTTACAAAAATAGAAGCTTGTAAGATACAAATAATTACATAATATACATTCTTTACGATTAGTACCTACTCTATTCAAATACACCTAAAGAAATCACAGCTCCTGAAGTTCCGACTAGACTAGTTTGAGATCACTTCGGCCTTAGTTTGGTAAGTTACTTTTTTCTTGCTGTTACGTTTTATAGAAGGGTTTCTACTATCACTATCGAGACTGAATTCACTGACCGATTCTGCATCTTGACAGCACAGGTGTCGATCAACGCAGTGTATCTGTTCGTCAAAGTTGGGATGCTCTATGTGGCGCAGCCGGTAGGATTCACTTCGCTCACCGCCCGCCCGCCGGCAGCGGAGCGGGCGGCGGTCCCTGCATCAAGAACAGCGCCCGCGCGGACCACGGAATGTGCCCGCGCGGGCTTCATGTCACAACCGACACATCTCGTGTGACGACACCGATGAATACATCATTGTTGACACAGGGTACTGGAAAAAAGACTCTTGTCAAATTCAAAAATAAAAAAAATTACATTCACTCACGATCACAATCATAAATAAATAAATATACTGTTTAGACATACAATTTTTTTTGTATGTCTAACCAGCAGGTCTAACTCTGTTTTGCCGGAATTCTGACAGAAAACTCATAAGATTTCTGTCAAAATTCCGTCAAAACTTAAGATTGGGATTGGAATCGCGTTCAAGGGTAGACCGGCAGGTCTTCATGCTCAAATTTCAAAGTAGTTAGTATTATGTATGTCAGGCAGCGGGCTTTCAGCCGTGAAATGGGCAAAATGCTTTTATTTTCTAAAAAACATGGTGTTATTAATGATGCCGAACGTCACTCGATCTTTTTTTCGGAACGGGCAACCAAAAATTATTGGACCATAACGTGTCAGACCTGTGTAAGTAATACTTCTTTGCCGCTTGGTTAACCGCTTGTATATGCGTAGGTTTAGGTACAATGTAGTTTGTACCACACCTACCCTATTTTGTCAAAGTGATTTCACACTTCGCTCACTTGCGACAGTATAGTTTTCTTATCAAAGAAATTCTACTGATATATTTTAGTAAACAGGCTCTCTTTACAGTTAGAAATATATAATTCAGTTGTTTTTTCTATATTAAGAATTAAATCAAATGTTAATATCGATAGGTTCATGAGGATTTCTATAGAAAAATTAAAATTTACACCACCTGAAAATGACTGAGCAATTTTTCACGAGCTTATAAACGTTGATGAAAAACTAAAGTTGTATATACGCTGAAAGATTGTTTGATCTGCGATGGCCATCAGTGAAACGCTGTCAAATATGACAGCGTTTTACTGATTACCATCGCCTAGATGTGACGGGTGGAATGAAAATAACACTTTTGTTATTTTTGTTTTTTTTTTACGTTTATAGGTTACGTGCACACAGATTGCGTGGAAAACATGAACAAAGGTGAGGTGAGCACTCAAACCTGAATATTTTATCACGATGAATACACATTTCTGTAACAGAGTCATGCAAAACACCAATTACATATAAAGAACTCAAAAGAAAACAGTCACAGAAAATAATAGTAAAAGCTGGAGTATAGGGCGATAGACAGACACTGATCTTTGAAAATCAACGACATTATGTCATGCAATTTTGGTGGAGAGTACAAATGATGTGTTAGACATTTAGATGGCCAAGTGCGGAAGGTTTCAATGGACAGAGGAGCACACCAACAAGTGCAATGATAACTCAGTCCACGTACCTCGTAATCTTTGAACAAAACTGGTTGAAGACATTTGGTATCTCAGTAAAATGAATACACTTGTACAATGTATTACTATGATGTTTCTAGTTTGAAACATGGAAGATGAGGTTTCGCGAAGGCACTTGGGAAGTATGCGATTCGAGGAGATTGGATTATTAATGTTTTGTTATATGTAGGTCTGTTCGCAGGAGTTTGACCTGACTTGCTGTATGCCCACCAGCTCACTCGATGAGTAATAACGTCGTGTTGTACGCAACTGAAATTAAAGGAAATGTACAAAATCTAAAAACAAGCTTTAAAAACACATTATTTAAAACACTACACTACATTTTTTATTTTTTTCATTGTAACTGCTAGTAACTTAAAACTACAAAACCTACGATCGGGGCGCGTGGGAATTGAACCCACATCAATTTCACCATAATCAACCAAACTGTCGTTACATAATTATAAACAAAGTGTTAACAATATTTTCATATTTATCATGATTTGTTCAAGAGTTCAAAATTACAAATAAAATGCTATTTATTTGATGAGTTATAAATAATATTCAACAAGTTAGTTAAATACTACAGCGGCGAGGCCAACTTTAAATAAAGCTGTAAAGATACGATTTCTAATATAGCGGTGGCCGCGTTTTTACACACTACACTTTGAATCATAAAATAAAGGACTACATAATGACGGCATTAAAAGACATGATTATGGAACAGTTAATTAAAATCTATTTTGTCTAGGCGACTGATCGAAGCCACGCGTGACCCAAGCGCATGGAGATGCTTCCCTCTGGTACTGATTTGGATCAGTTGAGTTATCTCTAGATCGTTTGTAACGGTCTGCAGATACAGCAGCTCAACTGTTTCTTGTGGTTTTTTACATTTTGTAAATATTTATTTATTTGTAAGTTTCTTAGTTTGATAATCATAGTAATTAAAACCTAGCTTCACGCTCGTCATAATACGCTTCTCGTTTCTCATGAAACGAAAGATAAGAAGTTATCAAGTTTCTTGGTGTACCTGTGACTGCTTGTTGAATCTGAGTTGCGGTTGATATTTCCGCCGCAGCTTCCTCGGGCAGCAGACGCATATTATTCGGAGAAAAGCCCTGCAACAAAACAGTACGTGTTATGCTATGCATTAATTTTACTGAATCATACACGGGTATTTATAGCGCAAATCGTGAGGAAACCGGTACGTCGTAGAACCTAAGATTTTTTAAGACAATTTGTGTGTCAAGTGCACGATAAAGGTCTCTTTGGGGCGCAAATTCTTGTACTGTGTCTATAAAGTGATCCCGATTTTGTAGTGTTTAATTTAGATGCTTGGTCCAAAACTTTACTGAAGCTATAATGATATGACTCACAAGCTCTCAAGTTCAATAAGCTGTTTGTAGACGTGAATTTGAGGATACTCCAGCACTTTTATTATCAGCTTAAAGTAGTCTACTGACGAACATAGGTCTCTTCCTTACATTAACAGTTAGAACAAAATATTATTTTGAGCTCTGTCCATCGCACCTTCTTCTACGTGCCTAAGAGAAGCAGTGCACTGCAGGGTTACCTACAATTTGGCAGTTCGCTAATAGATTATTTAACTCCATATACGAGTAGTACTGTCCCTTGCCAACTTCAGGTTTTCTAAAAAGTAGCACAAGTTATATTTATATTCTATCTATTTTCTTTTGCAGGATTACGTGGGTGTCGATGTGAATCAACTTCACACTCATCTAAACATCCGCAGTACAAAATAACCCCTAAAAATAACAGGCTGTAATATTATACCGCCTCTAACAAAGAGTTTCTTTACAATTGAAATTTCATTACATGTTTTCAGGGCTTCCCTTTGTATCCTGAAATTAGAGGCTGTGATGTGCCCACAGAATATTTCCAAGGTATTCTTTGGATTGCGTCTTTCGAAGGAAAATGTTACATTATTAATGGCTTTGCTCGTTATCTTCCCACGAATTATTTACTTAGCTGCCTGTTTGACTACCTTCATAGCCTAGTTAGTAGTAACTCTGCCTGCCTGGAGGGCGTGGGTTCGATACTCACCGAGAACAAATTTTTGTGTGGTGAACGCAGACGTTTGTTCTCTGTCTGGGTGTTATATTGAATTCCATGTTTGTATTTACAAAAAAAAGTATTGTATCAGCAGTACTGCTGATGCAATACTTTTTTACACTTTTATATTTTTTTACACTTTTTATTCAACCTCTGTTTAATTTGGGACTAGATAGTGTTGTGTGGATTGTCTACAATATTTATTAATTTATTGAACACAGTAAAAGATGGCAAGCCTTGTACGTGATTAATTTCCGCGTAATAAAAACATGAATTTGAAAAAGATCTCTACTTTTAGGCAACTGTTATTTTTCACCATTTAAATAATAAATAATTACTTTGGAGCTCCATTAAAAAGTTAGCTTTGTATTACTGCCATCTCATTATGTGTTATTTATGATAAAATGGTGATGCGGCAAATTTTCAGGAACTACTTAATAGCTTAGTATAATTAATGGTAGCTTGAGCTACCGAGGCATTTTCTTCATCAAACTACTATTTTCGTATCTTATTTCATGTGCTGTGAAGGGACTTCATTATTACTTGGTTTGCTGTATTTGAAACTTTTGCTTTTGTATTATTGCCTACGTCTTTCTAAGTGAAGTGGCACTACACTAAAATTTCACGTCTATTAGTATAATTTTTATATTATAATCATACTAAATAACGGTAGGAACCAAGCCGTAGATTGTTGCCTGTTCTTCTAGACTTAGTCGCGTGAAACTGGCACCAAGACTCACCTAGCTTTAAGACGTTTCAAAGTGATCCTTGTGATACTACTGAATACATATTTGAGTTTGACTTTGGTAAAAATTGTACTCTATCGTACTGCTACAGTTGACGGGCTTTTGGCATCAACTCTGTTCACCAAAGTGTTTCAGCGGTAGTTTCAACATTTACATAAGCGTGGCTCGATTAAAGACCGCCTATGCGATTCCATACAAACTGCTGAGTGCTCTGTGGAAATGACGGAACACTTCAGCAACTGTAGAGTGTTGAAACATTGTTTTGACAAAGTTCTGTAATGGAAGTTCTATTTGAGATATTAGTTTTTATTTACACATCTATTTGCCGTGGTCCTCATCATACAGAATACAAGTGATATCACTACGGCAAACAACCTCAAATAGTATACATACCCATGTGTTTTTTTTTGGGATTCATAAAAAGATCATACTCTTTTTTTCATACAAAACTATTTTTAGTTTATTTTTATTTGCCATGATTAAGAAATTGTTTTAGCTTAAAAATATTTTTTTGAAATATTTGTGTTCACGTGATTATTTTTAAAATTTTATGTATTTTCAATTGCTTATATTAAATTCAAATATAATATAAAAATTAGTTTGTTGCATCGTATATCATTATTATTTATGATAAAGTTTAAAAATAAATAAGATAAATTTAAGATTTTTTTATATTCAACAGATCAAATGCGAGATTCATAATCGCTTACTTTGAACGAGGAAAGTGTGTGTTAAACAACTTCAATAGCTACACAAAAAAACATAATTACAAAGGTTTCAAGTTTAAAAATAGAATAACACTTTTAACCGTTGTTGATTAGAAATTATCATCTCAAATAAAATTGAAGTTGTCGAGCGCAGTTCATTAGCATTGTAATCCAGTTCCCGCCAAGCCTTCCAGTACCCGCGAAGCCTCCGATTCGATTACTGGCTTTCTTTAATGAGTGAAAGATACAGCTTTAAACTTGTTGAGTTTCACAAATTGTTTTTGTTGTTATTGGCATTTTGAATTGTTTTGCAATTTATTGTTACTGGAGTTTGAATTTACAGGAGTTTGAGGTTATTAAAATAACGAAAGATTACAGGAAAGTTTGAGGACGTTCTACTCGACTTATAAGATTTTGCCGTAACCGTAGAATAGAAAGTAGGATTCAAACGGGAAGTTCTAAGCTGTTTAGATGTAGTCTGTTCTTAATTCTTAGTATCAACAAGTTAAAATTTCGAGTAGCTTTTTTAATCCTATGCCATCTAGGAATCGACGGGGAACTTTTTTTATGTTCTAGGTATACAGGGTGTAATCGTTAAGTGTGCACAGGCGATTATTCCGTAACTATTGCAGATATCAAAAAACTTTAAACTGATATCGAAAGTACTTTACCTAATGAGTAAAATGACATTAATAACTATTTAAAAATAAAACGAGAAATATCCAAAAAAATTACATTAATCACTCCCATACATTTAGTATGAGATAGTAGAAAGGTTTTAGTTTCCTTATTTTAAGTGGAATAGTACCTACTCATTTTACCCTTGTCATTTTATAATTATGTACGATATGAAGGTATTAATGAATTTCAAGTAGATACACGTGTAGATTAATTATCTTACCACTTCAATTTATAATAAACCTTGTTTCAATATTGTATTGATTTGAACTAGCTGAAAAGCAACATACTAAATAAAAACAAAAAGAAAGATACTCTTTGGTGTTCGTTCTAAATTCAAATTCTTTATCGCGGGTTCTCGTTCCCGCCAATTTATTGTATTTTTCAATTTGAAAAACCTTTCTACTATCTCATACTAAATATATGGGAGTGATTAATGTAATTTTTTTGGATATTTCTCGTTTTATTTTTAAAAAGTTATTAATGTCATTTTACTCATTAGGTAAAGTACTTTCGATATCAGTTTAAAGTTTTTTGATATCTGCAATAGTTACGGAATAATCGCCTGTGCACACTTAACGATTACACCCTGTATAGTGTGTTCAGCGATGTGTCAAAAATACGTTCTAAATTTAAATAAAACTCTGATTGTTCATGGCAAAAATTTCAAATCTCGCTTTCAATTTTTTAAATTCGAATTTTGCTTGCCAAAACCTTCGTGAAATAAAAATAAAAGCTTTCAGAATGCTTGTAATTTTTAATACCTTTATTCCACGTAATTCGGTTGGAGACAAGGGTGTCGTGAAATGATGAACAGGGAATGGTTGCGTTTTACGAGTGACGTGGCCTATCTACAGAATTAAACTGGGTTGAAGAAATCGTATCATGGAGCATCATAATTTTAATAGACTTCAATAACCCAAGCTTACAAAATTAAATGGTCTAGTACTCGAAATTTTACGTAGTTATTTTGACTAAAGTATTTTTTACAATTTTATTTTATTAATTTTGTTATGTTGTATATTATAGTGAATATTATCAATGAATTACTATATGACTTCCTACCTACGACTTTCATACACGGTGCTTATAATGCTAGACCGGGTCGCAAAATATCATAAATTATATCAAATCAGTCTTGTTGCTTGAGTCACGTTACCGATACAAAATTAATATATATATATATATATATTTAGGCAATGACAACAGATAATAATAGATAAGTAAGTAGATTATAGGAGGTCCTCTAACACAAGTATTTTCTTACTTAATAGAGGGCCTCCACATTGTGAATTTCTGCTCATTATTTTGGCTACAGAAATAAAATATTTTTCATTTTCATTTTTTCATTTTCATTTTTCATTTTCATAGGAAGGGGAAGAAGAGATTTTGGAAATATTGAGAACTCTCAAAAACACGTTTATTTGAGGTGTTCAAGTGAGTAATAATCTTGATGTCGCACTAGATTTCCCTGAAAGGTATAACTACTAGCATCATGGTACCACAAAAGATCCGTAATAATGTTGACCCTCAAATCATAATAAATAAATAAAATAAATAAATATTCTCGACTATCACTACAAGTATCATGGTACCGCAACAGTTCCGCTAGAAACTTACCTCGCAGCTGGTACTAACTGCGCCAGAGGTCGTCTAAAGAACTTTAAAGTGTAGATTCTTCTTCGTGTTATCTAACGAAGGTGACCCACGCTTAAGGCTCTACATAAATAAACACGCACTCTGCCTTGTTACATTATTTACTGAGAATTAGCGTGGCGACTCAAAGTTGGGAGTTCTGCTTAAGTTATGACCAGTTTTCTGGCAGTTACAGAACTATGAGCCTCTGTTTAGTTTTATTACTTCCATAAAACTTTATTAGTAAAAACTTTAGCTACTACTAATCTTATAAGGCCTGCGCACACCTAGGTCACTGGCGGTTGGCTACAGTGAAACGCTGTCAAATTTGACAGTGATATTTGACAGCGTTTCATTGTACGCCATTGCCATCGCCTAGATGTGCGCGTGCCTCTATGGATCCTTTTGTTAAAGTTTTGTTACTTTAAATAGCGTCACGCCATAAAATAAAGAAGAGCTATGGCCATTTTTGATCATTTATAATTTGTTTTAAGTTATATATTTGTACTAACGTGGAATCCAATTGTTTGTAATAAAGCTAAAACATGGTCACCTAAAGTTCGAAGCTCTGTAAACTTTGGGAACACTTTACAAACCACAGAATTTAGGAGAACTCGCAAATTCCTCAGACTCACTCTGAGAGGGGCCATTGAGCTGATTCGAGCTGTATAATTTACATACATATTTAATAACATTCTGATGAAGCAAGCAGATTGGCCTTATAATTCAGCAAATAAATATACTTTGACTTTTTATCCTATATCTAAGAAAAAAAAAGAAAGAAAGAAAACTTATTTATTTATGACGGCACACGGGAGATATGAGAAACACGAACATTTTAGATACAAAAACACATTTACATAAAACAAGAACATAACAAGCATTGTTGTGTTGACTTGACTTGTTTATTGTTGTGTTGACTGGCCTCTCAGCTTAATTAGTAGTAGTAGCTCTGCCTTCAGCGCCGTAGGTCATGGGGTCGATCCTCAACGAGAACAAATATTTGTGTGGTGAACGCAGATGTTTGTTCTCTGTCTGGTTGCTAAATTGTGTTCTTAAAAAGTGTATTTACAAAAAAATACATATATACAAGTCCTATCAGCAATCTGGTTCCCATAGTGTAAGCTCTGCTTAGTTTGGGGCTAGATAGTGTTGTGTGGGTTGACTACAATTTTTTTTAATTGTCTGATAGCCTACGTCTGTTAAGAAATTGTCTTATGATGCACTGCCTTGTGTCCATCAACATCAACTCCTTCAAACCGAAACACAGCAACGCCGTCTTCACAAAGAGCCCTACTAATACATACTCTAAGTATAAATACTCATTAGTCAAAATTGTATTGTCATCATATTGGTAGGTTTATACAACGTTATGTTAGTCATAACAATTTGGTTCAATGTATACCCTTACGCATTACAATAAGATGGGAGGATAAGCAAAGTATAAAATTTTGTTCTGTTATAAAATAACAAGAGAAGTGAAATTCCCACAATATCTAACCACTTTGTAGCTCTGCAGAGACGTGCATGAACAAACGATAAACGGATTACAGCTTGCCAATAGTTTTCAAATAGAGAGCTCTCGGAAAGCCGATTTATTAAACCTACCGCTACACAGATACACGCTATACAGACTTTATTGAGTTGCACCATACGAGATGCTACGGCAAACATTCGGCATTCACAGTGCATGATGCATGTAAGAACATAGCAAGTAAAGGCCTATGGACCTCCCTAAATAGGCACGCCCGATTCAATAAACGTTTTTAACCCAAGAAGGTCGGAAACTCAAAAGCAAAAACAAAATCAAAAGTGTATTTATTCAGTAGAAGTGCAAGGATCACTTTGGAACGTCTTATAGCTAGGTGAGTCTAGGTGCCAGTTCCTCTTTGTATCATTAAAAATGTTCAAACGCATCATTCATTCCCTCAATTACATTTTTACTCATCTAGTTAACCCGTCTTAGTCGTTGTTATTTCTTATAATTATAAGTTTAAAAAACTTGAGAAACCGACTTCATTGTCAAATGGCTAAACCGATTTTAATCAAATTTGTTTGGGACAATCTGGACGTAAGAATAACCTTCCAAATAAAAAAAAAAATTTCTAAATCGGTTCATAAATGACGGAGGCATGCAGTTACAAACATAAAAAAAATTATTTAAAAAAAAATGGCAACACCAATTTTAATAAAATTAAAATGGGACCAATCTGGAAGCAATACCTTTCAGATAAAAAAATATTTTTTCCAATCAAAATTGAGAACCTCCTCCTTTTTGATTGGAAGTCGGTTAAAAATAAAACAGTAGGTAAGTATCCGGGAATGCGGACAAAAGAAAAAAAGAAAAATACCCTTGCTAAGTCAAATGACTGTCACAGCTAAAATAATATAGAATGCGGTCTATCCAAGTCTTCAGCTCATAGAGTTTTTTTTTAATAATAAATTGCACCGTTTCCACATTCAAACGATTCATCAATGCAACAAAAAGCATCAACAAGGATTTACTGCACATCTGAAGCTCTACAAGGTGTATCTAAATATGTGTACTATGCGAAGGTGGGGGGTTTCAGACCACAATGGTGATCAGTTGTGGAGGGGAGATAATTAAAAATTTCTATTTTCAGTTTCCCATACAAAAATATTTAATTTCATAATGCCTAAATAAATTGGCAACCCTATCCTTGTAACCCCTTGACCCCTTGACCTACTACTTCTGTAGGTCTACTTCTACTACCTACTACCTCTGTAGCTGAGTTTAGGGTTGTCACTTTGTATAAAGTCAGCTCTTAATGTTGAAACTTCGTTGCAGTTTTTTTCAGAGATACCAATCGAAGTTCGAAAAGTCGTTGAACAAAAGTTGTTCCCCGGGGGGTGGAAATTCACCCCCCTTCAGGATAGTACACATATTTTGATACACGTTGTATAAGTCATTATTCTTGGCCGGCATTCACTTTAATTACCCATAAAACTAATAACATTAGCGCAAATAGACATTAAGTATCGGGAGAGGCGGAAAACAAAAGTAATTTTTCACTCGACCGCTTTGCCTGGCAGTTGCACGTACCTACCTAACACAGCTTACGCAGTTAGCTGGTGGGTCACTATCAAAATATTTGACAGTGACAGGAATAGGACTACTCGATAAAAGCAGGGCAGGGATTCGTTTTCTGTCATTTTAGGAAGTCACACAACTTTTTCATTTTAATTGTTTTTCTGGTGTTATTTTGAGTTTTGCTCAAAGCAACACCAGAAAAACAGTTGGAATGAAGGTGTATCATGTGATAGTCTGATTTAATCGAAATGATTCTGATGGTTTTGAAAAAAAAACGACCGCCATTTGTTTTCAAAGCTAATTAGGGCCAACTTGTCTATTGACTGACTTGACTTGACTAAAAGCTATTTTATTTATATAATATACCTACCTCCCACGACACTGGTAAAATTGTACCGAAATGGACAGATGCCATAATTAAGAAAAAAAAGCAGGGCAACAACATACACCTAATGTATCTAAAACCATTATTGTGGTCATCAATCCATATCACACCGTATCCAAAGCGGAGAACCCCCTCAAATGATAAGCAAAAGCCTTTGTCTGGCCAATAGCGATTTTCAAAAATAACTTTGAACATCAACCATTTCTCCGATAATAAAACTACATAGTATAGTAAAGTTTGTATCTGCAGTGAGCTAGCTGGCTTCGGCTGTAAAGATACGAAGAAACACCGAATAAATTGTGATTTTGCGATCACAATTTATTTGAAGCGGTCCCTTACTTTTTATCTCCTGTTTACTATTGCCGTATTTATTCCAACTCAATAGACACGATTTGCCTTCAGCACGCTCTCGTTTAAATTTAGAAGGAATTGTCTCTGGTCTTTATCACTTCGGGTTCATTGACTTTCAATTTCTGTTTGTTCGAGTTTTGTAAAGGTGAAGACGAGTTTTTTATGCGAAAAAATTACATAACAACCAACCCACCTGATCCCGAGCCTTTATCTTCTTTACTTCACAGAGCACGTTGACGAAGACCGTTGCCATTGCACTAAGTCTAAAATGATTTATAGCCACATAACTGGCATTTATGCTATGTCACCTATGTTTTGCAAAAATTTTAAGCACCAGTAACAATTTTTAACATTATTTTGGTCGTAAGCAAGTCGCGATTTCACCAAAACATGCAAACCTTCAATTTGTTTGTGAGGTAATTAATTAAAAGCCGTTAAATTGAAACCGAAGCGAATAACCGTTCCCTGTGATTAATAGCGGTTTTCGGCAAATGCTTTACACAGAGAATTTCTTTTTAATATTCTCATACTTAGTAGGGAGGTACTTAGAGAGCACTGGTGGTCTAGTGGTAGCGGCCCCGCATTCCGATCCTAAGGTCGTGGGTTTAATTCCAGTCGCGTACCAATGAGTTTTTCTGTCGCAAAATGTATGTGCACTATGCCAGTAATCTCAAACGGTGAAGGAATACATCGTGAGGAAACCGGCGGCGGCGTGTCGTAGAACCTAAAAAAAAGTTCGAGCAACACGAGTCAAGCGTCACGCAAAAAGCTCCGCACAACAAGTGCCGCTGATGAATTTGCTACTTACCCACACTTTTTAAAAAAATTTGAACTGGTAATAATTAAAGGTATGCGTCCACTGGTACGTATTAGATGTATTGCACGCATATAAAATACGAGAACAGCCTATCGACGTTACATTAGATTTTTTATCATCACGGTCACAGTATTGTACCTGGACTAATACACCACGAAGCCTAAAATTAACATTATTAATTCTGGCCCTATGCGTGATGTGGCCCATACAGTGCGGATTAGAGGAGACGTACTTAAGTACCTACATGATTAACGATACACGAGTTTTAAAACCCATTTGATGCGGTCCGTCCGATGTGTACGATCGATCTTTTGTTCGAAGAGTTTCACGTGTCATTGAATTTTCAGTCAAATTTATAGACTTGAAAACTCCTTGCTGTTCTAACAATTTTTTTTTTATTTCGTAAGTTTTCTCAGTGGCTAGTGTTCTTGCAGCTATTATATTTCGGCTGTTCGCTTTGTTACTAGGTTTCAATTGTATGGTATTTTAACAAAAAATCCATAATTATGTTATTGATTTTTCCATACAATAGTAATAAGCAGAATTTAATTGTAGATATCTACAGAAACTAGCTAGCTTAATTCAAAAAAATATGTTCTAATTCATAAAGCTACAACTTTACACGTTCTTAGAAACCCCTGAACGAATTATACAGGGTGCTAAAAACAACCGTGCCATGCAATAGCTCAATACTCACTTGGCTAAAATGTATCAAACAGAGTTGTTTTATTTGTCACGTTCACAGTTTTGGTTCCATAGAAAAAGGTAATTGAAGTTTTTTGTAGTAGTCACATCCTAGTAGTAACACCCTGTATAATCTTAATGCGTGTTTGTATGCCTTAATGAATTCGTGTGGCTTGTGTTATTTTCATTTTGTTAAACCGTTTGTTACTTCGTAATCACGTGATTGCGGTTAGTAATTCTATAACGCACGTTTTAAAAGAGTTTCTCGTAATTTAACAAGCGCTGGCGAATAGACAAAAAGAAAAATGTAGAACTCGATAGCCTGCCAAATTAAAAAAAAATCGCAGGAAATTGCAAAGATGGTGCAAGTTTTAAGCTGAATGGGGAAGAAAATCGTTCTTCCTGGGGATTCTTTTGTCCAGCAGTGGACTTCCGAAGTTGATGATCATGATTTGTATTAATCATTCAAGTAAGCAAATACCTTCCGATTCAGTTATTTATTACATTCAGTAAAGTAGAATACAATAAAAAAATAACACTTCTTATTTTTTAAAGTAGAATACAATAAAAAAATAACACTTCTTTTTTTTTTATTGTATTCTACTTTACTGAATGTAGTAACAAAATTTGGTACTATAAAAGTCCTGAGAACGTTTTGGAGCGTGCTAGTTAGTGTTCAAGATTAGTACTATAATGGTGTTGTAAACGTTTACAAAACCCCGAAAAGGCCCTAGTTTTATCACTGATTTATTATAAAAACATTACATAAAGGCTCTTACGGTGATAAATCAGCTCTATAGTTGAAATGTAAAAGTGTCGAGAAACGCTTTTTAGTACTAAAATAGTGCTGTCTGCAACTTTTATATCACAAATTTGCACTATTAAAGTAACCAAAACATGTTTATAGTGCTATATTGCACCGTAAACGATTCCAGTGATCTTTATTATCACACTTTTCTTGAATAAATATTTTTGTATTTGTATTGGCCATGTTTGCTTAGCGTAATATGTAATACGGACATACTAAAAAATGTAACTCTGCCATAAATTGCACTTGCGAAAATAATTGTATCGATAAAATCATTATGCTGATTTAAAATTTGACGATGCGCCCTCATATTTTATATGTTTTAATAAAATTTAAATTAATAAAATAAGGACTTGTCCCGACTATGGCTGCTATAGTACATATTGGCTCCAGCCGTGCTGCTAATGTGCTATCAAGGCAGAAAACAGCAGCCATCTTATTTTCACCACAAGCGAATTAGGGTTCGTTGTCCAAATGTCCAATACTAGTGATATAATTGACACTGAAAATCTAGTATAGATCTAATTAGCCCTTTAATTATTGATTTTAGTACATTTATATTACGGTTTAGTCTCGTAGTAGTAACAAAAACTCACCAATAGAGCTATTTAGAATTTAAATTATTTAGCAACTGCACCAGGAGTCGCTATGGTGCTATTTAGTACTATAGAAGAGTGTTCATTACTTTTACATATCAACCCCATAGCGATGTTGAAGGAGCTCTTAGGAAGCTTACAGGTTACGTAATGGTTTTGCAAGGTACTTTTATAGTGCAGATTGATCCTGTAATAGTATTTTCGATACTGCTACAATACTAGCACTGTAAAAGTTATTTTTACGTATTATTAGTGCAAAATAGATACATACAAGTGTCAGTAAGATCATCTATAGTACTAAATAGTACCATCATGGCTTTTTTCATATCTATTACAGTGCAACACTTTAAAGATTCTTTTGTATGGTCCTGTAAGAGTTTTAAGAGCTAACTTATAGAACTTAAATGCTCTTTAATCTTATAGAATCAAAACGCTCTGTTAAAAACCTTTATAGTACAAGCATGTAACGTAATGGTTACATGTTAAAAAAAAAAAAAAAAAAAAAAAACCTTGCATCTAATATATAAAGTACAGAAAATCAAGTAAAAAACACAAATGCAAGTACCTGTAAAGATTCCTTTTAAAACATAATAATAGTAAGCTAAAAATATTTAACTTAATAGCTACTTTTCATTCATAAAAAATCATTTATAGAAACAGAAAAATGTAATTATTTTGCTACTTTCGTAACAAAGAATAAATTTACAAAAGCAAACACCTACAAAGTTACCTACAACAGAAAAAATAATAATAGGCGAAAAAGAATAATCGTAATAGCTACTTTTCATACATAAACTTAGCAAACTAAGAAATTTCATGTACTTGTTGTACTCATACGTACTCTAAGGTACTTCATGTACTTAGATCGTATTCCAACAATCACGTTTATGTTGAAGGGAGCAAAAGGTTGTCTGTCTTGCTCGCTCCACAAGGAGCGCCCATTACAAAAAAACTGAACAATTTCTAGCGTTGCCAACTTACGACGATTGCACGATATTTTTCCGGTTGCCACCAAAAGTGTCTCAAACTGCATTATTTTCGTAGGCTTGCATAAATACTCAGTCGCCGAAGCACCGTCATCATACCACAGTTGAGCCTCGCCAAGTCGCGATTACTAGCTACTATATCCTCGTATAGGACATCAAAGTACCTAGGTATTATCGTGCATTGTTCGTATATAAAGTGAACGTGATTTCACCCATAGGAATCTATAACTAGCTCAGTCTTCGTAAGTGATAGGAAGCTTATTATCAAATCAGTGAAACCCCCATCTTGGGTAAGTGTGAACAATACGTTTCTCTAATCCACTGTAGGAATAGGTAACTTGTAGCATCTTGTAATAAGTAGGGTTCTATCGCTAATAGCAAACGCTTGCATTTTACCCGCACCGTACTTACGATCTCATGTTTTAATTTCATGTATGTGAATCAGCTTGCCATGTCATGCTTATGTACCTATTATAGCTGCTTGGAGGAATCTTCGTGTTTTCCTCTATGATTTGAAGGGCATCCAAATGCTAGCTACATTTTATTTAACTTGTCATAAAAATACGCCCGTCATATTATCACCCTAATTTTTATGGCGAGGTAGGTAGTTCATAAAAAATATCTGTATAAAATACTTGCCTTGTTATTTAGGATTTATATCAAAATGCATTTCATTTCATTTCATTACTTTTATTGTACATAGGTCACTTATGTGCTTTTATTTCGTTATCTAGTAACAAAACATGTAAACTCGCTCTGCTTATTCTTAGCTAGGCCACCTCACATTATATACCTAGGCATTCCCCTAAAGAGCGGTTTTCTTCCTGAGGTGGTCACGCTTAATATTGGACAACAGATATTAATCTGGACGTCATTCCAGGGTTTCACGGCGCTACGCGTTTTACGCTTACGCTACTTCTCACCACCACCACTCCATGCTGCACTGATGAGCTGCTAGCGGAGTGCTACTACTTACCAGCAGCGGCCGCTTCGCTGCCAATCCCCTGCCCGCCTGGCCGAACACCTGCCAAGGACACCCTGGATCTGCGCTGATCGACCTTCTCGTCTCCTCACGTCGCGCTAATACCAGGGGAGTGCCGTACTACCCAAACTAAAGTTAAGCGGGCCATAGAATCCACGACCTTGAGTTTTTAAATAAATAATTTTACTGTGTTGACACTTGTTTACATTCATAAACCCGTAGATACGTCACAAGCAGTCACAATGGTTACCATTATAGGGTTACTATATCACTGTTTGGTGATAAAATGCCTTGGTTATAGAAGCTTTTGCTACTTTTAAGTACTTACATATTTTATAACGAACCCACATTCAAGCATAAAAAACCATGCCTGCGTCATTTATTTTTCTACCAATGGCCTCTATTAACGAATTACGTAAGTAGTATGTATTTTATTACAAAAACTAGGATAATGAAAACAAACTTGTGACAACAATAGCATAGACCTAATGTTGGCAACACTGCAGCAAACTTGCCAGTTCCGGCAGCCGAAGTTCACTTGCCAACCGGAACCGGAAGGCGAATGTACCTACATGTTCTCCTAGTGCTTTATTGCCATTTAGAAAGTTTTTCTCAGTTGAAAATTGTCTATAGTACATATTGACACAATTCCGTTCTAGAGATTCTTTTTTTGAATTGGACTGCTATTTTTCTCGTTTTATTAATTTTCTCCCAGGTTAGGTAGTGCACCACTCTAGGCTGCTTAGTAATTGTCGCATAGGTAGCAGCTACGTTTTTTCGGTGATATCTACATAACCATTTTGATATATAATGTAAAGATACAAACACACTATGCTACTATAATAATGTAACTGAAAAGCATTGCAATATTACGTATTTCTCTTATAATTTATATTTCGAGTTCAATCACGTTGTAATGGCCGAAATAAACGGTTTACCTCGCTTCATAAAGCAATTAAAATAGACTGAAACATACACTTGAAACATTTAATATGCGGGTGCTGTAACATGAAAGGTATTATACTGTTTTATGGTGTAATTCACTATACCTCTTACATGCTGTGAAACATAGATTAGATACCAAGTACTAGAAGGTTCATGGAATGTAATGTGGTTGTTCTAGGATCAAATATAAGTTTACACCATCATGCTCAGTAAGTAGGATTTACTGCTGTGCAAAGACGCTGTGAAAGGTAGGCATTTGCTGCTCAATGCAATGCGTTCCATTTTCAAATCACTTTATCGTCACACTATGCTTGCTATACTCGATCAAATAGGATCTTGTTCGCAATAGCTCACATAGTGCTCTTGTGTAACAATCTGCTATTATGCAATCCCCATCCAAACAGTATGGTGCTTAGTTCAGACCACCACAAATATTGTTATTGGATTGGTTGGTAGAATTTTGGTTGGTGGTTGGTGGTCCGTCCGGATCATCACAAATATTGACAACTGTACACCTAGTCTGAGTTTTACTCGATCATTTTTTAACAGTTGGTTTCGTCTACGTGTCTCTCTCTTTTGTATGGAGAGATGATGAGACATCAACTCGTTTCGATTGTTTCTATATACGTAGCGTATTATTGCTGTCTCATCTTGTCTGCATATAAAAGAAAGAGACACGTAGGCGATACGAATTGTTCAAACTGATCGTGTAAAACTGCGACTTGCCCTTCTGATTGGTTAAAATGATGAGTGAATGACGCTCCACCCAAACCACGAATCCCATGGCAATATTTGTAATAGGCCAAACGGACCATCGTACTTCCTGTTTGGTACTTTGATTCCCCCGATTCTTTCCTTATTTTAACGTAACTGCCAAATAATAGTAGGTTCTGTAAAAAAAATACCATACCATAAATTATGGCGATGTTAGCTTTGGATTTTACCTAACCGAATTACGGTAAAATAAATCTTGAATACGTTGGTGGTTCTAGTGTTTTATGCCTAAAACAGGTTTACTGTCTGCTTTGCTTGCCTGTGTTCTACGTGGAATACCCCTCTAAATAGAAATGTAGTTTCCAGTTCAAAACTACAGCTTACAAAGGCAGCTTCCAATAAATCGTCGAACAAAACCTTATTGAAACACAGGTTGGATCCAGCTCTCTAAAACAATAGCCTGCAGATGACACGATAAGTCTATTGTGAGTAATTGTGAGGAGTGACAGTCGCATTCAATGCAGCTCGGAGAAGCCCCGAGCCACACTGAAGGATAGTTGGACAAATGGACTTTCTTATACCTACACTGTAGCCCGTATTGCCTATCAATGATTCTGTTAGTCGACTGCTCTGTAGTTACAAGAAATTAAACAGAAATAGTATCACGACTTTTATTTTCAGGCACTGTAGACTGTCTGAGGTGTACTAAATAAGTGTCCTTTGAGGGGCTACTCAAAACACGTCTGGATACCTGGGTAGTACATTATATTTGTTAGTCTTACAGTTTTCTTAAATCCATTTAGTCGTGTATTTTGTTATATCGCGTTTCTATGAAGAAGCTATATTTTGACAAATGTTTCAGTGTTTTGATTTATGTACCTAAACATATTTATGTTGAGCAAATGTTACGCAAACTTATTTTGTAGTGACTTCATACCTGCTATTACAAAACAGGTATCATCGAAACAAAGTGTAATGTGGCAAATATTTTTATTTAATTTTCTGTGGATGAGAATTTTTATGTGGCATCGGTTGAATAAAAATCTATACTTGAGTAGAAAGAAAGTGGAACACTGAAAATTATATTATTTATAAACAATTTTTATGGACAATGGGAAACTTACCATGATTAAATTTGGTAAATATCCCGTTGTTCATAAAATAGTGTTAAAAGCCATGTTAGTTTCAAAAGTTATACATAATTATTATTTATGCTCATATTTTTTGTTATAGTTTGTAACTGACAGTTCGGTGGTAGAATATAACCGTGAAACGTTAGCTTTTTTCTAATTAGAAAGTTAAAATTAGATACTGTTTACATAATTATTTCCGTATTAGGACGAGGTGAGGTTATGCTATCAATGAAGGTTATATAGCTTTTATTAATGTACCAACTGAACTAAAAAAGAGGCATTACGAGTGAAAAATATCCTTATTACTCCAAGATATCTTTCAAATTATACTATTAAATGCGTCTGAGTTTATGAAATACAACAAAAATATAGTAATAAGAATGGGGAATGAGTTATAGAAACGGATAAAGGTTTTGTCGGAATGTTCAACAATTTGCGGTATTGTGAGATGACAAAACGTTGTCATTTGCTCCCGAGACGCCTCCATTTTAGTGCTATTCCTAAGCTAACCACATTTATAACAAAAAATAAATAAACTGTATTCTGAGACACCAAGCATATTTATGTAGGTAGCTTAACTCATTTGGTAACACATTATTTATACATACTTAGCTCATAATTTATTTATGTCTATTTCTTTTACTTTTTACCATGTTTAGGTATATTTTATTCTAACTTTAATGATCCTTTCCTTGTTCTTTATCGCCTTTCTTTGTTCTATATTCGTGTATCGTGTACTTATTCCTTTTTTCTAAGTTATGGTGTAAAACATAAGCAATTTTTTGGTAGTTAAACACCTTGTTTGCTTCTTCTTGGCCCATTTTTACAGAAGAATTGAGTGTAATAGTTTTATGGGCTGGGTTAGAAATAACCCCGTTTCCCAGCGCGAATAAAGCCCAGTTGGCAGGATTTTTTTATCTAAGGGCTTACGATGCGAGTAAAAATGTTAAGTGTCAATTTCTGTCCTTGAATGCGCGACCCTTGAGACCCGAACAGAATTTACGCTTTGGCAAAGTTGTGGGGCACGTCTAATTCAATAAACTAAAGCCAGGTAAAGAGCTATTTCTTTTATTTGCGATACATAATATCATAATTAAACTATTACACGGGTCTTTATCGCGTATGTTAGGTACCTTATTTAATTTATTTTCCGGACGTTTCGGCTATGTTACAATAACCGTGGTCGCGGGCAGACCGGAGCATTGACATGAGTGTTACCGTCGTCGTTGAAAAGTAGAGGTAGCGTCAATAACTACCCTCATTTGATCTTCTTTGTCCATAATGGCCGTGCACTCACTACGACACATAATTATATTTACTAACAACATTATAGGCATAAATCATGAAATCTGTCGACGAGAAAAAATGAACTGTACTGGACATGTAGTAAAGGAAATGCCTGTTCATAGGCTATGGTTACCACTTAACATGGTACTTAACAGGTATTCACGTTTTTTCAACAGTGTTTTACATTAAAAAATGGTACTTAAATGAGAACCTTTATTCCAAGTGGTTGTCGGTTCTACGTGTTATTTGGTCTGCCTATTAAAGTCACTTAAGTTCACCCCCGTAGACCAGTTAATCATCAACAGTCCGACTTCACACTGCTGGATAATCGTCTTTCTCTGATGTGCCACTGTCTTGTTCTAATCTCATCCAGGTCTTGTCTTTCCTGTGGATTAGGCCGAATAAGCTTTCAGAATGGTATAGGTGCTGGGCAAGCCTATTCCTTTTAAAATCCTGTCCCAGGCACTATAGCGTCCCGCGATTAGGGCTTGTGTATTCACCAGTTACTTCAGACGCTTTATAAATCATCTACAATAGATGCAAAGGCCTGTTTACTTGCCCACGATGCTCGCCACATGGTGAGCCAATCTTGCCGCAGGACGACCGGGGCTTCTATACCCAGTTCTTGGACGCCATTCCGTCAGCGCCTTAAGGTCTGCGCACTTCCAGGCGATAGCGTTGGCGATCAGCTGAAGCACTGTCATATGAGTGCATGGCGTCTGTTTTTCCGAGCACTTATAAATTGGATGTTTTTAAGAGTATCGTGAACAGGTATCTTCTAGGTAAGCGTGCTACACCGTCGACTGCATCATCACTCAAAAGCAGGTGAGATTGCGATCAAACCCATATTATGTAAAAAAAAAATTGACAGCGTTTCAGCTGATCGCCATTGCCATCGCCTAGATGTGCGCTGGCCTTGACTCCACCTGTCATCACCTCGCCTTGCCAAGGTGTCCAGAAAGCTAGGCAAACTAAATAAGCCTGTTTTTCCGTGATGCTTACTAAGATTGAATACAAATTTTGATTAATTAAGTTATTGTAGGATAGTTTAATATGGAGATTTTAGAAGCCACGCCAAGTTGCTTCAAACAATATTATCGTGTCCCAGTAATGAAGATTCGATAACTTTGAAACCCAACTGAAACCAGAAATTCTTGTTTTCTATACTAAAAGCCCTTAGCTTACTTTCCCTTAGTTTTGGTGCTCAGGCTTACACGCACCAATGACTTTAGGAAGTAAGTATACAGGGCATCCCACGGATATAATTATGGGCGTCACATGGAGGAAAAGTACCTTGAATATTGTAGATGGAACATTTTACTGAAATAAGACATTATTTGAATTTAAAAAACTATTTAAACTGCATTTAAAGAAATTTAATAAATTACATGGTTGAACCAAGAATCGAACCCATTACACGAGATAAATAATCACCTACTAGTTTTACCATACCGATCGAAAAGCTTCTTCATATGGATAACTTTTTGCTAAATAACAGTGTCAGAAATAAAAGGAAGAGCATACATTTTAACATTTTTAATACAAAATTAAACATTTTGAGCATAAAACAAAATTATGAAGGCAGTTTAAATTCAAATAATGTCTTTGTTCGGTAAAATGTTTCCTTCTGCAATATTCAAGGTACTTTCTCTCCATGTGGCATATCCGTGGGACACCCTGTAAATACCTGTAGGCCTACCACAAGCTCTGTCTGGCTCTGTCTCTGGCCCTGATTTTGAATCTGTGTGAGTGCTCATCCAGTTTATTTTTCTGTGTGTGTGACGTTTCGACGTATGATTTATTTAGACAGCACTCACACAGACTCAAAAACAGAGCCAGAGACAGAGCCAGACAGAGCTTGTGGTAGGCCTACAGTTGCCTAGAGATACGTATAAAAATATAGTGGTGGGCGGAGCTTGGCTATGACCTCAAAGAAACTAGAAAGCTTACCACTTTCTCAAACAAAAGTTCTTGCACTCTTAAAAATCTTAGACTGGCACTTGTGGCACAAAAGGCTGACATTCACATTTTATTTTTCGGTAACATGGCTTTTTTACTTGAGCGCCTAAAGGCCTGCGCACACCTGGGTCGCTGGTGATGGCGATCAATGAAACGGTGTCAAATTTGACAGCGATATTGGCAGCGTTTCATTGATCGCCATCGCCAGCGACCTAGGTGTGCGCAGGCCTTTAGAAAATATATTCTGTAGTTTATTAGAATTGACTGGCCTCTCAGCTCGATTGGTAGTAGCTCTGCCTTCTGCGCCGTAGGCCGTGGATTCAATCCCCACCGAGAACAAATACTTGTGTGGTGAACGCAGATGTTTGTTCTCCGTCTGGCTGTTATATTGTATTCCAAGGATGTATTTACAAAATAAATATTTAATAGTAGGTTCCCATAGCACAAGCTCTGCTTAATTTGGGACTAGATAATGTTGTGTGGATTATCTGCAATATTTTTTACTAAGAATGTCTGTTTACCAAATTAACGTAATTATATAGGAATTTTATTAATTGTTACCACAGTTAAAGATATCCTATCCGAGTACTAGGTAGTACGTTATTTCCTACAAGAAATATTATGTACTTAACAAATACCATATACACCCAGACAGAAAACAAACATATTTCACCACATAAATATTTGTTCTCAGTGGGGATCGAACCCACGACCTACGGCTCAAAAAACAGAGCTGAGAGGCCAGTACTTACAGTATTTATCAAGTCACGTAGCCAGTTGTTGCTAAGTAAGAAAACAATTATTTAACATATTTATTTATTTATTTATTTAATTACCTCATTTATTCGGTTCTTTAATACTCATTTCCGCTATCCGATCAAAATCATTTTCCGGCCCACTTGCCGGTGAAATTGACGGTCGATTTCGATAAACACGTGAGTTGACTTCATGTTTTTAACCGGCACCAAAAAGGAGGTTATCAATTCAGTTGTATTTTTTATATCTGTTATTTGTACTTTATTGCACCAAAAACAAGTTTGTACGTACAAAAGGATTGCTTACTGCTAGACCGAATTTTCTACCGGCCAACCTTGACAGGTGTTTAGTTTAGTTTTACATACCTACGTAACATAATACCTATACTCGTTATAAATTACCTACACAAAAACTAAACTGTGGTGACTTGGTAAATACTTTAGGTACATATTTTTTAATATAAATAGATGAATCTAATTAAATAAATATATATATTTTTTACCCGAAAGACTGAGATTTCATCAAAATCAGTTTACCAGTTTGGTTATAAAGTCGGTTAGACACTCATAGAAAGAGTCATTACAAAACTATTTCTGAAAAGATGCAAAATAATCTTCCCCATTCATTACCCTATGTATCCTGTACCCATTCTACGATTTCCACATTTTTCATATTCATTGTTACCAAGAAGAAACATCGAGCGGATGGATCTCAATGAAAAAAATAAGCCTGTAGGCCTACAAGCTTTGTCTGGCTCTGTCTCTGGCTCTAGTTTTGAGTATGTGTGAGTGTTGACTAAATAAATCCTACGACGAAATGTCACACACACAGTATAATCCACTGGTGAGCACTTACACAGACTCAAAATCAGAGCCAGAGACAGAGCCTGACAGAGCTTGTGATTGGCCTACTGTAACATGTGGGCCATTGTGAAACGAATGGTAAGCCCGCAATAAGCCGGTTTGTTCAACAAAATCAGCCATCTGCAAATTTCCACGGCAAACTCGAAGTTACGAGATAATCTACTTTGATTCGGAAGTGATTGTGTCACAAATAGGACTTATCGCAGTGCCACCGCCAGTATTGCATGCTCTGAATTTCATGTTATTTTTTATATGAAATCTTCTTCTTCTTAATTAATGGCATCTGTTCATTTTGGATCAATTTTGCCAGTGTCGAGTGAGGATATTACTTAAATAAAATAGTTTATAGTCAAGTCAAGTCAGTCAATAGACAAGTCGGCCCTTATTGGTTTTCAAAAGAAATGGTAGTCGTTGTTTTTTAAACCATCAGAAACATTTTCGACACACATGGTTTGACTTGCGCAGAAAACGATTGAAAAGTATCTTTAGCGATAAGAGATGTCTCAGAAGGCAGGAAGGGGTCGGGCATCATCGGGTGGTGGAAAGAGTCCAGGAAAAAAAGGAAAAGGAAAGAGAGAAAAAAGAGGAAAGAGCTCGCATAGTCTCAAATTTCATGGCACTATCTGTACCTAGTAACTTTGATTAAAGTTTAAAATTCATAGTAGGCACCACCTACGCCACCTTTCTATCCAAAATTGGGCTGGCACCAAATATATTTACAAAGTACGCGCGGACAACATAAAATATACACGCTGTAATCAAAACCTCATATTTTGAAGTTGGTTAAAACAACGTAATAAGCTTATTCTATAACATATGACGCTAAGTGCGTGGGAGAAGAGAATGTAAAGGTTAATTAAATCAAAATAATCAGTATTTGACTTACACAGGAGAACATTTTGTGAAAACAAGGTTATCGAAGGTCGAATTTATATTCAAACAACTTTGTTCGTTTTTTGGTGTTGGTACGAGTATACCCATTATTATTATTTAGCCGTTTTTGTCCAACTGCAGGGCAAAGGCGTCCCTTCCCTCTTTCTACACTTCGCGACTTTTAATTTTTCTCTCAAATAAATATTCTAGACAATCCACTCAACACTATCTAGCCCCAAACTAAACAGAGCTTGTACTATGGGAACCAGATAGCTGATATACTACTTATATTTTGTTTTTTGTAAATACATACATAGAATACAATTATAACACCCAGACAGAGAACAAAAATCTGTGTTCACCACACAAATATTTGTTCTCGGTGGGGATCGAACCCACGACGTACAGCGCAGAAGGTAGAGCTACTACCAACTGAGCTGAGAGGTCAGTCTAAATGAATTGCTCTGTAAAGTTATTATACCCATAAATGTAGGGAGTACGAATCCAACTATAGACTGTTTTTTCGTTGGAAAATAATTTGTGAAACAAAGAAAATACTGACTTTTAATGTAATTTACAACAATTGAAACTTTACTAGTAAATTCAAGCGTAGACTTTACTGTTTTAATTATACTTAATCATTTAGGTTGATTTATATTAACGCCGAGCTATCAAAATAGATTATGAATGCTAATGAAATTATGCAAATTTAAAAAAATACTCAACTCTATGTTTGTTTAGAATGGACTTATTTTAATATCAGAAAGGTGCAATAACCTCAATTTACCATAATATCTACAACTAGTGCGACTTCGTTCGCATTAAGCTTTTTCCATACAAACTTCAACCTTCGCTGCACACCTTTAGGGGTTCAGTTTCGGGAATTCCTTTCTTAGTGTACCCCTACCCTACACCAGAAATCTACTCTCCAAATTTCATACTCCTAAAACCATCCGTTTAGGCTGTGCGTTGATTGTCAGTCAGTCAGTCAGTCAGTAACGTTAGAGTTTTATATATTTAGATTAATGTTTGAATACACCAATTCAAATTGATCACCAGATGACCCACCACCAGATGGAACCACGAAATTGTTAAGATCGCGGAAAAACGTTGAATGGAAAAGACTCAGAACCATTCTTCCTGGAAATTTGTAGGGGAAGACTTTGCCCAGCAGTGAACCTCTTCGGGCTAATGATGAACCGGGTGACCCACTTGATGTTGAGTGGTAACTATCACCTATAATCTCTACATCACTATAGCACTGCCTCACTGTCACACACGTCTTAGGAACATGCTCAATGTGCCTGTAATTTTAATTCAAAAATTTACCTTGACGCTGTGTAAAACGTTTAAAATAGGTTTAATAAAAATCTGTTTACCTTAAATTTATTACCAGAAATTCAGAAAGGTAGGCGGCTTAAATTGCGTAGTCCTTTCGGCGCGAAAATCCACTTTACTCTAACAAAATTAGCACAAGTGACAAGGAAAAACTTCAAACAGTATAATAAAATTGTTTTGATTACGTTCTTATAGCCGGGACTCAGGGCTGCCACGCTCGGTTTTTCTCTGAACGTAAATTCACTTTACAGACGCTTATGAATTTCACTCCTATTATTATTACTATTGTTTTGTAAAAGGATCGTACAAAAATCGATTGGAACCAAGCCGTACTTTGTTATTTGTTCTTCTAGGCTTGGTCGCGTGGAACTGGCACATAGATTCCCTTAGCCTACACGTTTTCGAAGTGTTCCTTGTGATACATTGGATAAATATAAAACTTGGGATAAATACATATTGGGCTTTGTCTTTGACTTATGAAATTACTACGGCTAAATTGACTTCGAAAAATAAAGATTTTACTGTGCTATCAGCAAATAATTAAAAAACACTCTACTAGTACTAACTCTGTGTCATTATGACACAAATGAGACAAAGTACTAGTACTACTGTGGTAAATACAGTACTTAGGTACTGTAGATACTCAGACCCAAAACATAATTATATTCGTAGGCTATGCACTAATTGGTTCTGCACTGGGAATCGAACACGAATAATGCTACCATAATTAAATAATCTGTTAGTAATGGGACATGGCGTATGTGGGCTATATAGAAGCTTCGTAAGTTCAGCAAATGTCAGAGTTCCACCCCAGCTTTATAGGGAAATTAATTTACAACTGTGCTAACCCTAATCGGCTCGATATTAATACTCCGGGATTAACAAAGCGTGCTCAGCTTAAAGCGACCGCCACCAAAATAAGGTGGGTCTATGCTGTACTGGGATGCGGTGTTGGAATTTTGTGGCTTAATATGATGCATCACCTCTAAAACCTAATTACGATATTAATAAGATCCTTTATTTGTGTATTAATTTTCTTCGTAAAGTCATCTTCCAGGCCTACCACAAGCTCTGTCTCTGGCTCTGGTTTTAAGTCTGTGTGAGTGCTCACCAGTGTATTATACTGTGTGTGTGACGTTTTGACGTAGGATTTATATAGACAGCACTCACAGAGACTCAAAACCAGAGCCAGAGACAGAGCCAGACAGAGCTTGCTGAAACCTGAAGAAGTCCACTTCTTGACATTTCTCCTACACATTTCCAGGAAGAACGATCCTGATACCTCTTCATCCACCGACTTCCCGCGATCATAGCAATGTCGTCGGTCCCTCGGATGGGTGGGCGTTTTACGTTTTATCGTTCAAACAAATATAAAAACAAACAATTCCACAATAAAACCTCGTCATTAGTTTTTGAACTCCCTTTAACTTTGATATAACCCCTGTGAGTCGTCATAAACCTGAAAGTTTCATTAGTCCCCAATAAAGCAACTTTTTTTGCAATTTCATCAAACAAAAACAAAGTTTGAACAACAAAATAAACTCGATAAACCTAAGTGAACTTCGTTAAGCTGATTCACGCTACACCGGTCCGGGCTCGGGCCGGTCTCGTACCGCCTTTTCTTTATACATCTTGATTTGTGCTACGATATAGCTAAATTTTTGTTTCGTAAACAGCGGCCTCGGCCCGGCTCCGGTTGAAGTACGGATGCTAAAGTAAAAGCAAAAGCCCTGCGACTTTAATCACCAAGTACGGTAAAGAGGCGTTTAGGTAAACGTAGTAAAGGACGACCACAGACTAGATGCTAGAATGTACTATGTCAGCAAGAATAGTAAATTACACGCCCGGCCCGGTTTAGCTTGAACCCCATCTTTAGGCCACTGACACCGTGATTTCACTACGTCAATCATGTAGAGTTGTAAAGAATATTGGCTAGATACTTCGTATGGAGTGCAGCCATCCAATTCTACTTAATTTTTATTGGAGTAAGTTTCACTGAACTTTTGATGAAATTTATTTTGAAACAAATTGAGTTAATAAAGAAGATTGGGTAGAGTATGAACGCAGCGAGGGTAAACGTATTAAAATTACAGTATACAAGAATGATGTCATTGGGAAAGAACTGTACCTATACTCGGATTTTTAATTAGACGATACCGACTGACAGTTGCTAATGTCACTTTGTAAAATAATGTTGCTACATTTAAAGTAATAGTGCTGCGTTCAGTTCTCGTTCAATCAGATGAATGAACAATGAGTGAATAGTTAATCATTTCGAACTATAAAATAATATTGAAATTTGTATAAAAAAATGTATAAAAGTGCTCTAATATAAGTTACTTGTAGTATGTACTAGGTACAATCCGTTTTTTGACGTTTTATTACAAAGCGCGGCGTGGCAACTAGTGCCAACACCGATGAACGCCACCATTTTGTTTGTAATTCGGCTTATAACCTCTGGTCTGATAGCACGAATGTTTTTCTGCGCTCACGCTGTTTAGTTATTGTTTTTGTAAAGTTTTTCGTTACGTTGTGTTTGTGGTAATTGTTGTGTATTTTGTTGCTATATTGTTTCGCGCAAACGATATGGATCCTCAACCAAACACGTCAAGTCAAGTTCGGCACACTAACTATTCACTAGAAAAACGAGGCAATTTCATTCATTCAGGAGTTTTTTCAATCATTCACTTTGTCACAACACTATTTTTATTTCATCAAAAACTGACAACACAGTAAACGTCAGCTAGCTTCGTCTAATTAAAAATCCGAGTATACCTACTGTTTAATCAAATACAATTATGGATAGATCGATATAATACATTACTGCACAAAAGAAACATAATGGACGAAAAAAATATGGAAGTCCATCAATGCCTAGTTGTGGCTTGTATAGTTCTCAAATGATACGAGGAAATTAAAGTTGTGTAGTACTACTTGAATTCATTTTGTCAAATACAATTATGACAACCAACGCACAACTCTAATTTTCTTCGTTGAAGTGTTCATCTGCTTTTTTTTTCATTTGAATTGGCAAGCCAGTTCGAAATTTAAACAAAACCTTTGATAAGTGACCTCCTTGGTTGCCATGCTTCGAAGTAAAAGATTGTTCCATTTTTAAATAACACGACAGATTTGAGTTTACGATGTTATTGATCTGGCGCCACTAACTAAGCAATGGATGGCACTAAGTAATGGATTTTCATACAACTTTTAACGGCCGGTGCTCGCATTATTTGGCCAGTACAGCATCTTTTACGCCATAGCTGCAGACACCTGCAACACCAGAGGTGGTGCTGATGCGCTGCTGGCCTTTTAAGGAATAGATAGACCCGCATTTTGTAGGAACCCATGTCGAAGTTTCGAGAGAAAACCGCAGAAGTTCATTCCACAACATACTCGTGCGCGACAAAAATTACCGCGAAAAACGAGCAAATATCGATATATCTTGAGGAAGTTTGTCAAAATAATCCTCAAATTCCCGAACATTTTTGAGAAAATACTTTATTGCTCTTCACAAGAATAGAACATTCCTGAGTACATTTAAACGACAATGCTAAAACTACAGCATGTACGTGGTCTCATAGCTAATTAATATGGGACAGGTTAGACCTTTAATGGCATCAACATTAAAGTGAAACTAGTTGCCACCTGTGGCTTCCCTCATGTAAGCTTTGTCTCTGTACTATCGTTTTCACCGGTTTATTCCTTTTAAAATTTCGGTATAAAAAGTTACCTTGCTAAGCATTTGAGCCACAAACATCGAAACACCAAACCTTTCGAATTTATTGTATTAGTAAGATTAATTAGGACGCTGTAAAAAGATGGCACAGATGGCAACCGCATAATCAAACGGCAATTTATTCATAATTATAATTTTGCAAACATAATAATCCATGCTACCAATAAAAGGGATGAAGACATAAAACCACGAAACCACAGTTTTCTTAAAGTGGCGTCCGTAAAATAACAACCGCTATATTTTAAAATTAATATTATTTCAGCTAAATACGACGCTGTCACATCCACAAATGGTAACCCTCAGAAACACACTGCAATCAATCCCTTCTAATTTGTAATTACTGGCACGTGAGGCTGAATATCTGTATGCCTCCTGTTGATGGACACATGCAGGGTAGTGCATCGTAGGGCAGTGCTTGTTCCATCAGCTAGTTACATAAAAAATAAAAAAAATATCCACTGTTTCTGCGAAATATATGTTTCATTGATTTAACGTTGTAATTCTGAGTCCAGTCACGATCCAACACACGGCGACGAGATGTATCCAGGATCTACGTAATTGACAGCCCGTGACCAACAATTTAACATTGCACGCCTTACCGGGATCAGAAAGGGCTTAATCAAGCTTGGGAACCGACAATATAGGGATATGGTCGGTATGTTTTGAATTTGTAATCAATATTATGTTTTTATTTCTACTGTGTAGGAGCAGTATGTAAATTAGGATTATTTAGCCCGGTTTGTATACCTTTATCAAAATAACATTAATAAAGAGAGCACTGGTGGCCTAGTGGTAGTAGCCCAACCTTCCGATCCTAAGGTCATCTTCAAATCCAGTCAACCAATGAGCTTTTCTGTCCAAAAATGTATGTGCACAATGCCAGTATTCCCAAACGGTGAAGGAAAACATAGGAAACCAGCATGTCGTAGAAACTCTTTGAGGCACAATAATAATCCTTTCACCACACTGGTTTGAAAAAAACCGGTGACCGATATAAGAAGAAGACAGGAAAATATTCTTAAAAAATAATAATGCGTCATGTAAAGAATATTATAAGTTTCCAACAGAGTAGACATTTTATGGCGCTCGCACGTCACGTAGAAGTTCGGCAAACTTTTAATCGAAACAGAAAATAGCTTCGTCTTTGTTCCAAACTATCGTATCACAAAGTAATAAGTCAGTTGCGATAAACCATTGTCAGCAATAACAAACTGTTCCAAGTAGAAAAACGATGCGTTGTTTATCAGACTTACAGAGAATGTATCACAGCAACAAAATATTGTTTGTTTATTTTTATCACGGTTCAACGAGCTTACACTACAACGATAAACGCTTTTAAAATGCACAAAATAAATTAAGTAAATAAATACGAATAAATTCGGCTGATGCTGGGAGCCGAGCTCGCTTTTAGCATAACAGCTTCCTGAATTATTTTGCATATTCAAATATAGTTTAAAATCGGTAGTGCAATTTATTTGCAGATTTATTTTGATTGAATGGCTGTGATTGACATTAGAGACTGTTTTACCAGCATCGGGAATTTGGACCAACTAAGACGACGATACTTTTGTTTTTTTGCAAATTAATAAAAACAAACGTGGATCTTGACATAAATTTCAAGTAACCAAGCCTAGAAGAATAACAGGTAAGAAAACTATGCGATGTGTTTCGTACCTTCTAAAATCTCTGCTCCAACACGCGTAGATGACAGGGTTCATCGAGGAGTTGACCCATCCCAACCACGTGACCACCACGTTGACGATCTCCTCGTGCGCTATGCACGCCGAGCAGATGCCCGACAGCAGGTTCACCACGAAGAACGGCAGCCAGCACACTATGAACACACCCATCACTATGCCCAACGTCTTCGCTGCCTTCTTCTCTTTCGCAAACTTGGCAAGCTTTCGCGACAAAGAAAAATTCTTAGGCAAATTCTTCCCATGAGTGACATTGGTCAATCTCGTTGACGAACGAGACAGCCCATTGTTTTGTAAAGCCGTCAAAGGCTCTTGATCTGCCTCCTCGGGCGTACACACTCCCTGACACACTTCAGCACTACGCTGCCGCACCGTCCCTCCTCTATGTATTCTAAGCGTCAACTCTAACTCACCACTCGATTTCGACATAACTTGTTTCGTCCCTATTTTCAAAGATCGAGTTTGTATTGTTGCTGCACGGTAAATACGATAATATGTAAACACCATCACAAATAACGGTAAGTAAAATGATATAGTCGATGAGAATATTATGTATTCCAAGTTTTCCGTGAACGGACACTTGAAGTCTGGCACTTCCTCGGTACGCACGGCGCGCCACCACGCGATGGCTGGAAATGATATTGCTCCAGAACACACCCATACGGCACATATTAGAATGCCAGCTTTACGTCCGCTCATTCGCATCGGGTACGTAATGGGATCTGTTATCGCCCAGTACCTATCCAACGATATCACGCACAAGTTCAATATTGAGGCCGTACTGAACAAAACATCGAGCGACCGCCAAACATCGCACCAATCGACGCCAAAGAACCATGTATGCTCGAGCACTTCGTACATTGCTGAGAACGGCATCACAACCAATCCGACTAGGCAGTCGGCGACCGCCAGTGACGTCACGAAGTAGTTTGTTGAAGTGTGGAGGTAGCGCTCTCGCACTACCGCGAGTATCACGAGCATGTTACCGAAGACAGTCGTCAGTGAGAATAGCAAGAGGAAGGCAACTAGAACCGCTCGATCTTGTAGTAGCTTTATGTAGTCGTCCCAAAGTTCGGTGTTGTCCGATGTGTTGTAGGTGCCGTTTTCGAAGGTGATGTTGAACTCGATAACGGAGTTGTAGGCACCAGCGGATTCCAGTGTGTACTCTGGCCCCCTGTAGTCCAGTTGGCTCCTTGCCACCAGTATGTCAGGGTCCGTAGCGTTCATATTCATAGGGTTAGCATGCTAGCGCCATGGTGAGTGTTTATGTTTCCCTTGCTTCACCCGCAGCCATTTCGAAATAACATTTTTGGCAGGCATTGTATTCCCGTATTCGTACTTCTGGCACATGTTTTGTTGGCATACTTTTCGTAGCCAGCGGGTTACTTAGCTGCTATCTGAAACAAAGCAAAGCTATTTTTAATAACCCAGAAAATCTCGGGACGCACAAAAACAACTGCGAATAATGTCATGTATAATCTCGTGATCTCATTTGATCTAACTTTGAGCTATACAATTGATTGGTTTATGTTGATACTACAGTACATTTTGTTAACATGAACTATTAATACTGTATGAATTCCAAATAGATATGTCTCTTTTAAAAACTATGTTGAAACATAGTAATTGTATAGGAGCAACCCCGCCTACAGATTTTGCTTACTCGAGCATATTTTCATACCCTCGCTTCTTATCCACCTACGCAAGCGTAGCTCTATTATAAGCTGTCAGTATTTAAGTTGTATGTCAATGCCAGGTAGGTGTGCGGTCGTCATCAGGCGGCCTTCGCCATAAATAGCAGGAGAGCATCAGACGAGATCAAACAAATTGTGTGCTGTGGGCCGTGATCGGTCCGTTCACATGAGGGCGTCGGGTAGTAACTATGTCCCATTCTATGCAATCGGTGTACCTTCCCCCGTTTACCTTGCCCCTGTATCTTATACCTAAGCTGATTTTCGTGTAAGTAAATAAAAAGGTTTTTTTATTAGATGAATTAAAAGTTGTTTGATAAAATGAATTTCATGTCGGATTTTACGAGTCAGTGATAGATAACTTTCAAATACGAGACATTTATATTTGTAGAAGTAAAATTTTTATAGGCTGTTTTCGCCTAAAAACTTTTGAACTTGAGGGTGAACTGCGTAATATCCGGCGAATTGGTATCACTTAACTGAACTTCTTTTGATGTTTTTATACTTTTCAAACTAAAAGTAACAGCCATCATTTTTTAGGGCCAGATCAGGGAATAAGAAGCAAAGTACAAAACTTATAGAAGTGATAATCCAAGATATTTATAATATACACACTAAATATAGCCTAAAAACATCTTTCTTATACATATTTACAATTATAATATCAAATCCATATCAATTTCAAGAAACCGCTACAAGCGAAGCTTGTAGTATGGGAACCAGATCGCTGTTATAATACTTATTTACATTATTTTGTTAATAATATGTATAACACCCAGACAGAAAACAAACATTTGCGTTTACAAAACAAATATTTGTTCTCGGTGGGGATCGAACCCAAGGCCTACGGCGTAGATAGCAGGGTTGCTACCAATTGAGTAGACGCCTTTCAATTTAATGAAGTATTATGATATTAAATAATTTCGCTCAGTAAGCCAGACCTTGCAAAATGTTAGAAAAACAAGATCATTTTTATGAAGTTTTCGTACAGTAAACAAGTAATGTTCACGTTTATTTAAAATTGTATTTATATTATTTGGAAACTCAAGCAGTGAGTTGCTATAACCCAAAACTTAATCCAATTATTGAAAGGTTGTTGATTCAATACACTTTGTTGATTTCTGTTTGAAAAGTATTTAATGCTGGAAGGGAAATAAGCCACATTTACTTGAAGAGTGATTTACATGACATTACTGGCACGTGAGGCTAAACACCTGTATGCCTCAAGTTGATGGACGCAGGGCATTGCATCATAGGGCACGGTCCTGACATGCGTGACCTACGAGGTAATGCTTTATATGTGATACATTATAATATTATTTATTTTAATACATACATTATTTTTTAGCATTGCTACGAGTATTCAGCGTGGCAATGCCGCCAGCGTCTTGGGGACACTTCCGTCTGGATACTGATTTGGATCAGTTGAGCTATCTCTAGATCGTTTGTAACGGTCTCCAGATAGCTCAGCTGTTTCTTGTGTATTTTGTACAAAAAAAAACTAGAGAAACGAAATTAAAAGCCTTTAACATTGCTGAAACAGAGAAGTTATTAAAAGTCGTTTCATGAAACCAAAATTCACTTTCACGTTCCCTGAGGCGCAACGGGAACCGTCGTCGCCTGTACATTAATCTTCCCCACATATACAATAAGACCGAGACAGATGTTTTTGTACATGAAAATGTCATGCCACGCATGACTGAACATAAAGAAATATGTTTTATTGTTCTTTTTTTGCCTTAAACAAGTTTTTGCTGAAAAATGACGTTGATCTATTAAAATGCCAAGACAAATGTGTGTCAAAATGTGTGTAAACGTCAGTTAAAATATTGCACGTTCAATCTACAAATAACATTGGAAACAAAGTTGGTTTACGCACTTTACGCACAATTGGGTAGCTTATTATTCAAGTTATTTGCATAAAATAAACCGTTTAAAAACTGGTAAGTCTTTGTCGATGTTTCACGACGCGACTTTCAACCGATAAAAGTTGGAAGTCAAAAGAAAACTTCGCACTTCTACTTTTCAACATAATCTCGGAAATCACTGGTACATGAAACTAGCTTTGAACCTTTTCGCAAAGGGTAATGTAACGCAGCAATCTTGGATTTGGACGCACTGACCGAATACGGAACAGAAACTGCGTTCAATTACTTGAATTGCCAATGTAGGAAGAAAAACAGCAATGTTAAAATGGGACTGGGCGGGTCATGTCATTAGACCCGATAAATGGTCGAATCTTATAACTCCATAACAGTCAGGCAGAGGGCAAAGTCAGGGTCGGGCAAAATAGCTCTGGAGGGGCGATATTGATATGCTAGAGAGAAGATGATGGGAAAAACAAGGAATAGAGACGGTCAGACGGATTTAGGGTAGACCAAATATGCTGAACCAACTTCGCACTGGCCAGTCTTCGCTCCCTATACAGTAAATAGAGACAATAAATTGAAAAAGATAAAATAGAAGCCAGTCACGTGGCCACCGATGGCGTTTCATCAGCCAGCAAGTGTGTCGCAATCTCAACTGTCACGCTGGCTTGCTATCAATCACGAAGACACGCTACCCGGCTTTGAATGGAGAATTCCCGGCCGTTTTTCTCGCAAATACCCTATGGGGAATGCCACATTTTTTTCTCATGATCGTAACGGAAATATGGCCAGTGAATTTGCTGAAAATGGGTTTTAAATTGTAAGTAAGGACCTAAAATAGCTTACGACGTTCATACTACTGATCTCTGATGTTTTAAGTAGGTTGGACAGCTATTTAGATTTATCTTTTTGGAGAATTTGGAGGACGAAAATTAAGTATAAATTAAAGTATAAATTAAATTAAGTCTTTTGAGTCAATGCCATCGACTCAAAAGAACGAACACTTAATTGCATTCGTGTTTTTAGGTGAAAATAAAGTACTAATACAGCAGACCGATTAAATTTACCAGATCAGGTCTGAGTGCTACAATTCATACCTAAAATCTCATTAACCCTCCTTTCCTAACTCATTCAACGTACGGATGGAACGAAGTAATTATTTCTTTATTCAAATTCAGATTAGCAATCTACAAAGAGCTTATCAGGAAAAAATCTGTCTGTGGGGCTGAGATGAGTTCTCATTTCATGCTGCCATCGTAGCTAAAAATAAATAGCTGGATCACTATATAAAAGAATGGATTCATTATGGCCAGCGGATCTTGCCGGCCTGAAGTTAACCGTTTTGCAAATCTTCCGTTATTTATAGTTTTCGCACAAATGGCTCACTTCAGACCAGCCAAGACTTTTGAATCTATTGTAGTATTTATAGAGCGTCAAGGGCAACTGGTGTTTACTCATGCCCTTACTTACGGGACGCTATAGTACCTGGGACATGATTTTAGGTGGAATAAGCTTGCCTAGTCAACAGGAATAGGCGTCATATCAGCACTACGCAGTATCAGCGTGCATATCTTACCGGAGCGTGCGTGAAGTAGCCACGGTGTTTGTCCCGTATCAAGCGAGTAATATTCATTTCAGATAACAAGCTAGAAGAACCAGCTGTGAAATTTTAGTCTGTGGACTTTATCCTTGGTGATAAATTGCGGTACATTCTACAGGGCAGAAACGCTGGGACATTGACGACCGCACGATGCGGAAATTCTAATTAAGCGTCGTTACATGCTTTAATTAATCTGAGCACTTGGGCTTGTGGCATGTTTATGCTATGACGTAGAGGGCTGTTACTGCTTTGAAGTAGATAAGCGATGAAGCGATAGATGTGACAGATTATGGTCACCAACTAAATAGACATCGAAGTCAAAAACTCAAACTCAATAAAATTTTATTCATTTCAATTCCAAGAATCACTTAGAAACGTGTTAAAGCTAGGTGTGTCTAGGTGCCAGTTCCACGCGACCAAGCCCAGAAGAACAGGCAACAAACTACGGCTCGGTTCCTACCGTTTTGGTTAGTGTAATAATTTTGAGGTCCATTGTAATTCTGCTCTATGCATGGGCATGCAACATTTTGATTTACAAACTCATCATACAAATAATTAGATTGTACACCGGGACCAACACGGCAATTATGCCTACCACGGCATTATGCCAAGGTATTATTGCCGTGGTGGTCCCGGAGTAGAATACTTCGCCATCACCTTCCGTGAATGTCGTATGGGTGGAATAAAAGGTAGCAGCATCTCCTGGGTTTTAAAACTGTGGTCAACAATCTGCCTAGCAAATTGTTACCGCAAAGACCCTAAGTAGGGGTAACAGCGCTGTATAAACTACCTATAACAACTCAACTATCAACTTATATATACTTCAAGCAAATAAATTATTTCATTTCATTTTTTCATTTCATTCATTTCATTCATTCATTTCATTTCATTCATTTTCATTTCATTTCATAATCCATTGCCAATGTGAGCGAACCAAATTTTGTAAGCAAGTCGACACGTGCAATAAAATATATTTTTAATACAGTTGCTCAAAAAGTGGCGTATTGCAGGGACGTATAGCGTTCGGGATGTGGGCTATTACACACGCGTGCTTTTTTTTTACCATTCCCGCACTAGTGCTTTTTCTTTCCCAACTGTCAAAATAATGTCTAAAAAGAAAAACCAACCATGAAGTTTTACTAAAAAAATTCATCGAAGTTTTTATGATTCATGGTACGTATTATTTCTAAAAAAAAGCTACTAATTTGTTTCATTAACAGATTTAATGATTTGATTGAATGAGTTATGTTAGGTTTCATTTCATTTCATCTCATTAAATTTCATTTTAAATTCATATCAATAAAAAAAATCTACTGAAGACTTGGCTGTATGGGTATAATAGTTCCCTTTGCCTTCCAGAATGGGTGAAGAAAAAAAAAATCTCTGCTTATATTTTACGGTTGGCACTTGGCGCCATTTTTAAGAAATTTTCTTTGCGAGTTTATTTGTTTGTTGCACAAAATGAGTAATTTCGACCCTAGTTTTTTTGAATTAACACCACCGGAACTCAGTATAATTTTGCACAAAATGCTTCGGAGAACATTTTACCGGAAAAGTCAAAAAGTCGCTACATGCATACATACGACGAACTTATTGCGTGGAGAGAAGAGAAAAAAGCAAATGGTATTTTTATTATTTTATTAAATTGCTTAATTTTTTCGCAACTGTATTAAAAATAGTCGTTCAGTACACGTGCGGAACCGTCATTGCAACTTGTTCCGACTGTCAACCCTCGCCTTCGGCTCGGGTAGACATTTGTCGGAACTCTTTGCAATGACAGCCTTCCCGCACTTGTAATGAAATATACTATTCTTATAATTAGATCACTGAATATTTATTTTCTTTAAGACCATTCGGAATATTCAAATTAAAATATTTCATATTCTATTTGATGTATAATTTCTATACTAATTGAGAGTTTCAGCGGCCTTTATAAAAAAATCATGACGCTTTTTAGGGTTCCGTCGCCAAATGGCAAAAACGGAACCCTTATAGATTCGTCATGTCTGTCTGTCTGTCAGTCCGTCCGTATGTCACAGCCATTTTTCTCCGAAACCGTAAGAGCTAGACTGCTGAAACGTGGCGAGTAGATCATCGAACCCATACGTGTGGGGGTATCTATGAATAGGTCTTTAAAAATGATGTTGAGGTTTCTAATATAGGTTTTTTCTAAACTGAATAGTTTGCGCGAGAGACACTTCCAAAGTGGAAAAAAGTTGGTCCCTCCCCTCTAACTTCTAAAATAAGAGAATGATAAAACTAAAAAAATATATGTTGTACATTACTATGCAAACTTTCAACGATATTTGGTTTGAACGAGATCTAGTTAGTAGTTTTTTTATACGTCATAAATCGTTAACCGCAATTTACCTTTCGACGAACTACAAGAACCTTTATATTATGTTACTTGATGCTACGGAACCCTTCATGGGCGAGTCCGACTCGCACTTGGCTGCTTTTTTATTTTATCTCTGGCGCGATACCTTTGCAATGTAGTAAAGTCCTAATGAATGTAGATTGAGCACAAAAACTAAATGCTGGATTGAAAACGAAAAAGGTCCATTGCTTTATTTGTGTAGAGTTTCAGAACTCGGCTCGTAATTAGATATACTCGTACGTCCTGCTGAATTGATATCAGAATTTTAGCTTTTAATGGCTCTTCAGTTTATATAAAGCCTTCGCATTGCTTTCAATGCTAGCAAAACTAAAGGAAAATAAGGGGTTTTTTACTCAGTTTGAAAGCGGAATCTTATCTATTCAACTTAACAGTAGGCCTACCACAAGCTCTGTCTGGCTCTTTCTCTGGCTCTGATTTTGAGTCTGTGTGAGTTTTGACAAAATAAATCCCACTTTGAAACGTCACCACATAGTATAATACACTGGTTAGCACTCACACAAACTCAAAAGCAGAGCCAGACAGAGCTTGTGGTAGGCCTACAGGTTACTTCGACGTTACGATTTTCTAAAGAGCATAAAACTATTACCGCGGCAGTTCATTCTATTTATACCATCTGGAACGTCAAATAACTCTTTTATTGGAAGTGGTAAGGTTTATTTTATCGCATGTTCGTGACTCTTTCCAGCTCAATAAATTACCTCGGTATCCTGAAGATCAGTTCGTCTCTCTACAAGGATCTGCCACTTTAAAATAACCAACTTAAAAAAGGAGATGGTTCTCTATTCGGCCGTAATTTTTTTATTCGGTCTTTACCGGTTTAGGTTTTGGTATGCGGGTTTAGGATATATATGAATACTAGCAGCCACCCGCGGCTTCGTTCGCCCCTTTCCCGTTACGTCCCGTTCCCGTTACTTACATCCGTTCTCCGTTACAATACACATATAATAAATTGTAGCCTTTATGATATTTTGATGTATAAGCTTTTATTGTAAAGTTTCATTTAAATACATTCAGTAGTTTTTACGTGAAAGAGTTACTAACGCATTCATCCATCCATACTTACAAACTTTCGCGTTTACAATGTTAGTAGGATATATGTACATTCAGACTGGTTACATGAATTTTTTTGAAAACCGGTTGAGCAGTTTTTTTATAAAGTACTATGTTTCTCAAGTTTATTAAACTTATCTCAAATCTCGTGTAGTGGAATACTCGTAGTAACAGGAAATAGCTTAACAGGAAATAAAACAAGCAATTAACTCAGCTAATGACCGTACGTTACGGATACTTTCTCGTATCGTGTTGAGATACGAGACAAAGGAGCTTCTTTTAATACATTATTTCCTGGAAGAGTTGTTAAAAACCAAATAAATACATATGTATATAGTTGCCCCCACAACTAACCCAAAATATATACAGGGTGTCCCATAAGTCAACGTCCAACCGAAAACGGGTGATGCGCCAAGTCATGACAGTTAGCAGGAAAATATAAAAAAAATATTTGTTACGTAACTTTCGAGTTATGAGTATTTAAAAAAAAACAAAAAAAACTGACACCCTGTGATGATCTTTTAAGTCCTGTGACTACAAATATTAACTTTTCATGAAACTTTTTTCTGCAACGTAAGCATGAATAACCCTTCTGTAAATTACAATTCAAAATTAAGGCATAACTGCCTCAGTTTTCAATGAAATCGTGGAGTTTTGGCCAACGTTTCATTTCAGATAATTACATCACCCAACTTTAACCGTCTGTACCGCAAAAAAAATGTACTACACTATCATGGCATGTAACTTTAAAAATTGGCGCATTTATCCAGAATTCCAAAATGGTATAATACTTGCTAGAGTACTTCTTAGTTTTGGAAATAAAAAATGTTTTTTCAACTAAACCGGATTTCCAATCAATTTTATTTCAATAGATAAAATGTTTGTATTTGTACCCTTTAAATGATGGACTTAAAATGCCTACGCTGTGTTTTTAAGTGACTCACAATTCACAGGTACAAGTAATACTATTTCGACAATGCAAGTAAACAGATAGATCCACCATCTTGTCGAAAGAGTAATAACCATGGGTGTTCAAGTAATTTGATAGTTTTAGGTAAAAGTTTGAAATAAAATTCAATCATAGGATTACTTCAATCGTGGTTTTAATCTAAAGTTTGCCTTCGCCCGTCGCCGGTCTTATTACATGGTTTTTGACGTGATAACGTCTTATAATTCGATGGAGCCGGCTGCTCGTACGAAAAAACATGACTCATGCGGCGTTACCTCGCTCTGAGGCGTTCCATTTAATACTTGAAGTGCAAGTGAGAGCGCGGAACGAGCGACAAAGAGGCACAATCGGCCTCCACGTTCGGCAGCGTTCGACATCGGTCTCTCTCCTACTTGAGTGAGCGATGCGTCCGCGTGGACAGCTGTATGACGTTGTCACGTTCAACTGTCGTCAGTTAACTGACTTTACAGACAGCTGATTTTTTTTAAGGAAATGTAGAGCTTGCATTACTGCTGAAGGCTAACAGTTTGAACATTTGCTGTAAATCCTTGATGTAGTTAAATTAAAATCACGATTGAAGTAATCCTATGATTGAATTTTATTTTAAACTTTCACCTAAAACTAACAAATTACTTGAACACCCATGGTTATTACTCTTTCGACAAGATGGTGGCTCTATCTGTTTACTTGCATTGTCGAAATGGTATTTACTTGTACCTGTAAATTGTGAGTCACTTAAAAACACAGCGTAGGCATTTTAAGTCCATAATTTAAAGGTTACAAACATTTTATCTCATGAAATAAAATTGATTGGAAATCCGGTTTAGTTGAAAAATCATTTTTTATTTCCAAAACTAAGGAGTACTCTAGCAAGTATTATACCATTTTGAAATCCTGGATAAATGCGCCAATTTTTAAAGTTACATGCCATGACAGTGTAGTACATTTTTTTTGCGGTACAGACGGTTAAAGTTGGGTGATGTAATTATCTGAAATGAAACGTTGGCCAAAACTCCACGATTTCATTGAAAACTGAGGCAGTTATGGCTTAATTTAGAATTATAATTTACAGAAGGGTTATTCATGCTTACGTTGCAGAAAAAAGTTTCATGAAAAGTTAATATTTGTAGTCACAGGACTTAAAAGATCATCACAGGGTGTCAGTTTTTCCTGTTTTTTTAAAATACTCATAACTCGAAAGGTACTTAGCAAATATTTTTTTATATATTTTTCTGATAACTGTCATGACTTGGCGCATCCCCCGTTTTCGGCTGGACTTATGGGACACCCTGTATATATATATATTTTATATAATTAATAGAAACCTTTGGCCACGATCTCACTTGATGGTAAGCGACGATGTAGCCGACGATGTAGCAGGACAGTCCAGAAGACACCTATTCACTCTAGCCTTAAAGAGGCCCAGATTGTATTTGTCAGGAAAAACAGACGACGGCAGTGAGTTTCACTCTTTGGATATAAAACTATACATATTTACTTTAGAAAATTGCAGTAAAAAACGAATTTAATTTGGAAAATAACATGAAACAGTAGTTGCAGATCGTTGCAAAATAATTTTTAAAATTTTATTCATTTTTAATTAAATATGGTATAACACTATTTTTATGAAGCAACGGGACGACCATAATTAAATTTTTTAATTTTTAAAAATAGTGTTAAAAACCATGATAGTTTCAAAAGTCAAATATATAAAAAAAAATATAACATCAATTTATGATCGACATTGTAGATACAAAAACCTGGGTGTTTTATCTCAGAAGAGACGTTTGTTTCACCATAGTTGTGTTGTGATAACCCGGTCAAAGTCTTTCAAAAACAAAATACCATAAATACATAGATGGTAGATGATGAATAGGTATTACTTTGCTTCCTATCTAACGAGGCTATCATAAAGTTCCAGAACTGAATAGAACCACCAAGTCATCTCAATTAAACTTTCTACCCTCCCAAAGTCCACCAAAGTGCATTATCATGACTTATTACAGCGTTCCTTTTCACCCTTATCCGCGTCTTTTCATTTACTGACAGTAACAAATACGATGGTTACGCAGCGGGATGGCTAGCGCGTTGATTTATGGTACACATAGATACTAGGAAAAACATAGTTATAAGGGCTTATTATTATTTTTGATGTCAACTCTGATTTGTAGAGGTCTACGTGCGTAGAGCTTCGTAGCACATTCATAGCAAATATCCTAGGAGCATTTCTTTCTATAAGGCTGTACCTAAATGTAACACTTGTAGACTATCTTCTTTTTCTTATCGTGTCACTGATTTTTCGAACCAAGTGTAGTGACCGAATTTAAAGTGCGCCTCAAAGAGGCTCCTTTCGTGCATATGGCACATACTCGAACTTTTTTTTAGACTTAGGATTGAACTAGGTATGTTATACGATTAGAAAGAAGATGAGTTGTCAGTTTTTTTCTATGGTAATTTGTATTAGTACAAAAAGTACAAAAAGCCAGATAAAATCTTTAAAAATAAATCAACCCAAACCAAATTGAAATCCGTTTACGCGATTACAACGGCGTTTGAAACACGTAAGATATCTCAAAGAGCAGCGCAAATATAAATAACTGCGGTTAATTTAATCTGGTTTCCGGCCTTAAGGTTACGCTTACGAACACATTGATACAGGGTGTAAGAATACATTTGGATGTTGAGGATACTAACCCCCGAATACTGAAACGCAACTCAGATTTAAGCACGTCTCAAGCGACGAATATTTGACAGATTTTCATCAACTTTTTGATTTTCAAAAAGACAGATTTTGATTTTCAAAACTGTCAAATATTCGTCGCTTGAGACGTGCTTAAATCTGAGTTGCGTTTCAGTATTCGGGGGTTAGTCTATTAAACTATCATTGATTATTATTGTACATGCACTCAAAATCAGTCGTTCTGTTCAAAATATTGTAGAAGAGTGCCGGTGTCCTTTTTGTTGCTAAATTACGGAATGGTACATTTGTACTTATGAACCAAAAGTACCTGTATAAAACTTCGCGTTTTTGTAAGTTTTTTGTTGGTTGCTAGCCAACCAATATACGCTGAGGCAAAGTCCATTTTGTGACGCATAAAGCTCACCTTGTTGATTGGTTTTTAGTTTGGTGATAAGTAGTTAAGTTTAATTTTTTTGTGTGAGTTAATTTCGATTGCATCAGAAATAAATATTTTTCTTTCTTTCTTTTTTTCTTTCTATCTTCAGGAAGGAAGATAAATTTCTTCCTTTTTTTCCTTCATTTCTTTTTTCCTTCCTTCCTTTCTTTCTTTTTTTTGTTTCTTTCTTTCAAAGCGCCCGCCTCGTATATTTATCGTTGAGGTGTGATTGCGGTACACAGTTTTCAGTTAGGTACACGCCTTTCGGCTGGTTTTGGCAGATTTACTTTCGGAAATTGCAGGATTAGGGTAACCAAATCAGATCAAAGAGTCTTCTAATCGAAGAGGCAGGGCAAAAACGAGAAAGTAAACATCTAATACCCAAGTAAATATTACTGATTAAAACAGTTTTTTTCAGGACTACGAAAAACACTTCATCAGAATGAATCTAGTATTGCATAAATCTAAAGTCTTAGAAAAAAACGTTATTATTTATTATTAGAAAATGGTGGTTCCTTCTAAATTAGGTATGTTTGCATCGTAGGGCACGCTCCTGATGTGCTAGGCGATAGTTGTCACTTAACATCAGGTGGGCCATATGCTTGTTCCATAAGAAAGTATTATAAAAAAATGCCGCACATAAACTTCTTTAATTTAATACAATTTTTATCATTAAATTGCTTTTGAGCATAAGCTTAGTTTCGATTCATGTAATTGAATAAAAGAATGACTTTAAAAAAAATCACTCAATATATTGGTAATGCTAACCTATGGTTTTTACATAAAAGTCTCCTAATTCTTGATAAAAACTATTCCCTAGACGGGTCAAGCGACGGTCAAGAGAATACAAAACCATTATTCCAAATGCCCGATTTAAAACACACGCTCGAGTTCAATATCAACATTTTCAACATGCAGAAGGGTGACACAAACTATCTGCTGGTCGGGGCCACCAAAGCGAATGTTTAGATTATGCAAATGTTTGTCCCAATGCGGATTCTACAACGGTCTTTGGAACACGCTGACCTGACTGTGTATGCTGTGTTCTAAATGCTATTGGCAAAGGATTAAACTGGTCAATAGAATTCTAGAAGGGATTGAAAAAAACCGAGGGTAAAAATCTTTTCACAGCAATATCTAACCCCAAACTTGTAATATTGTCACGATAACTGATACAAAGATTCTGTACACAGAAATGAGACGCTCGCATGATTGCATTTTCCATGTAGATATTCCAAGGCACGTCCCAAACCCTGCCCACATTTTATTACTGTTGTTTTTATACCATACATTTTATTTATAGTGTGTTTCCCTCAACGCACACATAAAAGCATATTTTTGACGATGAGATAGTACCAACATAGTACGTGCGAACATTACATTTTGCACATGCACGTTAAAAAAAACTCTTTAGTAAAACCGCCTATAGTGTCCTAGTATTAAAGGAATATTATGAGAAAGCCTACTCCATCCTGCCCCAAACACGACAGCGTCCTGGTTTTTAACATTCTCTTATATATAGATTTTTCTTGTTATTAAATCACTGAATCTTTCGAACCAAGTGTGATGAAAGGATTTTAAGTGCGCTTCAACGAGGCTCCTTTTGTACACATGACACATATTTTCTAGTTTTTTCAGGTTTCCTCATGATATAAGACAATGCCGGTTTCCTCATGATGTTTTCCTTCACCGTTTGACAGCGCTGGCATAGCTTACATACATTTTTGGGCAGAAAAACTTGTTGGTACACGACTAGATTTGGACCCACGACCATAGGTAATACAGATTATACATATACATATAGGATAGAGCAGCATAGTCACAGAATCTACAACCCAAACTAGCCTATAGACTTATTAATAGGGATTGGTTTAATTAGACTTTACTGCCCAAAGTACACAACTCCAATATAAACCGTCCCTTATCTTAGCTGTAGCTTTGTTTAGAATGACATTGTTTAATCAAGCTCCGAACTTCGGAGTTCATCAATCATGGTGTCCGTTTGATACAATGTCATTGCAACTTGTTTTCTCGTACCAGAAGGCCCTACCACAAGCTTTGTCTGGCTCTGTCTCTGGCTCTGGTTTTGAGTCTGTGTGAGTGCTCACTAGTGTATAGTAGCCAGACAGAGCTTGTGGTAGGCTTGTGGTATAGAAGACGATGCCTAGCTAGAAGTTCATTGAACAAAAAAAAACAGAACCACTTTTTTTTCCTTGTAGTTTCATTGGTTAAAAAGCAACATTATTTGAAGAGATCTTTTAAAATATTTTTAAGCAAATAAGGTACGTACGAGTATTTATTTTTTGAGACAAAGTAATAGAGCCAGTGAATGACCAACTGATGTTGAGCAGAGATCTGCATTTCTCTACATACCCTTCTAGAGTACATGCATACAATTTGTAATTTGTATTTAATTCAAATATTTGTTAGCTTTAGGTAATTTTGATCTTTATTGCATTGTTTCATTTTTTGTTTTGATTTTGAATTTTTTTTTGTAATCAATTTTAATCTTAATTTTATTTTTTTGTTTTTTGCATGAATTAGTGTAAGTGGTTGAAATGTCTAATGGACCGTTCTAATTAAATAAATAAATACATCGATTCCTTCTCTTAGTCGGCTCTAGGGCTCTGCTTGATTTGCGGCTAGATAGTGTTGTGTAGATTGTCCCAAATATTTATCTCTCATTTTTGCCCCACAATAGATTAATTTAAATGGAAATTTAATGAATTTTAGGACAGCCGTTATAATCATAGTTTCAAAGCCAGCCATATTAAACCAGGCGCATTTCAGCAATCAGGTATTTTCCACCAAAATCTCTGCTAAAACCATAGTCATCACTTACAAACAGAGTTAACTCGATCACCCGCCGCCGTTCTATCGACTATAAAAGCCAGCAGTGTGTAGCAAAGCGAGGCGAGTTGTTGAGTGCATGCACATTTCCTAAATAGGCTTAGTAAAATTGTAATACCGCTTTGAATTAGCTACAGAAATATTTTTTGAGTTTTGTGACAGCCCTTCTAGATCGGTTTGTAGTAGCTCTGCTTTCTGCACGAACGATTTCGGTTCGATCTCCACCTAGAACAAATATTTGTGTGGTGAACGCAGATTTTTGTTCTCTGTCTGGGAGTTATATTGCAAGTATTTCTAAAAAAATATATATATAAGTACTATATCAACTATCTGTTTGTTTGTATTCTAATGACGTGTATTTTACGATATAAGTTTTGTTTATTAGACGTAGTTTAACTATAAATTAACTCTAATAAAAAAGATCGCTTATCCTTGCTAATAAGCAACAATACGGTACAAAAAGTAACATTTCTATAATGATGACTTCAATAATATAATTGGCCTTGTATTTTTGCGAAAACTTCTTATTATATTTAAGATTTTAAAATAACATTGGGTTTAATTAAAATATTTATTCATCTGTTAGTACGGTGTACTGCGTAAAGCGTTCTGCGGTGGCAATCAGTGAAACGCCGTCAAATGTAACAGCGATATTAGAAAGCGTTTCACTGATCGCCCTTGCAGAACGCCTAGATTTTCGCAAAGCTTAACGCGGTGATCAAACATTTTACATTAATTAACAAAGGTACTATAGTTTTTTTTTTATGTTATCAAGTTAAAACGATCAAACCGTTTTGTAACAAAAGCATTTGTGGTTTTTTGAACTCTAAACATTTGTGGTTTTTGTATACCACAGTGGATTTTTAAACCACAGTAGTTTTTAAACCACAAATGTTCTGCTCTACACTCTTAATTAAGGTTAGATTATTTTTGATTTGTAAAAGGATCATATAAAAAAGGTAGGAACCAAGCCATAGTTCTTCTAGGCTTGGTCGCGTGGAACTGGCACCTAGACGCACCTAGCTTTCAGACGTTGCAAAGTGATCCTTGCAATCCTACTGAATAAATACACTTTTGATTTGATTTGTTCAAGGTAAAGCAGCATTTTCATATAAAATCAATTCTTCATCGACATAGCTCGATGAACCCAATTAAAGTTATAATTTATTCTTGATGCAGTGCCAATGACAGCTCACTTAGTAAGTCACCGGTGACTCCGAACTTGTTGGTAAACTCGTTTAACTTATAGCTTTATTATGAGACACTTGGGATGGTAAGTAGTGATCCAATCTAAGGTTTGCGGGTTTAAATTAAATACAGTCCTGTAACTAATTTTTCTATGCAAAAATATGTACGAAATCTGCGCTCGCAAATAGTGAAAGAAATCCGCAGCTTAGTCATATATGGCAAACTATTTCCATTTCTTTAGGCCTTCGCAAATCTAGGCAATGGCAATGGATTAGCTGAAACGCTGTCAATTATCTGTCATATGTGACAGCGTTTCAAATGAACGCTATCGCCATCGCTGCGTAATGGCAAATTTTAAGCAATGGTTAATTTAATTTGAGTACTATCGTGTGTGCCAGCTTTATCAATTTACGTAGTAAGCTTGTAGAGGTACCCGAAAATGGAAATTCATGAATCAGATGATTCAAGAAATAAGCTCAGTAGCTTTATAATGATTGTTTTCAGAGACAAGAGAAAAAGTCTAAATGCATTTATTTGGCTTTTACGATCACTATGAAATGTCGTGAATCTAGGTGAAACTATTTTCCACGCGACAAATAAAAACCGCTAAAAAACCAGCATTTGTATGTTTTGTAGAAAATATTAAAAACGTCTCGAAAATATTAGTAAAGTCTGTACAATTTTGAATACTACTATTTATATAATTCCAAAAATAACTAGTAACAAGGTACTAAACCAGACTGACCAGAACCATGTACATCTACCAGACTGGTCCAATCTAGCAATGGACCGAGAAAACTGGAGAAAAGGTAGGGAGGCTTTTGCCCTGCAGTGGGACAAGATAGGCTGAAAATAAAAATAATAATAAATAATAATAAGGTACTAAACCGTAAGTGCTTATTTCTGCCGTGGAGCAGCATTGCTGTGTTTCGGTTTGAAGGGTGTGGGTGCCGGTGCTGACAACGTTAGGCTGAACATCTGTATGCCTCAAGTTGATGGACGCAGGGAATGCTTTGTTATAGGCGATGGTTACCACTTAACATCAGGTGGGCCTTATGCTTGTTGTATAAGAAAACTAAAAATGAACCTAATTAAAACTAGTAACTAACTTCAAATACCAACAGAACACTTACACAACTTAATTTCAACTGTCCTCTCATAGTCGGTAAAGTTAAACCTCTATATTTCATCCAACAATAGCGGGAATTACAATATTTGAAACCTATTTTATTCGCCACCAAGGAATAAATCTCTTTCAAACTTTTTATTCACAGACGCTTTTATATAATTTAGTGCAATTGCGTCAGCAAAAACTAAAGTTTCTCTTGTAAATCTCTTTTGTAATCTAAGTTTGTAGAACGGTCATCGGTTTATCGAAACTTCATTATATCCACCCTGGGCTTAACAAAACTGGCATGGAACATGGTTTTTTTACAGAAACTTTGAATAGGTACCAAAAAGACAATTTTTAGAGGTATTTGTCGTAGACCACCAAGCTTGATCTTTGGAGAGCACCAATGAATATAACAATGGAGCTGTACGAGGAGTACCAAAATGCTATTTGGCTACCACGTTTAAACAAATGAAAAATATTATTAGTTGCAGAAGAGTCACAAATTGTACAATAGCTACGGTATGCCAGTAGGTTACGGCGTAGCTGTATAGCTTGAAATAAGAACATGTTTTTATAGAAGTTGCTTCCCACACATTACAATATTTGACACTACATGAATCAAAACCTTAGGTTTTAGCAGTTAGAAGCATGCAGTTTCAAAGGTTCTTCCTTTTTTGTTTATGGTAAGAATATAAAAAGCTTTGTCAGAAATAAGAATATTTCTGACAAAGCTTTTTATAATGTCCCAAAAGTTAAGTTCCGAGCGGGATTTGAACCCGCGACCTTCCCCTTGGTACGAGTTTGAGTGAAGTAAACACTAATGTCACAGATAAGATAATACTATGCCTAGTAAACACTGTAAAATCAATAAAAATATTTCTGATTTTAAAGAAACGCAAGAAGTCACAGGCTCTCCTTCTATTTTCCAAGTTTCTTTGTTCTTTTCAGCTTGAAGTGAAAACTAGGGTAGAAAAAGAAAAGTAATAAAGTTGGCAGCGTGTGTTACATAAAATAAGGCCATGCCGATACGAGCTTTTCACGAAATATTCTCGGCAAAATCAGTGTATTGAAGGGCGTGAGTCAATTGACTTTCCTTTATAAACAAGTCTATTAGGTTGTTTTAGGCAGTCGTGAAAGAGTACATTCGGCGACAAAAGCAGATGAAGATATTTCTAGCAGTTTGTTCAATAACATCGCAGTCATGACTGAGCCAAAAAAAACTGACATTATATATGTCCATGAGTGTAGTCTGCATGACTCGTCATGATTATAGAAAAATACTTTTTAACGAATACTAGAGTGGTTACCGCGTTTAGGTAAGCGTCGTGTAAAACGCCCTCTAAAGGTGAAGCGATGACCCACGAAATGTAGCTGGCAAGTACTGGAGGAGAAGGGCCGAAGACCGGGCTCAGTGGCGCGTCTTGGGAGAGACCTACATCCAGCTGTAGACTGATAAGTATAGGTTGATGATGATGACTATTGTTTTGTAAATTAACAACTAAAATACCTATAATGTGATTAATGGAAGATGATCCACACGCAACCAATATCAAAAATCCCAAAAAAATAATTTGCTAAATCTTTTACTTCTTGTTGTGCAGTGTCGTGTAACACAACTGTGTAGTGTCATTTCTTAGGAATAAAAAGCTCAACAGTTAAGGAAACGCTTCCCATGACACCTTCCTTATATGTACACAATGCCAGTGCTCTCATACGGCGACGGAAAACATCGTGAGGAAAGCGGCATGACATAGAACCTTAAAAGTTTGAAAATATGTGTCAAGTGCATGAAAGGAGCCTCTTCGAGGCGCACTTAAAATCTTTTCACCACGTTTTGTTCTAAAAAACCAGTGACACGATAAGAAGAAGAAGAGCTTCTATAACCTAAATTATACAAACTCCCTGGCCCATAATTTATGTTGATCAAAAAGGATGATTTTGTGAGACTGCTCGTTGTAAATAGGATTTTGTAGTTTGCATAATGTTTGCGTCGTGTGTGGCGCTGAGCTATTGCGTCTGTTACGGACTTGAGTCGCAAAACCAGCAGTGGCATTAAAATAACTCATTGTTTGTTGATTAAACAAATCCAATAAAGTGCAAGTTAATTGTCTTGTCCCTGTCAGAAAAAATAAGTATTAATAATATAACCCCCGAATACTGAAACGCAACTCAGATTTAAGCACGTCTCAAGCGACGAATATTTGACAGTTTTCAATGAAAATCTGTCAAATATTCGTCGCTTGAGACGTGCTTAAATCTGAGTTGCGTTTCAGTATTCGGGGGTGAGTCTCAAAAACTTGAGAAACTGACTTCATTGCAAAACTGCTAAATCGATTTAGGTGAAATTTCTATGGAACTAATCTGGAAATATAACCTTCAAGATAATACAATTTACTTAATCAGTTCTAAGATGATGATTGTCCATATGCAGTGCAAACACAAAAAAAAGACAGTTCAATAAAACGGCTAAACCGATTTAATGGGAAATGAAATCGGTCTAATCGCTGTTGTCGATGCTGTTAAAAAAAACTCTTTTTGACAGCATCAACTAGCACGGCGAAAACAAAAAACAACATATTCAGCTGATTGTTATCGTTGTCGCTTGTTCATATGTCAATACGTGCGGAGCTGACTAAGCCGCGGGTTTACTCACGATTTTAGGGCTTCACGAGCCGACTAAGCTGTCAGGATGGTATAGGTGCTGGGCAAGCCTATTCCTTCTAAAATCCTGGTGATAGCGTCCCGCGATTATGGCTTATGTCACCAGTTGCCTCTGACGCTATATAAATCTTCTACAATAAAATCAATAAATAAATAAATATTGTGAACAATCCACACAACACTATCTGGCCCCAAACTAAGCAAAGTTTGTACTATGGGAACCAGATAGCTGATATAATACTTAAATATTTTTTTTTGTAAATACTTAGAATATACGTACAATATACCTACCACCCAGACAGAGAACAAAAATCGATGTTCACCACACAAATATTTTTTCTCGGTGGGGATCGAACCCACGACCTACGGCTCAGAAGGCAGAGCTACCAACTGAGCTGAGAGGCCCGTCAATAGATGCAGAAACCTGTTTACTTCTTTGTTAATATGTGATAACCCTGCTGGTATTCACGACAATGCGGCACAAAGTGTTGGTCTACATTTTAATTCAAAATGTTGTACAACAACGTTCATATTTGCTTGCACATTCCGGGCACGGCGATGTTTGATAAAACAATGAAATTATGCGGGGCTTTTATGACTGAGTGCCGGTTTTTGTTAAATACTTTAGGACTATGTATCACGTGATTTTTATCACATAATTTTGTTGGAAGCCTTGACGTAGAAAGTGGAATGCTTATTGTTATCGGCAACACAGTTGTCACCCATATTTTGTGTGGGTATTGTAAGCCAGCGGCCGCGCGCGGTTTCGCCTGCATATTAGCTTTTTACCCCATTTTAGTTATTTTTGCGGGTGAAAACGTAGCTTATAAAGCCTACAACGAACTAACTTCGATTGATCTCTATCTCTTGAAAAGAGTATTTTAAATACAACAATACAAAATACAATACAATACAAAATTTTATTTTCAGAAAAGATCTAATTTGTTAGTAGCACACAGAAATAAAATCTTAAATAATTAATGTTAGTAAATGGCAATGACAACTATTTATTACATAATACAAATATTAACTACTGATATGTTGGATTCATACTTCAACAGTCACTCTTCTCACCTCTCACTGGGTCACTAACTGGGCAACCGGTGCAAATTTTGCCATGCAGTGACTGAAGAAGCTTGATTAGATAGATTTAAAGTTATTTTGGACTTTATTTACTTCTTAGTTTTTATCGTTGTCTGATAATAAATATAAAAAACAAGTTACCATTCAATGTGGATGCCTGCGTCTTGGGGACGCTTCGGTTTGGTACTGATTCGGATCAGTTGAGCTATCTTTAGATCGTTTGTAACGGTCTGCAGATAGCTCAACTGTTTCTTGTGTATTTTTTTATGTTTTGTAAATATTTGATTATTTGTAAGTTTGTTTGCTTAAATAAATCTTATACCTTTAAACGAGAAAATCTTGTATATATATATATATATATATATATATACATATATATATATACAAGAAGATATATATTTTAGGATCTCGGAAACTGCACCAACAATTTTCACGAAATTTACTATACAGGGATTTTCGGGGGCGATAAATCGATCTAGCTAGGATTCATTTTTAGAAAATGACGAGAAGTTGGTGTTTTGCAATAATCAAACATAAACTCAATATACGACTGTTCCTGCCATCTATTGGCGATTGTGAGCAACTAACTGCAAGCTAGATGGCGTTGTTAATTAAAAATAAGCCGATAAAGATACGACTCTTCCTGACATCTATTGGCAAATAATAATACTATTTTTTAAACCCGAGCGAAGCTCGGTCATACCGGCTCGTGTAGGTATATGTTACCAACAGTTTATGATCATAGCTTTAATGTTTGGTTTGGACTTTTCATGTACACCATAATGAAACGACCCTTATGGTCGTTTAGCGTTGTTTGCTAAACTCACCTTTATTTCAACATGAGTTTGCCACCTACATGAAATTTTGTAATTAATATTTGTTGCATTGCTTTTAATATTACTACATAATGATTTTATGTTTATGGCTGCAGTGTTTTTATTAGTCGTTTATATAATTAGTCATTTGTAATAATTAATACCTATAAGTAAATAATACTTAATGCATTTATTGCTTTCACGTAGTTTTACTGAATAAACATTTGATTAAACAAAAACGTAGTAGTTAGTTGAGGTGCATGTATAACTTTTTGGTGTAACTAGGCATCATAAGGACCTTGCATTTATTTTATTTTATTAGAATTTTATGGGGTATAAAAACATTTTAATCTTTGTACAGTCGTTAACGGTAAGAGAAATAGAACAAAATATTTGAAAATGAGGCATGAATAATATAAATATAAATATTGTGGACAATTCACACAACACTATCCAGCCCCAAACTAAGCAGAGCTTGTAATATGGGAACCAGATAGCTGATATAATACTTGAATACATTTTTTTTGTAAACACATACTTAGAATACAATATAACACCCAGACAGAGAACAAACATTTATGTTCACCACACAAATATTTGTTCTCGGTGGGGATCGAACCCACGACCTACGGCGCAGAAGGCAGAGCTACTACCAACTGAGCTAGAGGCCAGTCAAGCGTAAGCCTCTCACTTTCTCTTTTTCTTTTCTCTCTTTCTTTCTCTTTCTGTCTTTTATATACATTTTTTAGTTTTTCTTATAAAAATGCTGTAGATAGATAACTTGGCTAAGAGGACAGATATCACTGTCTCATTTACAACACAGTATCGTGAATGCTAAAACTTTGTTATACATGACTGGCCTCTCAGCTCAGTTGGTAGTAGCTCTACCTTCTGCGCAGTAGGTCGTGAGAACAAATATTTATGTGGTGAACGCAGATGTTTGTTCTCTGTCTGGGTGTTATATTGTATTCTAAGTATGTATTTACATAAAAATGTATGTAAGTAGGTAGTGTATCAGTTTTAAGGTTCCTATAACACAAGCTCTGCCTAATTTGGGGCTAGATAGTGTGGTGTGGATTGTCCAAAATATTTATTATTATTATGACATAGTTTTTCTAAAATTGAAACCACAAAACATTGCTACAAAAATAAATTAAACAGAAACGCTTCCAAAAATGGCTGAAATTCACTTAATTTTATTATTAGAAGTTGATATTTACCCATTAACTAACATCAGCAACGCAGCTGCCTCATTTAGTTTGACACCTGTCACCAGCAAACGTTCTTTAATTTATGGGGAGGTATCCTACCCCATAAATTAAAAATATATTAAGAAAGGGTAGACACGACCGCCACTGACCTGAAAACAAATTAAGGTCTGCGCACATCTAGGCGATGGTCATGGCGATCACGTGAAACGCTTTCAAATATAACAGCGATATTTGACAGTGTTTCATCTGTCGCCATCGCCATCACCTAGATGTGCGCAGGCCTTTATCGCAACAATTTATTTTGATTGAGTTTTAAACCCCATTTAATCGTCATAGTTTTAAAATTCTAGCATATTTTAAAAACAGCTTGGTTATTTTAAATTGCTTTTCGAGTTGACAATGCGGCGGATTTGTTTTGATTATAACGACGCAAAATTTAAAATATTTTAACTTTTTCATTCCCGAAATGAATACATTTTAACTAACACTATTGCATTGTGTGTATTAAAATGAAACAGAATTGTGTTTCATATTCGAATTAATTACTGAATAATTTAAAACCTTACATTCATTAACTAAAACTAATATTCTTCATTTTGTTATATTGTCATAGATAAAAGTTTTGACGTAGGCAATTTTACCTCTACAAAAAACATAATTATTTATATAGAGCTCGTCGTTCAAGTTATCTAATCCTAAGAAAAATAATTCCTGTGAGTTTCGCTTATTTCATGCGACTTATTTTTAACATTATAAGATCTGTATGTACCTACATATCACCATCGGCTTAGAGAATATTTTTATTGTCTTAAAATAATGTTATATGGTGAGCATGCTAACTATAGGTTACAAAATAAAAGTAAGTCAAAAGATCGAAGCAAATAAATGATTTATGATGTATAGTTTTGGTCGCGAGGACAAAGCTACTTCAAAGCTGCACAGTAGGTAGGTACTACATGACGTCAAGTGCAATACAATAACACAGCAATGGGTAGCCACGACATGAGTTAGCGATATTGTGGCTCTCGTGTGACAGTCCTATTATCGTTGTATGCTATCGCAACCCTGTACCTATTACATGGCATTACGTGACCGTGTCATCTCAATAGCTTTGAACTAAATATATAGTGGTACCAACTTGTTTCAGTTGAATTAATAGGAACTTATATCCTTATTTAATTTAATTTTTGCAAGTAACTATCTTACCTGCCTCTTGACGGAATAGATGAATTGGTAAAAGGAATTGAATGAACCTGATCACATATTGACTGAATGATCTATAAATTGAATGAATGAAGTATACATGAATGTATTGCCAACATTATTTATAGTGAACAAAGTAGTAGTAGAGCTCTTTCTAGTAGTAGTAGAGCTTTTTGTGAAGGGCTCATCCAGGGAAGTACTACCACCATACCTATTTCTGCCGTAAAGCAGCATTGCTGTGTTTCGGTTCGAAGGGTGTGGGTGCCGGTAAAATTCCTAGCACGTGAGGCTGAACATCTGTATGTCTCTATTTGATGGATGTAGGGCAGTACATCGTAGGGCACGTTCCAGACGTGCGTGACCTACGAGGCAATTCATTGTTATAGGCGATGGTTACCACTTAACATCTGGTGGGCCATATGCTTGTTCGTTGTTAGCTGTATAAAATAAAAGTGGAACAAAGCGATTCTCGAAACTAAGGTTTCGGATGTAGGTTAAGCCGTCAGAGGTCACCGCGATTCCTTGCAAACGATCCATCAAAAGTGTAGGCTCCCATTACAGGTGTTTTGTTCTGAATCGCAACATCGATCAAAGTCGTATAATTCATCAGTGCGACTGACGGGGGCTATCACAGCTGTGTTGGAACTTGAAGCTATTCTTGGAACGATTCGCTATTCTTACCTTTTATTTAATATACCTCACCACTCATGGGCTCAATTCTACGAAGGGCAAACTTCAAGTCACGGAAACATGGTTGATTCCGTGACTGGAAATTATACCCGTCACATCATTATCATTATCAACCTACGACTAAGACGCGCCACTGAACCCGGTTTTCGGCTCCTCTCCTCCAGTAGGCCTACTATGAGCTCTGTCTGGCTCTGTCTCTGGTTCTGGTTTTGAGTCTGTGTGAGTGCTCACCAGTGCATTATTCTGTGTGTGTGACGTTTTGACGTAGGATTTATTTAGTCAGCACTCACACAGACTCAAAACCAGAACTAGAGACAGAGCCAGACAGAGCTTGGGTAGGCCTACAGCTTGCTTATCCTTTGAACACGTGCGCTAGAAGTAATCGCTTTCAGAGATAAAGCCACCTCATACTATTTCTTGTACTCTTTAATTTATCATTGTTATATTGCTATTTAGGTAAGTAGGTACCATTTTCAAGTAAACCCTACATTTCAATGCTGCATTCAATCAACATTCGACGCTCAACGTGACTGTCTACAATTTGATTGAACTACGCAAGTACCGAGGGAGCAAGGGTAATTAAATACTGAAAGCATGCTTCAAGTCTATTCAGTTGAACTGTTGAAAATCGCAATATAAGTGATAAATGATGTAATGTACCTCAATCGTCAAGCGTAATGGACAACGCAATTCAGAATTTGTAAGTTTGATGTGTTGTGACAGCACAGTAAGCCTACCACAAGCTCTATCTGGCTCTATCTCTGGCTCTGGTTTTGAATCTTTCCCATAGGAGGGAATGATACTATGTCACATTTCTGAAAAGAAGAAGTCCACTGCTTTTTTTTTTTTTTTTTTTTATACAAAAAAGTTATCAAACAAGCATACGGCCCACCTGATGGAAAGCGGTTACCGTAGCCTATGGACGCTTGCAACACCAGAGGCATCACTCGCGCGTTGCTGACCCTTTAAATATTGCAAATAATAAAGGTATTGCTTGCCAAATACCTTTAATAGTGCATTTCATGGGAAGATTGATTTGAAATGTGGTTTACCTATCTATTAACCATCTTACCACGGCATTTTATGTACTTTAATAAAAACCATATTTTAACTCAGTACTTTTCTTTGGGACACAGCGTTTTGTTTTTACTTTCCTGCTGCTGATTTCCCAACGGGATGTTCAATGTTAGAGGTTCCAGCAAAACGAGCAGCCTACTCCGCTGGTGGGTGTTTGTTGATATTTCAAAAGAATCCTTTAGAATAGTTATCAAAGTGTTGTAACATTGCGAAAAACTCCTAAAATTGGTTGCTGTTGTAAATTAATCGTATGCTTGTGTAAATAAAAATACGTAATACACACTGAGACATTTAGCCCTAAACTAAGCAAATTGTATGTAATGAAAACTGATAAAAGTGACGTCCAATAACTATTACTTTAAAATCCGTATGTACTGTTAGTTTTTAATTTCTGTAATAACTTATGTATACTTTTTGGGGTTCCTTAGCCAAATGGCAAAAACGGAACCCTTATAAATTCGTCGTGTCTGTCTGTCTGTCTGTCCGTCCGTATGTCACAGCCACTTTTTTCCGAAACTGTAAGAGCTATACTGTTGAAAATTGGTAAGTAGATTTATTCTGTGAACCGCATTAAGATTTTTACACAAAAATAGAAAACTTTAAACTGAAACTCAAAAAAAAAACTCGTTAAATCCATACGAGTGGGGTATCTTATTTGCTAAGAGAAAAAGAAATCACTGTCTGTGTCAATAGCAAAAAAAGTTTTTTTTTAATTTGGATCTAAGATATCGGTCTTCATAATCTTGTCTTTGTTGTCTGTGACTCTCTGACGTCTTCGTCTTCATCAGATAAAAAAGACAAAACTTTAGAAAAGCTATTCTACAATATTCAACTTTGGAATTCAACAACTCTGGAAAGTTGGTAGGTTAGGTACGTAGCAAAAAAAGAACGTATAGGTGTATTTTTGAATTCCGTTTTCCGTTTTCCAATAGGATTGAAACGCACACACAAAAAGCCGACAGTAGTCAAATTGCAGATACCCGACCACTATGACAATTCCTCTATAACGCTGTTTCTATTTATTGAAGTGGAAATGGCAGACTAGATTTGAAACAAAAGATCCTTTCAAATCTTTTTAAAGTATTTTTTATTTCCACCCAATACATTTAAAATGTGTGTCAGAAATAGTAGGGGGGTCCACCTAATCCAACTTAATACCTACGTGTTATTTGTAGTGTTTTGTATTTGTAAATAATGTATATTCTGTTCTAAATTGTAAATTTCTTTGTGTAAATAGATGTTTTAATTAAATAAATGATAAATACTTTGGACATTCCACACAACACTACATAGCCCCAAACAGAGCTGGAACCAGACAGCGTGTTGCTTATTCACCAGCTTCAAGCTTTTTTTAACAACTTCTGTTGTTCTACCAGTTATTTTTTAGAGATCAATTTGTTGTTTGCTGTGTGTTTTGCTATCTTTGTATTATAAGACCATTATTTAAAATACAGGAGGCTGTAGAAAGGGTCCCTTCACTTCGTTTAAATTTAATTAATGTTAAACTTAAAGGACCTTTTGTATAAATTTGGTACAAAAGGACTGTTTAAGGTCTATAATTATAAATAGGTAGGTACAAAAGTAATTCTCAAAGTTTAAGCGATTATTGTGCTACACAATGTAAATGTTTTCGCCGATTTGAAACTTGGTTGTTTTGTAATAATTTATTTAGTTTCAGGTGAATAAGTCATTCGATTCATGTTAAAATGTAAGTCGAAATTAACATATAATTGTTCCTAATAATTTATTTCATTTACGCTTATCATTTTTTTATCCACGTGCCCAAAAAAAAAAAAATTTAAGTAATAAAGACGATATTATAAAAAAGGAAACTTTATATTTGTATATTTTTTTCATCATAATACTTTGAAAATCCCAAATACCTGTCTGGGTAGAAGTTAGGGAAACAAATAAAGTCTATAGACGGAAGAGAAGAGTATAGACAGTAAGGATATCAATTATCTTATTTACATAAAGGTTATACATCGGCTGTAAAAGTATTGACATTGTCATGGATACATTTAAATTTGAACGAAACTTTTCTTTGTAGAAATAGTATTATTATGTGCTTTGTTAAATATATTCTGTAATAACCTTCTCCTTAGTTTAACAATAACAAAGGTAGGCTCATTGTGAAGGTGTAAAGTTGTAAAAGTGTATAGCTGTAATAACAAAGTTAAGTTCGGCGTTTTCGCAAAGTAAATTGCTAGTTGGCTATAGTTTAGCCAAGTTGTCTCAATGCTGTGGGCATAGTATACGAATTCCAATTTAACAACGCACTTTCGGTCGCACCTTCGGCAAAAAAAAAGTTATTTTTCACCCACATTCATTCTGTAGGCCTACCACAAGCCCTATCTGGCTCTGTCTCTGGCTCTGGTTTTGAGTCTGTTTGAGTGTTGACTAAATAAATCCTACGTCAAAACGCCACACACACCAGTATAATGCACTGGTGAGCTCTCACGCAGACTCAAAACCAGAACCAGAGACAGGGCCAGACAGAGCTCATGGTAGGCCTACAGCATTGCCTAATGTATACCTTAGGTCTTTTAACACAATTTTACAATAAACAATTATTATTCTTATTCAATAGATACATTTATTGCTTACACATACACATGGGTTAGCTTGTACATACATCGTTCTTAGGTGTAAGTACCTAGTGTTAGCCGGTTTTGGGAATAGGACATCTCTACTCGGACCGAGCGACGAGACACATCACTAGTGGAGAGGGAAGAAGGATGGCGTCGTATTGCGTAGTTGTATTGTTTTGCCCTGTACTAAAGTTCTAGCGATATAGTTCATGCATTTCACGTAGACGCATCCAGTGATATTTATCTGGTTGTAATAAGAGCCAAAATGCTCTAATTGACGCGTCTTCGTGAAATGCATGAACTATATTCAGTGAAGAGTTTTCGCCCTATAACTAGGTATCAAAATAAATGTACCCTGCATAGCCCTGCAGAGTGTTATCTGAGTAGCGCTCACAGCAAAAGCATAATATATTTGTTGTATTTGTAAATTTATAAATGTCCAGTATATTATTTTTAAATGTAACTGTCTTAGCTCTCTCATAATTCATAAATCCATGTTCTGTTAGTTTTTTTTTAATTTCTGCCCTTCTCATTGTATCATGTTATTACTTGTGTAAACTTATTTATTATTTGTTTTTCATCTATTTATGTATTGTATGTTGTGTGCTAAGAAGCAAATAAATTAAAAAAATAAATAGATGAGTGTCTATGTCTATGTTTGCGAGCCCCCAGCTCTCAGCACACCTAAGGACTATTATCGTGGCTCCACACAAAAACACACTCAGGAAATGGCCTCGCAAATAGTGAGCGCACTCCGAACTCCGCTATTTTGTGTAGAAAACGACAAGAGTGTTATACTGCGTAGGTTACTATGCCGCGGGGCTACGGATCGAAACCACAATGTGCTCAGCCCAAGCCTCTCGTTTATTATAGCCCTCACAGCTCAGTAAACCTACCACGAGCTCTATCTGGCTCTAGCTCTGTCTCTGGTTTTGAGTCTGTGTGAGTACTCACCAGTGTATTTTACTGTCTATGTGACGTTTCGACGCAGGATTTATTAAGACAGCACTCACACAGACTCAAAACAAGAGTCAGAGACAGAGCCTGATAGAGCTTGTGGTAGGCTTACAGTTGGTAGTAGCTCTGCCTTCTGCGCTGTAGGCCGTGGGTTTGATCCTCACCAAAAACAATTTTTCGTGTGATGAACAAAAATATTTGTGTTTGTCTGCCTGGGTTATAAATAAATAAATAAGTATAATAGAATCCACACAACACTATCTAGCCCCAAACTAAGCAGAGCTTGTACTATGGGAACCAGATAGCTGATATCATACTTACATACATTTTTTTGTAAATACATACTAGAATGCAAAGTAACGCCCAGACAGAAAACAAACATCTGTGTTCACCACACAAATATTTGTTCTCTGTGGGCATCGAACCCACGATAAAATAATTACAGGAACTGAAAAGAAATAAGTCAGGCCCTATCTGGTTTTTATAGTTCAAAGATTTACTAAGTGTAGGGCTCGATAGCGCTATGTGGAACGTCCACCATTGTTAATTTACTGATCTGTAAACCGTTGCAAGAGATCTAAAGATAGCTTATTGTCTGGTTGATGGCCACATAGCTATATCGTCATATCGCTATTACTACGTGTATCATCATTATTACGGGATAGAAGAGAAAAGTATCCGATAATGGCGTTTTATTCGATGCCATGACTTTGGGTCATTAGGATCGCTCCCACTACTGCAGTTTTTTATTAGTTTATGCCAGTTAATGCAATATACCAGTGCAAATGACAGTAGTTTATTAGCCATTAAACTGGCCGTTGACAGCGTATTAAAACATAATTTCATAGAGCTAGTTATTACGCTGGACCATTGATTCCCAACGTGGCCCAGGTGGACCCCCAGGGGTCCACGGTAGACTCGACGGGGGTCTACGATGGCGTGACAATAAAATGGGGGGTTTTACAATTCGTAAGCGGGGTGTCCACCAAAATTTGGTTTCGATAGTGAAGAACTAAACTGTTGGCTTGACTTCACCTATCAATGGAGGCAATTTTAAGAAGCTTAATTAGAGACTGTTTACTTGTAGAAACTTTTTTCGAGAACTGGTAATTCTTTAGGAATTCCGCTGCAACGCAAATGTCCATAGTTAGATATAATCTCCATATTTTTTGTCGACTGGGAATATATTAAAAATGTTGCTATACAGTATACAGGCCACCGGGGTTCACCAGCGGTCCACCGGAACCACGAAATTTTGAAAGTGGTCAATGAGAAATAAAAGGTTGGGAACCTCTGCGCTGGACGAACGAGCTGTGTTGGCAATGTGCCCTCTGCGTGACGCTTCATAATCTACAGACGACAACAAACTCATAATCCTACTAGATCTAATTTTCCAAGACAAGGCTGGATCACAAGCGTCTGTTTTTAAACGCCCTTTAGTTTTATCTCTAGGGCTGCGAAACTTTCTCTTATATCTTCATAAAGGTTGAGTACTTCTAGAGCTAGATAAGTTCGTTCTATAGTTTGACCGAAACCGCTGTGCCGCTCCCTAAGAAAATGCGGCAAGGTAGTACACATGAGATCGATATTGTGTCAGATAGATCTTACGATATCGTAAGCGAATTGGTATTTTATCTAGCGATTAGTGGAATCCCGCGTGACTTCGTTCGTGTTGAGTTTTGTCCATGCAAACTTCAACCCCCGCTGCACCCCTTTTGGGATTGACAGCTCTACTTATAAACGCAATTTAATTTTAATCATTGCTTAAAGTTAGTCCTGTCATTGTTTGTCATTACCCAGTGGTAAGAGATGGCAATAGTTTAAGCACTGTTTATCTTTTGACATATTTTTATAAGTAAGGCCATGAATTTACAAAATCCCTTCTAATACCCGTATACGAAAACAATGCTTGTTTCTGAGTGGAGCCTCAAGCATAGATGTTTGACACTTTTCAATGGAGAACTATAAAACAATATTCGGCCACTTTAAAAATAACGGTCTTGACATCCTGAGATAACGCTCGTCTCATCTTTGGATATGTATCTCTTGTGCGTCTGACATAGACAGGCGCGGTACAGTGGTCTCGGTCAAACTATAACAGAATCAAAAGATTGTTTTGGGTCTGCACATAATTACTAATAGAACTGAGTGCCTTTGAAGTTTTTCTACTATGTTTGAAATCCAGCTACATCTGGTTCATTCGTTGATGTGGCGAAACAAAACAGCATTGATAAATTTTAACGACTGGGCGTCTGTGAGTTCTGATATCTTTTTACAGCTCGAAAGCGCAATATGTTACGCTTTATTTACTGCGGGTGATAAATTTATTTTTATGACTGTCTTATTTTCACAAGAAAAGGTGGAACCTCAGCCATCGGAATTTTCCCTTTTTTTATTCGTCCTCGCCAATAAACAATTTTATTGATGTTTTATAAGGGCCTATTGCGTACTTGTAGGGCCACGTCAGAATTATCATTCTGCAGGCCTGTAGGTCTACCACCAGCTCTGTCTGGCTCTGGTTTTAAGTCTGTGTGATTGATCTCCAGTGTATTATTATACTGTGTTTGTGACGTTTTGACGTAGGATTTATTTATTCAGCACTCACACAGACTCAAAACCAGAGCCAGACAGAGCTTGTGGTAGGCCTACTGTAGTTGACTGTACACAACTTGTCAAGTTAGCGTCAAGCGCTCGTCAACCGGAAAACATCGAAAACATTTGCATGTTATTTGGAGTATACTCATTTGCATTACAAAAGATATTGGCAGGTACCGATCACAAACAAACATTGCCAAATGAAACATGCTCGTGATCGGCTATCGTTGTTTTAGAATTATCTTTTATATAAATTTTGTGACTGATTTTTGTTTATTTCGATAAAAAACGTGACGAATCAGTAGGTACCACAAGCTCTGGTTTTGAGTTTGTGTGAGTGTTCACCAGTGTATTATACTGTGTGTGTGACCTTTTGACGTAGGATTTATTTAGTCAACACTCACACAGACTCTAAACCAGAGCCAGATAGAGCTTGTGGTAGGCCTTTTGATAATTCAAAAAAGTAAGTGTACATTATTGATATCGTAAAAATGTATGTACACTATGCCAGTGCGCTCAAATGGTGAAGGAAAACGTCGTGAGGAAACCGGTATGACGTAGAACCTAAAAAGTTCGAAAATATGAGGCAAGTGCACGAAAGGAGCCTTTTTGAGGCGCACTTAAAATCCTTTCACCACACTTTGTTTGAAAGAAAGTAACACGATATGAAGATTAATTTGATATTAGCAGGTTTTTCGTCACGAAGACTCTTCAGATAATATTACTAAATATTCTTACAGGTGTATTGAATTATATTATTGTAATTAAATTTATTTACACAAAGAAACATACAATTAAACAAATATTTACAAAATGTACAAAATACACAAGAAACAGTTGAGCTATCTGCAGATTGTTACAAATGATCTAGAGATAGCTCAACTGATCCAAATCAGTGCCAGACGGAAGCGTCCCCAAGACGCTGGCGGCATTGCTACGCTGAATAGCAATGCTTATACGCTGTGCCAGATACCCACCAGCTCTTGGGTCACGCGTCGCTTCGATCAGTCGCCTTGACAAAATTTTGAAGACCCGCGAGGCTTCGGTTCTTACAGGTACATTGCTATTTTGAATACAACTGGTTCACCGAAGACCTGTGCATTGAAAATAATATCTTATTAATTAAATTATCAAGCTTGGTGTCAGCATCATATCCGTTATGTTATTTAATGTTTTTAGATTTCTAGATCGTTTGTAACGGTCTGCAGATAGCTTAACTGTAGGCCTACCACAAGCTCTGTCTGGTTCTGTCTCTGGCTCTGGTTTTGAGTTTGTGTGAGTGTTGACTAAATAAATCCTATGTTTGAAACGTCACAGACTCATAACCAGAGCCACAGACAGAGCCTGACAGAGCTTGTGGTACTGTTTCTTGAGTTTTTGTATTGTAAATCGTAAGTTTCTTTGTGTAAATAATTTGTTAAGCTATTTATTAGTTAAGTTATTTAATAATTTGTCATACTTTTTCTTGGAAAACCACAAGTCAATTATGAAAGCTGCGTCAATAAAAGAAAACGTTAGAAATCCGTTTAGAACATCGGTAAATGTTTACCAATGTAATGGGAACCCACTTCACATCCGGTACAAGTGGGGATGCTTCTACTTCCGGGACTCTTGAAGAGTTTGTTTTCTAAGAGGCGGTACGATGCTTGTTTTACTCTTAGTTAACCGTATAAAATGATAAGTTATTATTATACAACTTGAGAGCACTGGTGATCTAGTGGTAGCGGCGCCGCTTTCCGATCCTATGGTCGTGGGTTCAAGTCAAGTCGTGTACCAATGAGCTTTTCTGTCGAAAATGTATGTGCACTATGCCAGTACTCTCAAAAGGTGAAGGAAAATATCATGAAGAAACCGGCGTGTCGTAGAACCTAAAAAAATTCCAGCAACACTTGTCAAGCTTCACGCAAAAAGGGCCCGCCAGCGGCTAAACTAAATCATATTGTGAATAAAAAAAGCAGCCAAGTGCGAGTCGGACTCGCCCATGAAGGGTTCCGTTGCACGACGAACTACAAAAATCTCTATATTGTGTTACTTGATGTAACATAATAAGGTTCTTGTAGTTCGTCGAAAGGTAAATTGCGGTTTACGGTTTATAACGTATAGAAAAATAACTACTGACTAGATTTCGTTCAAACCAAATATCGTTGGAAGTTTGCATAGTAATGTACAACATATATTTTTTTTAGTTTTATAATTCTCTTACTTTAGAAGTTAGAGGGGGGGGGGACCAACTTTTTTCCACTTTGGAAGTGTCTCTCGCGCAAACTATTCAGTTTAGAAAAAAACGATATTAGAAACCTCAACATCATTTTTGAAGACCTATTCATAGATACCCCACACGTATGGGTTCGATGAAAAATACACACTACGATACCGCTCTATCTGCATACTATGCTTATGCTCACTCTTGGCTAAAATACGGCATCATATTATGGGGACATAGTACTGATGCACATGATCTTTTCATTCTGCAAAAAAAATGTTTGCGCATATTAGTTAATATTCACCAACCCGAAAGTTGTAGATCTTACTTTGTCCAAAAAAATATCCTTACTCTCCCCTCCATATATATATTAGAAATTGCACAATTTGTAAGAAAACATATAAACTATTTTGAATTCAATAAAAACCCTCGCCGGAAAAACAAGCTTGTCCTCCCTGCACCCAAATTAGAAATGTATAAAAACAGTCCCTACTATAGATCAATAGTAATATTTAATAAAATCCCAGATAAAATTAAAAACGAAGTTGAAAATATCACTTTTAAAAGAAAATTTAAAAAACTGCTCATCAATAAATCATACTACAGCATTAAGGAATTTATGGAAGACGAGATTTAAAAACTACACCTTACCTACCTCTAAATATTACCAAGCCGTCCAAGTCAAATAGTCATACATAGATTTAAGATTTTATTGTTAAGCTAGATTCTCTACAGAAGTTTGTTACCTAGATTTACATAATTTAATTTAATTTCGCCGTAAGGCCATTGTAATGCCCCAGCGGGGCTCATGTTCAGGACGTTATTACCCCCTAAGACCTATAATACACATGAAACAATGAATAAATGAATGAAAAAAAAATTTTGAGTTTCAGTTTCAAGTATGGGGACCCCTGAAATTTATATATTTTTTTTTTTTTTTATGTAAAAAACTTAATGCGGTTCACAGAATACATCTACTCGCCAAGTTTCATCAGTCTAGCTCTTACGGTTTCGGAGAAAAATGGCTGTGACATACGGACGGACAGACAGACAGACAGACAGACAGACAGACAGACAGACAGACATGACGAATCTATAAGGGTTCCGTTTTTGCCATTTGGCTACGGAACCCTAAAAACACTCACCTTTGCAATCATACATCTGTAAGAAACGCAGTAATTTTACCGTTCTGTGAGCCCGACCTCAATGTTTAGTTTGAGTAAGTATCATTTACCAAACTTGCAATGTAATAAAAACTTGGTAAATTACATTAAATTTCATTACCCCCACTGCCTTTAGTTGGACGACATTCACCGAATTTATTGGTGCTGAGATTGGTTCACGATAAGTACTCAATCTCAAAGAATTACCCAATTGCGAAGGCCAATCAATGTTTTTGTTTTTCAAGTTGTAGCTATCTTCTACATAATGTTGATAACTTTCGTAAACACCAAAATTAATGAATAAGAAGACTATGAAATAAAAACAGATGTTTGTTCTCTGTCGGGGTGTTTTATTGCATTCTAATTAAATTTATCCAATTTACAAAAAAAATGCATATAAGTATTATATTACAAATTGTGTATAGATAGGCTGACCCACACATTCATTTTCTTCTTGTGTTTGAATGTGTTGACACGGTTGACACAATTTTGACAGCCATAACCATAACCATATGAAGCTCATGGTAGGCCAGCTGTACCATCCTCTCGGCTTAGTTGGCCTAATCCACAGGAAACAGATGGTCGAGCTTTTATGAAAAAATTAACAAATACAAGTATTTAAAAAAATTAATGACATGCATATGTACATATTTACAAAACTTACTGACATATTACGTCAAACAGTTGAGCTTTCTGCAAACGATCTAGAGATAGCTTAACTGATCCAACAGCAGTAACACAAAATGTATTAAGAAAAGTTAAATTATCTTCGTCCATAAAAACGTTTCGTTTAACTCGATCCTGTTTTTGCTAACTTTCTTGTTTGACCTCCGACTGTAATCAGTTTGAGGCATCTACATAAATTCCCTATAACGCGTGTCTGGCGTTCGGTTTTTGTTGCCCTCGTCCTTGTTCTCCCTCTTTCACGACATGTCATCCCATCTAAACCCTAGGTTCTACATAGACACAAATACATCTACTCAGAAAACTTATCGACCTAAAAGAGATGGATAATTTGAACTAGAGTTAGAATAATAAAAATATATAGTATATAGTTGGACTGGTCTCTCAGCTCAGTTGGAAATAGCTCTGCCTCCTGCGGCGGAGGTCGTGGCTTCGATCCCCACCGAGAACAAATATTTGTGTGGTGAACATAAATATTTGTCCTTTGTCGGGGTATTATATGGTATTCTAATTATGTATTTATAAAAAAATATAAGTATTTTATCAGCTATCTGGTTCCCATACATATGTATATTACAAGCTGTGCTTAGTTAAATATTTACCTAAATACTTAGCACATACCTTGAAGTAAAACTAATAACAGGCCACATTACCGCTACTTCTTAGAATCATGCTCAAACGCTATAGAAATCAATCAGAAGTCTAAGCTTGAACATAATGAAAACGCAAGTAACTTCCAACGAAAACCACGAAAGAAAATCCTTAAAATACGGAATAAATAACTCTAGAAATAGAGAGAAAATAAACAATGCTCCGATAAAAGTTACGAGTAGGTACTTAAATCCTAGAAAATATTGCATATGAAATCTAGCTGTAAGTACCTAGACACATCTGCGAGGGATTTGTCAACGACATCCACTCAAATTGGAAGAAATGAATGCATAAAGTCTTAGCGAGTGTGTTTGCGACAAGGACTGCAGTATGACTCGCAAGTCTAGAGTTTATCCTGAATAGTCAGAGTTACATGTTGAACTAGCGGACAAACGAAAAGTCCGTTACCATTTGAGGACTAGTCTCAGTGATTGTGTTTGCGACAAGGATTGCAATATGCCTTGCGAGTCTAGAGTTCTATCTTAAATAGTCAACGGTATGTATCTAGCGGACAAACCAAAAGCCTGCTACCGTTTAAATAAAGACTGCAGTATGCCTCGCCAGTCTAGAGTTTTCCTAAATAGTCAGCGGTAGGTGTTGAACTAGTGGACAAACGAAAAGTCCGTTACCATTTGAGGATTAGTCTCAGCAAGTGTCATTGTGACAAGGACTGCAGTATGCCTCGCAAGTCTAGAGTTTATCCTGAATAGTCAGGCTTTACGTATTGAACTAGCGGATAAATGAAAAGTCCGCTACCATTTGAGGATTAGTCTCAGCGAGTGTGCTAGCGACAAGGACTGCAGTATGCCACGAAAATCTAAAGTTCTATTCTAAATAGTCGGTGGTACGTGTTGAACTAGCGGATAAATGAAAAGTCCGCTACCATTTGAGGATTTGTCTCAGTGAGTGTGTTTATGACAAGGACTGCAGTATGCCTCGCACGTCTAGAGTTCTATCCTAAATAGTCAACGGTATGTATTACCTAGCGGACAAACGAAAAGTCCGCTACTGTTTGGGATTGTGAATTTGGCCGTTGTTCATTTGACCATACTTTCAACAACATTAGATTGCTTAACTTCAACGCGAATATGGGTATATATTTTTTCTGAAGAGTCTACAGCACGCCCCATTGGACGCTGAACTGAAACCAGATCTTTATTAAATATAGTTTTAAGACGGCGGTACAAGGAGGGACTTACTTACTGATTTGGATCAGATAAATACTTCTAGATTGTATAAAGGGGTTGCAGATGACTCAACTGTTTCGTATGTATTTAAAAAAAGTCGGGTTGGTGTCGCTTACAATTTGATCAGTCCGCTAGATATGCATAAGACAAAAGACAATACATTTTCTTTCTTGTGTTTCTACTGCAATTTACGAAATACACCCGTCCAGATTTTCGCCTCATGAATATTTTACCAAAATAAGTTCCTGCACCCAGTACAATTGTACAGTTTTAACTAAGCTAAGTGCTTCTTTCGAGCCGCGTAATGTCGACCAAATCCTCACAAAGAAACGTAGGTACGACCTGACGATCTGCGAGGTGACCCAGAATTTCCAACTTTATGCTCTCTAACTTCGGCAATAAGGTCGAAATTGTCTACGAGTTTGTAAACTCGGAGTACCTGCATTCGTTTCTTGAAGTAGGATTCCATTGGAATAAGTAAAGTGGGGAATAGATGAGGTGCGCTAGCGAACGTGCATTTCGCTGAATGCTTGTGGCACTGAAATATGTTCGTAGTTAGAGACACGATATTACAAACAATGCTAGCTGTTCTTTTGTTACTTCTATCCTAAGAATTAATATTATACAAGGTAAAATTCATTGCGGATTTAGATGTAACCTGAAATTAACATACCGATAACATAGTCTACTTTTTGCGGGCACATGCCAGTATATTATTATAAAGCCAAAGAATAAATTCAGTAATTAAGCTCATAAGATGATCAAGTAGAAGAATAATTTCAAATTGAAATAAAGTTTCACAACAAAATGATTACATTTTCCATCATAAAATAAACATACTATCAACTTCAAAACATTTTTCCTATGCTCAAATGATATACAGTAGGTCATCCCGTTGAGCGGAGGAAATTAATTTCCTCAGCCGATCTGTCTCATGAAAACTTAATATACCTAGATGACATGATCGAGAACACTCTGCTTATGAAGGCTGACTGACAAAATGATTTGTAATTAAGCCACTCGAACTGGGATTATTAGCTTGAGAAGGTTAAGACATGTTTGATGGTACTTCGATTTGATTAAGATACAGTAATAGTAAGAAGAACCAATGTCACCGACATAGCTCGTAGAGTTAGTAAGTTGAAGTGGCAATAGGCAGGCCATATAGCTCGAAGGACCGACAACCGTTGGGGAATAAAGGTTCTCGAATGGCGACCACGAACCGGAAGACAAAGCGTAGGGCGCCCACCCACCAGATGGACCGACGACATTGTTAAGATCGCGGGAAGTCGATGGATGGAAATGGCTCAGAATCGTTCTTCCTGGAAATGTGTAGGGGAGGCCTATGTCCAGCAGTGGACTTCTCAGGCTGATGATGATGATGATGATGAATAGTAAGATCAGTAGGTATTATATCTACCTACAAATGTGAGGAGGTATGTAAATAAACCAAACTGAAAGAAACCGTAGATTGAAGTTCTATGCATGAAGTGTAAATCTGCAAACATAGAATAAAGAATTCGGTTAAATAATTTTAGAAAATATATAGGTGCGTAAGGTTAATAATATGTTTAAGGGCCTCGTAATATATTTATTTACAACATAATATACATTATTTACAAAAACTATTTTTATAAAACATAAAACGATTAAAATGAAAATATCTAAGCACAATGAACTAGAAAACTTAAAAATGAACTCTGTTTTCCACCTGTAGGTATTACAGGTAAAAAACAGAGTTCAGATCACTGACCGCAATGTACCCAAAAGGCTGGCAACGTTAATACCAAATAAATTACTGACACTTAAAATCCTTTCAACACACTAGCTTGAAAGAACTAGTGACAACTAGTACCGTTGTTATGTCTGTATGGGAACAAAATGTAATACCCAATTTTTTTTATTATCAGAATTGAAGGAACGTTAAAAATAAAATGTTTACATTCAACTTCAGTCTACCCTTGATATAACAAGTATTCTTCTTGAAATACGAAGACGATTAAGTTTTATAGGATGTGTACTAAAACTAAAAGGCTGTAAACAATCCGGATTTCACGAAATTGTAAACGGAGCAATAAATATACGAAGTGTTCTGCTTGTTTATTAGGTTTTGTAGTGGATTTGTCGCGACGCAGTGCATGCAAATAAAAGTAGAACTCATTTCGACGTCTGTCACGAACGATGGGTGTGGTCACACTGGGCATTTCTCTTGGATTTATTTATCACGCCTATTTACTTATTTCTTTATCTCCATTATTTTTTTTGGTATAGTAATAATAGAGTAGTACTTATCTCGATTATTTAATGGTCTCAAATGGTGACCACGAACCGGAAGGCGAACCCTGCCAATGCATCGAAGGGTCCCGGTTTTAGGTTTGTTCCTTGAAAATCGTTTCAGTTTTAACAGTTATTTTCAATGAAACTAAACAATACAGTTGAAAAAAGTATATTATCACAGTTGGTTGCATGTTTTCAGCTTTACACTTCTTACATAGAACTTCATTCTACGGTTTCTTTCAGTTTGTCGCAAATCTATAAAACTAAGCAGTAAAACCGATTCGACTCTGTTACATTCTTCAGAATTGAATTGAAAACTTTACAGTGCATGGATTTATTTAAGTAAAACATTTCTACCCTTAAAGTTTAATTTTGCATGCACTTTTTGGAACTTCGCCTGCCTCGCATAAATTGTTATATCGCAGAAGAGATTGATTACACCCGCAGTTATTTTAGCTGCGTTGCCCAGTGCTAAATCAAATGCAGTCAGAACCATTTTTCAAGCTATTGAAAAAGATATCTGCCGTTGACCTTTAAATCGGTAAAAACGATTTTACCGATCTGGAAAGCTTAGCAGACACCCGGCGACTAGAGGTGGCACTCTCAGTGCAAAAAAAACATGATATACAAATATGATAGTGATATTTGACAGTGTTTCTCTGATCGCTACTACAAAACGCTTAAGCCGTAAGTACATCTAAGCGATCTATGATTGCGTTTCACTGATCGCCATCACAGAACGCTGAGATGTGCGCAAGGTGCGCAATTTAAGGTTTGAGAGATTATTTGACGGATAACACGACTTCAGTTTTATTAGAGTAGCCGGAACATTTAAAATATGAATATGAATATGACAGCGATATTTGACAACGTTTCACTCATCACTTCTGCAGAACGTTACTTAGGTGTATGCAAGACTTCATTGAGTGAAAAAGTAGCCTATGACGTAAACCTACCTTCCGTCCGTAATCCGACCTGCTGGCTGAGGGTTGCTCGACGGGACCTTATAACTTTTCTTTAAATAAAACTTAACCAGCCATACCTACTTACTTTTTTTTATAATACTAGCTGATGGAACAAGTATTATTATGGCCCACCTTTATACTTTAATGCAACAATAAATATATTATGTACTTAATGAAGGAATCGCTGAAGACAGGCTAACTGCAAATCGAAACCTTGCTGAGTATAAAACTCTGGAATAAAGTACGAACCACGGAAACTAAATAATAAATAAAATAATGTAGTTGTAGACAAACCACACAAAGATAGTGTTGTGTGGTTTGTCTACAACTACATTATTTTATTTGCCTATGAGATCAATAAAAGCCCCAAATTACGCCGAGCTTTTATTGATCTCATACTTAAATACGTTTTTTTTTGTAAATACTTACATACTTAGAATACAATATAACACCTAGACAGAGAACAAACATCTGTGTTCACCACCAAACATAATTGTTCTCGGTGATCGAACCCACGACCTATGGCGTGGCAGAAGGCAGAAGGCAGAGCTACTACTAACTGAGCTGAGAGGCCAGTCAAAAAACTACAAGGATATAAAGAAAAGAGAAAATCACTGTTCTACCAGTTGAATCCAGATAAATCCACCACATCCCTACTTGGTTCCCGTTTGAAGCGACTCGTTACCTGACGCTGGCTGCTCTTTGATAAGCGACGACTCTCCGATGCCAAAGTGACTAACGTGATTTAACTCTACATTTTTACTAACCGAAAGTGCTTTTGGTATCAGACTGCAGTGAAAAAGAAAATTGTAGATTTGTTTTATAGTGAAAGAGGATCAATTCAGTCACTAAGTTGGAGTGGCACCACACTAGAACTTCATTGCTGTTTTTATTTTTGTTTTGTAAAAGGATCAAACAAAAAAAAACGGTAGGAACCAAGCCGTAGTTTGTTGCCTGTTTTTCTAAGCTTGGTCACGAGGAATTGGAACGTAGAATTACCTAGTTTTAAGACGTTTCAAAGTGGTCCTTGTGATACAACTGTAAAAAGAATTTAGAATTTAATTTCATAATTTAATAATTACCATATCAAAGTACGAAAATAAATTACCGTTAAATGAAAATGCTTCGACACGAGAGTGCGTTGTTTATTTCGGGCGGTACTTTGTTGCTATTAAAAATGTGGTGCTTCTTAATACATGTTTATATGTATTTGACAATGTTAGTATAGGCATTTAGACATTTACCAACTCGAGAACTTGTATAAATTACTGTTTGGTTTAGTGCAGACAGATTCATATAATTCAAGACCCTACTCAGCCGTTGCAGGCTTGTTCTGTAAGTGTCCCTTACAGATGACGTTAAACAGATTACAGATTGTATTATAACTTCTTACGGTGCTACAAACATGGTATTTTCTATCCTTCTGAAACGATAAAACTAAACTAAGCATTTACTGAATCTATTACACGGGTATGTATCGCGTTAATTGCCTTATTTTATTTATTTTCCCGACGTTTCGGATATGTTGCAATAGCCGTGGTCGCGGCAAGGAATATAATACTCCTGGTCGCGGGCAGACTCAAACGACGGTAAATACCCGTGTAATAGATTCAGTATGTATTATGATCGCGAAAGTTAAAAAAGTACTAAAACTGAGCATTGTTCAAGAATTACAAAATAAGCAAGCAATTCAATTTAAAAAATCTCAATATTCATTTGTCTTTTCACAGGCCCTACGCAAACTAATTGTACCTCTAAGTGCTAAAGTTTTTTAATAGGCGATAAAAGAATAGCGTTAAAGAAAAATGGCTTGTTTTGAATAAGCGGTGGTTGGAGTTTTTCTGAATTAATTTCGGAAACGGCGAGAACCTCGTGATTTATATCGGCTTGAAATTAATCAGAGCTGTCCTTTGCTCCACCGCTTCTCAGCTTTTGTGGTCGACATGTTGGAAAAAAATCATTATTTTTAAAAAACGGTGGTAAATATTTCAGAGGCTTTGTCATTTTAGCCAGTATTTATTTCTTTGTTGTTTTTATCACTATAGAATGAATGCTTACAAGCTGTCGGCCGTAAAGAGAGCTCATGCAACCATATGAAAAAGCCGTATAAATAAAGCTGTATGTTTACAACAAGGCTCATTTTTATTGGCTTATACAATGGTAACCGATCAATAAAATATGCTCATGAGTTTTAGGGGTTATTTTTACTCATCATGCTCATTTACATACATACGTCGTTGTCATACGTTTATGTCACGAGCATACTTCCGCGATTTTTATTTATTTATTTTAGGAAGACCAACAGCTTTATAAAACTCAATAGCTAAATTAATCTAGTCTAGGTTAACAGAGAAGCTAATTAGTGGTCTTCACGAATGGCTAAAGAGTGGTTGATAGAATACGCGCAAATAAACATTTACGACCTTACTTACTATACCTTTAATAAAGGCCGGTTCCACAAATGTTCTTCAGAAACACAATAAAAAAGGTCAAAGATTATTCTGAAATATCCGGCATAATACTCCAAATCCAGGTCACTGAAAAATTGAGGACAGTCTCTCTGATGTCACGATTAAAGAAAATGAAATAGCTTCGATGGTTATCAGAAAAAATGAAAATTGAGCTGAGGTTAAGTCTCTGTATTTACGATCTTCAAAATCCCATTCTCGCCTGCCACAGTCTACGTCACTTTATATAGGTAAAGTGGATTTTCATCAGTCGATATTTATTTGATTGGCAATCCCGATTGAACTCTCCCTTTGCAATATCATTTATACTTTGCCCGGAATATTCTTCCAAAGAATTTAGCCCCATTGAAAACGGGATACAATTTTTGTGAGCCTTTTAGTAACTTGGCGATGCTTGATTTTGTTTTATATTTAACACTGATCTTCATAACAAGATTTACTGAAAGCTCATTTAATATTAACGCGTTCTTTATAGGTGTCAGACATTGCTTAAATTTAGCGCTGTCACTGTTTGTCATTACCAAGTGGTAAAGGCCTGCGCACACCTAGATCGCTGGCGATGGCGATCAATCTTGTCAAATATCGCTGTCAGACAGTCGCTTGACAGCTTTTCACTGGGCTTTGATTCCAGTAGAATCGAACTTGCCATCGCTAGCGAGCTTGGTGTGCGCAGACCTTTAGAGATGACTGTTCTTTAAACACTGATTGTCTTTTCAACTTGAACCCTTAGGTACAAGCGTTTATACGGGCTTTGTACAACGTTTAAAACATATTTAGATTTATTTAATTTCTTAGGTCATGTTAGATTTTCGGAATGTTTGCATGTAAAGAAAGCTCAATTACCTAAAATCATGTTTTTGTTTTTGAAAAGCTCAGTTTCAAGGACTACTAGTTCGCCCAATCATATTTTTGACAGTTTTTTTTATTATTTATTTATCTTCTAAAAAATACATAATCTAATTATTATATTATAAATTGCACTAAAGAAACCACTAAGGTTTTTTAAGTTGTTTAGTTATTTTTGACTTGCTGAATATTATATGAACACCACCTGTCAAATATTTGATAAGTCGTAAGTCATCGGGCAACTCGGCCATTTCAATGACAAAGTACTGCATAGGCTTATTTATGTACGGACAGTTAAGGGGTCGGCGGAGGGCGAAGTTTCATACAAACGTAATACCAAAATGATTATTAATTTAAGCAGATTTTCACTATCTTATTGCAATAACTGTATTCGTATAGTATTTATCTAGGTTCCTGAACAGTTTTTATGTTAAATTACTTACCTCAAATGAAATAAACCATTCACATTTTACACATTTTTTTAATTGCAAAATGTGATTGGCATTAATTTCATTTGAGGTAAGTAATTTAAAATAAAAACTGTTCAGGAACCTAGATAAATATTATACAAAAACAATTATTGCAATAAGATAGTGAAAATCTGCTTAAATTAATAATCATTTTGGTATTACGTTTGTATGAAACTTCGTCCTCCGCCGGCCCCTTAACAGTTGTTTAACTAGCAGCAAACCCTAGTTTTCTCGGATAACAAACGAAAGTCCCTTAATAAATCTTCCCAAAAGAGTTGTCCAAGGTTTAAGTATTCATAACGAAAGTCGAATTGTTTCAACACATGCTGTGCGTTCGTAACTCTCAACTGTTGGCAATATTCATGACTTAAACTGATTTGTTTTTTTTGGCATCATCAAACCAATAGTGAAATCTTGTGCGATACATTTCCCAGGATCTTACAGATTTCTTATCCTACTTCCTACTAATATTATAAACGCGAAAGTTTGTAAGTATGGATGGATGGATGTTTGTTACTCTTTCACGTAAAAACTACTGAATGAATTTTAATGAAACTTTACGAAAATATAGCTTACTAGCAGCCCGTCCCGGCTTCGCACGGGGTAGACAATATTGTTGTACATTATTTTGTTCTATCGCTAATAGTTTCGGCAGCGCATTCGACGAAAGACATTTTAAGACTAATTTTTTACACCTTCGGTTACATTGTTCAAATCTTACCAAGGATCCCTAATTTTTTTCAAAATGAAATGTAAACTCGGTCAAATTGGAAGAATGTAGCATTCTATTGGTGAAAGAATTTTTTAAATCGGCCCACTACTTTTTGAGCCTATTCATTCAAACATACAAAAATAGGTACAAATCTTTCCTCTTTATAATATTAGTATAGGTACATCGGAATAACACATAGGTTTTTTTGTATTTGTTTTTGTACCTATATAGTTTTAGTTACAGTTTTATAGGTTTTTAGGAAGGCTGATTGTGAACTAGCGAGCTGCAGTAAATACCTATTTGCTTTAGACACCTCACAACCACTAAACGGTTGCAAAACAGTTTTACTTGTGACAACTTAAACACAAATACAATGACGGTCTCGTGTAAATGTGGAATGTCTGAGCAAGCCCTAATTTGTGTGTTTGTCAAACTCTGAATATTATTCAGCTAACGAAGTTCATCGCACTTTATCAAAGAGTTTTCAAACAAAGCAGGACTTTTGTTTTTGTTTCATTGAAAGTCTTTCTTGCTGTTGGTGTGACCAATAAGTTAATTGTGAATCATAAGCACTAAATGTATTTATATAATTAATTTTATAAAAAAATCCAACATAGAGGCAATAACGGAGTTACCCTCCCCCCCACACACACACTAAATAAATAGATGACGTTAAAATAAAAATATTATTGGTAGTTATTTATGTATGCAGTAAAACGCTGCAGAGTGTGTGTGTTATGTATATTGTAGCTGAGGGTGTGTCTGGGTGTGTGTGTGACTGTTCTCCTGATAGCACAGTGCCTCAAGAGTCAAGGTAATATGAGGACCAACCACTTAAGAAGATGAAGTCATAAGCAAGAAACTTCACTATGTACGCAGAGTACAAGAACGATTCTGAGCCGTCTCCATCCACCGACTTCCCGCGATCTTAACAATTTCATCTGTGCATCGGGTGGGTGCATTTTGTTATTTTATTCATGGAATATTTGTAAATAAACATTGTACATTGCACATTGCATTATTTTTGCTATGTTATAGTAATTATAAGTTCGATATGGTTTCGTATTTTTTTTACTTATGATAGTGTTGGCAGATGCCATGAACTACATTTTCTATTCGAGTTTTTCCTTTCACTTTCTTTCCAACATTACCCATTGTTCGTATTCCACTGGTCTAATTGAAAAACCCGAGTGCTATTGTGCTTGCAAGTTTTTTGCATTTGAACGAATTGAAAAGAACTTGGACAATTTGGATTTTAAATTAAACACTAGTATTAGATTTTTGACTTGGTATATGCCAATCCATTGGATTCTTGGCAAGTCACAAGAAAATCCACTTTAGTACTTTCTAAGATATGGAATTTATCTTAATTTTTAAAGCTTTCCTTGGATTTTGTCTGCATCTAGGAATGTCACTGTGATTTATTATTAAAAAGTTTGGACTTTTGGAGACTCAGTTGGCAACCGTTGTTATTTTAGTGAATAAAAACATCGTCTTTGATTTTCAAGTGACGAAACCTATAATTTAAGATGTCTTCGCAGTGACTGCGTCTAGTCAACAATCAAGTGCATTGGTAAGTTACGAATACCAGTCAAAATAATGCGGATTCTTTGATTTATCTGACTGCCATTTCATAACCAAATGAAAAAAAGTAGTGCATTACTACGATCCAACCACAATTGAACACCCCAAAACCCACGGTGGGTTATACCCGACGGAAGCTCAACAAACTCACAGAGCAGGGAACTAGCAGTTAAAGGCGTGTTAATATGCCGTTGACCATAAACTTTTCGGTTTTGTGAACATTAAACCAACGAAAAAGCGAACAGCTCCCTCAAAACAGCGCAGTTGCCTTTCCATTGTACTCGATCGTTTCGACAGACATTAAGTTGAATTTATGACCGGCCAATTTTAGACAAGATTTAAGTACTGCCCTTAATACCCTGCCCTTGTAAAGTGATTTGGACAACATATTTTATTAACATTTGATCCCTGAAGTGGTTTTGCTTTTATGCTCTGAAATGCTTCATTTTAAATTGGTTAAAATCTAGTTATTGCTTGGTCTGCGACCAGATATCTGAGCGTATGGAAACTTCTATCAGGCATTCTATAAAACCACCGACCGTCCCGATTGTATAATGGAAAAGAGCCACGAAAGAAGACTTTTTTTATCCTCCCGAGATTGACTTTTAAGAAGCAGGATTGTTATCCAAAAACTCGTTGTAGTAGAAGATCTCTTAATTATCCACGCTGTTTTACTTCAGAAATCAGCATAAATCAAATGTCAGTTTGTAAATAAATATGATATAATCACATCGTCTACGGCTACAGAGCTACGCTGCGCCGCCTCGTAGCGTTTTTCGTAGCACTTTTGTCGACTTAAAGGCGCGGGCCCACCGCGGCGCTTTTTCGCTGCATGAATTAATTTGTTACACGAACAGTAACACTACACACAGTGTAAGCTGTACACGAATAATGAACCCACGGCTTCGAAGAGGCTACGAACGTACAGTTTTGCTTGAATATATTGCTTACGTAGCTCAACGCCATGCACGATGTAGGTACATGCGGTACATGCTAGCGTGCATAGCGTGCGTGCGTTGAGCTTTGTAGCCGCCTATTCGAGCGAGCATGTATCAATGACGTCAACTCATGCGTAGCCTCTTCGTGTGTTTACAAAGCGAAGCTCAATACACGTGCGTAGCCTCTCCGTGCGCCACGGTGGTCCCACGCCTTTACATTCAAAAAGCTCTGATATTGGCAAGGTCACAGTAAAATTTAAAGCAAAGTTGCGGACGACAAGTAGAAGCGAGCAACGTTTGCCACCCTTATTGGCAATTTACACCGGCCGGCACCGGTCGGGGAAAATATTATACAGGTTGAAAGTGTAGGATGCTACCTAGATACCTGTTTGTGTTCATGGTTTAGTTGAAAGTTGGTTGTTTCACTAGCTCTTTAGTTTGAAAGAAAGAAAAACATTTTATTGACCTTATGAACTAATTACAACAAGTTGTGTGCATGTGCCATACAAATATAAATTATACATAGTAGCAACTAACTAAAGGTCAATAAAGCCCTGGCTTAGTATCTGTATCGTATAATAATAATAATAATAATAATATATTTTATTTCAGACAACTATAAAATGTACATTACAAAAATGAGACACCTTAGGTCCATAGTTAATAAATACCTTAGAGACTAACATACATAAAATAAAATAAAATAAAATTACTTATTAAATCTTAAATCTTAGGGGCTTTTTTCGTTAGCGCACCCCTAAAGCGACGATAGACGACTCCTGGCGGCCAGAAATCCGAATTGAGAAACATGTCCCCATGCTTCGCAGGCACCTGGAGCACGTACGATTTAAAGGCCGTGTCTCTCATTCCCGATGGCTCTAGCCGCTGCAGATGTAACTGTATTGGTGGCGGGTCCTTAATCCAGAAACGTATCCTCTCCTTTACATATCGAAAGACCTCATCACCTGAAGTATTCGGGTCCAATCTCGAGAGGTAAAGGAGGATGGTCGGGTCCACAGCACGCAGGGTGACTTCTGATGCTATGACGCTGGCGGTACCACGTTTATTACGTGACGGTTTTGGTCTTTTCTCCACCAGAGTAAAACCATCTTTATCGATCTTTGATGTACCAACGGGGATCTTCGCTTGTGCCTTCTGCCTCAAAACAGCGCAAGGCACTGGAGATGGTTGAGGCTGGCCGGATGCTTGCGCATAACTTTTCTTCTTCGCCAGTTGACGAGCTGGCGGAGGAGGAAGAGATGTTTTCTTCAAAGGCTGCGGTGTTGGCACGGCCGGGGCGATCGGGCGGTCAATAACCTGCACATCGGTGTCACATGTCGCGCTGCTGACGGGTGATGTTTGGGATCGGGTGACACCACGCTGCACACATACGTTACGTGCTGACGCGGGTGAAATCACTGCTTCAGTATTTTTATTATTGCGCAATTCTTCGACTTGCGTCCTCAACTCGGTGACAATTTTCTCCGAATTGTTCAACTTGGACTTAAGATCTGTCACATCGGTCCTTAGCAGCAGTTCTGTATAGTCATCATATCTATATAATTATCATAAAAGTTATCATATCAGTATCTGTATAGTTTCAGTCAAGATAATTTGATTCCATACACAATCAGTACAATTGAGCTTTATTTTTTTTTGACAAAGCACAGTTGCAACACTAGTAGTAGTGTAGTAGTAGTTCTTGTGTAGATTTTTTTACTACGTGATAGAATCAGAAATGAGGTGTCCGTAGAAGAACCAAGGTCACCGACAGCTCGTAGAGTTAGTAAGTTGAAGTGTCAATGGGCAGGTCATATAGCTCGAAGAACTGACAACCGTTGGGGAATAAAGGTTCTCAAATGGCGAACACAAACCGGAAGACGAAGCGTAGGGCGCCCACCCACCAGATGGACCGACTACATGGTTAAGATCGCGGGAAGTCGAAGGATGGAAAGGGCTCAGAATCGTTCTTCCTGGAAATGTGTAGGGGAGGCCTATGTCCAGCAGTGGACTTCTTCAGGCTGATAATGATGATGATGATGATGAGTTTTTTTTGGGCCTCTTAAAAGCTAGGGTGAATAGGTGTCTTATAGACCATCGTGCTCCATTGTCAGCTGCATCGTCGCTTACCATCAGGTGAGATTGTAGCCAAAGGATGGTCAATATCATGTAAAAAAATTGTATACTGTTGTACCTTTCACGTAAATAAATGAATTGAATTGAATCAACTTGCTAATTCTGCGAGTTAGTCAGAGACAACACAGCAAAATCATTTTTATTAGGCTTATCAGTTTTTCGAAGTCAACAATTTCACATCGCCAATCCCGCAATATTCCTGAGCAATCCTATTTCATTTTCACTTTCCATTGAACTTCCTTTCATATTTCAATATTTTCACTACTTTACAATGGCAAAGTTTCAAGCACCATATTGTAATATGGAAACATTGGGCAAGGGTGTGTTGGACAGTAAAGGCTTCAGTTTAAATGTAATAAATTAATATTTGCACATAACAATATCTAGCCCCTAACTAAGCAAAGCTTGGGTTGTTCGTGAATAAAGGTATTCAAATAGCAACCACGAAGACGAAGCATTAATTGAAATCAATAATGCCTTGTGTTTTTACGTAACGTTTGCTAACGGCTCTGACGAACGAAAAGACATACGGATATGGTAAAACTAAAAGGATTTTTTGACAGTCTTCAGAACCCTAAAAATAGTGCGCCATTTGGCCCAGACTGTTTCAAGAGTCGACAAAAAAATATACATTTTGCGTGAAGCGAGCCATTTTACGAACATTTTTTTCGTCATCCGATTCTGTGTCGAAACTGTCGCACAAAAACGCCTCGTTTATTGTTTTTTCGAGTACTGTTACTAATCGGCTTTTGTGTGGATATTGGATACATTGAGTACCTCTGCATGACAACCACTTATTTTCACTATTGTTTTTTTTAGAAAAATGTAAAATATATTTTTTTACACAAAGAAACTTACAATGAAACAAATATTTACTAAATACACATAAAACAGTAGAGCTATCTCTAGATCGTTTGTAACGATCTGCATCCAAATCAGTGCCAGACGGAAGCGTCCCCAAGATACTGGCGGCATTGCCACGCTGAATAGCTATTGTTTAAATTGGCCGACTGATAAATTAATTCAGAATTAATTAATTTGACATATTCCCACCGAGAACAAATATTTTGTGTGGTGAACAAGGATGTTTGTTCTCTGTCTGGGTGTTATATATATATATATTTAGACTGGCCTCTAGCTCAGTTGGTAGTAGCTCTGCCTTCTGCGCCGTAGGTCGTGGGTTCGATCCCCACCGAGAACAAATATTTGTGTGGTGAACATAAATATTTGTTCTCTGTCTGGGTGTTATATTGTATTCTAAGTATGTATTTACAAAAAAAAAATAGTATTCAAGTAATATATCAGCTATCTGGTTCCCATATTACAAGCTCTGCTTAGTTTGGGGCTGGGTAGTGTTGTGTGAATTGTCCACAATATTTATTTATTATTATTTATATATTTCAGCTATTTGGTTCCAATCGTACAAGCTCTGCTTATTTTGGGGCTAGATAGTGTTGTGTAGATTATTCACAATATGTATTTATTACTATTTAATTACCAATGATTTATGCACATCCCTCCGATCATTTATTCAATGTAAATACCCAAAGGACCATTAAATCACATCCACAACAGCAATAAGCATAATGTACATAATTTAAACATTGGCAACGTAATGAAACTAAGCCAAAGAGCTCACAATATTTTGTTTAGTAAAGCTGTTTGCACATTAACGGAATCACTGTCATTAACAATGTGCATTTCTCCAGCTTCCTCATATGGAAATTGCGAATTCTGAAAACGCCAACATTTAAAGCATAATTGGAGCAATCATTGATTTGAAGGAAAATTTAGCAGCAAAAAAAACAACGACTCTATGAGACTTTATAGGTGTGTTAGCTGGAGAGCGGCTCCACAGCTTCCTCATTCAGTGTGGGCAAACGGCTAACGATAGAGCTATATAGTAAACGCCAAATTTTAGAGCATAATTAGAGCACCCGGCATAAAAAAAATCAAGTCTCTAGCTCGAAAACTCTTTGAGTTAGAAGACTATAACAACGTGTTTGCTGGGAAGCCATTTCTCCAGCTTGTGGATCTCAGGAATGGCTATAGCTAGAAAGTTGCTTGATATCTCCAAATTTAGAGCAAAAAATATCATGGATGCTCCAAATATTTCAAGTGTCTAGATTCAAAACTCACCGAGTTAGAAGCTTTGATGACTGTGTTAGCTGGAGACACGTTTGTCTGGCACGCACATGCTACATCTGAGGATCTACAATAGCTACAGATTCGGTTGACGTGTCCAAACCGAGCTATGAATTAGAGCACTCGGCTCCAAAATTTTGGACTCTCTAGGACAAGTAGTTTCCTAGTAATGAACAAAAGAACATTTTGCCGCCAGAATTTTCAAATGTATGTTCGCACCCGTAAAAATGCGGCGTTGCCGCTCTGAAAGTTTGGTATCAGCGTAGGAATTTGAACGTTATTCGGTTTATTTTAGATCGCGATACGAGTCATTTTCGTATGCGCTTAGCGGTTTTGATTTCTGAAACCTCAAACTCATATTTTCTCTTTTTGTTAGGTTGAGAGCTTTCTCTCTATCTATATGAGAATTGTGTGTTGCCCGTTCTTGTTCGTTTTATAGTTTCTTTAGTAATGCGTGTCTTTTAGGTATTCTTAGAAAAAAAACTTTATTTGGTTCTGTAAATAGGTACCTGCTAGGCCAGTGTTGATGATTCTACCTACTCTGCCTGTTGTTAGCCGTCTGTTCTCTGTGTTTTACTGTATTCAGTCAGGTTTTTATGAGCGTATCGAGTAAACCAGGCGGACGGAAAATAGGTATTTACTGCGGCTTGCTAGTTGTGTGCGTACTCACGCACACTTGCCCCCTATCACTTGCCATCTCACCAGATGGCAAGTGATAGGGGGGGCATCTCACCATGTTGTGCCGACCCCACCTGGTGGGTAAGGGCAGGAAGAAGAAAAAGCACTTTTTGGGGTTTTTTGTTTCATTTTCAACTATATTCCTATATTGTGAATTGGACATAAGTTTTTGAATCCAAGATGGCGGCTTCATTTTTTTTCTTAAAAAATGGATATGGGTATCTTTTAATAGGTTTTTGGGGGCTCTGGTTGTGAATTCGACAATAATTTTTGAATCCAAGATGGCGGCTTCATTTTTTTTTCTTAAAAAATGGATATGGGTATCGTTTAATAGGTTTTTGGGGGCTCTAATTGTGAATTCGACATTATTTTTTGAATCCAAGATGACGGCTTCATTTTTTTTCTCAAAAAATGGATATTAGTATCGTTTAATAGGTTTTTGGGGGCTCTGGTTGTGAATTCGACATTATTTTTTGAATCCAAGATGGCAGCTTCATTTTTTTCTTAAAAAATGGATATGGGTATCGTTTAATAGGTTTTTGGGGGCTCTGATTGTGAATACGACATTATTTTTTGAATCCAAAATGGCTGCTTCCTTTTTTTTCTCAAAAAATTGATATGGGTATCGTTTAATAGGTTTTTGGGGGCTACAATTGTGAATTCGACATTATTTTTTGAATCCAAGATGGCGGCTTCATTATTTTTCCCAAAAAATGGATATTAGTATCGTTTAATAGGTTTTTGGGGGCTCTGGTTGTGAATTCGACATTATTTTTTGACTCCTAGATGGCAGCTTCATTTTTTTTCAAAAAAAATGGATATGGGTATCGTTTAATAGGTTTTTGGGGACTCTGATAATGAATACGACATTATTTTTTGAATCCAAAATGGCTGCTTCATTTTTTTTCTCAAAAAATTGATTATGGGTATCGTTTAATAGGTTTTTGAGGGCTCTAATAATGAATTCGACATTCTTTTTTGAATCCAAGATGGCGGCTTCATTTTTTTCCTTCAAAATGGATATGGGTATCGTTTAAAAGGTTTTTGGGGGCTCTGATTGTGAATTCGACATTATTTTTTGTATCCAAGATGGCGGCTTTATTTTTTTCTCAAAAAATGGATATGGGTATCGTTTAATAGGTTTTTGGGGGCTCTGGTTGTGAATTTGACAATATTTTTTGAATCTAAGATGGTGGCTTAATTTTTTTTCTTAAAAAATGGATATGGGTATCGTTTAATAGGTTTTTGGGGGCTCTGGTTGTGAATTCGACAATATTTTTTGTATCCAAGATGGCGGCATCATTTTTTTTCTCAAAAAATGGATATGGGTATCGTTCAATATGTTTTTGGGGGCTCTGATTGTGAATTCGACATTAATTTTTTAATCCAACATGGCGGCTACATTTTTTTTCTTAAAAAAACGGTATAGTTGGTTTACTGACGATGGTTGAACGAGACAACGTCATACAGCTGTCCACGCGAACGCATCGCTCACTCAAAAAGGAGAAACAGATGTCGAACACTGCCGAACGCTGAGGCCGATTGTGCTTCTTTGGCACTCTTTCCACGCTCTCGTTTGCATTGCGTGCATTCGGCTCTATTGAATTATAAGTCTATAAGATATAAATGATATCTATATCCATTTTTTAAGAAAAAAAAATGAAGCCCACATCTTGGATTCAAAAAATAATGTCGAATTCACAATCAGAGCCCCCAAAAACCTATTAAACGATATCCATAACCATTTTTTAAGAAAAAAAATGAAGCTGCCATCTTTGATTCAAAAAACAATGTCGAATTCCCAGTCAGAGCCTTCAAAAACCTATTAAACGATACCCATATCCATTTTTTGAGAAAAAAAATGGAGCAGCCATCTTGGATTCAAAAAATAATGTCGAATTCACAATCAGAGCCCTCAAAAACCTATTAAACGATACCCATATCCATTTTTTGAGAAAAAAAATGAAGCAGCCATTTTGGATTCAAAAAATAATGTCGAATTCACAATCAGAGCCCCCAAAAACCTATTAAACGATATGCATAACCATTTTTTAAGAAAAAAAATGAAGCTGCCATCTTTGATTCAAAAAACAATGTCGAATTCCCAGTCAGAGCCCTCAAAAACCTATTAAACGATACCCATATCCATTTTTTGAGAAAAAAAATGGAGCAGCCATCTTGGATTCAAAAAATAATGTCGAATTCACAATCAGAGCCCTCAAAAACCTATTAAACGATACCCATATCCATTTTTTGAGAAAAAAAATGAAGCAGCCATTTTGGATTCAAAAAATAATGTCGAATTCACAATCAGAGCCCCCAAAAACCTATTAAACGATACCCATACCCATTTTTTAAGAAAAAAAATCGGTTGTCTGTAAAGTCGGTTTACTGACGATAGTTGAACGTGATAACGTCATAAGAAAATACTCGCGGACTCGCGGACTCGGACTCGGACTCGAACTCTCGGACCCGGACCTGGAACCCGACCGAACCCTTACCCTTGCCCTCATTTACCCTTACCCATTACCTGACCCGGGTTCGGGCTCAGGTAAATGGAACGACGAAACGACGTAACGACGCATGAGTCATGTTTTTTCGTGCGTGCAGCCGGCTCCATCGATTTATAAGACGTTATCACGTCAAAAATGAAGCTGCCATCTTTGATTCAAAAAACAATGTCGAATTCCCAGTCAGAGCCCTCAAAAACCTATTAAACGATACCCATATCCATTTTTTGAGAAAAAAAATGGAGCAGCCATCTTGGATTCAAAAACTAATGTCGAATTCACAATCAGAGCCCTCAAAAACCTATTAAACGATACCCATATCCATTTTTTGAGAAAAAAAATGAAGCAGCCATTTTGGATTCAAAAAATAATGTCGAATTCACAATCAGAGCCCCCAAAAACCTATTAAACGATATCCATAACCATTTAAAAAAAAAAAAATGAAGCTGCCATCTTTGATTCCAAAAACAATGTCGAATTCACAGTCAGAGCCCTCAAAAACCTATTAAACGATACCCATATCCATTTTTTGAGAAAAAAAATGGAGCAGCCATCTTGGATTCAAAAAATAATGTCGAATTCACAATCAGAGCCCTCAAAAACCTATTAAACGATACCCATATCCATTTTTTGAGAAAAAAAATGAAGCAGCCATTTTGGATTCAAAAAATAATGTCGAATTCACAATCAGAGCCCCCAAAAACCTATTAAACGATACCCAAACCCATTTTTTAAGAAAAAAAATGAAGCTGCCATCTTGGATTCAAAAAATAATGTCGAATTTATAATTCGAGCCCCCAAAAACCTATTAAATGATACCCTTAACCATTTTTTAAATGAAGCTGCCATCTTTGATTCAAAAAACAATGTCGAATTCACAATTAGAGCCCTCAAAAACCTATAAAACGATGCCCATATCCATTTTTTAAGAAAAAAAATGAAGCAGCCATCTTGGATTCAAAAAATAATGTCGAATTCACAATCAGAGCCCCCAAAAACCTATTAAACGATATCCATATCCATTTTTTTTTTTTTTTAAATGTAGCAGCCATTTTGGATTCAAAAAATAATGTCAAATTCACAATCAGAGCCCCCAAAAACCTATTAAACGATACCCATACCCATTTTTAAAGAAAAAAATGAAGCCGCCATCTTGGATTCAAAAAATAATGTCGAATTTGTAATCCGAGCCCCCAAAAACCTATTAAACGATACCCATATCAATATATTGTGAAAAAAAATTAAGCTGCCATCTTGGATTGAAAAAATATTGTCGAATTCACAATCAGAGCCCCCAAAAACCTATTAAACGATACCCATACCCATTTCTTAAGGAAAAAAATGTAGCAGCCATTTTGGATTCAAAAAATAATGTCAAATTCACAATCAGAGCCCCCAAAAACCTATTAAACGATACCCATACCCATTTTTTAAGGAAAAAAATGAAGCCGCCATCTTAGATTCAAAAAACAATGTCGAATTTATAATCCGAGCCCCCAAAAACCTATTAAACGACACCCATATCAATATATTGTGAAAAAAAATTAAGCCACCATCTTGGATTGAAAAAATATTGTGGAATTCACAATCAGAGCCCCCAAAAACCTATTAAACGATACCCATATCCATTTATTGAGAAAAATATGAAGCCACCATCTTGGATTCAAAAATTAATGTTGAATTCACAATCATAGCCCCCAAAAACCTATTAAACGATACCCATATCCATTTTTTGGGAAAAAAATGTAGCCACCATCTTGGATTCAAAAATTAATGTTGAATTCACAATCAGAGCCCCCAAAAACTTATTAAACGATACCTATATCCATTTTTTGAGAAAAAAATGAAGCCACCATCTTGGATTCAAAAATTAATGTTGAATTCACAATCAGAGCCCCCAAAAACCTATTAAACGATACCTAAATATCCATTATTTAAGAAAAAAAATGAAGCCACCATCTTGAATTCAAAAATGAATGTCAAATTCACAATTAGAGCCCTAAAAACCTTTAGAACAATAGGTATCTACGTTAACAACTTTTGAAGAAAAAAAATAAAACGTTTTCCGGAATAGAGCCCCCCCACTTTTCTTCATAATTATTATATTTATAATATTTCCTTTCGCTTTCCCGTGAGTATTTACTGCAGCTCGCTAGTTATGTACGTACTCACAGACACAATGATAGTTTCGCACGATGCCATTTACACCTAGTGTGACAAGAGTAGGTAACTCATGATTTGAAAACATTGTTGGTTAGTTGAGAGACTTAGAGATATAATTTCATGATATTTAAAACTAAAAATAAAAAATCTGAAGTCAGGTTTCTTAATAAATACATATTTAAACTTAAACTAACCATTATAAAACTTTTCTTTGGTGTTTTTTTGTTTCATTTTAACCTATATTCCGCTTCTTGAGCTACGTAATGAGTGTTTAAGACATGAATCCTAGGGTAACTATTTACCAGGCACGGGCAACACACAACTCCATCCGACTAACGTTCAAATTCCTACGCTGATACCATACTTTCAGAGCGGCAACGCCGCATTTTTACGGGTGCGAACATAATATTTGAAAATTCTGGCGGCAAAATGTTCTTTTGTTGATTACTAGGAAACTACTTGTCCTAGAGAGTCCAAAATTTTGGAGCCGAGTGCTCTAATTCATAGCTCGGTTTGGACACGTCAACCGAATCTGTAGCTATTGTAGATCCTCAGATGTAGCATGTGCGTGCCAGACAAACGTGTCTCCAGCTAACACAGTCATCAAAGCTTGTAACTCGGTGAGTTTTGAACCTAGACACTTGAAATATTTGGAGCATCCATGATATTTTTTGCTCTAAATTTGGAGATATCAAGCAACTTTCTAGCTATAGCCATTCCTGAGATCCACATGTGTTAGCTGGAGAAATGGCTTCCCAGCAAACACGTTGTTATAGTCTTCTAACTCAAAGAGTTTTCGAGCTAGAGACTTGATTTTTTTTATGCCGGGTGCTCTAATTATGCTCTAAAATTTGGCGTTTACTATATAGCTCTATCGTTAGCCGTTTGCCCACACTGAATGAGGAAGCTGTGGAGCCGCTCTCCAGCTAACACACCTATAAAGTCTCATAGAGTCGTTGTTTTTTTTGCTGCTAAATTTTCCTTCAAATCAATGATTGCTCCAATTATGCTTTAAATGTTGGCGTTTTCAGAATTCGCAATTTCCATATGAGGAAGCTGGAGAAATGCACATCATTAACAGCGTACGCATACCCCTTATCAAGCCTTGTAATATCATAAGGAAAATGTTAATAGGGGCGCAGTGAGTTCGCATTGAGCCTCCGCCTAGCACGAACGGAGCTATAAGAGGAGCGACTACTGGCCTACTGCATCATGCGCAGCTCAGTTGGTTTTTGAGCCGCATTCTGTCAGCTTACGGCGTATATATGGCTAATAATAACGGCACTTCTTTTTGTGGCCCGCAAAATGATCAAATTTACCGAAATTTGGTATGGCATTTCAGTAACGGACGGTTAGATCCGGCCTTTAAACGCAGTCTTTGACAGCGTATGTAAGCAGTATTTAGAAAGAAAGAAGAAAGAAAGAAAAGCATTGGTGTTGGTAAGAGGTAAACATCACTTGCTACAAAACATCACCTTACTCACGCAGTAAGGACTTTATTTGTACGACACAAAAACAGGGACTCACTCTCAATCGATCAACAAGCCATCTGTTGGAAAAATGTTAGCAGTGTATTTTAGAATCATGTAACTCATTTGACTGCTCCTACAACTGCTATTGATGCTACTTGTGTTGTTAATTATTAGGAAGGTATACAATCCTGTAGTTATTAATTATGCCTTACCATGCATCTTGCACCGCTGTCCGTTTCTGCTGTTTTCACTACTTTCCATCCTAAGGTTGACATGGGAAAAATAACTGTCAGCGATAAGGCCGCCCATTGTTATTTATTTAGCTACGCTTAATTACTGTGTTGTATCCTTTAATACAATAAAGTGTTATCTACCCATCTTGTTTTTAGGTATGAGCTTTGCCACTTTCCGCTCTGCTCATCGCTCAGTTTATAACGAGTACGTGTCTTACCGACTATGAGTAATGAAAGCGCACCGATAAGCATGTTATTAGAAGGTAGCATGTGTAATGGAGCAACTTGAGCGCTATCGTATGAAGCCACTTCTCATCAAAACCCTTTTTTGTGCGCGATACCTAATCATAACGACGTTCATGCGAGAATGCTTTTGTTTATAAACGGTTTTATTTTTGGTAACTTTACTCAAAGCGCTTGCTTCCGTCTAAAATGTTTAAATGTGAGAACGGGAAGATACCGGACGGTTTTCAACGTTTTAACTAACTTCATTTGGGAAAAATGAGAATATTATCTGATTGAATTCATCCACTTATTTTTGGCAAAAAATATCACTATTTTACAAAGCAACTTACAATTACTATTAATACTAACAAGAATTAAAAAAAAAGTACAAAATACCTTTGAAACAGTTAACAAAGGAGGAAAGAAAACTTATTTTTGTCCCAAATATAAAGATAAGTAAAAATAAATAACATTAATAGCTAGCTATAGCTTCTATAATCATAGGTTTTTCAAATATTTTTAATAGAAAATAAGTTTGTAAGCCAAGTATCAACCTATTACAGCGTTTCATGGATATAATATATGAATCCTTATTTTTTGATATTATTAAATCATCTAAATAAAAATACAAATGAATTGATTTGTACGACACACCCTGAACAACAAGGTAATCTGGTTTTACTTTTCACTCAATTTCCACCAAAAATCAATTCGTTATTTTCATTTAATCGCGTCAAGTCACTGAGTTGAAGATGTCAGGGAAATTATGATAATTAATTATAATAATGGTACTCCCAACTTCATAAGTTGTCAACATGATATATATTCTCGAAACTTCGAAACACTTCTTAGCTTCGATGAAACGTTTGCTTGAACTAAAGCCAATGTTAAACGCTGTAACCTCTTGACTCACTGAATTGTAAAAACTTTACACAAACACACGTGTTTATTTTATATAAATTTGTTTCAGAGCATTGAAAAAACAGAAGGCCAACCAAAAGCTCTGCCTGGCTTTGTCTCTGGCTCTGGCTTTGAGTATGTGTAAGTGTTGACTAAATAAATCCTACGTCGAAACGTCACACTCATTCACATTGGTGAGCACACACACAGACTCAGAGCCAGAGACAGAGCCAGACAGAGCTCGTGGTAGACCTACGGGCATACTGCAGGTTGCAGGCCATTGCCATATAAGGCAGTGCTCTGATTATCCGGTTTTACTGATGTTACATTAAAATACAAGATAAGAATATCAGTAAAAGCGAATAAACAGCACTGCCTTGCATGCCACTGGTCTTTTTTTATACAACTAGCTGATGGAGCAAGCATATGGCCTATGGCCTGATATTAAGTGTAATTGTGTTTACATTGCCTGTGTAGTTGTGCATTGCCTTGTAGGTCACGCACGTCAGGAACGTGCCCTACGAACCACTTCCTTGTCTCCATCAACATGAGGTATACAGATGTTCAGCCTCACGAGCCAGTAATTTCACCGGCACCCACACTTTTCAAACCAAAACCCAGCAATGCTGCTTCACGGCCCACAGTTTTACAAAAGAAATAATCTTAACCTAGGCCCTTTTTAGATGGCATTTTGTAGGTCCTATCTCAGCAAATCTCACCAGAAAAAACAAGCTACATTCTCCGTTTGAACCCTCAGCGGGAATAAAAAGGAATGAGACATAGTAAGGTCCAATATAATGCCACTCCCAATGGTGTAAAATACTGATAGAGTTTCCAACTGTTGACCAGAACAAGTTATGGACCTGTTATTCTTTAGGGAACGATTTTCTTTACTGTTATAAGATGAGAAAACTATTTCGAGTTACAAAAGTAGTATAATTGAGAGGAATTCTGGGGGAAGCAATTTTTAAAGGGATCGGCTACCATATCGGATACCATAAGAAGCTACGCTAAACTAAAAACACATGATGCTATTTTCTGCTTCAGTTGTCCACCTTTTTTTACCTGCAGTACCTCAGGCACAGACTTAAGAAGAAACCGTATTTCTTTTGTATAAAGCCTCTCAAAGTATACAGGGTGTAATCGTTAAGTGTGCACAGGCGATTATTCCGTAACTATTGCAGATATCAAAAAACTTTAAACTGATATCGAAAGTACTTTACCTAATGAGTAAAATGACATTAATAACTTTTTAAAAATAAAACGAGAAATATCCAAAAAAATTACATTAATCACTCCCATACATTTAGTATGAGATAGTAGAAAGGTTTTAGTTTCCTTATTTTAAGTGGAATAGTACCTACTCATTTTACCCTTGTCATTTTATAATTATGTACGATATGAAGGTATTAATGAATTTCAAGTAGATACACGTGTAGATTAATTATCTTACCACTTCAAATTTATAATAAACCTTGTTTCATGTACTGATTTGAACTAGCTGAAAATCAACATACTAAATAAAAACAAAAAGAAAGATACTCTTTGGTGTTCGTTCTAAATTCAAATTCTTTATCGCGGGTTCTCGTTCCCGCCAATTTATTGTATTTTTCAATTTGCGTTAATAATCGCTGAGAGAGTACACAGCCTAGAAGAGTTACAGAATCGTGTACGTCGTGCAATTGCTTTAATTACTCCGCAAATGTTAAGGAAAGTTCATTTAGAAACTGTAAATAGAGCTCGTCATTGTATTGCACAAGGAGGACGTCACTTCGAACATATGCTTTGAACACAAAATTTTGTACTTACTAAGAAATAAAATGTATGGGAGTGATTAATGTAATTTTTTTGGATATTTCTCGTATTATTTTTAAAAAGTTATTAATGTCATTTTACTCATTAGGTAAAGTACTTTCGATATCAGTTTAAAGTTTTTTGATATCTGCAATAGTTACGGAATAATCGCCTGTGCACACTTAACGATTACACCCTGTATATGTTTCAATGTATACAGCCTTCTGAATAACCTACTTGGCAATATAATGAAGACCCGAAGGACCAACGATTCTGGATTACTATATGTTACATATTGTTACGTATGGGTAGAACCTTAGAGATGTATCAGGAAATACAAAGGTCTTTTGAGGGTATCATTTAAGTGTTATCGTATTCATACAAGATTTATTAAAATAAAAATACTTACACTTCATACATTCGATTTTAATTAGGTTAGAGCTGCCAAAGGTTTCAGACAGGTTTTTAGTATGTATTTGTAGGTCAACCTTTGATTACTTACACTTCAATGAAAGCCTGTTCATAAAAAAATAAACTTACTTTCTGCAACTGACTTTCCCTGTAGGCAAAACGTCACATGCACACAGTTTAATACACTGGTGAGCACTCACACAGACTCAAAACCAGAGCCCGAGACAGAGCCAGACAGAGCTTGTAGTAGGCCTACTGGTGTAACGGTTATGACATCTACCTAACACGCAGAAGACTCGATCCCGGTCGGAAACACTTTTTGCTAGGGTTTTGAACTAACTGCAAGCACTTTTTGTAACGAATTTGTTTTACTTATGCTATAATAATATGTTAGCATTATAGTTATCATACTTTTGTTAGTGTCATACGTTTTCTGTCCGTCTATAAATATAATAGACTGAACGATAGACAGATACTCGCCATATGGTTGTTCGTACTTCTTCTCAGAAAATAGAAACATTGTGATAAGATAATAAACCAGCGGACACCTTAGTTACCGTAAGTGCCGCGTGTTTTTTCCGACAAACCGTAGAAATTGCGCATTTTATCGGTTTGGCAGATGAAACTTATTTTCAGTAGGACCATTAACCTTGATCAAAGAAGGGCAAAAGTCGTGTGGACGTCGACAAAGTGGGGGAAGTATACTTCCCCGATGTCGTTGCTTGGTAATAGGGTTATTTTGTTGCATTCCCTTGCGGAACAATGGTTAGGGATGTGTTTGGACTGTACTTCTCGATAGTGAACGAAACAATGAATCGATACAAGAATGCTTTCGTTCGGCATTAGATCTGGATAATTAATCGGATAGGAGAATTTGCTGATTCGGAGATGCAACCTGATAGTTTGACGGTTTCTTCTATAACCAAAAAAACACGACGTAAAACTAGTTAAAATCTAGTAAATTGAATGTCAATCACGTTTTGATGTTATGAATGAATGATTTTTTTTTTTGAAAAAACACAAAACTAAAATATAAACAGAGTATAGGTACCTATAAGGATACGCATCAGACTATACACTGCTAGCTCTTATGTCCTTGCAGTAAGAGTAATTTTTCTTTGTTTTTAGGTAACTTGAGCTGTATCCCACTGTACAAGAGTTTATTCAATTTAAGAACATGTATCGGTTTAAAAGATTTACATGGAATTTGATCAATAGTGGAAAATACTGTATACACGTAACAAATTATGAAAGTTTAAGTATATAAGAAACTATTTGCCTCATACCATAGGCGGTCTTATCGCTAAATAGCGATCTCTACCTGACATCTATATATTTTTATGGTTACATCTTCCCAACTCCATGGATCAATAGCTACTGAGACTTTCCTATAAACCTCGAACAAAGCTCAACGAGGAAAAAATAAGAAAAAAACACTTTCATTACCATACTTACGCCACTCCTACGCAAGTTACCCATCGTTTGATTTACTTTATACTCCCACGTTTCTTTAATTAAGTTCTTAGATTTCCAAACTACGAAAAAGGATCGTATCATAGAACCAGTTTATTATTAACATTGTTACGTATAATATAGACAAAAGTGGTTAAAATGTACTCGTAAAGCCGAAAGGAGGTTAAATGGGGCCTTCTAACGAGTCCATACACAATATTTTGACTGGCCTCTAGCTCAGTTGGTAGTAGCTCTGCCTCCTGCGCCGTAGGTCGTGGGTTCGATCCCCACCGAGAACAAATATTTGTGTGGTGAACATAAATGTTTGTTCTCTGTCTGGGTATTGTATTGTATTCTTAGCATGTATTTACAAAAAAAAACATATTCAAGTATTATATCAGCTATCTGGTTCCCAAAGTACAAGCTCTGCTTAGTTTGGGGCTAGATAGTGTTGTGTGGATTGTCTATAATATTTATTTTATTTATTTATTTATTATTTAAGAACCGTAATAGTAACGCTGTATAACATACCCCAAAAAAAAGCATTTATGAATCAAAAATATAAAAACTATTAAAGTAGACAATAATTAGGTGCAATAAGTACGTAGGCCTTTCTGTTAAATAATCTGGTTCCCTGACAGTTTACTAGGGTTACTAGAGGACTTGGGTAGGGTTAAAAAAATTTGGCTTTGATCATTGTTACGGGGTATTTTGTAACACGTATACAATATTATATTTCACTACCCCTGTGGCTGGTCCACGATGATTCCAAACGATAAAATATAAATAAAAGGGTTGGACGTTAATGCTTTGGTCGTCAGTAGGCCAAAGCTGTAGGAGGTTAGTACTTTGCGTGGCCCTTCCGGATCTCTCATAAAATAAGGCTTTCCATCACCGAGGAAATCGTTTTAGGTGTTTACTTACAGAGTGATACGAACCTCTTTGTTGTGTTTTCAAAGGAATCTTCCCATTCATTTTTGCTATTATAATTTGATACATTTTCATCAGAACATCAATGGGGCGGTTGAGCTTGATATCCATTAAGCGTAAGCTTGGTGTAAAAAGGTGTTACCCAAGATTCTCGTACTTTTATATTTTAAAAAAAATTCTAACACTTTGTATAATCATACTAATATTATAAATGTGAAAGTTTGTAAGGATAGATGTTTGTTACTCAATAACTCTAAAACGACAGAACGGATTTGGATGAAATTTGGCACAGATATAGATTATGGTCTGGAATAGAATATAGGCACATACTTTTAATCCCGAAAAACTAACGGGACTGGGGCGAAACGGGAACGGGGCGAGCGAAGACGCGAGCGGCCACTAGTACTATATATTTTTGACTTTGTATCTGATTCATGATGATAATATCTTTATGATTTACTGGGTAAACTTTACAGCAATTAGTTTTGTAGGCCTACCACAAGCTCTGTCTGGCTCTGTCTCTGGCTCTGCTTTTGAGTCTGTGTGAGTGGCCATCAATGTATTATACTGTGCGTGTGTCGTTTCGACAGAGCTTGTGATAAGCCTACTGATTATAGTCGCACGATCCCAAAATCGATTGCGAAATAGGAACCTCACCACTTCAAAACTTTGGTCCAGCACCACCTTGATTACCTTCACGAGTTTGTATTAAGCTAGATGGAGTCATCTGTGTTGCTTTGACAAAGTTTTACGTTTGTAGTTTTGGCCACAGTCACAATACCTACACTGGGACTGCAATTTGAACTCGAAACAGGAAAACTAATGGAGGCTAATGGAGCATCGTATATTTGTTTGCGTTCCTCACGTTACTTGACGATGGTTTTCCGCCACGAAGGGTTTTTGATATGATAAATCCTAGAGTAGATTAGACTGGCCTTTCAGCTCAGTTGGTATAGTAGCTCAGCCTTCTGAGCCGTAGGTCGTGGGTTTGATCCCCACCCGAAAAAATATATGTATGGTAAACACAGACGTTTGTTTTCTGTCTGGGTGTTATATTGTATTCTAAGTATGTATTTACTAAAAGATATTTATGTAAGTGTTATATCAGCTATCTGGTTCCCAAAGTAGGTACAAGCTCTGCTTACAAGATTTGCTAGATAGTGTTGTATATCCATACAACACTATCTAGCCCCAAAGTAAGCAGAGCTATAATGTTTATTTATTATTATTAAATATTGTTTTCGTTGTAGCACGTGTCTCTCTCTTTAAAGATTAGTCCATTGACTTTCCTATACAGGTGAGTTTTCCGAAAAAAAGAGCATAGCTGAAAACCAAAACGAGGGACTGGCCCCTAAGCTCAGTTGGTAGTAGAGCTATCTCCTTCTTCCTGCTCTTATACCACTTTATGTGGAGTCGGCACAACATGTATTCCTCCTCCATTCCCCTCTGTCAGCCGTTATCTCTGCATTCACTCCTCTCTTATCCATGTCATCTTTCACACAGCTCATCCATGTTTTTCTTAGTCTACCTCTGCTCACATATCCATCCACATCCATCATTACTTTCCTAGTCACATGACTTTCATCCCTCCTCTTGACATGCCCATACCACGCCAGCCTATTGCTATTGCAGCCTAGTTGATAGTAGAGCCTATTCCATCTAAAATCCTGACACAGGCACTATAGCGTCCCGTAAGTAAGGCTTGAGTAATCATCAGTTGCCCCTGACACAATATAAATCATCTAAAATAGATGCAAAGGCCTGTTTACTTTACATAGTTGCATACTTCCTAACAAACAAAGATAACCCCGCAATATCACAAACGATATGATATCGCACCCAAGCATTCACAAAATAATTAATTTCGGGACAACCCACACAACACTATCTATAGCTCCAAATTAAGAGCGGGTCGTGCGAAAATGTGAGATTTAAAAAAAAAATTCATAACTATATAACTAAGTGACATTTTAAAAATCGCAAAAGGACTAATTGTAGACTATACATTTGAGATTAATTCGAATTTAAGTGTGTTAAAAAAATATACTATTTAACATGACATTCTATTTAACGCTAATGAAAATCGTATGTCAGCGTTAAATAGAATGTCATGTGAAATAGTATATTTTTTTAGTTATGATTTTTTTTTTAAATCTCAAATTTTCGCACGATGCGCTCTTAAGCAGAGCTTGCACTATGGGAACCAGATAACTAATATGATACTAATAATCACTTAAATACTTAGATTAACACCCATTTGATGTTATTTTTGTGTTTAATCTTTTTTAATGGGCAAATTACGTACGTCACGAGTTAATTAAGAAGAAAGATATAACGGTTAAGGTCTTAGATTTTTAAAAATTCCCAGACAGAGAACAATTTTGCTAGTTAGACTTGCTGCTCATGAGACCTTTTGCTCTGTCGGACATTAAGCTACTTAGACCTTCTAATCAGCCGGTCTATACAGGGTGGCTCAAAAGTCGTGGATCAAACGAAACTAGGGGTTAGATGGGGTCATCAGCGGCAAAAAAATGTTCTACGAGTAGTCTTTAAGATCAACCCCTGCAGAGTTATAATTTATTTTGTGTTTTATGAGAAAATTGCCTTTTTTTAACTAATTCTTATTAAAATTCAAAAAAATCTACATCCTGTATTTTTTTTATTATTTTCACCATATTGGTACTGATGAGTCCTTGCGTTAGACATGCTATTTATGGTTGTTTATTGGGTGTGTTGAAGATAATATTAAGTTTTACGATTTTCTTTTTTCTCAAATCATAACTTTTTATTTACTTCGGACCCCACTGTGAAAAAAAAATACTCTACCGAAAAGTGACCCTGTATTACAAGTTTTGGCGCATTTAATAGGGATCCTGAAAAGGTATTACACATGGCCATGAGTGGCTCAAACTTTTTCTAGGACAAAAAAACAAAACAACGATTGTGAATTAATTGTTTTAATTTTACATTAAATGCTCAAAATTCCTGCCTCTGACCATAATACATACTCTGCAACGTCTAATAAAATTCCTACGTAACCTACGGAATGCACCTCTGTTGTTAACTACTTGTACCCTAGCAAATTCGAGCTTTTGTCGTAGTTCTTGTTCGCTATTGTTCTCTCCTTGGTAAACTATTTCTTTAAAATAGCCCCAAAGAAAAAAATCTATTGGATTTAAATCGGGCGATCGGGGTGGCCATGCAATATGTCCGCCTCGACCAATCCACCGGTTGGGGAAGCGCTCGTTCAAATGATCTCTAACTGCTCGAGCGTAGTGAGGCGGAGCGCCATCATGTTGCAGCCACATTTCTGCTATTCTTTCTTCTGGAACTTCAGCTTCGTCAAGAATATGGTTTAAATTATTTTGCAAAAAATTTAAATACTGAGCACCATTCAGCCTTGCTGGCATTTCATGCAGCACCAACTGCTCGCCAATTATACCAGCCCACATGTTAATACCAAACAGATGCTGGAATCGATCATTTCTTATGATATGGGGGTTCACTCTGGAGTAATAATGTAGATTGTGGATATTGAATACTCCCATTCTTCTAAAAGTTGACTCATCCGTCCATAAAACCTTGTTGAAGAACTGCGGATCCTCTCTGTGGTATCTTAGCATCTCTCTGCAAAATCGCACTCTAGGTTCATAGTCACCGGGCAGCAAAGCTTGCACCCTTTGCACGTGGTAGGCGTGATATTTGTTTCTGTTAATGACACGTTGCACCGTCGATCTTGGAATCCCGAGATTACAGGATATTTTGCGTTGACTTATACTAGGATCCAATCTTAATTCTCTCAGCACTTCATCTTCATTTTCAAATTGCACCACTGGTCTTCCTCCTCTCGGAGCATGCTGACCGGGTAAGACTCCCTCCATGTACGAATTATGTACGCGCATAAAGACCCTGTAGTCCGGAAAACGATCACGGTTAGGGTAGCGTTGACGATATTCCCTGGCAGCAGCCCGGGCATTACCGTCGCAAAAGCCATACAGGTAATGCATTTCTGCATACTCCCGTTGGGTGTATTCTCTCCTCGCAGCAGCCATCTGTCCACTTTTGTAGCCAATCCAAACCGGCCTTTTATTGACAAAGGATTAAATAGTTAGTTTATAAGAGAGGCAGAGAGTCTTTTTCATTAATTGTATTACTTTTTTTTTTGTAAAAGAGCGGCAAAAAGTCCTTGTCATTATTCGTTTTTTTTTTTTTATAATAGAAAGCTAAGCATTTGGCTGCCATCACACCTGATAGAAAGTAAAGATGCAGCCTAAGATGGAGCATCAGTCTGGATGGTGGATGGAGTTCCAGTTTATTTCTAAATAAGCCTAACCGCGTTTTATGGTTGGGTTAACTTTGGCCTTGCTACGAATAATCGTTTTTGAAAGATATCAAAGCCACGCATAGCCATGTGTAATACCTTTTCAGAATCCCTATTAAATGCGCCAAAACTTGTAATACAGGGTCACTTTTCAGTAGAGTATTTTTTTTTCACAGTGGGGTACGAATTAAATGAAAAGTTATGATTTGAGAAAAAAGCAAATCGTACAACTTAATATTATCTTCAACACACCCAATAAACAACCATAAATAGCATGTCTAACGCAAGGGCTCATCAATACCAATCTAGTGAAAATAATAAAAAAAATACAGGATGTAGATTTTTTCGAATTTTAATAAAAATTAGTTAAAAAAAGTCAATTTTCTCATAAAACACAAAATAAATTATAACTCTGCAGGAGTTGACCTTAAGGACCACCCGTAGAACAACTTTTTGCCGCTGATGTCCCCATCTAACCCCTAGTTGCGTTTGATCCACGACTTTTGGGCCACCCTGTATACTCTTGAACGCGATTCCGATCTGAATCTTAGGTTTTGACGGAATTTTGACAGAAATCCGATGGGTTTTTTGTCAGAATTGCGTCAAAACATAAAATTGGGATTCAATCAGCGTTCAAGAGTAGACCGGCAGGAGGCCAAATATCTATGTTCATCAAACAAATACTATTTTATCTCGATGAGGATCAAACCCACGACCTACGGCGTATTAGAAGCTACTACCAACAAAGCTGAAAGGCCAGTCAGATATTTAAAATATTAACATAAACTTAACTCTGTAAAACAATTACCTAAACTTCATTGTCTCGACGTCTAGGAATCCAACAGTATCGTAGATGTACAGAGCAATAAAGAATGGCAATAAAAAATAAATTGTCCTTTCTATGTTGCGAGGGTTTAAAGCCAAATTTCAGCTATCATTAGACAGAATCTCATTTGGGAAAGTCGTGATTTCGTAAAACAGCGACTACTTTAAGAGTAGAAGTCATGTAGCGTTAGCAGTTTTATCGATTATAGATAGAGACTTTTCATTATTTAAAGTTTTAAAAACATCGTCAATTTTCTTATTTGATAATCTTTTAATACCCATGTTGGTCAAATTGGTAAATGCATGTGACATAACAATAACAAACACAGTCAACTATTGTGTTGGTTTTTATTGTCTAAATAGCTATAGCTTAAGTATTTGAGTCCTAGATAAACAATTCCGTAGATAGATTTACTTTTACTCCGTTGCAATTTTGCTCTGATGTCTTAGTAGTCGAAAGTAGTATATTTCGCTTCCGGTGCACTGAAAAATTAAGTTTTACCTTCACGCGCTGTTAAATGAAATTATGCCATATAAGCTTAGTTATAACGTGTTAGTCTACACCTAGTGTCTAGGTCCAATATCTGAGGCACTGGGCTTCTAGACAAACCATACTTGACGTGACGTAGGAACTCGCCAGAATCTAAGTTATCACGCCACGTATTTTCACATAGTGTGACGTGCCCTTTGGTAAAATAAATTTAGACGTCATATTTATAATTTAAGAAGGTTCATATGTCTAATTTTAGTTTGTAGCTCCCAAGGATGTTTCACGCCTCATTACTGAGTTATCGATCTATTAAAATTATGTTATACCTTCCTTACACGATGGAAAATGCCTTTTTCAAAGCGGGCTGTCAGGTTTATTATATTAATGGTATCCCGTCACAATCTATTTGGTGGTACACGCCTCCCGAATGAGAAAGGTTTATCGCTCGGACCATTGTTGAATATGGTTCGTTCGTTGTGTCAATGCTTCTTTCAGCATTGAAAAGAGCTTTTTTGGGGCTATAAATTAGTCCGTCAAAGGTCTTATCTTTGTAAGTTATGTTAGGTAAAAAGATGGCTTCGTTTTGTAATTTTTTAAATGTAGGTTTACTTTTTCATAAATAATTATAGGTCCGTTAGAAATAGAAAACGTATATTTATGTATTTGCAGACACTTAGCAATTTAAGATACACATATTATATTAGACGAAATACAAAATATGGTTGATGCTTTTTGATGCTAGTGTTCTAGAAGTATAATTTAAACATTTTACGCAACGAAAAAAGTAGCATACACAATACTCCACAGGCTAAGCTGAGAGCTCAGACAGAGTTACTTGTTCGTGATCTTCCCTTCATTACATCTGAACTTTGCACATACAATTATCTCCCAGAGCCATTCTTGGGGTTTTACTTCGCACGGTGGGAGTTTTCTTTGTAATTCTCGCAGTCAAAATGCGCGAGTGAAGCTTAGTACTGAAGTGCTTTTAATTTAAAAACTCTACCACGCACAGTCACCTACAATAATATACTTCAACTTTTTTTATTAACCACTTGAGCCTCGTGTAGGCAAATTCGCTTAAGAATGTTCTTCCGTAGTGTAATATTAAAATTGTGGCCTTGACAAAACGTGTTTGAGCTTACTAGAATCTATATAAATTTACAATAACTAGTTTCTATTGAAAAACCCGCAATTGTGACGGTATGGTATTCTCAGAATGGCAATCAGTCTTGAAGGCGCCTGATACTATCGATTTAACATTGCTATAGTTGTTCTTGAACACATTTTAGTTTGATTTGTCAAACTAAAACCATAGTCTTACGGAAAACTAAAAACGGTGATTAACCTGCTGATGTAGACTGTACTTGAGCAGTACTTGTTGTGGAGTAGCACGATTTATTTTTTTAAATCCGTGGCAGTGAGCGGGTTAAAAGCGTGGCATTGGTGGAAATAAGCCATACGTTCTACTCAACTAAATTTTCTAAAACAATTTGCTATTTTTTTATTCCCAAACCTAAACTTTATCATAGATTGTTTCTTATCAGTAAAATCTATAACAAATAGAGAAGTTGAAACGGTTTTAAATATGTCTCATTTAAAATCTTAAAAAATGTAGCAACAGAATCTATAACAATTAGAGATGCTAAAACAGTTTTTAATGTCTGATTTAAAACCTAAAAATATGTTACTAGATCACCGACAAATATCTAGGCAAGCCCCTGAGAATAGTAGAATTTTAAACCCAAATTTGGGTCTTGGTTGATTTGGGATGGGCTGGCTACGACCTTGTTCGTCACCCTGACACCATTGAGCCCAGCGAGAAACAAAACAACAGATTTAAACAACAATTAGTTCAAACAACAATTAGTTATAAGAAAGATAAATTAACTATTGTAACGTGGGTTAATAAGGAAGAGAACGTTATACTAAATTATTCTCTCAACCCCAGTTTTTGTTAAGCCTTTCCCACTGAAAGCCATATCTGTAGGCCTACCATGAATTCTGTCTGGCTCTGTGTCGGGCTCTGGTTTTGAGTATGTGTGAGTGCTCACCAGTGTATTATACTGTGTGTGTGACGTTTCGACGTAGGGTTTATTTGGTCAGCACTGACACAGACTCAAAAGCAGAGCCAGACACAGAGCCAGACAGAGCTCATGGTAGGATTACTGGTTCCCATCGTACAAGCTCGGCTTAATTTGGGGCTAGATAGAGTTGTGTGGATTGTCCACAATATTTATTTATTTAAGTTTAATAAAAGATCGAAATGTTAACTTAATATACAAAGGTGTACTTGCAAGTGTACCTCTCTTTACAGAGTCACAACACAACTTCTTATAAAACTCTGCACGTCTGACCTTTTATATTTCTCGCTGAAAAGTTCGTCCTCTACTACAATGTTTCAGGAGTTTTGACAGATAATTTCATTTGTTAAAGAATTCCCGACTTTTGATGTGGCCCAGTGCGCCACATCAAAAGTCGGAAATTCTTGGTACTGATGGATAAACAGCATTAACATGAAAATTATATTCTTTTCATTTGGTTTTTCATGAATTTCGATTGATTTGCAAGAGCACAGCCATAATCTAGGTGAAACTCTCTCTCGAAGGTATCAGTGAAATTCTGTCAAATACTGCGGTCAACTATCCTGATATGGACTGGTCATCGCAGGCGATCTAAATGTACGCGGGGCTTAAAAATACCTACTGTTTGTTGGTAAAGTTTATACCTACTCATTTTTTCATTGGGTTTTTACTTCTTTAGTTTAGCTGTCCAAATATAGTTTAAGTCTCAGGCCCGTATTCAGAAACAGTGCTTGGGTCTGAGTCAAGCCCCAAGCATAGATTTTTTGACAGTTCTCCATTGAAAAATGACAAAAATCTATGCCTGAGGGCTGAGGCTTGACTCAGACTCAAGCACTGTTTCTGAATAGAGGCTTAGAGTAGATACATCACGGCAATAAATATATTATTCCCAATAAAACATCTCTTTGGTAAACAACATCGAATGGACCATCGTATTTTATACACACACATCAACCAAGAGGCGAAATTGTGATATGGTGATTTTATGCAATAGTGTCGGTATTGGACCTCTTTTTTCATTTACTCCTGTAACTCTAACAAAGAATAGGGAGAAAATAATTTGGCATTACGCCAGCCCTGAGCTTGCAAGCCCATATCAATGACTATAAATCTGGCGTGGCACGCACAAAGAAATTTACGTTCGCGTCTTTGGATGAGGTTGAGGAGAGGCAAATTTAGACAGATAAGTATTTAGAAGTACAAAAAACCTATGATTTCAAGTCGATGTCCTGCTTTAGCTCTCTGACAGCTTATAACGTGCAACTCAAAGTTGATTAGCCGATGAAAAATCCAATAATCAGAATTACCACAAAAATAAGTGCCTATTTTCCCTTCTACAAACTGGTTTTTGCGAATGCTTCTGCATCAAAACAGCTTTAAAATACAGCTACAATGGACCACAACACAGAAGTGTGGCCATTCATTACAAACATCATTTCCTGGCTCGGTTAAGCGCCATTGCCTGAAACCGCATTGGCTCAGTAAAAAGCATTAGTGAATCCGAAACGACAATACCGTTCCGCATAACTAGACGATTCCAGCAATCCGGGGTGTAGGGTCCGTAGGGTCCATATTTCTGTACTTGAGCAATGAGCAAATCGAAGACCACACCACTACTGATGGTGGCAAACCATACTGTGCTTAGGTTTCAGTAGGTTTACCAAAAGCTCTGTCTGGCTCTGTCTCTGGCTCCGGTTTTGAGTCTGTGTGAGTGTATATACAGTGCGTGTGACGTTACGACGTAGGATGTATTTAGTCAACACTCACACAGACTCAAAACCAGAGGTAGTGACGGGCCTGACAGAGCTTGTGGCAGGCCTACAGTTTGGTTATCATCATCATCCAAAGCCTGATGTTACCCACTGAAAGGCATTATTGTTTGCTTGTTCGTACTTCCAACCAGGGTCAAATTAAAACATAAATATTTTGACGGTACTAAATGAAAATAGCTGTCACAGAAACTATTCAATTTGAGCATAGTTCTTAGCCTCCAACACAAAATACTAATTAGTGTTCTGCAACTCTTGGTAATGGCTCTTAAGGCTAATCTAACGCCACAAATATGTGGATATTATGTATATACCTCCCTGCTAAGCCGCTTAAAAAGCGGAGAGGAATATTTACCATGTATGCTTTTGCCTTATAAAATAAATTATTTTATGAATAGGAGAACCATTCTCCATTCACAAAATACTTGGAAGCGTAAAGCAAACGGCGTAGGAAACTATATAAATATACCCTTCATGAAAAATTTTATTCATTACTTAGCACGCCTCAAACCACAGAAAAAAAGTAGTGATTTTCATTGTTTTGTTTTCAGTCAGTCACGCAATAGTTGTTTATTTTTCGCTCAAATATAAAAAAAGAGGATATATAACATACATCGGATAGAAATACAATATTTGAGATGATTTGTTACCTTAAAACCTTAAAATAAAGATTATAGTGAAATAGTAGGAGGAGGAGATACCCACGTGCTAGATAAAAGTCCAGTCCATCCCAAAGGTTGTCTGGAAGAAATCGCTTTTAGTGATAAGACCGCCCATTGTATTCCACTCTGATAATAATAATAATAACGTTTATTTCCCATCAAACAAGACATACCTATTTTAATACCTATTTCTAGTACTAATGCCATTTTATTCTGATGTTTTTCTTTATTTCTTTGTTAATTTGATGTGGTGTACAATAAAGTATTTTCTATCTATCTATCTATAAAAGATATATTGAGTTAGCACCTCACGAACGCCCGAACAAAAATAGGATTTATGTACGTTTATACTAACAATAGCAGGCAAACCCTTCTCAGCCTTCCACCGCGAAATAAGGTATGTCGTTTTGTCCAAAAAATATAATGGACTTTAGTAGCCTTTTACGTGACGAGATTTTATTTAAATTTTAGGAGATGGCTATCTACGCCTACGTGCTGATAGCTAAGAACGAGAGCTTGGCTACTTTTAGGATCCAAATAAGGCAGGTATTCATGATTTCCAATTAACATATTTAATTTTATTCTCAATCGATCGTTACCTTTTACAGGATTATATAATTACTAGTACCACCAGCGTCATAGTTATTTTAAAAAATAGAGCAATATATAGCAAAGATTTTTATAATGTCCCAAAAGTCACACAACAATCTATACCATTCCAAATTGGTAGTAGGACATAATTGAGCCACAATAATGCAAACGTCGGAATTTTCACTTAGAGTTACAGTATATTCATGGCCTTATTATGCATGTAAATTGAACAGTGCCAGATCTTAGGATTAGTTTTTGAATCAGTACATAATTTACCCCGTATGGGTGTTGCAATACAGTAGAACGCTTATAATAACAAAATGTTGTCTTAAATAAAATGATTTCGGACTTGCCTCTAGTTTATGGTACTACATATTAGATATTCATAAGAACAAAATCAACTTCGAAACTTCTATATTCTCTTGTATCACAAGGATCACTTTGAAACGTTTTAAAGCTAGGTGAGTCTAATTATCAGTTCCACATAAACAATCCGAGATATTTTTTATTTGTTATCTATGTATTTCTAGATATTCTAGTTACCTGCTTAAAAATCTTTAGGTGTTGAAAGGATTGAGTCAAGTCAAAAGCTTAATTTCCTTTACTGCACCTTATTTTTTCTAAAGCTTCTGCGACTCTTTATTGGAATAATAGCTGTCTAGGACAAAAGTCTATGTAATGTCTATGAAGGCTTAGATAGCCTTAGTTGTCCCTCCCACGGCCGAGCTAAACTTAGTCCAACTATAAATGGTATTCGTAGGCGTTAGGTCTCTTGTGGGAAGTCGGAGCTTCCCACACTTATTAGGCTATACGAAGTTCACTGAAATTCGTGCTTTACTTAGCTCATTCAGTATAAGCGTAATTAAGTTAAATGAATCATTGAATACAATTCAATTATTAAGTTTCGTTTTAATCGGTTCTGCACCGTATTATGAAGCGGCAGACTCTTCCGTGTCATTTGCTCATATAAAAAAAACTACTTTACTGAGACGTGAGAACCTGAAATTCCAAACTGCAATAATGGCGTTTAGTTCCCAACTAACTTGGGCCATTAGACGCTGTTCAGAAGATTATCGCTTCTCTCATTTACGTTTCAACAATGAATTTAATAGTGGAGTAATGGATAACCGATAGTAACGATAATTGATCAATAAATATACCTATATAACATACATATAGGTACACACACCGGTTTCACCTGTGAAACCTAGACTCTTAAAAGGCTTGTGTAAGAGAAGAAGCCAGATAATACACACATGCACATTTTTTTTTTAATGTTTGTTACCGCATAACTTCGTCATTTGTTAACCGATTTGAAATATATTTTTTTATCTGAAAGGTACTGCTTTCATATTTGTCCCATTTTAATTTTATTAAAATCTGTGTTGCCATTTTTTTTTTAATATTTTTTTTAATGTTTGTAACTGCATGCCTCTGTCATTTATGAACCGATTTAGAAAATTATTTTTTTATTTGAAAGATTATTTTTACGTCCAGATTGTCCCAAACAAATTTCATTTAAATCGGTTTAGCCGTTTGGCAATGAAGTCGGTTTCACAAGTTTTTTAAACTTATAATTATTTAGTAAGCAATTACTTAGTTCGGTTTAGTGATAGTCGTTTTCTCCTATCAGTTTTACACGAAAAAAGTAAATCCGTAATTGTCTGTAAGTTATATTATATAAGATACATTATGTAAACCATAAGATCTTTGGATTGTGTTAATAAATAAAATAAAATATCAAGAGTATGTATTTACGATCAATCTACTTCGGAACATAGTTGTAAAATTGAATAGTTTCATCAAAAACCTTTGAAATATATTTTTTTCCATTGTGAATTGCTGACGTGCCCTTTGGGCTCGAACACCTTACAAGGGAAGACTGGCCACCAACCTACTTATTAGATGAATTAGACCAAATAAGCTGTTAGCATGGTATAGGTGCTGGGCAGACCAATTCCATCTAAAATTCTGTCCCAGGCACTAATAAGCGTCCCGCAAGTAGGGCTTGTGTAATCACAACTTGACGCTTTTGTAAATCATCTAAAAAGATGCAAAGGCCTGTTTTATATTACTAAGTAAAAGTTATTTTACTAAGTTTAAGTTTAAGAAAATCGACGATAAAAGTAGTCTATATACAAGTTTAAGTTTTATTACGCGATTATTTAAATTTTCTTGACAAAATCATTGAAAATGTGTCGTTATGTATTATAAGAAATATGTATTATTATTATTATTATTATTATTTATACTTTTTTGTAAAAGTGTACAGATGCAAATTGAAAATTTTGACCGTGTCACTGATTACCCCCATAATCAAGACGTATTCAAAAATCCTTCATAGTCAAAAGATCTAGAGTACAAATTACTGGATATTGTGCCTCAGGATATCTACCGCGTAAAGTTGTCGAGCTTATTTTATATTTTTTACACAAATTTGATATAGCTCAGGCGAGGTGGATATACGAATCCAATTCATACGAAAAGACTTTTAAATAAATAAGATATTTAACTTACCAGTTAATACGTCACCGTCTTCTGATGAATGAAAGTACTTTCACTGAAATTCACATATATTTAACAAATTATATTATCCACAAACACTTTAGTGTCACACAGATCATCTTTACTTAATTATTTTCAATAGTTTAATTGTTTTCTATTTCACTAATCTTCATGTGGAATAAAAAAATATTAAATTGGGGTACAATTTTTTTTTTGTATTTAATGTTAAATTATATTTTCGTTAATTAATCCTTGATGAACCCCGATATTGCAAGTTTTTCGCGGGAAAGCTCGGTTGAGGCAGTTGGTGGGAGTAGGTAACGGCACCCGTGCTTTCCTTCGCCCTACTAGCGTTTGAGCGGGAGAATTCGTTATGCGCACTTCGATGCGCGAACTCATTCAAAAAATCATAGTAGTTTTTTTATTAGTTACGATTTTTTTAATAAGTTTTACTGAAAAAAATATTGTAAGCTCTGCTTCTTTGCAACAAAATTATTTATAGTTATAATTATTGTTACTGAAAATAAGCAATGCACTGGACTTACCATTTTATAGTACCACTAATACTGTTTATTAAGTTTTTTAACTAGTTCTTTTAGGGTGCGAGAGGTCAAGGGTTCGAATCCCGAATGAGCCAAAGTTTTTAGACATTATTATATTATAAGAATTATCAAATGATTTTAAATAATTAAGAAATAAAAAATCAGTATAAATAGCCATAAAGCTTTCAAACTTTTAGCTGGTGCACTTCCTGAAATCTTATTTTTTGCTTATTTTTCCTCGTATTTTCTACTATCTGTGAAAATATTGATTATAATTATGTTCGTTTAAGCTAAGGTATGGTATTTCTAATACACACAGTAGGTGTAAGTTCATTTACTATGGCTCAGTGAACCACGGGGTCTAGCTTTGACCTTTGAGTTATTTTTACCGTTTGACGACGGCTTGTATTTTTTTTAATATTATTGGTTTTCCATAATATTTAGAACTTACCCCCGAATACTGAAACGCAACTCAGATTTAAGCACGTCTCAAACGACGAATATTTGACAGATTTTCATTGAAAACTGTCAAATATTCGTCGTTTGAGACGTGCTTAAATCTGAGTTGCGTTTCAGTATTCGGGGGTTAGAGTACTTTTTTACTGTTAGTAGGTATTTAGGGCCAATTAGGGCATGTTCTTTAAAAAAAATGCTTTATCGACGCTAAGAAAGCAGTACAAGGCATTTAAGATGTAGTATGTGTGGTTGGACGTAGAGATCAACCAATCTTAAACTGCACATCCCACTACTTCAGTCAGTCAAAGTAAATTGTTCTTTATCACTTACATCACAAGGATCAATTTTAAATACTTTGCTGTGAGTCAACTTCAAGTAAACGCGGTGGAGGGGCGTGCATTTTTAGACTGGTTTAACTATACCTCAATATAATGCACTTAGAATAGTGCAATGCACTTAAAATAGTGTCTCTCTCTCTCACTCTGGCTACGCCTAGCCCCCCCTCCCCCCTCTAGCATGGTAGATTAATTTATATATCTACCATGCCAGCTGAAGCTATATATAATTATATTTGCAAGATTTTTTTTCTAAAATTTACAGTAATATTGTACATAAATTTTATTGTAAGTTATACGACTGTGAATTGTTGTTTTTTTAAATTATAAAGACTCAAAAAGAAAAATGTCCCGGATTATGTTTTTGTCCTTTGTCTGTTGTGACCCGGACACTATAATTATATTAATATAATTCTTACCACGTTTTGTTGAAATAATAACGCCTGCGTGTTTTCGACGAGCACGGCGACCAAAACTCCCACACAGGAATAATAAGAAGCAATATTCTATCAGATGCGAACTTTTCCGGGTACCTACATTTCTTTCATTGAATTTATTATTAGGCATATGAGAAATGTCTACTTTTAAGCGAATGAATTAACAAATTATAGGATATCTCTTACCCCCTTGCTCCTTTAATATTTTTTTTATTTGAATTAGGCATACTTATTTCAAATATTATTTTAGTGCACGAAAGAAGCCTCTTTGAGGCGTATTTAAAATCATTTCACTATTCTTGGTTCGAAAAAACGAGTGAAACGATCAGAAAAAGAAGAATTTCAGACATACTCGTATTATGTAATAAGGTTAAACACCTACGGATATTGAGGTCTTACGAGGACTGAAGACTTTCAATGTTGTAATATTTTTTTTATTTTATTAGTTTACATACTAAGTTTATTTAATAAATAATGTAGGTATCCTAATAAGATGACGATCTATATAGCCATAATATGGGCTAATGAGCAATTTTATGCTGCCTAAAATTCTAAATTGTAATTCTAAGAATGTGTTCATAAGCACGTTTCTTATTGTCTCTATTTAATTAGGGGGAGACACTTTGCTGTTGCGTTCTTTATACGTAGCACTAGTTTACACTTACACTACAGTTCACTATTGTATTTACACTACACTAAATGAAAAGGTTTTATCCTCTTGAGCCTTCTCGTTCTCACTAGGTAGGTCCTTGAGGAATGGAGAACATAAAAATAAAAACTGTTTTTAAGTTTTAAATAATTTATATAAACTATTATAAATAAATCGGTAAAGAATAACAACATTTATTTGCCGAATATTGTCATTATATTGGCCGAGTGGAAACAACTTTTGAAATAAAATAAATTCATCGAAGCCAGCTACAAGCTGAATTCAATTTTTTCTAAGAAATCTCATTGCTTCCATTTATAATTAAAAGTAGTTTATATATTATCTATAGTAGAACTTTCAAGAACGATCTTAGCGAGGATCATTGTCATCGCTAAGTGCGTCACGTTACAGAAGGGCAAGTCCCACTTCATTTACAACATTTCGTCTACGAAATGTGGTTTTCGTTTCGCCTATTTGTCTCGCTCTATTGCATGGAAAAAAGATGAGACAGAAAAAATACGTTACGCAGAAACGATCGAAACAAGTTGTTGTCTTATCAATTTTCAATACAACAGAGAGAGAGACACATTCTCACACGAAAACAACATTTGGTAGACAAAAATGTGGTAGCAAAACTGGGACTCGGGGTACAGATGCAAACTTAAGTAGATACCTTACACAATGTTCTACAGTTTCGTGTAAAGCAAAACGTTTGTTGTATAAATATTTTAGTTTAACCATTATTTTACTACAATCTTTTCTTTCTTACTCTTCCTAAAAAATAAGAGGAGATCTAGAGTTGGCAATGTCCAATCAATATTTTTTTATTTGATAAATTACATCACAAAAAAACTGTCAGTTGGTTCTATGTTACGACGTAAACAAACATTGTTACATTCCATTAGAAACAGTAACGAAACATGACAATATTAGATTATACCTAAGTGATATTACTTTAGTCATTTCATTCATCTAGAAATAATATGATTATTATTTCTACGAAACCAAATCAAATCTCATTGAGTTATTTAAATTAACCTATAAGACTAAATGCTACTTTTTGCCAAAACATAACCTACCTACTAAACTAGTTGAACATCAAATCAAACTTCTTTTATTTTAATTCTAAATAACTCATTACAACGGAGTAACCTAGTAAAAATAAGGCCCTATTTAAACGCGCGACTCACGACTTGCATTCCGGTCGATCAACGTTGCTTGGCCAGTCGCAAACATTGAGCTTCACGTTGAATACTGTTCCTTTTAAGCAGCTGAACTGTTTACCTTCTCCGTTTACACAGCGCCAGTACTGAAATAAATAAACCAGTTTTAAATATTGTGACTTAAAATATTAAGACAGTTGACTAAAACATTTTAATGCTGATTTACCATATCACAATGTTTCTTATCCGCTACATAATCTTCTTCAGAGTTGCAGACATGTGAGTTTTCAATTTCATTGTCCTAGAAAAGAAAAAAATATTTAAATTATAGGCAACTCAATCTATTTACGTAGTTTTTTTGTATTATGGAATTGGATTTCTTGTAATTGTTTAACCTTTACCGAATTTTCCTGAAGGCTGTTTCTGTTTGAGTGTTAACTAAATAAAACAACAAAACGTCACACACAGTATAATGCACTGGTGACCAAACACAGACTCAAAACCAGAGCCAGAGACAGAGCCAGACAAAGCTCATAGTAGGCCTACTGCTCTACTGATTCTTTATTATACACTAAAGAGTACCAAATTGAAAAAAAAATCTTTATTACCGTTGGTGGTTCCTCAACATCGGGCTTTTGTGGTTTCGCACTTTCATAGTCATTCTCCGCAATGGTACTGGCAGCAGTAGGCGCCTGCGTTGGTCGCCTTGTTGTAGTCGTGGTCGCCTCCTGTGTCGCGGGCCTGTAGGTCGTAGTAGAGGGAATGGGGGCTCCTTCGGCCGCGTCCGATGGCGTTGACGGCGGGCGCGCCCATTCCGGCTGCAGATAGTATCGACATGAGTAATGGGCCTAGTATTTGTTTCGCGGCGATTTATTACGCATTTCCATAACCGTATCCAGCTTATTTTTTTAGGGCAATTCATTTCAGATTTATTAGGAAAGTTATTTCGTATTGAATGAGTGGGTTCTGGTTCAAGTCCAGTTGGCGAATTTATATTTTAATTTTATTTATTCTCATAGCTACATAAAAACCCAATTTTTGTTTCCATACATATATGCTCATATTTGTTCCGCAAAATAAACTCTAGAATTACCGTTTCGTTACTTTATTTTATGAGTATCTGATTTAGTTAAAAATACTTAGCAAAAAAGTTACCGTTGGAGTAGTGTTGCCAGATTTCGGAGGAGGTACAGTATACGTGCTCATATGCTTATACAGCAATTTAGTCAGTGGGTTCTCTTCTCCACAGAGTCCTTTAAAGTCATCCATATCGATAGCCCAGGTCATGGCTCCGAGGTAACCCTTTTGCTTAATCCAGTTCATCTTTATCTCCACACTCTCGGGGTCTTCGTAGCCAACCCACTGGGTGCCTTTGTAAGCGTATGGGACCTTGCCTTGGGCGTCCCACTTCTTAGTCCATTCTGATTTCTTGCCGTCTACTTCGGTGCAAATCTATAAAAATATATAAATTTTATATGGAGCTATTTTGAATGTTATTGGTGAGGGTGTAATATATCTGCGATAAAGTATAATTGGGGAAATTGCCTGCCTCGTGTAGGAAATATCTGATGTAGTAGATATTAAAAATACCTTATTTATATCGTCAAGGACAATTACCTCGTAATAAGCCCAGAAACCAGTAGCGTTGGTATACGGAGCAGGGTCTCCTCCACCAGCCTCTTTATTGATGTAAGTTCCCAGGCCATAGTTGTTGTTACCAGATGAAAGAGTGAATGAACGCCCGTAGAAAGGAATGCCGACTACCAGCTTGTTGGTGGGGCAGCCTTTATCTTCCCAAAGTTGGAGGCCATCGTTCTGAAAAAACAAGATATGTATGAAAAAATATATAATGCTCTGACAAACTCAATGGGAAGAAGATTATACGACAACTTCTTAGAAAACACATTTTTACAGGTTTTGATTTTTGGTCCGTTAATAATGTTAAGTATTTCCCAACGTCTACCCTCAAGTAATGAAAAAAAGGCACGTGTACAAAGTATTTTTTTATTATGTGAATACTTGAAGGCAAAACGGCTTCACTACGTTGATGAATGTTTCTTTGAACTCATAATAATGTGCACGCTAGCATATTTTCTTGTAACATGAGTTGGGTATGTAAGTTCTTTGAAATACTAATTTCCTCGCACTGCTTATAGCTATCGTAAATTTTATACGTATATGCATACATTGTAGATTCCTGCAACTATACAATATTATCATACTAGTGCCCGCGTGGAATAGCATCTTTGGGTAGCATTTATAATTTGCAGTGGAAAAAATCTGTATTTGCATGCGTGTGGCACAGTCGTCTGCCCTCACGTGTCCTGCCCATACGGGTAAGCAAACTTAGGCATATTTACAACCAACTACACCGTTCCGTACAACACCACGCTCTCCCTTCCCCACACCTTACCACGCCACATTCTTCCCCTCCCCCCACCGTACCACGCTAAACTCTCCCCCCCCTCCCAACACCGTACCACGCCACGCTTCTAGATCTAAATCGGCATTAATTAGAATTAAAATAGGTTCAGTACTATAAACACAGACAGAGTTACAAACGCATTTAAAATATTAAATAAGGATTGATCGAAATGTACCAGTGATTGTGTATTTTTACTTATTACTTACCACATTAAGTTTCTCGTAAGCAAACTGATCATGAGGACGTTTGTATAGTGGCGAGTGCACATCAGCGAATCCACACCAGTTTCCTCGAAGGTCGTAGGACATCACGTGTATCGCATCCAGTGCCCTAGAAATCATTACCATAAGAAGATTAATTGAAGGAAAATGTATTATAACTTTGAAGCGTAGGCTGTGCTGTCATTGAAACTTTTGCTTTTATATTATTGCATTGCATACGTCTGACTAAGTGAAGTGGCACCACACTGGAACTTCACTGCTATTATTTTTGATTTGTAAAAGGATCATATAAAAAAACGGTGGGAACCGAGCCGTAGTTTGTTGCCTGTTCTTCTAGGCTTGGTCGCGTGGAACTGGCACCTAGACTCACCTAGCTCTAGGACTTTTCAAAGTGATTCTTGTAATTCATCTGAATAAAGACTATTTTGATTGATTGATTGATTGGAGACGGTGGAAGACAGTTGGGTAGAAGGGAAAGTCTTTGAGTCTCCCCCTTTATCCAGCAGTTTTCTTTTTATTATTGTGTCACTGATTCTTTCTAACCATGTGTGGTGAAAGGATTTAAAGGGCAGCTTGAGGAGGCTTCTTTCGCCCACTTGATATGTTTTAAACCATGTGTACCTATGTGTTAACGATTTGGTTTCGGACTATTTAGGTTTCACGACATGTCGGTTTCCTCACGATGTTTCCCTTCACCGTTTGAGGGTGCTGGCATAGAGCACATCATTTTTTTGACAGCAGTGGGAGGACATTATAGACTAGTTAAAAAACATCCATACATCTTATATCTACGTCGCAAACAAGTTGTATGCCGATGTCGCATGTCGGTTACTTCTGAATGCGAAATTAGGTAAGTATTGCTAAAAGTTGTAAAGCTTAGTAAAAACACTTTTTAAGATATTTCCAGTTACCTACATTCATAATTTTCATGCAAAAGTAAATGTCTGGTTAACCTATACAATACATGTATGTGCAAAGTAAGTATCTGGTTAACCTATGTACCTATGTCTCTGAACATTGTATACGTGACCCAGGAGGTACGTTTAAAATTCAGTGGGTGATACACACCGTTTTGGTATGTTTTCTTTCACTAAGCATGTGATAAATTCTGATAACCGAGCGCTACTCCCACGACTTCCCCTCATTTAATACAAAGACCGGGCTACATACAAATCCATTTGGTAATAAAAGTGCACAACAGGAAATAAAGCTACATGCTCAGAATAATAATATGTGGATAAGTTAGAAACCTGAAAGGATATCGTAAGCATTTGATGACACTTCAGACTGTCATTAGAAATAGCTAAAGCTGCACTTAAACTTATGTGTCTGATCCCAACCAGCATAAATTAACTTTTTCGATTGGTCTTCTTTTTTCAGCCCTTATCTTATCTTATACCTTTAAACGAGAAAATCTTGTATATATATATATATATATATATTTAGGATCTCGGAAATGGCACCATCGATTTTCATGAAATTTAGTATACAGGGGTTTTCGGGGACGATAAATCGATCTAGCTAGGATTTATTTTTAGAAAATATCGGCGTTCGGAGTTAAGAACAAACAACTTTTTCCTTATATCATTACTCCTAGCGCCATCTGTTGCTCAGAAGCAAAAACTAAGCTCTGTGAGAGCCTGAGAACTCGAGGGTTATGTTTCACAGAGAACGCCATCTATTGTCGAGTTTTGGAACTAAAGGACTACGTAAACACTTTGTAGAGAAGTTCCGGAAGTTCCTATCTCATTGCACTCGTGATTTTTTTTTTAAATAAACAGTTCTTATTTTTTATTATTATGTAGTATGTTAGTAAGATCGAAATATAGAGGTATGATTTCATCATTCATAAGCACGTTATCAAAAAAATACCGAGCGAAGCTCGGTCACTTACTGCTAGTCACACTTTATGTGGGGTCGGTATAACATGTAATCTTCTTCCAGTCCCCTCTATCAGCCGTTATTTCTGTATTCACTTCTTTCTTATCCATGTCATCTTTCACACAATTCGTACATCTTTTCTTTGACCAACATATCCATCCACATTCATGCTCATCACTCTCCTGGCCATAACTTTTTCGATTATTGTTATGATAGCAAATATAACTAAACTATGGTATTTTTGCCAAATAAGAGCAATTTTTATGTGTACCTAGTACCTATCTCGAAATTTTGATGACTTTGTTTCACTCGTGTTGGAAAACTCACATTAGGATTTTCTAGTAGTAGAAGTAGTCTGTCTAAGCAGTAGTAGTAGTAGCAGTAGTTCCAGCCTTTCCAAATTATGAACGAAAACACTCATTTCATAAGTAGGTACCATGCTTCTTTCATCTCTGAGAAAGCAACATTCTTAACTGGTGGCGCCGAAGTAAGGGTTTTATGTTTACGGCTTATAATAAAAACACCGTGCCTATTCGTTTGATTTGTAGTCGTGTAACATATGATTCAATATTACGAAGCCGTAATATACTGCTTGAATTTGCATGGCTACGTTACCAACAACAAAAAAGTACCTTTCGCCTCAAATTATGATGTTCTTTTTAATGTTAAAAATTAACATTGACCAGCAACATTTTAAAAAGAAAATTTAATTCGTTCGGATGTTTTAATTTTTGTACCTAACTCCCGTTTTGTTTCCGCTGTATTTCGTTTTGTTGAAATAATTTATGTTTCCACTTAAAAATTTATACAAACTTACTGGCATAGTTCTGGAACGTGGTAACCCTCCATAAGTCTAAAGCTAGCCATTGGAACCGCAGCTGTAAGCTCCCATCCCTTTCCGGATCTGATGAAGGCGCGCCTCAATTCCTCAACAAAGTAGAGGAATTTGTCCTTGTCAGAGAAGGAACCGCCACGATCAGCTGCTCCTGGGTACTCCCAGTCCAGGTCAAGTCCATCAAAGTCGTATTTGTCGAGAAAACCTAAAAAATAAATTAATTAGAAAGCAACATATTTCGATATGCATAAAAAAAAAATTGTGGACAATTCACACAACACTATCTAGCCCCAAATTAAGCAGAGCTTGTACCATGGGAACCAAATGGCTGATATGATACTTAAATACTTTTTTTTACCATAGCATACAATAATAACACCCAGACAGAGAACAAACATCCATGTTCACCACACAAATATTTGTTCTCGGTGGGGATCGAACCCACGCCCCCCAGCTCAGAGGCAGAGCTACTACCAACTGTGCTGTGATCGCAGTCGGCAGTTTCAGTGTGGTGCCCAAGTAGTTAGTTGCCTTAGTTGCTGTAGTAGCGTGTGCTACTACAGCATTTATTATATTACATATTTTATTTGAAAAATGTGTCCTTTCATCCAAATTGTACATTAATCGTGGTTCGTGGTACTTTATTCTTTCATTATTGGTACTGGATTTAAACACAAATTGTTCGTCTTAGTACAACCTCTTTTAACTTAATTTATAGCAGACAAGTAGTATCCTACTTAATATTATAAACGCGAAAGTTTGTAAGTATGGATCGATGGATGTTCGTGTTGTGACTCTTTCACATAAAAACTACTAAATGGATTTTATTGAAACTTTACAATAATATAGCTTATGCATTAGAATAACACATAAGCTACAATTTATAAAAATATTGTAGCGGAGAACGGATGTAAGGAACGGGAAAAGCCGCAGGCGTCCGCTAGTATAATATAATGGCTATTGAAAACTAATGACTTTGTCTAAATATTACCTGCAAAGTAATAATAACATATTGTCCAACTTAATTTATATAATGCTAGGTCTTGAAGATAGATAGTCTGATAAATTGTAACGGACTGCCGTCAAATAAAGTCATTAGCGTAATGAATTGTTCCCTCGTACTTTTTGACCTACAAAACCTTCAAAAGGAGCTTACCCATTTTTTTTGGCGGATCTATTTGTGAAAGAATTCGTTCAGTGACGATTCTTCATCGTAATAATTATCTTCTGCCGTAATTATACACACACTACGTTATTTGCAATGCTAACTAGGCATGGTGGAGTACTTTCCCGGACGAGCCCTTCAAAAAGACCTCTACTTATATTCATCATCATCATCAGGTCATTTACCCTCATTAAAAAACAATATATGTTTCATCGTTAGATTATATGGAATGGTAACTCGTTATTTTTTATATAGCCGGTCTAGACCTAGAGGATTCGATGAAAGCAAGCAATTTAAACTTGAATTTCATAAAACAAAACTCTTTTTAGGGTTTATCTCGCCTATGTCCTTACACGTTCTTTGTTATCACTTAATTGTTGTTATCACTTATGCTTTTGTATGTGAACTTCACAACTATTATTATTATTTTTTGTTTGTAAAATTATCAAAATGAAAAAACGGTAGGAAACAAGCCGTAGTTTTAACTTTTGAAACTATCATCGTTTTTAACACTATTTATATGAAACCCAACTGTGCCGAAATATCGGAAGTCAACTCAAAATTTTAATCATGTTAAATATCCTGTTATCGTAAACAAAATGTATTGTAAGCATACCATACTGAAAAAGTTATTTAAAATTAAATCATCCAAAGTTGGTGAAACAAAACATATTAATTTCCCAAAATATTTACTCATAGGTATACGAATGCGTGTAGGGTGTAAACTTATCCCATTAAAAATGATTTATTAAAAGGAAATAAGGCAATTATTTGCAGATTCAAAACAAAGCGTTTAAGGGTGGATAAAAATGGCATTTTCGCTTCATTTCAGTCTGTCAATGGACGAGACGTTTTAATTAATTTTGTAATCGAGTTGATATTCAAATTTTTCCGCTTTTTTTACGTAATCTATCATACCTTTCTTGAACATAACGATATACCTATAATCTCTTTCAAATAATCCATTACATTTATTTTTTATCAGAGTCCATCTAAGGAAAACCCGCTTGGCAGAACATTCGCGGTAATCAAAAGAGTTATCTAATGCCTGCATTTCCGGGCTTATTATTCAACTTTATCATAGCTAGATTTAATTCCATAGCGCTATTTCGTCACAAAGTGGGTCACTTTTATCATCTTTCTATTGTCTTGGGTTACTTAGCGTGTAGGAGTTTCAACTAATCTGATGAAAGATATATTGGAAATGTATGATAAATATTATATTGAGGATTAAATAAGAACAAATTTTGGTTGCATGGGGGAGGCCTATTCCAGCAGTGGACTTTTTCAGACTGATGATGATAATAATGATCAGAGAGCACACCAGTTTGTTTAATTTTTTTTATAAATCCAACTTTTTGTTTCATCGTCGTATTATCGAAATTCAAACTGGTGACCAAATTCCCAAGCTTATTTCTGCCTATATGTTTAGGTTAAGTATGTGGGTGCCGGCGAAATTACTGGCACGTTAGGCTGAGCATCTGTTCGCCTCAAGCTAATGGGCTAGAGGTAGTCGTAGGGCACGTTTATGACGTGCTTGACCTACGAGGCATGCTTTGTTATAGGCGATGGTTACCACTTAACCAAACTAACCTTTAACTTAACTTAACTTTGGTAGCTTGTTTCATCAACTAGTTGTAAAAAAATGAGATGCAAAAGTTTATAAGCTTAACAGCACCGGTTGGTATGCATTATTTTATGTTTATTATTATACAGCCGTTTATTTTATGTTTTATTATTATCCAGCCGTTATTTTATGTACTTCACATTCTGTTCTGGGTCTTAGTTTTGAACCGCAACTCCCATGTACCATGACTTAAGTGCTATGTTGGTCTATAACAAGACTATAGGGTGACATTTCCTTAATTTCTCAACTTACCAACTACACTCCGGATAAAGGCCATCCTGGTACTCTTCTGGGCCACCATGTGCGAGTACTTAGTGCCACCCTCGGCCCAGCCACCGACTGCCACCATGAATTTGACGTTAGGGTGTTTAGCACGTAGTGATGTGAAGTTTCTGAATCCACCTTTGTCTACATCCAACTGAAAAACATATAAATTTGTTGGTGAAATGTGTATGAAAGGTGTAGGATAAAGCATTGAGGAATTAACCTAAGATCTGTCGCTTTTTAATATAGATAGATAAGCATTTGACTGCCATCACACCTGATGGAAAGTGAAGATGCAGCCTAAGATGGAGCATGCTTAGCCATAATCTACCTGTTCACTCTTGCCCTCATCATCATCAGCCTAAAAAGCCCACTGCTGGACATAGGCCTCCCCTGCACATTTCCAGGAAGAACAATTCTGAGCTCTTTCCATCCACCGACTTCCCGCGATCTTAACAATGTCGTCTGTCCATCTGGTGGGTGGGCGGCCTACGTTTCGTCTTCCGGTTCGTGGTCGCCTTTATTCTCCTACGGATGTCGGTTCTTCGAGCTACATGACCTGCCCATTGCCACTTCAACTTGCTAATTCTAAGAGCTATAGATAGTGCAATTCACGAAGACGCGCCCCTCGCGGGGTGCGGGGAGTTTGCTCCGAGCGGCAGTCGCGAACCGTAGTCTATTCATTGTAGTGTGCGTGTGCACTCATAGGTAATTAGTGTGTACCGATAACACTCAAACATTGACGGAAGCTTGCACACATATACTATAAACGGTTAGGAGGAATAGTGGGGCGCGCCTTCGTGGATTGCACTATCTATATGTCACTACTCTTGCCTTAAAAATTCCTAAATGGAAACGTTCCGGATATTTTTTTTTATTTTAAACCAATTTATAGGATTAAACCTCTGTTCAACAGTAACTTATCCTATACAGATGTACAAGAAAACAATTCAAACTGCTGCAACCACTCGTAAGCGTAAACAAAATAAATGCAAGGGTGAGCAAACGAAATGCGAAATTTTTGTGCAGCGGCGATAACATGTATGCAATATAGTGGTTCTAAAGGACTTTAACATTTGAAGCATTGAAATTCAAATTCTTTGAATACAATTTCGTCTTTTGTTCTTTGTTCTGAATAAATATAAATTCCACCACAGATCTACGTAATTCTGGGTGGAATTTAATTTTCACTTTTTCAACGGATTTGCAGGTTCCAAACAATTCGATTAAATTAACAGTTTGCTCCTGTTACAGACGAGACTAGGATCTTAATGTTAGAAGATTTGGCCAGCAGTTTCCCTTTGCTTACAGATTTGCTATACCACCAAACCAACTAGGAAGTTTGGTAAGATTTTTCAATTTGTTAAAAAGATCATTAAAAAAACTATGAAACCAAGTGACAGAAGACTTCAAAGATCTACTGCACCCAAGATCCCCAAGATCTACTGTAAGTTTTTTGGTAATTCTTCTAGAATGGTTTTTTTATGATATAGCTGGCAGACGACTGCTCGTCTGCCACAACGCGAAATGACATTTCGCCTTCTTTTTATTATGACCCTCTGCGTATTTTTATATTCTGGTATTTGCTGGTATTAGATGTGCGCCAGGTTTTTGTTTAAGATTATTGCAAATACGATTAATGAATAAATCAATTGAATTGAAAAGTTTATAATATTTTTTCATGACATTTTACTTTTTTAATATTTTGACTTTGTATGTTTTGGCGCTTTGGCGTTAGCTGTTAGCCCAAACTGCTTTGTCTAAATAAATAATAATAATAATCCTTACCTCAGGGTCAATAATGAGCACCTCACTGCTCTTTTCAGTAACACCAATGAAGGAGTAAATGAGATGGGTGCACATATCTACAGGGATGTCTTCGATGCCGTAGCGGCCCACCCCGGGACGGTACACCGCCCAGTTGCTGAAGTAACATACTATGCGCGCTTTGCTGTCAGCTGTAACGAGCAAACGTTTTTTATGATATTATAGCCCGTCATACACGTATGTTATATATTTCTATGACATCACCAACTTATATTAATATTCCATAATATAAATTCCACTTGATATATGCAAAAGTTTGTATGGATGGATGGATGTTTGTTACTCAACAACGCCAGAAAGGCTTAACGGATCTAGATGAAATTTGGTACAAAGATAGATTATAGTCTGGAATAGCACATAGGATATTTATATATAGGACCTTTTATCCCGAAAAAGTAACAGGAACGAGGCGTAACGGGAACGGGGCGAGCGAAGCAAGAGCAAAAACTGAACGAACATACGAGTTGTTAAAGCTTACAAGCCCAAATAGTTACAATTAATAAAAATTGTGTTTGCATTTATCACAAATATTGCAAAAATTCACAAAGACGAATTCTAAAAAGAAATGTGTTTAGGTATAATATCAGCTATCTGGTTCACATTGTACATCTCTGCTTAGTTTGGGACTAGATGGTGTGTGGATTGTCCACAACTTTACTTTATTTAACTAGACACATACAAATCTTCTGATTCCGACAGGTACAATAAGCATAATTTATATCTATGAAAGTCCAGCTAGCCCTGAGTTTTCCATAAAAAATTGTAAAAAAAAGCTCTACATCTATGGATGTAGACCTATTTCTTACTATATTTTTGTAACTATCATACGATCATCAATTTTGATGTTCATTTTATACCCACAGCTGCGTCCAATCTTCTCCGTGACATTACTTATGTCCAGCCTGTCTGGCCCTAAAGTTTGTTTTAGTTCTTCTTACTCAATGATAAATGTTAGGTCTTCTAGAATCGAGATTAGCTTGTAAAAACTTTCATCAAACATCTACGATACACCCATTTATCAAAAGTTTTGATAACTCAGCTTATCGTTTTGAACCCGAAACTTTCTCTCAGTACTATTAAGGGGCTGAATACCGTCAAAAAACAAAATGAAAAGTGTTTTTATTTTTGTTATCATCATCTTCCTCCTCTTATCCCCCCCTAAGTGGGAATATTTTTATATTGTATTGATGCATAGTCCTAAGAGGGCATCACACAGGCGACTCTCCATACAAACGTAGTCCCCTATTTCCTCCCTGGATAAAATATGACCCTCATATGATTTATATGAAATATGAATTGGAGGTGATATTATCAATAAGTTTCTGAAAAAAAGGAAAACATACGAGCACGTATACAGGGTGTCCCATAAGTCAACGTCCAGCCGAAAACGGGTGATGCGCCAAGTCATGACAGTTATCAGAAAAATATAAAAAAAAAAAATTGTTATGTAACTTTCGAGTTACGAGTATTTTCAAAAAACAGGAAAAACTGACACCCTGTGATGATCTTTTAAGTCCTGTGACTACAAATATTAACTTTTCATGAAACTTTTTTCTGCAACGTAAGCATGAATAACCCTTCTGTAAATTACAATTCAAAATTAAGCCATAACTGCCTCAGTGTTTAATGAAATCGTGGAGTTTTGGCCAACATTTCATTTCAGATAATTACATCACCCAACTTTAACCGTCTGTACTGCAAAAAAAATGTACTACACTATCATGGCAAGTAACTTTAAAAAATGGCGCATTTATCCAGGATTCCAAAATAGTATAATACTTGCTAGAGTACTCCTTAGTTTTGGAAATAAAAAAGGTTTTTTCAACTAAACCGGATTTCCAATCAATTTTATTTCATGAGATAAAATGTTTGTACCCTTTAAATCATGGGTTTAAAATGCCTACGCTGCATTTTAAAGTGACTCACAATTCACAGGTACAAGTAAATACCATTTCGACGATGTAAATAAACAGTTAGAGCCACCATCTTGTCGAAAGAGTAATAACCATGGGTGTTCAAGTAATTTGTTAGTTTTAGGTGAAAGTTTGAAATAAAATTCAATAGGATTATTAGATTCATGTAGACTGCACTTCAAGTAATAAATGGAACGCCTCAGAGCGAGGTAACGCCACATGAGTCATGTTTTTTCGTGCATGCAGCCGGCTCCATCGTATTGTTAGACGTTGTCACGTCAATAACCATGTAATAAGACCGGCGAAGGGCGAAGGCAAACTTTAGATTAAAATCACGATTGAATCCTATTATTGAATTTTATTTCAAACTTTCACCTAAAACTAACAAATTACTTGAAAACCCATGGTTATTACTCTTTTGACAAGATGGTGGCTCTAACTGTTTATTTACATCGTCGAAATGGTATTTACTTGTACCTGTGAATTGTGAGTCACTTAAAAACGCAGCGTAGGCATTTTAAACCCATGATTTAAAGGGTACACAAGGATACGCATCAGACTATACACTGCTAGCTCTTATGTCCTTACGGTAAGCGTCATTTTTCTTTGTTTTTAGGTAACTTGAGCTGTATCCCACTGTACAAACATTTTATCTAATGAAATAAAATTGATTGGGAATCCGGTTTAGTTGAAAAAACATTTTTTATTTCCAAAACTAAGGAGTACTCTAGTAAGTATTATACCATTTTGGAATCCTGGATAAATGCGCCAATTTTTAAAGTTACTTGCCATAATAGTGTAGTCCATTTTTTTGCGGTACAGACGGTTAAAGTTGGGTGATGTATTTATCTGAAATGAAATGTTGGCCAAAACTCCACGATTTCATTAAAAACTGAGGCAGTTATGGCTTAATTTTGAATTGTAATTTACAGAAGGGTTATTCATGCTCACGTTGCAGAAAAAAGTTTCATGAAAAGTTAATATTTGTAGTCACAGGACTTAAAAGATCATCACAGGGTGTCAGTTTTTCTTGTTTTTTTTAAATACTCATAACTCGAAAATTACATTACAAATATTTTTTTTTATATTTTTTTGATAGCTGTCATGACTTGGCCTATCGTCCGTTTTCGGCTGGACGTTGACTTATGGGACACCCTGTATAGCAGATCTGGATTTTATGAGAAAAAATGGTTACTCTAGAGGCATTATCCAGGGAGGAAATAGGGGACTATGTTTGTATGTCGAGTCGCCTGTGTGATTCCCTCTTAAATATGCTTAAGTTTTTTGTGTGTGTTGTGCATCTGACTGCGGTAAAGCAAAAATAAAGGTTATGATATAACTTTATACCTCATAGATCGATACAAAAATAGAGCACCACAATGATAATAAAATGCTAGAAGAAGAAAATAACAGCTTATAGCAATTCCTGCAACTGTTCCAATAATGCTGAGTGGTTCCGCGAACGATTGTGGATATAAATAACGTTTTTTATAGTTGCTTAGAAATAAAAAGTTCTTCAATAATTGTAAATTGGCTAAAAAATGCATTGCTGCTTTTGGCTTAGAATATTAAATTAGTAAGCAAGAAAAGAGCTTGGTTACGCCATAAAACGTTTGCATGGTTGTTATTATTATAAATTAGTTACCTATAAAAGTTTTAGTAAACATTAAAATGCTCAAATTGACTATTGTTGTTTTTTTGCGATTTGCTTTTTATATCATCTACCCCTCATTTAATAGGCTTATACACTGCATTTCTAATTTTAAGTAATGTATTAAAATAAATTGAGCATTAAGTACTCTTTGAAGGCACTTAAAATCCTTTCACCACACTGGTTCTGGTTCATTTTTTGATTAGTTCTAACTTCTCAAAAAGTGGCTCGACAAGAAGAAGTAGTACTTACATTGAACAGCGGTAGTGGAGAGTGCCAGGACGGCCAACGTTGCTAGTATAACTCGCATCTTGCACCTGCACTGACAAATAAAATAATATTATAGCCACGGCATCGTAACAACGGGTACTTACGATATTATATCGTAAACATAGAAGTATGATACTGTGCGTTACTTATATCTACAACTTAAATATTGGAACTTCACTGCTATTTTTATTTTTGTTTTATAAAAGGATCATACAAAAAAAACGATTAGAACCAAGCCATAGTTTGTTGCCTCTTTTAGGCTTGCTCGCGTGAAACTAGCACCTAAACTCACCTAGCTATAAGACGTTTTAAAGTGATTCTTGTGATACAACTGAAATAACTGGATAAATAATCAAGCTTTTTCTACATGGTGTGGGTGTGCACGAAAGGAGCCTCGTTGAGGCGCACTTAAAAACCTTTCGCCACACTTGAGTCGAAAGAATCAGTGACACGATAAGAAGAAGAATGGTGTGGGTGATGATTTAATTTTGTTAACCCGATAATATACGAATAAAAACGAAGGCGGACGTGACACGTGATTAAATAGTTTTATAAACCTATTTCGGTGGCACTCCGCACTATAATCATCGTGATTTACTGTTATTAACGTCCCTAGATAATCACCCCATGGGGGTAGAGTTACCAGTTAACGGCCCACGCGAGGGCGGGTTTCAAACTAACGTTAAACTGTCCGTTAAATGAATAATGTACTTTGACTTTGAAGCAAATGAGACGAGTAAGTATAGGTACTACTTCGGCAAAATCTCCTAAAGTGTTTATTGTAACATTTTATTGAAGTGAAGCACTGCTGGTGACTTAAATAATAATTTATTGATATTTTAGTTAATCTCAGGACAATAAAAGATTAATAAACTGACTATCTAGCGTATAAGTTTTTACAGATGGCCCACAAAAACAGATCAAACCAAGCTGAATAACGCCGAAAAAAGTGTCGGATATTCTCACCGGAAAATTAAACCCAGGAATATTTCCCTATCTAAAATATTCATCAGCAACACAATAGGGTGTATTCTTGGAACTCTCTTTTCGAATGCCTATAGAAAAGTTAAAAAAATAGGGTTCGTCGAAACAACTTGTCACAATCATTTTCACTTTCTCCAAACATAATTGATATCTCGAGCATTTTGAAGAAGACTACCATAATTATTCATGGTTGACTACGTACTACGTACCAAAATTACGATTAATAATATCTTAAAAGCTTAATATTTTAACTAGGCGCACACACACACAGCGGAGTCAGAGTAGGCTTATAACGGCATTCGTCATAACGGGACTATGATGTTCTACAAGTGTCACTTCTCTCACATCTCTGTAGCCCTGGTGACCTATTGTACATGTCCTCTATTGTTTATAAACAAATAAGAGTCATCATAATAAGCTTTAGAAAATCTAATGTTGTAAGATCGATTGCATTTGTAATCAAAATAAAGTAATCAGCTTTGAAACTTAGATACTGTTTTTTTGGAGCTTATTGTTTCTCGATCATTGTTTGCTATTGTAAGTACGTCACTCTTTCAAAGTAAGAAAATAAGATCGAAATATTGTTTTTTAACATTGAAGTTATTCCTGATGTTTTCTATTATCAGCAGGCATTTCAATTTGAGTCAAATGAATGGCAATCAATAACGGCCTTCGCCTCATTACCAATCGTCGAAATGAACTTTGAATTTTCGAGAAGTTTAACAATTGCTCCAAGGGGCACGAATATCACATTTAACTTGCGATTTGAGACGATTGAAAATGCCAAATTAATTTTAGATAAGTGTTTAACTAGATAACTAGTGTGATAACTACGTATTTAGTTTATAAAGTCCCGATGGTAATTTTATTTCGACGTAGTTTTCCGCGAAAATTTAAATTTTTGTGTCCCGATTTCCATGAAACTTAAATGAATATAGTACCAGCCAAGGAATAGCCTATTTTCCAATAATATACATATTGTTAACCGGTTTTGGGATAGGACATCCCTAATCGGTCAAGCAGCGTGACACATCTCTAGAGTAAAAGAAGCAGAGGAAGGAGGATGGCGTCGTCGAAGAGTTTTCGTCGTAACAATATGTATAAGTGAATATGGACAGGAAAGCAAACGTCAATAGAAAACGGCAAATACTTATCATGAGGCCATATCAAAACCACAATAAAAAATCATTCAGAAAACCTACGTTCATTTTATATTTTACCTGCATAACATTCATGAATGAAGCTCACGATATCTGCAAAATAGTATTGGATAATGGCGGCGTTCTAAATGTAAATACACTGATGATAGAGTTCATATTTTTGCATTCCTAGATAGATTACAAAATGATGAGTTCAAGGTAGATGCGGGTAACTCACCTATTATTACCACCACATTGTTAAAACTGTGGCAAGTTGCTTGATTATAAAAAATAATACGGTGAAACTGGTTTTTCTTAAATAAACTTGTTTTTTAAATAAAGATCACTATATGGTCCACTCCGTCTGACCCAGCTTATATTTTGCTGATGATCTAATTTAGAATAGAATAGAAAATTATTTATTGCATAACTCAAAACTAACAATGGAAAAACAAGTAACAATAATTAAAAACATAGTAATGTACAATGGGCGGTCTTATCGATAAAGAACGATCTCTTCCAGACAAACTTTGGATATATAGAGAAAAGCGTATAATAAGATCGCTGTCATATTTGACAGCGTTTCAGCTGATCGCCATTGCCATCGCCTAAATGTGTGCAGGCCTTTAGATACGCGATTCATCCCATAGTAAACCCAATAATTGACACAACATTAGTATTAGTCTCCCCGTCTCAAGGAGAAACACAATAACTTGAATCGCGATGGACCACAAAGGAACCGGTCGATGTCGCCGCTTTCCATAATGCAAATATACGCAGATAATATCCTGACTCATCCGCGACGCAAAAGTCGACAACAAACTTTTACAAATCAATAACGGGTACCTAAACATGCTTGTAATCATCATTCCTCTATATAAACTTTTATGACAGATCAATAAATATGTCCTACCCATTTTCCTATCGTACCGACACAACATGTTTGTAGGTACCTACTGACACTCAAAATGCAGTAGTACCAAAACTTACTGCCCGCCATTTTTGCGGAAATTACACTTTTCGAATTGAACACATCATTTTTGTATAATCTGAACCTGAATAAGCATGTTATTTTGTAGTTTTTACTTATATTAGTAGACCCAATATTTCTATATAAAAGAAAGTCGTGTTAGTTACTCCACTTATAACTCAAGAACGGCTGAACCGATTTGGCTGAAAATTAGTTGGGAGGTAGTTTAGAACCAGGAGAAGGACATAGGATACTTTTTATCCCGAAAAAGTAACGAGAACGGGGTGTAACGGTAACGGGCGAGCGAAGCCGCGGGCGGCCACTAGTTATTTATAGTATAGATACAATATTATTACTTTACATAGCTTTCATTCCTATCCAATTCCTTTTTATACAATAGTGTGACCCGGAAGCCTAAAAAGCATGTCGCTTCACTATTGCTAGAGTCCATGAGGTATTTTTTTGTTTATGTTATCTCTGTCATAAAATTAAATAAAGGATAAAAGGGAGATGTTCGTTTTCTGATCTTTAGACTGGACGTCTATTCGGACTTTTCTAGCCACTCACGTCCAGAAATTCTAAGGTCTAAGTTGATCTCGGTTCTTCAAGTTGAGTCCGACTTTGAATTACCATTCATATTTTTTCCGGTTAAAAAAGATATTCACTCATTTAAAATTATCCGCAACGAGTGAATATTCAGAAGCAATAAATGCGAAAGGCTTGGAGAGCAGTTAAAATGTTGATGGAGTTCTATGAGTAAACACATAGTTCGAATTTCAAAAATTTCAAAATGACCGCAGTCTCAGTAATTTTAGTTTATTGTTGCCACCACACAAGGCAGAATCTCGAAAGATGGAAAAGTTGTAGGCAACCTCATTCGCCTTGCAAAAAGATTACACTATTAAAAAAAACCTAATCCAAAATCAGGATTTATGTACATATCTGTATCATTCTTATTTTAAATTGTTTCTTAAATTTAGAACACAAGACAGAGGGTGTCCAACTGTACAATCAACCTGTTCAATCACCTTATGTTTTCTTCTAAAAACTCGTTGATTGACATTGCATGATCAAATCACTATAGCCTTTTGCACACTCTGCAGTTAGCTCGTTATTATTCTACGATTAACCCTCTCCAATTGGTAGCCTCGTTAGAAACCATAAAAGCTGCAATGCATGGCATAAAGTTTGCGAAACTTTTACTGTTCGTAAAATGTTACTGTGTTATTAATTAAATTAAATATTGTATTGCTGGTCATCGGAATCGACGTTTGGATGCAACGGTGTCACCAAATAGTGGTTTTGATCAGATAACACCTTTGTTTTTTGTTTGCCTAACTGGTTTTCGTACTAAGTAAACTTTAGAATAGAAGAATAGAAAAAAGAATAAAGTAGAAAATAGAAGTGTTAAGATAAAATAACATTTTTTTAACTGTGTGCGATTGGATTGCACACAAGATAGTTGCTCGCGATTTTCGATAAATAAGTTCAGTGATTTTATAATCTTTTAAAAGGTCATGTGTGTTTCACGGAGTTCAACGTCTTAATAGAACCAAGCCCAACGAAGTAGCTAGCTTGCTCTTCGTGGATTTCTATGAGAGGCCATTTCCACGAAGGCTTAGGTACAGCAACGGGCTTCTGTAGGCTAATGAAAAATTACATAATACTATCTGCACTACTGCTACTAAGAGAAGATTTGTATTTTTGTATGCTACGAATAAACGCAAAAACTACTGAACCTATTTAAATAATTCTTTCACCATTAGAAAGCTACATTATCCCGGAGCAGCACGGATATATTGTTTATACTACGGGGTGGGTCACTAGTATTGTTTATACTAGTGACCCACCCCGGCTTTGCATGGGTATTCAGAAAAAAGGAGGTAAAAATGTGAGGAGAAACCTTTGAATCTTTGGCCCGTGTGACGCTGCAGCATATCGCTAGTAATATATAATTGTATAAAGTTTTTCAGAATCAGGTATTTCTACACTAGAACTGTTGATTTTATTTCTGGAATTTTAATATACGAGTATCTACGTTTATTTAATACTAGCGGCCGCCCGCGGCTCCGCTCGCCCCTTTGCCGTTACGCCCCGTTGATTTTTCTTTTAAAAGTTTTTCCTCTTTTTCTCCGCTTAGGGAAATCATTTTCCAATTTCCTTTCTTAGTGCACCCCTATGCTATAAAAGAAACATACCCTCCAAGTTTCATGCTTCTAGGACTTACCGTTTAGGCTGAGCGTTGATTGTCAGTCAGTCAGTAACGTAAGAGTTTTATATATTTAGATTATATCGCGATGGCTGCAGTGAACAATTCCGCATACCTATCCTCCATTACCACCGTATAGGCACAGCCTATTGCTTAGGCGCATGTGGAATACTGATGAGTCCTCGTGAGTTCATCGGCATGATCAGGGAACTAAGGTCACCGGCCAAAAGTGAAACTACTTACATTTGAAGGGTTATGTACTTGTGACATAACCCTTCAAATTAAAAGATCCTAGCGCAACTCTAAATTTTTTCGGAGGAAATAAAATTAATCTTTATTTGCATGTAGTAAATGGTGGTCTTATAGAATGAAGAAAGAAATCTGACTCACATTCTTCGCCGGAGAAGAGACCGACTTACAAAAAGTTACATTTTAAAAATAAATTGAGATTAGGTTCTGAACCTAAGAAAGCCTGCTGAAAAATCCAACATGACTTTCAGGTACTATAGCAGAAACCGACGTTTTGACGTACTCCGAATCAATAAAGTATGGTAAGCCCTAATAATGTAAATAGTCTACTATTCATGGTCTACTACCCAGCTATTGTTGGTATCGTGATCGACGCGAGAATATAAAATAAAATCGTGTTAGTTCCGCTATTTATAACTCAAGAACGGCCGAACCGATTAGGCTGAAAATTGGTGGGGAGGTCGCTTAACGCTTAAAACAAGGAGACGGACATAGAATATTTTTATCCCGAAAAAGTAACGGGAACGGGGCGAGCGAAGCTGCGGGCAGCCGCTAATATAAAAAAAAATAGAGTCAAATCCGAAACTGTGAATCAATGAAAATAAATAAATACCAGTAGTTTTCACTATAGCGTTTTTGTTAAATCGATTCACTGATTGCGTGAGATTTGTGCGTGCCACTCCATTTCACTGATAAAAACTGTTTACAAAATTATTAGTAGGACTCTAAATGCTCCAACAAAACAATAGTCACAACTACGGTTGGTTATTCATTAAAAAAAACTATTCATTGCAACAAAGGTAAGTAATGAACTGAAAAATTGTTCTTCGTAATCGTGTTTTATTTTTTTTCCAAATACGCAAATTTTCTGCTTATCATCGACTGTCCTTGACCCACGAATATAAAAAAAAAACACTGAAATAACATCTATATTTTAAGAATTGGAATACTTATCACTGTTAGAAGATCTTGATCAGAGAAGAATTAATAATTATTAGTTTTTATAAAAAATGGGTGTGCAAAAATAGATTTATAACAGCCTCTACAAAACCGAAAGCTATAAAATTATCATAATTTTCACATTAGCTGCTACTTTCACTGATATCTATTCAAGTTCAAAAAGAAATGTATAAAATATTTGTTTGTTTATTTACGACTACTTAGTCGTAAATATTTATAGGAAACTCTATATGTAGGTGAGTAACGAGTTTTTCATAAAAAAATTAGGAACTAAAACTTGTATCGCTCACACATTCTCAATAAAATGTTTAAGCTAAAATATAGCTAAAAAAATTATACACCTTTTATAGTTACAAAGAGTTGATTGAACCCTCCAAAAATACTTTAACACTACTATTATAACACTTTTTATATTATCCCTATTATCCTCAAGCTGATGGACGCAGGGCAGTGCAACGTAGGGCAAGTTCCTGACGTGCGTGACTTACGAGACAATGATTTGTTAAAGGCGATGTTTACAACTTAAAATCAGTTGAGTCATATGCTTGTTCCCATCAGTTATTTGCATAAAAAAAAATATAACACTTTTAACTGATACCCAATTATTCGCTCTGATTACGTTCTTTGTTTATTTACACCGCATGTGTGTTATGTATTGTGTTTATAAATGTACTTACGGTTCCGTTGCGTGTCGACAGCGGTCGGTGTGCGATTGTGTCGCGGCCGACGCTGCACTGTGGTTTTATGCGCATACGCAGCTATTCACAGGGTGTGCGGCTGTGACTGACATATTGATGGTTTTCCTTGTAATTTTTAGGTAGACGGAGTTGGATTGTAAAATGGACAATGGAATACAGGAAATAATTTTGGTAGGTGAATAAAGTTCAGAATGAGCAACAATGATGAAACGACAGATTTGTGTCACAGATACTACTGACTACCAATAAAATAAATAAATATTGTGGACAAGTCACACCACACTATCCAGCCCCAAATTAAGCAGAGCTTGTACTATGGGAAACAGATAGGTAGTTGACATTATGTAGTACTAATATAATTTTTTTGCAAATACATACTTAAAATGCAATAATATTATTATTATTCCTTTATTTCAGACAACATGGAGCATAAATCTTTAATATAAAAGCCAGAAAGAGAACAATCATCTGTGTTCACCGCACAGATATTTATTTTGTTATCAGTGGGGATCGAACCCCACGGTCTAAGGCGCAGAAGGCAGAGCTACTACCAACTGAGCTGAGAGGCTAGTCTTTGCAATGCATTTGTTTTGTTTCGCATGTATATGTTAGTAATAATTAAATAAATTGCTATTGTACTGAGTATAATTTTTCTGTCGATTTAGGATATAATAGGACATACGAGCAACGCAATCCTTGATGTTGCATAAGTGACGATACAAATTATAAAAAGTCTTGTGTTGATAAATAAGCTACACCCTGTGCACACAATAACGATTGTGCCCAAATGACAGTCCCCAAAATGTGCAATGTATCAAACAATGAGATCAACGGTGGGTGCTGGGCCGAGCAACGGTACAACCAGTCCTGAATCTTAAGGCTTTTAATTTATACCAATGATAAAAATTTCGATCCGAAGTACACTTTTACAACGGAAATTTAGGTTGGCTCATACCTATATCGCAATTTTTTTGGTTTATGAATCCTGAATTCAAGTTAGACCAGGAGCCCTGTAATTTTTTTGCGATAACTAAAATTATCGCGCTGTTTAAACTCTAGCTCAAGCTATCTCATGTCTTTTTGGGGCTTTACATTTCAATATTAGCGCAAAATTTAGCGCGTTTTAATTTTTTATTTTTTATTAGCGCGACTGGCCTCTCAGCTCAGTTGGTAGTAGCTCTGCCTTCTGCGCCGTAGGTCGTGGGTTCGATCCCCACCGAGAACAAATATTTGTGTGGTGAACATAAATGTTTGTTGTCTGTCTGGGTGTTATATTGTATTCTAAGTATGTACATATTTACAAAAAAAATGTACTCAAGTATTATATCAGCTATCTGGTTCCCATATTACAAGCTCTGCTTAGTTTGGGGCTGGGTAGCGTTGTGTGAATTGTCCACAAAAAAAAAAAAAAATAAATGACCTCTTGAGCAAATATTTGCTAAGTTGTTTTTATGACACAACAGAATAACAATAGTGTTAAAAACCATGATAGTTTCAAAAGTTACTTGTTAAGTTCCCGACCAAACCCAAAAATCTGATCACTTTTTTATGTAGCATGACTGTCACACAAAAAGTGATATATTTAAACTCTGTTTTTCATACAACTTTTATTTAATAATGTTCTTTTTTTTAATCCGTTCTAATAAAACCGTTATTCTGTTCACCAAACAGTTTGTTGGGAATTTTTCTCCAACATTTTAATTCTAGTGATTGGCTTTTAGCATTGGCGACCGAAAACATTAAAATATGTATATACTGTTGGTTTGGTCGGTCTCGCTCGCAGTTAAATGGAGTTTCGAATTGCAATTGCATTTATGTGGTTATTACAAGCTTATTATTTTTGGAGCTTCTGTCAGTGGTTTAAACCTTAATTAATTAGATAGAACTCTGCACAATAAGCGCCAGGCAACCAATATTTTTAAGTTACAATATTTACATTAAATATAATAATATTCATACTTATATTATGTACTAGCGGCCGCCCGCGGCTTCGCTCACCCCGTTCTCCGTTACAATATCTCTATAAATTGTAGCCTATGTGTTATTCTGTTTTATAAGCTATATTATTGTAAAGTTTCATTAAAATCCATTCGGTAGCTTTTAAGTGAAAGAGTAACAAACATCTACCCATCCATCCATACTTACAAACTTTCGCGTTTAAAATATTAGTAGGATATTTGTTAGTGTGCATAAGGCTAATTGTGAGACTATAGGGCCAATTGACCATTTATATATATATATACTATACTATACTATACTAGCGGCCGCCCGCGGCTTCGCTCGCCCCGTTGCCGTAACGCCTCGTTTCCATAACTTTTTCGAGATAATAAGTTACAAGTCCGTCTCCTGGTACTAAGCTACCTCCCCACCAATTTTCATGCAAGAGAGTTATTTGTGAGCAGAGGCTGTGTGTTGATTTTTCTTTTAAAAGTTTTTTGTTTATTTCTCCGCCTAGGAGAATAATTTTCCGATTTCCTTCTTAGTGCACCCCTATGCTATAAAAGGAACATACCCTCCAAGTTTAATGCTTGCACTTACGGTTTAGGCTGTGCGTTGATTGTCAGTCAGTCAGTAACGTAAGAGTTTTATATATTTAGATTAACCTAGTTAGATTACACAGATAAATTATTTCTCTAGAAGAATCTAACTAAATATTGACGAAGAAGACGAACAAATAAATACGACTTTTACTATACAAAGTGGTTTCGGAGTAAACATAAACGAAAGCAAATCCCACAGCGAACTAACAGCGGGAGCACACAGAGTGGTAATGAATAAGATGTGTTGTAGAGTGAATACCATGAACAGAACAGAACATAACCTAAAGACAAGCTATTTTTTTTGAAATACAGTGAAAACATTAATATTCTTAACTACCAAAACCATAAAATTATATGCCATATCGTAAAACGTAAGAACAACAAAATAAATCAAACAAAATCAAAAGGGAGTCGTAGGTAGATAATATACATATAATATAAGCATAAAATAAAATAAATAAATAAATATTATAGACCATTCACACAACACTATCTAGCCCCAAACTAAGCAGAGCTTGTATTATGGGAACCAGATAGCTGATAATTATAATACTTATTAAAATTTTTTTTTATAGGTACTTAGTATACAATATAACACCCGGACAGAGAACAAATATCAGTGTTCTGTTCACCACACAAATATTTGTTCTCGGTGGGGATCGAACCCACGACCTCAGAAGGCAGAGCTAATACCAACTGAGCTGAGAGGCCAGTTGACTCTGTCTGACTAAATAAATCCTACGTCGGAACGTCACACACACAGTATAATACACTGGTGAGTACTCACACAGACTCAAAACCAGAGACAGAGCCAGACAGAGCTTGGGGTAACATACGAGCAGATGCTTTAAAAACAATTGTATATTAGGAACTGTGGATTTTGTTGTGAAATAAATACTATATCTAACACACTGAACTTAATGTACCTATATAATATACCTTGTGCTGGATACTTTCTAGCGGTTTCTTGTCACTGTCACTTTCATGTCAACAAAAAGAGACGGCAACAGGCTTAACGGTCTGCTAGGCTACATGACTGCTATAGGAACATAATGTATATGAGCGAATAAGTCTCAAGTCTTAGGCCCGTATTCAGAAACAGTTCTCAAACATACCTAGATTTTTTGAAAGTTTTCTATTGAAAAAAAACAAAAATCTATGCTTGAAGCTCGACTCAGACTCAAGCACTGTTTTGGAATACGGGCCTTAGTGACGAAGTATGTAGTGCGTGTTGTATGGTTATAAATTAAAGATATACAGTTCGTCAGGCACACTCATAGTCTACTCTACTCCTTGATCGTAAGATATTCTAAAAGCCCCATTTATAACATTGCCCTCTTAGGTTATAATGGCGCTTACGACCCGTAAAATTAGGATATAAAATATTGTAATTACTCTTGTAGGCTCCATTTAATTTCACCTAAATGGATTCGTGTTTAATGCGTGATGATCCACTGTAGGTCCCTTAACTTATTATATTTAGGTATTTAATACTATGGAGATATTTGAAACATATAGGTATTATAAAGGCAAAATCTATCCATTTAATATAGCTAGAACTCCGTTTTTCTTTATAACACGGCAAATCCATTACGACGCCATATTTTTCTATCTTCAGGGTAGTGATGTCTCTCGTTGCCCGGTCTCAGTAGGGATGTCCTGTTCCCAAAACTGGCTTATTAAGAAGAAACGTCTTTACGAGTCTTTACGCTGGGGGATCAATTTTTTTAAGTCCATTTAAAGCATTAGCTATTTATTTCACAAATTTTGTTATCAGTTTGAGGTTTTGAGATTTTCGTGTCTGTCTGTTTGTTTGTGATTTCGTAGCTCTAAAACTAGTGTTCCGTTTTGAATACGGTTTTTTTTAGCTGAGAAGGTTCTGTGTTTCTTAGTATTCTATGTTATTTTTATATTTAGAGAAAAAGAGACCTCGGAAAAAGGTTTTTAAATTTTTCTAAATTTAAACTGAGTGTTTATATCCATTGATGGGTTATGGCAATCATTTTTGCAAAACAGATATGGTGCATTAAGTTAACTATTTTGATCAAAGACAATGAAGCTTTCGGAGGTAAATAAACACGAAACATACTCACCTACATTAAATGTTTTAGTGCATTAGCCCACATAGATAAGGCACTAGGTTAATAGATTTAGGTAAACACATGCTAAAAAATCAATTTAGCCACATTATTTTTCATATCATTAGTTATTTGTAGGACTGGGTGACTGAGAACACTGACTTTAGAAATGGTGACACAAAACTCTTAAGATGCTACTTTATCTTATACTAGCGGCCGCCCGCAGCTTCACTCGTTGTTACTTTTTCGGGATAAAAAGTATTCTATGCCCGTCTCTTGGTTCTAAGATACGTTCCAACCAATTTTCAGCGAAAAAAAAGGAAGACCATGAAATTTAAAATGTTTATTACAAAACTTATCAATTTATCATTATGCTCAAAATGAGAGAAAAAATATGAATGCATTTTAAATTAAAATAATATCTTCTTTCAGTAAAATGTTCCGTCTACAATATTCAAGGTGTGGCATATTCGTGGGGCGCCCTGTATAAAGATTAACTGGAGCTACCTTACCTCAAGAGACTTACCGCGGTGACAACAATGTTAATGCAGATGCAGCTGTCCATTCCCTGTTACGTTCCTTTAGTCATCTTTACAACAGCCAGGAAGGTATGGAGAAAGGTGAGGTGAGATGGAAGGGTTTTACTTTATGTTATATAATCACACAGATCCTTTAAGTACGCATACTAGAGTGGAGACCGCGTTTAGGTAAGCGTAGTGTAGGTCAAATGCGGTGACGATCTGAGAAATGTAGCTGGCAAGCACTGGAGGAGAAGAACCGAAGACTGGGCTCAGTGGCGTTTCTTGAGAGAGACCTACGCTCAGCAGTGAACAGATATAGGTTGATGATGATAATGATGATGATGACCTTTTATGTGGTGCTGACTGCTGAAGATGTTTAAACTTTATTTTTATCCCACGTTGCATGAATCAACTAAACTTTTGATCTATGTAGCTTTGTATGTATGATTATTTATTTCGGCCCCTTTATATTTACCGTTGTCGGCAATAAATATTGCACATCGGCTTTTCGGCTTTGTAGAGCGCCACCTCTTTCTGACGCACACTACGCTCTAGTCGCTGAAGATGAAATTAGACCGACGATGTGCAATATTTGTTGCCTACTAACTATACATAAGGAAATGAAATAAAATGAAATAATTTATTTGCTTGAAGCATAGTACCCGAAAACCTAATAGCTAATCGGTAATAATACCTAATTAATAAATCGATTAGTGTTGGAGAATGCAAGTCAGCGAGCGATCGATTTCAAATGTCATTGGATCTAGATCAATAGATCGAAAGATCGGCCCACTTCTATCAAATCATGTGGTATTGTGATGAATCACCATATATGTTAATACCTATAATAAAATGTAAAGTAGGTATACAAGACGGATTCATTAACTTTCTACTGAGGTTTCTGCTATCTAGACTATCCTATCTGACTGGCCTCTAGCTCAGTCAGTAGTATAGTAACTCTGCCTTCTGCACCGTAGCGTGGGTCGATCCCCACCGAGAACAAATATTTGTGTGATGAACACAGATGTTTGTTCTCTGTCTGGGTGTTAAATTTATTCTAAGTATGAATTTACATAAAATTATATATATAAGTATTATATTAGTTACCTGATTCCCATAGTACAAGCTCTGCTTAGTTTGGGGCTACATAGTGTCGGGTGGATTGTCTACAATATTTATCTGCGCATTTAAATAAAGGATTACTTTTCCCAACATCATATTTTCCTGCCCCAATCCCACTTCTCAATGATTCTGGGATGGTAACTAACCTGAAGACGAAACGTCGCCCATCCAACCGATGGACCGACGATAATGTTGAGATCGCGGGAAGTCAGTGGAGGAGAGGGCTCAGAATCGTTCTTCCTGGAAATGTGTAGGATAGGCCTATGTCCAGCAGTGGACTTCTACTGATGATGATCACACTTCATGTGAGTTCAGTACAAGTTGCTTACGTCCACTAAGTATAAAGTAGTTTCTGATAAAGTACCTATAGGAAATAACGGAAGGAAGCAAGTCGTGTCGACATTGGACGGAATCACATAATATATGGTGCGACGGTTCTTGCATTCTAATCACTGATTTATCTCAACACAAAGACTATTTCGTCCCACTGGAGCCGAACGAACTAATTGGAAAACTGCTAAATTGTTCCAGCATAATTAGTTTATTTTTGTTCGTCGATTTCTAGGGACCTTCCCTACGAAGTTACTGAAAACAAACATTTACAAAACCAGCTTATTCTTGCTTGACAAAAAGGAAATTCAACTTATACAATCTCTGAATCGAGCCTCAAGCACTCTCAGCATAGATGTTTTGACAGTTCTCCATTCTTCTTCTTAGTTCTCCATTGAAATGAGAAAATCTATGCTTGAGGATCAACTCAAACTCACGCACTGTTTCTGAATACGGGCATAAGACTTATTTTTTTCCTCGATTACAGTCCACTATGAAAATACTGTATCGCGCCCATATAAGTAAGGTTATTGTAATGCAGTTGTTGTGTTACTATCACAACGTTCTAGAGAATAACCCTAAAATCTTGTAGTCTGCTACAAAAACCATATAAAAATAATATATCTAATGAGGTATACTATTTTTTTGTTCAAGGGTTGATAATGATTAACCCTTGAACAAAAAGAGTGGGAGGTTTAATAAAACATCCAGATAGCATAGGATTTATATATTTAAATGAACAACATACGCGCTTATGCAAGATAGGTAAATACCATAGGTTAAAATGTAAAAGAATATGCACATTTCCCTGTAGGTTCAACAACTCGGTTAAGGCATAGGTTATTTTAAATGGGGCAACACTAAATAATATCTCTTCGCGATTCGAGTATACTTAGCTAGGCTACATAGTTTTTGTTTTTGGTTTTCGTTTCTACTTAATTTAGTAATTATCGAACGATATGATTATTTAAGCTAAAAATCGATATTCATTTAATTATATCTGGGTAACACAAGCAACCCTAGAGTATTTTGTGATATTTCAACTCCGTGCCACTTTTTCTTGACGTTGAGTTTTATTACAACATTACAATTACAGCATTACAATGTAAACATATAATTTTTGAGAGTAATAGAGAACATTTTACTTTATCAGGCTGAAAAATTGGGCGCGTAATTTATAATTACATGGAAGAAACGGGTATTTATCGCGATTACCTTTATTACCGTTTCTTCCATATAATTTATGCATAACGATCGCTTCAATTTAAAAAGCGTTAATTTAAATTTATGACTGAGACTAATCATATTTGTTTGGCAATAAATAGGCCTATGATTCAAGTTGAATAATTTTATACTTTACAAAGAATTAATTGCAGCGAGTACATATTTTGCTAAGAGCCGATTAACCCTTATATACTTATCTAATTTGTCAACCATTATTTTTATAGACGCTGTATCTAGACACCTACAATCTAGTATATTATGGACTTTAGTAGGTACTCCCATCGGAGGAAATATCAGTAGTAATTATAATAGATCTAAATACTATTTATCAACATGTTATATTTTGGAAGTTAGTATAGAAACAGTCTAAAATCCTATGTAAATGCTTAACATTAATAAGTATAGGTAGAGAGTATAATAATTGACTATAGAGTAAATAAATACAAATTGTTAAGTGGAAATCTAAGGCAAAATCAAGTCAGTCTATATTTTCTAGATACATTTCACAGGCTTTTTTATTAAAAACATTGTAATATCGTCTAAAATGAGTGATATCTCAATAAATTTCAAGCGAAAATTGCTACCAAGTATACGAAAAAGTTACTGATACTCTATTAATACTTTTAAACATGGCTGCAAAACAATCAAAACATACTAATAGTAATGAAGATATGGCACAATAATATAAATTCCAAATAATTATAATAGGTACTTACTCTATAACAATTAAATAATATTGGGAATTCAGGATTTCTATTACTTAAAACAGAGTCTTACAATTTTTCGCCACATTAAATTATGTCTAAAAAAACTGGAACAATAAGCTCTGAAAGGGTATATTTATATATTTTAATTGATTTGGGGTAAGTATAGTATGTATATAGGATTTAAAGCTTTTCGTTTAGGCTTGTAAACAATTTTCACATCTAATACAAGCTACGTCTACAACCTACCGAACATTTTGGGGTATAGGTACGATATTTATGCTACAAAAATCCACTACGATATATTATATCATATTTGACAGCGTTTCCGCTGATCGCCATCGCCGTCGCCTAGATGTGCACAGGCCTTTAACGTATTCTCATTAATAATACAACTATGATTTTTACATCATTATAATTTCGTTGCTGATATTACTAAATACATCGTGAAGCACTTACTTTAATTTTATTATAATATTTAATAGGTGGAATAAACATAACCTAAGTTCATTAAATTCTGTATATTTGCCAAAGCTGTTTAAAAAGCATTATTTATAACAAAATTTGTACGAAACTAAAACAATAACATTTGTAAATCAACGAAATAATACTAAAACGCATTGTTTTCCGTCACACTAGTTTATTCGTAATTCGTAAATTAATATTAAACTAAATAATCACTATGATTATTTTATTTCATGGCATCAACAAAATACTTAGTTTTTTAAATACACTTAATATAGTGACTACTATATAAGTGTATCGAAAATGAACTACAATTTACATATACATCAGGTTCATATTGTATGTATGTATAACCTACCAAAGTATTTGTTTGTATTTACATACATAAATTATAGTTATCTACAAATGAATTCTACAAAAGTCAGCTAAGTCTACTTCTAACATAGATAAAGGAATGTTGTGAAAATTGAGCAAAGTATAAATTAATCTATGTACATAGGTATCGGATTCTGTTACAAAGAATAATACCATCTTGTGATGCATATAAAATGATAAAAGCTTACATTTATTTGAATTGGTTGTTTTTTGTACTGATATATAATTTGTGATTTACATTTAACTACACACTAACATACTTTGACTACTCATAATTTCCTTTAGGTACCTACTACATCAAGTTTGTATATATACCTACTTTATTAATTCATTATTTAAATATTACAAACTGGCCTATTAGCTTTCAGAGTATGCTTATGCAATCAGTGCCCATCAGTGTGGTTTTTCCCATATCATAGTATACTTTTCAATCTACAATAGTAACGTGCATTAGTAATAGTGATGACTGACATTATATATTTTTTATTTAGACTACCAAGTTGAATACGTGTCTGAAAAACATGTCAGCGTTGAAGATATAAATGCAAACGTTTATTATAAATCAGTTAAGTCCGATCACACAACATCTTTTGAGTTTTATTCTCAGTTCAATAAGATGGTGACTATATTTCATGTGAAGAAATTGTCCCTCTGTTGGTATATTGGAAGCTCAACGTCCGGCGATCGATCGTCCCATTCTTCATTATTCATGTTTCTAGGCAGCTCTTCTAACGCTTTCTCTATTCATAGAAACAAAACTTTAGTTTCTAATACAACATTTATTTTGAATCGCTGTTTTACTGAAACTTTATTAGTAAACTTGAAATGCAAAATAACAAGGCAACTAACGGACGGTATAAAGGTAGGGGTATAAAGGTATAGGTCTACCAGAATCTCATGGCATAAAAATAAATCATAAAAATTGTGATTTTCATATGGTAGCGTCAATTGTCACCTATTTAATCAAATTAATCAAATACCAGAAACATAAATAAAGATTAAACAGTACCAAGATTGTTCAATCCAACTTCCCCAGCATTGCAAGCCACAAATTTTTATTTCTCAATTTGCCATGAGGTTCTGGTAGACCTATAGATACGAACACACACATGAATCATGTTTACTTGAAATAACCATATAAAGTTGTATTATTTTTATACAACAGGCTTCTGCAAAAAACGTATTGTATGACATGTATTGTGTATTCGTACCAATAGTTATTGTAATAAATAAGGGACTACTCACAACAAAATGCATAAAACGAAACCATGCTGCGACACACTGGATCTTCTGAACCGTCCTGTTTCAGCCAACAAGTATTTGGAAAGAGTAAAGTGTATGGAAGAAAGTGTGAGAAGTGAAGTTTAGTGTGATATGAGTAAGATATGTGAATCAGTGGTTGGACGACGGGCCATCAGTGTTGGTTCCTGCAGAAACGGGACAAATGACATCAAGCAAAATGTTGTTACATGCGTGGACACACGTGGATTAGTCACGTCAAAACACGCTGAGAATCATCACTTTCAAACAGTTATATATAAAACTGGCTTACTGAATTACCAGTAGGTAAAAAAACAGACCAAAAACAGACCAAAAATAGAGAACTTGCATATTGCTAGATAGCGATTGTAATAATGACGAAATTGATGATTCTCATAATAAGTTTAATGGAATCTAAATTGCAAATAAAAATGTGCAACAACCAAACTTACTGAATAGATAAAATTAAAAGTGAATTCAAAAACCTGAAGGCATATTCAAAGTATTTATCAATAAAATTAATTGTTATTTTGAACAACGAACGGAATTTGAAAATCGTTTATTTTTCTTAATTAAAAATGATCCAAGTAAAGTAACCAAGCTTGACATTGAACATGCCGACAAAAACATCAAAACAAACATTTCAGACTATCTTACTGAATTTCTAAAGCAACACGTATAGATTTAGCTTTGAGTTGCAAAAGTGAAGGACTGAGGTGGAATTTTACAAAAGCAGCGGCCTAGGATCTTCTCAATTTTGACTATCAGTCTATGTCTATGCTATAACCGTTTGCATTCTTGCAAATGCCGTAGGTTTTAAGCACATACGTCACCACGTTTTATATATTTTTTTGTGTCCTAAGAAAATATTTAGCCCTTTGCTATTGTAGGATAGGTATAGTAATCCAGTAAGATTATCGATTCAAAGAAAAACAAACCAAAACTAGCATTAGGTATCAGCCAAGTTCTTACCAGCGATAATTTTGCTCATCTCCGTAACCTGTTTGGCCAATATCTGGTTCATTTGCAGTAGATGCTCGCGTTGCCGCTTCTCGACGGCATCGGGGCTCTAAATGATAAGCACAGGTTGTATAGGCCATTCGAAGCAACGCTAAAGGTACCTACGTTTTGTATACAATGGTTTCAAACACGCCTAAATACGTCTCAGCACTTTTCAGAATCATAGTCTTGGTTCTGAAAAGTGCTGAGACTAAACTGGAGTATATATAACGCTCTACGAAGAATTTTATGTTTGTAGATGTTGTGATGATAAATCAAATGGACAAATATGAATTGAACATTGGAGGAACTATGCAGTTGTTGCTATCCACAAACACAAAACTAGTTCAAATATAGAACGATCATGCACATGTTTTGATTCAAGACAACATTGAAAGCGGAATATGAAAAACACTGGATATGATTTATTTCTTAAACGAGATGATATGGTACTCGTAGTAAACTAAAACTAAACCTAGGTCTAAAAACTTCGTCACCTCAAACAGAATAGGCAGCTAGTAGTTGCCTCTCTACTAGTAGTTGAAGAAGAAGAAGATTAGTAGAAGACTATTGATGGTAATAAAAAATTTCAAGAATATAAAGACAGTTTATACAAATTTCAATCACTTTCATCAAATGAAAAGCCTCCTGATCAGAAGGTCTAAGTAGCTAATTGTCCAACAAAGCAAAAGGTCTAATGAGCAGTAAATCTAATTAGCAAACTGTCCATGTAGCAAAACGTCCACACATTTAAAAAATGGCGTTTTGCTAAATAGGATGTTTTGCTATGCAGACCATCTGATAGTTGGACGCTTTGCTACATTCATGCTCATTACACCTTTTGCTCTATTGGACATTTAGCTACTTAGACCTTCTGATCAGGAACCAATGAAAAACAGTTATTTTTGTTAACAATGTAAGTATTGTTTATTAAATAACATTACTCTCGTGTCAGCCACAGCTAGTTTTTTCATTTTCAAGACCAGTTACACAATGCGAAATGATTCACGCGATGTTAGGTGATCGCAATAATTCACTGTAAACGGAAATGAGCCTGCCCATGCGTGTTACCTTGCCCTGGTCAGCTGGTGTGCCGGTTAGCATCTTCTTTATTGATTCCACTTTCTCTTGCCTCTTCTGCTGTTCTTCGGGTGATAGTTCTGGTGGCTGCGTAGTAAAAATGGTATAGTTAAGAATTTAGGATAAACTTTTTCTTGAAGATTAAAATTTCAAAGACACTTCTTGCGATCTTCACAACGTTGTCCTATTGGCAAGAGGGCCACGCTTCAACCTCGGGTTTCAGTTCTGATCTAGCAGTCGCCATTCAAGAACCTTTACTCACCAACAACTGTCGGTTATTTAGCTATATGGCCTACTATGGACAGTAGGTCAAATAGTTGCATGGATTTTTCATCCATGGCTTTCAGATTTTCTTCCACATCGTGGAAAGCTAAAATATGCATATGATTATTACACACATCAAACCTCCCCCCTCTTTTGTTTATGTTCAGTTTTATCCATCTCAAGGTTGCCCAGTAGAGATTGCTGTTAGCAATAAGCCCATTGTAATTACTGTGATTGTTTATTTTTAAGCTAAACACCTCCCACCCAAACCCCTACTCCTACTTATCTAGTGTGTCATTGTAATCAATAAAGAGCTATCTATGTTTCAATCAAAACTTACCTTCTCAGGAATGTATCGCTCTGGGATCAGAATCTTCTCCGGCGCAGCCAGTAATTGGTCGATGGTGTTGTTTGCTAGTTTGTGCATTTGGGGCGGCAAGGCCGAGCGGACCACATCGGGAGCGGGTGCAGACCGGAGCGCGCGTTCCATGTCGGCGTCGTCGAGGGACCGGCCTAGTTTCTGATGAACATAGCGATAAATGAATAGCAAAACTATTGCCCATTGATCTTAGTTGAAATCCGCAAAATAACATGATGAACAGATACACCTGTAAACCCTATATCTAACTCTAATCAAAATGGTTAAACCCTCAATAAAATTTCAATTTAAGACATTCAATTATTCTGCCACAGGCGTGTATCGAGTCCTAGCATTACAAAAAACGTTAGGATGACCCAAAACAAATATTTATTCAACTGAATTCATCTCTTAAGAAAACATTTAGATCCAAGAGCCAAGACAGAAAAATAAAAGATACTCACATCTTGATTGTATGCATCCTTAGGCAGCTCGTTCAAAGTCTTCGCGCTCAGATGATGAGGTGCTGTATAATGTCTCCTCTTCTCTTTAGGAACCTGTCTTCTATGCAATGAGCCATTCTTAGGCTCTCCTGACATTTCAGTTATGATCTGCTTTGCAGCCTCACTCTTGAAGATCGGTGACAATTCCATATTAGACCGAGTCAGGCTTACTATGCTACTGGTTTTAGACATTGACATGGTTATAGGGTCGTTGGTCAAAGTTCTGGTGCTCTCAGTAGGACTTATTGTGTATTGAGCTGACAGAGACATCCTGTCATATCCAGAAGGATTGTAACTTTTACTGTAGCTGCTGTTCAGAGAAGACATGTTTTGAGAGTAGTCGTAGGATAGAGAAGGGCTTGAAATATATTTGGGGCTAATGTCCATATTTTTCTCCCCTATTTGCAGGTAGTTTGGAGGATTGGGTGGATTCTTGTAGTGGTCTGTTCTTGGTAGAGAGGAAGCTCGGGTGTTGTTGAAAGATTGGACCAGCTCGTCTTCGATAAACTGGTCGAGGTTGGTTGTTATTGTGTTGGAAGGCCAATCGGTGAGTGGTTGGAGAGAGCGTTCACGATCGCGTTGCCTACGTTCGCTTTCACGTTTTACAATGCGAACCGTTTTGATTTCTTGTTTTTCTACGTTGGAGAGATTAGCTGTAAGAAAGGATACTTTGTTAAAATAGAAGAAGGATTAGTGGTAAGTCGCCAAAGATCGTGATGGTTGGAGGATTTTGGGGGAGACCATTGCCCAGCAGCAGTACAGGCTAACATAAAAAAAACAAATACGCGTGAGTAGAACAGTTTTTTATCAGTTCGTGTCATTTTAATTTATGCAACTTTCAAACACCTATTTGGGTCAGTGTTATAAATTCCAAAGCTTCAAAACAAATTCCAATATTTGAAAGGTAGGGGTGATAGCTGATAAAACCTGCATTGATAACGCTACATTCATTCAAAATATTTCATGTATGATTTTTAAAGAATCTCAATATTGACATGACCTTGATGCGAATCTAAGCCATACTGAGTCATGAACAAAAAGTAACTCTTCATTGGACGTGTTCAAAAACCTGTTTATTTCACATTCCTCGCTGGTCAAAGAAGAAGGGACACCACTGGGCGCTTTAGTGTCCACATAAATGGTATGTCCATTGTCCATGCCGACTTCGTTGTAATGGCCAGGTGTGGTCAAGAACCTATTGCTTTCTTACTTTAAGCCAGTGAATATTTTCACTGGTTAGAGAAGAAATGACGTCACCAGGCGCTCTAGTATCCACATACAACGGTACATCCATGCCACTTTGGTTGTAGTGGCCAGGGGTGGTCAAAGACCTATTGATTTCGTCCTCGTAGTCACTGTAGGCGTTATATCTAGCTAGAGTATGTAACTTACCAAATCCTCCATGTTGAACATCTTCACTGGTTAGAGAAGAAATTAAGTCACCAGGCGCTCTAGTATCCACATACAACGGTACATCCATGCCACCTTGGTTGTAGTGGCCAGGGGTGGTCAAAGACCTATTGATTTCGTCCTCGTAGTCACTGTAGGCGTTATATCTAGCTAGAGTATGTAACTTACCAAATCCTCCATGTTGAACATCTTCACTGGTTAGAGAAGAAATTAAGTCACCAGGCGCTCTAGTATCCACATACAACGGTACATCCATGCCACCTTGGTTGTAGTGGCCAGGGGTGGTCAAAGACCTATTGATTTCGTCCTCGTAGTCACTGTAGGCGTTATATCTAGCTAGAGTATGTAACTTACCAAATCCTCCATGTTGAACATCTTCACTGGTTAGAGAAGAAATTAAGTCACCAGGCGCTCTAGTATCCACATACAACGGTACATCCATGCCACCTTGGTTGTAGTGGCCAGGGGTGGTCAAAGACCTATTGCCTTCGCACTTGTAATCACTGTAGCCGTTAATTCTAGCTAGAGTATGTTACTTACCAAATCCTCCATTTTGAACATCTTCACTGGTTAGAGGAGAAATGACGTCACCAGGCGCTCTAGTATCCACATACAACGGTACATCCATGCCACCTTGGTTGTAGTGGCCAGGGGTGGTCAAAGACCTATTGACTTCGCACTTGTAATCACTGTAGCCGTTAATTCTAGCTAGAGTATGTTACTTACCAAATCCTCCATTTTGAACATCTTCACTGGTTAGAGGAGAAATGACGTCACCAGGCGCTCTAGTATCCACATACAACGGTACATCCATGCCACCTTGGTTGTAGTGGCCAGGGGTGGTCAAAGACCTATTGCCTTCGCACTTGTAATCACTGTAGCCGTTAATTCTAGCTAGAGTATGTTACTTACCAAATCCTCCATTTTGAACATCTTCACTGGTTAGAGGAGAAATGACGTCACCAGGCGCTCTAGTATCCACATACAACGGTACATCCATGCCACCTTGGTTGTAGTGGCCAGGGGTGGTCAAAGATCTATTGACTTCGTATTCATAGTCACTGTAGCCGTGGTCGATGGTGTGACCGGTGTCCAGATTAGTCTCTGACCATGAGGATAGAGGTCGCTGTTGCGAATGATTCCGCTGCTGTTGTTGTTGTCTTCCTATAAAACATATTGATGAAACTAATTTTAGAGTGTTAAGTTCATGTTCATTCATATTATTTTATTCTAAACTATTGTCAGTTACGGATTTCTTTGAACGCTTTTATTTGATTTACTTAAATCTAGTTTTTTTTAATACATTGCCAGCGATACAAGACAAATATATCTAGCTATAGGTATTTAAAACTACGTACGTCAGCTGATACAGGAGAATGGGAAAGGAGAACATGTTGTGATCATGAGGGAGGACGAAGAAGAGGTATTTAAAACGACGAATAATTGATCTAAATTTGAATGCGCCAGAATAGCAGCGGTTCGAGGGAAGCGACGGAAAATTTACAAGCGAGCCACTGCCCTGTCATGAGAACCACGACAACTGTCAAGAGTGTTACAATTATGAAGAAGATTATGTACCTGGCATTGAATCATGCGTAGACTGTAAAGCATGAGACTGCTGAGTCAAATGACGTACAGCTCGGCTCAGCTCTTGCCTTTGGCGTTGCAACGCTGACACCAGGTGTTGGACTCTCGATACCTCTGCAATAGATATATACAATATTATCATCAACATTTACTTCAAATTTAAATTTAAACAGCATAATTGTACTTAATTCATTTCAAATTGAAATGAATTAAGTACAAGATTTGTGATTATTATGGCTATCAATATTCAGTATTATACATTTAGTTATATCATACAGTTTATATCATAATTATATTCGCAAAACTTATCTTTATTTCTTTTTTATCAAAACCATCTAAGATTATAATCTGTGCTGAATCTTAGGGCAAGTTTTACCGTCCCAGAATAACGCTTTTTTAGAGACGAAAAAATTTATATCTGTAAGACCTGACTTACAAGAATTTCTGTGCGTCGAAAATATTTGAGTGGGTTTGAGAAACGTGAACACCTACCTTTTCACGTTTCTTAAACCCCTTTTAGCCTTGCGCATAATGCGCATATCTAAGTGTACTGCGGTGGAAGTCAGTGAAACGCTGTCAAATATGACAACGACATTAGTTTTTTTTTGTAATGTGTGTTTACCATCTTCCAGCATAGCAGTGGGATGCGCTGGCGCAGCAGCTCGGCGTGCCTGTAAGGCGCGGCGTAGTTGTTGCAACTCCCGCTCCAATCTTGCATTATCTGCTACCGTCTGCTCCAATTTCTGTACAATTCATTCCATAGGTATACTTTTTTAAAGTCACATTTGGGACAACATGCAAACTTATTAACAAACGCTAAAACTTGTGAAGATCTGACTTGAAGAGAAATTGGATACACACATCAACATTGTCCAGGAATATTCCATTTCAAATTGATTTTCCGATTTTTCGAGATTTTGTTCCTACTTTTATAAGGATTAATAAATAATATCAAATAGTTGTATAAGAAAACAAAAAAAGATTCTTGCCATACCTTGTTTTCTAAAGAGTTATTTTCAGTTTTTGTAAAAATCAACATAGTATTGAATCCTAAGACAATGTTGATTATTGAAAAATAAAATTGATAATAAATATAAATGAAAAGGTCTTCTTCTCAAATATTTAAGTAGACGAGATTTTTATGGATATCTTTGATGGAAAACGATTACTAAAATTGTTACGTAAATTACACGCAATTTTATCAAAAGCCATTATTATAGATTGTATTATACCACCACCACAAACACTATTAATTATCCAATCAACTGTGTAAACATGCATAAAAATAATTAAATACTAATAGAAAATAAAAAGTGCACGGTGCATATAAAACCTTATAAACCTTAGAATTGTGAGCCAACATCGCGTGGACTCGCGCCAACTCTGCTTCGAGGCCGGCGGAAGGCTGACGCATCTGTTCCTTGAGGAGTTCTGTTTTGTGGACGGTGGCAAGTTTACCTCGGACACCTGGAAAAAATGTGTATCTTTCTGAGCCAGACAAATATAATTTCAACCAAAATGTAATTTCTTTCCCAGGCATGATTTAGAAATAGCATTACCATCTATAATCATTTTTGTGCATTCTTCGTCTTCTTATCGTGTCACTGATTCTTTCAAACCAGTGTGTTGAAAGGATTTCAAGTGTACTTTTGATCAATAAAAAAAAAATTAAGTGCAGTGTCGTCATTATCATGATTATCATTAATTAAGCCTTAGGACGGATTTCGGAACGAAGAATCTCTATCTCATAATGTGGTCTTCACCCAACAGCTCTAGCTAACTTTATTATACCTAAATATATGTAGTTTTATAGCTATCTGCCTAGGTCTCTAGTAAAATTATATAACCTATGTTACGCAGAGATAATGTAGCTTTCTATAATAGTAAAATAGTTTATGAAATTGTTTCAGTACGTTTTGAGTATATTCGTTACATACAAACCATTCTCCTCTATAATATTACTGTAGAAGTACGTCAGAAGTAGAAGTATGTCCCTACTTTGACTTATTTATGTATTCTTTGTTATTATACTTTTGTAGTTTTTACCATTGAGCATAGATTCGATGGTGTCCTTGTCAGTTTTAATTCCCTGCAATATAGATGCTTCGTCAGCGAGCTCCTGCTCCAAAGCCCATAGTTCAGCCACGCGAGCTCTTGCCGCTTCTGTTTCTAACGGCTTTCCTGCTGCTACACTCTCAAGCCATCTGCAATGGGCAGCAGTCATTTGTAAACAGACAGTATTTTCTAGTAGTCTAGACATGTTAAAATAGAATCAAGATAACAGTTTTGGCTAAAAAATCGTTTACTTTCTAACTGACAAATGGCTATGCTACCAACCTTTGCTGTTCCAACGCATGCTCAGCCAGCACTTTCTGCCTTAACCTCTGATTCCGCTCAAGCCTCTCCACGGTCGAACCAGGTCTATTGTACAAAGATCCCAGCTTCACCATATTATCCACCAGCTGCACCAATGGCTTGCTCTTTTCGTACTGCTGTTCTAGTTCCATCAACTGCATCTTTAACTGTTCTAGTCTTTGGAGGTGTTCCTCTCTTTCCATCGCCTTGATTGAACTGCTGCGGCATTCCTGATACATTTGAATTTAGTTTTAATGCTTAGAAGGTAAGTTTTAAGTTTAATACAGAAAATAAGCAAACCCGGTTGTTAATGTTTTTAAAAACTTCGAAATAAATGCATTTTAAAAGTTATTAAAAGTATCATTTGTTACAATATCACACCGTTTTTAAGACACAATTGGAATATCAGCACAAACATAGTTTTGAGGCACATTTAATACCGTTTTACCGATCATCATTATTATAAAAAGATTTTATGCGTTAGGTATACCATATAATTGTTAGTAGCATGTTACACCTTCTGGATGTTGAGATCGCTATGCTGTAAAAATGAGAATTTAGTCACCAATGCCCATGCACAAACATGCAATCAAACAAAAACCTAAACACCTCAATGCTCTCGATCTGAGAGCAACATTGCTCTATAGCCCGAGACGTCGCAGTATGCCGCCTTCTGAGTTGAATCAACAGTAGCACAAGTTCTTCATGGGTTCTCCCTAAGAGTTCCCCAGCAGTTGGTATATCAGTCAACTCAGTCTGGTTTTGTTGAGCCCGTTGCTAATAGTAAAAAATGTAACAAATATAGTGAATAAAAGCTGAATACATACGCTAATTGCAAACAATATACCAAATAAGTCACACTTTTTGAGATGCCAAACTAAATATGAAAATCAGTGTTTCACTCATGCTCAATGCTAGCTAATGCTTGCGTTTATAATCGTACAAAACAATGCAAAATGATAAAATTACGATTGACAATAGTAGTTTGTAAGACAAACACTAGGCAATGGAACTATCAGGGCACATACAAAGGCAATTTGTTACATTGAATTATACATACCATTTCGTCGTTTTCTGTATACCTTCTCACTCTTGGACTAACAGCACGTATTGGCTGTTGCGTGGCTCTAGATGGTGACCTAGCCCAAGAATCATCTGTCACATTCAGCTAAAATAATAATATGAAACCGATCAATTATTTAAAACAGAGAGCATAATATTTAATTCAAAAGAAACCTAAAACTAAATAGAGACTAAACAAGAAAAACCCTCACATTCTGTTGGGAGGCTGACATATTTTGTGAACCATAGTGATCATTCGCTGGTTTGTCTTCTACCCATCGCACTCTCGGGCTCACAGCTCTGACTGGAATATTGCCCTCTCTGTTACTGTTCCGACCGATCGATGTGTTACTTCCGAGGAAAGCCTTCTTTGACAAAGCTTGTTGATTATTCGTATTATTATTTGTACCAGATTCCGTATTATTAGCTGCCAGAGTCATCGAAGCTGTAAATGAAATGGTTAGTTGTAATGTGGTTAAATAATCTGATGATTAAGCTAGTAAAATTCTTATCAACTTTACAAGTTTTTGTAGGTACGTACCAATAATTTGAAATTAAATCCGTAAAATGTTATTTTTGTAGTATTATAATTAGTAACAATATCAATCTATGTACAATAATACACTAACATTAATGGTAAAACTTGCATGCTTTTGCATTCGCTCTTCATTTATCATAAAAATGCCAATTTATTTATAATAACGTACAAAATAATGACTTTGCTTCGCGTAGTAGGTATAAGGAAGTATAACTTACATAGTGAACCTTACAGGACCAAGAATGTTAGAGGATACCTTCATTGCTTGCACTGTCAGTCCCTGTATCCGTGTTACCAACAGCGTCACCTAAGCCCACACTTGCACCCATTCCCCGCACACGACCTGGCCCAATTTTCATCAAACCACTTGACATAAGATCCCACTGCCTAAGTTTCTCTCTATCTATTTCGAATTTTCGTCTTCTCCTAACGGAATTAGTCTCTATGATTTTCGTAGAACTCTCAGGAGTTTCCAAACTCAACTGCTCGTAAACGCCTTCATCCGTTGGTATAACTGACGTCCTGACACTTTCTGCTAGACTGACATAAACATCATTTTCGTCTAGCTTTGGTTCTTCTTCAAAATACCTAAGGCCGGATTGACTAGTTTGGCTAGAAGCATTATTACTATCTCGAGATATAAGTGTTCGGCCTTGTAAGTCGCAATTAACATAAGTCACGTTCCTACTTATTTTTTTAGATCTTTCTTTTTTTACTCGTTTGATACTATTCATGCCACATGTCTCGAAACTGACTCTTCTAGGGGTTGAATTTTCAGGCATTGTATCTAAATCGTCCATAGATCTAGCATGTCTATGTGAAACTCGCCTCAAGTTATCTCTCCACAGCTTATCTTCTTCCCAAATTTTTTCACCGTGACAAATAACATTTTCATATGCACTTGCTTCAGCTTCGGCATCATAATATACAGTATTAGAAGAATTTCCACTACAGTGAGATGACATACTGGTTGAAGATTGTTTTATCAAAGCACTTGCACTGAGGCCACTGGAATCTAATGAAGAATGTTCAAAGTTACTGTTATTACTTGAATTTTTCTTGCAACCCAAACCAGACAAATTCATAGATTCCGGTATTTTAGAACTTCTCCCACCAGTAGATTCATAGATATTTTTCAAATCAATCTCTGGATCTTTATCGGCAGCGCTCAAAAACTCCACAGAAACACTTCTGGCTGCTGTTAGTTCAAACGGTTGCTCAGATGTCATTGGTTGATTATTTCTGATTGGGTTGTGGATATGAGAAATTTCATTTTTCTTGTGTACTGGTCCTCTTCGTCGTTGATTGTTCAATTTACGATATAAATTAGTATTTTTTAAATAGTGAGACGTCGGTAATATATTTATTTGCTCTTGCGAGGAAAGATCAGAGTAGTAGTAAGGTGCGCTGTGCTCTGCAGAACTCTCTCTACTGTGAAAGCCCATAGATGAAGACGAAACATGAGGATCAATATCAGTTTTCAGAGCCAACTTTGTTTCATTTTCATATTCTTTTATCTTATCAGTCAGGAAATCGTTATTAAGATTTTTGTGGAATTCTGCTTCCTCAACATTATTTTTACAATAATATGAAATCGGTGACTTCGGTATTCCAACTGAGCTGCATGAACTTTGTGATCCAGCGTAGCCAGAAGTTTGTTCGCTGATGTTTTTAAACGGTATTCCAGTATGATTTCGGTTTCCGTGAGTACTTGTTCTACTGTTATGAGCGACTGGTGTGCTCGAACAACGAATATGCGACACCGTTTGGATAGCTGCTCTACATAGGTTGTCTTTGTAGGTAGAAATATCAGCCGTGGAAACATTAAAACGGTGATTGCTATGTGCATTATTACTCGTGCATGGTTGTAAGTTATCAAGGTAACTATCCAGATCTACATTTGTAGCAATGTCATTAGGTAGAGGAAACGTAGACTCCGCCAATTCGAATATTGAGTCATCAGAAAGAGGCCTTCTTTTCATCATCATTTCTATGTCTCCGTAACTACTAGCAGTGTATCTTAAATCTATGGTCATATCACTTTCATTCAAACTAGTAACCTCTGATGAAATATTCGAAGGCACTATTTCAAATTTGCTACTAACGTCTGAATCTAATGACAACCTGGAAGACCCTCTGTCTGCATTGAAGCTCCTCAGTGAATCTGATTCAACGCTACTAGAGTTATATGGATCAGACACATTAGTTATCAACAAATTAGGAGATGATTCTAGCATTCTGTTTCTTTCGTTAAGACTTGCTCTGCTATTGCGAATCTTTTCACCTCTGGAAAGTGTGTCATGGATTGATGTTTTGCTTCCATAAATCATCAGTGATGTTGCTTTTCTCTTAATAGTATTCATCTTTTGATTTTCCGCAGTCAACATTTTTAGTATTGAAGTGTCAGAGGAAATGTCTGACTTATCTAATTTGTCCAAGATATATTTTGAAAGTGCATCTTCAGATAAATCTTCACATGGAGGGGATGAGCTTGGAATAGGAGGAGGTGCCAATATTTCACAGTCAGGAATGTCGTGAACATCCAGATGGTTATGACTGGAATTCAAATAATATGAAGCCGGTCTAAATGTGTCTGATATGCTGAATCTGCTGAATGGGCTTTCTAAAAGAATATCTTTTGACGATTCATCGTCAGCATCAGAACATTCATTCCTAACTTTGTTTTCATTTTTTGAATTTCTTTTCAAAGTGTGCTCTTTTGTATCAGCAAAATTGGATGCCGTATCGGACAATCTAGAGTTTAACAAGGTTTGAGATGTGTTTTCTTTTTCAGAAACATCAGACAGCTCCATATAGACTGGTTCCACTCTACCGTTATTGACACAAACTATTTCGTACGTTTGAGTGTCGTCTTCACTACCTATATTCATTTCAACGTATGGATTGTCTTCATAAGTAGCATTTAGCATGGTTTTTTCGAATGCGCTGAGATTCATTATTATACTTTGTTGGGCTTGTTCTATAACCGATATTTTTCGAGGACTCATGGGTAAATAGTGATCTTCACCCTGTCCATAGGTGATGGGTTTCTCAGGGTTAGTTGTTATATCTTCACTTTCACTAGGAGCGTCTTCTATATTTGAGTTTCTTATTGAATCAGCTGTATCATTTTCGCTATTTACATTCAAAGTTTTTATTTCTATATCTGTTGTCAACAAAACTTCATCTAAATCATTATCTGTATATTCAATATCTGCTCCTTCAGATTCTGCTTCACTTTCATGAGTTTCATATCCTTCTTCACTAGTAGCTGGTTTAGCTTCATCTTTATAATTTAAATTAAGATTACTGCTTTGAGATCCCGCATAGTTATCTTCGTCACTGTCTAGATTTACTTTAGGAATAGATATCGTACAAAAAATATTTTCATAAGCATTTTCTGCACTCTCTACGTTTATATCAGTGGTGTTTATATCGCTTTCTTTGATGTCATCTACTTGATCAACACAGGGCGCGTGTGGGGTAATCGGCCGCATAATGTTAGGACTAGATAGGCTCACTCTATGAGACCTTCCTGCCTGCGTATCTCTGGGTATTTGCAGATCAGTGCCCGATGTTTCCTCTGAGGTGCAAAAGTGAAACCGATAATTACTATCTGAATAGTAATTACTCAATATACCCACCACCGGAGTTAGTAACCCTGAATATTAGATAGTGATGCAAACTACTGTGTTTCATTTAATTCTAGTAAGTATTCGAAACCCACCACCGTTTATCACCAAAGTATTTATATTCTGTTAGTTGGCACATTATACCCGCAGGCAGGAAGGTACCCCTCCGCATAGCGAAGTCATTATAATATATTGTAATCTAGTTATGCTAGGTACATTATCTTGACGGTCAATATCTAGTTATGGCATTTTAATAATAAATTATAAACATACAAAAATAATAATAAAATATATTATGAGCAATACCCTATTAAAATTAGTATGAATTAATGAAATAGCCTGAGAAAATGTATGTAATAAAACATGATAATTAGTTACATATATTTTAATAAATTACTGTGTTGTTGGTATTTAACCTTTGAAAGAAGATTTTTTTTTATAAAATATTTTATTGAGGTAATATTTCATGCAGACTATTGAACGTGCTGGCAATAATAATATTATACTCATAATTTTTAATTTTCACTAGTTATGGGTTTTTATTTTTTAAACATGCTACAAATCTACTTGGTTTCATAAAATATTTGGCTTACCTTCATCATCAGACGAGTAGCTATTATAGGTTGCGTTAGCGTATGTTTTGGGCTTGTACTGGTCAGATCTCAAGGATTGGCGACTCTGATTCAATGATCTTGCTAGTGAGATGGTAGCTGGTGTGCTTTTCCTAGTTAACGGCGATTGAAGCATCCTTTGTTTCCATTCCAAAAGTCTCTTCATTGATTCTTCCCGCTGTAAGTATTTCATTTGTTTCATAAAATATTACTTTCGATTCTGTCTTAAAATTAGACCAACCTGTAGCTTTATGTGTTACCTGTTGAACCTTTTTTTCGCCTTCACCAGTATTTGTAGAAGGTAGTCGAGCGCTCGCAGACCTCATAAACCCATCAGAATTGGGATCGTACTTGCCCATATCTTTTACAAAAGCACTAACATTAGACCCATCACTCATTACACTGCCACTTCGATTTAAACAATCTTTTTGATTCTCCATGCCTTTCTCTTTTAATGTCCAATTAGAATTCAAACCTTCAATATCACCATACTTTGAACTGTAACTTACATTGTCTTTGTTCCTAGCATTGAATTCTGTTTCGTAATTGTTGTTACTAATTTGTGAGTAAGCTGAGCTGAGTTGTTTTTGAGCTAAGCCACTGGCATACTTTGCTAAAGGAATGTCCATAGTTCGCGGTCCCAAGTTTCCTTTTTGCTGCAGATATTGTGCGGACTGACGCATTTTTTCCGCATAGCTTTCCTCGGAGTAATATCTGTCTGAGCTGGGATCGTAATAAGAATTTATGTCTAGACTAGATTTGGGTCGCTGTGGTTGTCTGGGCGGCTCGTAGACATTCTGTGCGGGCACAGTTTTATTTAGATTCTCATGTTTGGCTTCATACTCGAGAAAATCTGCGCTATGCGGCCTTGGCATCGGTGGTTGAATGCCGCTTGCTTGCATCTTTTTTCGTCTTAGTACTGCTGGACCAGTAAAAGTTTTCTCTTGAGGCTGAAATAAAAAGTAATTGCAATAAGTTCAAAGAAAAAAAGCTAGATAGTATGAATTCGTGGCTAAGAAGTAAAAATAACTTCATAGTTCAATATTTGTTGTGGCTCTAGCGGTAGACAGTAATGTAATGTATGAGTTTGATAATTTTTCACTCACATAGTTGACAGTGCTTTCTTGCTGTTGTTGATGAACTTGACTTGAAATACTGATTGCATCTCGAGCTTGAGATGGATTGGGTGATTTTGCATACGTTTGACTGTGCTCTTTTTCTGTCGCATAGCTCCCGTACACATCTTCATAGTCTCCAATCTTTCCTCTAGCTTGATAAGGTGCCATTGTTGTCGATCTTCCGTAAGCATCAGGGGTTCTTCTTTCGTTGAGTCTTTCATTGACTGTACTGCCTGCTCGACTTGGTCTAGCATTCAATTCCCCATAGACTTCTCTATTGTATCCATGAATATCGCTAGCGTTTCGTGGTTCAGGCTCTTTATTGTATGTATTTACGTCATTGATGTTTCTTGATTCCGGATAATCTTTGTGTATATTTAGATTCTGGACATTAGTTCTATCTTGATTTTTATTTTCAGGTGTCTGAAGTGGATTTTCAGGAGGCATATCTTGTAAAAACGGGTTGCGTTGCGCTTGTCTTTCATGCAGTTCTTGCTTACTTTGTTGCTGACGTTCGTAAAGCTCTTGCTTATTTTGTGGTTGACGTTCATACAATTGCTCCTGCTTACTATTTTCAGGGACTTGTTGGGTTCGGTTCCTATCGAAGTAAGGTGATTGGGCATTATTCGCGTAAGATATGCTGGGTTGGTTTTCATTGTTCAGTGGTAAAGAGAGGTGTTGCGTATCGTATGGGCGCTTGTACTGTGTTTGGGGCGACTGTGGACTGCGTGAGTATTCCAAGTTTGGGCTGGTTGAGTAGTTTCCGTGGTCAGGGTATCTTTGAGTTGTGCCTTGGCTGTAGTGAGATGCTGGCTTTTTGAGTAAGTCGTAGTTTGGATCGTACCTGTGTTTGTTATAGTAAATGATTAGTTCTGGTAGTGTACTACAGTGTAGAGCAGTGTAGTCAGTATGAAATATACAATTCAATTTATAAGCACTGGCTGGTTGACTAACAATTTAGGCACAAAAACTTTAAAATAAAAATGAGTCCACTTAAGTGTGGATTCATCAGGTAAATACACGATTATGTTTGACTGACAGTTTTGTTCTTCTTTTTATACAGAGAGAAAATATGACAAGCACAAGATAATGATCTTACATGTCAGGACTAGGCGAGTTATATCCTTCATTTGATCGTCTTGGCTTAGGTGGCGCGTTCGCATACGTTGGTATTTCTTCACCATCCTGTAAATTATGGAATATATTATAAACAAAGAAACATCTACAGCTAAATCATCACACGAATTTTTACGATCATTCTTATTAGCTAACTTAACTAACTTATTTTTTCTATTGTTTACTCATCTACTAATAGGTACAACCACTTATGAATTTTCAATCTCACTTTTGTCATTTGGTTTCCATAGTAGGTACCTATAATACCCACCTGCATACCTAGATGACTTTGTGCAAAATGTCTGACAGTATTGTTTTTTATAGAAACACGCTCCTAGCATATTTAATTCAACCATAAAATTGTTAAGACAGTAGACCTATCAACCAACTGTCCTATTATTTGCAGTTATAATGGCATGTAATCGCTGTCCTTGGTTCCGCTCTGCTGGGCTGATCGTTCACCTGCACCGGTGCTAAAGTACTAGTTTGTCCGAGGGATATCACTTTACTCAAATTATACTAAGTAACGCTTGAATATCAAGGGCTAACGTAAATTAATTATTTATGTCTCTCTGTCAAACAAAGTGTCCTATTTATTAAATTTTAATAGTCGTTCTTATGACTTTTTTAGTGTTTTTATTTAGATTGCAGTTATTGGACAGGATTGCATCTGCTACATTTACAATAAAATTTGTTAGGTTGGTATATATTTTTTTAAATATTCAATGCACCTTTAGTTTCAGAGTTATTTACTCACTACCAACCTACTCTAGTCTTTCTGTGACGCTACGCACAGTAATACATACCTCTATTTTCACAGCTGTCCGCTCGCTCTGAGATTGTGCCTGCTCACTGAAAATAAACGGTTTAAATTACTTTTGTACAGATCTCATTCAGTTTTCATAGCTGATGTTTTCGTTTCCTTCTTTTATGATCACATTAATTACACTGATGGCTCTCATGTTATGATTACTGATCAGTTTAAAACACGATCATTTAATTTATTCATTGTTAAACTTAATTGTTTTCATGATTACTGTATTAATGTAGGCTATCATTATTTCTTCTGAGATGTAGATATTGCTTTGTTAATTTTAATAAACTAACGTTTGTAAAACCAAATTTGAATTAGTAAGTGTTAATTTGCAGTTTCCAAAACATCAGTAATTACAATGTTATCAAAGATCTTACTTAGGGCTTTGCATTATAGCCGCCATGGTCATTGCTTTCACCCATTTCATCATAGCTTCCTGATCAGGTGCAGCTAGGATGTACGTCCTCATATTAGCATGCTCTAGTTTGAAGGCAAACTTCCGCAGCACTTTGTCTTCTGAGGTGCAAGCTGATACTTTGTACGAAGGTAGAAGAACTGACCCCAGGAGTTTCTGCTCGTCTTGACCTGAAAAAGTAGTGTTGCCTGTGAGTTATAAAGATCAAGAAATGCGTGGCGCTAAGTCTTTTATTTCCACAAGTAAACTGTTCGTCGGTAGGGCGTGGTTTTCTGATATTATGTAATTGTTGTGAGCATTGTAGTTAATTGCTAATTTATGACCAGTGAGTGATTAATGGCAGTTTAACTCTATAACCCCCTGACTTATTGAGCAAATGGAATAATCAGTCTCACCTTTGTAGTAGAATAGGCAATACTCCGACAGAACAAACCATCTCTTCCTCCAAACTTTCAATCCATCTGACCCTTGCTTGTATAGTATACCAGACATGGCCACCGGTGCTGATGGCATTCGCTGAGCCACCGGTGACCGCAATGCCTGAGTACCACTACTACTTCTCCGACTATCAGATGATGGTGACTTGACACTTGGCGTACTGGATTCGCTAGACTTCATTGGAGAAACCATGCTATTTTTCTGGTTTTGGTTATTGAAGTTGCGTGGAATTGGATCAGAAGGCGGGGATTGACTTTTCTCATGACTCTCTTCTGATCGCCTGTATTGCTCTTGCTGTAGTTCTGCTGCTTGGTTAGCTTGCCACTGTTGTTCTTGATATTGCCGATTCTGATTCTCTATCTCTCTGTATTCATTGTTCTGTGCATACCTATCTTCTTTTGGTGTTTCCGGACTAAACTCTTTGCTGCTATATCGATCTAGATCTCTATAGGAACTGTCTGAATAGATACTGTTCTGTAAGTTTGGAGGTGGCTGCACGCCGTATATTTGTTGTTGCAGTAACTGTCGTTCAGCAAACTTTTGTTGTTGGTGCATTTGAGCTTGATTCTGATAATGCATTTGCTGCTGCAGTTTCATCTGCTGTATTTCACTGTACTGTCTCCTGAGCAACTCTGTATTGCTTTGGGGACCTATTCTACTTGAGTATGGAAGATATGGTTTTGAACCGTACTGATTAACACTAGGCCTATAAGTAGGTTGATGATTTTGGTATATTTGGTTGGTATCTTTCGGTGGGTTGCGTTTTAAATAGTCTTGATAGACCTCCGCGTTATATCCTACTGGTATGTTTTGGAGTAGCTCATGATTCACGTTATGGTCTGTATGGACTTCCGTCCGTTCGGGCCTGGGTGGTGACTGTGGGTAGTTGTAATTGTCGTTTGCTCCATAGTGTCTTGCATAATCGTGATTGTGTCCCGTGGCGTATAAATCATGCCTATTTTCCAGGAGTGGTGACCTCGCATTCATGTTGGAGTGGTACTGGCTCTGCAGTAACTGGTGCATGACGCCGTTGGGTTGAAGCTGGCCAGCTTGTGCGGAGGTGAGGTGTGTTGCCATTTGAGGATGTTGCTGGGAGTATATCTGATCTGGATGAACATGATGCGCCATTAGATGTTGCTGCGTGAGAGGCTGTTGCGTTGCCGGCAACTGATTTTTATTCTCCATTTCGAACTGTGACTGCGGTATGGGTGGGTCAAGCCTGGAACAAGAAAAACGCTGCTGATACATTTGTGTCAATAGTAAATCCTGTCAATAGTATTACCGCAAATAATTAAATTACTTCTCGCCATACTAACTTAAAGTTAGTACCTACATAATGAGATCGCGTGCTTGTTGGTACGTAGACCGAAACAATTCAATTTGCGTCGGTTAATCGAAGACGCGTTTATCGTCACCGGCCGATAAAGTGCGAGATTGAAAGTCTGAAGAGGTACTTATTCAATACCTCATGAAATGTATACATTTTTATTTTATTATGTTAGGTACATGCGAACTGCTACAAAAAAAGTTCTTTGTTTATCGTTTGATCATCTGCCCGTAAAATTGTTTATTAAGATACGAGTAAGAAAGGAGTGAGCACTGAGATGACGAATGATATAAGCGAGTGGTAAAAGAAAACCTATAGTGCCGACCTCACTTACAGTGAGATAAAGGCCTACCAAATAAAAAGCATTTAAAAAATATCCTATTTAATCAACAACAGAACTATTCTTTATCATTACTAATAGTACATTATGATATAAGTGCGGTAAGTTGAAAATTACAGCCGAGGCGTTATTGCAAGCCCGAGCCGTAGGCGAGGGCTACAAGAAAGCAGAGGCTGTAATTATCAAAGCGCACGTATGTCATACGACGTTTTATAACATATTTGCGAGGAAACAAATAATACTCGGACTTTCGGACGAACTTACTTACTTGTTAAAACAGTTGGAAAAATTTGAACAATTTGTAAAGTTGATTATTTCGTTGCCACCACATGCAATGAGCTTGACTTATATTTTTGAGAAAGTTCCATGAAATAGGCTAAAAACACACTTTTTGTGAAAATGAATTGGCATCTTTGCTTGTTTTCTATAAGATGAAGTTTTGATACGCTTGTAAGTATCTATCGTTCGATTTTTCAGGCAAGAGGCTTAAAGTAGCCTTTTTCACTGCCTCTGAGAATTTTGGCGGTTCAAATTAATAAATTCATCATTACTTGACGACATTTTCAAACAAAAATAATACAGCGAAAAGAAAAAGCGCGCGGAATAATTTTTTACTTTTTCACAAATTAGCTAATTTTTTTTTTTAAGGTAAAGGCACAAAAACAGCCAGTATTACTAATAGAGTAAATTAATATTTTTTTGTTTTTGTTACAAATAAATGGTATTAATTTATTGTTAAAATTAATTAAATTAAAGAATAAATGTGTATTTTCTATATTTTATCTCCCAGAGTTAATTTTATTCATAAAATGTTTACCACAAAAAAATCTTAGCAAAGAGTTTTTATGTCAGTTTTCTGACATAAAAACTCTTTGCTAAGATTTAAAAAGGTACCGTTCGTGGATTGATAGCCGTGCGTTTTACATTACGATAACGCACAAGTACGTAAAAACATACATAACGATATTGAAATCAGTGAAGTAGGAGACCCTTTATGAGCAAATGTGTTATAAAATACGTTACCTGCTTTATTTAACCTATATAAACATTGATAACGCTGATACTGATTCAAAAATACGATTTGTATCCAATTCCCACGTTTATCGAAACCAATCATAGATATAAAGTAAAGGAATCGTGTGAAAATATTCTGGTTTATAGGCAACGACTTTTTAATATGCAATTGCTTACTTGAACTAAAACGATGAACGATGTTTTCCTAAGAAATGTATTTGAGTAACTTATCAAACCAGTTTATTGCTGGAATTGGAAGCTTTGTACTTGTGAGATACTTTTTCTAGTTAAATGATGTATTCTAGCGATCAAATGTAATCTTTAAAGGATTAATATTTTCAAAGAACTTTGAGAGGGTAAGAACTATGATATTTGAGAGAATACCCGGCTTCCTTGGAGATTATATTCATGTTTCCCAACCATCTATACCAATATTATAAAGAGGAAAGATTGTAATACTAAACTCAAAAATTACTGTGCTGATTCCAAAAATTATTTCACCATTGGAAAGCTACATTCACCCTGAGTAACATAGGTTAATTTATGTTTTAAAAATAAATGTCCACCCGTGCGAAGCCGGGACAGGCCGCTAGTAACATATATAATTTGATGGCTATTCATTGAAGGCCTGAGACACTATATGAATGTAGTATAGAAGAAAACATAAACGGTTATAATCTAGGTAAAACCATTATTGCATTGTAAATAAAGTTAATCATCTACCCAATTCTACTTATCAGTTTTAATCGTTGAAATGATAACTGCAAACTAGGTGAAAATTATATGATCTACTTAAATTTTATTTATATGTCAATGAACAAAATAATAATGAATAAGCTGCTAAACAAATGACACAGTCGTATTATAAATTAGCGTCATTTTCGTCATTTTTAAAGAAAAAAACTGAAGTATGTACTTTTCTCAATTAATATAACACAAATGTTGGATACATAGATCATCAACCTCTGATTCACATTTTAAGTAAGATCTCAATTACTACCAAGCAAGTAACCAACAAACAGATCAATAAAAAAGACCAATTAGTAGGTTTCAATTAGGACCAAACTAAGAATTGGTTAAATGATTAGCAATCGATAATTCTCATCGCATCCGCTGCGGTGGCTTGTGAGAGAAGAATAACTTTGTCTAATGACCGGAAGATGCGCATGCTACGTCGCCCGTCAGTCTACGTCCGTCTGTCTGGCACTTCCTCAAGGTAAATGAATCACGTCAATCAATATGCAGATTAGAAGGATCAAGTTGCATCCGGATTGAAACTTTCAGTTTTGGTACAAATTAAGTGTTTGCATATGCAACTAGATGTATCAAATTAAAACAACGGTGTCGGTTTCAAGGGTATTTATAGGAATGCCGATCGAGTCAATTGTGACTTTTACTTGACAAACCTAGCAAACGTTTCTAGTGCGAATCCACAAGCAACTAACCCAAGGTGCTTGTGGATCGCCATTGGTTATACACTTTTGAAGTTCAATGTATGTATGAAATGAAATGTAATGAAAAAAGTTTATCGAATAAACACAAAAAACAAACTATATATAACCAATAATACAAACAGGGTATAGGTATAGAAGGAAGGTTTGAGACCCGAAACACAATGTAAAGATATAAAAAGTGGCTAGAACTAGGTAGAAGAGTCCCGCGCACCCACCCAGCCACCTATCAGAGCTATATTTGTTGTATTTACTCAGGTTTCAGCTTAACATATGCTGAATAGGACGATATCGACAGGTAATGCATTTCTCTTAGTCGATAATGATTAGTTCATCACTCAATTAGCGAGATTTTTTTGCTGTTTAGTCTAGCATCATAAATAACGCGTCTAATATCATACGTAATGAGCGAAGTGCTCTATTTGGCGACTGGCCAATATTTGTTCTCTTTTAGACCGAATGACGAGACGATAGGTCTCCGTTCAATGTCAATCTTGGCATGTGACCTATATTAACGGTTGTGGTCGGGCTTTGATCTCAACTGTCCTGGTTTTATTGGAAGTAACGATGGGAAAGTACATCTTGTTCCAACTGAAGCTAGTTATAGCTTAGATATCAAGTATTAAAATCTCAGAAAAAACTAATAAATATTTTATTATTTCCCAAATGCTCTTTTGATGCGTGAATGCGATTGCCATGGTCAATAACAAACCGGCCCAATTCTTCGCCGTAATTGAAAACACAGTAACCCAGAAAATCAAGTATTCTCTAAAACGCAGCTAATAACTTTGGAGCTATATTGTTTTGTTATGTACTGTTATAGTTGTTGAGAGAAAGATGAATTAACTGATAACTACGCAAAACTAGGACCGGGGAACGATGGGAGATATTTTTGGGACATTGTAAAATCATAATATTCTTGCAAATACTATAAAAAGCAATAAATATCAATTAATAGAAACACGATACCATGAATAATCGATTGCTGTATAATTGTTTACAACCAACGATCATCTATTCAATATCTTTGATATTGCGAAACAAAATTACGCAAGAATTTACAGCATTCCTCAAACGAATTTGAAACTTGATGTAATCTAATGACTATACGAATGTCTATATTGTATGCATATGAGTTATACCGACACATATAAAGCTTCATTAAATTACCCATCAATTAAATGGAAAGCCACTTCGAAGACACCTCACATCTAGAAGACAACATTACATCATCATGATATTGCAATTGTGACAGACCCAGCAGGTGTGGTACATACATATATCTAGGCATATAATGTAGATACATATTATATCACCCAAGGTAACCATTCTAGCATGGTGTTGGGGGAAAAAATAGATTCACGCGTGACTATAAGTCTCAAAACTGTTGATCCCATATGAAATAAGTTATTAAAAGAAACAAAGAGTTGCCTTACAGTAGACAGGAAATCAACAAGTACATACGGTCCACGCGATTACCTACATATTCAACAGCACGACAATTCGGTTACTAATGACAACAACGAAGCACGTTTCTCCAATTATATGCTCGTTTACCTACTTGTTTTCTATGACGCGTTTAAGGTATACCAATGTATACAAATGATTCGCTTACTAAGAATAGACAATTATAGAACAATGGGTAGAAAAATTGTGGTAATTTTAAAGCATACTTTGATCATAAAATTGTAACAATTTTAACTATCGCTTAATATTCATTTTCTTTTCCAAAGCCAATACAATGAGAAAACAATAGTAGTATTTTTTTCTTATGAGCTTAATGTACTTATAGTAGTCAAGCCCGTTAAAAGTCCAAAGGTACATAGACCCTAATGGCCTGCGCACACCTAGTTCGCTGGCGGTAGCGAACAGTGAAACGCTGTCAAATATCGCTGTCAAATCTTAAATCTGACAGCGATATTTGACAGCGTTTCACTGATCGCTACCGCCAGCGAACTAGGTGTGTTTGAGCCTTAAGAAACAAAACAGTAAAAAGAGCAGCATTGGGAAACCAGTAAATTAAAAAACCACATCCTGACAGCCTGCGGTCGCAAATGATGTCCTCAGTCAGGTTTCTAGAGTGAAAAGACAAAATGAACGCAATGAAGTTTTTTCAAATTATTGAAATGAGAAAAGTTTTGAAAAAATATTTAATAATAGGCATTAACGCCTAATATTATTTATTAGTATCACTAACATTTGAAATCTGCACCAAATACCAGTAACCGGTAGTCAACACCATGTACTTAGTTATTAATTAAAATGCTGATGCATAAAAAAAAGAACTTTATCTTCAAACGTCTATTTTGCTGCTGCAGCATACAGAAACACGACGCATTTCTCCAGTATCAATGTATATATTTGTATCTTTCTTATTTTAGTGTCCTTGTTCTTTATTGATTTATGTGTTCTTATTTAGCAAATAAATAAAGTCTATGTCTAATTATTATGAGCAAAAAGTGAAGCTAAGAAAATCATAAATCTTGTACTAAACATTCTACAAACAAGTCATAGTAAAACAATCTACGGCATTGAGATTATGTCTATGAAACGACCTCTTACCGTTAGTAATTGATACCCCAGCATCATTGTAATCAATATTACCAACTCGAGATACAATCTGCTGTGTACTTTGTCTGATCATCAAGTGTGAAAAATAGTAACCTACTTTTAAATCGAAGTATTCGGATATTACTAATTTGTATCTGCGTTACGTGAGTGTTACAACACTTCCGAATATTGAATTACATAGTCATTCTTTTTGTGATTACAATAATGGAATACAATGATAGGCCGTAACTTAAACTCTATTATATAATACTTTGTTATTAATAATTGAAAGAATGTTATAGAGCCATCATTTAAACAGAGGTTGTACTTACAACATGACTGGATATTTTTAGTCTCCGACCTTTGGGAATTGCTAAGGTTTCTTTCATCTGTTCTAAGTAAAACTCTCTCTGTGTTGTGTAAGTACTTTTAGCGCAGCAGAAAAGAAATTTCAGTTTATTTTTGAAGGATAACTTAGCTTAGATTAAATTTTTACAAAAGTTTGTAACATCTCTTGTTTCAAAGCACCAAAGTAGCGCATTTGACACCCGCTTTGGGAATTGCTAAGGTCACGTTCATCTATTCTAAGTAAAACTCTCTCTGTGTTGTGTATTTACTTTTAGCAAAGCAGTGAAGAAAATCCAGTTTATTTTTGAAGGATAAATTAACTTAGATTATTTTTTTACAAAAGTTTGCAACGTCTCTTGTTTCAAAGCACCAAAGTAGCGCATTTGACACCAACTGTACCGTTAAAAATTCATTAGCTCTCCTTGAAAACTACACAGCCGCGATTCACCTCGGTGGAATGCAGAGTCTGATGAAGACCGGTCGGGACGGGACCGCAAGAGGCGGCCGATCCAACGCACGCTGCCACTCGCCTGCGCCTGTGCCTGAGGTGAACAACCGGCGCACACGTCGTCGTCCTTGGAGCCGCGTGCTCCTTTCTACGATACAACCTCCGACGAGGGTTGACATTTTTATATGAAACATTGGTGATTTGCTAGCTTTTTGAACTAGCAGACTTAAATAGATCAATATTTCCGGGTATGGCACTTTATTTTAAGCCTATAAAGATGTGTTTTTTTTTTAGTAATTTTATTATTTTAGCAATTTAAAAACTAGTCCAAAACATGTGAAGGATCTCAAAAATACCAAAATCAATGATTTTCTAAATGGGAGCCCCAAGGAATTCTGTTGAATCTTACATAGATAAAACCAGTTCTCTGTGCGAATTGATACAGAACTCTGACAACCCTAACCACAAGAGCCAAGTTTATGTACTCAGAAAATTCACATGTAGGTGGTAAGTTGCAACTTGAGTACCGTGTCGTGTCTATGAATACTCGAGTGGTATTGATGCATGCGTAGTGCGTACTACAGAAAACGTGGCTGGGAAGACTCAATGGGATATTACTTGAAAAACACTTAAATTTGAACTATATAGTTCAACAGTTGATTACACTTACGGAATATATAAAAAACAAAATCCTGGAAATAGTTATAGCGTTGGTCATTTTGAAATTGTTGACAAAATTGGCCAGGCAAAAATTTTAGAAAATGTTTTCATACTCGTACTTGACTAGCAAACCCGGCGAACTCCGTTTCGCCACCAGATGGCTTCAAAATGTTGGTTTGTCCTGAATTTTCTTTGCTATAAACCTCACGGAACCTTTACAACGAATGCAAAACCGTGGAAATCGGTTCGTGCGTTCTGGAGTTATAGCGTCAGGAAAAAAAACCCGACATATTTTTATATAGTAGAAGATTTTTGACAGGTAAAGTAACTGTACTAAAAGGTATAACCGTTTTATTTTATGGTAACCACAGATTACAATAATTTACTGCGTTATATAGCCCTAAAAGCAAATTGCAACATTTTCTTGAAACTTGAAGCTCCAGCCATTTGTGAGACAGCAGCTTATTACCGCTTTCCCCCATCTAGCTATTACCAGCAGGAAGAGGGTGGCAGACAACTCCATAGAGGGAGAGAGGTCTACTGGCCCATTATCTGATTTAATATGGTGCTTAAATTTTAACAGCGTGCTTATATTGCCTAGGTCATATTATAATAGTATGTTCACACACTATACCACTTTTTATACTTATAAAATAGGACTTTGTACATTGGAAATTTCTACACAATAGCAACTTAAAGACTCTTTCAAAATTTTTTGTAGGTAGGTTACAGTCAAATGAAAAAGAAACACGATTAAAATGGAAAATCACAAAAATATAGGTTCGATTACAAGAAATCGAATAGGTACTCACACTGTCTCAAAAAACCTTGTACCTTTTGCAATATCCATTTTTCAAGAAAATTGGCTGGAGAATTGAAGTCATAACTCATGAAACACGGACTGAACTTAGAGCACGTTCAAGTTCCATGAAACTAGTGTTAGCTATGTGAAAATGTGACGTAGATTCACGGGCACATTTCAAGGTCAACCTACATTGAAATAGTCCATTACTGTTACAAATGTTAAGGTTACCGGAATTACGTTTTGTGTTTTGTATATGAAAATAAGATTAATTGCTTTATTGATGACATTTTTCTGGCAGGTTCTTATTTATTTTATGTACAACTTCCGAAAGGAACAAGTCATTTGAGAATCTTAAGTCAACGGATAATGGAAATCTGACGCAATTATGAAAACAAAGTGCAAAAAGATTCTTATGCAGGCGGACTGCGGATTTACTGCGTCTAGTAGAGTTATTTAAATTCTAGACTGTAAAATCTCTATTTCTTTCACCTATTAGAAGCATTTCGTGCGTTAATTATTGAAACCATGCGGAATTCCTTTCGTTATCTACTCGCCAAGATTTAATCAATGTTTGTTATTAATTTACAAGTCTGCCTTGGACCTGTCATAATAGAACTGATTTTGTTATTAATGCAGCCTTCATATTATATAAACTTTCATTATGATACCTTGTTCACAATGTGGGTTTTATCATAACCATTAACATACCAAACGACATATACAATTAAAACAGGTTTGAGATTATATTATACTCGATGCAACGTTTATACATTCTAATAACAGTTTTTTTCATAAATATGTCGCGACTAAAGCAAAATTTCTAATAGCCCATGGACCATAATATATCTTCTTCTTCTTCAATTTAAGATCTTAGCTCTTGTCGGGGTTTTAATGCAGTTTTCTCCAAGTCTTTCGAATGCAGCCTCAGACTTCCTTATACGACATGACAGCGACTGTTTCTTTTATCTGGCTCATGTAACTTATCCTTGGCCGTCTTCTTCCCCGTTTCCCTTAAACCTTTCCTTCAATGATGTTCTTTATGTAACTGTCATGTCGTAGAAGATATCCAAACATTTTTCCTCTTCGATTTTGTATCGTCTCAAGTATAACTCTCTTCTCTTTTACTCGCTCTTAGACCTCTTTTTTCGTAACTTTTTTCTATCGTTCCATAATATATAAGAAACTTAAATGTCATTTTAAGCTTAGTGAGAATTAGATACATACTCGTAATTCTTCCACTCCACTGACAGTAAGCTGACCCTAGGGTTAACTGTATAGGTGGTTGTAATAATTTTCTATCCATGCACATATTTATTATTTATACACTTACATATTCATTTTTATACATTCGAAAGTTATGCTGGATTAATAACATTATTATTCACTGACGAAATTTTTATTTGTATTTGGGGCAAATTTATGGACAACAGTTGTCAAGACGCTGCGCTGCTTGAGAATGATTATATTTATAATGAAATTCTTTTTTAATTATTACACTGTGACTAAATATCTGAACTTCGAGAAAAGAAATGAAATGATGTAGTCAAGTAACTCTATTGTGTAGTCATTATTACTAAATGGCTTATTGAACGCGAGTATATCAAGCCACGCTCCATTCTTGTGTAGATTTTGTTTACTTTAAATGAATATTTTCTTTCCACATGAAGTCACTGCCATCATATTGTTGCATCATAAAATCCAGTTTAGAAAATATTAAAGTGATCATTACGTCGCTACGAGAAAAAACCCAAAAAGTGACTCATTCAAGTTCTAGAACGAGGATTGTTGAAATTGCCACAAACATCGCGCAACCACCAGATGAAACCAACGGAAAAACAAACATAGGTATATAGCCAGTTAAACATTCTCCTGGATCTTCGAGATAGACCGTTCCTCGACGTTAAGCAGTAACGCTAAACAGTAGGCATGAAAGAAGAAAAGAAAAACACTTTCATTCTAATTGATTGCCATTCAACAATTACGACAGTCGCATATGGGCACAACTGTGTGAACTCGCGTGGGATACTTTTATTTTATTTTATTTTATTTTATTTTATTAGAAAACCAACAGCAGTTAAGATAAAACAAATTAAACTTAAATAGGAGAAAATAACTAGCCAATTACAGGTTTTCCTAGGTAAACTATTACAATACTAATTTAAACGAAAACTAAAAAAAGGTAGTGTTAAAGAAAAAAATAACAAGTTCACCAGTGATTTAAGTGTTTCTGCGCAAGTGTGGGTGTGTGGGTAGGTGTGTGCGTGTGTGAGGGTGTGTGAGAGGGTGTGTGTGTGTGTGTATGGTGAAGGGGGGGGGAGTGTTTATTTATAATATTTTTATTCATTCACAAAGAAAGGTACATTACGTGTTACTGTAATTAATTTAAAGTTTATTTATACGTTAGCAAGAAGGCCAATGATCTTCTTACGGAAAGAAATTTTACTAGTATTGAGGATGTCTACGCTCGAGAAACGTTTATTATATGTGGAACAAATTCGGTTAATGGGTGAGTTTTTTGCATAGTTTGTGCTCTGAAAGTCCGGACAGAAGAGAGAAGTATGTCGTGTTCGCTTAGTGGGTGCATTAATATTGATAGATGCAAGGAGAGTCGGGGAGTCTATACCTCCATTTATAATGTTGTATAACAGCATCATATCTAAAAGTGTGCGCCGATCTTCTAGTGATAACAGGTTATAGTGCTTGCAGCTTGATCTGTAGTCGAGGAATATTTTGCTTCGATAGTTTAAATGCTTTATGAAAATTCGTTGGATCCTTTCTATTTTTTCTTTGTATATAACGTAATTCGGAAACCATATGCTACTAGCATATTCCAGCACACTGCGTACATATGCATAGTAAATAGATTTTATGCATGCTACATCACAAAAGGGTTTGCATGTGCGAATCACAAAACCAAGACTTCTGTAGGCTTTATTAGTGATAACGTCAACGTGTTCCGCCATGGTTAGTTTATTGTCAAGAGTCACACCAAGGTCCCGAATTACATTAACTTTCTCAATGGCAATCCCGTTCATGGTATATGCAAATTGGCGCGGAGTTTTTTTACGGCTAAATGAAATTTGCTGACATTTAGGCACATTGACTGTGATTTTATTAACATTATAATAGTCAGCAAGTCTACCTAGTGTTTCTTGAAGAGATTCACAGTCTTGTTGATTGGTGATCCTGTAAAATATTTTTTTGTCATCAGCGTATAAAAGGTGACCACAGGATTGAAAGCATTTATTTATATCGAAAATATATGCATTATAAAATAAAGGCCCTAAATGGGATCCCTGGGGAATGCCAGATGGAATATTTATGAAGTCAGATTTAAAGCCACCAACAACTACAGCCTGAGATCTATTTGAAAGGTAGGATTTTACCCAGCGCAGGAGATCCCCGTGAATACCCAAGGCTTCCAACTTTGCCAGTAGAATAATGTGGTCTACACGGTCAAAAGCTTTTTCGAAGTCCGTGTAGACCACATCCACCTGGCCACCACCCTCCATATTCTTAAGAACAAACTGTATGAATTCCGCCAGATTTGAGGTTGTAGATCGCTGTTTCAAAAAAACCGTGCTGCGTTGGGCTAACACCGTTTATAATTGTATTATAAATCTGATCGTATACAGTCTTTTCAAAAATCTTGGCAAATATATTCAAAATAGAAATGGGTCGATAATTATCAATTTTTGCCTTGGATGACTTTTTGTGAATAGGAACAACATTCGCTTCCTTCCATTTCAGTGGGAATACACCATCAGATAATGATCTCGTGAATAATAGTTTAAGCGGTGTAACAAGTGCTTTAGCACAGTTGCGAATGAAGATGGGAGGTATATTATCTGTACCAGGCGATTTATTAACATCAATATTTTTTAAAAGTTTCAATAATTGATTGTCTGATATACAAACACTAGCAATGGCATGTGTATCACTGCAAACGGGGAGGGCCAAGTTTGACAAATTATAATCTTTATCGGGATGAACGAAAACGCTTTCAAAGTATCTATTGAATCCATTGCAAATGTCTGGACCATTGGTGTACGTAATATCGCCTAGTGAAAGTGATTTGGGATAACTTGATTTACCCCTCATCAGTTTAACATACTGCCAGATTTTTTTTGGATAAACTTTGGTTTCCGCCTGTATATGTTCAATAAAGCTATTGTATAAATCATTTTCGAGCTGTTTGGCTCTTGCTCTGAGCATGGAAAACTCACGGTAATCTAAATAGTTTTTGAACTTTTTCCATTTCGAGTGTGCTTTGGCCTTTTCTGATAATATTTTAGTTAAAGGAATATTGTACCACACGGGAAAGTTTTTATTTATAATTTTACACTTGGGGACAAACAGGCTGATACATTTATTTAATTCACTGTTAAAGCAATCAACTGCAATATTTACGTCACTACAGGAGGAAAACAAGGCATGCCAATCTAATTGTAATAAATAACTACAGATTTCTTCAAAATTACATTTCCTGAAATTATAACGCGTAATTGGACATTCCTTTAGTGGTACTAAAAATAAATTTGTTGCGTCAATTATAAGAGAAGGATGGGCACGATCTTCAGCTACCAGAGATATTTGTGAACGGTTTGTAGAAGCAGAAAAGTTACTAAAAACAAGGTCCAGAGTGTTATTGAAGGAATTTTTTGTAAAATTACTTTGCTCAAATCCAAGAATAGTCAGTTCATCCAGAAGATGCTGAGCAGCATTTTGCACCTCAATCGAACCTCTTTTTATATGCAGGGGACCCAGCTGAGTAGACCACTGTATAGTAGGCAAGTTGAAATCGCCAACTATCATAAAATTATCGTTGGGATATAGATTAAAAACATGCGAAATACTATCTATTGCTTCCTCTATAGATTTGGGCAAATTTTTATTAGGTGCCGCGTATACTACAGCTAAATGCAAATTTTTCGTCCCAGCGGAGCGATAAAAAGACCTAGCAGGAATGGTTATCCATAACATTTCCGAAGGTGGGGTGATATTGCAGTTACAAAGTAACGAAGCTTCAAGTTCCTTGCGCACTATCAACATAACACCACCTCCTCTAGCTGTGTTGGTAAGCGCAAGGTCCCGATCTAGTCGGAAGACGTCATAGCGGGAGTCACAAAATTCGCTATCAAGTACTCCACTGTGCAGCCAGGTTTCTGTTACAAAAACTATGTCGAAGTTGTTCTTTAGAAGTTCCCTATGAAAATCCATGGTTTTGTTACAAATACATTGTATAGCGTCGCCGGCAAGCCTCCGTGATGTCACTCTGCACTACGATTTACATGACGAGATGATAGATGAGGAGAATGCACGTCTGACTCTATACTCTCCGTGTTGGCTGATTAATAAGCTTTTAGAACATAAATTTAATTTAATTATCTAACAATCATATTATTTATAGACATTATTATGTGTTAAGATTTCTGAGTTCAGAAAACATCCCGTTACATGCTATAGTTCAAATTATTTATCCATTTCTATTATACCTTAAATGTTAATTCCTTTGGAAGCTCTGAAGATGAGCCAAGGGAAATGAGGTTTCAATTAAGTCTTGTTTTACCCCGCTTTGTTCTAAAAGGCAATGCTTTTAAGGCTGTAATTCTCGAGTTTCACAGAAAGCTCTCAAATGGAATAATTAAATTGCTATAAACACCTTTGTGCAGCGATAGAGGTTGCAACTACGTTTTTTATCAATTCCAATGTAACAATAGAATGAAGTGTGAAATAGACAATTTGATACGCGCAAACACATAATTTATGTAAAAGAATGCTGTAATATTAACTATTTTACAAGCATTTACATGGAAATCATTTTTTTTATCATAGGTGTGAAAATGTACAAGAAATTGCTTATAATTGCAAAATATGTCCCAGTTGGCGCAACGCCCTGCAACTCTAGGCTTTCATTATAATTGCATCTCTAAGATCTCTTGGTAGGTGTATTTCTTAATATTATTTAGAATAATTAGGGCAATGATAACAAGGTTCAAGCTGTTAAAGATTGGTCAATTTCTTTATTGATTTATGAGTTTCCTGTTTCTAATCAAAACTTTCAATAAACAAGTCTACAATTATGAAATTGTCTTTTATTTCGGCTTTCATTTCGTTCTTGAACCAATTTTTATTAACTTTTGTGTATTCTGTTTTACCGATAAAAACCGATGGTTCTAAATATCTTCTACCTTTCTTCTTCTTCTATTATATAAAAATGTTATGTTAGTTTGTGTACGCTTCAAAAACTCAAAAAGTTCTGCACCGATCGAGCTGTAATTTTAGCATGTTAAATAATCCGCATCAAGGATTTTTTTTTTAATCACAATGTGCCACAGCCACAGCAAAGCGTGGCAGGGTACAGCTAGTAATCTATAAAATTTCCTGGCAAAGATTAACACCTGTGAGGCCTCCGTAATCTCTTAACTGAATTAAAGTCTTCACTTACGATACCTAATCCCAAGAATGTAATACTCTAGGAAAGTAATAAAATTGTACTCTTATCGCTCACGTCCTATTGAGTATTTTTATGTCATAACACTTCACAGTAATAGCAAATAGAAAGTTCGACACAATATTACTGTAATGGCAATTTCATTTGATACGCACAAAGAAATAATATACCTATCGATCGTGAACGGTTTGAAAGTTTTACAACTGTATCTAATACTACTTTGTATATGAAAATAAATACAGTCGAATCAACGTACTAGGTATATTTATTATTATACATACATGTTTATGTAATTTTTTTTATTTTTTATATATAGGACAAATCAATTAAATATATAAAAAAACAAAGGATCGAACGCCAGTGATTCTTTTAATAAACAATCGATTAATTGTATAAATAAAAATATACTGTTTTAAACAAATCTCGTTGACTACTACGCACTACTACTATACGCACAGTAAATGGAAAGCTATGCTTAATAACATAAATGTTTTATTTATCGGTTGGCTGCGAGACGAGACCACAGCTGATATTATCAACTGCGACGGTGACACAGTCGTGAGAGAAGAAAGTTATTGTCACACTAGGTACTTATTTCGAGTGAGTTATGTAGAACTGCCAAATGCATGGGAATTATAATGAATAAATTATACTGTATGACAGTATGCTTGCTCAAGATCTTTTGAAATTAATTGAAGCAATGCTTGACTGGGAGGGCAAGGCCCAGTAATATTTTTTTTATTTTATGTATACTCTTCAATACATTTCTTATGCATATAAAATCTGTCTTATTCTTAGTTAGTTGACAAATATTGGTCAGATGAACGATATTTAAAATCTTTTTTTATTGATGGTCGTTGGAAAACACACTGATGGCTTTAAACCTGTTTCTACAAATCCATACAGTTTATAGCTGACTTAAATAGGTATTTCTCTACTAAGAAATTTAAGCTCAATAAACTAATACCATAAAACCATTTTCATCTCAATCACGGATGACGTAAACTGTTCCTGACTCAAGTGGCACATCTAACTGGATTTAGTAATCTGATGACAAATGTATGCTTGTCTTGGAATCGAATCTGTTGACGTGAAAAGTGATCCATCGAAAACTGGTGTCGATATTCAAATCGATGAGCTACTAAACATTATAGCTATCGATAACGCAAAGCATAGGACTTGAGAGGGTGTGTTTCTTAGTGCACATAAACACGCACACCATACATTTATTGTAGAAGACGCAACGTAAACTAAAAACAAATTTCTTTATCGTTCGAGATTTACTCATGTTTAAACAGAGTGACTCGTAGCCATGGGTTTCAAATGACAACGTTATCTGTAACTCATAGTAAAACCATGGACGCAGCTCATTGTTATTACACGTAATGCAATCCTTGTGGCCCTTCCACGAAACACTACACTGCTGAATTTATAAGTGGCTTATACTAACTGACCGCGTTTGTCGTTCAGCCTAAAGCCGTATCGGTTACAGAGTTTAACCTTTTGTTCCGAAATTCCACTTAAAACGCGTAAAATATTTAGACAAGAATGTGTTAAGTAGGTGAGCATGCGGTAACTGTAGTTTGAGATAAGCGCGCGTGGATCCAGGGAGCAGGTGTGACGTAAGACGTAACGAATGCGGCACTTGCGGCAGCCTGCATCCTATCGACCGGTCACTTAACTGCTCGCCTTCCTTCCAGCATCATACACTTAAATTACTTTGATAGAATTGCTTCTGACTTATACCGCATTCCCTGCATTTCGAACGAAGAAACTTTTCCATCACGTCTTGCATAGCAAGTACACGAAAACACCCTGAATCTTAACAACTTCATCATCATCTTGAAAAGCTTTTATACAGTAATCTTAATTCGGCTCGATATTATTAAACTTTACTCACTCTGGTCTGAATGATGATGAACCTGCTTTTGGTGTCGTAAAGTTGTGAGATTAAGTACCTACCTACTTAAATAGTACCTAGGTGAGTCTGCTGCATTCCAATGTTCCTTTCACGCTTCGCAATATTCTGTAATGTGCCAGCGCTTAAATGTCGTGGTATAAATTCCTTTGCTTTGATTCGACCTTTGCTTTTTTGACGTAAGATCCATCCAGCATGCAAATACTAACAGTTTTATTACAAAAATATGAGATGGTAAACAATGTCCATCAAAAATCATTTTATTCAAATGCAAATACCTAACCTAGGTAGGTATTGAAACGAGCATATTTGCATCGTAACGTATTTTCCAATATACGCAGGCAACAGGCAAACAGGATGTTTGATTGAATTGCCGGGACAGATAGATTTGAAATAGAAATTTCTGTTATTTCTTACTTTCAATAGCCAAAACAATGTACAACTTGACAACAAGCACATTCCAAGCATAGCAAAAATGTCCTTACCTAAAGGTGTAACAAATTGCAGAACCGGTTGTATCAGAGAATTCGTTCAAATTCCTGCGGCATAAACCGTAGCCCGTAAACGAAAGAGGAATTACAACAAACGAAACAAAAACTGAGAAGGATATGGTTTTTGTTGTGTTGATCATAGAATAGCTGTGTGGTCGGGCACTCACCCTGACTCGCTGGGCTATACCCACTATTATGTAATCTTCGCAGAGGGAAGAGAGATGCGGGGACTTGATCGGGACCTACTCTAGCCGTACATTCACGGAAGTTCATACTCAAGAATTTATAGTATATTTTGTCAACATTCAAGTATACGTTAGAAAGATATTTGTGTAGCCAACCTCGAATTTATTAAGCTCTAGTTATTTGTGCTATATTTGATTGAAATGAAATCAATCTATCAAATCTGATAAGTGCAGCGATAAGAAGCAGGAATAGAATATGATTGGTCACGTAAAGAAACAGATAAGCAGCCGACAATAACTATGTACTTCCTAGAAAATACATTGTAGTAGTTAAAAATATTGACCTAGGTAGTTAACACAACATAAGGATTTCTGAGGTAAAACTACAATAGCTACAAGTGCATAGCAAACAAAGCAAACAAATATTAGTGTGGACTATGAACGATGCGACGCCATTCAAGCCTCTTCAATAGGTGTGCGAACAAAGATGTAAAGACAAAAAACCTTTGCTGGCGAAAGGTTTGCTACCTGCTTCAAAAACCTAAAAATAAAAGACACGAGAGGCCCAGCCAGACTGATGTCGATGACACAAGACTTCCTTAATCAGTTGGTTTAAAGTTTAATGGATATTCTTAGAGCTTCATAATATAGCTGATCCATCAAAAGTAATGACTCATTTACTGTATAAACGTAATGAATAAACGTGGTTTATTCGCATGTTTAGTGTTTGGACTGTAAACTTGGTTAAAGCCTTTAAAATTCCAGGTAGAAACCCATAGTGAATCTGAATGCATTGGAGAATTTGGCAAAAACCAATCACAATCATGTTTTTTGTTCTGATCCCCAACATCCTGTTTCTATGCACCATATCTATCCATTCCGTGCAAGTAATATATTCAACGAATAATATTACTGTATTTAAGACCTAGAATGAGCTCGATATCGATTTTAGAATGGCAATATGACATCAGATTTCTCGATCGGAAATATCCGACATACGGTCTATAACCCTATGAGATCACTTTACTTCTATAATATGCTATAGATAAGTTATATATGATAGGTGCTTTGTACCTATGAGCTACATTACGCTAGTCACGACTTTAATGATATACCATACACTCATCACACAGTAAAGTACTGGCATAAACTTATGGTACCTTCCTAGGTAGTTACAAAAAGAATATAGACACGCGTTGATGTCTTTTGTATGTAAGATCATTCATTGACTGTAACATATTTCAAAGTAAACGACAGTGTGTTCGTTCACCTGTTGACACCACACCTGGCTTGAACAGACAATATTGGGGTGGCGTGCGCCAGGAAACCAGTGTTTATCTCCACTACAAATATTTATGCATCGCGTGAGTGAAGCGTGGGACTCATTCAAGATGCAAGAACTTGACTATTCAGTGAAGGCAAATATAGCAAATATAAGCCAAGGTAAATTCAAAATAACATTTCAAAAACTCAGGGAAGTATTATAGATTGATACTTGCAAAGTGATGGCTGTGGAGGCTGCAAATTACTACGTTGTCGGCGAGTGAATAAGTTGAAAAGCACTTGTGTCTTTACCTGATTCGCAGCCAACATCAAATCCACTCCAGGCTTTCTCGTTCCATTTAACTTAAATTTACGTTAATAACACTTCTAAGTTACCCAACCACTTTTCCACTAACACAAAACACGAAAACTTTTTTGGTTGTTCTACTTGTCCGTTAATTTCATCTACTGCGATGTTCACTGAAATTGTAACTGTAAATTAATGTTTTTGTTTATTTTAAAGATGATTTATGCAATATTTTTAAATGACAATATTTCTCCGGTTAAATTGTTTAATTAAATTATGACCGCTATGCACCAGAGAACGCAAGCGGCCGTCCGCCGTAGACTGTTGAAGTAGTAACGAACAGAACAGCGTCGCCGCCGCACTGAGTGGGAGGGAAGTGCGACAGCTATACACATAACGCAGACGAGAGAAAGAGACAACAGTTTTCTTCATAGGTGGTACATCTAAAAACCAACTAGTGAAAACAGTCCTCCGAAGCCATTAAAATAACTATAAACCGAGGTATCTCTATTTTACCAAGGTTATACCATCAGTTTTACCTATGTTCGCTGCGTGCAGATAAGGTAATTTGAATTCCTGTAGAGTGAAAAAGACGGAGGCTTGCCGGAGGTTCTATAGATGTGTATTCAAAAGGTTATGCGGTTCAGAAAGAAAATGTTTATAAATTGAATTTGAATACTGGGTTCGTTAACGGTTAGCTGCGGTAAGGTATGGCTTATAATAGGCGTGGAGAAACACAACTATTTGCATGTAAAACCTATGTTATAGAATAGGCTATACAGGTCATATACTATGACATACCATTACTAGGTGATCATATAAATATTAGAGATGCAAATGTATCAACAGTCATAAAAGAAAATTTTCCTGATAGAAAAAATATAGAATTAATCTATAATGAAGGAGGTACATTTAACCTAAATAACTTTCTATTTAATTACACAACCGGTGTTAATTTAAGATAAACTACAAAAATTTTAACCACGAAATCTGTTAATTCAATGAGCACGCTAGCGTACGCGAATTCGTTGTGCAATCCAATAAAGCCTTGCGCAAATCTAGCGCAATGGCGATGGCGATCAGTGAAACGCTCTCGGTAAAACAAAAAAACGGTATGACAGCGTTTCACTGATCGACATCGCCATCGCGCCAGATGTGCGCGGGCTTTAAGATCGAACAAGCTACAGCGCAAGCTATTCCACTGTTTGGGCAGAAAAAAAAATTCTCAACAAATATTAATTAACGGAATCAAATCATCAAAATGACCAAAACGTAAAGAGAAAATCACCAGACATTGGTTTTTTTACAATTCATCAACTTTTTATGAATCTGTGACTTCATGATTCATAACAAAAACTCTGTTATTCATCTATTTGCGTTTCTTATTGAAGTGGACAAACAAAAACTTTGCTTCGCTTCACTTTTACCAATTAACTTGCACGAACGGACAGTGGCGCTTTGTTTCCGAAAACAAGTGAAAATCTACTAGTTATCGACACACTTTCTATACACCTGTGAGTTTTTCATTGTTTCTCTAACGTCTACCAAAAAAGTTATTATGCGAATTGTAAATAGTTTTATTTATGTTTTACGGCTATGGTTGGAGCTTGAGTGTTTCAGTCACAAAATTCCGAATTTGCAGCCGATGGCTGAGAAAAACTTTGACTGAAACATTTACGCATATACCTACATAAAAAAATGTCTAGAAAGCTCTTAAGTTCAAATTGTTGCGGGCGTAATAATAAAAACTGCCAAAAATGCCAAATGAAAATGTAAAAAGGTTGTGACGAAATTTTCATTCATTTTGAAGGTATTTTTGTCTTTCGGATAAAATTGGGGTCCGTGACATAGTTCCGCTTATTTAAAACTTAATTACATATTATGTTGCCCAACCACAGTTTTACTTAATTGTAAAAACTAAGGACTGTTTGGTGAATTTATGACCATGTGAATAAAAGAAATAACTGTCGATGATTCACGGTGAAAAGTTAACAGTGAAAATGGTGAAGTTAGGTCAAATTAACAAATATATGCCAACCAGCGTTCGCGAGCTTTCATTGTTGGTTGTATAGGTACGTGGCCTGTGTTAAAATTAGCATTTCGTAAACATTGGAAAACATGTATTTATGCAACGTTTGTTTTCTCTCGTGTTCATTACAAATTGACGAGAATTTTGAGTCTAATGTCCCAGATTCATAGAATTTTTATTTAGTGGCTTCTAATTGGTATTATATCTACGTATTTCTTTGTATTAGTGCAAATGTTCTCTAGTACAATCTTCAGAATAATTAACAAAACAAACAAAATTCTTAACCCCTATTCAAATCCACCCATTTTAAGTAAAATCCCCTTTAAGCAGCAGTAAGAATTCCAAGAAAGCGCAGTAAGCTTTTATACTAACGCTGTTAGGTAGGTATACGAAATAAGAACCCGTGTTTAGATTTGAGATAATATTTGAATATAAAATCCTGGAGTTCAAATATTTAAAAATCGAATCTTTGAACCTTACCAATTTTTTATTTTAGTTCGCTCTTGATACAAGTCATAAATCATGTTGATTAGTAAACAGTTTTAATGATTTGCTTTCTAATAAAAAATGCAGCCAGCATTTTTTAAGACTATCTCAAAACCCAAAGTTACAAATGAGATGTTTAAAGGGTGCGGTGGGAAATTTTCTCGAAACGTCGCGCCGTGATCGGAATCGTGTATTATGGAAATCGTACAAGTGACCCCAATGGCTCGATGAATAGCAATGACCTCGCATGATTGTTCACGGTACATACCAATTATAGGCACATCAGGCTTTTGTAGGTTACGCGTACTGGTGACTGGTGATTTAGCTACCACACCATTACTCGTGACTGTGAGGTATCTGGGTAAACTAAGTCTATTCTCACATATATAAACAAAATCTTTTGAGTAGTCTATAACATATGTCGAACATTTATTTAATATCTAATTGCTAGCATCAATAGTTATGGCATTTTCTCTTTTTGGGTCCGCTCATTTTTTCAAATAGTTACTTATAATATATATCAAGAAATATATATATAGAGGTATAATCGCATAATATTCATAGGAGTATAGGATAAGATTTCAGGATCACAAATTTCAAATAAATACGCACGTTACTTTACGTTGCACGAATTTCCAATACATAGCTTGTTCTCTATACATACGTACACCAAGAGTAATATACTACAAACTTTGGATCTACGATCAAAGTTGTTGCAATCTAGATTGCCTGCGAAATTGCGTTCTGACGAGTTTCCACTTTACGAACGTGCTAAATCGGTTTTGAGTTCGTCAATACTTCCTGTGCATGATGAATCAAACACCACCTCGTATACAACTTTGAAGTAATAGAAGGGGCTTCTGGGTTAAGAGTCGAGGTACATCTATTCTCAATTTTGATCACTGTCGTTCATACCAGGCGTGTCTGTTTCAGAACGAGTTTGTGTCACGAGACTTCTCAACACGACTACTAGGGGATCTAATTTTAAATGTTCTTTCTAATTAAACTCCTACGAACATCCGGTTACAATTTGAGTTTCAGAAAAAGTCGCATTTCGTCGCAATTTGCCGTCTTGTTGACGCACTCAGTCACGTCCAACGGTCCGGTTAATGTGGAACCGAAATTCACTTTCTCTGCCAAAACCTACGCTTGTTTGATTTGTATTATATCTGTCTTTACTGCTATGCGTCTATTGCTGGTCTTTTTTTTACATGTATACATACATACAAATATAGCATTGATAAAGATATGTTCCAAATTTATGATACCACTAACATAAAAATATCGTTATCAGCGGCGTTGATCATAAAATCTTGAATAGTTGCCAAGAATTCGTAATAACTCAGAATAAAACAATTGCGGAAAATATGGAGAAAGGTTTACTTTACTTTACAAAAACATAAAGTTTTGTAAATATCTTGCATTGCTATTTGCGAAGTGTTATTTTGTATCATAAAATCTTGAAACGTTGCCAAACGTTTGACGGAGCAAGCGCCAGTAAAAATAACTGTGGGAAAAGTAAGGACGCCTCTAAACGAGCAACCAAAAGCTACACTTTATTACAAGACAGGGCAATTTTTACATGACAGGCTTTTGAGCCTGCCTATTGGCACAGTCCTCTAAAACGCATCGCTAAATATAAAAACTTCTAAGCATTCAATCAAAATAGGTTAACTAAAAAAAAAAAAACATTAAATCTTGACTGACATCCTCTCCTAAGCACTTGTCCTTTCGATGCAAGAAAACACAAGGAATTAAAAAAAGAAAGAGAAGCTTTAATGCTTAATGCAGCACACTGAAATAAAATACTCAAATGAAAAATAAGTGAGTCATCACAGCAACCACCTTGTCACTATATATTTTTTTAAGTGCTCAAAAATTTCCCGTGTAACTTTCCAGCAGACTCAAAAGCCGCCATGGTATGGCAGATAGAAAGCCATCGCAACAATACGTCTAGACTTTTCATTACACCTTGCCGTCGGTTTTCATTTGTAGGAAACGCGCGTTGAAAGAAATAATCTTCGTGTAACAGAGAGTGCAATTTCAGGGTAATATTTCACAAAGAATGAAAGTTGGACACAATGAAAGATGCCCGATAGATTGAAACCATTCTTGAGAGTTACCACCTACCTATAGTGAGCGGCGAGGGAATCTGTCATAGATGAGCTCAATTTTAGATTTAGTGTGAGAATGAGAGGATAGTACATGGCTGTTATTTTCAAAACGTATGTATTTTTGCAAGTGAACTATTCACAAGCCTAAGTTACCACTCAGTTGGTGGTAACTCTTTTACTTGAAACTGAATACATATTGTAACTTGGTCCATTTTCCTTGGACATGCCTGAGATAGGCTGCTGCCTGTATAGCACAGCAAACAGTTCTTGTGTGGGAACAAAGAGGAACAATGGAGCGAAGCGGTAGCACTGTCATATCAACGCCTGGCTGGTATGCTGTCACTGATATGCCTGAACCAAGCCTGTGGAACTTTGTGTGCTGTGAGCTTATCAGGCTTATGAAGTTATTGTTGGAGGGCTTGTGCTTTTGCAATTTGTATGTTTCTGTTACTCACTAGGTTTCCCGTAATACTGGTTTATTTCTTATGGTTACCTTGCATTGGGTCAGTGTTTAACAGTTACGCAGGTGAAGTTTAAATTCATTATCTACTGGTATATTAGGTACTGGTATATTTGCCACGTATTTATTTTATTTTTCACCTTATTAGTTAAAAAAAAATACTTGTTACTTATATTTTTTATCATTAAAATATACAACAATATGAAATTGTTGTTGGTAAATGCAACGCACTAAAAAGTAACTTTGAGTTTTAAAACCAAGTGAATGTTTTTTTATGAATTCGCTCATAATTCAAATTAATTGGTTTATGTAAGACCTCTTTTTCTTTGTATATACGAGTATCTTGATTCTTCCGTAATGCGCCTTGAACGCAATTAGTGGGTTCCCTTTCAGCTATTTATGTACCTAAGCGATAATGACTTCAAAATAAAAAACTAGACGTTCCCATTTATTTTTTTTGTCTGCGTCTTGGAAATCGACGCTTAGCGGGATACTTCAAAAGCTTTTCTTTGTTGTTTCCGAAACGGTACTCGAAAAACATGCTATTTATTTGCTTATTACAAACATTGGTATTTAAGTTACGAACCTTCAATATTTTGCGAAGGTATTTGCTTGCCTAAGCATGGCCGATAGATAGAGCTTGTTGATTAGAAATCTACGAGATACTTAGCTCGAGAGAAACAGCTATTCCAGCCGCAATGTTCTAGCGTTTTCACCAGCTCTGATTTTCTCACATTTACCGACGGATGTCACGTGATTACCTAACATGAAACGATCAAGACCTCTCCACAGCTAAAGAGCTAAGAATTTTTTAGAAGCAAAACGCGTATTAGCAAAAAGTATTAGACGAACCTTCCGAAAAGCCGTATATTTTTGGTAGGTAATTTATTAAAAAATAAGAGGAATGAGAATAGAATAGTATTAAAATAATTGTTTAATTTGCGTGCAGAGCTGACTAAGCTGTCAGGATGGTATCGGTGCTGGACAAGCCTAATTTCATCTAAAAACCTGTCCTAGGCACTATTATAGCGTCCCGCAAATAGGGGCATGAGTAAAAACCTTCCCTCTGACGCTATATAAATTATCTACAATAGATTCAAAGGCCTGTTTACTTTACTTAGTTTGCGTCAAATACAATACAGTTTTATTTCTATATGCCAGTCATTTTAATGGAAAAGGTGGATATAGCCTGTGGTTAGTCGCAGTCTGCCAAGTTCCTTCTACGGTACGAACTACGCTATAATTATTCTATGCCGTTACGAGACGCGATAACCTTCCGAACTTCTCAATATTGGCAATGTTCGGGGCTTTGGGGTTGTTCCTAATTTATGTACCACGCGTTGGAGGCTCAATATTGCACCACTAGTGGAATATGCGTGACTAAAATTTTCGACACCCCTTTGCAAACTGTCGGAGCATAAATATCTTACTAAAGTACAAGAAAAAACCTCATTGTTGCAGTGCCTAGTCATTATGTCAGAGTGCCTGTGACAATTTCAGACCCTATAGTCTCCGTGATTTCATGATGTGTGAGCGTCACTAAGTGTATTTCCTGCTTTGTAAATATGAATTTCAGTAAAATTTCATGGACAATATTTTCTTTTGCGTGCCCTTTTTTTCTTTGCTTGCTTGCTTGCTTTACAAAAATACGCATGTGTGTATAATTTTGTCACAAATCTAGTAGATTTAAGTATGTATATATCAGTGTTTATTAAAATTAGAAATAAGGCGCTAAACTTAACAACAGAATTGGTTTATTAACTATGATTAGCTATAGTTTTTATTATTTTATTCGAAAGTTTGTAAACGTAATTGGTTTTAAATAGAACAAGTGAAGTTATAATTACAATTATCTTTTATGCAGGTAGATAGCAAAGATAATGGAATAGATAAGTGCTCAACAACTTTAAGATAATACTTTTCTTTTACGACATGTCTTTACAGAATAGCCCTTAGCGGTATAGTGGCGGTAACTATCTATGGCAAAAGCTCTATGTGGTAATCTTTGCGCCTTTTGTGGTTTAGCTGTCTAAAATACCTTTTGTGTTAACTATCAGAATTTCACAACTGATATGTTGTGATAAAGCGTTGGTATTGGTGGTAGATACTTTTTGATGTCTGCGTTTTTCTTATAAAAAATATATGAGATGCTAATTAAAAAATCCTCTGCCCTTCAATGCACCTAAATAGATTAGACACAAAGTTTTCTTACCATTCCCATAGATGGACGAGGCAGTCGAAGACAACGCAACCATTTTCAGTGCTCATGCAGGAAGCTGCTGCAGCTGGAGCAGTCGCCATCTTGAATTTTTAACTTCCACGTGCAATCAATAAGTTATGTGAACGTAAATCTGAAAAGGAAAGCGCCAATCAGTTACAATCGTGCAGTGAATTTAATAGTGAATACATAAGTGTTCTGAGATCGTGTGTGCTTTTAAAAAGCTTCAAAGTGGCCGCGCTGTCACATAAAGAAGTGTGAAAAGGAGGAACAGAAAATTAAGAACATTTTTGAGTTCACTAAATATTTTCTTAAAAACGCTAATTTTGTTTCCCTAATAAGTCTTCAATCCAAATTTTTAGGTTTGATTGTACTTCAGAAGTTTGAAAAAAGAATCATATTTTGGCAGTATAAGCTTCATACAAAAATATTGCCAGCACTTTATGCACATTTACCGATTTTACACTGCTAATATAAGGTGAATGCAAAAGCAAGTATAAACAAATGCTCTAAAACTCGCAAATCACCACAATTATTCATTCGGTTTGATTCTTAACAATATAATAGGTTAATTAATGTTGTTGGCAGATTTTGAATGCAAACTTTTTCACCTAAATATATTTGAAAAAAATAACTGCAGATTCTGATTGAAACCTTTTTGCACCCGACTATTTCCGAAACAAAAGTCGACATGACAACCTTTTTGAGTAAAATATTTTCTGAACCAGAACCAGAGACAAAGCCAGACAGAGGTCATGGTTGGCCTACTATACGTAGAAAAACGCACTTAGAAGCCTGCTAATAAATATTCCTAGATCGTTGTAATGTTGTTATTGTTCATGAAACCGCAAAATGTCTGAGAAAATCCTCCGATCGATAATCCAAACTATTAGAGTTGGATGTTTGCGGTAAAATAACAGTATTGGATCTACGAACTTCGGTAATCTACACGAAACTGAAGGTGAATCTAGAGATGAATTCACCCCTTACAATGTTTGTTTAACTGCATGAGTGAGGATAAAAAAGCAATTTTGACTATTTCACTTTAATAGGTATACGAAGGAAATCAAATAAGTATTTATTTTTCCGGGAGAAGCTAAGCTAATCTAAACAAAATACCGCAAGACTCCAGAATGAACTACGAAAAACTTACAAGTACGTTGTCTGCAGAATTTTAGGTCAAGTCTAATTTATGCTAATCTTGAGTTTCGTTGGAACCTCCTTACAACCTTTTACGCTGTAGATACCTACCTACTAAGCTTATAGCTTGTAGGTAATTCTATGCCTACTGTGCATAAATTATGCGTGTACTTTGTAGGTGAATGGTTATGAATACTGTGAAGACAATTTACGAAGCAATCTAGAAAGACCCCGATTACCCACATGTTGTCATACTTTCTAACTTGGACCAAGTTCCTGTTGGACTATGCTTTATATGCCAGAAAATGTTCTCTACGGTGTTTTTTAAGCTCAGTAAACAGTTCGGGAAAAAGTCTTATATGTGGTCTAACTATAACAACTAAAACTCAGTAAACGATAAAGAGCTTTTGAAAAGCTATTATTATGATCCCACCTACGGTAATGTGATCTCTTTCTGTAATGAAAGTGCCTTCCCAATGAAAATCACACCTACGGTAATACGAAACCACCCTAATAGCGCAAAACCAGCCAGTCGACATCGGAGTGTTCATAGTTCTTATCTACATCAGTATCATGAATCACGTACAAGAAAGCCAATTGTTGGGACTTGGATAATACAAAGGCCGTGTAGCGGTTGTCATCGACCGTCGTGCTCCATTTCTCTTCTGCGTACTCACCAAGTACCTAAGAATTGACCGTAGATTTGCTAAAAGCTATTATCGATACGGGACTTCCAAGAAAAGCCGTCTTAACGCTTTGAGAGCTTTATATTGATCCAGTCTTTGTTTATGTTTAAGGCCCGCAAAATTGTTGTAGTCAAATATTATCGTCCTGTACTTGATAAGTGATAACACTATACATTTCTCTTTTTCCATTCATCTCTGATAGCCGTCATCTTCAACAGCTTTTTTCTTATCTAATATCCATGTCATCTTTGACACAGTTTTAATCAATGTAGTAAGTACATTGTTTACTATTACTACCCCACATATCGATGATGACAGAGTCAATATTAGTTTAGCAATACATTACAGTTATCAGATCGTGGCGTGTGCTGCGACCAGACGTCTAGTGAAAGTGGCCCTACCAAACAGTAAGCGGTACTTTAGGTAATATGCTAGGGGCACCATGGTTTGAGCCAATTATCGGGATAAGTGCTGTTTTTTCCATTGTGCAAAGAAAATCGGGAAATTCATTTCCTCGGTTCTTGGAAAATTAAAGCTCATTTCTACTTAGGTGCATCGAGAGTAGCCTTGCCAGCCATTAGGAACGATATAAATACTAAGCCACGATCTTGAAAAATGTACGTATCTGTACGAAAAATACAAGCACCGCGCGGCAATTTATGTTTTCCAAGAGTCTATAGTTCCGAATTTCAACGCAGATTGTTTGTTGGAAATTACTTTTGAAATCATGGTCACATGAACAGAAGCTTTTCTCTTGCACTCGTCACACCACTGCGTCACCAATGACTGTGTCGGCAAACAGCTTTCCACAAGCAAAGGGCCACCGCCATTCAATGACTTTCAATTCCCTTTTAATTGGAGAACCGGTTCTTCAAGAAAAACAACAGCATTTTCGCAAGAGTTATAGGCATCACTCGGTCGGTAAGCGTCTGTTGGAATGCTTGATGATGTTGCTGTTTTAAAATAAGTTTAAAAAGGTTCAGTTCAGCGTTGTCAAAGAATCGATGGTGATAGATGGCAAATTTACGAACCAACCTGAAAGACCAAATTATATATGAGAGAGAGAGGAAGATTCTCAATTCTGCCGGTTTGTACATCCAAAGCAGTTATGTTTAGTGTCTGATTTCTCACTCGCACGCTTTAATATTTTTATGAATATATAAAACTAGCTGATACCCGCGACTTCGTCCGCATGGATATTTGAGTTCGTTTTTTTTAGTTTGATATGACCAACTGCTAGTTACCATAGATTTTAGCTTGTACTTTAGAGTGTATTTGAATTTTAAGGCGAGTGCTGTTGGAGCAGATTTTTTTCAACAGTGTTTACTTTAAGTATGATAGATGTTTCCCGCTATTTTGTCGTAGTGGGGCCATTCCAGGGTGGCGGTCGGGACAGTTTTACTCCATTTTTTGACATATTTTTATGTGTAGCTTAGTAATTATACAAGCTTTGGGTAATATAAATATACAGCAATGTAGTTTAATAAATGTGTAAGGACATCATCCAGTAAAATGCCCACATTTTAGCATTTTACTATGTTAAATCCTACCTACAAAAAGCGCGGCGGTCGGGACAGGTACGCACCCACCCTCTCCGGATTCCAGCATAAACTAGTAAAGTTCAGCCCCCCTAGATGTGCTACAGCTTAGCCATTTTTTTTATAGGCACCTAGATAGTTGTTCTTAAGAACCTGATTATAAAAATAGTATTTTGCTTTAAGAATACTTAGATATGTTTTTTGGGAAAGTGCGGCGGTCGGGACAAGGATTTGTTCCGGTCGGGACGAGTACCCAAATCCAGTTTTTTCATGCAATCAAATAGGTTTATTAAGGATGCATTCAACAATAACAATTAAATTATAATTAGAGATAAAGTCTAAACACACATGATACACGGTTTATCTAAGTTACACATTATATTTTTTCAAAAACGTCGGATGTTCTCATCGAATTCGTAATATATACGATCTCCGCATGCTTTTAAGAGAGGTTTGTTTAAAATTTTCAATATTTTGTCAATGCTAACATACGAAATATCGCGTTCGTTCATCGTGAAAGTTTAAGCGTCTTTAGAAGATCCTTTCAAAAGCATCACTTGTGACATTTTTTGTGATCATTTGTGCAGATTGCCGCGTACCTAAATTCTCTTTTAGTTTTTTATTGTTAGTAGTCTATCTATCTATCTTTACTAAAATGTATTTACCATTTTTTTTGCGATTTCATTATTGCTATCAAAGTAAGCTCATTTTTAGCAAGCAAGTTAACATGCAAACCCAGCAACAACATAATTATATTTGCATAACCATAGCCGTTACAAGAAACCCCACTTTTTGTATGGAAGCACGTTAGTAATTTGTAAATATTTAAGTAAACGTGTCTTAGTCATGGATATTATTCAATATGAAAATGAACGCGCATGCTACAATGACAAGATGTATTTATTCATCCCTAAAACCATGCTACGTAACACATTAAAATATTTTATTTTAAATTCTACAAAGCATTTATATTGCTGTTGGGGCAAAATTTTGGTGCCCAAAAAAAAGTTTTAATTATCGCTTATTAACGCTATGCCACACTAATACATGCCCAAAAACACTATCTAAGCATTTTAATTTTTTTACCTCGCATTTTTAGCGCGGCGGCCGGGACCTAACTTTGATCACCCTTAAAATATTCTAGTTAACTCCTGGCTGCTTGCAAATATGCCTAAATAATAGCTACCTAGCTTCTTATTACTTCTGGAAGTTATTTTCAATGCAGGTTCAATAGTTTTAGGCTAGAACTACTAAACGTCTATTTATGCGTTACGGTCGGGACTTGAGACATACCTCCCTTCGAGGCGTCCTAAATCGGTAATTGACTTATTTATTTCTGTTTTATGTTCGCCAGGCAATAGAATAGATCCTTCCGTGAACTTTTGCTTGCCAAACTTTTCTGTGGCACAAACAAAACGGATGTTATCAGTTATACCAGTCTATTAACAAAAAACGTACCACGCGACAATAAGTACACCTCAATGTTTCAGTCCGAAAAAATCGTAGAAAATGGTTGTTTTTTCTAGCAGTTTTTGTCAATTCATTAAATATGGGGTTTTTACTATGCGTTATGATTAAAATAAAGTCTATTTAATGAAGTTTTTTTTTCTGGTTGTGGTTTCAGTTAGCCTGGAATGACCCAGTGGTTATCATCGGTTTGTTTGTGAACCTTGGTGTGTAATCGAACCTGGTGCCAGATGATGCGGTAGCTGAATTTTTTTTAATGTTTTTTTTTGCATATTTTGTAAAGCTATTTTTTGTGATTTTATGTTATACTAGCTGATACCCGCGACTTCGTCCGCGTGGATATTTGAGTTCGTTTTTTTTAGTTTGATATGACCAACTGCTAGTTACCATAGATTTTAGCTTGTACTTTAGAGTGTATTTGAATTTTAAGGCGAGTGCTGTTGGAGCAGATTTTTTTCAACAGTGTTTACTTTAAGTATGATAGATGTTTCCCGCTATTTTGTCGTAGTGGTTATCATCGGTTTGTTTGTGAACCTTTGTGTGTAATCGAACCTGGTGCCAGATGATGCGGTAGCTGAATTTTTTTTAATGTTTTTTTTTGCATATTTTGTAAAGCTATTTTTTGTGATTTTATGTTATATTAGTGGCTAATTTGGAGTTTCGTATGCGTGTTGGTGTATAATCGAATCAGATTTTTTTATTTTGACATGACCAACTTCTGGTTACTATAGTTTTGAGCTTGTACTTTAGAGTGTATTTGAATTTGAAGGCGAGTGCTGTTGTAGCCGATTTTTTTCAGCGGTGTTTAGTTTAAGTATGATAGATGATTCCCGCGATTTTGTCTTGGTGGTTATCATCGGTTTTTTTGTAAACATTTGTGTGTATTAAAACCTGGTGACAGATGCTGCGGTAGCTGAAATTTTTTTAATGTTTTTTTTTTTGCGTATTTTGTAAAGCTATTTTTTGTGATTTTATGTTATATTAGTGGCTAATTTGGGGTTTCGTAGGCATGTTGGTGTATAATCGAATCAGATTTTTAATTTGACATGACCAACTGCTGGTTACCATAGTTTTGAGCATGTACTTTAGAGTGTATTTGAATTTGAAGGCAGGTGCTGTTGTAGCCGATTTTTTTCAGCGGTGTTTAGTTTAAGTATTATAGATGATTCCCGCAATTTTGTCTAAGTGGTTATCATTGGTTTTTTTGTAAACCTTTGTGTGTATTCAAACCTGGTGACAGATGCTGCGGTAGCAGAAAATTTTTTAATGGTTTTTTTTTGCGTATTTTGTAAAGCAATTTCTTGTGATTTTATGTTATATTAGTGGCTAATTTAGGGTTTTGTCTGCGTGTTGGTGTATAATCGAATCAGATTTTTTTAATTTGACATGACCAGCTGGTTACCATAGTTTTGAGCATGTACTTTAGCCGTTTTTTGAAGCTGTGCGGTGTTTAGTTTCGGTATGATAGGTGTTTTCCGCGATTTTGTCTTAGTGGTTACGGTGGGGTTTATGTAAACTTTTGTGTGTATTCAAATTTGGTGACAGATGCTGCGGTAGCAGATTTTTTTTAAATGTTTTTTTGCGTATTTTGTAAAGCAATTTTTTTGTGATTTTTCATGAAACTTTTTTCCTTTGTTTTCTTCTTTTAGGGAAATTATTTTCCGATTTTCTTTCTTAATGCACCTTTGCTCACATCTTCCAAGTTTCATCACACAAGCAACACATCTTCCAAGTTTCATGCTTCTAGGACTAATGGTTTAGGCTGTGCGTTGATTTTTCTTTAAACCATTTTTCCCTTTTTTCTCCTCTTCGGGAAATAATTTTCCAATTTCCTTTCTTAGTACACCTCTACGTTATAAGAGGAACATACCCTCTAAGTTTCATGCTTCTAGGACTAATGGTTTAGGCTGTGCGTTGATTTTTCTTTAAACCATTTTTCCCCTTTTTCTCCTCTTCGGGAAATAATTTTCCAATTTCCTTTCTTAGTACACCTCTACGTTATAAGAGGAACATACCCTCCAAGTTTCATGCTTCTAGGACTAACGGTTTAGGCTGTGCGTTGATTGTCAGTCAGTCAGTCAGTCAGTCAGTCAGTAACGAAAGAGTTTTATATATTTAGATTACTGAATATTGCTATGAAAAGTCGCAAATATCTAATTCACGCAGCTGACGGGAGGGGTTAGAAGCTTTAAGAAAGTAAAAATAATCGCTTTTTTTCTTCGATTGGACTAAATGCTGGTGATCATATGACGATTCTAACAGCGCTACCGAACAATTTTATTGTTAAATGGTGAACTGGTGATAAATATTAAAGTCGCTGCGACCCGGACGGATTTGGCACTGACACTGGCAATGGTAGGGGGTGACTCCCGCGGTCAATGACACTTCAGCACATTCACAAGATAATGGCTGTAGTTAGTCGCGTGCACGTTTGAATTATTTTTCACAGCACAAATTACGTGTACCTATGTACATCGTATACGCGCCTGCACTACAACCCCGATGTAATATAGGCTTTATCAAGATACTAGTAGTAGAGAGAGCACTAGTGGTAGCAAACCCGCCTTCCGTTGTCGCGGGTTCAAATCCGGTGGTGCAACCATGGATTGTCTTCGGAAAATTTACGTGCGCAATGCTAATAGTGTTCTGAAACGGTGAAGGAAAACATCGTTATGAAACTTAGTCAGCAGCGCACGTATTGACCATGTCTTTCCTGTGGATTAGGCCGAGTTAGCTGTCAGGATGGTATAGGTACTGGACAAGCCTACTTATAATAATAGTGTCTACACTAGCGTCCTAGCGGTACTAAGTGTCTATAAAGCGTCTATAGCGCCATTCCCGTCCCTATATTTCTATGTATATATTACGGGCATGAGAAAAACAGTTGTCCCTGACCGTATATTAACCATCTACAATAGATGCCTGTCTTATGGATCACGGAAGATCTCAGTTAAGGGCATAAATAAAAATGGTAAAAAAAGATAGTCCTCACTTCTTCATCCATCCTTAAAAGTGAGGCGCTTTCATACTGCTCTTGTAATTGCGTCTTATGTATCTTATCGAACCATAGTAGCTTTTAGCAATTCCCTAGCACCAATGAGTTGAAATTTAGCATGCAATCTGAAAATACCAGTAGGCGTACCACAAGCTCCGTCTGGCTCTGTTTCTGACTCTGGTTTTGAGTCTAAGTCCGTGCTCACCAGTGTATTTATACGGTGTATGTGACGTTTCGACGTAGGATTTATTTAGACAACACTCACACAGACTCAAAACCAGAGCCAGACAGAGCCAGACAGAGCTTGTGGTAGGCCTACAGAGTGGAGTAGCAAGTAAAATTAACCCAATTAACTCAAAATGAATACTATTTCGTAGAGGGTGCTACAGCTACGTCGTATTCATTTCAGTATGCGGGAAATTTATGATAAACTTCCCCAAATCTACCCCAAGGCATTTATGTATTGAGTATTAAACTTTTCTCTATAGTGCTCAGGATTCGTAGCGGCTACAACGTAGTAGCTTAGTTTAATGCACCTAAATACTATCTTAGATAGCTCGATAAATTACCAGTACCTACCCAACCAAATCAATAGGTACTTATCCACTAACAAGATCTAATCTAAGTGCCACTAAACCAATACAATAATCTCCGTGATAACTGGGTCATCACAACGTGCCAATAATTATTAGGCAGGTTACACTTACCTAGTGCTTCAAACGATTTTCATCGCACCTTTCACTATTTACACTAACTTAACCTAAATAGATATTAATGTTAAATTCCTATGCAACGTTTGGTACGATGTTTGTATTTCAATGGTTTTTAGATAGTAAAACGCCGTATTGATTGGCGGCGCGCCGCCGCGCGCTTCGCTACGGAGTTCGGAATGAGAAGCGAGCCACCCCAAGTGCGCGCGTTTTCCTCCATTTCCCGCCACCGGTACTGTTGTGTAGATGATGTAACAGTTTCTTCCGTAACCGGCGGGCGTTGGGAGGCAAGGGTGGCTCGAGGTGGTGTTACCAACTCTTTGAATTATTGGACAGATCTAGCTAGTTTATCAGCCTAAATTTTAGCTGCGTGTTTCTGTAAACGTGCGAAAAACTTGAAACTCCCGAGTTTCTAACGAAAACGCTGAACTGGTTTTGATGTTTAGGACTAATCTGAAATTATAACCTCTCCGATTTCAAATTCAAAAATTTTATCAAAGAATTTTATCTCAAATTTCGTAAGTTAGACAACTGAAATGAATGTTCTGGACGTTATTGTTGGAATGGCACTAGCACAACACTATGAAGACGTCCCGTCCCTAATCAATTTGTTCGTTCATTCATGTCTGTCTGTTCGTTCTGACTCCCCAAAGTGTGTGCGTGTGTCTTGATCTCTTTATTGAAATATCAATTGTTAATTAGTTATAATTCAGTACAATAAAACAACTAAAGTAAAGATTGTGTTGGCCGTATATTCATCAGCATAAATATCCTCTAACAAATGGTAGCAGAGCGTGGTTTGGGTTCATCATGGCCACCAACCAACAAATTTCCCAATACCGCATTGAGTTACTAAACCGAAACAATTACGATACTTGGGTCATACAAGCTCAAGCCGTTCTTGTAAAAAATGGATTGTGGACCACAATAAATGACCCAAAGCCCGACGCCGAAAAGGACATGTTGGCGCGATCGGAGCTATTTCTTCTCATATCGCCTACGGAAATACGGCAAGTAAAAAATTGCGCATCGGCATCCGAAATATGGAAAAAACTTAAATGTATTTATCAAAGCGAAGGCCCCGCCAGGAAGGCGGCATTATTAAAACAATTGATCCTGAAGAAACTAATGGATAAAGATGATGTGCAGGATCACCTGTCCGCCATGTTCGACTGTGTCGACATGCTCAAAAACATGGAAGTTGGAATAAATGATGATCTGCTGAGCATCATCATTCTATACAGTTTGCCATCGGCTTATGAAAATTTTCGGATAGCAATAGAAACAAGAGACAAATTGCCTACGCCTGAGGAGTTGAAAATAAAGATTATTGAAGAAGCCCAGGCGAGGTCAACCAAAAAAATGGCAACGCACAAGAAAGCGCTTACTATTTTAACAAAAGGAAAATAAAATGCACAATATGTGACAAAACTGGTCACGAAGCATCCAAGTGCTGGTCTCGGAGCAAGAACCAAAGTTCAAGCTCATCGGGAAATAAAAAGAAAAATTCTAAAAACTTTTTTATTTCAGAGCACACAGCAAATATGGCACATACCGAGGCTTCTAATGATGTTTGGTGTCTGGACAGTGGATGTACATCCCACATGACAGGAAGAAATGAAAAATTCAAAAACATCAAAGCCGAACAAGGGAAGCTAAAACTGGCATCGAACCACAGCGCAGAAATAAAAGGTACGGGGACAGTCCAAATCATTTATAAAGAAAATGAAATAAATCTTAATGATACCATTTATGTACCAGAGTTAACCACAAATTTGCTATCAGTAGCTCGCATAACTGAGCGAGACCATACAGTTCTGTTCACTGAAAATAAAGCCTACATAAAGGATTGCAAAGGAAAGACTGTTTTGACTGCTGACAAAAAGGATGGGCTCTATATGACTACTCTTAAAAGCATGCAAACAAACGAACAAGCAAATAATGTTTCAGATAATAATTTAATGAAATGGCATAAAAAGTTGGCTCACTTGAATGAAAAAGATCTAAAAATACTATCATCAAAAAACCTAGTGTCTGGTATAGAATTAAATAAAAATGAAATATTTGAAAACTGTGAAAGTTGTATTCAAGGAAAAATGACACGGTTGCCTTTTCCCAAAAATGATGGAATAAAGACAAAACAAATTTTGGAGGTCATTCACACTGACTTGTGTGGACCCATGCAACAGGCAACCATTGGCGGTTCAAGGTATATCTTAACCTTTATTGATGATTTCAGCCGATACTGTCATGTGTACTTCTTACAGAAGAAATCAGAAACATTAGAAAAATTTAAAGAATTTAAGGAGGAAGTGGAAAAGCTTACTGAAAATAAAATAAAGTTTATACAGTCAGATAATGGTACAGAATTTTGTAATGATGAATTCAACAAATATCTAAGAGAAAATGGTATCCAGAGAAGACTGACAGTCATATACACTCCTCAGCAGAATGGACTGGCAGAAAGGAAAAATAGAACCTTAGTAGAAAAAGCCAGGTGATTGAGTCAAAGGTTCCGGAACCTCTGTGGGCAGAAGCTGTATTCACTGCAAATTATATTGTGAATAGATGTCCTGCTAAGGCACTGAATGGTGAGACACCATATGTGAGATGGGTTGGCCGCATTCCATCTGTAAGACATTTACACGTATTTGGATCAAAAGTGTTCACACTCAACAAACAGAAAAAGCGAAATAAATTCGCATCAAAAGCAAGTGAAGGTGTGTTTGTTGGATATGCAAAATATAGTAAAGCGTATAGAATATACTTACCGAAGAAAAATACAGTAATTGTACGTCGTGATGTAAAAATACTAGATGGAAAAATGTACTATCAGAATAATGAAGTCCAAAATGGCCTAACTCTACCTGAACCTGAACAACCTGAAACCGAAAATATAAATATTAATGGAAACAGAAAACAAAGAGAAGAAACAACAATTAATAACTTATCTTTTCAGCCCTCTTATTTTCAGCAAAATGAAGAAAGTACTGATGATGATGATGAATCTATGCACTCGTTCAGCGACTATAAAGATGAAAATGAGGTCACAGTAGCTGAAAACGTAACTGCACAAAGTCAACAACAGCAATGTCAAAGTACTGGTGAGAAAACAGAGGCAAGCCAAACTAGCCGTCCTATCAGAATTAAAAACCCTCCTGTATGGTCAAATGATTATGATCTTGGAGATGGTGAGTGCAACTATGTATGTGAAGAAATCGAAGAAAACGATATTCAAAACAATGGATGGCAGGAAGCCATAAAAGCTGAAATAAAATCGCACATAAAAAATGGTACATGGAAAATTCAAGAAAAAGACAAAATGTCTAAAAATATAGTGGATTTTAAAATGATTCTTAAAGAAAAAATTGGCCCAGATGAAAAAGTAATCAAAAAGGCACGATTAGTGGCTCGTGGTTTCACTCAAAGACCCGGAATTGATTACAACGAAACATATGCTCCAGTAGCCAAATTGAGTTCAATCAGAACATTATTGGCTCTTGCAGTTGAAGAAGATTTAGAGCTTCATCAAATGGATGTAACTACTGCATATTTAAATGGAGAATTAAATGAAAAAAATAATAATGAAGAAACCTGAATATCTTGAAGAATATATAACTAAAATAATGCAGGATGAAAGTGAAAATGAAAATTTGGAACTATTCTATAAAGCCAGAAATATGCTTTATGATATAAATAAAATAAAAGGTGAAAAAGTTTGCTTGTTGAGAAAGGCCCTATATGGTTTAAAGCAAGCTGGCCGTCAATGGTTCTACAAGTTAGACTGTGAACTTAGAAAAATGAACTTTAAGGCATCAACAGCTGATCCATGCATATATACAAAGATACAAGGCTCAAACAAGATGATAATTGCTGTTTATGTCGACGATTTAATAATAGCATATTCAAATAAAGAAGAATTAAATGAGCTAAAGAAAAATCTAAATAAAAGTTTTGAAATGAAAGACATTGGAAAACCAAAATATGTACTTGGCCTTGAAATAAATCATGAAAATGGAAAATTAAAATTAACCCAGCAAAGATATATTCAGAACGCATTGAAAAAATATAAAATGGAAAATTGCAAACCAATGAGTACCCCAATTGAACCATACCTAAAGTTGAAAAAATCTGATAAATGTGACAAAGATATTCCATATCTAAATTTAATTGGTACACTAATGTATTTGTCAGTGGCAAGCCGACCCGACATAGCTTATTCTGTAAGCTATCTATCACAATTCAATAATGCTTATAGTGAAGAACATTTCAAATATGCAAAGCGCATTTTGAGGTACCTGAAGGGTACAATGGATGTTGGTATCTGCTTCACCAAGTCAAATAAAGAAATGTATGGAATGGCTGATGCCGATTGGGCTGGTTGCAAGATAGACAGAAAGTCTTACTCAGGCTATTGTTTCAAATATGCAAATAGTTGCATTAGCTGGGAAGCAAAGAAACAAAGATGTGTGGCACTATCTACAGCAGAAGCTGAATATGTAGCACTAACTGAAGCTGCTAAAGAAGCCGTTCATTTAAAAATGTTGCTTAATGATTTAGGCATTTTATTAAATAATGTTATAATTTTCAGCGACAACCAGGCAGCTCAGGGGCTTTCCACCAATCCTATCATCAGTGGAAGGTCGAAGCACATTGAGATCAAGCAACATTTCATCAGGGAATGTGTGCTAAAAGGGGTCATCGGCATCAAATGGATACCCACACAAGAAATGGAGGCCGATATCCTCACAAAGGGTCTACCTGGACCGAGGCTCCTGATGCTCCGGAAGCACCTTGGCATATCATGAGTGCTGAGCTCGTGAGCAGAGTGTTGGAATGGCACTAGCACAACACTATGAAGACGTCCCGTCCCTAATCAATTTGTTCGTTCATTCATGTCTGTCTGTTCGTTCTGACTCCCCAAAGTGTGTGCGTGTGTCTTGATCTCTTTATTGAAATATCAATTGTTAATTAGTTATAATTCAGTACAATAAAACAACTAAAGTAAAGATTGTGTTGGCCGTATATTCATCAGCATAAATATCCTCTAACAGTTATAACCCCTAAGACCTGTGTAACACAATGAAGCAATGAATAAATGAATATGAAATCGGCAGTTTGTATTTTTTTACCAAGCATTGGGTATCTTTTGTTGCAATCAAAATGTTTTCGCATCTGTCAGATTTGACATTATTTCGAGCTTCGATTGCAATAAAAACCGTATTGAAACAAAAGTTATCGTTGACAAGGAACGATTGCAACAAGACTGAATGACATAAGATAGAAAACGGAATTGCGTTTTCTATATAACTAATGCAGCAACAAGATCTGTGACCGCTGTTGCTTGTTAGTATCATTTATTTGTTGGTATCAAACTTTTGATTGCAACAGAATTACACAATCGCCCAGCTGGAAGCACTGGCTCAAATACTTGTTTGTGTCACGCTGTGATGCGCATTTTGTTTGACGCAATTAAAATGACGGGATCTTGTTACGACTTCTCTACTAAGCCACTTGTTTTGTGATGTGATAGTACCAATCTAGGAACGTTTATAATTCTCGTAATACTTTTGTATTACTAAGTATATAAACATTGCTGCGGTTAGGCCGATAAAGAGCATTAACTGGATGGATATTGGTTTTTGCATGAAATTAACAGACGGCAGAAACAAAAATAAAAATCTGATGGTGATAATTTCATTAAATTTTCCCCCTGCAAGTTATACTCCGTGATGAGTGCAAGGATCAGAGGGGATGCGCTCGTTAGGGATCCCTGCCTCAGTCACCCCAACCCCTATCACAGATTAAATAATAGTACCGACTAACCCTGTAAAACTACAAAAACTAAAAGATGCACTTCATTTTCAAAATGATTTTGTATCATGTCTAGTAAGTATAATCAAAGGCACGAAGGAATGCCAAATAAGAATAACTATTTCAATTATATGGTTGCTAATAAAACATAGAAACGTGAATATTATTTACTTGAGAAGCATTTTAATTTTTTTTCACACACACACAGTCCACTGCTGGGCATATAGGTACCTCATACATTTATAAACAATGTCACCAATATGCTAAATCTGGTAATGGTGCTAATTCTGGGAATACCTACTACTAGAAATTGAACATCTGTAAGCCTCAAGTTGATGGACGCAAGGCAACGTAGGGCACGTTCCTGAAGTGCGTGTCCTGCGAGGCAATGCTTTGTTATAGGTAAATCAGGTGGGCCATATGCTTGTTCCATCTAATTGCATAAAAAAAAACTTTCAAAGCAAAAAAAACAGGGAATAGGTAGGTAGGTACCTAAGTACTCTAGTGCAAAAAAACCATACCTACACAAACAGATATAGGGGTTGGATAGGAAAAGAACCCAACATAAATATCGCTGTACTTCGTTAGGGGGTTTGCCAGCCTCTCATATCAACGTAATGACAACCAATTGTGGACTACGGGAGGAAGTACAGCCAGCAACGAAAGAAGTTTAAGTTTTTTCTTCGCGTTTGTATATAAATAAATGGTAACTGAACCTTGGAAGTTGTAACAAATCAAGGCAGATATTCAAATAATAACTAAGTAATTTATCAAACGATACGGGGATAATTAAAATAATGAACTTTTATTGCTAACTACCTATATAGTGAACAGTTGAACACACACTTTGTTAATTCTCTAATGAAACATGGAACCCCATTTAGGTACTCCCACTTTCCATCCGCTTTGGGCTAACGCTACGCTGGCTCTCACACCACACCACACACCGTTCATAGAACGCGCTCTGTAGCTTGCATATTTTACTGCTCCAAGAAGTCCTTATTTTGCACCCCTCTGCATAAAGAGAGTGTTTTCACTCACAACACCTTGTCTGGTAGGGGTGCTCTGCTCACTCTTAAGCACGTGCTTTGTAGGTACCGGGTTAAGGCCTACATACTTGGAGCATAGATACCTACATACCTAGGCAGGTACCTACCTACTTTGTAACCGAAATATGTAACATTGTTATTTCTATTTTTATTAAATTAACTAGCGATCCGCCCCAGCTTCGCACGGGTCGCTAGTAGAAAATAGCGCGATGTTATAATAGCCTTCCTCGATAAATAGACTATAAAACACAAAAAAAAACAATTCGGACTAGCAGTTCCCGAGATAATCGCATTCAACCAAACAAACAATCAAAATATTCAGCTTTATAATATTAGTATAGAAATAAAATAAATTTTTTTTTTTTTTTTTTTTTTCATTAAATTAGTATACCCCTTTGATGCGGTACCCTAATAACATTACAATCTAGCCAAGTAGGCTAATGAGCAATTTTGCTTTAACTTATTTTGATAGAAAATAATATAACTAAGAATGTGTCCATCGGCACTTTTCTTACAGTCTCTACACTTTGTGGTGACACTTTGTTCTTGTGTTCATTAAAAGTAGCACTATTATTACTGCACAATAACTATAACATTACACTAACTCAAAAGGTTTGATTCTTTTGAGCCTTCTCACTTTGTCTGTGTTATCGAGGAGCTGGATGGCCTCGACATTCACGTGGTGATGAAGTCTTTTCTCGTGAGCTTCTGCGAATTTCTTAATTAATTTATCAACGAATTCGATCTGGAGGTCCCGGTGCAGATCTTCGTCTCTCACGTACCAGGGTGCATTAACAATGCCCCTTAACACTTTATTCTGGAATCGTTGAATTATTGCAGTATTACTTTTACAGGTACAGCCCCACAGCTGTATACCATAAGTCCATATCGGCATTAGGACTTGTTTGTACAACAAAAGTTTGTTAGGCACTGAAAGAGTAGATTGCCTTCCAAGCAGCCAGTACATCCTCTTGTAGCGTAACTCTAGCTCTTCTTTTTTTTTCTTGACGTGTGCTTTCCAGCGCAGCTTTGCGTCAAGAGTCATACCAAGGTATTTAGCTGTGTTTCCATATGGAATGATTTTATTGTTAATGAATACCGCACAGTATTGATCTTTCTTGTTAGTAAAGTTGATATGAACCGATTTGGATTCATTTAGTTTTATTCTCCATTTTCTAGTCCAATCATGGATTTCATTAACAGCTACTTGTACCTTTTCAGCTGCTTCTGCATGAGTGCCTCCGACAGCCATTATGGCAGTGTCATCAGCAAAGGTTGCAATGGTATTATTGGCTAGGACGGGAATATCACTTGTATAAAGAAGGTAAAGGACCGGACCTAGTACGCTTCCTTGTGGTACCCCAGCTCTTATTTTCTTAAGTTCAGAGAAGGCGTCTTCTTGCCTTATTCTAAAAGTTCTATCAGATAAGTAGGATTCTATTACATCTGTAAAATCAGGAGGTAATACTTTTCTTAATTTCAGTAATAGGCCCTCATGCCATACCTTATCGAATGCCTGTGCCACGTCCAAAAAGATAGTGGAGCAGACTTTTTTTTCTTCGAGAGTCCTCTCGATAACATCTGTGATTCTATGAACTTGATCTATTGTTGAATGCTGTTCTCGGAATCCAAATTGGTGATCTGGTATGATGTTTTTACTTTCTATAAGTGGCTTAAGTCTTTTCAGTAACAGTTTTTCAAATAATTTTGACATGATAGGTAGCAGAGAAATTGGCCTATAAGATGAGGTCTCATGAGGTGGTTTTCCTGGCTTTGCTATCATAATGACTTCGGCAACCTTCCATAAATCTGGAACAACCTTTAGTCTGAGTGCTGCGTTTATAAGGGTCGTCAGTTTCACTAGTGCTTTTCGTGGAAGATGGTGTAGTATTTCTCCCGAGATAAGGTCGAATCCAGGAGATTTCTTTGGGTTTATATGGTGTTTTATTTCTCTCCAGACTTCTCTGGGTGTAACCAGCTTTATCGAAAGTGTTTCGTCACAAACTTCGTTAATCATAGGTACTTGGTTTGTATGGCCTTCGTTAGGTGTAAATATTTCTTCAAGATGTTCTGCAAATCTTTTGGCTTTCTGTTCGTTACTAACGGCCCATTTTCCAGACCCTATATTAATCGGAGGAATTTGGGTAATGGGTCGTTTCATATGTTTAGTTGCCTTCCAGAGTGAGTAGTTTGTACTGCGATCACTGGTGAGGTTCTGGAGATAGCTGTTAGTTGACTCGTCATTAAAAGCTTGAATTTTTCTTTTAAGCAGTTTTGTGAGATTATTTAATTTTGTTTTGTCTTGTGGAAATCTAGTTTGGTGCCAAACGTTCCTCTGTTTTCTTTTTTCACTTATGAGTTGCAAAATATCCTTAGGGTAGTTGTTTCTTGCGCCTCTTTTTTTGTTTACTGGTGTATTATTCCAGGCAACCTGTTGTATGATTTTAGTAAAATTGTCTATTTCTAAGTTAAGTTGCTCCGGGGCTTTCAGAGGAACTTTTAGGTCTATATTAAAATCTAATTCTATTTTAAAACTCTCCCAATCAGTATACTTATTTACCAGGGTCAGAGCGTTTTCTATTTGTAAAACTTGTTCACTTATTTCTAGGTATATTGCAGAATGGTCAGAGTTCATATCATAACTTTGCTTCATTCGTAGGTAGTTCTTCGATAAATTTTTGTAGATGAAGAAGTCGATCAGGTCTGGAATTTTGTTTTGGTCAGTTGGCCAGTATGTTGGTGAACCAGTAGATATAACGTCACCTTTTATATGTTTAATGGAATTCATTAAGTTTCTGCCCTTTGTATTCGTTAGTCTGGATCCCCAGTACGTATTCTTTGCATTGAAGTCACCTCCAAGTACAAATCTTTCACCAAGGGTTTGTAAAAATCTTGAGTAGTTGTGTTCATGTATCGTATGGCGCGGTGGGCAGTATATGGCTGCTACCGTAAGAGAATACCGCGTTGTATTAATGCAAATAGCTACGGACTGGATATCTGGCTCTTCACATTTACTTATTTCATAGTGCTTTATGTTTTCTTTCACGATAACAGCACTACCCCCCCTTCCTTTGTTATCTGGGTGTAGTGCATGATAGGTTTTATAGCCTTTGAAAGTGATGTGTGACTGTTTATTGAAATGCGTTTCAGATACGAGACACAAATCGACTTTTTCTATGTCTAGGACTACTTGCAGTTCGTTTTGATGATTGAGTAGCCCATTGCAGTTCCAAGCCATGATTTTTAGTGTACAAATCATTTTTTACTCTTAGGAATAGCTTGTTTGGTGCTATTTTCTATTATTTTCAATCTCTCATCAAAGGATGTCATGAACTTCAGAATGACATCTAGTTTGCTATCGTTGCTTGGCTCTTTGCGTTGCATGGTTGGTGTATTTTTGGCAGTTGCCTGGGCATATGACACAGATTTGTGAGTGGTGCTAACTGAAGGAGTTCTTACGTTAGAGCCTGGAGGAGCTACCTGCTGTTTGCTGCTGGAGATTTGCTGTGTAGCCTGAGTTTTATTTATACTTTTGGTCCGCATCTTCTGCATTTCTTTAGCTACCATGCAGCCTCGGTAGTTTGCTGGGTGTGCTTCCCCACAGTGCACACACTTTGGTTTTTCTTCTGCAGGTTTTTTGCAGTCCTTTGTAAGGTGCTTACCTGTGCATTTAACACACCTTGGTTCTTTGGAGCAGTACTTTTGTGGATGACCATATACTTGGCATTTCTTGCACTGTGGGATAAGTTTGGTGGATCTTAGTGGTTGAATCTCGACCACGCACCCCAATATATGTTTTATTTCATATATTTTTTTTATATCTTCTTCGTTGCTGAAGGTGGCCATGAACATGTTTAGTGGTTCCTTAGTTTTCCAACTTAGTTTGTTCACAACTTCTTCAATCTTGTAGCCTCTTCCATTTAGGTCTTCGATAATTCGGTCAGGTTTACACGAGGAAGGCAATTTCTTGACCATAACTCTTATCGGTCTCTCCTGTTTGTTTTCATAGGAGTGCCAAGGGCACTCGCTTTCGCTTAGAATTTTTGTTAAGGCTCTGTATGCTTCATCATTGATGGCATTTACTTTAACACTCTCACCGCTTAATATCTTGATTTTAAAGGTACCAGCGGGCTGTTTTAAAGACAAGGAGTCGTAAAAATTTTGGTAATTATTTACCCCGTCTACTATGATCGGAGGTGGGGAAGGAATTTTTTTTGGTCTTTCTTTTGCTGGAGAATTGGCATTTCCTTGTGGTGAGACAGTGGGCGAGGTGTTCATTTTCCGCTTTTTCCTGGATTTCGCTCTTATCCACTCTGTCTCTTTTGCTAGTTCTTCCTCGTCCGTAACATATTCCACCTGTACCGAGGAAGTTTCCATGCTTGATGTTGATGGCATGTTTGTTGATTGCGCAACGCATTTCAGCTGCTCTTGAAGAACTTCAATTTGATTCTTCAAGTTCCCAACAAGGCCCTGAAGCTTTTCACGCTCTTGCCTTTCTTCTTTAAAAAGACGGACTGCGTCATTGTAGTGGTCATACAAAGTATGCTCCAGCTCTGTATGCAGGGTAAAGCGTACCTTTGATGGCGTATCCATTGTAAAGGCAATAAATGGTGTCACCTTAACAATATAATTCGTCGTCGATGCACATGCCTTACGCGACAAAGAACGGGGTCATTGTCACAGTCGGCAGCACGTCCGCGGTGACGTTTTTGTGATGCGCTTGCACTTTGCACTGTAGGTACCTACGCGCGAACGCGAGACGCTACTGTTCTCAGCGGAGATCGAACAGCCACTATACTATATAAAATAAATATTGCGGACAAATTATGTTTAACACCCAGACAGAGAACAAACATCTGTGTTCACCACACAAATATTTGATCCGAGTGGGAATGGAACTCACGATGTACGGCGCAGAAGGCAGAGCCAAACTGTACTCTTTGGGCCTCTTTGGGCAGAGCAACCACCACCAACTGAGCTGAGAGGTCAGTCGAATAATTTTTAAATAGGTACCTACTTGAACAATACCTTTATTTCTCTATTTCTCTATTCCTCATTTCAAAAGTATTTAATATTAATCTTTTTTTTTAATTATTATTTCCTTGATTTCCATTGGCATACTTATTCCAGCTCTTGTTTTTACGTGTAATAATTATTATTTCTAGATAATTATGACGGATTGCGTTTTGTATCTGTCATGTTATTTCTTTGTGAATGTCGTTTGATCTCGATCCAACAATATCTAATTGCTTCAAGTTTTAATTCATAACCAAGGATTTTTTCATAACTGGCCGCTACCGCCATCTAGGATGCCTTAAGGCCTGCGCACACCTAGTTCGCTGGCGGTAGCGATCAGTGAAACGCTGTCAAATATTCGCTGTCAAATCTCAAATCTGACAGCGATATTTGACAGCGTTTCACTGATCGCTACCGCCAGCGAACTAGGTGTGTTCGGGCCATTATAGAATCAAGTAGCATCCATAATATTATCCGTAGCATCATCCTTCGTCCAAGATGCCAATCCAATTCAATGAAATGGCGCCAGCCATGAGCGACAACATAACAAAGCTAACTAGTCAAGAAACAATCAATCAAAGTCAAGCAAGCAAGCACAAGCATCCATGTTGTTCATTCATTCATTCAATCATTTCCATTCAAACAAAACTCAAAAATCAACGGCTTTCAATTTTAATATAGCTGCAGAATTTTGTAAAACTGAATACAATAGATTATACCTTACCATGAGAATTGAAGTGCTTGATTTGGAGACCAAGATTATAAACCATGCGGCTTACAGCAGTTCGTGAGTATCCGGGTGGAATTGCAAACATACTCCGATTTATTTTGTGTATTGTGTAGAAGTGTTTTTACAGATAGTCTTCTTGTATTTCCAGGTACAAATGGTCCCCCAAAGACTTCGAACTTGGTTCCCACCTCGGCCAAGGAAAGTTCGGGCATGTTAACGTTGCCAGGGAAAAGAAAACCGGATATTTAGTCGCCATAAAAACATTGTTCAAATCTCAGATTAAAAAGTCGAAATGCGAACGACAAGTTTTACGAGAAATTGAAATACAATCACATTTGAGGTAAACTCTAATTCCCATAAGATAATTTATCTTTATTAGCCAACATAAGAAACCGCAGGGCCACTAAAACACACCCAGCTGGCAGGTACCCCTAGGCATGGCAGATAATGCCTTCAGATATCTTAGTACTTACCAAGTAGGTACCAACTCTAGATTCTGAGGATGTCTAGTCCTGTCTCCCGTATTTCGTAACAGTACTTGAGTCTGAGTCGAGCCTCAAGCACAGATATTTGAAATTTTTCAATTAACAGTCATAAAATCTATGCATGAGGCTCGGCTCGGACTCAAGTACTGGTTTGGAAAACGGGCCTAAGGGTGGTAATCACAGTTACATCAAAACATTACCTTTGGTGTACAGCCATGAGTGTGCTTAGTGGACAACTGAATTTGAACCCACAATCTTACAATCAGAAAACAGGAACACTCACATTAAACCACCGCTGCCCTTGCATTCACTATTGTTCAATAATTGTTTACATTATCTGTTCATTACAGGCACCCGAACATACTCCGCCTTTTGACCTGGTTTCATGATGAAAGACGAATTTACCTTGTGGTTGAGTTTGCAGCAGGCGGGGAGTTGTACAAACATCTCACTAACTCACCTAAAGGCAGATTTCCAGAGGCCAAAGCTGCCAAATATATTTACCAAGTAAGAATTAGACTAGTACTCAGTATCGGAAACTGTATCCACACACACACAACACACCCCATTGCGGGATGTCAGTGCATTATTCCCCCTACTCAAACAAACACAACACTATCTAGCCCAAACTAAGCAGAGCTTGTTATAAGGGCAGCTGATATAATACTTCTAAGTATGTTTTATAAATACATACTTAGAATACAATATAACATCCAGACAGAAAAAACATCTGTGTTCTCCATGCAAATATTTGTTCTTGGTGGGGATCAAACCCACACCCTCCAGCACAGAAGGTAGAGCTACTACCAACTGAGCTGTGAAGGCAGGAAGTGTATTCCACAATATTGTGCCTATGAGCAACTTATAGACAGTGATAACAGTTTGTGTTGACTGCAAATTCTTGCTGTCCCCTGTCCTGTCTACAGTGTCTACTCGATGTGACATAATGGCACGAACAACATTGCTTACGAAAACGCAATAATGTTAGGTCATGTCAAAACTTATCATAACACAATGACTTTATCTTATCTAGAGACTGGATTATATGTTACAAAAAATGCCCAAAATATGCAAGTAAAATAGCTACATTATGCACGAAAATCCACAAAAAGGGCAAAAAAAATTGCATACAATTAAACAGGAAAATATAAAAAGTCATATTTTTAAATATTTTTTGTATTGGGCAGGTAGCAGATGCAGTTGAATACTGCCACCAGCACCATGTGATACACAGAGACATTAAACCAGAGAACATTCTGGTTGCCTACAGTGGAGACCTCAAACTAGCTGACTTCGGCTGGTCGGTTCACGCTCCATCAGAAAGGTTTGCTATTTCATTTCTCTCTTTTTAGTTATATAATTTGCATACGACTTACTTCTTTCACATAGCAAGTTCAATGTTCAATATATTATTTGACTACTTCTTGTAATCGTGTCACTGGTTCTTTCGAACCAAGTGTGGTGAAGGGATTTTAAGTACGCCTAAAAGGTTCTACGACATGCTGGTTTCTTCACGATGTTTTCCTTCACCGTTTGAGAGCACTGGCATTGTGTACCTAGTGGCATAGTACATACATTTTTGGGTAGCATAACTCTGGATACACAATTAGATTTGAGCCCACAACATTAGGTTCGGAAGGTGGGGCCGCTGCCACTAGTCCACCAGCGCTCTTATAACAACTTCTATTCAGTTAGAAATTGCATCAGCTGAAAAATCTTATGCGCTCAAGTATTCAGATTACTGCAGGTTACCTCACACACAATGTTTTCCAACTCTATAAACAATGTCCTCACGTTTGAAACTAGACACAAACAGAAGTAGGGTGTTCACTAAGAAACGATTTTTGATAATTCTTCACCCAACAGGATGAAACCCTTTTCAAAGTAGTAACTATAGTAGTAACTTCACGCGTACAAGGTCGCGCTGAGTCTCACAAGTTCTTTCTTTTCATCTTTCAGACGCAAAACAATGTGCGGCACTCTCGACTATCTACCTCCAGAGATGATCAAGCGTGAAGTTTACGACGTCTCTGTCGACCACTGGTGCATCGGAGTGCTTCTCTACGAGTTCCTCGTTGGCAAGCCGCCGTTCGAAAGTGAAGGACAAGACAAGACTTACGCTAAGATATTGGCTTTGGAAATGGTTTACCCGAGCTACGTGCCAGAAGGTGCTAAGGATCTGATTTCAAAGGTAAAGCATGATCTTACATCCTACATCACCAGGTTTAGAGTGTTTTTGTCTCTTTCCATCCTTAGAGATATAAGAAGGAAATCAGAATCAGGAAATTAGTAGAAACTGCTGTTTTTATAATGTCCCAGAGCCTAGCGGGATTTAAACCCGCGACCTTCCTCTTGGTACGGGGCTACGCTGATGGCTGCGCCTTCGGATTCTAATCACACTCGACTCAATAACTAACATATTAACTTTTGGGACATTATAAAAATCTTTGTGATTTTCTTAAGTAAAAACAAGATAAACACAATAAAATCAATAAAAATAATATAAATTGCTGTTTGTTATTCTAAAAATATTTTTATTGAAATTTTTTGGTAGCATTATAATATAAATTATCAGCTGTAATAAAACCTCTTTCTTCTCATTTTCCAGCTCCTACGGCATTCGAGTAAAGACCGGCTGTCACTGGACGCAGTTAAGAAACATGACTGGGTGCAGTCTATCTACAGTCCCGCCTAGTGCCTATGTTAGTATTAATTTAGATATGTTTTATAATAATTATCCAATCATAGTAATAAATCCTTTTTACACTTTTAGTGAACTACTTGTTTTCCTCTGATAAGCTCTTTTTAGTATCAAGCTTAAAAATTATTTACTCATTTGCAATGGCAATTCTATAGACACATTCTTAGTTGTAGTTTACTTTAGAAATTTAGGTCAATGAAAAATTACTTATTAGCCGGAATTTGGGTAGATTGTAATATTATTAGAGTAGGTTATAAAACATAGCGTACACTAATTCTAAAAAAAAATAAAAAAAATATTGCAATGGCGAGTCTAGGTTAGTTGCCATTTTACGATACCAAGCTTATAACAGGCAAGAAACTAACGGCTTATCTAGCTCATCATCAGCCTGAAGATGTCCGGCCTCCCTAATACATTTCTAGTAATAGGACGAAAAACTCTTCATTGATTATAGCTACAACTCTGTTTTACTTTAATACACCGCAAACAATACAAATAGACGTAACGACGCCATATTCTCCTCCTTCTTCTGTTCCTCTACTAGAGCTGTAACTCTTTGCTTGATTCGATTAGGGATGTCTTATTCCCAAAACTGGTTACTAGGTACACTAGGAAGGACGATTTTAAGTCCTCGACCTTCGAAATAGTTACAGATAGCTTATAAAATAAAAAATAAATATTTTAGACAACACAGCACTATCTAGCCCCAAATTAAGCAGAGCTTGTGTTATGGGAACCAGATAGCTGATAGTTACATTCATTTTTTTTGTGAATACAATGTAATACCCAGAGAGAGAACAAACATCTGGGTTCACCACACAAATATTTGTTCTCGGTGGGGATCGAACCCACGACCTACGGCGCAGAAGGTAGAGCTACTACAAACTGAGCTGAGAGGCCAGTCAAGCAAAATAAGTGCATGCAAGCAAGTAAATAGTCTCTTGATAATGGAGACTGCACTTCATGCTTACTTCGCTCATCCAATTAACAAAGACAAGTATACTTTGTAAAATTAGTGTATTTCTTAGCTATCTTCAAGGCAAGAGTGAATAGGTGTCTTCTAGACCATCCTGTTCCATCATCGATTACATCGTCGCTTAACATCAGGTAAGATTGTAGCCAAAAGATGGGTATCGTGTCATAAAACTTTATTTTTAATATTATCAAAATAGTGTTGATGTAAGTACCTAATGCGTTTATTTTATTGCCTTACCGCGAGTTCTCGATTTTATAAAAACTTCTCACTACACTTTTTTTAAATGAATCTCTGATTCTAACCCCCATATAATAATGCTTAAACTCAGTCTTGTCCCTGTCTTTCTATTTTACCCATATTGGCAAGAGATAGTAATAAATATTACAAGTTCAATTATTCACTGAAAATCATTGTGTTATCCATATTCGCCATAGTTCGTCGACGGTGAGAAGATCTTGGTTTACTTTAAAATCATAGACTGTAACCGTATTTGTTGATCCAGTCTAAACCGTCGTTAGTTTTCCCCACTGGCTTGTACTCCAGTCCAACCCAGTCGTCATACCCGCCGTTGGTTATTTGTTGTAGGACATACTCGTAGTTTATTTCTCCTGGTGTGTTCGGCTCGTTGCGATTGGGTACTTGGGCTATCTATAAAAGAATGAAGTGCTATTTAAAATCTATTACTAGCGCAAAAAACTGCATTGTGCAATGCTATTCTGTTTCATAATATGGAATGAAATTTTATTTTGCCAAACGTCAGTACTTCAACGTCTTGTACTATGGGAGCCAAATAGCTGATACAATACTTATTATACATTTTTTGTAAATACATAGTTACAATACAATATGACAGTGAATAAACTTCGATGTTACACACACATGTTTCTTTTCGGTGGGCAACAAACTCACGACCTACGGGGCAGAAGGCAGAGCTACTACCAACTGAGCTGAGACCAGTCAATTTTATTGCGTGCATTAAATAACACACCCACCATTGAGAAGGCTTTGTCTCTGTGCTTGCGGCCTACGGCTAGTTTTTACCCAACTACGGCTAAGTTAAATAGGAGTTATGTCATAACAGTTGATTATTCGCTTTGACTGCTCAATTTTCTTAAATTATAATTGTGACTGAACTGTTATAAACATACCTGAACATGACCCACGTAAGGCATTAGTTTCGCGATGGCGTGGGATATATCCCCGCTGATCTGTTGCAAATGGAACACGTCTAGCATCAGTCTTAGATGAGGGCTGTTAATGCGCTTTATAATCTCGACAGCTGGAAAAGAAAATTACTGTCGTGTAAAGTACACCTTACATACCTGCCAAGAAGACTAACGTGCTTCTATATCTTTAGTTAGGTACTTATGAGCTACTAGGGATTTGAGGCGGTAACCGTGAATGAGAAATACAGTCGTAGGTCTGTTTCGATTTTGAAGTTGGTATAGTAGGTAGGTATACGGGTAGATAGATAGATAGATAAAAAAAAAACTTTATTTGCCTAGATTTAACATACACAAAAAAAAATTAAAAAAAAAAATACAGAGATATATTATACATGTATACGGGTAACAATAATCTAAGCATTACGACGTCATCTTTTTTCCGTTTTTTCGACTAGAAATGTGTTTCGTTGCCTGGTCTCAGTACTGATGTCTAAACCGGCTAACACTAGCAACACTTCGTAGAGCTTATAAAAATGTTGCCTTCGTTTACTCTAATACTTTGAGCTGGTGGGCTTCTAGACACGTCATCAACTCTTACAGCTTTACCAAACAGTCAAAATACTATTCATAATTTCACGTCAAATTTAAATAGTTAACATAAAAAAAGTAAACAGGCCTTTGCATCTATTGCAGATGATTTATATAACGTCAAGGGCAACTGGTGATAACACAAGCCCTACTCGCGGAACGCTATAGTGCCACGGAGAGGATTTTATATATCATTACCTTTCCCATAATCGCTCAAGAAATACTGCGGCACAGAGTACTGGTTGATAGGCTCGATCACTCCCACAATATTCTCATCCTTCAACACATTTGCAGCATACTTCAGATTGTTCTCGTAAGTGTCCCAGTTGCTTTGTGATATCTTGTCCAGTTTTCCCGCCATTATGTGAATTTTCTTTGCATTGACTGCCTTTGCGTATTGCACTGTTGTGTTGAAGTTTTCTTTGAATTCATTCTCTTTGCCGGGTATGGCGGTTACTCCAAGCTCGCCCTTTGCTGTGTCCCCTTAAACGAGTAAAAAAAATGATGATGTAGCTGCATACTTACCACAAGAACATTTCAAAAACGAAAAACAATTGGTCTAGTGAAGAATAGACGCTCTTATCGCTGAGGGCGATGTCTTCAAGACAACCTTCAGTTAGGTAGGTAGGTACCTACATCAAGTTACGTTCACTATAAAATATCCTAGAGTGTTCACATACTTATGACTGTTCAATTATTATGTAACATACTTCTACACTTAAAAGAGGAAACGTAAAAAAGTACCTAAAGAATAAATTCAAAAACAACTGCACCAATTCAAAAAAAAAAAACACCAAAAAGTACCATCATCTTTTAGTAATATAAGCTATGTTTTTTACGAGCATTCCGCACCAGCTTAAAATGCTTATGAAATGTGAAATCTCTGCCTTTGAATTCTTATTTCCTTCTTCTACTAAACCCGTGCGAAGCTGGGGCGGATCGCTAGTATTTTATCATTGCACATCTAATTCCTCCAAGTTGCACATAGGTACCTACTTATGTCGTTATTATCACACTTGAAGACGTTTTAAGAACTTTGTTTACTCCTAGTTCATTTCAATTATTTAATAAGTAGGTATGTACGTTAATTAATTTTAATAGCAATATTAGTGTATTATCACCAGTAGTCTGTTTATAAATAAAGGTAGATAAATATGTACTCACCTGTTTTAAGATTAATCAAAACTTGCTCAATGCCGGCACTTTCCTTCGCCTGTCTAACTTGTTCCAAAGTAGAACCGAAGGGGAACCCGGATTCTATAGCTTTAAAACCAGCTGCTTTTGCTAAAGCGTATCTTTCTAGTATATTAGACGCTTCAGCAAACATGAACGAAATATTAGCACAAAATTTCATCGTAGCTACAGCTGGCTGGAAAAATAACAAATTAAAAACAAGAAGACGAGAGGTTAAAGAGTTCTTGTTCGAAGGACATACGTTCAAATACTGCGTTCCCAAATGATAAAGAGAATTACGTTCCGTTTGTTTGTCTCCTATTGATCACAATGTACCTACTTACCAATATTTATACCATTAACGACCGCAAAAAAATGGAAAACTTTGACAGTTTTCGTGATAGAATGCCTATAATGGTATCTTTCAACCACATACCGCAAGGTTATGTTTTGATAGGAAAGTAAGTTGTGATAGGTATTTGAACGCTTTTGCTCGGTCGAGGTCGCTTTGATAAACTTGTCACATTTTGTGATAAAACTTTTAAATATTTGTATTCGACTGATAGACCTGATAGTAGAATACAAATAGGGATGGATGAAGATTGTAAATCATTGCATAAATAAAACATCTAAAATTCTGTGTCATCTTGCACTTTTTAATTGGTTGGTACAACCATTTTGGAACCAGTAAATGATCGTTCTCAGAACTAGACGACTTGACTAGACTCGAGAGCACTTAGTGGTCTAGTGGTTCTCGTAACAGCCTTCCGATTCTAAGGTCGTCGGTTCAATTCCAATCATGCACCAAGTTGTTCTTTTTAAAAATGTATGTGCACCATGTCAGTGCTCTCCAAATGTCGTAGAACCTAAAAGTTCGAAAACATGTGGCAAGTTCTCTTAAAATCCTTTCACCACACTGGTTCAAAATAGACTAGTGACACGAAATATATGATAACGAAATAAAACAACAAAGTTATACACAAGCTTGGTTTAATAATTTCATTATTGATATGCTCAGTAAAACATCAAACCAAACAACTAATAACAATACATTTTAAAATATATTTTTAAAAGTAACTTTATAACAAATACATAATCGCTTTTGTTACTAGATAACCTACAATTGTTACAAAAAAAATTGTGACAAAAAACCACGGAAATGGCCACTTCACAATGATGTTCAGGCTAATTTCATAGCTGACTGACATATTCAGTCATACTAAGGACTTATTACCTACAAACTTATCATTGAATAATAATGGAATGATCATAAGTCATAACTTAACTTACATAAAAATAACGGATACATGGTTACATAATAGGCACAATTAAAAGCTATTCTAAATAGAATAAGATTTCAGATTTCTGAAATGCTACGTGGTCGCTTATGTCGATAAATCTTTTTAAACATCACAGCCACAGAATACAGAAAAAAGTAGAAAGGCGATCATGCGCCGTCTGTACCGGGATAGCTGTCGCCAGTTTTACATTTTCACTGTTTATGTAATATCAATAAATACAAGGATTCTAAGAAAAAAATTAAGGAGAATTTAAGAAAGTATTGTCTTGTCTATTTATTTGTTACTCGTCGCTTGACATTTTCCTCAAAAAGTAAGTACTATTGCACAAATCATTTTTTATTTTAAAACTACAGTAAGTATTTGTTTGGAGAAAGGAGCGCATGCTCGTGTATTTTGGCGACACTTTTCCGGCCACATGGCCGTTCTACTATATTCTGTGATCACAGCCATTTCGCAAACACTTCAAAAATCTCACCATCGCATCCGGTTTAAGAATAAAGTAGGCACAATAAAACACTTATAAATCCAGAAAATGCATCTAGGTTGCAGCTTGCAGTCTTTGAAAGAGGTATTTTCGGTTATAACATTGTTTAAAAATATGTTTTTGATAATAACACAGCCATATTTCGTAAGCTAAACTACGTTTGTGTAAAACTTGATTTGAGCATTTTTGGCAACTCTTAACAGATTTCCAAGCATTTCATGGCAACAAAGTTTCGTAACTAGTACTTACCTACCTGGAATCATCTTGGACTCAAAATCTAGCTTTACCAAAAATAATCGATGGAAAAAAACAATCGTAAAAAAACCTGGAAGACTTATTGAACTTACATCTTCACTTAAATTTTAACACTATCATAAAGCTACGCAATCTTATTTAATTATTTTATCTTTAGTGTGGATAAAGCTTTAGTTACAGACGCTAGAAAATCTTAAAATTATCAATACATTCTGTAACTCTAGGGAGAAAGTAAACCTATGATATTTCTTACCTTAGTAATCAGTCGAGCGAATTATTATACGAAATGCTCTTACAATCACATTACACATAAAGCGTAAGGGGGGCCTTAAAAATCTTAATATTGGTTTCTGAAAAAAATATTTTTACTTTACCATAATATTTTTCCATGATTCATGTCTTACAATATTTTAATTCTTACAAAGTTTGTTGCCAACAAAATAGCAAATATTTGTAATAATACTACATGAAGGCCTCATGAGTTTTTATGAAGTCTGGAATGTTATTCATTGGTGCAATACGTATTGCGTAGAAGGCACTATTAGCTGAAGATATTTCCCACTACCACTCGACCAGGCGGAGTCCCACAGGGGATTTTGGCGAAAGCAGGAAGTCAAACTGCACGTCTAGTTCTCCGTCGAACTCTACTCGCCATCTTTGCATAATCTGGAAAGAGAAGAGCAATTAATAAATAAACTGTGTAGACCATCCCCTCAGCACGGCAGAACTAACTAGCAGAAGGCAGAGCTGCTACCAACTGAGCTGATAGGCCAGTCAATAAACAGAGCTGTAAAATGGCTGCGTCGCGTTTTCTTTTGGACGAAAATTATTCTAACTACTTCTTTACTCGATATCTGCCTAAACCTGCCGCAGCCGAGCCTGGGAAATACATCCGTGAGCTAATAAGTAACAGCAGATATTCCACTTTGCGCTATCCAGCCCTAAACTAAGCAAAACTTGTAAAATAGAAACCATATAACTCTGTCCTGACAAAACATCCATCACATTAATGTTTGTTTTGCCGTGGAAATCGTATCCTTTTTTCAGTCAGTAGAAGAGCTACTTGATCAACTAAGCTGTGAGGCTTTTTTTATGATTTTAAAATTCAAACACTCGTCGACACTGTGTCTGGATCTGGTGTGACTCGTTGGGAGTTTGTGGCTCGACAAGTGTTTTTTTTTCGACCCACCAAAGTTAAACCAAAAAGTTAAAGTTATCATACCTTAGCCAGCAAAACATTGAGCTCTAGTTCAACAAATCTCTTCCCCGGGCACATTCTCCGTCCTCGTCCGAAAGGCGCGACCAGCGATGCTGCGTGAGGCTCTCTGATCTCTAACCAACGCTCCGGACAGTACTCCTTAGCTCGCCAGAAGTTCTCCTCTCTTCGACACGCTGCTCCAGTGTGGGCTAGCACAAACGTCTGTAAAGAAATAGGTCAATTTGTATTCGGCAAAAATAAACAGCGCTAGCGCAAGACTAAAAAAACAGTAACCAAAACATCTAAGTGATTTCTATCTCAGTAATGAACGGAGAGAAACTTTAGGAAGAATATCTCTCCACCGTCCCTTTATCATAGTTTCAGGGGTTATATTTGGAGTTACACTGCGTAACAGTGACAAGTCGACTGTGGAGAGGTTACCGTATTACCCCGCCTAGCGTAACTCAAAAACTTCACTTCTTCAGTTTTACAGAGTAGGTTGTTATTTTTAGACACTAGTTTTTTCTATGGATGGACAAAGTTAATGTCACATGCGACTTCTCTTTCTAAGGTATGACGACTATTAGAATTTGCTCACTGAACCATAGCTTTGCTATAAGCACAAAAAAATATATTTCAAATCATTTTGGAAGATGGCTTACCCCAGCCGGTAGTTTATGCCCATCAATCGTCATCGGCGTCTCCAGCAACCTCGCCAGAAACGGCGCAGTGGGGAGCAGCCTGAACGCTTCGTTCGCGGCTGCTCTAACAGATGGCGCTGCTCCTAACTCTTCAGGGCTGAGTAGGGCACAGGATGGAAGCTCCGAGTGTATCCGTCTCTGCCAGTCTGGACGGCCGCTCAGGAGGTAGAGTAGGAAGACCAGGCTGTTCGCTAGCTGTGAAATTGTAAAAAACTATTAGGATTTGCTATCGAGTGCCTATAGCAGAAGTTTATTGCAAGTTTTTTAGGGGCGTGTTAATTTTTCGCTTAAACGAAAAGTGCCCCTAGCGGATACCAAAGAACTTCGTGTTTCCGCATAAAAATTGCGTGTAGAACACCATACTTACCAAAAACTGTCAAAAAAGCTTGCAATCAACTTCTGCTAGGCCCTCAGTCTGGATTGTTTGACTGTTGTGGACTGAATGATTTGTTGAATATTGGTATTGTATTTTTTTTGGTTTGCTTTTTTCCATGCCACGATATTGGTATTTAGTCTTTATTTCACATCTGGCCCATCATAATTTTTCCTACTTCATTTCAATACCATCATCTTCAGCCTTAATAAGCCCACTGTTGGACATAGGCCTTCCTATATTTGTGGGTGAGGGAGTTTTGCGGTAGTCACTGTTATCACTCAGGAGATGTTTTACCTATCTCCTGCATTCCCTTAGTCGCCTCTTCAAACTATGCCACCACTACGGCAGTTTTCTTTCTTTCCTTACCGTTTCGATCCCAGCAGTAATGAAGTCTATAACAGCTGCTTTCTTGTCTCGCATATCTAGCGCTGGATTGTCCAAAATTTTCAAGAAGATTTCGCGCATTCCATCGTCTTGGGCCGTGCCCTTTGTCCGTGTTTTAGCTTCCTCCATGAGCTCCGATACTATCCTGCCAAAACAATATGTTATTAACAAATGTAACTAGGCATATTATGTATTTGTATTTATTTATTTCTCTCACTTAGACTAAGGACAAGGACAAAATTGGATCTAATCATCGAGATATAAGTACTACGTACTAGAGAAGACACCGTAAATTCCTACTTTGTCCCGTTCAACTGCGGCGATCGCGCCGCAACTCACTCAGTCGCCTCAGTCGCTCTCTCTCGAAAACGCGTAAGTGCCGTGATTTACATGGCGCTTAAGACCTTTTTGCCGAGAACAAATTACGAAGAATAGGACAATTCAGTTATTTGACGTAGCTTCTCTAGTACGTAGTACTTATATCTCGATGGATCTAATACATTATATCATATAACACATAGCCTAAACTGAGAGCTGGTACCCAAGGAGGTTTAAATTAAAACCTGTTGATCGGGTAATGTATGTTATTTTGTTTGCTCAAAATCCTAGATTACTCATAGTTTTAAATTTGCATAAATTATTGGCTTTTGGAAAAGACATTTTCATAAGTCTAATCAAATTATGCCTAATATGTACCCGAAGCTTACGCCATTATTATTTTTTCTTTTCTAATGCATTGTCATATGAAATACCCAAACCACTTGTGTGCATATAACATTTAGTTTTGTGGTTTCTTGACTCATTACTTGCCTAATAAATGAGCATTAAGTTTATAAATCCAAGGTAGTTTATTAAAGAAGTTTCATCATTGGCACGTGTCAATATAATCATAATGAATCGTATTTATTTCCTTTTCATTCAATGGCAAGGTAAGGTAATTCGTGCATGTACTTGAATATTGAATGAAGGATAATGTAAGGAACGGCAGTGAACTATCACAAAATTACAATTCGGATACTTCCTCTTTGGCATAAAATAGTAAGTCAGAATGCCAACTGCATGATAATTTATGATGCTCTTCATTTTAAGGAAGTTCCGGGTTTGTACAAAATGTATCAATGTATCAAAAATACTATCTAAGGACCAGACGTGTAGGTACAATAATATTGGCTCTATGAGTTCAGTTTCTTCTTTGCCACCTTCACCTGTTTTATCTGGCCAAAATGTTGAATCCACTTACGTATGAATAGTCTCCTCGCTCCGTACAAAAGTCCTGTATAGAGTGGTTGGTGCGAACTTCCACAGAGGTGCTCCGTAGTAGGAGTCCCTTTGAGCCCTGAAGTGCGCCTTTACGGCAGCCGCCAGGGTTGCAGCCCGGCCTGACATCCAACGCTCTAGAAATCCGAGTCGACTGCCCAGCATCAGGGCACAAACAGCTGGAAATACCAAATTACGATGTTATTAGGTAGGCCCAAACGTTAATTTAAACGTCAAACCCCAAAATAGGCGGAAAAAATCTGTTTGAGTTTCAAGTTTACCTACTTCTTTTTTCTCAATGCTTTTTTGTGTTTGGTGTACAGTGTGAAGGTACCCACTGCAATCAGTTTTCTCCATCCTCTAAGATTTGTTGGTAGAAAATTTTGTAACATGACCACTTCATAAGATTTACTATGTCAATAGTGTGTATAAAAAAGAAAAACCAATGATAATTAGGTTCGGCCGAGAGCGTATAATTTAAAAACCTCAACTCAATACATAGGTGTTTGGCATATATCATGACCATGACCTTTCGTAATTGTATCATGACCATCGAAAGATAGTTTAATAATCGGTTTAAGCTGTGGTTTTGGGCGAATTATTTAGTTTTTAGGGTTCCGTAGCCAAATGGCAAAAACGGAACCCTTATAGATTCGTCATGTCTGTCTGTCTGTCTGTCTGTCTGTCTGTCTGTCTGTCTGTCTGTCCGGCCGTGTCACAGCCATTTTTCTCCGAAACCATAAGAGCTAGACTGATGAAACTTGGTGAGTATATGTATTCTGTGAACCGCATTAAGGTTTTTACACAAAAATAGAAAAAAAACTATAAATTTTGGGGGTCCCCATACTTGAAACTGAAACTAAAAAATTTTTTTTTCATCGAACCCATACGTGTGGGGTATCTATGGATAGGTCTTCAAAAATGATGTTGAGGTTTCTAACATCATTTTTTTCTAAACTGAATAGATTACACGAGAGACACTTCCAAAGTGGAAAAAAGTTGGTCCCCCCCCCTCTAACTTCTAAAATAAGAGAATGATAAAACTAAAAAAAATATATGTTGTACATTACTATGCAAACTTCCAACGATATTTGGTTTGAACGACATCTAGTCAGTAGTTTTTTTTTTTATACGTCATAAACTAAACTAAAAAAAATTTTTTTCATCGAACCCATACGTGTGGGGTATCTATGGATAGGTCTTCAAAAATGATGTTGAGGTTTCTAACATCATTTTTTTCTAAACTGAATAGATTGCACGAGAGACACTTCCAAAGTGAAAAAAAGTTGGTCCCCCCCCTCTAACTTCTAAAATAAGAGAATGATAAAACTAAAAAAAATATATGTTGTACATTACTATGCAAACTTCCAACGATATTTGGTTTGAACGAGATCTAGTCAGTAGTTTTTTTTTTATACGTCATAAATCGTAAACCGCAATTTACCTTTCGACGAACTACAAAAACCTTTATATTATGTTATTTGATGCTACGGAACCCTTCATGGGCGAGTCCGACTCGCACTTGGCTGCTTTTTTATACAACTAGCTGATGGAGCCTATAACAAAGCATTGCTTCTTACGTCACGTACGTCAGGAACGTGCAATAAGATGTTCTGCCCTGCGTCCATCAACTTGAGGGATACAGATATTCAGTCTCACGTGCCAGTAATTTCACCGGCACCCACACTCTTCAATCCGAAACACAGCAATGCTGCTTCACGGCAGAAATAGATGTACCTAGTACTTCCCCGGACGAGCCCTATTACAAAGAGCTCTACAACTACAAAAAAATGCTATAAAGATCACCAATATTTGGCTGTTTTGCGACTTAATGACATATAAAAAAACGGTAGGAACCGAGCCGTAGTTTGTTGCCTGTTCTTCTAGGCTGGTCGCGTGGAACAGGCACCTAGACTCACCTATAGCTTTAAGACTTTTCAAAGTGATTCTTGTATTGTATTGAATAAACGCTTATGAATCTTGAATTGAATCTTGAATCTTCGTTCACGGCGACTATATTTTGTTAAAAAACTTTATCTTCAATAACCCCTTGCTTCGGGTGAAGCAGCCACACCTATAAAATCAATGTAAACATAACCGACCGACGTGAGTAGCTACCTACATTTTACATTACCGCAATATCTTGCCATAATTTCCGGTTGTCTACCAATCAAAATGTGTCTATACCCAACTGTTCCAGAAATTATGTTTTTGTATTCAAATATCGCAAAAGATCACTAATTTTTGTTAAAGATTCAAAAGCCTATCAAAATGATGTTCACTAAAAATATCAACGATCAATCAAATCAACGTTCTTCTATGTCCTAAACAACGATGTCTATTCCTCTGCCAAAGTAGAACTTCATCATTCGTTTCTTTATCCGTCGAGCTCTACTAATTTACCAAACCGTTCGTCCTACTATGTTATATGCCAGAAAAGTCACCTCTGTCAGTCAAAGCCTCTTCGTCTATCACCACCACACCCATCATTAGATGACGAAGAGGCAGACCAAAAAATAGATGAATGGACTGAGTCAAAGATGACATGAGCGAGAAAGGAGTGAGCACTGAAATAACGAATGATAAGAGGTGAGTGGAAGAAGAAAACTTTTTGTGCCGACCATACTTAAGCTGGGATAAGGGCAGGAAGATGATGTTGTATGCTAATAACGCTATAAGAATATTTTTATAACAAAGATTTAAGGAAATCTAGAAATAGAAGATCTTTTTATTCCTGTGGTCTACCATCGCTCTCTGACTTTATATTTGGGAGCGCTTAGGAATAAACTGATCCACATAGTAACGTAATAAGTTCACTATTTGATTATGCAGTTTGAATGTTGCACATTCCTTTATGCACGCACGCATGTGGGTACGTTGGCCTAACGCTATTCCAAGATATCTGACCTACATTACTAGTACACGTCATTTCATTATCACGTGTCAAGCTTCAGTAGGTGCTGGCCTTTGAAAGCTATCTAGATCTAAGTTACGAGTGGCATCCGGCAAGCGACCGTTGCAAGTGACATTGCATACGATGTATTTTTCTTACAATACAAGAACCATTTCCTTTATTTCTATCCTACCTAGATAGGAGACGTTAGGATAGAAAGACGGTATGGATATTTCTTGACCAAATCTACGTTCCTGGGCAGTTCGTACAATTTCTTATTTGTAAAACGATATCGAAAGTTTTTATTCGTTCAATATTTTGTTTTCTTTTGTCGTATAACTACTTATTCTCACAAAATAATGATTTGTACAATATTAAACATGTAACAGCATCTTCTCAATAAAAACTATCAAATAAAATAAGATAGGTACTTAAAAGTAAAATAAAATAATAAAATAAAACTACCATACGAGATTGGCTCTTGTTTTAACTTTAAACGGATCTCTACTTCGTTTTTAAAAAAAGATGGCAATTAAATCTACTCCCGTTTATAATGGGCCGTGATAAATTATGGGCCAGCTTATTTTGTGCTTAGAATATTGCACAAAGTCAATAAATCTATCCTCAAATTGACTACACACTCTGTTCTTGGATTTTTAAAACAAAACAAAAGAATATTTAATTACTTGACTGATAAGCAAATTAGCTGTTGGCTGCCAGAGTTATCTTAATTACCACAATGACTTTTGGTACGTTAAGTTCAAAAAAAAGTCCAAATGTGAATAAGCAGGGCCACCAGTTTATCGTGCGCTATCTAAAACAAATATTTCAATCACGTCTCCCATAGTTATGTGGCTTCATAACATTTTATGAGGGAAATAAAAATAAAATTATACGCCTAAATTCTAATCTGCTGCCAAAAATTTTTATGGCGAATGTCATGTGAATACAAATTATGATTGTTACGTGCGTTCTTCGGATTATGCTGATTAGCATAGGCACCCGAAATAAACTTGTTTTGGAAGTATGAATGTGGTACGAGTATGACGTCTGAATTCACTAAAGTGTAGAGCAGAGCACATAAACAATTACTACCTACTCATCATCAGCCGGCGGAAGTCCACTGCTGGACAAAGGCCTCCCCTAAACATTTCCAGGAAGAACGATTCTGAGCGCTTTCCATCCACCGACTTCCCGCGATCTTAACAATGTCGTCGGTCCATCTGGTGGGTGGGCGCCCTACGTTTCGTCTTCCGGTTGGTGGTTGCCATTCGAGAACCTTTACTCCCCAGCGGTTGTCGGTTCTTCGAGCTATATGACCTGCCTTCAACTTACTAATTCTATAAGAGCTATGTCGGTGACCTTGGTTCTTCTACGGATATCCTCATTTCTGATAAATAATATAAATAAATAAATATTGTGGACATTTCACACAACACTACCCAGCCCCAAACTAAGCACAGCTTGTAATATGGGAACCAGGTAGCTGATATAATACTTGAATACATTTTTTTTTTGTAAATACATACTTAGAATACAATATACACCCAGACAGAGAACAAACATTTACGTTCACCACACAAATATTTGTTCTCGGTGGGGATCGAACCCACGACCTAGGGCGCAGAAGGCAGAGCTACTACCAACTGAGCTAGAGGCCAGTCAGTGATTCTACCACGTAGTGAAACTCCCAGTATAGCTCTCTCCATAGCTCGTTGCGCGACTTTGAGCTTGTGTACGAGGCCAATAGTTAGCGTTCACGTTTCAGTTCCGTATGCCGACCACCCGTACCCGTACTACCTACTACTGACTCGGAACGAAGGGGAGCTTTTCGTTGTTGTTAAAATGATTGCTGATTGATCAACTTACATTCAAGTCCGACCCTATTTGTCAGCTGATCGAATCCATTCACAGTGCCATCCGGCTTCCTACAGGACTGTAGCAGATCCAAAAAGTCGTCGCAGATGTTGTTTAGTTCTGGCAGGAAACCTTGCATCGTATGAGGACTCGTCACTTCGGAAGTTAAGTGTCTGCGAAGGTGGAACCATTTCTCGCCTTGTCTGAAAAGGAGACAAAATTATATCAATCATTCAGTTACAAGCCATGAAGAAAGTTGAAATGCCGGGCTGCCTGAACAATAAAATTAATTAACTAGAAACATGAATGAGCAAAGTAAAGTTGAAAGTATAATAATTATGAATATCGACGAGGCGATCCATAATGTTCTATAGAACAAGACGTCATCGGACAAAGTCTAATTCCAAAGATAAACAACGATTCGCTCATCAAAACACACTAAGTGCAGAATGAGGTGGAAATGCATTTCCTGCACATCAGGTTTCACGGCGTTGCTCCAGTAAAAACGCTAACTCCATGATTACTCTGCGTCTACGTGCTAAAATGTTTCCACATTTTATAAAATTAGCTTTGGTGCGCGCACATGATAAGAAGGATAATATTGTGAATTAAAATACTATAGAACTCATTTAGAATTAGAAGGCAGTGCACCATACAAAATTGTTTTGGATAAGTACAATGTTTTTGGTTTTAGTAATGTCAGGATACTTAGTTCTAAGAACTTTGTACATATTTTGTTATTTTCCTGAGCATTTACTATTCTTTAAATCGATTTTTGTTAAAAGTTTTGAATCGAATAGATTCCCATAACTAAATTGCGTGAAACCTTTTTAATTTGTCTTAGTTATCTCAATCGATCCGCCTAGGCATGTCTTAGACAATTAAATGGTCTAAGAGGCATGTGTATGGATTTGCACTTGAAAAGGCCAGACAGGAAATAGCAAGTTTGTAACGCTATAAAAACTGGAATCGTCTACGTGACTGGCAAATGGAAGGCTTTGTCAAAATAATGTGAATCATTGTAGAACTAAGTATACTTATAGATACCTACAGTTGCTGTGCAATTTAGTTGTATTTTAGGTAGAGTACGTTAGTCTTGAGTGTACCTACATGTCTCGAGGTCACACCACTCGTTCATGTGAATGAATATAAAAGCTTAGCTTACGCCAATTAAGTTATACTACCGACCTAAGTAATAACGTGGATTTAGACAGACAATTTTTTCTCTGACTGTAGGTAGGAACTCGTAAAGTAAAAAAAAGTAAAGTAGGAACTCGTAGCATAGGAATAAATAGATACTTAGGCTTTGTTGACATGACAGACTAGGTATGAGTAGGATACCAGTCACAGATAAACAATGGGTGGCGTTATCGCTAACAGTGATCTCTATATACCAGAAAAGACTTCGTAAATAAAAGTTTTTTGACAAATAAAACGTTGCTTGATAAGTTATCTACCGGTTTTACTAAGCATAATTACTGCCACGCGGCGTAATATAAACGCTTTAATTTTATCTAACCTGTCTCGCCTGACGAAGACCCCCCTCAATCCTCTCATTTTCGCTATCTTAAACTCATTAAAATACTTACTCGTTAACGAGTCCAGTAGACGCGTATCTGTCAGGCCTGCTTCTGCGGTACACCTGGACGATTTCCGTAGGTGGGCGGTATGGTCTCCTAGACTGCACGCGGAGTACTGCTTCCAACGCTGCGCGCTCAGCGATGGAGACGATCAGGGCCCCGCTTGGTGAGGTCTCCGCAAAGACCGTCCCGTAACGCCTGAACATGTCTGCATTCAAATATCTCACTTTGACTACAGACTGGGTGCTATACAAATGGTTTAGGGAAGCATCTTCTTCACATCCTTGCCTTGCAAATAATCAAACGACGAACAACTTATGTTTTTTTTGGCAATGATAAAGTAGACCACTTTTTTGATTAAAATTACACAGCTTCTTTAATGTTATTGGTAACCCTTCCTCCAGGTAATATAATTACTATATTTACTGTACAGCCTAGCAAATTTCAGAGAAATAGGGGTATTTAAAATTACCAAAAAACTGATTGAACTATTCTTAGAATATAAATTAAAATAAATAAGTAAATATTTTGTATAATCCACACAACATTATCTAGCCCAAAATTAAGCAGAGCTTGTACTATGAGAACCAGATTAGCTAATATAATAACTATTTTACGTTTTTATGTGTAAATACAAACTTAGAATATTGATACACCCAGAGAGAGAACAAACATCTGTGTTCCCCACACAAGTATTTGTTCTCGGTGGGATCGAACCCACGACCTACGGCTTATGGCAGAGCTACAACCAGCTGAGCTGAGAGGCCAATCAGATATTTTGGGAAGAATTATAAAATACTCACCTTCATAAGCTTCATGTAACTTATTCATCCGATACCGACTCCAGAACAACCATCTCGTCCCGATGAACGGCAGGGGCAGCGGGCCTGGAAGACGATAAGGCTGCTTTCCATCAGGCACACGCGTCGTGAACGCAGTAGCCACCACCAGGACCGCGATCACGGCTAGCAGCACCGTGGGCATGCATGACCAGTCCACCAGGGGATGAGGGGTGTTCTGAGGACAAACAAATAGCGTTAAACGAGATTAGGGGGAAAAGGTTAGGTACGTACGGTGGTGTCTGGAAGAGATCACTCACGATAGGACCGCCCAATGTACTGCACTTTAGTTTTAGTATTTCGCTAAATGTGGAATGTCTTATCTTGTGGTGTACAATAAAGTGTTTCTATCTATCTACGTACTAGACCTGGCGGTAGGTATTGGATGTAGATTCATTCATCGTGAATCAGGTACTTCGTAACAGTTTCCGAAGGTATTTATACTATATGAAAGTATAGGCTATAGTTTTAGGCAGATGATATTTCAAGAATTTAGTAAATTATTCTTCCTGCAACAGTTCAGCGACCTCATACGGTCTTGTCAAACAAATAAAAACGATCCACATCCAAGGATTTCGTATTATTTGATTAACATACGGTATCGGTCATAAGTACCGAGTTTTATTTTAATATTTGTTTGGTATCGCGGTCGTTGACTTGCATGCTTCGTGGCGACTGGTTGACGCAGCGATCTTGACATTGGTGTTGCGTAACTGTTTCTTACGTAAGAACCAGAGCAAGGCAACCGCGACATACCTACGCGGGTGCACGATATGCCATCAAATGCTGCATCAGATGGAAAGAGGATTCTTCCATCGAAGAAATATTGAAAACATTTGCTGCAGAAAATACCTAACTAATCTATACTATATCATATACCATTGATCAGAGCAATAAAAGGTACGGGGAAGGAAAATAGAAAGAATAAAAACTGACTCTTCTACTATCTATAGATAGATGGTCGCAGACAGACTACCTGAATATGATCATCCTCACAGTGACAGCCTAATATGCAAAGATATTATATTCAAGCTTAATGACGTCTCGTGTGATCTTGGTCGTTTTTGTTTGCATTTTAACGGATCGTTCATTGCTTGCCCAACTCGTATGTGGTTGCAAATGTAACGGGTATTACAACTTATGTCAGTATGGCCATTGGCCAGTCAATGACTCCTCAATTTGAATATCTTATTGACAAATTGCGATAACATTAACGAGACATAAGGTTTTTGAAATGAAACTTCTTTATGCGGTCTCGGCATTTTTGAAGCCATTTTTTGAGAAGAGAACAAACCAATAAACTCGCGACACAGTCACATTATCGACACCTCTTCGGCAAAGATCGGCAAACTTCGCCAAAAGTCGGGGAGAACGACATTCCCGGAGTGCATATTATATTCATGCAAAGGAAAAAAAACAAACGTGTTTTATTTTTATTTGCGTATGAATATACATACTTAGCGGTATTATTATCGTCTAGTTTTCTGTTTATGTCTAGAGTTATATTTGGTTAATTTGGAAATTCCAAGACACGTTTACCTATGTCTTTGTATAACAAATTGAGTGTTAATCTTAGGGCTTATAGAAAAAGTAAGAAAAATATTCGTTATACCGTATTCATAATACCGAAATTCAAACCTAGTGAATGAATGATTGAACTGCGTGAACTTCAGTTGAGTAACTTCACCTTAGACAGTAACAAAAAAAACCTGACTGGGTCAACCAGTGACGGCGTATAGTTCACTCATTGGATTTCAAGTTAGACAATGGCTGCTGTTCTGAATTGACTGAAAAGGAGGCGTGAAGAATAAGAACGGAAAGAAAGCAGAACAATCTGTGGGACTCTAGCAGCTGAATAATTTATAACAAACCACAGTTTTTATGTCCTTGCGTTTGCTTCAGCATGGTTTGTAAACAAATAAACTGCAGCGATGTCACATATAACATGCTGTACCTACAGTTATTAGCCAATTTAGACCAGACAGGATCGCAGACATCTTTTTAATTTTCTTAATTGATCAAGGCTTTGATTTTTTAATTTATTTTACTTTGGCATACAAAACACAATTTGAATAACAAATTAATTTTATGTTTCTTTGTCTACTCAGACCGAGGCGAACTTGATCTTCACATATTGAAGGCCAACAAAATTACTTAGGTAAGATTCCGATATGGTTTATGTGATTCTGGTGATGGAATTCTTGGGCCGCTCGAAGGCCTCCGTCAAGTGTTTGCATTTTAGGTGCAAACCCTTAAGGTGCTTAAGGAGGACACAAGTCCCGGGGGGTAATACCACCCATACATAAGCTCAGCTGGTGCAATATTTAGTCATTGAAATTTCTATGTTTTCACCTAATTGAAGTTGTGACTTTTGAACCTAGTTTAACGAATGTCGAAAAACAAATTGTAAATGACAACGATCCATAATAAAGGCTCAACCCATCTTGATTGGATTATGAATGTCCGTCCAGGCGAGCTACACTACCAAACAAATGGTTTATTTATATAAATAGTCAGTAAAGCAAAACTGAAACTAGGACGTGGCCGACATATACCTACATCAGGCTAGCCTAGATAATATGCTATTGCATCTGCTACCCTGACCCCCTGGCCCCTTCTCTTCTTAATCATCTAGCTAGAGCACCGAGTTATTTTTCTAAGATCTAATAGCTTCCCCCTGAGACTACAAATAGGGTTTGAATTTATTTTCCTCTTTCCATATTTTTTTGTATTACTGAAAAATCATGGTCCCACCTGAAGATTACCTGTCTACAACACTTTTAATTCACCTCGCCGTACCAGCTTAGCCTGTAGAAAGATCACAGAGCATAAATTATGTTAGGCGACCATGATCTATGGCATATGTTCATACGTAGATTTCTTTGTCAGCGCTAAAATAGCATGACTGTATTCTAATCCTTGAAGTGATAAGATAAGACGTAAATAAAATAACAAAGCGTTCCCTGTTTCTATCAGCACCATCTCTGCTCCACATTCGTAATGAACCTTCAAGGGCGAGTGGATGACCTCGGTGTCTCATTCAATTGCATGCGTCAAACGTAGCCCTATCTTACATACACGCTAGCTTTCCAAAGAGATGGCAAACATCAGAGGATTTCACCAAATAAATATTCTGACATTATGTTTTTGGTGGAGAGTTCTTTGTGAAGGGCCCATCGGCCATCCGGGAAAGTCCCATGTCTATTTCAGCCGCCAAGCAGCGTTTCTGTGTTTCGCTTTGAAGACTATGGGTGCCTGTGAAATTACTGGCGCATGAGGGTGGCGTTACACCTGTATGTTATAAGAACGCTTTTTCCTTCAGTAAGTTGTCTATAAAAATTATAAGTTTAGACATGGGGAAATCCGCGCGTAGCTTATCATAATGACATCCCTTCTGGATGTTCTCAATACACCGTGAGGATCATGTATAGGTACGCTCTTAGAACTTAGATCGAAGGTCAATCTTAGAGCCATGCGTTGAATACGCGCGTATTCCGCCATGGCCTCCGCAACGTACTCTAAGTACATGCTGCTACTTTCTTTCAAACAGCTCTAACCAATATTAATGAAGAAATAAGCCAGAGGCGTATTTAAAGATTTGGCGCCCCGGGCCAAAAAGATATGCCGCCCCATAAATTTTCGGAAAAAAAGTTTTTTTTTACGTACCTACTACCTAAATAGGTTCGCGTTTGAGCACACCCTGCCAGTATACTACCTGGGCGACCGAGCCCTGCTCAGGAGAAAGCGAGAAAACGAATTTTGAAATGTCATATTCTATACAATAATAGAAAAAAACAATAACACAAGATAATAAAAAACTATTAAATAGAACAAAAAAAAACAAACAAGCGCTTTAACCATTAGTTAGATTTTTCAGACAGCAGCGGTGCCGGTGGTGGCAACATACGAACTATTATTGCAAGGACAAAATTACATATTTTTGCGTGAAACAAATATTCTTACAAATTAGACCAAGCTAGATGGATTTTTCGGCCGAAATTTGCAATAAAGCAGCTTAGTTTAGGGGCTAAGCTGCTGTATTGCAAATTTCGGCTCGTTTTCAAAAACGTTAATACAGGTATAGAACGTGAAACATTAGGTCCCTACAAATAAATAAATATTATTATTATTATACAAACAGTGAAGTCCAAAGAAACAATCTGAAAATCCCATACGAATGTTCCCCGATTTGTTTTATAATATCGAGCTTTTTATTTTATATTTACGATTAACATTTAATTTTAATAGTATGAGTAGCGGCACGTAACTTTAGCGCTGACTGTTATTACGCAGAAGTCAAAATAAAGGTACCTGAGGGGGGCTAGTTTTTCATCCCACCAGCTCTGAAAGTGTGTTTTTGCGTTTAATATCTGACTGCAAAAGCCGTTTTTAACCGCTAGAGGATAAAGTAAATTTGAATTTAGAATATCGTGCTCAATAAGTTTGTGAATACACAACCTATTTACTTCTACCTCCATGGTGCCGAACTTATCATACAACCTTTTTTATTTTGTTAAAAACTCGCACTCGTAACCTTCTTGGTGTATTTGTGAATTCAAAAGACCATTAAACCTATTTACTTCTGCCTGCATGGTGCCAAATTTATTATACAACCTTTTTAAATTTGTTAATAACTCATACTCGGAACCTTCTTGGTGTGTTACTTTTAGTCGCGCCATGTTCTTTTTTGCATTTAGTCATTTCCTCGCTGAGGTGGGATGAAAAGTTACGTGTTGCACTCGAGTGCAAAGATTTTTCATCTTGTGCTCTTTTGATTCCTTCGCCAACGCTTAGGATTCTAACTTTTAAACCACTCGCTACGGTCGTGGTTAAATATTAGAATCCTGCGCTTGCTCAGTCATCAAAATTGAGCACGCGGTTAAAAAGCAGCTTTGCACTCTTGTATAACAAATAACTATTTCTTTTTCTACTCCCCATAAACTTGTCAAAAATGTTTGTCTTAGGTACCTACTATAAATGTTTGGACATCTTACTATTTAACATTACATTAAAATCATGTCATTATAATTATTTAGCTAATTAGTTCATTGAAATGGTACAATTTAAGGACCGAATATTGCATTTTTGTTAAAGGACGCAATTTTATTTTAGGGACATGTGTGGGGGTCAATAATAGCTTAACTCCAAGTCTGTGGGGTTGCCGCCCTTGTCCCCCGGCCGCCATCTTCGATAAAGGCGTGCAAACACTTTTTTCGCGATATCTCGGAAACTATGCGTCCTACAAAAAATTCATCAAGGAATAATTTGTAGCAAATCGCTTTGCTAAAAATATGTTCATGTATCTTTTTGCCTTAAATTTAAAATTAAAGAAGTTATAAGATAAAAGGGGAGAAATTTTGTAGCTTCTTTAAATAATAATAGTCGTAGCAGGTAGATGTTAATTTGTCCCCAAACGGTAACCCGCACTTTTTCTACCTGCCTAACATTATCGAAAATGTACACTCTTCTTAGAAATTACTACAAGGAACAATAATTTGGAAAGTTCTATAAGTAAGGAAAAGAGTTAGCAATGAAAAAATGTAAAGCTTATGTAACATTTCAATTGACTAAATAATTATTTAAAGTTATAATTGTATTGCGTGCGCGACAGTACACATGCGCAGCTATCCCCTCCGCGTATCGCTCAGCGCTAGACTTTCCGCTAACTGCTAGTTCACCCGCGACCGCGCCGCCCCGGCTGCTTTACAACACGAGAAACGAAAGTCGAAGCATCCCGACTAGTCCCGAGTCACTCACGAGCGACGGAGTACGCCTCGCCCCGCTCTCGCCCGCGCCCGTTGACCGGCCGCCGCCGGCCGGCCGCGGCCGCCCCGTTAAAATTAACGTTAATTTTATGAGTTTCATCTTTTGTTCGTTCGTTCGACGAACGAGGTTAGTTTTGGATAGTAGGCTTTTTAAAATTGCTTCAGGGATGTAAAGTCAGATATATTCAGGGTCGTGGGGCGGCAATGGCTTAGACTGGCACAGGATCGAGGTAGATGGCACAAACTAAGGGAGGCCTATACCCAGCAGTGAGTGAAGTCGGGCTGTGGATGATGATGATGATGATGTGAAGTAAAAAAAGACGAACGAATCTGACCGAGGGGCGGCTTGCGCCGCCCCTCGCAGCCTGCCGCCCCGGGCCATGGCCCTCTTGGCCTAAGGGTAAATACGCCCCTGAAATAAGCCGTTGTGAGGAAGAACTTATGGGATGAAACAAGCTTACAGAAACAGAGACCGATTATCATGTTGTTCCAAAATACGACCGGAAGAATAAAAACAACCTGTATTTTGGAGTTCAATGAGTAGGTACACCACAACATTAAAAAAATTGTTTATTGACCGCAAAGGTTAAAAAATAATAACGAAACGTAATCGTATTGTTGCGTTCGGCCGTGTATCTCGGACAGGAGACGAACATTGCGGAAACTAAAGTCAAATTCCTCCAAATATGGAGAAGTCTTTGTCTAGCAGTTTACTAGAGTTTTTTAAACAGATTATAGGTATTGTTTGGTAGTATTTTATAGCACATTTGTGATAATTCCATTACAGTGTACACAAGGATACGCATCAGACTATACACTGCTAGCTCTTATGTCGTTGCAGTAAGCGTCATTTTTCTTTGTTTTTAGGTAACTTGAGGTGTATATCACTGTACCTAACCATTTTTAACACGCTTTTATTAGCTTCATCTGTATGCATATGTTTGTATGTAACCGACCCCTTTGAGCTCGATTTTGTCCTACTTTGAACGATCAGATTTGATTCAAACTTTGCACTTGTCAAAGGTCGATGACAATGCAATAATATATTACTAAAAAAACATTTAAAAAACTAAAGTCTAAAAAAAAATTATAGTTTAAAAAACTAAAAAAACACGCTTTTATAACTGATTGAACTAAAAAATTAAAAATAAAACTGTAATAATCAATTGAAAAATTTATATTATTGTACAAAAAAGCGTGGGGTGCTTTTTATAGCTTTTCATTCAGCAGCCCTGCAGACAGACGATGGACATGATAAAAACTATCTACAGGTTCTTCTTAGGCCCTCAGGACCCTAAACACGAATTAACAATAACTGGAACTACGCAGTAAGTTTTTATAAAATTATAATTAGAGAGAACTTATAACTTGACTAATGTAAGTAAGTAAAGGTATCTTGGGTAATTTATATCTATTCTGTGCTATTATTAGTTTTACTGTAAACAATATTTTTTTAATAACGGATTTCTTATTATTCTACAGAAATAGAGGTTATCATATTTTAACGAACGACCATACATTTTTAGTATCTTTACGAGTATTTTATCTAATTCATTTAGTTCTGTCACCGGTCAAAAACCTAATAAAATTATTTTGAATAATATTTTTCTTTAAAAGTTGAAATAAGTGTGTTAAGTGATTTTCTGTATGATATTATACTTCGAAGGACGGTCTCGATGCTTTCGAGAGAGATATGTAGGATCAAACGAGGGTTAAAGAAACGGTCGGAAGGATTTGGAGGAGACTGCCCAGCAGTGGGACGATATGGGTTAGATAAGAAAAAATATATACCTACCGAAGTCGACACAACTTACCTATATACTTCCAATAACATTATAACATGCTAGGTAGGCTGTACTGTATTGTACCTACTGGACTGCACTGTTGGTATTGAAAAGTATCATATTTCAAAATGCAATCGTCAACAGAGATCGAATTAGCAGAACTGCCTTCCGTGTTTATTGAGGTCGGCAGTTCATCGTCTGGTGACTAGACGAGACTATAATAGCTCATCATCATCAGCTTGAAGAACTTACTGCTGAACTTTGGCTTCTTTTGTCCATGTTTATGGCAATAATGAGCTATGTATACATGTTTAGAGTAAAAAAATATTGTCGATCAAAATAGAATCTTTTGAAATAAATAGAACGAAACCATAACATTTATTCGACCAACAGAACTACCTACTGGGAACGAATCGATCCTCAGAATGTCATTGGTCTATCGAAAAAGAGCTTAACACTTCGTCTTCCGTGTCCTTGTCGCCTTTCGAGAACCATGGTTGTATTAGGTACTTCGAGTGAAGCTCATACTCATACTCATACTCATATTATTTATTGCAATTATTATGTTACATGGTGAGAGCTCATTTTCTACACTAAATCTAGCTATTAAAAGGTCTACTTTAGACTCGTTCTAAACAGGAATAAAATTATTAATCGCTAGCGGGTAAGGTTACGCTTGAGTGTGCTTTATAAAACACGCCATGCATAAGTTTTACAAAATTAAATGAGTCCCTTTTGTAAAGATCAAATAAAACCTACCGCCTCCGGGTCTTTGCCAAACAAAGCTGTTCAAATGCGTGCTGTAGGCCTACCACAAGCTCTGTCTGGCTCAGTCTCTGGCTCTGGTTTTGAGTCTGTGTGAGTGCTGTCTAAATAAATCCTACGTCAAAACGTCAGAAACACACATAATACACTGATGAGCACTCACCCAGACCATGTGATACCTACTTACACCTAAAAACTATGTATGTACAAACTAAACCATGTTTAGAGCAATAAATTTATTGAGTATTGACACAAAACCAGAGCCAGAGACAGAGCCAGACAGAGCTTGTGGTAGGCCTACTGAGTTTCAAGGACTTGTTCCCAATTTGGAACAAGTTATTCTAAGAATACCTGTCTGGGACATTGTCTGGAACGGGAAATTTATTGCCTTTTAATTACTTCGAAACGCTTGATTGGTTCAGTAACTTGCGGGTAAAGAAATCTAGCTTTTTTAATAGGTAAGCATAGATTCATTTGGTTCTAACATTTATTTACTCAAAGAAAATACATTATTTACAAAAACTATTAAGTTGTTACTCTAGTATGGTAAAACCCGCCATTAGTAAATGTTGTATTTCCCTGGCCTTTAGTTAGGTTTAAGTCAAAATATATGAAATGAAATGAAATTTATTGGATAGTAAGCATTACAGTAACATTATTATAGGTACAGTTACGTTACAGCTGTCAATGTACTTGGTGGGATAACATTGGTATACCCAAACTAACCTACCCTTGATATGGCATACCAATGCCCTCCGCCGAACAAACAAAGAACTTAAATTATGAAGAAAAATACTGGAGAATCCAAAAATAGGTACTATTTTTATAAAACAACGGGATATTTACCATGATTAAATTTTGATGAGTTGATTTCCGATATTTCGGCACAGTTGCATGCACCATGATCACGGTTGAACTGAAGTCCACGAGTAAAAGAAATAAACCTAAAAATAGTGTAAAAATAGTCTAATAAATTATAGTTTAAAAAACTAAAAAAAAACGCTTTTATAACTAATTGAACTAAAAAGTTAAAAATAAAACTGTAATAATCAATTGAAAATTTATATTATTGTACAAAAGCGTGGGGTGCTTTTTATAATAACTTCAGATATAATAAACTATTGATAAAATATTTACAACAATCAAAATCAAGCCCCCCACGCTTTTTGTACAATAATATAAATTTTCAATTGATTATTACAGTTTTATTTTTAACTTTTTAGTTCAATTAGTTATAAAAGCGTTTTTTTTTAGTTTTTTAAACTATAATTTATTTTTAACTTTTTAGTATTTTTTTCTCATATGTTTTTTTTTATATTATTGCATTGTCATCGACCTTTGACAGGTGTGCAAAGTTTGAATCAAATCTGATCTTTCAAAGTAGGTTTTTTTTATTTTTTTTATTTCTTTTCATTTTTTTTTATTTTTTTTTTCATATTATTGCATTGTCATCGACCTTTGACAGGTGTGCAAAGTTTGAATCAAATCTGATCGTTAAAAATAGGTTTTTTTTTTTAATTTCTTTTCATTTTTTTAATTTTTTTTTTCATATTATTGCATTGTCATCGACCTTTGACAGGTGTGCAAAGTTTGAATCAAATCTGATCGTTCAAAGTAGGTTTTTTTTAATTTTTTTTTATTTCTATTCATTTTTTTTTATTTTTTTTTTCATATTATTGCATTGTCATCGACCTTTGACAGGTGTGCAAAGTTTGAATCAAATCTGATCGTTCAAAGTAGGACAAAATCGAGCTCAAAGGGGTCGGTTACATACATACATACATACATACATACATACATACATACAGGTGAAGCTAATAAAAGCGTTATAAAAATAGTGTAGTAGTAGTTAAAAATAGTGTTAAACACCATGATAGTTTCAAAAGTTAATTCAAAAATATATGTTTCGTGATTAAAACAATAAATTGTACGCTTAAATAGATACCATAGGTAGACGAACTCTTGCCACGTGTATGGTCTAGCTATCACCACCTTCTAGTTAAGTTACATTATTTTTTCTGAGATGATTGAACGCTTCATAACGATATAGATTATTATGTCTTAACTCGTATTTTATGACGGCAATAAATAATAATCATAGCAATGTTTTTTAAATATTACTTTATTAATTGATTGTATTTAGGTATTCATCTACCACCTCTGATGATGCAAAAAACTCGTAAATAAAATGACATTATGTAAATTTTATATACACAAATCAAAATTGTCTGGAGATATTCCATTTCGAATTAGTTTTCTGATTTTTCGAAATTTTGTTCCTAATTTAATTTTTAATAATAAATAATATCAAACAGTTGTATTTTATTATTATTAATAAACAACACAGAATAAAGATTCTTACCATGCCTAGATTCTAAAGAAATTCTTTTCAGTTTTTGTAAAAATCATCAAAGTCTTGTGAGCAAGTACTACTCACAAAAGTTCTGTTATAATAGGGTAAGTGGGTAGGGTACAGTACCAATCATTGTCTAATCAAAACTAAGATTAGGGATGGATTACGCATATCTACTACAATAAGAACGTTGCGACTTGCCCCTGACTACTCCCCGTCATACATCCTCAAGAATCTCAGTGTCAATGCGAAAAGAGGCAAAACTTGTTTTACGTCCGTGTTAAGAAGCTCTTGCACTCTGTGATACTGCCTGTACGTACGTATAGTATAGGTAGGGTAGGTACATCCATAGGTATACATAATTATAGTCGGAATATTATAAATGTCGGGATTTTTTGAATTATCTACTGGCATTCAATTCAAAATTCTATTCAATTATATCACAAGGACCAGTTTGAGTTAAAAAAAGCTCTTAGGCCCGTATTTAGAAACAGTGCTTGAGTCTGAGTCGAGCCTCAACCACTCTCAAGCATAGATTTTTTGACAGTTCTCCATTGAAAATTGAAAAACCAATGCTTGAGCCTCGACTCAGACTCAAGCACTGAACACGGGCCTTAGAGTCTTAGTGCCAATAAAGCCACGCGAACAAGCCTAGAGAAACTGGCAACAAACTACGACTTGTGTTTTTGTAGTAATCCTTTTACAAAATACTTATAAAATTACACAGATTCTTTTCAATAGATCGTCTATATTTGATTCAATTAATATAATGGCAGTGGATTTAATAGAGATGTCTTATCCCAAAACCGGCTAACAATAATTAGTGCTAAATGTCCAGTGATACTGCTAGTCTCCGAGACAATGCACAAAAACATGCGTGCATTATTTTACTACCAATAGTAACATCATATTACCTACAGCTTACGACTTATTCATGTAGGTATCGCAGCACTCAACAGCATGCTGTCCTTGAAACTACGCTACATTGAGAGGGGAGCGAAGAAAGCCAAGTGCCGCGCAAAAAGCAGTGGATCAGCAAAAGTGCAGTCAGCAAAAACGTAACAACACCTGCTAATCATCACCGTGACTAATGAACTGGCTTCTGAATGACGATGAGTTGAATGGAACCTTAGTGACGTCACAAGAAAATTTAAATATTCTCATGTGAAAGTCATTTACACAAAGAAACTTACAATTAATACAAGTAGGTATACCAAATACACAAGAAACTGAACTACGCAGAAGCAAGCGTTCCCAAGACGCTTGCGGCTAACGTGAAAATTGGTTGAACTCTTTTCTGTATTTCTACAATCCTCTTTAACTTTATCTACTTTTCAATTTAGCATGCAATTATTTTCTCAGAATTTAATTGCGTTTTGACTTGAGTTCGTACAGAATCAATGAGGCTCGCAGGAGATCGCTAGTCAATAAAAATCTGAGATCGTTGATGAGTGGTCCCGCAGACGGCGAGCGAGCAGGGACGTTCAATTCGTTTTGCTGCCTGAAGGCCGCCCGGTCCGCATCGGATATGTGTCACTATAACACTATATGCATACGTCTGCTTCCCTCCATACAATTCCCATAAAGCTCGTATGACAAAATAATAAGAATCGAGACTCCAGCACAAATAAGCCAGATTTTCTCTGAAAGGTGTCAAAAAAACTATGCTAAAAACGAAACTCATGCCTTGGAATTCGATCCTAGGACGCGATAATCAAACAAAAAGTATGTGAGACTGCTTCGTATCATATTCTGGCTCTGCGGCTCGTATCAGCAACGTGCCTGACCTACGCTACGCTCCACGCTGAGAGGGTTTATTATAACACAGAGCCAATAATTTTGAAGGTAATTTATTTATACTTTTACTATCAACTTGCATCGGTACTGAAATGGTATTGGAATGCCATGATAACTTTGTATATTAACTATCTGCTTTTATGCACCAATTTATGACCAGTTCTGGTCTTGAAAGGTAGGTAAGTCTATTTATAGCAGGAGAAATTAATTTTAAACCTGTAGCTACAGTAAGCTTTTGCACTCATATTTTACAAGCAATCACAGAGATGTAGAGATCTTAATCACTTACGCGAACTAAAAGAAATTCACGTCGTAAACGAGTACCTACATAGTAGAGCAGCATTTAATTTATGATTTTTATCAATTGTAGCGCAATTATTAGTTATTAGAAAACATTTTAATAAAATTTAAAATTCTTAAAATGAACGTGCACTAAGTCGTCGTAAAAAGAAGACGGTAAGGATAGCTTATTTTGGTGCCAAGTTTATTTGAGACTGACTTTGCGCTAAGTAATTTCGCCTGTTCAGATCCTTTAGAAATCAATTAAAAGAACAATACTGAACCCATCCTTTAGATCTCATTAAATAAAAGTAGGTCTGCAACTCGCCTCTCACATGCGGATTGAAAATAGAAGAAAGCTCGCGAGCGACAGCGAGTGCAAAAAAAGCGTAATCGATGCCACAGTATCGAGAAAGACCACTGATCTATTTAGGTAGGCTTTTGTGTCACGTACCTACACTTTACAAACAAGTAGTCAGTTAGATAACTGAAAATATTTCCAAAGTATAAAAAAAAACAGAGCCGGGGAGAAAATCAAGCAAATATTCGTAAATTTAGTAATTATTCATCGTAGGTGCTCTACGGTTTCGTAGACGTCGTGCTACGAAAGAACAAAAAAATTGTTTGCATTATGAATTCTCACGAACCTTTGTAAATAGCAATCATATTTTTTTTCTTTAGACAATTTTCTGTTACTTACTTTGATAGTTGATTACGAGTTCAATTAATTGATATGTGCATAATCAAACAATTACTTTGTCCTTGACTGAGGCTCGATCCTAGGTGGATCGTAAAAGACAGAATTTTCGTATCTTCTACTATTGCCAGCTCACCTAACTTTAGACTTATCTAACACAAATAGGTCAACTCTGTGTATCAAACTGTGTATTCCCGTTTGCCAGTTCTACTGACTAAATTGACGAAAACATCTGCCAACCAGTGTATCTCAGGATTTTCAAGTTCTCTAAAAATAATTTTCATCTGGATCTGCTCGTATAGGTTTTGGTACTACAAAAGGGATGCTAGTGTATAGTCAGAACTGCACAATACAATCATGTGACTTTTGTTGTTAATTATCATGTTATGAGAGAAATTTAGCAACTTTATTCTGGCTGCAGTTGGCAACACTCATGAATGGTTTATGAGCCGACCGGGCGGCGGCGGTGGTACATTACCATGCTAATAGGGTAGTTTTAGCAGACCAGTTCTGGCACTGTTGTGGGAGGCCGATAGAGTATTATTGATCCGAGAAAAAATCATACAAATTTTCTTGAGATTTGGTGAAATTGCGAAGAGAATTGTAAATGGGATTGCCATGTCCTGCTGGAAGATCCCATTTAAGTTTTCGGAAGCCGTTTTTATATCGTGTGTTATGCAACTCAGCTTCTCATATTATTATAATTTTAAATATGTAAATTTCGTTTTTGACTACGTTTTGATAGCACGCCCAAAGTATTTCATAACTATGAGCCCTTCAAGTTCTTACCATCTGTAAAAGTGAAGCAAGGCGGTGTTTGCCTACTTTACTTACAAATAGGTCGGTCGGATTTTTTTTTGATTTGTAAAAGGATCATATAAAAAACGGTAGGAACCAAGCCGTAGTTTGTTGCCTGTTCTTCTAGGCTGGGTCGCGTGGAACTGGCACCTACACTCACCAAGCTTTAAGACGTTTCAAAGTGATCCTTGCGATCCTACTGAATAAATACTTACACTTTTGATTTGAGTTCCTTACTTTTTATACTTCAAGCGAGCCCACGTGTTGGAAATCGGTTACCGTAGCATATAGTCTATAAGGATGTCTACAACATCTCTAGAAGCATCACATGCTTGTTGCCGACCCCTTAAACATTTCAAAACGCCCTTAAATTAAAATGTCTAGCCCGAGGGTCGGTAACAGTCGTCCGTACGGCTTCATCGTCTCTTCCCGAATATTATACGCATGTCTAGACCTATAACAAAAACTCGTCTGGCTGTTCCATCACAAAATCAATGCCCGGCCAGACAGACTAACGTACCTACTAAGGCTGGCTGTTTACCAACACAGTGGTGATTTTTTAGCCAACGCAGCTTCCCGATGTACCTATGTATCTCGTGTGATGTTGGGGGAAGCGTAAAAATCCCTTAAAGAATTAATTGCTCATATTTTTTTTATTTGTGTAGTATCATCGAGGGCCCGTGTATTTATAAATAAAATATAAATGATGCAGATAATTGACACACCACTATCAAGCCCCAAATTAAGCATAGCTTGTACTATGGGAAACAGATAACTTATATAATTTTTTTGTTGTAAATACATACTTAGAATACAATATAACACCCAGACGGAGAAGGAATACCTGATGCGTTCACCACATAAATATTTGTTCTCGGTGGGATCAAACCCACGACCTACCGCGCAGAAGCCAGAGCTACTACCAACTGAGCTGAGAGGCCAGTCGATTTGTTTCTGAGCATTAGCATGCTACCAAACTAAAAGCACAAAGTCACATGATACCAACCATCTGTTCTGTCAGTCGGTACAGACATAACCGGTGTTGAATAAAGTTACGACTAGATATAGGTAGGTATAAGGAAAGAATGAAAGTGAGGTGAATGAATTTCATTGTTAATATTGTATGGCCCTTTTCAACATTCAACAAAACCTGTATAAACCCCTTTCGTAAAATGGTGTGATCTGTCTGATACACATCCCATCCTATTCAAGAGATTATGTTTATACTTATACATATACTATGTACTTTATTGTTTTTAAGACATGATAATTATTAGACCATCTTTTGGCCACTATCTCACATGCTGATTAAGTGACGATGGCGCAGGATGTTCTAGAAGACTTTTTTTTTGGCCTTGAAGAGGCCCAAATTGTATGGATCAGGAAAAACATTTGACGCGATGGCAGTAAGTTCTATGAATATACCAATATACGCCTGCAATCAAAAATACGATGCCTTCCAAGATTCACCAGAAATAATTTGTCTCCTATTTTTTTTTTTTATATGTATACATTACTTTTGTAAGTAATGGTTGTACTGCCGGAACTAAAATTTTTGAAGAACTTTCCGTTTTGTGCGAGGACGCACATTTCCATTTTTTCCTACACAACAAATGAGTGTTATTGATTGTGAGCGAAAACTATCGTAGCGATTGTCAGCGTCTTAAGAAAAATATAATTACTCCTGAAATACATGCAGTCGTCAAACTTCATATAGAGCATAAAAAAGTTTTGGTAACCTATACACTACTGTAGGCCTACCACAAAGTCGGTCTGGCTCTGTCTCTGGCTCTGTTTTGAGTCTGTGTGAATGTTGACTTTATAAATCCTATATACGCCGAAACGTCACACACACAGTCTATTCCACTGGTGAGCACTCACACAGACTCAAAACCAGAGCCAAAGACAGAGCCAGACAGAGCTTGTGGTAGGCCTACTGCTTAGTACACTATAATATTGGGGCAATCTGTAGCTATCGTAAATAACTCAAAACTTATACTTACACGAAAATTTTACGAAAACTAAAAAGTATGTATTCAACTGGTTTTTATCCCTTGAGTAAATTGGTAAAGCTCACTTCCCTATATGCCTATAAACAAAACGAGTCAGATAAGTCTCCTCCTGTCCCAAACTTAAATATTCCTGCGTCCCATCATGGATAAGCAAAAACCCACCAGCAGGGCTACCATGAGCTCCATATGGTTATGGTTATGGCTGTCAAAATTGTGTCAACAGTGTCAACACATTCAAACCCAAGAAGAAAATGAATGTGTCAGCCAATCTATACACAATTTGACAGCCATAGCCATAACCATATGGAGCTCGTGGTATCCCTGCAGGCCAGAGTACCACAATTAAACGCCAAACATATTATTATAAATCCGGATCACACATCCGATATCGGATGGCTACATCCGATATTTGTCTCGCCCCGCCATTCCGCGACTTTTACCTCTTTATCTTAGAAGTTAGTAGGTACAATTTTTGAACATTCATTAATTATAATTAGGCGTCTTCATTTATTTATAGCTGACGATTGCCATCCGGTCATTAGCCGAAATGCTAAGTTTTAAGCATGTAATATAATAAATCGCTTATCTTTCAGTTTTTATAGCACACTTATCAAATTGTCTCAGCTCAGCAAGTCATTAGGCCTTTGAATGAATGTAACATTTCCTACATCTGTTTTTTTCTGGTTTTTTATTTTATTTTAAAGATGTAGGCGCGTTGAACGGCTTGTGGCTGTTCGGTATGTTAGTTTTGATTCAAATAAAGCTCGTGGTGCATAATCATGATACATTATTTAGTTATAAAGCTCGTGGATCAAAAGCCAAACCGATTGTAGGCATATTTAGTTTACAGTCGGGGTCCTCAAGGGGCAAAAAAAATAAGTTACCATCTTGAAGATGCAATTATCATTTATTTGGTAGTCTATTTACATTAACAAAACTGCCCTATGCTATAGAAAATCACAAGAATTCAATAACAGTTGAACCACTTTTCATCATCCAATTGAAACATATCATGGAAGAGGTTTCACATACAAGACCCATAGTGTGCCTACATGGGTTACTATGTAATCAAGACTTCATAAATAACCATGTCGTAGCAAAAAGTCTACTCCAACGAACTACTAACACCATAAAACTGCTGGCAATTATTTCTTTTTAATCGATTAATGTAAAGCAATAACTCAACCTTGAATCAGAACAGATGCTGGAGTTAGCGATCGATAGATATTAATATTTATACATTTTAACTAGTAGGTAGAATATTCATGGTCTCGGTCAACCACACTCACGCATCTCCTGAAAACGAGCATGCATTAATACACGCTTTTGCCTTAGAAAAATCTTTTCATTTGATTGGCTTCTTAGATTAGTAGCTCTGCCTTCTGTAGTAGTTTGTGGGTTCGATCCGTACCGAGAACAAATATTTGTGTGGTGAACATTATAATGTTTGTTATGTTTGTTCTCTGGGTGATACGAAGTATTTTATCAGCTAACTGGGTCCCATAGCTCTGCTTAGTTTGGGGCTAGATAGTGCTGGGTGGATTGTTATTTTATTTATCTTACCCTTCGCTAAATAAATGTTCTTCACATTATACGTCTTATTTTTTTGCATCTACTTAAAATTATAGTTTGTTTGTTCTTAATTAAAATAAGTAATAAAAATACTTATACGTTTGGGATGTTTGGAAATACCTACAATGAAAAAATCTAAAACAATGAACTACAAACATGACGGAATTAAAGGAAGCATAAACAACGTTTAGTTATATAAATGTCTATTATTTTTTCCTTCCAAGCCAAAAATTCTAATCAAAACCCAGTTTAGTTCTTTTGCCTGATTTTAATTCTGCTCGTTTTACTCCTATTATTATAGCTTCCGCTTTCACCTAGTAAAACAGTATTTAATAGGGCTAATTAGAAAAACCTATATTTCAATTTCCCCAGCACAAGGACATTGTTGCCAAAGGTTACACTTAACAACCCCCTAGTATACCCAGTAGTGAACTTTAAAAAAACAATTCAACCATCACGGAGTTACGGTTGAACTGCTATGTTTACTTAATTGGTACAAGATATATGTCTGCAAAAATGTTTATTGCAATTACTTTAGCTCAAGCGTAGGTGGCCCTATACCCTTACGCAAAGGTAGCTACCGTTTTTCAGTTGCTACACAGAAAACTTGCGTTCAATTACTTTTTATTCCACTCGTGGCGAATAGGTCAGCTTTACCATACAACTTTAAACTTTTTTCGCGTCATTCGCAATGTAAGAACTTTTAAATTAACTCCTCCAAAACACGCAAGCCATAGCGCTTCATAATTCGCAAGAAAGGTGTCTGAATAATGTATTTTTCTTGCAGGCGTAACTCTTTACACTAACGCGGTAATCAAGTCCGGTATTGCACGCCAAACATCAATACTAAACCATACTATATATAAACCGATTCTTTTAAACATAAAATGCTATAAATAAAACTTGTTTTCTCGGTAACTATCTATCGTAAAGTATACCTAGGTCATAAGCCTAGTAAAAACAATAAAAAAGTGCAAAAAAAAACTAATGATTATTTATCGCACTGTTATCTAGGTAAACTTACGCCATAATTAAAAATAAATTGCTTTAATTACCGACACCACATAAATAGAGTAGAATTTTATTCAGTAGCAAAACTACAATAAAAAAGTTAAACTTCTAAAACTCACCCAAAAGCTTTCCACGTAGTGTGAAAAAAGGAAAACACCCGGAACCGACATGTTATCTGAATTGGGTTCACAACTAAACTGACAACGGAAACCCGCGTCTGTTTTTATTTATGCACCTTTTGTTTACTAACATCACAGTGGATTTGTATCAAGTAAGTTGTCAAGTTAGTCGATAGGTGATGGCGGCTTGGCTGGGCGGTCGCCTTGCGCGTAGAGCTCGCTACCGACTGAGAAGCCGTCAGCACGTTGCGCCCCTATATACCTACTTACTTTTTGCTTTGACTGAATACTTTATTTCACGCTCTACATCCACAAATTAATATACTGCATCCGATATTCAGTCTTTGGACGATTATTCCTGCTTAGAATCTAGTTTGAATCTGCAATGTGAGATATTACGTCTGTCCCCTACTTAGATTGGTCAAGAGCGTGTCGGGCCACGCCAAGTAAAGCACGCACTCTGCCCACGCATTTGCATATCGATTATATGCATTTCTATTACAGAATAACTGGTAATAGTCTATCTATAATATTAACAATTTTTGTCGTTGATAATGCCTAGAGTTCTACAAGTATAGGTACTCTAAATATGGTTAGCAGCAGAAGTTGATGACTTTTTCTGAATTTTGCATTAGTGGTACATACCTAATATTAGTAGTATTTAATCGAGAAATATGATTAATTTAAGTCATTATTACCGTGTGCGAGTGACGAGAAATCAACTAAACAGCAACTTACATAACTTTTAATACAAAATGAGAAGCTTCATAATATTTGAACGACCTTATATTTTGTCGTTACGTCCTGCTTTTTTTTTCAAATATTGGCCCATTATTTATTTGTACCTACTGATCAGCGTTTTTTTTTTTAATTAAGTGTTTCTAATAGAACCCCTTTTGAACTTTGAAAAATACTATAATGAGCAGAGTACTATAGACTCACATTTTTAGGGTTCCGTAGCCAAATGGCAAAAACGGAACCCTTATAGATTCGTCATGTCTGTCTGTCTGTCTGTCTGTCTGTCTGTCTGTCTGTCTGTCTGTCTGTCTGTCTGTCTGTCTGTGTGTCCGTCCGTATGTCACAGCCATTTTTCTCCGAAACCGTAAGAGCTAGACTGATGAAACTTGGCGAGTAGATGTATTCTTTGAACCGCATTAAGATTTTAACATAAAAATAAAAAAAAACTATTAATTTCGGGGGTCCCCATACTTGAAACTGAAACTCAATTTTTTTTTTCATCGAACCCATACGTGTGGGGTATCTATGAATAGGTCTTCAAAAATGATGTTGAGGTTTCTAATATAGTTTTTTTCTAAACTGAATAGTTTGCGCGAGAGACACTTCCAAAGTGGAAAAAAGTTGGTCCCCCCCCCTCTAACTTCTAAAGTAAGAGAATGATAATACAAAAAAAATATATGTTGTACATTACTATGTAAACTTCCAACGATTTTTGGTTTGAACGAGATCTAGTCAGTAGTTTTTTTTTATACGTCATAAACCGTAAACCGCAATTTACCTTTCGACGAACTACAAGAACCTTATTATGTTACATCGAGTAACATAATATACAGGTTCTTGTAGTTCGTCGTGCTATGGAACCCTTCATGGGCGAGTCCGACTCGCACTTGGCTGCTTTTTTTTGTACTTTACCCGGGTTTGCGTATGTTTCTTCTTCTTATTTCAGAGCAATGCTCTTGTCGGCGTAATGTATGCATTTTTCTCCAGGTATTTATTTTGAGGGCAACTTCCTTGACCTCCTATGTATGGAACCTTTAATTTTTAGATTCGAATTTTTACTTCTCAAAGTAAAACGAGATAAAAATATGGTAGGAATAAAAATAGTCCATTCAAACTTTTTAAAAAACCTTGACTGATCATAATTTCGATGCTGACTGTACAAGTATTGTATCCTCAGTGTCCGACTTTCTTGAACGAACCGTTAGATAATTGACCTAATAAATTCAACGATAAGAAGTAGGTAAGTACCTATCTAAGGGCTCCGAAATAGTCCAAGGCGAAGTTTATATTGATTGACTTTCAATTAGGTAGGTACTTGCTTGTGTGCACTCCACTGACGCATGCTTTATAAAACAGGAACCTAACTTGGGTTTCACTCAATAAAAGTGATCAATTCGCATAACACCTAAAAAAATAATTTCTGGTAGGAAATAACATGAAACCTTGACATGCGAACCTCCAGGGAATGGAACTCATTGCCGTCGGCTGTTATTCCTAACCACTAGGTACAATCATCAGGCCGATCATGTAACTTTTTATAACGCTTTTGCTTGATTTTGATTGTTGTAAAACTTTTATCAATAGTTTATTATATAATCTGAAGTTATTATAAAAAGAACCCCACGCTTTTTTGTACAATAATATAAAATTTTCAATTGATTATTACAGTTTTATTTTTAACTTTTTAGTTCAATTAGTTATAAAAGCGTTTGTTTTTAGTTTTTTAAACTATAATTTGTTTTGCAATGGTTTCAATCAAAATCTTATTGAAACTGACAATTTTCGAACTAATACGCGATCGCAAATTGACAGTTTCATTATGATTTTGATTGAAACCATTGCAACAAAAGTAACATGATCGGCCAGCTAGGCCTCTTCATGCCAAGAGCGAATAGGTGTTTTCTAGACCATCCTGCTCCATCGTCGGCTACATCGTCCTTACCATCAGGTGAGATTGTATATAGCCAAGAGTTATATGGAGCTATGTTATATGGTCTATATCATGTAAAAAAATAGGTTACATTATGAGATTTATGAGGTACCTATACTAAATAGATTAGGCTCCCGCTGCGATAATTTTTACCTCATTGGAACTTCTGTAGCGATTAGTAGATAACCAAAATAACATAGGTTGCCAATCAGAAACCTGAAAGAACCTGAAATATTGTTGAGTAGTGAGTCACATTACAGGGCAAAAACTCGTGAAGTTATCCCAGTTCAGTAGCATCAGAACTACTTTTCAGTTACTTTTGAGCTTCTTCGTGAATGTTTACAAAAATGTGGAAGTGTGTAAATTGTCTTGGTGTCAATTAAATTGAAAAAAAAAAGATCGTACTTGCTATATTTTTTTAATGTACCTACTAAATAGGTACCTACTCGTAGTTACAGTAACGAGAAGTGTTCTAGATAAATGTAAGTCTTCCATAATAAATAATCAACCTAGAACTTTGAAGCAGTACCTATACGCAATATTGACTGGCCTCTAGCTCAGTTGGTAGTAGCTCTGCCTTCTGCGCCATAGGTCGTGGGTTCGATCCCCACCGAGAACAAATATTTGTGTGGTGAACATAAATGTTTGTTCTCTATCTGGGTGTTATATTGTATTCTAAGTACCTATGTATTTACAAAAAAAAAAATGTATTCAAGTATTATATCAGCTATCTGGTTCCCATATTACAAGCTCTGCTTAGTTTGGGGCTGGGTAGCGTTGTGTGAATTGTCCACAATATTTATTTTATTTATTAATATAAAAATGTTAATGATTCTATGACAAACAAATAAATATAATTTAAAAAAAAACTGTGTGTCCCAATTTCCCAGGCAGACAGAACGTGGGGCAATAAACAATAATAGTACCTACAATAAATATTTTTTGGTAGCCGTGACAGAAGGTCTAGCCTTAGATTTGGTATCAACAAGGGCGTTTGGGTCAGACGCAAGGTCGTTACGAATAAGGAAGACGTTTCTTGCATTTAGCGCCAGACTTTTTTTCAATAGGCCTTTATGAAACTGTACCTACTGGATTTAAATTGCTATAGCACAGAATAAATAATAATAAGTTTAGTGTTAGACAGTTATTATAAAGGCCTGCGCACATCTAGGCGATGGAGACGGCGATCAGTGAAACGCTATCAAATATCGCTGCAACTGCCATTATGCAGCGTTTCACTGATCGCCGTCGGAGATCGCTTATATGTGCGCAAACGCAAAGCTTAAAAAAGTATCCTCCAATCCGGTTAATGTACGTCCAGTTATTGTATAGCATGTTATTGTACACCCATCAGTTAAAACCTTAATGAAACCTTAATTTGTTTTTTGGATTCGTTTTAACCTGTCGTACAATAACTGGCTGCGAAATAACTGGCTGCGAATTAAATGGATGTGCAAAATTGTCACGTGGTGTTATTGTACAGCATGTTAATTGGAAGTCATTAAGACCCAGGTACACTGGAGCAATTCAATTATTACTCATTTTTTAAGCAATGGATTCTTATGTTAAAGGTATAGCCTATAGGTAGCTCTCCAAGGATAGCTCCTTTGGAGTTATTGTAAAAAAAAAAAAATCTGGCACAGTGGCGACCGCTACCGTGGCACGCTCGCTTTGCTCGCTTGCCTTGTGCGGCCAGTTATTGAATTGCTAAGTCAGAGTAAGCAAAAATCCGTCATTGAATTGCTACAGTGTGCTGTGCATGAGGCTTAACTGGCATCGTAATAACGGGGCGTACAATAACAACACGTGACGATATTGTACAGCATGTTATTGTGCGACCTTTTATTGTACGCCCCGTTAATCCAAACTCTGGCATCTTTATAACGGTGTGTACATTAACCTGCCATACATTAGCATGCTGTGAAATCTGTGAATAACTGGCCGTACATTATTGCCTCCCAATAAATTAGAAAAATTTATTAAAGCCAAAGGGACACACAAAAAATAAACTTCTCCAATAGACCTGTTTCTGTCAATGTCAACGTCAAGAAGGTACCGTACGAATACTAGGCATGGATGAATAGCGAGTAGCAATAATATAACAACTTTTGTCAATCATTTGTAACTATGTTATTAATCACCGGAACGTCACGTCAGCTACTTGTTATTTTTATAATTAGAACGACCTGTTGCTATTCATCATACGAAACGAAAGCTTTTTTGCAGAAATGTCCATAGCAACGGTTAAGGCATTCGTTTGCCTCTAAAGTTTTTACTTGGCTTGGATAAATCACATAGTGGGATCCTAAATAACTTCAAACATCTACAATAACGAAAATGATTTATCACGAATAGGAGTTACTAAAATTAATAATACAACGACGTTCCAATTAAATAATCTTTGCAATAATTTCAAGCTTAGTACGTTTAATCTTCTGTTATTATTTATTTCAGTCTCACTCCGACTGTTTCAGCTAAATTTTTCAATTTTTTTACTGAAAGTCTATGAATTCCAGTAACCCAGTACAGTCCACAATTCGTTCCAAAGAATACTATTCCGCTTAGATGATAATCTAACAGCACTAATTTCAAACCAAAATTAAATAAAAATCTGAATATAGCTAAATTCCTCTTAAAATAATCAATAGTAAAGATTATGCAATTTGATAAAGTTACACATGTGCTGTTCGATCTAGACGGGCTATTATTAGGTGGGTTTTAGCTATTATTGCTTACATTTTTTATGAATTTAATATAGGTAATTTACAAAAGTTTTGATTATTTCAGACTCAGAAGTTCTCTACACTGAGGCATTTACAAGAGTGAGTGCTAAATATGGCAAAGAATTCACCTGGGAGCTGAAATCCAGCTTGTTGGGCTTCCAAGGTCAGGAATGTGCAGACAAAATAATCCAAAAGCTTGATCTTCCTCTTACGAGGGAAGAGTTCATGTTACAGTGTGGTGATGTGTATGAAGAGGTGTTCCCTACTGTGCAATTAATGCCAGGTTAATATATTTCAAATTATATTCCAATAATGACCTGCCCAGGCTTCGCACGGGTTGAAAAATTCACTGGCAGTGACTTCACATTTTTGAGCTCTTTTTTCTAAACTACACTGGAACGAAGCCAGAGCGGGTCGCTAGTAATAAATACAGTTAATATTACATAAAAGGGTCAGAGATAATGTCACTTTCTAATGGTGAAAGAGTTTTTTAAATTGATCCAGTACTTTTTGTTTATTTGTCAATAAGATAAAATGTTCCTATACTTTTTTCAGGAGCACAAAAACTAGTACAACATCTGAAAAACAAAAGAGTTCCAATAGCACTTGCTACAAGCTCTAGCCAAGACAGTGTTCAAATAAAGATGCAAAACCATACAGAGTTTCTGACACTATTTGATCACTTAGTAATGGGTTCCACGGACCCCGAAGTCACAAGAGGAAAACCTGATCCAGTGATATTTTTAGTCTGTGCTTCAAGATTTCCTAGTAAACCCACACCAGAAAAAGTAAGTCATTGCCTTAAACTGGATGTTATTGGGCTTAGTTATATTATAATCTTGCTTTCATACAAATAAATATATGATCAAATACAATCCAACGCAGTGATTTTCACTTTCTCAAGATTTTCCTTAATAAAACAATTTTTTAATTCCAGTGCTTGGTCTTCGAAGATGCAGTGAACGGCCTAAAGGCAGCAAACGCAGCAAACATGCAAGTTGTTGTTGTGCCCGATCCTCGCATTGATAGGGCTGAGCTGACAACTGCTACCCTGGTCTTGAAGTCTTTGGAAGAGTTCAGACCAGAGCTCTTTGGACTGCCTCCCTATGATCATTAAAGGGGTACTGAGAATGATGGAAGACAAGAAGACGAAGATGCCTAATCTTCCCAAATGAATATACATTGATAGTCAAAAATCAACAACAGCATATTTGGCTATCAGTGTGATTGCCAAAGAGTATGTAAATAGTCCAATCATTGGACTTTAACTCTATAATAGGTAATCTATGTACATTAACCTATCATAGGTAGGTACTAGTCCCAAAGGATTATTTAGGTGTTCATGCACAATTAGTAATAAATAAGATGGCACTATACTTATTTTTTACAGAATGTTGTATTACTTTTTGTACATTCAATTTAAGCTAGCATTTTTTTTATTTGTGTTCTATAAGTATTTTTTTTAATTAACAAAATCGGTATTTAATTGGAAATAGTGGTAGTAGGTGGCATGGATTTATCAATATCGATGGTAGTATTATTTAAGTGGTGTGGTGGTTTTATATACCGGTCTGCATATCACGGTCATGCAAACGGAGTCTAGTCGAGTAAGAAATGTACTTTGTAAATAAAAAAACAGCTAACAACTCACATCTAGTATTTTAGGTTAGCTGGTAGGTACCTAAGGTAGGTAGGTACCTGGGTAATAAAACAAATGCGATTTTAGCAAATTAGTTTTATTTTTTATCCCATCCCATCATACATACAAGAGTTTTAATAAAGCTCCTTGATAGGCGGTGTGGTGGGTTCCTAACTTCCCTGGTTCCTAATATAGAAACGTCTAAGCACCCACAAGATTTATTAGGGAGTACCTACCTAGGTACCAAGGTATTTTTTTTTTAATATAGTTATTGGGAGCAGTTTGACTCTTTCGTGAAGTCGCGCCATGTGCGCCGCCTTCGCACTTTGCGGCGGGGCGCGGCGCAACTTTTCTGATATTGTGCGGCTGGCCTTAGCGATCCCCTCGTTCATTCCCTCCGACTCGTCGCGTCGCGTGGCGATGGCGAATGACATCCGTAAGACAATGAAAGCGATACGACTATCGAAGGACATAATCTAGTTCACACTTACTTTCCGGCCAGATTGAACGTACGTATAAATAATCATGTGATAAAATATTTTAAATGAGACTAAGTGCCTACCTAATGTAAACTACTGTACTCTTGCACGCAGATTATCATGCATGATAATGTTCAGGAATATATTTTTCAGGAATGTAAAAAAATGGAGTGTCAAGAATTGGACGAGAAAGGGGATATCCGAAATGTGCCCAAATATATAATAACGGAAATAATAAATACTTACAAAGCCCATCCCGCTCTATGGAAAATCAAAGACAGAAATTTATACAGGAACAGAGTGCTAAAACACAAAGGGTATCAAGCTTTAGTAAAAGTCTGGAAGAAGTTTGATAAAGGCGCCGACATAGGAATGGTGAAAAATAAGGTCCAATCTTTACGTGGATCGTTTAGAAAGGAACTAAGGAAGGTGAGTTTTTGTAATGAAATAAATATGTAAGTGTATACCTAAGTAATTGCTCTGTTATCTAGATAGACTTATTAGGTACCGAAGTAGTACCGTGGAATGGGGTGTCATTGATCAATTTAAAAATTCAAATGGCCGTATTTTCAAAAATATAAACGTACCGAAGACGAAAAAAAAATTGGAATATCGGTTTTTACTATACAATCGATACAATGAATTAGATTCTTTTTTCAATAAATAATATGTCGATGAAAAATATAAATGTGAGTGGTCAATGTTAAACCGTACTTGGGGTTACTTTGATACCCCCTAATATTTTTACGGCAAATGAAAGTAACCCCTTTAGACGTTATTATTTCGAAAGAACAAAAAAAATCGGTTAAGTGCAAAAAAAGATATTAATTTTTTTAAAGTTTAGGGGTGACATTGATCAAGGCAATAAAAATACTTTTTGAAAAATCACCTTTATTTTAACGTTTCATTGAGATATATTAATTGTAAAAACATAATTAGGAACATTAATCAGTCAACATCTTAAAAGTTAAATTAAAATTGAAAAATAATCAAAAAAGTTTCCTTGAGATCAGAAATATTACCAAGAAATTTAAAATACCATACGGTATTTTCAAATTTCTCTGAAGCCCCGTAACGACGTAAGGTCATACGACCTTCTACAACTGCAGCTACTGCTCGATCTAACACGTCTTCATTATAATTCCGATAGGCGCGAGCGCCTAAACGCTTCATGTATGTTCTTGGCATAGCGCTGAAAGTAAAAAAAGCAAATAAAGCAGCCATCATTGCAAATATATTGATAATTTATGTTAAAAAAGCACAAACAGCAAAATTGCAAGGTTATGGGGTGAGATTGATCAATGACCAAAGTAACCCCATGCCTATGATCAATGACACCCCTGATAGAAAATAAACCGCCACTGAATGAAATTTTTGAGGTTAGAATACAAAAACAACTTCTTTCTCAAGCTAATTAAACACATAACAACATAAACTATCATTTTTTCTAGCAACTTTCATATCCAATCTGCTACCCTGGAAGTTATTTTAACCCCTAAAATACTTTAAACACAATACTCACCGTTTTTTATGAAAATCTCCGGTAGCGATCTGTTTGTACGTGCAGCGCTTGGGCAATGTCAAAGAGTGACATTCAGTGCTGCCAACGCAAAAGATGAAATTATTCGGTTGCGTTCAGAAATTAAACAATTGCTGTTTTAAAAAAATATAAAGTTTTTATCAATGTTACTCCGTGAATCAAACTAACCCCATTCCACGGTACCGATTACCGAAGTAGGTACGTGGGATACAGCTCAAGTTACCTAAAAACAAAGTAAAAAGATGCTTACTGCAAGGACATAAGAGCTAGCAGTGTATATTCTGATGCGTATCCTTGTGTACACACCTACTTCGGTAATCGGTCTATTCGTCAATCTTTTAAGTACCTACATAGGTACCTACTTGAAATGTTAGAAATCGCTAAATAGGTAGAGTACCAATAGGTACTTTTACCATTAGGTTGTTGGTGTAACACGTATTGTTGTACGGTAAGCGACCACAACAAACACTGAGGATTGCATGTTTTTCTAAAAAAAAAAATATGTTCGGCAGGTCCAAAACTCCCAGAAATCGGGAAAAGGAGCAGAGGATTCATATCAGTCAAAACTATGGTACTTCTCATTGATGAGCTTTTTAGCGGACCATGAGCTGCCAACGGCGAGTGTAGATAATTTAGACGCGCAGGAATGCACACAGGATTCTGAAACACTCGAATATGAAGAAAATGATGATGATACTGATAACGAAGAATTGGTTAGTATCTACGAACTTTTACCCACTGAGCTAATAGAAGTGTTTTACCACTGCTTATTCTGTACACAAGTAAGTCTATGGTACAGTCTACAACGAAATCGATCCCTCTTTTCTCTGGGTACCTACCTATGCAAAAAAATGGCAACTTCGGTTTGCTTCGGCGGATCATCAAATAAAGTACAAACTTTAATCAAAAGTGATTTTATAAACGGGTAATATGTTTCTATTATCGCGGACTAGCAACTTATATATTTATATATATACTAGCTGCCTGTCCCGGCTTCGCACGGGTGGACATTTATTTTTTAAACACATAAATATAGCCTATGTTACTCAAGGTGAACCTACGTCCAGCAGTGGACTGATATCAATTGATGATGATGATGAAAGAACATTCTATAACGTTTAGGAGCACTATTTTCTAGAACATTTTGTCCAAATCTAGAATTCAGAACCGTTTGCATGGGTATATTTGAGTATTCTAGATAATTCTGGATTACTAACGTTTGGGTGGGAGCATTCCGGATGCTAACCAACTTTAAATTTGACTATTCCAGATCATTCTAGAGCGTCTACGTGCATTCTGTTCTCGTCAAAGTCGAGAATGTTCTGAAAAATCCCTAAGCGATAGAAAGGGATAGACATATATAAGTCCCTACGTGATAGAAAGGGATAGACATAGATTTCGAAACTTTTGCCCCTTATAAATTAATAACACCTAAATATTGAATATAAACTATCCTATCTTTTAAGTCCGACCATATTTTAGGCAGTTGCAAAATTTTATCGAAATCCGTTCATTAGTTTCGGAGTTTATCGCGTTCCAAATTGTGACACGAAAGATTTATATATATAGATTTGTTGCGTTTATTCCATAAGTACCTATAGGCAAAGGCAATAAATATTGAACATCGGCTAATTTCGGCTTCATACAGTGCGTAGTGTACGTCAGAAAGAGATAGCGCTGCACGAAAGTACAAAAGCAGAAAAGCCGATGTGCAATATTTATTGCCTACAACCGTACCTCTGTTACGGAGGTTATAACTGTATAACCATAGGCGATAAACAAGTTTGTCTCTGAATGATAAACCACACACTATTTTAAACCCTAACAATATTCTTTCAGAATGAAATCTCCTCTTCCCCTGATATTTTATTCGTGCCTGCAAAGAAGAAAAAGAAAGTAATAACACAGCAATTAATAAAAGCTTCCCCAGACCCACTAGAAAATAATGAAACGGAAAATGATGCATTTGGAAAATTTATCAGTAAGAAATTAGATAGAATATCTAGTGCTGAGCAAAGAATGTATGCAGAATCGTTAATAACAAAAGTGGCGAACTATGGTATTCTTAATAAACTGACAGAGTCCACTGATATTATAGCAAATGCACGTGATTACACACATTTGATACGTGATACAAAATATAACATTAATATGACTTCTTTCGAGACTATAGAATAGAGAGAACCAAAGATGTGATTCAATATCAATAAAGTACCTATTTAGTATACGAACAGTATATTTTTAATTATTAGGGTTCTGAAGTCCGACTATTTTTGTGGTGAACGTAGATAATTGTTCTCGGTCTGGCTGGCTGTTATATTGTATTTTAAGTATGTATTCACAAAAAAATAAGCATATAAGTTATTATATCAGCTATCCGGTTCCCATAGCACAAGCTCTGCTTAGTTTTAGTTTGTTGCTAGATAGTATTGTGTGAATTGTCCATAATATTTATTTTATTTATTTATTTAATACTGATCAATCCGTATACGGTGGTAAACCAAACAATTCCGGTTGAAAATCTTCCAAGGAGTGCAGTACTAGGGTCGCATCAGCAGTAAGAGATCTGTCTAATCTAGGATCGGGAACCATCACGACTTGCATGCCCGCCGCCCGCGCTGCTTTTACGCCGTTGATTGAGTCTTCGAAGACCAGGCACTGGAAATATTATAAAAAAAAGATATTATGAACTATCCACGCAACACTATTTAGCCCTCAAATTAAGCAGAGATTGTACTATGGGAAACAGATAGCTAATAATTACTTATATAAATTTTTGTTGTAATAACATACTTTGGCCCGTATTCAGAAGCAGTACTTGAGTCTGAGTCTGAGCCTCAAGCATATATTTCTGTCATTTTTCGAGGGAGAACTTTCAAAAATCTATGCTTGAGAGTGCTTGAGGCTCGACTCAGACTCAAGCACTGATTTAGAATACAATATAACATAAGTATTGTATTCTTACGATCGATGTTCTCATTTGACATCATCTGGATGTTGGTTTAGAGCTTTAGAGGAGATACCCAAGAGAACTGGTTCCTAAGGCTTTTTTTTGAATACCCAATATGCGAGGTCCAAGACAGGGCTCAGGGAACTTAACATCCAGATCCGTGTCACCATCCGGTTCACTTGAACATGGCTGCCACCAACCCAAAGTCCTTCTCCGTTATTTTAAGGAGTTGGGCGGCTGGGGTGAGGTTTGGCAGGGGGACAATGCACAAAACACCCCATCGCGGGACGTCAGTGCAGATCTTATTCCCCAAAATCAATTAGAATTAGACCCAAGAAGATTTGATAATGCGCAGCAAGGAGATTCTTAAGCCTATGGGAATACATTATTATGTAATTTACCTTATCTAGCGAGGGATTATCAGGAAACTTCTTCGCAGCTACAATGAAAATATCAGGGTGCGGCTTCCCTCTCTGCACTTCAGGGTCTGATGATCCCCAGGTCTTGTAAGTAAGAAGTTCGAAAAGTTCTAGGTGGTTCTGGACCTTCAATTCATAGGTTTCTCTACTGCTACTGGTTGCTAAACCAATTGGAATGTTGTGCTTGTGTAAGTGTTCTATTAGTTTTTTGACTCCTGAAAAGATTAATGCCTGCAATGAACATAAATATCTGAATAAATATAGGCACGGCAGCAACGGGTAGTATTGCAGGCGTCCATAGGCTACGGTAACTGCTTCCCATCAGGTGAGCCGTATGCTTGTTTGTCTACTTTGTTGTATAAAAAAAGGCACCTATTATTATACCCAGGAACGCTAAACGTCCCAGATCTCGGGATACTCAAGACCTCTAAGCATGTCTAAAACAAGATGCAATGCAAAGCCCAGGACAAGAGTACATAATGCATGTAGGAGTGTGCATGGTCATATTTATTTATTTAGGGCTGTTTATAAAAACGCTCACCCATATTCATATATTGACATCTATTTTTCTCATAAGATTTTTAATTTTATGTTTTGCTAGGTAATTCCAACCATTCTATGACGATTGGTACAGAAACAAATAAGTGTAGATAGTAACCTGACATAACAGGGACAGAAAAAGTGAGGAGCAATAGGTTGGCGTGGTACGGGCATGTCATGAGGATGAAAGTAAAAGTCATGGAAGTCAGGAGAGTAATGAGTATGGACGTGGATGGATATGTGAGTAGAGGTAGACAAAGGAAAACATGGATAAACTCTGTGAAAGATGACATGGATAAGAGAGGAGTGAATGCAGAGATGACGGCTGACAGAGGGGAATGGAAGAGGAAGACATGTTGTGCCGACCTCACATAAATTGGGATAAGAATAGGAAGAAGTACCTGACATAACAGTGCAGTCTGGGAACAGCTCGTCCAATATTTCCTTTGTATCTCTGATGAACTCGTCCACAGTGAGTGGCAGATCTAGGTCATCCACAATGACCTGTGAGAACTCCCGAGTTCTTTGACCCATGATCTTGCATTTTAGGGCGAAGGTGAACTCTTTCCCGTACCGGGTAGCGACTTTTTGAAAACCTATTGAATAGAGGTCTTCTGTATCTGGAAATTATTGATTATTTTATTAAAGGTACCTTTCGGTGCCGATGATAAGTTATGTGCACATGGTAAATAGGTAAAAAAAGTACCTACCTGCATTTATCATTAAATGATTTATAATAAAATAGCGGCCGCTCGCGGCTTCGCTCACCCCGTTCTCGTAAAAAGTATCCTATGCCCGTCTTCTAATTCTAAGCTACCTCCCCACAAATTTTCAGCCAAATTGGTTAAGCCGTTCTTGAGTTCTGTATAGTGTTACTATCACGACTTTTAATATTTATAGATTTTGTTACGAAAGCAAGCAGCTGCCTGTACCTAAGTACCTACCATACAATTTTAAGTCTAATTAGAACGTCGATTTTATGGTGTGCGTATTCGCAGCAGATTATGTAATCGCAATTTCACGATTTTATTACTCTTACATAGTTGGCCACACGACATCGTCGTGTAAATATGTTTGATGGGCACTCATGTATCTACATAACACTTTTTCATGATTTTTAAAATGATTCTACATAAAATTATTTAGACTGTAATAAGAAGATAAACTTTAGAAGCTGCATTTTTGCTGATCACACCGCCCATAACATTAATAGGTAGGAACCTACTTACATTATATCAATTAATTAATATTATCACGTCAAAATTGACGGTAGGTAAAAAAATACTATCAGAATGACTACTAGGGATGTAATAACAAAAAATATAACAATACAAATTTTAATGGAAACTAAGTTACTGCTTGGGTAAAATTAGATTTTAACTTACTCAATATCAAGCCATCCATATCGAATAAAACATGCGTCACACTTCGAAAAGTCATTTTAATTTATCACAGCACGGTTTCCTTCAATAAGTTTCCTACTTGAATGACATAAATACCTACAGTGGAGACTGCGTCTGCGAGGTTACCTGTTACATCATCAGTGTCACAATCTTATCATTGTAGTACAATAAACATCCTCGAGTATCATCAATCACTCATTAGCATTCATTACAGAGGTAGAGACATTTTCACGTCTCATAATGAACGCCCTTCAGCCGGATATTTTTTTACTGATCCCTGATGCGGAAATAAGAACATTCATTCCATTTTGAATGAGTCAAAGAATAGGGCGTGCAATTTAAAACTGGACAATCTCTAGTTGTACAAATAAGTTGAATGTTGAAGGTTGAAGGGCTCGTCCGGGGAAGTACTACCACCATGCCTCTTTCTGCCGTGAAGCAGCATTGCTGTGTTTTGGTATAAATGTTTAGTGCCGGTGAAGTTACTGGCATGTGAGGCAATGCTTTGCTAAAGAAAGACGACGGTTGCCACTTAACTGATATAAAAAAAAGTTGAACTCCCGGAAGATCGGAACCGGATTAAGGCCGGGCGCATATTATCAGAAAACGTAAAACAGAAAAGTTTCTAATCGAATCAAGAAAATTGTTCCATAAATAAAGGCGAAGGCCTTCCGATGCGCATTAGATATTTTGTGTTAGACGTTGTCTGATGATATCCACGTGGTCTCAAAATAGAACCAAGGTCACTTGTAGTTTAAATCACTGACATCAATTTTAGTAACTTTACACAATCCTTTCTACTTATAGGAAAATAAAATAAAAACATAACAAAAATAAAGAATGGTTTACAATCTTACAAATTAGTACCCTTCACCTATAAAACAAAGAGAGCATAAATAATAAACTCTAATTTTAATTACATATTATGTTAACGTATGTCTAAGACTAAGAACAAGGTGGGTTGAAAAGATAAACCCCTTTACAAGCGTTACAAAAAAACGGTAGGAACCAAGCCGTAGTCTGTTGCCTGTTCTTCTAGGCTTGGTCGCGTGGAACTGGGACCTAACTTACTCACCTAGCTTTAAGAAGTTTCAAAGTGATTCTTGTGATACAACTGAAAAAATAAATTTTTAATTTGAATCTTACACTTATGTAACACTTGTAAGTAAGGCCTACCAAAATTATATATTCAAGTGGATTAAGATGTAAGTAGTATTCAATTTAAAAACAATACGGCATACCAGTTTTAAGTTTGGAGCGTAGTAGACGGCAAATATTCCAGCAGTGGCGTTAATTGAAAACATTTGTTTTTTGTCAAAAGCTAACATTTCGTTATACTGAAACCGTTTACAAATTGACCTATGTACAACATTGTACAATTTTGTTATAATAAGTACCTACTTATAATACTGTGGTCAGTAACTTACTGTTAGTTATTTGTACACAGGAAAATAACAAAATATTACTAATAAGCGCCTGCTTTAGCGGTATTACAGTGGTATTGCAGTGGTATTACAGTTGTAAAACTATTTAAATTTAAAATATTTTGAAACCTTATGAAGAGCGTGATTTGGGACTTTTTAGGGAAGGCACTGTATACACTAGATACCCAATTGAGTCTTAAAGCTACTCCTCAAATGGAGGTAGCCCAAATAACTCAGGTTTGAACTCTTCAAGGCTAGAGAGCACTAGAGTAGCTTCAGCAGTCTGTGATTTCTCTACCCTCGGGTCAGGAACCATGACCACCTGCATGCCCGCTGCTCTGGCAGCCTTCACGCCATTCACTGCGTCTTCGAATACTAAGCACTGGAAATAAATAAGAATCACATTTACGATATTTGACGACTTTTTTAGGAACCTAATTTAGAAGAAAAAGACGTGGAATATTTTTAACGTTGAGAGAAGAATAAAATCTAATGCCTCATAAGCAAAATGTGGGCATGAGGCAACTGTGTTGATTGGACGTGCCTCTGAGGACCCCCTTCCCTATACTTTCTCAAAACAAGACGAAATAAGACCCTAAGACCTATAATATACACATGAAACAATGAATAAATGAATATGAATATGAAATAAGAAAGCATGATTTAAGCTGTTCGTAGCCCGCGTGTGGCTTTGAATAGGTCTTCTTCTTAGCGTGTCACTTGTCCTTTCGAACCAAGTGTGGTGAAAGGATTTAAGTGCGCCTCAAAGACGCTATTCTTGAACTTTCCATAGATCTACATTTCCTGGGATCGTTTGTTCTTCTTACTTTGTTAGTCAAATTCTATGTTCTTTGGTGAGTCTTGGAGCATGTTCTATGTGACCAATAAGTTCGGCAAGTTTATCTTTCATGCGCACTTGATGTGCGGGCAGGTTTTTACGCAAGTAGGCCGCTGGTGGACCCTTTTTGCGTGACCCTTGACACGTGTTGCTCGAACTTTTTTAGGTTCTACAGCACGCCGGTTTCCTCACGATGTTTTCCTTCACCGTTTTGAGAGTACTGGCATAGTGCACATACATTTTTCGACAGAAAAACTCATTGGTACACGAGTGGATTTGAACCCACGACCTTCGGATCGGAAGGCGGGGCCACTACTACTAGACCACCAGTGCTCTCCTATGTGACCAATGTTTGAAAACTGTTTTTCAAAAATAAGGCTTAACTGGTACCTGAGCTGGTAGTGGATTATCAGGAAACTTCTCCGCAGCGACCAGGAATATGTCTGGGTAAGGTTTCCCTCTTTTCACTTCCGGGTCTGAAGAACCAAATGTTTTGTATGGGAATAGAGAAAACAGCTGCTGGTGGCGTTTGTGTGTTTTCAGCTTATAACCATCGGTGCTTGAACTTGTTGCCAGGCCAATGGGTATTTTATGATTGTATAGGTGTTCGATCAACCTTTTTGCACCTGTAAATTAAGTTTAATTGAGATAAAGGTGTGAGTCCATCAAATAAAAGGAAAGATAGAAAAATCACGCAAAATTAATGAATACCGCATGTTAAAATTATGTAAGTATATCTATGGAATGAAAAATCGCGGCAAATTAAAAAAAATATATTCGTTTGGCACCCCCATCTATCAGACTCTAATAATCTACTAACCTACTAGGTCTATCTAAAAACTAGATCTGATGCAAAAGTAGTTTCATTATTAAAAATATAGGAGCACATTTAAAGCCTTACTTTGTGCAACTTCATAAAAATTGAATTAAGAACACCTTGAAAAATTTTACAAACTACATTGGTGAATCTAGACACCAGTTCCTCTCTAAAAAACCTAAGAAGAACTCCATATACCTAGAAAAATGTACATTATGTACTCTTCCTTACCTGGCAACAGTTCAGTGTCCTGAAACAACACTTCCATGTGTTTCTTAGAATCCACTTGGAATTCATCAGGTGATATCGGCAGCTCCAACTCATCTACAATCATTTTAGCAGCTTCATGTGACTGCGTTCCCATCAATTTTACCTTCAACTCCCATGTAAAGTTTTTTCCAAACTTTGACACAACATTTTGGAAAACCTGTGTGTACAAATCTTCTGTATCTGTAATATTAAACAGGCAGTTTGAACTTCAAACAATAAGCTATTCATCATCGTTCATCAAGTAGATTTTGATTGATGTTATGTAACTGTAAAGATAATGCTGTGGTAAATAAATTTGTTATCTTTAATAGCTCTTATCTCTATCTAATACTTAACTCCAGTACCTACCTACGGCCTTCTGCAACCACTTCAGATCCTACTTAAATCTCCATCATCATCCACAGCTCAACTTCACCCACTCTACCAATAGTAAACAATCAATTCTACCTATTTTGAGGCTCGGTTATGCAATTATTATAAGCATAATCTTCCTACAAGCTATGATTTTAATTTTCCGCCAGCTAGCAGGTACTTACAAGCCAGCCAGTCAGCTTATTGGTCTGAAGAAGTCAACCGATTGATGAAGATAGGTCTTGGTCATTGATTTGCCTGCAAGATGAACTTTTCAGAGCCTTCTCCATACACCGGTTTGCCGAGACCTTTGCAATGTCGTCGGTGCATCAGTCTAGCGCTATTGGGGGCCATTTGGTAGGTAGTAAAATAGTAGGTAGGTACCTACTAACAAAATGATCTGTGGAGTTTATAACAACCATGATGAAATAGATAAAAGATAGGTACTTACTCAGAATTAGTCCATCCATATCAAATAATACATGGGTTACTGGTAGGAATGCCATTTTATCCTTTTTAATTCAGAATTTATTAAAATTATCATAGGTTGTTGCTGAGAACAACCCGAAAATTATACACCACATTATACACAAACACTCAAACACATGAAAAAGAATGAATGAATGAAACAAATCACTATCTATCATTCATTCATTGCATTATTTATTTTTTGCTTTTCCTTCCGGCACGGGCTAAGGGACTAAGACCATACTCCCCCGTCTGTTTTTGGTAAAAACATAGAAAACAGATTCTTCCTCCAAGGAATAATCATATAATACTCTGTGGTATGTGGTGTGGCGGTAGAAACCATAGGTTTTTTCCGTTCAATTTTTTCATTCGCAGTGTTGCCAGTTTGTAGAGAATTGCCCAAGTTGTGGGGAATTTAATAGTGATTGGGGAATGCTTTGGCATGGGGAAAATGTCGGAAATTTTGAGTTAAGTGAAAAACCCGACTAATACGGCTTTTATCCTGGTCAAATAGCCATAACAGATTGATTTATACTGTGAATATTGTATGATTATTTAAGTAGTTCAAATACCGATACAAAAGGAAAAAATAAAAAAAGGCTACTTTTCACACCAAAAGGTTACATTTTTAACTACTTTAGGTGACTTTTGTCAAAACCCAGTTGGCAGCACTGTCATTTTGTTTGGTTCTGTTCTGTTCATGGTTCTGTTTGTTTGTGACCGTTTTTGTGACTTTGTTGTGTTTTAATGCTGAAATATGATTATTTGTAAAACTTTGAAACTGTAGTTTTGCGTAATTGATTGACACTCACTGCGCTACTATTATGGAGGGTCCTGGTATGAGTTTATTTCAAGGTGCCGCAAGTATCCACATTAACAACAGCGCGCAGGATCGGCTCGAAGAACAAGAGGAACTGGAAGACCAGAAGCGGCGCAACGAAGAAGTATATTTCTCAGCTATTTAGAAAATCTACCCTGTAAACTGTTACAATAGAGCTTATTTAAATCTTTGAAAGATAGGTCTTCAAAACTAGACAAGAGGTCGCGGCTTTGCAGACGTGGTATTGGAACTGGTTTTTTAAAAGAACAGAAGAGACAAGTAGTAACGAGTCATAAAAGTAATTGCAGGACATACAATAAATTGTGTGTTGGTGCCAAACATACAAACATTTCAACTGCCCCCTAGATTCAAATTGTTCATACAACTTTCACTCAACTTTATACATTTTCCAGTTGAAACACGAATTGAAAAACGCTTTTGATGACCTCCAGGAAGATGATGAAGCAAGTTCTGTAAATAGTAGTGGTAATTTCACATTGGACAACACTCAGAATAATGGTCAGTAAGATTAGCTAATTTTTTATTTAAAATTTAATTATTTGCAATGAATAGTGGTTTGGCCGAAGACCGGACTTCATATATTGGGTGTAGGCTTTGGCCGGAGTGCCATAATATAATAGCTGAGAAATGGTTGATCCTGTGTGACTGCAGAGGTGGGGTGTGAATCCTGAGATAGCAAAGGAAGTCGGGATAAGCCAAAGAGTACACAAACAAACTAATGCTGAATAACAAAAACCATTGACTAAGCAGCTCAAAATATAATTATGATTTGTGACCATTTGAAGAAAAATTTTGGCTATATAATAACTTCTTTCCTTACCTCCACAGGGCTGCAAACTAAAACAGGTCGTCCACCAACATACATAGAGTCTTTAAGCCACCTGAAGGAGCATGCAGAGTCACCCAAACCATATTGTGAAACCCCAAAGAACCATATACCTCAACGGCATCAAGAGGAGCCGGTGAAACTGCAATTCAGCCCTTATGGAGCTGGGGATGGACCAAACAATTACTTCCAGCAAGAACATAGAGGTGTTATTCGTTATAGTGCTTGCCGGCACATGCTAATCACAAATCATTTTTAATGATCCCAAAAGTGAAGAATCAAGAAAGATTTGAACCCACAACCCTTGACCGGTCTGCGCCAACCAACTGCGCCATACTCAATGCTCACTAAATCCCCAATAGGTGTGCCAGTGAGTGAAATCAGTGAGATTCTAAGTAATCTGGATACTGAGGATAACATCACATATATTTTGAAATAACAATATATTTATTTAAATTAATAAATTGAACCTTGTTTCAGTTTACATGAATGGCATGAACAACTATGAAGCCAGACAAGAATACATGAATAATGAACAGATTAAAGTTATGTATGAGGTAAGAGAAGAAAAGAGTTTATTTGATTAACTAATCTATTAGCATTCTGTAAGTGAACTGGTCTTTGCATCCATTATAATTCATTTACATATTAGAGCACGCTTCTGCAGCGTCGGGTACCTGTACTGCTCAGTTCTCATTTCATTCTAGTTGGCTTAGTCCACACTGCAAGAAGATCACTGTCATTACGTTTATAAAAAACAAAACTTCGGGATTCGGCAAATAGAACCCACTGTATTGCGTCGTTAGAACGCGATACTATAGCTTAGCGCTGCTTTGTCTTTTGCGATTGTTGAGACTATTTATTGACGATACTATCATCGTCGTCGTACAGAAGCTTACGACGCCGACGCTGGAGACAGGGCTGTAAATCTCAAGTGTAGTTGAGCAGGACACCTTACTAAACGTGATGATGTTCGGTGGAGTAAGGCCTTGACCGAATGGTGGCTGAAGTCGGGCCTAAGAAATATGGGTCGTCTAAAGCGCGTTATGACGATATCGTAAAGGTCGCAGGAAACACCTGGACAAGAGACGTACACGACATTGGAGGCTGGCAGAAGAAGAAGGACGCCTATAATACCCTGCAGTGGGTGAGACCGGGTTGAGATGATGGTGATCGGTGATGATAATACCAATAAACCAAAGAAATATTTTTTTATTTTATTTATTTATAACTATAGCTCTATCCTTACAGGAGTATCCTTAGTGCAGCCTTTTGCATATATCTGGCACTGGTCTGTGACCGTATGCTTATTTACTAGCTAGATAAAGTATTAAAAAATTCCCACCATTTTCCAGATGCGAATCAAGGAGTGTCAGCAGTTGGCTTCCCAAATGGAAAAGATGGACACAGAGATTGAAAGCCTTCGCGCGAGGCTTGCTGCCGCCATCAATGACAGAGACAAGGCGGAACTGTCTCTGCAAGAAGCTCATCAATTGCTTGGTAAGACATCCCCATCAACATGCATCAGTCTCACTCTGACTGGCCTCTCAGCTCAGTTGGTAGTAGCTCTGCCCTCTGCACTGTTGGTCGTGGGTGATCCCCACCGAGAACAAATATTTGTGTGGTGAACATTGATATTTGTTTTCTGTCTGGGTGTTATATTGTACTAGCAAACCCGGCGAACTCCGTTTTGCCACCAGATGGCTTCGTTTTAGCTGTCAAACAATGTATCACGCACCGGCGCCATCTACTTAAAATGTTGGTTTTTCCTGAAATTTCTTTGCTATAAAGTTTATAGCAAAGAAAATTCAGGATTCTGGTCTCGGGCTCCGTGAGGTTTATAGTATAACCCTCACGAAGCCCGAGACCTTTCCAACGAATGCAAAACCGTGAAAATCGGTTCGTGCGTTCTGGAGTTATAGCGTCAGGAAGGAAAACCCGACTTATTAGTAGAAGGTTATAAGTATGTTTTTCACGCTAACACCCAGATGGAGAACAAACGTCTGTGTTTACCATACAAATGTCTGTTCTCGGTGGGGATCGAACCCACGACCTACGGCGCAGAAGGCAGAGGTACTACCAACTGAGCTGAGAGGCCAGTCTATTTTACCTTTTCTTTGATCTGCTTCTACTTCTATTTACTTTTTAAATCAATAATTCTGTTGTAGCATCCAGCAAGCATAAGATGATCGAGCTTGAACAGCAAGTTAATACCCTCACAGCCAAGCTATTAGAGAGTGATCAGGAGAAGGAGCAAATGAAACTGGAACTGCGGTCGGCTAACATCAGCTTGCAAGACGTCCAGCAAAGACTGCACACTTTACAGGTACAACAAGCGGTTATATAAAACTTCCCATTTTTTGGAAGGAAAAAAAATATATCCTTAAATAACGCTTTGTTGGAGAGCACTGGTGGTCTAGTGGTAGTGGCCCCGCCTTCCGATCCGAAGGTCGTGGGTTCAAATCCACTCGTGTACCAATGAGTTTTTCTGTCGAAAAATTTATGTGCACTATGCCAGTACTCTCAAAACGGTGAAGGAAAACATCGTGAGGAAACCGGCGTGTTGTAGAACCTCAAAAAGTTCGAGCAACACGTGTCAAGGGTCACGCAAAAAGGGCCCACTAGCGGCCTACTTGCGGAAAAAACCTGCCCGCACATCAAGTGCGGATGATAAAACTTGCCATAAAACTTGCCAACGCTTTGTTAAAAACTTCCCTCATTTTAGGGGAAACTCCTTTACTTATGTGGCTGCGACACAGATTTTAATTTTAAAGTTTTAGCGTTCACTTTAATATTTTATTTCACCTGTTCAAGTTCATTAATAAATAAATTTGGAAATTTGAAATTTAAATTATGAGGAGTCTATCTCAGCCAATGTCCTACCTAACATGAAACTAAGAAAACCATGTTTTGCTTTTAGGTTGCCAACACACATGACACGGACGCCCTTTTTAGAGACCAACAAGACAGGTAAAGAAATAAAAAAATAATTAATATAATCGTTATAATATAATATGTTTTGACAGCAATCTATTCTCATTGAACGAATATTTACAGACATAGAGAAGAAATGGAGAGAATGCAAAAAGATTTAGTGAAGGCGAAAAGTAGACTAAACGAAAAAGTAAGTTCAGTTCAGTACTACGTTTCTATGCTGATATTGCTATAAACTAAGGAAGGTGTGAAACAACCCTCTCGTTTTAACGCCTCAGTCACTTATACAGGTTGTTCCAGAACTATTATATTATCCCGAACTTTTATAAATTGGGTAGGTAGATTTTTATTGAAACAATGTGAAGCAAAGTTTGTTTCAAAATGCGAACTTGAGTTTGCTTTAAAATTAAATTCAGTGATATTTGTTTGGTTTGGAAATTGCAATTGAATCGACGCGACATCGACATTAGAAGCCCGAATAAAAAAGTTGTGAATAAAAGATAAATGTATTACCTTTCAGGACAACGAGATAAAAACAATAGAAAGGCGATGTTTAGAACGGGACAGAGAGAAAGAAGAAATACTTATAGATAAGTGTACCACAATAAACCGACTGGCCAGTGAGTTGGAGATGGCGCAAAGTCGACTCGGCAATGGCGAGACGACGAGGCTGAAGGAACGGTTGTCGCAGATAACGTCCGAGAGGAACGCGGCGAAGGAACAAGTTAAAGAGTTAGGGGTATGTTTTGCAACCTTGCACCAACTTTTTGCTTTGTATTGCCTGGGTCCCACTAAGTTGGAGTGGCACTACTATGTAAGTTGTGTGTGCTGGTGATTTTATTTTGTAACGTGACTGGCCTTTCAGCTCAGTTGGTAGTAGCTCTGCCTTCTGCGTTGTAGGTCGTGGGTTCAATCCCCACCGAGGACAAAAAATTGTGTGGTGAACACAGATGTTTGTTCTCTGTCTGGGTGTAATATTGTATTCTAAGTATGTATAATTAAAAATATGTATATCTAAGTATTATATCAGCTATCTCGTTACCATAGTACAAGCTCTGCTTAATTTGGGGCTAGATAGTGTTGTGTGGATCGTCCACGATATTTATTTATTTTGTAAAAAAATCATAAAAAAAGCGTAGCACCATCTGGCTTTACGATGTTTCAAAGTGATCCTTTATTTATATTATATGCTGTGAGACCAGTCATAATAATAATGATTATTTTTCAGTCTAAACTAGAAGTGACTGCTCATGAGTTGGTGCTATATCGCAATAAGTTGGCGGCGAATCAGAAGGACTACGATCATTGGCGATCCACGCTGCATCAGATACTAATGGAGACAATGCCTGATAACAGTTATATTGGTAAGTGAATACCCCCGTCAAAGTTATATTATTATTCTGATATTTTCCTGATGGAACGCATCATACAACGCTACTATTTTAACCATTAAGGTAGATCACATAAATATTTATAACGTAGAAAACAAACTCTATGCGGATGAAGATAGTTTATTAGTGCGACGTGAGTTATAAACAGAAACAGAGGGCTTATTCTGAGTTTTCAACATAATTTGTTGTTAGCTTAACACAAAATGACTAATACGTACTAATAAGTTTTTACGTAGCGTTCGTAAGTAATAACATAGTTCCGCCAGAGGCGCTCTATGCAAAATGGGGGTTAATGACTACGCTAACGATAAGTCATTTTGCGTTAAGCTAACGACAAATGATGTTGAAAACTCAGGATAAGCCGCCTGAAGGGCAAGTCCCACTTTATTTACAACATTTCGTCTACGAAATGTTGTTTTCGTTTCGCCTATTTGTCTCGTTTTCGTGTGAGCACGTGTCTCTCTCTTTTGTATGGAAAATTAATGAGACAAAAACTAGTGTCAATCGTTTCTACTTCACGTATTTTTGCTGTCGTATTTTTTCCATACAATAGAGAGAGACAAATAGGCGAAACGAAAACAACATTTGGCAGATGAAATGTGGTAGCAAAACTCCGACTTCGGGTACTGTACCCGAAGTCCGAGTTTGCTACCACATTTCGTTACCAAATGTTGTATTCGTTTCACCTACGTGTCTCTGTCTTTTGTATGTAGAAAAGATGAGACAGCAAAATACGTTACGAAGTTTGAGTTGTTGTCTCATAATTTTTCCATGCAAAAGAGAGAGACACGTAGGCGAAACGAAAACAACATTTGGTAACGAAATGTTGTAAATGCACTGGGACTTTGGGTACAGATCTCAGCAAATGTCGTAATTAACCCACCTTTTCTTCAGGCGAGCCTCCATCGCCAGGCAAGTTAACCACACTGAAGGATGTTCTGACTCGCTACAAAATGCAGCTGCAAAAGTTACCATCGCTTCAGGAAGAGATCGTTAAACGGTCAGTTTTAAAGATATTTATCTTACACTAGTGGCCGCCCGCGGCTTCGCTCGCCCGTTCCCGTAACACCCCGTTCCCGTTGCTTTTTCGGGATAAAAAGTATCCTATGTCCTTCTCCCGGTTCTAAGCTACCCCACTAATTTTCTGCCAAATCGGTTCCGCCGTTCTTGAGTTATAAATAGTGTAACTAACACGACTTTCTTTTATAAATATAGATTTGAATAACATGAAAATGTATACAAGCAACCCAGCTTTGCTTGGGTGAAAATTCAAACTCAGTGATTTTACATTATTCACCTTGTTTTTGAAAAATTACACCGTGCGAAGCCGGGGCGGGTCGCTAGTAAAAAATATAGCGTCATAATTTTATAAAATCGATTTCGATCCAGGAATTACCCTTCAACGTCACAAACTTTACCTCTTTTTATTATAATGTATTAGATGAATGGCGGAGTTCTCGGGCCATAAAAGTACTGTTAAAATTTATGATGGTAGCATGTTTCCCCAGACGCTAAGTCAGACCTACATCTCAAAGTGGCCTTCAATATCAGTTTGGAATGAACAAGCAAATAACACCACAAGCTTTTTATGATGATTTCGTTTACGACAAGTTATTACTATGGCGTTGTTTTTTACTGTTCTTAGGCTTGGTCGCGTGGAACTGGCACATAGACTCACCTAGCTTTAAGACGTTTCAAAGTGACCCTTGTGATACGACTGAATAAACATATTTTGAATTCACATTTGATTATATTGACAGGGACAAAAAACTAGAACAACACCGCAAACAAGAGTCCGATTTCCGAGATAAGCTGGAAGAGCAGAAAGGCATCGAATTGCAGTTGAATTCCCGACTAGCTATGCTGCAGAATAAACTAGATCTACTGGGCAGTAATTCAGACAGTGATCTTTTAGATAGCTATAAACGGCAGAACGAACAACTACGGAGGGAGGTCGAAGATACGAGGGCTGACCTTAAAACAGTATGTATTAATAAGTTGAAAAACTATCCATTGAATACAGTTAGAACTCTGTTTATTTTTATAACACGGAAAACAATAATCTACGCATTACGACGCCATCTTTTTATCCCCCGACTAGTGATGTGTCACGGTGCCCAGTCTCAGTAGTGATGTGCTATTCCTTAAACCGGCTAATTCTTTATATAATAAATTATTTTCATTTGTATATTAAGGGGGTACGATTTCCATACAAACTTAATTTACACAACTATGGGCGAATAAAGTATTAATGTACACTGAAATAGCTGTAATAGGCTTTTACAGTGGTCCTTATTACCGGCCAGTTATATAAAGTTGGAGTGTCAGCCGTTGGTCGTGGCAGTCGGGGCTTCAGAAAAAGAACTAACAGAATTTTACGTCTATTTTGAAACAGTGATGTACAAAATTGACTCTATGCTAAAAGCTAGTACCCGTTAGAAAGAATGACAAAGAAATTACTTTTTTGGTTTTTTATTAATATTTCTATTATCCTACAGTTTTCTCCAACTTTATATAACTGGCCGGCAATAAAGACCACTGTAAAATTCTATTACAGCTATTTCAGTGTACATTTATACTTTGTTTGCCCATAGTTGTGTAAATTCAGTTTGTATCGGAATCGAACAACCTTAAACTACATTCATTAATTTGCAGCTAGACCTAAAATACACAGAATTGGAAATGGAGCATGATAAGCTTAAATCGGAAAAAGGCAGTCGCGCTTCGCTCGTCCAAGAAGCGAACGCCGATTTACTACGGGAGTTAGAGCGGTACAGCGGACAGCTTAAGGACACTTTGAAGGAAAATGGCGAGCTGAAAAACTTGTACCTGCAGGTAATTTTTAACCAAACAAAAAAAAATGATGCCAAAAGTTCGGAGATCTCATGTACTACCTAAGCCGAGCACTAATCATCTTGAATCAATAATATCATTAAGATATTTCAGTTTGGTAATATAGTTAAGGGCAGTTAACTCTTTGCAACATAATACATTTCTACAGATTGCAAAGCAAACATCATTAATCATATTTTTTTTCTGTTCTAAATATAATAAAATCTTAATGGAAAGATTTCCATTAAGATTTTATTATATTTTTGTAACGCCTTGTCATAAAAACAATGAATATGAACAATGGGATATTTACCATGATAAAAAGTTTTATAATTAACGACCATAGTAATGAAAGGTAGTTAAAAGACAGTTTAGTGATATAAACTGCTCGGTAAGGCAGTAATGATCCACAGTTCAGTTGTTGTTGCCGTAATTTTGCAAGTGTAAATCAGGCATTAGAAGTAGTGAGATATCTTGTAAAGAAATCGCGTCTTTACTTAACTTGCTACTCAACTTATGCAAGTGTTAAGCTAGAATAAGAGTTGATTTGATATTTTGTAAGAGAATAACAATTGATTTCACCTCAGGCATGCAGCTCACGTGACTCAGTCACCCGGGAAGTAAAAGACGCAGCAGCTAAAGTACAAAAAGAGCGAGAACTATTCAAATTGCAAGAGAAAGAATACGTAGAACGAATGGAGAGATACAAACAACAGATTGAGAAACTCAATTCTGAGTTGACTAGTTCAAAAAGCGATTTGGAGACGGCCAATAGAAGAATATCAGAGCTGCAACGAGAATTTACGGATAAACAAAAAGAATTTACGGAGAAGCTAGACAAATATTTAAAAGGTAAATAAGTATGTAACAGCATCACTATGTTTCATGCACATAATCCAATAGGGAGGAAAACTGCCGTCTGCTCACTTTAGCAGTACCATGTACTGATACATAGAACAATCGCGCATGCGTCCAATCGACTGATACTTAAATTTGACAGCTACGTATCTATATGTCATTCTCCATACTATTTCAGTTAATTCAAAAAGAGACAGTCGCTCGTGCTCTCATCTACAAAAAGCTTTACGTGTTTCACAGTCGACTGATACGTAAATTTGACAACTACGTCTATCTGTCATTCGCCATACTATTTCATTTGATTTAAAAAGGTACAGTCGCTCGTGCTGCCATTTACAAAAAGCTTTACATACGTGTTTCACAATCGACTGATACGTAAATTCGACAGCTACGCATGTATCTGTCATTCTCCATACTATTTCAGTTCATTCAAAAAGGGACAGTCGCTCGCTCTCTCATCTACAAAAAGCCTTGCGTGTTCCATACCATTATTTTCGTATGAGACAAAGTTTGTAATCCATAGGGGTGGAAGACATTTTCTCTGATGCCTTGGTACGAATGCCTAGTTGGGTCCTCAGAGAATCGATTCTATTATAGTTGCATATATAGATCCATGGAATAAAGTTATGATTTTCCACTAACAAGAAGACAAAACGTAGGGTGCTCACTCACCCGTTGGACCGGAAGGTCGGTGGATAGAAAGGGCTCAGAATCGTTCTTCCTGGAAATGCGTAGGGCATATTATGTCCAGTAATGGACTTCCCAGACTGATGATAATGATGATGATGACACAATAGTGACATAGATTTTTGTTTCGACAAAATATAAATAGTCGTGTTCGCCGTTGATAATCAACGAGATTTAGGAGTCATTATGGTTTATTTTTATTTGTTTTTGTAGATGAAAAAACAGCGATGCGGAAAGAAATGGAGCCTTGTGTGCCTTGTGTGCAATGTGAGAAGCATTTAAAGAATGTTAAGTATTTAGACGAGCAGCTTAGTAAATGTACTGTTCGATTAGGTGAGTTACATGGCTCTATGTCTTCTTCTTCCTGCCCATTTCACACTTTATGTTGACTGGCCTCTCAGCTTAGTTGGTAGTAGTTCTGCCTTCTGAGCCGTAGGTCGTCGGTTCGATCCCCACCGAGAACAAATATTTGTGTGGTGAATACAGATGTTTGTTCTATGTCTGAGTTTTATTGTATTCTAAGTATGTATTTACAATAAAAAACTATTATAAGTATTATATCTGCTATCTGGTTCCCATAGTAAGACAAATATTTGTTCTCACCACACAAATATTTGTTCTCGGTGGGGATCGAACTCACGACCTACGGCTCAGAAGGTCTGCCAACTGAGCTGAGAGGCCAGTCTCTAGATAAATCTAGATAAAGCACTTTAATCGTAAACTTATACTCCCAGCAAACCAAGAAAGCAATGAAGCCCTAATGAACGAGCTGAGAAGTAAAGCGGAGTTCTTCCAGCAGTACATAATGGATCGTTTCAAGAAACTGCACGAGCAGAAATCAGTTGGCACTAACACAGACGCATCGGCCGAGCCCTTGCCGCGGTCCGAGAGTTTAGAGCACATGGTACAAGATTGTGATGATATTGCTGCTAAGGTGAGTTTACAAGCATACATATTATGTATATATAAAATCACGCCTCGTTCCCATGGGAGTAGGCAGAGATCACGGATTTCCACTTGCTACGATCCTGACATACCTCTCGCTTCATTCACTCTCATAACATTCTTCATACATGCACGTCGGCTTAGGGTATTCCTAACCTGGCCTTTCTCTAAAACGTCTGCTATCCTGATCGAGATACATGCGCCGAGGTCTTCCCCTTTCAGCAATTCCATTTTCAAGATGAGTTTCAATGGACATAAGATTGATAGATAAGTTATTTTGAAGTCTTAGGTTAAGAAAAACGGTTGTCGGGAAAAAATCGCTACGCGCGATAAGACCACCGATTGTAGGACTAGGTACCATCAGCAAAAGTTCTGCCTTACCACCGTAAGGGTGCATTTTTTGTGATGTAAGTTATCCATATCCCGCTGTGATTTGATTGTGAACAGATTTTGTCCAGTCTTTGGATGTGTAAATGTTATAAAACAGTTGCTTTTACTAAGTGAAGCAGATGTTTATGAAAAATTAGTGAACAAAGAAATAGGCGGAGTGAGCTAGCTGATACGCTTGCAAGCAAATCTGTTTCAAAAGTGGCAAGGCAAAAATTTGTTTAGTGCCATTTGCATTTTTACGAAATATGTAGTCCTCAATAAAGAATTTATTCATTTATAAATAGAAAATTCTTTATTGCACAAATAACATGAGCTTGTGTGTCATTGACAAATTCGAAACCAATAATTTGAGTAATAGTATGTTCTGTTTTTAGACCACAATGATGATGAAAGAAAAAGCAATACGAGACCAAATCGCTGAAAAGTTTACACTAGAAATGAAGACTGTGGAAATGAACTGCGCTAGAAAAATCAAAGCAATTGAGTCGGAGCAACTTGACGCTATCACAAAACTAAAAGAACTACTAGAACGGAAAGCTCAAGAGGTCGAAACTTTGAAAGAGTTTATAATAGCGGAAAGGAATAAGGTCACTCAAATATTAGAATCCAAGGAAAATGAGATCTCAGTACTCATAAAGGAGCATAACGAACTACAAGCTGACTGTCAGAAAGCAAAAGATTTACTCCTAGAATGGAAAGTCAAAGCTGAGAAATACAAGGAACGAGCGACTAGACTAGGATCATTAGAAGATGTGCTGAAGAGTGAAAGAGAGGATTGGAAACAGAAGAATTCTTCGTGCGCTAGAGAGTATCAAGCTATGAAAGTCAAAGTGTCGGAAATGCAGTCAAAGTTGGCGCAAATGGAGGAGGTTCACGAGAAATTGCAAATGGATTTTCAAGTGATACAGGATAAGTATCGGCACGCTAAGAAAACTATAATGACTTACAAGGTTAGGAAGTTTTTATTTTCGAATAAATGTGTCGTATTATATCAAAGGCAATCTGTAAAATTTTGCAAGACTTATTGGTATGGCAATTTAGGGAATTTAAAATAACGCAACAAATTCTAACGTGCGAGGTCTGAGGTTCGAGGTTCTGATCTACGAGGCAATACTTTGCTATAGGCGATGGTTACCAATTAACATCAGGTAGGCATAAGCTTGTTCCATCAGCTGGTTGTATAAAATAAATTATAGTTTAAAAAACTTGTTTTTTTTTTTTTTTTTTCATAATATTGCATTGTCATCGACCTTTGACAGGTGTGCAAAGTCTGAATCAAATCTGGGCGTCGATTCTAGCAACACAAATCACTCAAGCAATCGTGTAAATCGATGCGAGTTGTAAATTTTTGTTTGAAAATTTTGAAAATGGAACGCGGATTCAGCGATCACTCAATCGAGCCGTGTTGCTGGAATGCAGGCTGATCGTTCAAAGTAGGACAAAATTGAGCTCAAAGGGGTCGGTTACATACAAGCAAACAAACTTAAATACAGGTAAAGCTAATAAAAGCGTTATAAAAAAGGATTTGTGAGAGACTATTGCCTGAAGTAGTTTACATTTCAGCAAATGAAACACCTTTTTCGTTTTATTGTCTGTCTTTCTTTTCTCAATGATAAGAACAGGAGAAAGAGTGAAATGAGTGACTTTTTTAGAATATTCATATTCTCATTTAACAGGAATACATCACCAAGAAGGACACGCACGTGAACAACGAAATGAACCGAATACAAGACGAATACCGAAAGATATTCGTAAAGTTGCAGAATCAGATAAACTACCACGTGACCTGCCGGATGCAAGAAGAGAAGAATATGGGGAAACCTTCCAATTCCCAGGCGCCGACATACCATCAGACTGATGTAAGTAAGATTATCAACAACTTATTTATTCATACAGTCATCCACATAAAGAACGTTGAATTTCTTCTACTCATATGTTTGATGTTTAGGCTATGCATCAAACATGTGTGTTCATAGACATTTTTATTATTAAGTATATAATTTTTTAATAAATAAATAGTACCTAGTACCTACCTATTTGAAAAAGATAGTGATTATAGTTCGGCCGTTCAGAGAATGCGTTCCTGACACGTCGCGATTGAACTGACGACGTTACTTTGTAATGGCGTTGCAGTTACGATAAAAATATTTTTGCTGGTAGTTTACCGTTTTAACAATTGATGAGCATTAAAACAACATTAATTAATTAATCAATAATCAATGAATTTTATAATTTTGTGCCAAACTGAGTGTCAAATAACTTGTTATACAATATTTTTCTAAATCTATACTGCGCTATTACAAGGTTATGTCAGCGCTTTATATTTGTAGTGCTGTACTAACTATGTGACTAACTGTGACTAACTGATCAAACTGTCAAACGCATTCTCTGAACGGCCGAACTATAGTATATGACATGTAGTAGTAGTAGATAGTGCACGAAAGGAGCCTCTCTGAGGCGCACTTCCTTTCACCACATTGGTTTGAAAGAATCGGTGAAACGATAAGAAGAAGACTAGGAAAAGATGATTATATAAAAAAATCAAACCCCCAAACAAGCTGATTTATCCTCAAAACATGAAAACATCTGCATTGATTTCTATAAAACATTGCTAAAGAACCATCTCGGAACTAAGAATCGTAGCCACAGAAAGAGACACTATAACACTAGTTTCCAAAAAGCGGGGTGTATATGAATAACACCCCTCTTCATCACAGCTACCAATCGAGCGCAGCTGCGGGTGAAAGCTTGAATAAAACGAGATAACTTTGCTAAATAACATAATTTTTTTTTCTGCTTTAGGTATCAGAAAGACTGAGCAAGCTCAACGATGAGATAGCACGACTGGCGCAGTCCAACTTTAAGGACGACCAGGATTCCAAGTGACACTGCCTATTGGGCTTGGTGAGTTCCAATGCATTTCTTGCCGTCCAAAACTGGGGTCACAATGGTCAAGTGCGTCAGTGCATTGCCGTAAAAATAAATCATCTTTTATGATCTGTGGTATAATTGTGGTATGGTCCAATAGTTTAACTCGAGCATGAGTTTTTTTTCGTTTTTCGTTTTCTGTACTGTTTTGGTACAAACACTGGTTATGTTTGTAGAAATTCACGAGAGTTCTCAACACGCCCGATAGGGGCGCTTATTGCGTTTCCATATTATAACAACTGCTGGAAAACGGGCTAGTTCAAAGATTTTTATAATGTCCCAAAAGTTAGAGCCGAGCGGGATTATAAAAAAAACGGGCTAGTAGTACAGAAAACAAAGAGGTAAAGTGAAAAAAAACTCTGATTTGAGGCACTGGACTTATAGTAAAAAGGCTACAGGTCAACTAACTAAAACGAAGCTATAACTGCTTAGTTTTATGCTGTTACAGGCAATTGCATAAAACCAATTATATTTAATAAAACATAAATTCAGATGTATTTGTTTTTAAAACAGTATATCATTCATTACAAATGTGCATGGGTGTTGCCAGGATTTTTTTTAAATAAGCTAGACTTAATAATTTTTGAACGCATATTGTTAAACTAAATTTTCGGACATGATTGCTTCTGAAAATCTACTTTTGTTGATACTTTTTTTGTTGGTGATAAAAAGTTATTTAAAAAGCAGATACCCCAAATGATGCTCACTCTTATTCCTGAGGCACCCCATATTGTTAATATCAAAGGATTTTTGCAACTGGCTGTAAATACAATAATAACTTTTGTTTTAAAATGTACTTAATCTTATTCCAAAAATGTATACTTAGAAGGTATTATTATAATAATTCCATTTTCGAATTTAATGCAATTGCTCAAGACTACGATTGTATTACTAATTTTTAATGTTTATAAACGCGGAAGCCCCAAGTAGTAATAAAGTATTACAAAGCTATGCAGAAATCCATGTGGACACCCTGTATAAGACTGATGATTAAAGACAATCATTCCATAACACCAAGTGGTAAACTCCTGTGATAGATGAGTACACACGTAGCATAGTAAATAGATTAACAGTATTACATTTCCATCAACAAAATTACATTCCTTTCTGACTTCCTTTCGTTTTTGCAACAGTTGTGTAAATAATTTGCATTGTTACTTCTTGACATTTTATTGTTAAACGGCGTTAATTTACAAATTATTTTTATGTTAATTAGTCTGTATTATTAATTAGACTCGGATGTGAGTCGTTACTTTCTGTTAGTACAATTTAAATATAAATAAAAATATAATTTTTACAATTGTCTTTTATTTCTTGGTATAATATTTCGAGGGAACAAAGGGCATTTTTGCAATGACGCAAGGGACATCTTTACCTCTGATACTAACTAGTAACTCTGTGCCAGGCTTCTTCAACGATTCGGAAACATAGCCCATACCCACGTTGCCGCCTAGAGATGGAGCTGGACACCCACTGGTCACTTTACCAATCACTTCAGAATTGAGAGTTTTCAGCAAAACGTCTTTCCGGGCTGGCGGGCCTGACTCCATCCTGATTCCAACACGCCTTCTGTTCACACCGCTTTTGATTTGGCGTAAAATAGTATCGGCTCCAGGAAAGTTGGCCTCGATTCGACGGCGTTTTGCAATCAGCCAAGTTAATGCAGCTTCGACGGGGGTGACACTTTCGTCGATGTCGTTGCCGTACAAACATAATCCTGCTTCCAGCCGCAAAGAGTCCCTCGCTCCTAGTCCTGCAAGTTTGACGTCTTCTAATTGAAGTAAAGCCTCGGTCACATGTTCTGCTTTATCAGCTGGGATGGATATTTCAACTCCATCTTCTCCGGTGTACCCACAGCGGGTAACTCTGCAATAGACACCGGCAACGGTCTCTAGTCGTGACGTCATAAACGTTAAATCCTCCATTACTAAATTGGTGAGACCCTGCAATGCCGACGCTGCCTTTGGTCCTTGTAACGCAATAAGAGCTCTATCAGTGACATCCCAGAAGTTAATGTTGACGTCCTTCCCCTTCTTTTTAAACTGTTCAGAGGTTTCTTTCATATGTGCCTTATCAACATCTAACCGACCAGCATTGGATACAATGTAGAGCGTTTCTTCGTTCACTTTCGTCACTATTAAATCGTCGATAATACCTCCTTGGTTGGTGAGGAATACAGTCAGAGAACTTGACCCATTCGGCATACCTTTCAGATCCACAGGGCACATAGATTCAAACCACTCTATGCTGTCCTTACCGCATACGTTTGTTTGTAGCATATGAGACACGTCAAAAATAGATGCACTCTTTCTCGTGAACAGATGAGATGCAGAAACACTCATGTCTGTATACTGCACTGGCAGCATAAAACCTGCGAAATTGACGACCTTTCCTCCATACTTGTTATGCAAACTGTACAGAGGTGTTTTCTTTGCACAACTATCATCACTGTACGAACGTATATTCAATATTGATGCTACTTGGCTAGCATTTTTTATTTTCACAGTATAACGCAATTTATTGAGACTTTTGGAACACATTTTCAATGGTCACAACCTTCTGAGTGATTGAGATGAACGAAACTAGCTGTTATCAAGTAATTTGGCAAAGATGGTTCATGGGTCAGTTGAAAATAGATAAGCTAATCAATGATACAATAACATGTTTGGTTTCAAGTTAATTTAGTTTCAAAATTTTTGCTTGTTAAGAGGGCAATCGTTAGGTAATTGAGGTGCTTTGGAGGGTTGTACAAAACAATCTCTAGCTATAATGAAGAGTGGTGTGGAAGTGGTGCATACAGTTTTCATTGATTGAAAAGTGACCTTCATAACTGAATTGATCAGCAACTATACCTAGCTTTGAGCCAGAGGGCATACATTCGAGTGTAAACATAAAAATAAAACCAGCAAAATACAAACTAAACTTTATTATCAACATCACCATTGCTTATACTTTTTGAATACAATTCAGGAGACAGCATTTCATTTTTCTGTAAATCTGAATTCTCAATACTAGATAATATAACTGCGATATACCCATCAGCATCTGGAAACTCCCTCAGTAGTTGAGGATTCTTTACAAGTTCCTCATTTACTTCTAATAAAGCGCCTTTCATACAGCTAGGCACATCAAAACTTGTACCATCTTTGTATTCAATTTTACAAACCACAGATTTGTTTGACAACTTCTGCCCACCTTTCTTTCCTTTTCCTTTCACAACATTAGCCAGTCTATTCACTCCACCAACATTAAAGTTGACGGAAAACTCATTGGTGTTATCAAAAAAGTAATGACTGGGAGCCAGGCAGAGGAGAGCAATGCGGTTTGAGTGAAACATGATCATTATGTCATTTTTTTCAATGCCATTTACGTTAGTTACATATCTTTTGGTATAATACCTATCTGTAAATGATTTATATTCTAATGCTGAGGCTGGTATTGAGTCTATAATGCTGGTATACTCCATTTTACTCATGGTCATCAATTTGTGGTTTGTTCTTGAGATAATATTCGGGCCCGAATTTCAGCGTGTCTCTTTCGCGAGTCGTCCAAGTTGGCTTTTTGACGCCTGAGTCGCTCTCCTTTGAGACAGCTTCTCATATCACGATCGAAATCGTTGCAGTAGCCGACAAACTTGAGGAACATGTGCTGTAAATAAACAAATAAAATGATCTATTGTAGGATGTTCAAGATAAGTTTGTCCCTAGTAATCGTACCTTCAGGAGCTATAAGGGCTATAAGATTCTCTCATTACCAACGATAAATGGGGTTTCGGTTTCGTAGTTTTATTACGCAATGTGAGTAAACTCTGGATTATTAGACTATACTTACATTATCATGACAGTCGTTCAGCTTTTTTATGAAAACATTGCATTCATCCGTGTGTAAATGCGGGGACAAGTCTGTGTGCATAACTTAGGTTATGAGAAATACGATGTTGTGATGAGTTTCAAGGATGAAGGTATCCAAGCCAAGCAATTTTTATTTTGCTAAAAAACTTTCTTCGATCGAACGCTAACGCTCGAATCTGCAACTTATTGGCTACGTACGTCTCTCTCTACGTCATATTGACATTGACTGCAACTGACAAACAGTGTAACTGTCAGTGTCAACTGATTTCACAGATTGTAAAAGCAAATAGCAACCACAAAAGCCGGGATTCGTTTTCTGTCATTTTGGGAAGTCACTTAACTAGCTTTTTGATTTTAATTGTTTTTCTGGTGTTATTTTGAGCTCTGTTGTGTAATTTCGGTGGTATTTTACCAACCTTATTGAGGTCTAAGCTCAAAGTGTTAGCAGTTGGAATTTAAAGAGTATTGTGTGATATTCTGATTTGATCGAAAATGTTTCAGATGGTTTTGGAAAAAACGGCCATCTTTTGTTTCCAAAGCCAATTAGGGTAGGGCCGACTTGTCTATGACTGACTTGACTTGACGAAAAAGTATTTTATCTATGTAATATATGTATCATCAATAAACTCATTAAACTACTCGACACTGGCAAAATCTATCTGAAATGGACAGATGCCATTCATTAAGAAGAACAACATGGAACTACCAAAGATGGGACCTACTAGGTCAGTATCTCAGTATGAAGCAAATAAAAAATCTGGGGAGAGCTTCAAACGTTGTTCTATCCTCCAATCCTGATGTTAAGACGTAGCCTCGCAGAACGTGCCTTCTTCCAACTACGAGTTGGAAGAAGGCACGTTCACGGTAGGTATAATACGGGGAGTTAACACCGATGATGCGACTTAGTAACACTGATAGTCGCATCATCGTCGTCATCATCATCATCATCATCAACCTGAGAAGTCCATTGCTGGATACCTAAATCTAACCTAACCTGGCCACTGTCCATCTGTTGTCACTTCCAGGCTTGTTATTTTTTTATTTCAATGTCACCAACAGCCAACAGTTAAATTAAATGATAGCAACGTCGTGCTTGGCGCCAGAAACGGGCATGGTGGTAGTAGTTTCCCGGATGAGGCTTTCACAACGAAACGAATCCCACTACATTCACAGTTTGATACCTACCTAGTACCTACTGATGGCCATTTTAATTGGGGATGCATCCGTCGTGCTAACTGACCTTATAGGACCTAGGTATAACCTAGTGCGTAAATTGGCGGTAGTTGTGCCCAAGCCCAATATCGAAGATAGAATCCCGGAACTTTTAGGGTGGTTGATTCTTTGCCACATTTATGGCCTAACACTGTTATAGAAAGACAGGAGCTAGCAAACTGCGAAGTTCGAGAATTTGGTTTTCCTAATTATTTGGACCATAATACTTTTAAATAAAAAAACACCATTGAAGTATTTTTACATTTTATTCTTATTTTTATAAAGTCGCATAGTCTCAATAAATAATATCTAACGAAAAATAATATGGTAGAAACCTTATGGGATTAGTCCTATTTTTATTTTGTAGGAACACCTAGTTTTCACTCATTGAGTAATTAAAATAAATTAACGAATAATGACTAGACTTACACTATGTAGGTACCTACTGTGCTGTTATAAAAAATGTGTTAATTGGGAACATTGGGAATTCATTGGCGATGGCTATCAATTTCACTATAAAAACTCACATTCACATCATTCAACCCAAAAGGAACAAGCGAGTAAGCAAAAATAAATAAGAAATGCGATTTAAAAAAAAAACTGATGCCCGATTATACAAATGCAAAATGTGCCCAAAATTTAGTTTTTGTTCTTTGGCTAGTGTTAGAAGCGGTGTGTAAGTGCGGGGTTCGTTCGTTCGCTGGTGCATCAACTCTTGGGCATGCCTTGGGGCGTGGCCGTCTCGACCATTTTCTTGTATCTGCCGACGAGTTCGGGCAGGTCGTAGGCGATGGCAACGTCCAGCCGTGTGATAGGACAGCCACGGAAGTACGTGCACGTCGCTGACAGCTGCTGGAACTCGTACAGCGGGTTCAGTCGGAAGAAGTCCCGGTACGTTTCTGGGTCGGGAAGGTCATACCTGGAATTAAAGTCAAGTTTTACTGTGTGTTCTTGGAAGACAGCCTAATACTCGGCAAACTTTGAAAGAGGCTTTAGTAAAAAAAGTAATGTTGTTACGCACATACGTATCAACTTTTTTGGTGCCCAAAATAAAAATAACCCTCTAAAAAAAGGCGATAATGAGCAATGTCTACTTTTTAGGTCTTTCTAGTCTAGCTAGCTAAAATAACCTAAAAAGTAGTGGAAAAACACAAACCTGGAAATGTTAGTGAGTGTACTGAGACCCTCGTAGATGTGATAGTTTTGAGGGTTCTCGATGATAGCATCGGCGATAAGTTTCCTGTTGCCGAATATCGTCTTGTGGTTGAAGTACGTCGTGAGGTAGCAATCGACCATCTTCGCGTGGTTCCGAACACGTACCTGAGTTAAACGAATTCAAGCATCAGCATTCCCAAAGATGATTTTTCTACCAAGTGTCCTAATTATTTTTAGTTCTTCGAGACGAGAACATTAGGTATGGAACACATAACTTTATTATAGTGCAGGTATCAGAGTTGAGGAGTGCGATATGATAAATCCCATCGTAATTCAGAGTATTTAGGACGTTGAAGGTATTGGGATAGATAGAATTGCTGCTACTTCAAAGAATGCATCTTATTAAAAAAATCGATTTCAAAAATAAGGAGGAGGTTTGAGCTGTTTTTATTTTGTTCTCACATGACTCCGTAATTTACAAACAGATTAGAAAAAAGCTTTATTTATATGAAAAGTTATACGTTTGGGCTGGTCCCATATAAATTTCATCAAATTCTTAGGTTCTGCATTTTGTCAGCATTTCATTTTTTTTTTGTAGATAGCTAATTATTTTCAGCACTATAAAATCAACAAAAAAATAATTATCATTATCGAAGATGCGGCACTTACAGCAAATCTCCTAGCGCTAGCAATCTTGTTCTCGATGCGCTTGTCAACAGCGTGACGCAGGTCCTTCAGCAGCTCTCGCTCCTGGGCCTGCAGCAGCCGCGTCGGAGCGCCCGCCTCGAACGGCATCGACCACAGCGACGCCGTGTACATGACCGGGGGTTGGGCGGAGCTCATCAACGGAGATATGTTCCAGATCAACGCGCTTTGAACACGCATCAGTTCTTCAGGCTTCACGGTGTCCGCTTTGTTTAGGACTATGCGGGTCTGGAGAAATAAGGCCTAATGTAAGTACACTGAAATAATTTTCTTACAGATCGAATGGAACATGCAAACTCATCAATGAAATGAATTCTTCTGTAGTATGTTTCTAGATTTCCATATTCTCTGATTCAACTTTCTTTCAATTGCAGGGTATTCGGCTTAATTAGTCATCTAAAACTCACCTGAGACTCTCTGCCCTTGAGTTGGTCGAGTATGGCCTCGGTCTCAGGACCGACGTCCAGCTTAGAGGGGTCGTACACGAGGAAGATGATGTCCGCGCGGTCAATGAACCACTGGCAGGCGTCGTTGAACGGGAACACGCGGGACACTTGCTTCCTTACTTCCAGGATACCAGGGATCTCCACGATGTTCACCTGCAATGATAAAATCTCATGATAGTTTCCGCAGGACCTGTTTAGGGAAAGTAAAACCATCTTATCATCGACCCTTATTGCGTTAAAAGTGCGTGCAATTAATTCCAACCCAAGTTTGCGAAGAATTAACAAAATGCGTGTTACAAACTCAAAAATGTGTATAAAGGTGATAATGACTCTAATGACTAATCATAATCACATTAGGCACCTATAATTTTTGTCATCGTGGAAATTACGTAAGGTAGACCGTGCGTGCTACCTTTTCTAAAATCTTGCTAGGATATTTCAGGCCTCTCAGCCGCTCCTCCAAGCCCTGGCCAAACTTCTGCAGCCCCGAGAAGGTCCAGTCGGCGGCGAGCTGAGTGCCGTCCAGCACTTGCGGCTCTTCACCGTGCATCAGGATGTTGAAGTATGCTGGCGATGGCTCGGCACCTGAACGTGTAACTTTTATTTGAAAATGTTTCATTTTCAAAAGCTCATAGTCAACTATATTTCAGGGGCCATTGGTGTCATTGACTTATCCTACTCGTGTGTAATGCAATGTTCGTGGTAAAATTTATCCTGTAGTGTGATTTCATACTCTAAATCGCGTTGTAATGGTTTACCTACATTTGATCAGGATACCTCCGCTTAACTATGGCGGAAGAAACGAAAAACGGTTATTGAAGTCGGGTCACCATTCACCAAGCACTTACCAGTTCTTAGAGACCAGGGAGTGAATTCCAGCCCCGTCAGGTAGTTCAAAATACTAGATTTCCCACCGCTCCATGGTCCCATGAACAGCACCAACGGCTTAGAGAATATTTCGGGGTCACCGAAATGTCTGTTGCTTAAGTCTCTGTATTTGAACAAGGTTTCAAGCGGTTTGATAGAGTTCTCATAAATTCTCTTTAGATCTCTTAGTATGATTTCTGCAGATTTCTCCACGGTTAATTCATTTTCGCTTGCTTCTTCTTCCAATCTCAGGATCTGTTTGATGTGGTCGCGGGATCTTAGATTATCGGGAATCTCAACTTCCTGAGAAAACACAAAATTACTTTGATTAAAAAAAAAATACATGTTCGTGTGATTGTGTAGTCAATAGATGAATATCATAGAGATAAATGAGAATTATAAATATCGGGTGCAATATAATTGATTTGATTTTGCAAAAGCAATTACAGATTGCTTTTATTATACGGATTAAATTTCTATTTTCACTACTGCAAAATAGATCCAAGTTCAGAACATTCATATCAGCAAGTAAACTTACAAATAGTAACTCTTCTTCTGGTGCTTCTTCTTCTTCTTCTTCTTCTTCTGAAGCTCCTTCAGCGGTTGATTCATTAGAATCTTCACTAGCTTCTTCAGATTTGTCTGTTTCTTCATCTTCTTTAACTTCTTCTTCAGCTACCCCTCCGTCAGCTTCAGCAGTATCTTCAATAGTGTCTTCGGTAGATGTTTCTTTCTCATCAGATTTGTCTGTTTCCTCTTCGGATCCGTCCTTTTCTCCTGATTCTTTTTCGTCCTCTTCAGTTTTAGATTCTTCTACGGATTCATCCTTAGTTTCACCTGATTCATCTTTTTCCTCGGTTGTTTCATCCTTTGTATCGTCGGACTCATTCTGGGTTTCACCTGAATCATCCGTGGTTTCTCCTGATTGATCTTTGTCTTCACTTGATTCTGCATTGTCTTCAGAGGATTGAGCATCTACCTCTTCTTTTACTTCTTGGGAGTCATCATTGTCTTCTTGTGATTCATCAGCCTTTTCTTGAGATCCATCGTCATTCTCGTTGGACTTGTCTTCGCCTTTACTTTCTTCGGAACCGTCAGCAGCCTCCTCAGACTTTTCGTCAGATTTATCATCAACAGTTGTTTCTTGGCTTGCGTCGTCATCGTCTGTGGCCGCTTCAGACTCTTTACTATCATCGTCGGCAGCTTCTTTTGAATCTTTATTAGTGTCTGCCTCGGATTCGTCTTTCTGTTCTTCCTCCTCTTCACTTTCTGGAATAGATATTTTTACAAACAATTAATGATTTATCATCAGTCTTGAGAACTACACTGTCGATAATCGTATTAATATAAAAAATGTGAACGGTATTGGAATGTTGGCTCAATCAACTGCTGGACCGATTGGTCCAGCAATTAGAATGTAATTTAGAATGAATGTAGTTTGTAACCTTGATTTGCATGTAGATACTTTTTATCCCGAAAAATAACACAAGCGGGAAAAACCTATAGCTCAGGTGAAACTAGTTGATAGTACTTATACAATAAACATTAGTTATTATTAGACGTTAAATATGTCAATTGAAGAATTTTTTTCGAGGGTCAAAATTTAGTTAGGTTATATTAATAATTCGATATAAATTTATTGACTTTTGTTGTTGTTTTTTATTGCTTGTGTATGTTGGTGCAGGCCAACAGAACCTTTCATTAGAAACCTTTCATTAATAGTCTAAAATTAACAATTTCTTACCTTGATCGGCTGTTTGTTCTTCAGCAGATGCTGTGTCCTCTTTGCTGTCTCCGTCATTTTGTTTGCTATCATCTGTTTCCTGTTCTTTGCTGTCTCCATCCTCGTCTTGCGTCTCGTCCGTGTCTTCCTTCGAGTCGTTGTCTTTCACAACTTCTAATTCTTCTAGAGATGCTTGGGGTATGTAGGGTTCATCTGCTACTTCTATGGATGGTGCGTCTTCTTCTTTACTATCTGCTGTTTCTCCTCCTTCAGTTGAACTCACTTCATTCGTTTCGTCGTTAACATTTACTTCACTACTATCGTTTTTTTCTGCAGAATCTAGAAAGAAGATAGGCAGGTATTTATATAATCATAATTTCGCATCATTATCGTAGCAGAATAAAAATTAGTAAGCCCAATTTTTTACTAACATTTATTTAACTTGACCAGAAGTGGACTAATTGATGGGGGGGATATTTTCTATGATTGCCTATTGGTGAGTTTTGATTTCTGATAGTTTGGCACATGCAAATAGAATTAAAGATAACCCACTTGCAACCCTCTATTGTTCGACAAATATTAAACGACCTAAGCTTTAAGAGGAACGCTATTCATTAAATCGTGCTCATATTTCTTCAGCTGGACTTTTATTTCATCGTCGATTTGAAATTATTATACAATTTGTTTGTTATGCGTAACCGACGACCGCGGCTTACATTCAGTATGATGAACTGTGTTCGCATTAGTAATAAAACTAATCTAATTTTGCTTTGCAGTGATTCATAAACTGCTTCTACATGTACCTAACCTTCATCGATGTCTCTCGAATTGCAATTTCTGTCATTTTTCATCCGACCATTTTATTTCGATAAATTAAATTTCTCATTGCTGTCCTAGCATTTCTATTGTAGACTGAATTTGAATTAACTATTATAACTATCTCGTTAAAATGTCTCACATTTTCGAACAATTAATTTTATTTCGCTAGATTAAACTACTCGTTGCGTTCCTGGGCAAACCTTAACATTTCTACTGTGATATCTTATCACCATTACATTAATCCCTAAAACACGTAGAAACAGTACCTGAATTTTCACATTTTTGAGCCGAAAATTTATTTCGTTAGATTAAACTGTTCGGTGCGGTCTTGATGGGCAAATTTAAACATTCCAATTTGTGCTATTTTAACCCTTCTCTATTTTTCTCGAGTTTGGATTTCTCACATTTTCAAACCGAACATTTTATTTCGTTAAATTACACTTTTTACACTTTGCGGTCTTTCCTACAATTATAATTATAGTGCAATTATTCCTACTGTGCTATTTTATCACCATTACAATAATCTTTAAGCACTTTATATCGGTAATAGAATTTTAACTGAACAGTGACTGATCGATTTCATCACCGATATTATATGTTTGTCTGATAATATATTCAGCGGAACATTCTGACGCGAGTGGCGTCACTGGCCAGTTAAAATAGATTCGACTCCGGGTAACTTGTGCGAGTATGTTAATTGAACTCTTGATTTTCACAAGCAATTTGGCCAAGTCGCGGGTTCCATGTCTAATATAAAATCGCAGAACTAGTCGGAGGAAAAATATTATGCAAAGTATTATGCAAGGGTGTTTTTTTATGCTCGGAACTAGTGGAAAAAATTATCTTAGTAGTTCTGTGTTAGCGTGTGCTTTTTTCGTAAGAGAACTATTGGGAAAAAACCAGTTGCTTGATCAACAGAACTGCGAACAACTGGGAACAAAAATATTCTACTTAATTATTTAAATACTTACATAGTTGTTTTTTCGCGTTACTCTTTTATTTGAAATGGTAACGGGTTTAATGCCACTTTTAAAAGCCAATAAAAAAGGATTCTGAAAAAACACTGCCTCAATCACCGCTGGACAAACTAGATTTATGATGATTCATAATAGAAATCTATTTAGATCTGCGAACAGCTGGGTGATTATGTAATTATGTTTCAATCAAAAATGTGATACTAACTAACAAGGAACCGCGATCAAATATTCACTTTCCGACCACTATCTTTATGTGCCTTCTAAAAGAAGTTCTTATTCGCTATCTTTTGTTTATTACGTCAACATTCAGTCCTGTGCCTGTGCAATCGTTCCTTGTCATAGATATAAGTTTTATATTGCAATCGAAGCTCATAATAATAATAATGTTAAAACTGACAGATACGACTAGGTTTTAGTTGCAACAAAAGATACGCAATCACCTCACAAACCGTTTGGTAAAGAATGTAAGCATCATCTCTAAATACTAACAGAGTAGATACAGTATTATCGATATCATAATCTTTGCCTATTAACTTGACCTATTATGCTTGTAGTTGCTTCTCACTGTTTAAGTATTAGTTTATAAACTCACCTGGCTCTACATCTCCTGATTCGAGGTCTTTTAGAGCTTTTTCGATATATGGACGGCATTGTGATTCCGAAGGTATTTCGTCGTCACCTGAAAGTTGAGAAGATCGTTGTAGGAAACGGATTGATGGTATTAAATCAGCTGAAACGTTATAAAAATTGTAAACCTTATGCCCATAAATAAAATCTAAACCAGTTGAAAAAAGTTAATTCATTTTCTTCTTATCGTGTCTCTGGTTCTTTCAAATGAGTGTAGTGAAGGAGGCTCCTTTCGTGCACTCGAGTCATATTTTTAGGTTCTTCGACATGCTGATTTCCTTGCGATGCTTTCCTTCGTCGTTTGAGAGCACTGGCATAGTGCACATTAAGAGCGGGTCGTGCGAAAATTTGAGATGCGTTTTTAAAAATTCATAACTAAATAACTAAGTGACATTTTAAAAATCGCAAAAGGACTAATTGTAGACTATACATTTGAGATTAATTCGAATTTAAGTGTGTTCAAAAAATATACTATTTAACATGACATTCTATTTAACGCTAATGAAAATATACTACTTAACGCTAATGAAAATATACTATTTAACATGACATTCTATTTAACGCTGACATACGATTTTCATTAGCGTTAAATAGAATGTCATGTTAAATAGTATATTTTTTGAACACACTTAAATTCGAATTAATCTCAAATGTATAGTCTACAATTAGTCCTTTTGCGATTTGTACGAATGGTTGCATTTTTAAAAAGAATTTTAATTAATATTTGTGAGTCGCGGACTCGCGGACTCGCGGACTCGGACTCGGACTCGGACTCGGACTCGGACTCGGACTCGGACTCGGACTCGGACTCGGACTCGGACTCGGACTCGGACTCGGACTCGGACTCGGACTCGGACTCGGACTCGGACTCGGACTCGGACTCGGACTCGGACTCGGACTCGGACTCGGACTCGGACTCGGACTCGGACTCGGACTCGGACTCGGACTCGGACTCGGACTCGGACTCGGACTCGGACTCGGACTCGGACTCGGACTCGGACTCGGACTCGGACTCGGACTAGGACTCGGACTCGGACTCGGACTCGGACTCGGACTCGGACTCGGACTCGGACTCGGACTCGGACTCGGACTCGGACTCGGACTCGGACTCGGACTCGGACTCGGACTCGGACTCGGACTCGGACTCGGACTCGGACTCGGACTCGGACTCGGACTCGAACTCTCGGACCCGGACCCGGAACCCGACCGAACCCTTACCCTTACCCTCATTTACCCTTACCCTCATTTACCCTTACCCGACCCGGGCTCGGGCTCAGGTAAATGGAACGACGAAACGACGTAACGACGCATGAGTCATGTTTTTTCGTGCGTGCAGCCGGCTCTATCGATTTATAAGACGTTATCACGTCAAAAATATTTATTTAGGACCCCTCTCGGGTATAGGCCTCCTCCAGATTCAGGCCACTGCTAGTTATAAGGCATTTTTTGCCATGTCTCGAAGATCATGTCAGCCAGAAGATATAGGAGATAGAACCTAAATAAAAAGTGGTCAATTCCAGGGAGACATAATATTATGGAATCTATTACTTACTAACAATAAATAGGCGGGTATTATTACGGTACATTCAAGACTATTGTGCATCCAAGTTTTTGTTATACGTACCTATATACGCAAGCTCTTTTTACATTGTAGATTGAGTTAAATGTAAGTTATTTTTAATAGGTAATAATTTTATAATCATTGTCAATAACATCATCGCTCAAAATCATTACTTTTTAAACGTATAGCAACGTATCTTATAAGTAGGTAATTGTATTACAGAAGTCGTTGGGTTCGATCTAGATTTGTCTGAAAGTTCTGTTGAACTCAAAGCTAAGTAGGTTACTTTGTTCTTTACTAAAGAGATTCGTGTTTATGTTTCGCAGTTAAAAATAAGCACAGACCGTCTAAATGCTTAACGAAAGCAAGAAATCCCTATTCAGCCTTTTAGTTACAGATCAGATAGCAATAAATACTGACATGTCTACGGACATGTCTGACGGGGACTACTTTCCATCAGGTGGCCCGTCTGCTCGTCTGCCTGCTATGGCATAAAAGATAAAATGTCTGAGATAATTAAGATTTTTTGAGTTATCACATGTTGTAGGATTAATAATTTATTGATTGTCATCATGTAGCCCCATTGCTCTATCATGACTGCATCTACATTATGCATCTGCATCTATCATATCCATTATTCTCGAATAGTTAATTTATCTTCTTCTCGGGTTTTCCTCGCTAGATGCCCATCTAACACGACCAGTAAATATATCAACCCGTTAGAAATTGCATTAACTTTTCATCGCATCTCTCGTGGAAGTATTTTGGTCTGACCTTCTACAAGTTTGGCCTTGGTGAATGACGCTTCTTTGGATATCTAACTAGGTTTAGGTTGTTATGTTAGAGCGTATGCATTTTAATGTTCAGCAGTTTCAACGTTTATCTTCTGTTTTTGTGTTGTTCTTACTCATTCATTTATTTTCTAATCAATTTATTGTGGATTAAAACATTATTTTTTTTAACGGGATATTTAGCATGATTTAATTTGTGTGACGTGTTTGACTCCCAATATTTCAGCACAGTTGTACATAAATACCTAGTACGGTAATGTGCCGAAATATGGGCAGTCAAAACCCATGTTAGTTTCAAAAGTTATATTTTTATTTCGGTGGAAATGGTCTATGGTATGATTACTAGTAAAGTAGTAATCATACCATAGACCATTTAATTCAAGTAGTTTTCAGAGAGACCATATTTAACGTAGAAGCGATTTTTAAGCCAGGATATTGAAAACAACGAGCAGTTAGTAGGTTAAACATGACCTAGGTGTGGGTAATTTGAGTTTGCTGTATGAATCATTGCTGTTAAATTTTGTAGGTTTATCTACCCGTTCTATTTAGTCATAACAATAACGAACGACTATAATATTTCACGGGCAACAACATATAAAATGGACACTAGGCCAGTAGCTTAGATAATCTGCTTTGAAGATAAAATAGGTGGTACCTACTTCATTTTCTAATATCTTGTCTAAATATTGAAACAATGTATTGTGAAAGTAACAAGCATACATTCAGGTAAATAATCATAATCATCTCATTTCTCCAAAAATTGGATGACCCAATTTCATGTCACATTTTTATATCACCGTCTTGGCGATCCTATCGTTTTTCACAAGATGGCGACGCCATACGACAAATCCCTGTATTTCTATTTACGTATCTAGCTTTGCGAGAAACTCAGGCGCATTACGATCTACTCTCATCTAGAGGTGTTCTTTCGTCTAGAAAATAGGTGTAAAGGCAATAAAGGTACCTAGCTCATATCTGGGTTACTAGATCATTCGTCTTATAAAACTTCACCTAAGGCTACCGCCAAAAATAGACCACATACGTGAGCTTTTTACATAATTTCAGCGCAAGTTACGCTGAAAATAGAAACGATGTAGTGACGCAGAGAGCGAACGAAGATAGGGCTGCGGCTGCGACCACTCATGACATGAGTCGCGACAAGGACTCACCTCGCGCCATGGCCGCGAGCGTCGTCGCGACCAGCAGCGTGCACAACATACACCTCCATAACGTAAATCCTTTGGTCCACATGTTGCTCAAGTTCCGCCCGCTATGTCGGGCTATCAGTCATTTGCACTCACTCTCGCGCACCCGGTCGGCCGATCTACGGACGTTGTTCACATCTACACTAATCTGCCGATGTCACTCTATCGCTCCGATGCGAGCTGCACCCCCTCGGGAATGCACCTCGGATCAGATCCGAAGCCGTCATATCGCAGGTGAAAGTAAGTGAAACATTCGAAATTGGCTCTAAATATAACCGCGATTTGACGGCTTCGGGATAAATTGTGGAGGCGCCGGCGGCGGCGGGCAGTACGCGACACGCAGAGACGTCAGACGTACTCTATTTCCGGAGACAGCACAGCATCGCTGGTCGGAGGGGTACTGACAAACGAGGCGCTCCCCGCCTGGCCGGAACTTTCGGCGATATTCAGCGTGGTGTGCGTGCCAACTGCTGCGGCCCACGGTCGCTGCCTGCGCCACCACTCGCTCGACTCCACAGGCGAGTAGGTAACACCTGGGTTTTCTGTACCATGTGATCTCTCTAATTACTTAGATCGAGCAATTAATCCTTCTGAAAATAGGGTTCTGTCCGGTAGAGCTTATTATGGATTAATAGCTAAAGAGAACCCAAAGTTTAACTAAAGGTGGTTTTTGAGGTGTATCATTCCTTCCCAGAAGAACCTTTCGTCCTGATTCCGGAAGTTTATTTAGTACATTCTAATATAAATTATTGTGATTCGTCTTACATTGTTTTCTTTACCATAGCTAGCCTGGGTATCTAAGGGCCGGTAATAAATACAAAATTTGGAAAAACTAATATTTCACAGTGGTGTTTTACTCAAAATGTTAAATTTGAGATAACAACTGCCAAATAATTACTGGTTATTAAACTGGCCTTAACGTCCACGTCATCATCATCAGCCTAATGAATACCTACTGCTAAACATAGCTGGCTTCCCCTTTAGGTACTTTTCCAGGAAGAACAATTCTGAACCATGTCCATCAACCGACAAACTCCGACACACCGACTTCCCGCGTCATAACTACATTAGTACTTTTATTTATCTCAGTAGGTAGTAGGTACTTTACAGGTACTCTAGAGATCATTAAAACAAAAATTTAGCGGTATAACTAAGCTTTATTTTAAAAAGACAGATCTTGCAACTCTGGCTTAAATTCGAAGTCTAGCGTGCGCGTAGCCACTGTATGCCGGTACCAAAATGCAGAAGAACGCGCGTACCGCCGTCTGAAGTCATCTTCATAATCCACTTGAAAGAGACCAAATTTTATACTGAAAAAAAAACCTTTTTGAGTACGCCATAGACACCGTATTGGTAGAAAACAAATAATATTCTCATCAGGATTATGCTAACAAATCGATTGGAAAACATTTTATAAACAATTTTTCAAAAGTTTTTACCCCAACCCTGAATCCCATTCAAAGTTATCCATTAGACTCCACGCCGTATAAGACTCGACTCTGCAGCCATCTTCAATAGCATCCAGGACATTTCCAAGATACTTTCTGAAGTTGTCTACTCGGTCTTCGTCGTTCAAGCCGCCAAGAGTGCCATACCCGTTCTCGGTTATCATGATGATGGGGTCGTTGCAATTTTCTTTTACCCAGTTTAGCGCTTTTCTGATGCCGTGGGGGATGGACTGGAAAGTAAAAGTACATACCTTATGAATCGAAAATAGGTACTACTTTGGATTTTGTTTTGGGAAGACCTATACGACATCACTACTGCGACCGGGCAACGAGACACATCACTAGTCGGGGTCGGGGGTTGGAAAGATGGCGTCGTCATGCGTGGATTAATGTTTTCCGTGCTATGGAGATAAACTGAGTTCTAGCTGCATTCAATGCATAGTTTTCGCCCTATTATTAGGTAGGTATTTCTTTTTATAATCGCCAACCAACTGACACCAATTTATAATAGGAATATTGCTTATCTAGGAAATAATGTGTTAAAGGTATATCAACAAAAGAAGATCGTATCTTTTTATCATTTTGAAATCGCTCGTAAGCACAGAATACCAACAAAAGCACATTTAAGTAGGTACCTAACTCAATCCAGTTTTTTGTCTATTTGAACTAACTAAAGTTTAACATTGAAAACTCATCTTACCGTGCTATGTATAACGGCCGCAGGTTTGTAGTCCAGAAACGTGCCAACACCGCCTACGTCATCGTTATACGAAGGTACTTCGTACGTGCCCGGGGTGTATGGCGTGTAAAACCGGGTAGAGTAATGGTTCATTCCGAAAAAATCGCTCGTGCCTGCATTAAAACAACAGGAACATACGAGTAAATAAATATTGGCAGACTAGTCTTAGTGGATATTTTGTGGGATGCGAGTCTGTTTTGCGGTTGGGTTTAGTCTCGGAAAGCGCCCCTAGCGGATGTGTTGAGAACTTCTATGACTCTATGAAAAATCCACTCGGGAAACGCTTGCACACAAAAGTTTTCGTAACTCAAGACTTCATTTGAATTTGATGATCGAAGTATGCTCCAAAGGAGTGAGCATTATCAAATTTATCAATGGCACTTCCTACTCTTTCCTCGTCTCCTCGGCCTAATTTTCCACAACAGCTTTCCCAACTTTTTTCTCTTTGTTTATTTAAGTTTTCTCACCTTTTATGTATTCGATTTCCTCATCACTAAGCGTAGGAAGCCGAGACTCTGGGAAGCCCTGTTCTGCACTTCTCTCCGCCACCCGTTTGACGACTCTCTCCGGAAAGCCCCCTTTCGTGGAGAATATGGGATGGGAGTACAACGAAACTTCGAAATCCATGGCATAAAGACCTGCTTCTATGTCTTCCGGGGCATTGGACGCTCCTTCTCGAAAGTCGCAGGCGATTGTTATGCCACATTTACCTTAAATATAATTAGATTCTATGATTAGTTAGAAGATCTATAATCCAAGCGGCATACAATAAAGTTTTTACCTCTGCATATAGGGGAGGAAAATATTCAGCAGTGTATGGATTCCTTCATACCTTTTTGTTTTTCCCTGAACTCTTTATCATAAACATGCCAAGCCCGTGCATGTGCCAGCAACATGTGCTTTACCGCCAAATAATCAGCAATACCAGCCATATTGACTCCTGGAGCGAATCTCGCCATTCCATACCCAAATATCCCTATCTGCTTCGGCTCATTCACAGTCACCCAGAACTTCACCCGGTCTCCGAATAAAATGTACATCGATCTCGCGTAGTCTTCGAACCAATCTACAATCAAAGGATTGGCCCAGCCTCCCAAATTCTGCAGACTTTGAGGTAAATCCCAATGGTACATCGTTATGATTGGTTCTATTCGGTTCTCTAGTAGCTCATTTATCAAGGTGTCGTAATATCTCCTTCCGTCCTCGCTTATTATATTCGTAAAACCGTTTGGGAAAAGTCTGGGCCAGGATATGGAGAATCTGTAGAAGTCAACGCCTAAGAATTTGATCATTTGGATGTCACGCTGGTAGTAGTCGTACGACTGGCACGCGTCGTCTCCAGTGGTTCCATCAGAAACCGTTGATGGTTTCTTAGAGTAAACGTCCCAGATGCTCAAAGATTTGTCTGAAACCCACAAGAAATGCTTTCAGCAAATTGTTGCACTTTACCACACCTACTATTCTAGCTTTAGCTATTCGGTACTTAGATAGATAATAAGTAGGGGGGTAGGTATATTAAGTTGAAGAGAAGGCTCAGAATAGAGAGAACTGGAAGTCTTTTGGGGAGGCCTTGACCCAGTAGTGGAAAGATATAGGCTAGGGAAAAAAATGTGTATTGTAGGTACTAATTGTAAGCAAAAAAGGCTGATAAAAAATATAGGTATACTGTAAATTTGCAACGAATCCCTGAGGGTGCTAGTCTTACTCGTACTTCTGTTCGTTATAGTAGTATAGTACTGTTTTCTATTGAAGTAAGTTATATTTTTTTTACCTGACACATTCCATGCGCCCTCGATCTGGTAAGCTGCCGTAGCGATTCCAAATTTAAAGTTTTCGGGAAACTGTCTCACCGTCATGCTGAAAACTACCACGTGGTTATTTTGACTTCACTATCATCCGTTTATTTTTGTTCTTGAATCCTAAGTAGGTACTTGTTATTTTGAAGATAGGCTATTTGTCTGCATGTAGATAAAAGCCATAGATAGATAGATAACACTTTATTGTACACAAGGATACATCACAGTAACTAAGCGTAACTAAATAAATGACAATGGGTGGGCTTATCGCTGAAAGCGATTTCTTCCAGGCAATCTTGGGATGGAAAGTAGTGAAAAAGCAGGAACAGACGGCGGTGCACGGAGCGTGGTAAAACATTTAAAAACCTACAGGATACCTATTACAGGAACTACATAGATATAGCGTGGAGAAAACTCACTCAGGGTGAGTAGGTATTCTAGTCGTCATAAGGTTATAATGAAATGGTAAGATATCTGACCTGCTTTTATTTGTCTCTGTACTAACCGCTACAACGACGGTAAGTATGGCGACGATCCATTGAATAAATACCATGGTTCTGAAAAAAACATAGAATTGAGAAATCATAGTTATTATAATCCCAAAATCAGTGATCCCAAGATCACTATTTTTATAACAACATGAGGGCAAACGTTTGATCGTAATCTCACCACAATTTCAGAACAGTCGGTAATACACTACTTAGAAAACAATGGGCGGAATAAGACATATAATAAAATTTGCGTTCTCTATAGACTAGAATGTTAATATAGATGAGTGATTAATTTATCGGTTTCTATCAGGTGTTTACCTTTAACTTATCGAAACGGTGTCATTGTGAAGATGCAAAACAGCACTGGATCAACGCAAGTTTATAAGTTTATAGCCAAGATAGGTTTTGATAAGATAATAGGTAAATAGTAAGGTTATGTATTCAAGGCCGTCTTAAACTAGGCTGGGGCCCTTGGGCACACAAGAATTTTGGGCCCTTTTGGAAAGTAATAACAGCAAATATAACATTTATTTTCTAAGTGTTATACTTTACCATTTATAGGTAATCAAATACAGTAGGATATAATGGCGTAGTATATGCCTTGTATTGTGAAAAAAATGTAGCGTGCCCGACAATTTTTTTTTGAGAATAAATGTGTTAGAGAAATTGTCGGTCCTTCGGGGCCCCCAGAGAGTGGGGGCCCTGGGCACTGGCCCCGTGTGCCCTTATGGTAAAGACGGTATTGTATGTATTGACATATATATATCTACTATGGCTCATCCGTAGAAATACTACTACCATGCCTATTTCTTCCGCCTATTGCTGTATTTGTGGTGGCGGTGAAATTACTGGCACGTGAGGCTGAACATCTGTAGGCCTCAAGTTGGTGGATACCCTAGTGATCCACCAACTTGAGGCCTACAGATGTTCAGCAGCAAAAGCAAGAGCAGTGCTCTTGCTTTTGCTGTGGTTGCTTAAAATAAATTATAGTTTAAAAAACTAAAAAAAAACGCTTTTATAACTAATTGAACTAAAAAGTTAAAAATAAAATTGTAATTATCAATTGAAAAATTATATTATTGTACAAAAAAGCGTGGGGTGCTTTTTATAATAACTTCAGATATAATAAACTATTGATAAAATATTTACAACAATCAAAATCAAGCCCCCCACGCTTTTTGTACAATAATATAAATTTTTCAATTGACAATTACAATTTTATTATTAACTTTTTAGTTCAATTAGTTATAAAAGCGTTTTTTTTTAGTTTTTTAAACTATAATTTATTTTTTACTTTTTAGTTTTTTTTTTCTTTTTCATTTTTTTTTTTTCATATTATTCAAAGTTTGAATCAAATCTGATCGTTCAAAGTAGGACAAAATCGAGCTCAAAGGGGTCGGTTACATACAAGCTTTTTTTTTTTTTTTTCATTTTTTTTATTTTTTTTTTCATATTATTGCATTGTCATCGACCTTTGACAGGTGTGCAAAGTTTGAATCAAATCTGATCGTTCAAAGTAGGACAAAATCGAGCTCAAAGAGGTCGGTTACATACATACATACATACATACATACATACATACATACATACATACAGGTGAAGCTAATAAAAGCGTAATTATAGTCTATAAAACTAAGAAAAAGCGTTTTTTTTTAGTTTTTTAAACTATAATTTATTATAAAGAAACACAACACAATTTTTGTAGGTACTGCTAGATCAGTGATCCACTCGGTTTTACATCTTTTAAGACAATTAACAGCTTATATAGAAACCAGTTTGCAATTAAAAATAATGTCAAATATGTAAAGTATCGATAACTAAACAAGATAACACCTGTAGGCCCTACCACAAGCTCTGTCTGGCTCTGGTTTTGAGTCTGTGTGAGTGCTCACCAGTGAATTATACTGTGACGTATGACGTTGGATTTATTTAGTCAACACTCACACAGACTCAAAACCAGAGCCAGACAGAGCTGTAACTGTATGCATGTTCTTAGCAAGGAATATAATATTCTCTACGAGAGGTTCGAGCCTCGAATTGAAGTTGCGAGCTAGTTAGTGTAGTTGCGTGGCCCTCTTAACGAGCCGTATTCCGTGACAAAACGAGTTTGAGACATTGTTACAATGGTTTGCAAATTATTCGTTGTTAGAGCGAGAATAGTTTAATACATACCCAGAGAAGTCAAATAAGAAATGTCTCAGATCGTCATGTAATTGTTTACCGAGGCGAAGCCGAGGTTGACAAAAATGTGATCCGAGGCTTTTTTTTTTATTTCCCGTGGCGTGTATACGAATTTTCTGTTCGACGATGGCGGAAAGGGGCAACCTCGGTTCGTACAGCAGGCTGAAGTTGCGACTTTCCACCCGGTAAGCTGAAAAGTAGATACCTACCTACCTACCTTTGTTCCGGTTCCGGTTTTAAAGTCCTACTGCTGTGAGCCATAAAGCCCCGCATTGTTATTTATTATTTTACGCCTAGATTTTGTGTCCTTGCGTCAAAGTGATAGATAACTATCTACATATTTATTTATTTATTTAAAACTTTAAACACAAACTTATGTGCTAGGAGGACTTAATGCTAACAGCATTTTCTACCAGTCTTCCTGGGCGTGCAAAAAGATGATGTGGCGTGTTTTGAGTAAAGAAATAATGGGACTTAGTTGAATCTACTAAGTATATTAAAAACATGATTTAAATTGCATAATAAAATACATAGGTACTTACTTAATATATATAAATTATAATTATATAAATATACATACTATAAATATACATAGGTACTATAAATATACTTAAAGTTATGAATAATAATAACATAGGTACTTATATATTGTAACAACATAGGAGTGCCGTGTGTTAAAAAGTGAGCTGTTCTCCCGAGTTTTAGTTTAATTCCCTGTATTTTGAGGTAAAGGATCTCGCCAGGTTAACGGCATAAGGAATCTGGAAGTATTTCTTTTCACTTAAAAAAATAATTTGTCGAATCGGCTGAACCGATTTTGATGAAATTTCCCATGGCATCAATCTGGAAGCATTATCTTTCTGATAAAAAAAAACAGATTTTTATGAAATTTCTATAGGACCAATTTGTTTTTTTTTTTACCTTTCAGATAAAAAGATTTTTGGAAACAATAATAAAAAAAAAAGAAATCAAATTGAGAACCTCCTCCTTTTTTATTTAAAGTTGGTTAAGCAACCTTTGATTAGGCTCTTACGCCACCATGTGGCCAACACAGGATGTTGTTACTTAGTTATGCTTTAGTATGCCTTTTTTCCCTACCATAGTATATAATAGGTAGGTATGTAAGTGTTAAACATACCATAGCATCCACAGCTACTGGTCTATTATTGGCAAATAAATAAATAAAAGCAATAGGGATTGATTCACCTCCATTGATGGATCATAGCTCCAGTCGAGACACAATAGAAATTCCATTGTCTGGAATAGCCGCAGTAGAGGTTAAAAGTGCAAAGCAAGACACTGGATGTGTGAAATTATAATTTATAGTAAAAAATATAAGATCTAGGTCTTGTTGAACCTACTGAGTTACACAGAAGAACACTTATTTTCTAGAGATTGAATTACATTCTGTACTCTTACAAGCTAATTTTGTTATTGATTAAATCTAATGGTCAATAATAATGAGCTCATCAATACTCCAGTCTTCGTAGGAATGATCAGGTAGGTATCTTCTAATGATGATTGGGATCTTTCCATGTTTCAGTTCCTTCATGGCAATCTGCAAGGGGTCAGTTTCGCCTTCCAACTCTACCATAACTGGTGCACACATAGCTATTTGTAATGCCCGGGTTCCTGAAATATTTAAAAGTAGCATGAGTATATAGTGCGCACATGGCACTAATAATGGTTATTTTGACACACCAATAACTGGCCTCACCTAAAACTCTAGCTCGTTCGTATTTGGTCATGTATCTGGAGGTTATTCTTTTGGATTTTTCTACTCCTCCGCCGGCCTGGCCCGGCGCCAAACACTGCGTGTTAAAGCCTTCCTCTTCCTGTTCTTCGGTTTCCTCAATGTTATCGTCATCTTCAGCGATATCGTCGTAATCTGCTCCCGCATCCTCACCCTCGAATTCATCGTCTGCCATGGCGAATTTTTTGGCAGAATAGAACCGTCGTTTGGTACGTAAGAAAATTAATGGAGATGACAAAATTAAAAATTTCTTTCTTTATATGGTTCGTAACAACACAACAGATATAATAAGTACGTTTTGTTTTGCGTAAATAATTAAAATGCGAGAGCGCGATTTCACTCCAGCGCAAAGCAAGCGCAGTGTCAGTTTTGTCCGTAAGTGTCACTGTCATGTCAGTCGTCACTCATACTTCACTTCAACCAAGTCCACAGACTAGGTACATAATGTTTAAACTTGTGAAACTCTTTGCTGCACAGTAGCGCTGTTAAAACTGTTAGAAGTAATAGAACACCAAAACTCAACAATAGTGAGAAATAGAAAGTGTTTGAGCAACATCCAGCTTCGAAGTCTTGCACGCACGATGGACTCTTGGTAGGCAACAATGAGTTTCTCGTGTCTATGTCTATGGTTTCAAACGATCAGAAAGATTAAAAAAAATTTTTTGGTTAGCTTTATGGCAACACTGCTTGACGGGCTTTTCCTTTTCCGGTTCTGCATGCACGAAAGCTGTGTGTAACCATGCCGGTGTGTATTTTTATTCGTGTTTTATATCAATTCCGTAGTGATCTGTCGCTGTGCATTATTCCTGTGATCCAACGTTTAGTGCTAGAGTATTTGGGAATATACAAGTGAAGTCATCAACGCCCAAACATCTCAAGTTCACCCAAACAAGCTGATACACATGGCATCATCTGACATGTCAAATGGAATCCAGACAAAAAATAAACCCCGTCCTATTATAGTTTCTACACACGTGCTTTATTAATCTGCATTTGAAAAGCATGGATAATTGTGTGCCTTTCTTTGTCATTGAATCCAGGATTTCTCCAGGTGATTTCCTAACCTAAATGTATGGTCATCTTTCAGCTCGCAATTGATCTTTTGCACCCGTCGCCGGCGTCAGAGAGAAGGAAACACAAGTTGAAGAGACTGGTGCCACATCCTAACTCGTACTTCATGGATGTGAAATGCCCAGGCTGCTACAAAATCACCACTGTATTTAGTCACGCACAGAGGGTGGTCGTTTGCGCAGGATGCTCAACCATCCTCTGCCAGCCCACTGGTGGACGTGCTAGACTAACAGAAGGTGAGTGTTTTGATAAACAACAATAAAAAAATCTAGGTTTTAATGTTGCAATTGACATCAAAACATGGTGAAATCATTCTAATTCATTCAATATGTAATGATAATAAATTTGAAGCTAGCCTATTTTATTTAGACTAACCAATAACAAAAATAATTACATTGATGTGGAAAGCCTTAGATTGTGGCCTGGCACTGCATTGAGTCGCGAAGAGTGGAAAGAGAGAAGGTAGGCCTTTGCCCTGCAGTGGTACTAAAACAGCTTAATGATTACAAATTTATGATTGACTAATGCTTCATCAGAAACCAGTTGCCTTTGAGAATGCAATATCAGAAATCATAACTAATTCACTTCTCAGTTGTGCTGTTTTGTAGCACTAAGGCCTGATTCAGAAACAGTGCTTGAGTCTAAGGCCCGTATTCCGAAACAGCGCTTGAGTCTCGAGTCGAGCCTCAAGCATAGATTTTATGACAGTACTCCATTGAAAAGTGTCAAAAATCTGTGCTTGAGGCTCGACTCAGACCTAAGCACTGTTTCAGAATACGGGCCTAAGTCAAGCACAGATTTTTGTCAATGAATGACTGTCGTTAAATCTGTGCTTAAGTGCTTGAGGCTCAACTCGGACTCAAGCGCTGTTTCTGAATATAAGCCTAAGATTGTCTCACTAACACAACTAAACTAAACTACTCAAATACCACTGGCTTATATACCTGGGGTATATGATCTATGAATTTACTAACTTTATTGCTATAGTGTGACAAGTCATTACAGGTATCATGTGTACACACATTTTAATCCTATCATTAGCAGAGAAAAATGAATTTTATTATCCAGAGTCTTAGGCCGTATACAGAAACAAAGCCATAGATTTTAGATGCTTTTCAATAGAGAACTGTCAAAAAATCTCTGCATATAGGCTAGCTGAAATCTATATTTATAAAAGAAAGTCATGTTTGTTACACTATTTATAACTCAAGAACGGCGGAACCGATTTGGCAGAAAATTAGTGGGGAGGTAGCTTAGAACCGGGAGAAGGGCATAGAATACTTTTTATCCCGAAAAAGCAACGGGAACGGGGTGTTACGGGAACGGGCGAGTGAAGCCGCGGGCGGCCACTAGTATCTAATAATAGTTACTTGTTCTAAAATGCTGTTTCTGTTTCAGGATGTTCGTTCAGAAGAAAACAACATTAAGTATATAAGCCGTCATGCCCAGATTTGTAATGCATTTTGCAGTACTTCTACTTCTCACTCCATCATTCAAGGATAATAGACAGAATATTTAGTGCTACACTAATGTACTTGCGGTATACTAAATATTGTGTTTCATAAAAAAATATTGTGTTTAATAAATATCTAAATAAAGGGTTTCTTGGTTTCAATTATATTCTTAATCATCCTTTTTACAATTTTATTGCAAATATTGAAAAATATCACATTAAATATTTTATATACATGTTACAGTTACATAATTTTATAGGACAATTTAGGTTATACAGATAAGTACATACTATTTAGATAAATGCAAGACATTGTAAAATAAATAAACCTTGGAAAATTATCTTGGAATAATTTCTTATTCAAATAAGATTTCAAACAAATGTAGAACAAGTAAATATTATAAACTTTGAATTAGTAGAAAAACAACTATTCATAAGATTCTGGACAACACAGTTGTACATTACATTCTTTTAAATCTATGAACACATTGATATAATGTCAAAAGTAAATGATTGCCAAGTACATACAAGAGTTATTTTTGAGTGGAAAAATACTCGTTCGTCCTAAAATGTTGTGCCTCTGGTGATTCCAAGCTTTGCTCCGCATTCCCTATGTCTTGTTTTATAGCTTCAACCAACTTATCTAGAGAATCAAAGTTCTTTTCTCCCCTCAAGTATCCAATCAGAGCAATCCTCAAGTTTGATCCATAGAAGTCGCCTTGGAATTTGTGAATTATGTGTGTTTCCTGAAATAATAGATTTTTTATTAAATTTAATAGGCCATGAAAAATAAAATTTTAGCCGACCTTGCCTTCAGGTACAACCTACAAAGCTGAATTGCACAAAAAGAGAGTAGATCTTTCCATTGTTATTGACAGAGAAACCAGCCCCAGTTTTTTTTATTTTAATGGTTGTTTAGGTATTTAGTGAGGCTTCTTACTTGGTGCACATCAACAAGAAAATTGAGATTCTGAGTAACTTTAATGAAGTAACCAAATAAAATTTCATCCTAAATATAGATAAAAAACTAAGAATGTTACTTACAACAGACATGTGTTGGTTTGCATAGAAAGGACACCAACCAATATTTGCCACCATTTTATGGACCAGCCCATTATTTACTTGTGCCCAACCATAGTACACTCCTGGCTCCAAGTTTTTGGGTAGAGACTGGACCACTTCCAATGCATAATTTGCTGAAAATATTGAAAGAGTAAAGTTTTGACTGATTTCATTGATGTTATTGCTAAGTAAATACTTGTAACATTTTAATCAATGTTATTAATACCTGTAGGGCACCCAAGCTCTTTGGATCCTCTTCCAAAGCCTTTCACCACCTCTCCCTGAATAAATAAAGGTAATACTGGAGAAGACATGTCAATAATTATACGCTGCCTCCTCAGCCTCACTACACATAGCAAGGTAATGTACAAAATAATCTTGGTTCTATAGTTCAAGTTTTATTTACATAACTAGCTTCACCAATGAAATAGCTTTTCGTAATCATTCATCAGCACCAGCAGAGCAGCTGTATTTGTTGACTGATAGCTAATTATCTACTATTTTATATAATATCATTCATGCCATGGCAATATGGACCAAAGAACAACAACTATTTTTTTTAAGCTAATAAACTGTTGCTCCTGCTACTTTCATCGATATAATTCATATTATTTTTCACGTCACGACAAGCACGACAACGATGCGCGGTGGGGATAGCTGCGCATGGGTACTGTACTACTGTCACGCACGTAATACTTATTTAATTATTGGCTAAATAACGTTAATTGCATTATTTTATAATTTTTTAGAATTCATTAGGTACCTATTAGTATTTTTTTTATAACGCTTTTATTAGCTTCACCTGTATGTATGTATGTATGTATGTATGTATGTATGTAACCGACCCCTTTGAGCTCGATTTTGTCCTACTTTGAACGATCAGATTTGATTCAAACTTTACACACCTGTCAGAGGTCGATGACAATGCAATAATATGAAAAAAAAAATAAAAAAAAATGAAAAGAAATAAAAAAAATAAAAAAAAAACCTACTTTGAACGATCAGATTTGATTCAAACTTTGCACACCTGTCAAAGGTCGATGACAATGCAATAATATGAAAAAAAAATAAAAAAAAATGAAAAGAAATAAAAAAAATAAAAAAAAAACCTACTTTGAACTTGACTTTGAACGATCAGATTTGATTCAAACTTTGCACACCTGTCAAAGGTCGATGACAATGCAATAATATGAAAAAAAAATATGAAAAAAAAAAAAACAAAAAAGTAAAAAATAAATTATAGTTTAAAAAACTAAAAAAAAACGCTTTTATAACTAATTGAACTAAAAAGTTAAAAATAAAACTGTAATAATCAATTGAAAATTTATATTATTGTACAAAAAGCGTGGGGGGCTTGATTTTGATTGTTGTAAATATTTTATCAATAGTTTATTGTATCTGAAGTTATTATAAAAAGCACCCCACGCTTTTTGTACAATAATATAAATTTTCAATTGATTATTACAGTTTTATTTTGAACTTTTTAGTTCAATTAGTTATAAAAGCGTTTTTTTTTAGTTTTTTAAACTATAATTTATATACGGTTGTAGGCAATAATAGTAGATTGTTATACAAGGGCAGTAAGTGAGCTTTTGCAGAACAAGATCCTTTTTGGCGCCCGTGCGAGCGCAGCTCGCAAAGGGCGCTAATGGATCGAGTGTACCCGAAATATTTAGATAGTTCGAGGGTGCAATAGCTACTTATGACCGAGGTAAGCATTCTACTTTACATCACTCATGCGAGGTAAATTTTTAACTAGCTGATGGAACAAACATATGGCCCACCTGATGTTAAGTGGTAACCATTGCCTATGGCAAAGCATTGCCTCGTAGGTCAAGCACGTCAGGAACGTGCCCTACAATGCACTGCCCTACGACCATCAACTTGAGGCATACGGATGTTCAGCCTCACGTGTCAGTGATTTCACCGGCACCCATACCCTTCAACTCGAAACACAGCAATGCTGCTTTTTGGCAGAAATAGGCTTACAATACAACAATAACACAACATTTATATGGGTATGACAAAATGTAATTTTAATTTGAGAAAAATAAAATTACAATAATAATATAAGTATTATTATAATTATACTACCTATTAATTTTATTAAAATTAATTGTAAAATATTTGTACCAGTAGGTATCTGCTAAAACAGTCGTAGACGCACACTTATGCACACAATGACATGTGTGAGCTACTATATCTTTTCAGTAAAAAGTTTTCATATCATTTTGAAAGATATTGTTTCACCAAGGAGGTTTGCATAGCTCTTGAACTGTAATGAACCATCACCAAATAAAATTTAATACTAAATATAGATAAAAAACTAAGAATGTTACCAAGGAAGTTTGCATAGCTCTTGAACTGTAATGAACCATTACGTATTAAGCATAGTGTGACGGTAAAAGTGATTTGAAAATGGAACGCATTTACAATGTACTGGGCTGCACACGCCTACTTACACAGCCTCTTTGCGCTAAAGAAAATCCTATTTACTGAGCGTGTATGATTTTTTTTTTTTTTTTTTTTTTAATTTATTTAAAGGGCTTTGTCGCAATGCGACCACACTGCCCTATAATAACACAACAAATAAAACTTAACTTAATCTAAATTTCTTGGAGGAATTAGAAATGGAGGCGTCAACGTTTAAATCCACGAACAATATTTTCTGCCAAAATTGACGGGGGACGAGGTAAACACGCATGGCACACGCGCATAGCAAAATCCTATTCATGTAAACACACACATTGACAATCCCGCACACGATCTTAAAATTTGCACACAGATAAAAAATATAACGTAGTTACGCAGTGTCAAGACTCACATTAGGATAATCTCTAGTGATGGGCATTCAGTAAGACTGGTAAATTGAACGATAAATAAAATAATGAATGAAATGGGTTTTTAGGTACAGGTAATAGTGAGTGTTATGAATAAGTTATGCACAACAGGTTTCACATTTTGTAACAGTCAGAAAATAAAAGAACTGAATTTAGTTGTTATGTTTTATTAATGGTTATAAGTTTGAATCAATAGTTCTTAACATGTTATAGCATAGTACACATAAGTTTAGTCTTTTACTGAATATTTGAAAAATATATATAAAGTGAAATCACATTACATCGTCAGCCTTCACACCACAGCGAAGTTTGTAGCTCTGCCTTCTGCGCCGGAGGCGTTGGTTCGATTCCCACCGAGAACAAATATTTGTGTGGTGAACGCAGATGTTTGTTTGCCCGAGTTTGAGAACTTTCTGTAAAATTTTCCGAGCAAATCACACTCGTTCTTGTTGCATGCCAAGTTTTTTGGCCAAAAAGTTTTGTCCACTCTTCAAGCAACAGGGTTTTTTGGAAACCTGCACAGGACGTAAAAGAAATATAAAATAGGCAAAAAAAATGTTTTCACTACGCCCACGACTTTATTTTTGAGTATGATGTCATGTCCTATTTTATACATTGATGAGTAGAGGGTTTGATGACTGGTACCTAGGATAACCATATTGTGGGATTTGTGAATAAATGTAATCCGATATTTCGTGGCGGCAGCCATCTCGGACCGATTTTCATCAAAAATAGTTAAGAACACTCCCGACTATTCACCTTTCAAACAAACAAAAAACTAAATTAAAATCGGTTGATTCGTTCGGGAACTACGATGGGACAGACAGACACACACACAGACACCGCAAACTCATAACATCCCGTCGTTTTTACGTCGGGGTTTAAAAAGCACCAAATACGTAATTAGACAACACATTATGTGATAATAATTTAACGTTTATTTTATCATTCATTCATTCATCAATTTCATTCAACTTTTCCCAACACTATGCCTTCTACCAAGGTATAATCTTTGACAATACTGTCGTAATACTGTCGCTAATCTGTCGCAACCGGTATTTCTTTTGAACTAAAATTCTACAAAATTACAAACACAATTGACAAAATAATACTCCCTTGTGGTAGGAAATACCATGTTCCCGGAAGTTTGATGTCTCTGATCGTCTTTTACAAGAAACTACCATGCAATTCACCATTTTCGCGGAGCTCCACTTCGCGACATGAAACGACACACAATGGCTGCAGTTGCGAGTAAAACAGTTTTATTTAGAGGATATGATCGAGGTCGGTATATGACCAGCAGAGGGGAAAGCCCTGTATTGACATCTCCATTTCTAATTCCTCCAAGTCTAAATTTATACAAACTTATTATTGTCTAGCTAAACCAATTTCTGCTAATTTATATAACATCTTGGCTTGATCCGACAAGGGACAAGCCAAGATGCTATTTATCATACCAACATTCATACATCTTCTTCCAAAACAACCTAATCTAAATCTATCATTTCGAACACACTCCAGCAAAACATGTTGTACATCTTCCAATGTACCGAGCATGTATGATGTAAATAAATATTGCACTTCGGCTTTGTAGAGCGCTATCTCTTTCTGACGCACACTACGCCTTATGACGCCGATATGTAATATTTGTTAGAACTGTTATTAGTCTAAGATCCCGCTATACAACGACCATCACCGAGCCTATACTATATCTTCGATTAACTAAGGTTTATGATTCGATTAGTACATGTATTTTAATATTTTCATAATCTGATGAATGAAAAGTAGCTTAAACGTTATTTTTTTCATCAATAAAATATTAATAGAACCCCTGCTATCTGCTGTCATTTCTAATGCCACTCTTGCCAATGTCAAATTTTAGAGAAACATTACGTTCAGTGTTTCCGGCTACATCTTAATTATGGTTGAACTACGTAGTTATAACCTACCGAAGTACCGGTGAAGAAAATTGTAAACAATTTATACCCTAAAAAATATAAAATAAATACCCTAAATATATATAAATTGTGAACGTGTTTTTTTAATTTAATTTATAGTTTTGAAACTATCATGGTTTTTAACACTATTTTTTTTAAACAACGGGATATTTACCATGATTAAATGTCAACCGTGATCATGGTGCATGCAACTGTGCCGAAATATCAGAAGGCAACTCAACAAAATTTAATCATGGTAAATATCCCGTTGTTTCTTATAAATAATTTATACCCTGATTCAGAAACTTAGCCATTTTTTTTAAACAAAGAAATGTCATGATATGTTGACAACTCAGGCGTGGAAAACATGTTTTTACCATGGATCACTAGTTTAGTACAGTCATTTGGTCGAAAAAATAGAGGTTACCTGGAAAGTTTTCCGGGAGTTTGGAAAATTGGCAATTTTATAGATTTTGATATGCTCTTTCCAAATTTCAACTTTGCCACCTCGTATGTTTGCCGCTCGCACCGCCATATTGAAAAAATGGCGCCCAAAAGCAATTTTTTGATAATAATGATATGATTTTATATTATTTTTTTTAGGTCACTTTTTTCAACTACGTATTTGTTTGTGCACCCAGTTAGTTTGCTTACGTTTACGGTGATAAAAATAAGATTCAATTTAATCAGATAATTTTAAAAACACTAATGGAAAAGTGCTAGTCATTATGTAACACACACTCTAGGTTACATCGTGAAGTACCAATTCAACAATTAAAAAAAAATATAGTTGTCTGTAAAGTCGGTTTACTGACGATAGTTGAACGTGGCAACGTCATAAGCCACAATTATCGTTGCTTTAACCAATTGACACCACATTCACTTTTCATTGCACTTCATACTTGACGAAAACATGTAAATGTATTATTGTATAGCAGCTGTCCACGTGGACGCATCGCTCACTCAAGTAGAAGAGAGACAGATGTCGAATGCTGCCGAACGTGGAGGCCGATTGTGCCTCATTGTCGCTCGTTCCGCACTCTCGCTTGCACTTCAAACCTTAAATGGAACGCCTCAGAGCGAGGTAACGCCGCATGAGTCATGTTTTTTCGTGAGCGCAGCTGGCTCCATCGAATTATAAGACGTTGTCACGTCAAAAAAACTTATGAGTCGCTGGCTATTAGGGGTTTAAAATTAAATAAAAATATTTAATAACTGCTTGAGGGTTATTGGTAATTAATTACTTCTTCACTATAATTTAACTTTTTTTTATTATTATATTCACACCATTTAAATATTAAATTTATTTTGAAAATGTAATCTTTTAAAAGTCGGTCTACTCCAGCGAACTATGTGTATGTGAGCCATTTCTTCCTTCTTTAAGATAAGACCACCATTGACCATATTTTTGCAAATAAAAATATTTCATTTCACCGTAGGTAATGTACATAATAATATAGAGGTACCTCTTCGACTCCGTATTTTTCTCCCTGACCCTGTAGGGTGTAGGTGTAAATTTTTTAAGGAATGAGTTGGAAACATTGCCTACACAACACATACAAAAAATATTCTTTTTCGGCGCTCTTATATTTACGCAATATTCACCACGGCATGTTTATCAAAACTTTTTTTTAATTTTAATTTGAGCTTTCTGGGTTAAAGTTTTCTGTAATATTCCACTATCTTTCTTCATCTTCTTTCTTTATTCTTAATCTGTAAGCTTATTTAAGTTAAATCTTACTGCATTCATATAACATCGATTTTTAATTAAAGCTTTCATCATTTTTTAATAATAAGTTGATGATACACACTAGCAAACATTTAGCAAACATTTTTTTTAAGGAAGTCAAATCTTCTCCTGCCTTGGCTTTTACCGAATGCAACTAGAATGTAAAAAAAAAAGCGGTGTTTCTCACGACATGGAATAAAGGATAGTTAGTATGGGATAAGGTTCGGGATAGGGTGATGATGATGTTAGATTTCGTGAATCTAAGATATTTCCGAATTACAGATACGCTAGTAGTTACTATGACACGGGGTGCTTGCTACTAACTATTATCTATTCTGTGACGGTTCACAGAATAGATATTACAGATACGCTAGTAGTTACTATGACACGGGGTGCTTGCTACTAACTATTATCTATTCTGTGACGGTTCACAGAATAGATAATAGTTAGTAGCAAGCATCCCAAGGCGTTTTTCGTGACTGTAGATTTTATGAACTAGCGGTCGCCCGCGGCAGGCTTTGCCCGCGTAGTAGGCCATTGCTAACATCCATCCTGTGGAATGTTTGTTTTATTTACCTACATGATTTTGTAGATCTACTGCATTTAGTTAGGTATTATGAGTAAGGTGGGCACTGATGCAAACGAGCTTACCTGATGGTGGATTCAGAAGCTGAATACCTATGTTTAAAATGATTACCAGCTCTTAGGTAGGTAGGAGTTCTGTGTGTAAAATGGGACTTCTCAGCAAATAGGTAGATAGACTTGTCTACCTACATAGAGGTACCTTTTCATCATCATCATCATCATTAGGCCTACCTTATTTAGGTACCTACCTATTATGAATAAGGTAGACAAGGCACTGATGCCAACGAGCTGCGGCAAATTCATCATCCACACTTGATGTGCGGGCTGGTTTCCGCAAGGCCTCTAGTGGGCCCTTATTGCGTGGCGCTTGACACGAACGAGTTGCTCGAACTTTTGTAGGTTCTACAACACCCCGGTTTCCTCACGATGTTTTACTGGCATAGTGCACATACATTTTTCTACAGAAAAACTCATTGGTACACGACTGGATTTGAACCCACGACTAAGGATCGGAAGGCGGGTCCGCTACCACTAGACCACCAGTGCTCTCTGCCAACGAGCTTACCTGATGGTGGATTCAGAGGAGCGTGTAATCATAATACTTAATCATATGTATGTATAGGTAGGCGTTCTGTGTGATAATGGGACTTCTCAGCAAATAGGTAGGTATGTACTTATAGGTACTTAGGTAGGTAACATTGTCATCATCATTATTATACAGATTTGTATTTTGTAACAAATAAACTCAAAAACTACTGGACTGATAAATTTCTTTCGCCTCTTTAATGCTGAATTATCCCCGAGTAGCATAGTTACATTATATCTAGTTTGAGCAAATGAAACCTACAGGAAATGAGTCTCTTTCACCAATAACTCTGCATCTGTAGTTTAGTAACTACTGAGTAGTTCGACAGTTGGTACAAATAAAATGAAATGAAATATATTTATTTGCAAGAAGTATGGTACAATTATAAGATCATAGGGTATGTAAAAAAGTGGCTCACATACTTCATCGGCAACCAATATACAAAATTCAAACAAAAAGTAGAAAATATAAGTTAAATTAAAATAAATCAGTGTGAGAATAATAACAATAATCAATTCAGAATAATAATTCTTAAAGAAAATATAAAATAATTTAAATGAAATCTTTAACGCTATAAAAACATTTATACAACATTGTAGATTATCTTTAGTAGGTAGTTACTCCATCACACACATATAGCAAGTTTCTTCATTCACAATCTGACCTATCACACTTTTGGCAGGGTTATAAACACACATCACACACCCACTAAAGTCGGGTCTACCACCTTCTAGCGCTAAGTTTGACACACATCTTCAGCCCACTGAAGATGAAAGCCCACGAGGTGGTCTGGCATGCGGCAGAGGTGTCCAGCCCTGAAGAATTAAATGTTCTTCTCATTAATGATGACTGCCCAGTTGTAACTATGCGTAGGAGTTGACTATGAGCGGTTGGTTCCCAACGCTGCTGGAGGTATTGGAGTCGTCTGTGCTGTAGGAAATGGTAAATACTCTTCAGATGATAATAATAAGACAGATGATTAATTACCGATGCTGTTGCAGCCATCGCATTTCTGTCTTATTTAATATTCCGGTGGATTTTATTTCGTAAATATTAGCTCGTATCTCGAAATAGCCTAGCAAGAAATATAGAACAGTAGCAAGCAGAAGCAAGCATGACATTGACCTCTTGATATTTGACAGTTTGAGATGTCAGTTTTGACAGTTTAAATATAAGATTTACGCACACAAATGTAGATATACATACGTATACGCACACATACACCATAGAAATCTGCTTCTTCTTTTTTCGTGAAAATAAGATCGGCCATTCTTTTTTGGCCATGTAAATTTTTGTTCTTTGCCTACTTGATTTGATGTATTCATAGCCCGATTTTACCAAAATCGCCGCGGTTTCAATACAAAAACAGCTTGGGATCAAATTTATATCAAATAAATGGCGAATTTGATAAACGGAAGCCAGAAATTGTGATGTAGTTCCTTTGTGGACCTGTCAGTCATATGTAGATTGTATTGTATTTGTGTACTTTCATCGAAATGACTGAAAAAGGACCCGACGGCGAACAATCTTCGTCGTCATGGGATATGCCAGGGCCGTCGCTGAGTGCCATTCTGGATACTGCATTCACATCAAATTCATCAGATAATCAAGCAAAGAATGGTAAGGCATTTATTTAATATGGTCAAATGGCCTGCATAATATTTAGGAGCCCAGTACCTACCTGATTAGTTTAATAGGTTCACAATTGGCAGTATTATTTCATTGTCCATTCCACACAAGCATGTTGTTAACATCAATACCATTTGGGTTTCAGAGGAAATGGAGTGTGATGCATTATTTGCAGAGAGTGATGATGAAATTGTGGTGCTTCCACCATTACCTACTGTAAATACAGAAGTTTCCTCAGCTGAAGATCAGGCACCAAAACCGTTATCATCCAATTACGTGAACTCTACCACTCCTACTCGTCCTTATGAAGTGAATGTAGCTCCTATCAGCCACCCATCACAGTCCCGCACGCCCGTGCCCGAGGAGTACCAGCCATTGCCTGACAGCAGCAGCTCATTTGACTATTCTCTCGGTCAAGGCAACCCTGATAGCTCTAATGGGGACTTACGAACGAACCCAATTAACATTCGCTACCAACCAAAACCACAATGGCCTAAAAACTATTGCTTTCCCCCTTCCATGTACTGGGAACATAGAGACCCAATGTACTTCAACAGTTACCTCCTTCTCGGCAGCTATAATAGGCAATTCAATCCTGTTTCGTCATTTGCAATGGATTCTATGAACGCTCCTATCCCAGCAGCGATACCAAATGATGTAGTACCCCCAAGAGAAAGTGAACTGCCATCAAACAATACAAGCTCTAATCAAAACGTGAATGCAGATGCTGATGTTGTGCCCGCAGATCTTGCATCCTGGTTAGAGAGGCTGGAGAGGCCATCGCGCCAGCTCAACATATCTCCAGGGCGGCGACAGTCCAGAGAATCAGAAACAAATCCCATAGAACTTAGTTCTGAGGAGGAGGATAATACACCAAGAAAAAGGCAGTGTGATAATGGTGCAGGCCAAGACAATAGCCCTACAAATCTTTCGAGGAGTCATGGTCAGTCAATCAGCAATATTAGAGAAACTGTGAAAAGTGAGCCCCATGATCTCAGTGTGGCAACATCACGTGTTGATGTGGCAGAAGCTGATATGATACAACCTATTGAACAGCAATCAGGGGAAGAAGCTCCACTGCCTTTGACTACTCGGCGACCCAGTGCTAATCAACCAGCCATCCATGGCTCCAACCCTCCCACTGATGTACCAGTTCCATTGTATCCACGGCCAATGTGCCGCTGCGAGGGGAACCGTGTATATCATGTGCAAACAGATCAATGTGCAAGAACTAGCCCAAGGCATAATAACGTGAATCGTTTATACCCTGGCCATAGACACCATTATCACCATCATCACAATCATCACAATCATCACCACCACAATCACAATCACGCAATGATGGTTAGAGGATCCCCTCACCAGCCTTGCGCGATGGATGCTAGTGACAGCGCGTCGCCGCCCGTTCCAGTCAAAATGGAGCCTAGTGATAACATAACTGAGAGACCGATCAAACAAGAGTCTATCGAAGCCACACCCTCACAACAGGCCTCTTCTACACAATCCTCAATGGCACCTGGTAGTTCATCGGACCCGGTATCAATAAAGATAGAACCTCAGGGTTCATCTCAGATGGAGGCTGTGCAAGAAAGAGTTCAGATAAAAGCCGAGCCTCAAAGAGAGTCTGCAACTGTGAAGATGGAGGTAGATGCAGGTGGTGACAGGAGCACAAGGTCTCCGCAGGCCGGACCTAGCTCAGGATTTGTGCCAGTCCAACCTAAAGTTGAACCACAAACACTGCAGGTAAAACATTATTTTGATAACTAACAGTAGCATAATTAAACTAGTATACACATAATTTTAATCATTTTAACCTTATTTTAATAATTTTCCCGACGTTTCGGCTATGTTGCAATAACCGTGGTCGCTGGTAGACTGGACCATTGACATGAGTGCTATGCTACTGTCGTTGAGAAGTGGAGGGAGCATCAATAACTACCCTCACATGATCTTCTTTGACCATAATGTCTGTGCACGCACTACGACACACGTCATTCATAGTATCTTCGCACTGTGGTAAGGTATAACAGTATAAAAGTAACTTATTATTTGGAATTACAACCACTTCAAAATCTGGTTATGTGCCAAATGTCATATTTGGACTTATCTCTGACTACCTTGTAAGTACAGCATGGTTGTTACACTCTTCAAAGCAATCTTGAATTGGTACTTGGTACTTTAACATCTGGAGAGATAACTACCATGCCTGGGTATTATTTTATGTTTTTATACAACAACAACGAACAAAGACGACTATGTGTGTGTGGGGATCTTATCGAAACGTACAACATTTTGACGCACCAGTACAGCCTGCCTAACTTATAGGATATTCTCATAATCCTGAGAATGTTTGCGCCGACTCGGTTAATGGCTTCAAAAACGAACTCGACAACTGGCTACGAACTAGTAAATCTGTGCTTAAATAGTGAGCAAAAAGAACAATGACAATGTCATTGTTGTCTCAACACTGTTTGACGTAGACACATCAGCGAAAGCTGCTCGTCTAAATAATAATAATAATTAGAAGATGCAAGTGTGTTTAGGTTGAATGATTCTAGATGATTTTCTACTATCCCTTCAATAAGTTGAAAACTTATCTGTTATAGACGCCGCAGCAAGGAAATCTCCAGCCTGTGGTAGCGGCTGTGCTCTCGGCGCCAGACCTGCAGCTGGACTGGGTGTCAGACAGCTCTGATGAAGACATCCAATGCCTCTCAGATAACGTGAGTTTCATGTACTGCTTCTGCGACTTCTAAAAGCCCTAAATATACACCACTATTTTGTAACTACCAAAAAAAAAATAGGGTAATGTAGTAGGGGTAGAACATCATGAATGTGCAATCAATATTTTTAGTTTCACTACAATGACAAAGTTATTAAATGTTAAAATTTTCAGAAATCCTGCATAAAATTATGGACATATTAGTAACGTTGTACTAGAGAGAAAAAAAATTACGCTGTTCGGTTCCGCTTGGTATTTAGCGTATATGAATGAAATGATTTTTGCTTGTTGAATCATTTCTCAATATTTGACAAAAAATTGTGGTTATTTAAAAATATTTTTTTTATGACTTAAATTTTTATTTTTTCGTGGATGTGTTCAGTATCAGCAGCCAATATCGGCATTTTTTTTGGTAATTACAAAATAGTGGTGTATATCTGAAACGCTGTCAAATATCGTCAAATATCGCTGTCATATTTAGCAGCATTTCCGCTGATCGCCAACGCCTAGATGTGCGCAGTGCTGTTTTTTGTGAATACAAAACATCATTATACCTATTTATACTATTACACGGGTATTTATCGCGTATATTGCCTTATTTTATTTATTTTCCCGACGTTAAAAAGTACTATCATTATACCTATATTTGTTCTCGGTGGGGATCGAACCCACGGCCTATGGCGCAGAAGGCAGGGTTACCACCAACTGAGCTAAGAGGCCAGTCATATTTATATATTATTATAAATTATTATAAATATATAAAACTCTTGCGTTACTGACTGACTGACTGACTGACAATCAACGCTCAGCCTAAACCGTAAGTCCTAGAAGCATGAAACTTGGAGGGTATGTTTCTTTTAAAGCATAAGGGTGCACTAAGAAGGGAATTGGAAAATGATTTCCCTAGGCGGAGAAAAAGAGGAAAAACTTTTAAAAGAAAAATCAACAGGGCGTAACGGCTAAGGGGCGAGCGATGCCGCGGGCGTCCGCTAGTATCTTATAAGAATGGTAACGTTACCCAATATTTCATTTGTAGGTCCGCAACCGCGTGATAGATCTGACCCGGGACGACGACCTCCATGTGACGAACGCGGCGTACAACCGCGATGTGTCTACCTCCCCCCTCTCGCCGAGCTACACCCCGGACGGGCTGCCCCCCGCGCCGCGCTCCCCCCCCGCGCCCTGTCTCTCGCCGCATCCGGACCCGCCCGACCTACCGCAGTACTTCCCGGAGCCATCACTCGGTCTGCTGCGCGCTAGGTGAGTCAAATTCATTCGTATGGGGCAGAGCACTGTTAAAGAACTTATTAGTTTGACTATTTGAAAGATGTAATCGCGACTTTTCACTGAACTTATTTGTTCCGTCTTCTTCTTATTGTGTCTCTAGTTATTTGGATCCTGTACCCGATTTTTTGAGTTTGGCTACCACATTTCGTCTACCAAATGTTGTTTTCGTGTATGCACGTTTCGACCGTTTCGTCATTTTATCATCCGCACTTTATGTGCGGGCTGTTTCTTCCGCAAGTAGGCCGCTGGCGGGCCCTTTTTGCGTGACCCTTGACACGTGTAGCTCGAATTTTTTTAGGTTCTACGACCCGCCGGATTCCTCACGATGTTTACCTTCACCGTTTGAGACTGGCATAGTGTACATAAATTGTTGGGCAGAAAAACTCATTGGAACACGACTGGATTTGAACCCACGACCTTAGAATCGGAAAGCGGGGCCGTTACCACTAGACCACCAGTGCTCTCGCGACCAAGCCTAGAAGAACAGGCAACAAACTACGGCTCGGTTCCTACAGTTTTTTTCTCTGTCGAGGCTAATAATAGAGTGCATGTTACAGAGGCATGCGTCCGAACTGTGTGTTCCCGTGCCGGAACTGCTGTTGTGCGGCGCCGCAGCACGCGCACACACACATGCACAACTCTCTGCCGCCGCACACGCACACACACTCGCATCCCTACCATCCGCACGCGCACGGACCCACGCCCGCGCCGCCCGCACACAGTGAGTATATTACAACTACATAATATATGTAGCAGTATGAACCCTAGCTTCTTAAGAATAAAGTGAATAATTCTCTGGCTGGCGGAATACACACATCGAGTGGAGTCGTTTCAAGAGGGTTCGAGCTGATAATGACAGAGAAAGTACAGTGTTACCTGATGCATATGCGTACATATGACTCGCTTTACCCACGGCTAACTACATGTGTGGTAGTAACAAATATTGCACATCGGCTAATTTCAACGTGTTTTAGACGGTTTAAGACCACCGTTTCTACCAAGGTAACCTTGGCAAAACGCTTCTGTCCACACTGTTTGAAACCTATCTTAAGCTTTGGCGGGCGCGCCGTTCTACCAAGGATGTTTACACGGTTTAAAACCACTGTTTTAAACGATAGTTTAAAACCGTGTTGCACATGCTGTAGGCAACAAATATTGCACATTGGCTAATTTCGGCTTCATAGAGCGTAGTGTGAGTCTTCTCTATATACACAGTACCAGACGCCAGCGTCTTCGGGACGCTTCCGTCTGGTTTTCGGCATTGCCACGCTGAACAGCAATGCTAATGCGCTGCGCCAGAATCCAGATACCCAGCAGCCCTTGCGTCACGCGTCGCTTAGATCAGTCGCCTAGATTTAAAATCGTCATATTATTATCGTTATGCATAATTATATGGAACAAACGGGTATTTATTGAAACGTCGGGAATTAAAAAAGGCAATCGCGATAAATACCCGTTTGTAATATAATAATGTATACAGAGTGTTAAGGCAAGTAGTGTGATGAATGTTCGTTAACGTTACTGCAATAAAAATTAATAGCTAGAGGAGTGACGGAACAAAACATGATAATTCCATGATGTCTAACTTTTCACAAAAGGCCAAAAACCGGCAACCTACTTTGCCTTTGCACAATTAAAGAAAATATGGGTTCTAATGAATAAATAACTGTAAAAACTTATTAGGCATGTTTTTTTTTTATTTTTTTTTTATCAAAGGAAGTATCATGATTTGCATCAAACTTTCAACTTTAGAGGCGATTTACTGCAGGAATAAGCACGATTTGAACCACACCAACTTAAAGGGCGACGTAATTTATGGTATTCTGTTGAATGTCATTGCTAACTTTTTTTTTACAAAAAGTGGAATTTTCATGTTTTGTTCCGTCACTCCTCATTATTGTGCTGAAGTTAACACTTACCTTATTTTGTAGTGGGTGAACGTAGACGCGACTTATCCGGTCCCAACCCTTACATCGTGCACGAGCGACTCTGGCAGCGGCAACATCACATGCTGGTGAGTGCTACCATTGCCAAATTGGTGTTTTCGATTCAGGATTCAAAAAATATTTTTAAGCCATTATAATTTCTTAATTTAAGCAAATTAAAACAAACTAAAAATAGTTTTGTATGAAAACATGAGTATGATATTTTGATGTAATAAAAAAATAGTATATTTCATTACAAGTGCGGGAAGGCTGTCATTGCAAAGAGTTCCGACAAATGTCTACCCGAGCCGAAGGCGAGGGTTGACAGTCGGAACAAGTTGCAATGACGGTTCCGCACGTGTACTGAACGACTATTTTTAATACAGTTGCGAAAAAATTAAGCAATTTAATAAAATAATAAAAATACCATTTGCTTTTTTCTCTTCTCTCCACGCAATAAGTTCGTCGTATGTATGCATGTAGCGACTTTGTGACTTTTCCGGTAAAATATTCTCCGAAGCATTTTGTGCAATTATACTGAGTTCCGGTGGTGTTAATTCAAAAAAACTAGGGTCGAAATTACTCATTTTGTGCAACAAACAAATAAACTCGCAAAGAAAATTTCTGAAAAATGGCGCCAGGCGCCAACCGTAAAATATAAGCAGAGATTTTTTTTTTTCTTCACCCATTCTGGAAGGCAAAGGGAACTATACCCATACAGCCAAGTCTTCAGTAGATTTTTTTTATTGATATGAATTGAAAATAAAATTTAATGAGATGAAGTGAAATGAAACCTAACATAACTCATTCAATCAAATCATTAAATCTGTTAATGAAACAAATTAGTAGCTTCTTTTTAGAAATAATACGTATTTGCATGAATCATAAAAACTTCGATGAATTTTTTTAGTAAAAACTTCATGGTTGGTTTTTCTTTTTAGACATTATTTTGACAGTTGGGAAAGAAAAAGCACTAGTGCGGGAATGGTAAAAAAAAAGCACGCGTGTGTAATAGCCCACATCCCGAACGCTATACGTCCCTGCAATACGCCACTTTTTGAGCAACTGTATTAAAAAAACGATTTAACAGACCAATTGGCAAATTCATCATCCGCACTTGGTGTGCGGACTGGTTCCCGCAAGTAGGCCGCTGGCGATCCCTTTTTGCGTGACACGTATTGTTCGAACTTTTTTAGGTTCCACGACGCGCCGGTTTCCTCGCAATGTTTTCTTTCACCGTTTGAGAGTATTGGCATAGTGCACATACATCGTTGGGCAGGAAAACTCATTAGTGCATGACTGGATTGAACCCACGACCTTAGGATTGCAAGGCTTCAATTTGGCTGTATTTTTAATGTTTGTTACCGCATAACTCCTTCATTTTTAACAGTAAAAAATCTTATCTTTCCTCTTTTTGTAAATTTAATCAAAATCGGTTTAGCAGTTAGGTTGTGAAGTCGGTTTTTTTAATATTTTAAACTTATTTCTTGTTTAAAATAATGTTCTCAGGAAATGCAGCGTCGAAGTCTAATGAGCGATGTGGCGCAGCCGTTAGCCCCTCAATTCTTCCCACCGCTACCAGATAATACGTTCTTAAATGTGAGTATGTAAAGTTATGGACGTGCCGCTGATAACCCCCCTTAGACATCCTCAAGGATTTAGTCCCAAGGGTAAAAGGGATGCGGTACATATGGCATTTTATCAAACCGAAATTTGCCAATTTTACCCATTCTTCGTCTTATTGTGTGACTAGTTCTTTCAAACCAAGTGTGGTGAAAGGAAGATGCTCCTTTCGTGCACTTGACACATATTTTTGAGCTTTTTAGGTTCTACGACATGCCGGTTTCCTCACGATGTTGTCCTTCACCGTTTGAGAACACTGGCATAGTGTACATAATTTTTTGACCAGAAAACATTGGTACACGGCTGGATTTGAACCCACGACCTTACGATCGGAAGGCGGGGCCGCAACCACCCATGTGTAACTGCCCGAACGCTGAAAAGTTCGGTTCGAACCGACGAAGTTCAGCTAAACTTTGAGAATCGAATTTCGGCCCATCTCTAATTTATTGTAAAAAACCCAGAAACAAGCATTTCAATGTAATTCATATTTTTTTTAGTTCCTGGGCGAACTAGAACCGCGGGAAGCGGGACCACCTTTGGGAATTCAAGACTCCGCTCCTGTTGTAATGTAAGTCACCTCTGAACTTAGCAAAAGACCTCCCAATGTTTATCAACAATATTGCTCAAGTATACGGCAAATTATGTATAACTTGTCGATTTTAGATCCTGAAGTGCAAGTCTACCAAATGTTGTTTTTGTGTGAGCACGTGTCTCTCTCTTTTGTATGGCAAAATTGATGAGACAACAACTCGTTTCGATCGTTTCTACGTAACTTCCAATGTTGGGGCCCCATTCTGTTGTTATTGTGGCCCAAAGATTGTTTGGCATGCGGCAGACATGCCCAGCCCAATTTCACTTTAGGCTACTGATTGTGAATGGATGGACATTATTATCGTTTGTTCTGCCCTATGATGTGCCCTAGTGTGGCTGTGTAGGGCACGTCAGTACCTACTCCACCTAAAAATGCCGAACTGGAGGTTTTGTTGTTATTCGTTGTGTGTATTTAACACCTCAAGAGGTGGTCCAGTCAGTCTCTGCTCGTGGCCCGAATTTGAAAGAGGTTTCGTGCCTAATAGATTTTTAAAACAATTGTGCTTGCTAGCTTTCAAAATTATACTGGTGTTGGCATAATGTTGTATGGCGTAATTAAAGGCGTAAATTGTAATTATATTCCAGGGATGGTCAACACGTGCATCATCATTTACATCACTTCATGCAAATGCAGGGGACACCGCATCTACACATATCTATTCAACCCACGGTAATAATGCAATATTCAGTCAATCTATCTATAACATAAAGGATTTTTAAATAAATATAAATTAATAAATATTGTGGATAATCCACACAACACTATCTGTGCCAACTTCTGCGTCCGTAGATCGTGGGTTCGATCCCCACCGAGAACAAAATATTTGTATGGAGCTCAGATGTTTGTTCTCTGTCTGGGTGTTGTATTGCGTTATAAGTATGTATTATCCATACTACAAGCTCTGTTTAATTTGAGGCTAGATATATTTATTACAATATTTATTTATCTCTGTGCCAAATTTCATCTAGATCCGTTCAGCCGTTCTAGCTTTACTGATTAACAATCATCCATTCTAACTTACAACCGCGACGTGTCTAGCACCCCTGTGAGAGTGGATTTAGTGGGAAGTCACAACGCGCGAGCAAGAAGATGCTAATTCCACTGTGATTAACAATCATCCATCCTAACTTACAACCGCGACGTGTCTACCACCCCTGTGGGAGTAATTAGTGGGAAGTCACAACAAGAAGTTGCTAATTAGAATGTGTGTTGTGCAGGGCGGCAGTAGTGCGCTGGAGGCGATGGCGCGAGCTAGCTCCGCGGTGGCGGCGCTCGGCGGCCGCGGCGGATGGCGAGCGCACCGCGGCGCCTCACGCTCCACCATCGAGAGCAACACGTATCGACACGCGTACGCACGCCCCGCGCCGCACCACCAGGACGAGAAGTGCACCATCTGCCTGTCCGTGTTCGAGGTGCACTCCGACTGCAGGTACATACATCCTACTCCTCGAGAGCAACACGTATCGACACGCGTACGCACGCCCCGCATAGCACCACCAGGACGAGAAGTGCACCATCTGCCTGTCCGTGTTCGAGGTGCACTCCGACTGCAGGTACATACATCCTACTCCTCGAGAGCAACACGTATCGACACGCGTACGCACGCCCCGCATAGCACCACCAGGACGAGAAGTGCACCATCTGCCTGTCCGTGTTCGAGGTGCACTCCGACTGCAGGTACATACATCCTACTCCTCGAGAGCAACACGTATCGACACGCGTACGCACGCCCCGCATAGCACCACCAGGACGAGAAGTGCACCATCTGCCTGTCCGTGTTCGAGGTGCACTCCGACTGCAGGTACATACATCCTACTCCTCGAGAGCAACACGTATCGACACGCGTACGCACGCCCCGCATAGCACCACCAGGACGAGAAGTGCACCATCTGCCTGTCCGTGTTCGAGGTGCACTCCGACTGCAGGTACATACATCCTACTCCTCGAGAGCAACACGTATCGACACGCGTACGCACGCCCCGCATAGCACCACCAGGACGAGAAGTGCACCATCTGCCTGTCCGTGTTCGAGGTGCACTCCGACTGCAGGTACATACATCCTACTCCTCGAGAGCAACACGTATCGACACGCGTACGCACGCCCTGTATTGTAACCTGTATGTATTGTGCATTGCCCTCCTGCTACCCAGCAAAACCGTTATAATAGCAGAGTAGGACCTTGTTGATAGACCTTGAGAATGTTCCATTAAACTGGATGGTGGCACAGATGTGGATATAGAAGGACAAAACTCAATTACGCATTTTTTTATTATAAAGACGCGTGCGCACGAGACTTTGAGTTCTGTATTATATATTTTGAAATACTTGCATCTCTCAATTAAATTTAAACGGGTGTTCTCCATTCGCAGACGGCTGCCGTGCATGCATTTATTCCACATGGAGTGCGTGGACCAATGGCTGGCCACAAACAAACACTGCCCCATCTGCAGAGTCGACATCGAGACGCATCTCAACAAGGACGCTGCTTTCTAAACAACACGGGTATGTTATACACAAGTTTTAGGCCAGTATTCTGAAACAGTGCTGATTCTAAGTCTCAAGCATCGATTTTTGACATTTTTCAATGGTAACACATCAACAAAAAACAACTAACAAAAAAACTATGCTTGAGGCTCGACTCAGTCCCAAGCACTGTTTCTGAATAAGGGCCTAACCATTTATTTTTTTATAAAACTAGCTGATGGAACAAGCATAATGGCGCACCTGATGTAATAGTGTATTTAAACTATTATAAGGGTATTTATCGCGTATATTACTTTATTTTCCCGACCGCGAAAGTTTAAAAAGTACTGATGTTAAGTGGTATCCATCGCCTATAACAAAGCATTGCCTTGTAGGTCACGCACGTCAGGTACGTGCCCTACGATCGCGTAACGGTAACTGAGACCGTGATCTTTATTTGAATAACAAAATAGCATTTGCATGTCTCAACGCTCAATAATAAAACATTGATTAAGATTTAACGGAAATGAGAGAGAAAAATCTAGATGAAATTAATACAGGACAGTCAACAATGACCTATCCAGCAGTGGGTGAAGTCAGGCTGTGGATGGTGATGATAGGAAATGAACACTACAATATTTTCCATACAATCATGTATTTAAATGTAACTTCTTATTCTATTTTAAATTTTTATTTAAATTATGGATTTTTTTCTAAGATTTTATCAGTGTTATGTCTTTAGTTTCTTATTTTTAGCTTCAACATCATTTTCTTTTTTCAGTTTGTCTTCAAGTGTGGGTGAGGTGACTATGGCTTTCTGCTGAAGTTCTAAGCTCTCAAGCTGAAGGTTGTGTGTTAGTTGTTTCTGGGAGTTGCATGACCTGCAAAAGAACTGTCTTTGAATTGTGCATTTTAATTGGAATATACAAAAACTTTGGGAGATTTATTGAAGTAGTAAGGTATCAGCCACAAATACATAACCAACACTTAATAATAATTACAAATGCATACTTTTTTACCCTAATAAATCGTCACAAATATCTAAAATAAGACTAAATTAATTTACATAGCTATACGAAATGATGAAGTATGTTCTATGTGTTGGTAAATGTATTTGTTGCTTTGGACTTAGGGTATTGGGTAAAGAAAGAATCATATCTTTAGACTGAGAGTAAAATGCGCGAGTGTAGGTAAACATGAAATTGGCCAAACATTTTTATTTATTTGATTATTATTATTCACTCCTAAATAAAAGTGTATAAAAGTTCTGATCGGATGTTGGATAGTAATTTTTAGAGTAAAAGTAAAAATTACATGATATCCTATATTTTTGTTGAATTAGTTAATCACCAGTCGTTGAGTGGTGTCATGGTCTTACTTTTAAAAATGACAAATTTATTCTTTATACAGCACACTTTGAATGGAGATCTTCCAAAAAATTATGTATTTCAATTTACCTAGAATCAACCACAAATGCTCTAAAAATATATATAATTTAGGACATAAGTTTAAAATTTGTATTTACTTGAAGTTGTTTATCACTATTATTTTATTACAATGTTATAGGTCAAAGGAGTGACTGTTGTTATCTTTCGGGTCCGGTTAATGTACGTCCAGTTATTGTACAGCATGTTATTGTACACCATGTTAAAACGAAACCTTTGTTCGTTTTTTGGATTCGTTTTAACCTGCCGTACAATAACTGGCTGCGAATTAACTGGGTGCACAAAATTGTCACGTGATGTTTTTGTACAGCATGTTAATTGGATGCCATTAGGGCCCGTGCACACTGAGGCAATTCAATTATTTCTTATTTTTTGTAGGCAATTGATACTGCTCCATAAGAGAATAGCCTCTTTGGGGTAAATGTAAAAAAACATTTTCTGGCACTGCGGCGGCCGCTGCCGCGGCACGCTCGCTTTGCTCGCTCGCCTTGTGCGTTATTTATATGTTCTAACATAACCTAACCTAACCAAGTCGGATCCGCCCTATAAAGTCCCAAGGACAAGTACAAGTGTCCGCTGCCTGAACAAAACAGCAAAAATCAATATTGAATTGCTACAGTGTGCACGAGGCTTAACTGGCATCGTAATAACGGTGCGTACAATAACAACACGTGACGACATTGTACAGCATGTTATTTCGCGACCTTTTATTGTACGCCCCGTTAATCCAAACCCTGGCATCGTAATAACGGTGTGTACATTAACCTGCTGTACATTATCATGCTGTGCAATAACGGGTCGTACATTATTGCTTCCCTATTGTGAATGAATGTTTCAAAATTCAAACTGTCTGTAATCTTGTTTTTGAAAGTTTTGAGCGATCTCGAAGTTGATTCATTTATTTGTGTAATTAGGTGTAAAAAATGTTTAAATGTTTAATTAAAAAAGCAAATTAGTTGAAAGCACCTTTCTGTTAAAAAAAAGTAAAACAAAAATTACATACTACACTGTTAATTTGATTTGGAAAATGTAAAATGCTTTAATAAAGTTTTTATAATATTATTTTCTATGGCATGTTTTATTTACCTGCAGGCATGATCAATCCTTTCACAGATTGCATCTGAAGCTGCTATGTTTCCCGAAAGGTAGGATATTTCTGCTGCCACAGTTGCTAATTTCTCAGCATAATCCATGTAACCTAGAGGAGAGAGATACCATTTTCAAAGACTTAATTACAGATATTATAGCAATAAAGGTACAATAAAATGAGTTCCACTTACTGAAGAGAGTGCGGAGATTGTGCTTTAGATCACACAAAGAGCCTCTGATAGCGACAAGCTGGTCCCAGTGGTGGGGAGGTGTGCCATCTTCTCCCCATTCAAGGGCTTGTCTTACTAAGCATATTTCTTTAGTTAATACCTCCCGTAACCTAGTAAAGAATTAAATGTTTTCAGACACCACAGGTTTACACCCACCTGTTAATGATGGATTGTTTTCTTATTCATACAGCAGCTAGATTCATGGATCTTTAATCAAATAACTTGAGTATGTCGTATAGCAAACCTTTCGCTTGTATCCTGTATGGCAACCAGTGTGACTGTGAGAAGCTGTGTGGCTGCGTTTACATTTATTGTGGTCGCTTGCCGAATCAAAAACTCGTGCTCTAGTTTATCTGGATCATATACTTCTTGATGCTCCGTCAGTTTGTCATTACATTTGGCAGTAATTAACCCAAAAGCAACCGGAGTGATCTGCCGGACCCTGGTGACCATAGTTTTTTTGTGCATTTGGCACGTAGATCTAAGCATTGTTAATAGTTTTTTTCTAAACATGTTGGATCGGGATAGCCCCTAGCTGTTAAAATGGAGCACAACTAGGTTATTTTTCTAAGCATTTTAATTTTAAATTAATAATTTTGCTTTGACAAGAATTAACAAAACGATGGGTGATGTGATGGATGATGGAAATGGATTTTGAATGAATTTGACTTGAGAAGTTACTGTCACTGTCATGTCAACCATACTATCAAGGCCAACGCACCGCTCACCTTTAGGATTTTTTTGCGGTTTTAGCTAATCGGTTGAGGATTATCTCTCTTCCAAATATTTTCTGCGGCTGATTCTTCAGAAATCGCGTCACGGTAATAGAATGCGTCTTGAGTCCGATTAATCAGGTAGATACACGGGTTGACATTATGCTAGTTCCTCAGGGTAAAGATAAGTGATCTTTATGAAGGGTTTGTCTAGTCATAAGAGGGGTAGCTAGTTGTATAGCAAAAAAACATCCATGAGAAAAAAAAAAACGTTTTTATTTGAAATAAATTCGGTACATATATGTTATCTCTAGGCAATAATAAGTTTGTATAAATTTAGATTAAGTTAAGTTTTATTTGTTGTGTTATTATAGGGCAGTGTGGTCGCATTGCGACAAAGCCCTTTAAATAAATTAAAAAAAAAAAAAAAAAAAAAAAAAATATATGTTATCTTTGCGTATGACAGATGGAGGAAACCGTAAAAAAACTGACTTGAAATAATCTCCCAATCATGATTCCTCTTCCCTGCCCAATCACAAATATAATCTTGCAATAAAATAAACGCAAAGCAAGTTTAATTTCCTCATTCATGTTTGTGATCGGAAGATATAATTTGGCCGATCTTATTTTCACGAAAAAAGAAGAAGCAGATTTCTATGGTTTATGTGTGCGTATACGTATGTATATCTACATTTGTGTGCGTAAATCTTATATTTAAACTGTCAAATCTGACATCTCAACTGTCAAATGTCAAGAGGTCAATATCATGCTTGCTTCTGCTTGCTACTGTTCTATAATTCTTGATAAGCTATTTCGGCGCTCTTATATTTACGCAATATTCACCACGGCATGTTTATCAAAACTTTTTTTTAATTTTTGATTGTACTTTCTGGGTTAAAGTTTTCTGTAATATTCCACTATCTTTCTTTATTCTTTCTTTGTAAGCTTAATTACGTTTAATCTCACTGCATTTATCTATCATCGAATTTTAATTAAAGCTTTCATCATTTTATAATAATAAGTTGATGATACACACTAGCAAACATTTAGCAAACATTTTTTTTACGGAACTCAAATCTTCTCCTACCTTGGCTTCAATTATGTAAAAAAATAAAAAATGGGTGGTTCTTACGACAGGGATAGGGTGATGATGATGTTAGATTTCGTGACTCTAAGATATTTTCGAATTACAGATACGCTAGTAGTTACTATGATGGCACGGTAACGTCACAGAATAGATAATAGTTAGTATCAAGCATCTTACGGCCGGCGTTTTTCGTGACTGTACTATACATATGTACCTATTATAGATTTTATGAACTAGCGGCCGCCCGCGGCAGGCTTTGCCCGCTTAGTAGTGGTCATTGCTAACATCCATCCTGTGGAATGTTTGTTTTATTTACCTGCATGATTTTGTAGATCTACTGCATTTAGTTAGGTATTATGAATAAGGTAGGCAAGGCACTGAGGGCTGGTTTCCGCAAGGTTTCTAGTTGGCCCTTTTTGCGTGGCGCTTGACACCAACGTGTTGCTCGAACTGTCACGCCGGTTTCCTCACGATGTTTTACTGGCATAGTGCACACACATTTTTCTACAGAAAAACTACTTGGTACACGACTGGATTTGAACCCATGACCTTATGCGGATCGGACGGCGGGTCCGCTACGTCTAGACCACCAGTGCTCTCTGCCAACGAGCTTACCTGATGGTGGATTCAGAGGAGCTGGTAATCATTATAATCATATATGTAGGTAGGCGTTCTGTGGGAAAATGGGACTTCTCAGCAAATAGGTGGGTTACTTATAGGTACTTAGGTAGGCAACTTATCATCATCATTATTATTATTATTAAAAGCCTGTTGTGTCCCACTGCAGAGCAAAGGCCTCCCTCCCTTCTCTCCATTCATCTCTTGTTTGGGCTACTGTGGATCATCATCATTATTATAAATTGTACAGATTTGTATTTTTGTAACGAATAAACTCAAAACTACTGGACTGATAAACTTCTTTTGCCACTATAATGCTGAATTATCCCCGAATAACATAGTTACATTATACCTAGTTCGAGCAAATGAAACCTACAGGAAATGAGTCTCTTTCACCAATAACTCTGCATTTGCAGTTCAGTAACTACTGAGTAGTTCGACTGGTGGGTGGTACAAGACAAAGGAAATGAAATATATTTATTTGCAAGAAGTATGGTACAACTATTAGATTATAGGGTATGTAAAAAAGCGTATACATATACTTTGTCGGAGAACAATATACAAAATTCAAACAAAAAGTAGAAAATATAAGTTTAATTAAAATGAATCAGTGTGTCAGAATAATAACAATAATCAATTCAGAATAATAATTCATAAAGAAAATAGAAAATAATTTATATGAAATCTTTAACGCTATGAAAACATTGATACAACATTGAAGATATCTTTAGTAGGTAGTTACTTCATCACGCACATCTACCTAATTATACTTCATTCACAATCTGACTTCACACACTTTTGGCAGGGTTTTAAACACACATCACAAACCCACTAAAGTCTGGTCTACCACTTTCTAGCGCTAAGTTTGACACACATCTTCAGCCCACTGAAGATTAAAGCCCACGAGGTGTCTGGCATGTGGCAGAAGTGTCCAGCCCTGAAGAATTAAAAGTTCTTCTCATTAGTGATGACTGCCCAGTTCTATTGCGTAGGAGTTGCGTAGGAGCGGTTGGTTCCCAACGCTGCTGGAGGCATTGGAGTCGTCTGTGCTGTAGGAAATGGTAAATACTCTTCAGATGATAATAATAAGACAGATCATTAATTACCGATGCTGTTGCAGCCATCGCATTTCTGTCCTATTTATTATTCCGGTGGATTTTATTTCGTAAATAGTAGCTCGCATCTCGAAATAGCATAACAAGAATTAAAGAACAGTAGCAAGCAGAAGCAAGCATGACATTGACCTCTTGACATTTGACAGTTGAGATGTCAGATTTGACAGTTGAAATATAAGATTTACGCACACAAATGTAGATATACATACGTATACGCACACATAAACCATAGAAATCTGCTTCTTCTTTTTTCGTGAAAATAAGATCGGCCAAGCTATTTCGAGATGCGAGCTACTATTTACGAAATAAAATCCACCGGAATAATAAATAGGACAGAAATGCGATGGCTGCAACAGCATCGGTAATTAATGATCTGTCTTATTATTATCATCTGAAGAGTATTTACCATTTCCTACAGCACAGACGACTCCAATGCCTCCAGCAGCGTTGGGAACCAACCGCTCCTAAGCAACTCCTACGCAATAGAACTGGGCAGTCATCACTAATGAGAAGAACTTTTAATTCTTCAGGGCTGGACACTTCTGCCACATGCCAGACACCTCGTGGGCTTTAATCTTCAGTGGGCTGAAGATGTGTGTCAAACTTAGCGCTAGAAAGTGGTAGACCAGACTTTAGTGGGTTTGTGATGTGTGTTTAAAACCCTGCCAAAAGTGTGTGAAGTCAGATTGTGAATGAAGTATAATTAGGTAGATGTGCGTGATGAAGTAACTACCTACTAAAGATATCTTCAATGTTGTATCAATGTTTTCATAGCGTTAAAGATTTCATATAAATTATTTTCTATTTTCTTTATGAATTATTATTCTGAATTGATTATTGTTATTATTCTGACACACTGATTCATTTTAATTAAACTTATATTTTCTACTTTTTGTTTGAATTTTGTATATTGTTCTCCGACAAAGTATATGTATACGCTTTTTTACATACCCTATAATCTAATAGTTGTACCATACTTCTTGCAAATAAATATATTTCATTTCCTTTGTCTTGTACCACCCACCAGTCGAACTACTCAGTAGTTACTGAACTGCAAATGCAGAGTTATTGGTGAAAGAGACTCATTTCCTGTAGGTTTCATTTGCTCGAACTAGGTATAATGTAACTATGTTATTCGGGGATAATTCAGCATTATAGTGGCAAAAGAAGTTTATCAGTCCAGTAGTTTTTGAGTTTATTCGTTACAAAAATACAAATCTGTACAATTTATAATAATGATGATGATCCACAGTAGCCCAAACAAGAGATGAATGGAGAGAAGGGAGGGAGGCCTTTGCTCTGCAGTGGGACACAACAGGCTTTTAATAATAATAATAATGATGATGATAAGTTACCTACCTAAGTACCTATAAGTAACCCACCTATTTGCTGAGAAGTCCCATTTTCCCACAGAACGCCTACCTACATATATGATTATAATGATTACCAGCTCCTCTGAATCCACCATCAGGTAAGCTCGTTGGCAGAGAGCACTGGTGGTCTAGACGTAGCGGACCCGCCGTCCGATCCGCATAAGGTCATGGGTTCAAATCCAGTCGTGTACCAAGTAGTTTTTCTGTAGAAAAATGTGTGTGCACTATGCCAGTAAAACATCGTGAGGAAACCGGCGTGACAGTTCGAGCAACACGTTGGTGTCAAGCGGCACGCAAAAAGGGCCAACTAGAAACCTTGCGGAAACCAGCCCTCAGTGCCTTGCCTACCTTATTCATAATACCTAACTAAATGCAGTAGATCTACAAAATCATGCAGGTAAATAAAACAAACATTCCACAGGATGGATGTTAGCAATGACCACTACTAAGCGGGCAAAGCCTGCCGCGGGCGGCCGCTAGTTCATAAAATCTATAATAGGTACATATGTATAGTACAGTCACGAAAAACGCCGGCCGTAAGATGCTTGATACTAACTATTATCTATTCTGTGACGTTACCGTGCCATCATAGTAACTACTAGCGTATCTGTAATTCGAAAATATCTTAGAGTCACGAAATCTAACATCATCATCACCCTATCCCTGTCGTAAGAACCACCCATTTTTTATTTTTTTACATAATTGAAGCCAAGGTAGGAGAAGATTTGAGTTCCGTAAAAAAAATGTTTGCTAAATGTTTGCTAGTGTGTATCATCAACTTATTATTATAAAATGATGAAAGCTTTAATTAAAATTCGATGATAGATAAATGCAGTGAGATTAAACGTAATTAAGCTTACAAAGAAAGAATAAAGAAAGATAGTGGAATATTACAGAAAACTTTAACCCAGAAAGTACAATCAAAAATTAAAAAAAAGTTTTGATAAACATGCCGTGGTGAATATTGCGTAAATATAAGAGCGCCGATATAATTTTAGTCCATTTTAATCATGTTTTCTGCCATCTGCTATGCACAGTCCCTACCTATCTTTCGTGAACTCTAGTACTTATGCACCCACCTACTTACTATTATTTATTTATTCTGTATTTTATGGAGCTAGGCAGGTGGTACTGTGTTCAATGTGCATCAAGATTGAAATATATCTGAATAATCTCGTTTCCGAGTTGTTGCAGCTGAAATATCAAAGTTTAGAGCAGCGACTCCACGATCTACTGCCGTCACAAGCGTTGAGGTGTTGAAATCCAAGCTGTATACTGGTGATGACCTCTTTTGCGTAAAATACATCTGCAAAATTAAATGATTACCTACATCGTGTTTATTGTTTGCTTTCCGCCTTTTCCAGTTTACTTTATGCTAGATCCTAGACCTCCACGTAGTAGGGCAGTCATCATCATCACCAGTCTGAAGAAGTTCACTGCTGGACATAGGCCTCCCTAATACATTTCCAAGAACAAAGTTTCTGCGTCCTCGGCAAAAATCGGCAAATTTTTATCATTCGTACTTGATGTGCGGGCTGGTTTTTCCGGAAGTAGGCCGCCGCGCCGGCGGCAGCGGGCCCTTTTTGCGTGACCCTTGACACGTGTTGCTCGAACTTTTTAAGGGTCTACGACACGCCGGTTGCCTCACAATGTTTTCCTTCACCGTTTTGAGAGTACTGGCATAGTGCACATAAATTTTTCGACAGAAAAACTCATTGATACACGACTGGATTTGAACCCACGAGTGCTTCTGAGTCCTCTCTATCCGATTTCTCACGATCTTAACAATGTAATTTCGTCTTTAGTCGCCATTGGAGACCTTTAATCCTACACGATCCTTTGCCACTTCAACTTTCTAAATGTACGAGCTATGTCGGTGAGCTTGGCTCTTCTTTATTCTTTATGGTTGTGTATTAGGCCAATAGTTAGCGATCTAGTTACCTGTACATGCCGAGAGCTACGTGAATCGTATAGCACGCAACGGGAATACTCTGAAGACCCCACAATAAATGCTCTATGTCCATCAGTCTTCACACAATATAGGGTGCTCTGAAATGGGTCTTTTGCTGTGTACACCTGCAAAATAAAACAAAACATGAATTTATAAGCTTAGGTAAAGTTTGTTATGAACGCAAAGACGTGTCTGTTTCTCTTTTACGTAAAAACTGAATGGATTTCAATGAAACTTTACAATAATATAGCTTATACTCGTACATCAGAATAACACATAGGCTACACTTTATAAAGATATTGTAACGGAGAACAGATGTAAGTAGCGGTGGAAACGTACCCACGTTGTCAAACAAATTAATACACGCAGCGAAAATGCCCATGCACAGCATGCGCCTCGGTGGGCCCGCGCCTTAATGTCTATAATGGTCCCGCAAACCATTGCTTACATCGATCGATTGAGATAAAAAAATCATAAGCATTTAAAAATTAGTTCTGAAATATATTTACCGCTACATTATTTCTGACGTCCAAGAGTTGCAAATATCCTGAGTGTGTGACATAAATAACAGTATTTTCATCATGCCAATTTATATCTCTGATGGTTTGTTTTCTATTTTTCGTGTAGTCATTTGTGAATAAAAGTTGACCTCTGGAAATTACCAATCATGAATAATAGTCAACGTTATACTTTGCCGTATTTAAATATGGCTGACTGGCCTCTCAGCTCAGTTGGTAGTAGCTCTGCCTTCGAAGCCGTAGGTCGTGGGTTCGATCCCCACCGAGAACAAAATATTTGTTTGGTGAACACAGATGTTTGTTCTCTGTCTGGGTGTTATGTAGTATTCATAGTATGTATTTACAAAATAAATGTATTAATGTATGCTTAATATGGGGCTAGATAGTGTTGTGTGGATTGGGATTGTCCATAAAAAAAAAACATATTTTATTGATTGCTTAAATATGCACTATTATAATAAGTATAGAACATTTATATTCACAATAATCTACATCATCATCAGCCTAAAGAAGTCCACTGCTAAACATAGGCCTCCCATACACATTTCCAGGAAGAACGATTCTAAGCCCTTTCCATCCACCGATTTCCCGCGATCTTAACAATGCCGTCGGTCCATCTGGTGGGTGGGTGCCCTACGTTTAGTCTTCCTGTTTGTGGTCGCCATTCGAGAACCTTCTCAATAATATAATCAGTTTATATTTAATACAACAAGTGTCAAGCAGTACCTACGTAGTTGCGTCTATTAGTAGTGGTCTGTTGTTACCATTGGGTCCAATTGCTAACTTATTTTTATAAACAGCTAAGCATCTGACACCAATATCCTGATCCAGGGCTATGTTCATATATTCTGTAAAACAACAAAAAAATATTGAAATTAATATTTAATTGCACAGAGATCCATGGAGCGTCCCATGCTCGGCATCAAGCTTATAGACCGTGTTCCCAACATCGAGATTCGAAGTCGAACAAAGGTCAAAGATGTTGGGAATCGCATAACGGAACTAAAATGGAGCTGGGCAGGACACCAGCAAGGCGAGGTGATGACAGGTGGAGTAAGGCGATGATTGACTGGCGTCCAAGAACTGGCTATAGAAGCGTTGGTCGCCCTGCGGCAAGATGGGCAGACGATGTGGTTAACATCGCAGGCAAGACCTGGATGAGATTGGCACAAGACCGGCAACAGTGGCACATACAGAGAGAGGCCTATACCCAGCAGTGGGTGAAGTCGGGCTGTGGATGATGATGATGATGAATTTTTTGTTTAATATTGAGAAATAAATATTTAAATAGAATACATAAGAACGAGAAACATTACTAATAAAGTACATAATATAAACAATTGTTTTAATATATTTCAGAGCTTGTAGAATGGGAACCAGATAGCTGATTAGACATAGAACAAATATCTGTGTTCACTGCACAAATATTTGTTCTCGGTGGGGATCGAACCCACGACCTACGGCGCAGAAGGCAGAGCAACTACCAACTGAGCTGAGAGGCCAGTCAAAAATTATGAGGCGACTTTAATTCCTTACTTATTAAATTCCTATGATGACCTCTGCAATCTTTATCTTCAGTTGAATGCCAAAGCTGGATATTTGAGCTGTCATTAGAAGCAGTGACAACATAACACTTCTGGTTATTTCTTAATACTTCAACTGCAGTAACTTCTACGTTGCCATCATCATGACAATCTTCTATGTGGTTCATTAAAAGTGGCTGTGATCTTATATTGTCCACCTTGTACACAGCAGTAGATCCATCTCTGTAAGAAAAAATCTTTTTTGAATATTACCTATTTTAAGCATTGGATGGACGATCCGACGCTTTCGAGCAATGAAATGAAGGAGAATAGAATAGAAAATTCAGACAACTAAAAATATTGAAACAAGTAAAATAATGATTTTAAAATATATGTAAGGATAGAAATAGATTTTTGATATTTTGATATAAAAGGATAGTAATAGATGCTGTTCCTATTAGTCGTAGAGTGATGTTATTGCTTTACTCGTTAAATGGACTATCCAACACAAAAATATTTTTTTAATTTGGACCAGCAGTTTCCGGGATTAGCGCGTTAAACCAAACAAACTCTTCAGCTTTATAATATTAGCATAGATATTGAACACTTACCTATTTCCACAGACAAGTAAATCATCATTCAGTATGAATCTAATGATATCATTTGTCCGTATATCATTTCTAACTATTCCGGGAACTTCTAGCTTCCATAGCACTTGGGCGCTACTTAAAGCACCATTCACAGAATAACAATGGAGTTGTGTTCCTACTGTTATAAGTAATACTTCAGAACCATGAAGTTTTATCCAAGGCATGTAGTTAATCCTATGATTTAATAACACCTGGAAAAAACAAGGATAATGTTTACATAATTGACTGGCCTCTCAGGTTAGTTGGTAGTAGCACTGCCTTCTGCGCTGTAGGTCGTGGGTTCGATCCCTACCGAGAATTTTGTGTGGTGAACACAGATGTTTGTTCTCTGTCTGGGTGTTAGATTGTATTCTAAGTATTGTGCTTACAAAGAAAATATATTCAAGTACTACATTATATTATCAGCTATCTGGTACAAGCTCTGCTTTGTTTGGAGCTAGTTAGTGTTGTATGAATTGAATTTTGTCTTCTACATGTATTTAATATTTGGGTTTATTTACATTGCTTTTGAAGAATCCATTACACCAGTTGCTGGATGACCTACAGTTTCTGTACCAACTAGGGCGATGAAAGCTGAAAAATAAGTAGACATTTAATTTATTCCCTCAAAAAATTTAATAAAACAGTTGTAAGTAAGTCTAATCAGCATCAAAAGTAGATGGGCAATTCCAGTTAGTAAATTCCCTTATTCTCTGGATTAAGAAATGGAACTGGATTAAGAAATATTTAAACTCTACAAAACCAGAACTGCCAATCTGCTTCTTGTAATGTCACTAGTTTTTTCAAACCTTTGTGTGGCGAAAGGATTTTAGGTGTGCCCCAAAGAGGCTCTTTTTTTCAGAAATCAGTGGTTGTACAGAAAAGATCTTAATGACTATGGTTATTATCCTTTACTATCTTACTTAATTTTTGTGCATTACATTTACTGTAAAAGCTAATACTTAATACCTTTCATTTCCTTTGGTTTGTAAAATTAGTCTATCATGCGGTCTACACACTGATTGCAGTGCTTTGAATTTCCAAAGAACATTATCATTGATGATAAGGTGGCTAAGTGTTTTGCAGGTCAAGATCAAGTTACTGATGTCTTGAAAACTAAGGTTCTTGAAGATATTTGTGAGGATGTCCTCTGGTAGTAGAAGCAGCATGTTGATGTTGATTTGTGATGATAAACATTGGAGTTTACTTTACAGCCAGTTCAAACTCCGCGGCCTTTTGATATTGAACATTAACCTTAATGTGTGAACATTGTAAGACAGGCTAAACGCTAATATACCAATTCAATCGATCGACCCGTCATAATTTGTTTTTGTATTTGTATGATTAATAAAGAAACCCCACGAAATCGCACGAATGAAATATTGTGGCTGATTGTAGGCTTGTTGAAAAAATATCGATACATCGATATATCGATATTATTTTTTCAATATATCGATATTTTTGAGCGATATTTAATAGTTCGATATATCGATGTATCGATATAAAATTATAAGTATCGAAAAGGTATAAAAACCGATATTTTTTTAGACCAATAAACATTTTATAAGTTTTAAGATCAAAAAATCCCAAAAAGAAAATACTTTTTTTATACTAACATCTTTCAACAAATTATATTTTATGTATTTTTTGTTTTTGGTCGACTTGATTTGCTGTTTTATAGTTTGGTTTTTAAGTTGGCAACTCTGTTAGTCAATTTCAATTTCTTATCAATTTCAATCTCTATATTTTTTAATCAAAATATCAATATCGATATTGATATTTTCAAAAAACACCGATACGATATATATCGATACTTTATTGCATTTCCGACATCCCTAGCTGATTGTAGCTATCGTACAGTCCGGCAAGTATAACTTGGCGGGTCTGAAGTGAGCTGTTCGATCGTTAATGGCCAATGACTGATGGAAGATTGACCAAACGGCTAGCTTCAGACCCGCCAAGTTATACTTGCCGGACTGTATCGTACAACAACAACGTGACAAGGACAACCTGACAACAACTCTTTTTCTTCTTAATGAATGGCATCTGTCCTTTTCGAATGAATTTTGCCAGTGTCGAGTAGTCTAATGAGAATGATGATATAGATAAAATACTTTACCGTCATGTCGTCAGTCTTCAGAGGTCTTCAGTCAAAGTCGGCCCTACCTTATTGGCATAGAAAAAAAGAAGGCTGTTTTTTCCCAAAACCATCTTTTGATACCTCATTTCCCCGGACGAGCCTTTCACAAATAGCTTTACTACTGCAGTCAACTTTGCCAATGTCAAATGACTGATGACAACAAACAAACCTGTCAATTCCATTTTCCTGTCGAAATCAGCCAGCAGTTCGTGCTTCGTCCGTTCGGTCTCAAATAAATGAATGCGCTGCTAAAAAAAGAAAGATAACGATATTATATCGTTTTTCGATTTTTTTGTCTTAAAATATTTTCTTTTCGGTTACACAAATAAACAAAAAGAAAATCATTAAGTAAATGGAAAAATGTCATTGTATGCAATTTGGCTATGTGAAGTGAAATAGAGTACTAGACATTGCATTCAAATTAATTCAGTTTACGCTTACGCGTAAATCACCACAAATTCACAATGGATTTAGAAGGTACATAATGTGTATTGTATAGTTTATAGAGGAGACTGATTTTGGTGTGGTAATGGTGTATAAAACAAATCCTACATTTGTTTTTATTCACAGGTATTTGTTGGTAGGTAATTAACCCTTTGTGATTACGTCGAACCCAGCGAGGCCGCGCTTGCCGTACCTGGCACCAGTCGTTACTGACTGTGCCACACAGCACACACAGCTGTGACTGTGAGCCGTTCGTTCGTACGCCTGAAGCCCAGTTGATGGGTGGGTCGCACTATCAATAACATTATCGCTTGTTAGGCACATCACATCGCTGCGAGAAAAACCTGTCCTGTCCAGCGTAGTCAGTTCCGTTCGGTTATTCGCGCGGCGTGTTCGTACATTGTTCTTGTTCTGCGCTTCCCACGACATTTGCGACTTCGCAAGAACCTTGCCATTGACACAACAGTAATGTGATTGTGTCAAGTATTTTCTTACCCAGAAACAGCGTTTTTATGGAATTTACAAGTGAGTTTCGAGCATGGTGCCACTTATGGATAATGTTAGGCTTAGTAGTAATTGGCATTTGCCAATGAGTCATTAACAACTTCATTTTACTTGATTTGTAAAAACTTATTGGATTATGTTGTTATCACCTTAGTTTTTTGGAAAGAATGTGTATGGATTTAATTTACAATAACAAAGGGCACAAAGTAACTACACATTGCTTATCTTTGGTTTTGTTTTGACAGGTATGAAGGGTCCAACTAGGCCTGCGCCTACAGTGCCTGGCATGGGAGCCACCCGCTACTCTCCTGTTACAAATTGGGATAGTGACCCATTTGAGGCAGATCTATTTGAGCCCACCCCCCATGTGCAGAAAAAGAAACCGCCCCCACGTCCACCACCACCCAAAGTGGCTTCCAGACAGCCCGAACCATCAGTTAAACCTACTCACTTTATAAGAAAACCAACAGTTTTATCATCGCTCCTTTCACGTAAAACTAAAGCCACAAACAATGCAGTGACAACTGTGACTCAACAAACAATTTTCATAGACCTAAGTGAAGTAGATTCAATAAAAATATTTCCCAAATGTGAGCCAAAGAGTATACAAACTGGTGCGTTGATTGACTTATCATCACCGCCGAGTTCTCCCACTTTCACCACCAGGTCTAGCAGTGATGGCCTGAGCGTGGACAGCTTCGGCTCAGATGCCACCACCTCCACTCATCATCATCACTATCACAATGGTAATGCTTCACAAGCAGAAAGTGGTTTTGAGGATGACTTTGATCTGTTTTTGAATACCAGGAAGATGGTTAAAGATGATACAATGGATAACTTCTCAAGTGATCCGTTCTCACCTCAGCCTATGTTTAAGCCTCCGATTATGAAGAAACCTGTGATAAACAAAGATGTGTTTGAGTCATCGAGCCAGTCGCGGCCGACGATAATACGTGCGAAACCTGCTCGTCCGAAGCCTCCAGACAACTCTTCGCTGTTGAAGAATACGTTTGGAGACAGCTTTCCAGCAACCTCCATGACAGTCAACACCACCACTCCGCTTCACAGGATCAACGGTGGCTTTGGTGATAGTTTCGTAAGTACCTAGCTTTAATTGTGTTGTAAATCGCCACTGCCGAAATCCACTGTAGCTATTAGAATTCGGGTACTATGTTAACACTTATTTTTTTTTGGCAAAACTTTTATATACAGGGTGTCCCATAAGTCAACGTCCAGCCAAAAACGGGTGATGCGCCAAGTCATGACAGTTATCAGAAAAATATAAAAATAAATATTTGTTATGTAACTTTCGAGTTATGAGTATTTTAAAAAAACAGGAAAAACTGACACCCTGTGACGATCTTTTAAGTCCTGTGACTACAAATATTAACTTTTCATGAAACTTTTTTCTGCAACGTAAGCATGAATAACCCTTCTGTAAATTACAATTCAAAATTAAGCCCTAACTGCCTCAGTTTTCAATGAAATCGTGGAGTTTTGGCCATCATTTCATTTTAGATAATTACATCACCTAACTTCAACTGTCGGTACCGGAAAAAAAATGTACTACACTATCATGGCAAGTAACCTTAAAAATTGGCGCATTTATCCAGAATTCCAAAATGGTATAATACTTGCTAGAGCACTCCTTAGTTTTGGAAATAAAAAATGTTTTTTCAACTAAACCGGATTTCCAATCAATTTTATTTCATGAGATAAAATGTTGTTACCCTTTAAATTATGGACTTAAAATGCCTACGCTGCGTTTTTAAGTGACTCACAATACAGGTACAAGTAAATACCATTTACTTGTACCGTCAATAACCATGTAATAAGACCGGCGAAGGGCGAAGGCAAACTTTAGATTAAAATCACGATTGAAGTAATCCTATGATTGAATTTTATTTCAAACTTTCACCTAAAACTAACAAATTACTTGAAAACCCATGGTTATTACTCTTTCGACAAGATGGGGGCTCTATCTGTTTATTTACATCGTCGAAATGGTATTTACTTGTACCTGTGAATTGTGAGTCACTTAAAAACGCAGCGTAGGCATTTTAAACCCATGATTTAAAGGGTACAAACATTTTATCTAATGAAATAAAATTGATTGGAAATCCGGTTTAGTTGAAAAAACATTTTTATTTCTAAAACTAAGGAGTACTCTAGCAAGTATTATACCATTTTGGAATCCTGGATAAATGCGCCATTTTTTAAAGTTACTTGCCATGATAGTGTAGTACATTTTTTTTGCAGTACAGACGGTTAAAGTTTGGTGATGTAATTATCTGAAATGAAATGTTGGCCAAAACTCCACAATTTCATTAAAAACTGAGGCAGTTATGGCTTAATTTTAGAATTGTAATTTACAGAAGGGTTATTCATGCTTACGTTGCAAAAAAAAGTTTCATGAAAAGTTAATATTTTGTAGTCACAGGACTTAAAAGATAATCACAGGGTGTCAGTTTTTCTTGTTTTTTTATAATACTCATAACTCGAAAATTACATGACAAATATTTTTTTTTATATTTTTTTGATAGCTGTCATGACTTGGCCTATCATCCGTTTTCGGCTGGGCGTTGACTTATGGGACACCCTGTATATTTATTTATTTATCAGAAAACTTTGTGGTCCATTTGTGTTAGTAAACTTACAGGCTATGTTAGTATGTACAAGCAATACAACAAACAAGGCTTTACTAGGCAGGTAGGCACATAGATTAAATAAATAAAATATGCGCCGTCACAAGATTTTAGGTATAATATGCATTAACCAAATGAAAATATGTAATTGCATATAATCCAGTCTTTAATGATAGGTAATTTATTTATATACTGTTCTCTAATGACAGGTAGACCTTGTAGTGAAACACAGCTTGCTGATGATGAGATTGTAGGTGAGGAGTAATGAGATGATGCTATGACATGTGTTTCGAAGCCATGTTGTGTTTTCATAACTTTAGTGCAGTCACTGACAAAAGTTTCTAGATTCTATTCTTTTAAGCACACTTTTGAATTTGCTTGCGCTTTGATCATCTGAACTGAATCTGCTGTAATTTTTTTAATCCACTTCACAAGGTGGTAATGCATTAAATAACTGAAATTGTGGATCTACTTAAATCGCTGACTGTATCATACCTAGCCTACTTATGTGAATTATGATATGACAAAGTAAAATATTATAACTGACTGCCGCCAATTAAGCAGTTAAATACCGCTGGTTAGGACAAGGTCCCTTTATTGCCTGGACAATGGAATAATTGCCCATTAACCTGATGAGGTCGTGATATTCTTAGCATGCTGCCATGCTTTAATGTATAACCAATAGCACTTGGTTATTTTTAGAATATTTATTTAGTACATGACCAGTAAAAAAAAACAAAATCATAACCGTCCTTTTACTTCGCCGTGGTAATAACGACGTAGTAGAGTTCTAAATCTATCTATCTCTCTATTTAATATAAATCGTCTAAAATTGGTAACCCCATCATATCATAGGCAACCTGCTTAAATAAGAAGGTGACCTGACTGAAAGACTCGCTTTTATCATAAAAAAAAAACTAAAACGTGTATAGTTATAGGTATAGGAAAACCCGTAGAAAATACCGTTCGAAATTAGTACGAAAGATAACTCTTGAGCTATTTTAAAATTTAATTGGTTTTAATTACGCATCCAGGTTTAAAAATAATAGGTATACTAACAAGAGCTATTTTAAAATTTAATTGGTTTGAATTACGCATCCAGGTTTAAAAACAATAGGTACTAACAATAAGAACATGAGCATACTTAGGCCCGTACTCAGACACAATGCTTCCGTCTGAGTCAAGCCTCAACCATAGATTTTTGTCATTTTTGAATGAAGAACTGTCAATAAATCTGTGCTTGAGGCTTGACTCGGACTTAAGCACTGTTTCTGAATAGGCCTTAATTTAGTTAAAATAAAGAAGAATATTTTTTTGTACATCGATAAATTGATGCTTAGTAACAAGTTTTCAATCTAGGCGTTAAAATATGTTTGGATGGTTATTCTCCTCGGTGTTCATTAACAGTTCGCTAATTTTTTTAACGTCCGTCTCTTCTAAATTGGTTTGTAGAGGTCGAAACATTGAGGAATACACATACTACGTACAGGTACAGGTATTACCTACGTAGGTAGTATTATGACGAAAACTATCCATAGATTATAATTAGAGCTCTGTATTATCATTATAACACGGCAAAACAATCATCTACGCTACGCATTATGGCGCCATTCTTTTATCCCCGACTAGTGATGCGTCTCGTTGCCCGGTCTCAGTAGCGATGTCCTATAAGTACATATTATTGAATCCATAATAGGTTCCCGAACTAGTAAAGTGTGTTTCAGGCTTCCCTTAATCTAACAGAAATTATGTCAAAAACACAAATGATGAAAAGGCTACTTTTTGGAATTGTTACAGGATAAGCCATTCAGCTGGGACGATGATCTAACACCGGATTCACCAGACAGAGAACCTTCACCCCCCATGCCGAGCATACCTCCCCCACCGCCACCTGACGTCACAGACGACGACCTGCCTGAAGCGTGGCCTAGTGATACCGTAGACTTTGCCGAAGTAGATGAGGACAACGAACCTCATGGGACATCGCTCTTTGATTATTTCACGGATCACCCGGACGATCTTTGTTTTACGGTAAGTACACGCAACGTTGAAATTTAGGTACTACTTTATTTAATCACTCGCCCTGGCTTCGCAAATAAAAAAAACATCATCCACGCTTGATGTGCGGGCTGGTTTCCGCAAGTAGGCCTCTAGCGGGCCCTTTTAGCGTGACGCTTGAAACGAGTTGCTCAAATTTTTTTAGGTTCTTCAACACGCCGGTTTCCTCACGATGTTTTCCTTCACCGTTTGAGAGTACTGGCATAGTGCACATACATTTTTCTACAGAAAAACTCATTGGTACACGACTGGACTTGACCTTAGGTTCGGAAGGCGGGTCCGCTACCACTAGACCACCAGTGCTCTTACCCTGGCTTCGCACGGATGGACATTTATTTTTAAAAAATATAAATATAGCCTATGTTACTCAGGGTGAATGTAGCTTTCCATTGGTGAAAGTATTTTTGAAACCGGCACAGTAGTTTTTGAGTTTATTAATTACAAACATACACACAAAAATACAAATCTTTCCTCTTTATAATATTAGCATAGATATATTTATGTCGCAGCCTACGGCGCCATTTTATCTTTGTAACTGCCTGGATGGTGTCTGAACGTTTAACCACTTTATCACTTCACCAAGTCAAGTCGTTAAAAAACTATAAAAAACATAATAAGCTTACCAAACGTTTTTAGGGTTCCGTAGCCAAATGGCAAAAACGGAACCCTTATAGATTCGTCATGTCTGTCTGTCTGTCTGTCTGTCTGTCTGTCTGTCTGTCCGTCCGTCCGTATGTCACAGCCATTTTTCTCCGAAACCGTAAGAGCTAGACTGATGAAACTTGGCAAGTAGATGTATTCTGTGAACCGCATTAAGATTTTAACATAAAAAATTAAAAAAAACTATAAATTTCGGGGGTCCCCATACTTGAAACTGAAACTCAAAATTTTTTTTTTCATCGAACCCATACGTGTGGGGTATCTATTAATAGGTCTTTAAAAATGATGTTGAGGTTTCTAAAATCGTTTTTTTCTAAACTGAATAGTTTGCGCGAGAGACACTTCCAAAGTGGAAAAAAGTTGGTCCCCCCCCTCTAACTTCTAAAGTAAGAGAATGATAATACTAAAAAAAATATATGTTGTACATTACTATGTAAACTTCCAACGATTTTTGGTTTGAACGAGATCTAGTCAGCAGTTTTTTTTTTATACGTCATAAACCGTAAACCGCAATTTACCTTTTGACGAACTAAAAGAACCTTATTATGTTACATCAAGTAACATAATATAAAGGTTCTTGTAGTTTGTCGTGCTATGGAACCCTTCAGGGGCGAGTCCGACTCGCACTTGGCTGCTTTTTTTTGTCTTGTATCGATACTAGATGATTTTTAACACTCTTGGCGGATATCAGTTACCGGCATGTCCTAGAAGCTTAAGGGCCCCTTCTTTCGAAGATTTAGGTATTTAACTCACCCAGTCGACTTGCATCCGCGTTACGCGGGAGCCGACTTGATATGAACTCCGGTGACCCTTTGACGGCGGGCGAGAACGCCACAGTATAACATAATGCAGTAGGCAAAGTAAGTTTAATATTATTGACTATATTCTTTTATTATAGGTATTGAAATGAAAGTTTATTAGACTTAAATAGGTATTAACTGTTAATATATACTCTAAAAGTCTAAACTATTTGAATTAGTGAGGTGATAATGATATGATGATTATAGGAGAGTTTGTGGTACCTACCTAAAAATACAAACAACAAATGAAAACAAACATAATTGTTATGTACAATATTTATTCTCATTTATTATACTTACAGGTTGATTTAATATGATGTACAGAATGCTTATTTTGATTAAAATTCATTATAATTTGTTGTTGTGACGTGCTTTTTCCTGTAATTGACTAAACAAGTAGTTGATGTCAATGATGCGTCTCCCTGAAGCTGGTTGAAACTCGTGTTCTTGATTTTCAGACTCTACGAGAAAAGGGTCATCTTGACTAGATTTTCTGCAACAATAAGTGATTTTTGATATTTGGTAAAAATTTTTAAAATTCTTAATATGGAAAATAGCAATGGTTTTAAGCTATAAATTATATTTTATTTCCATAAACTAACAAAATTATAAAATGATGAAGAATTATTAGTAGAAAATATTTTTCCACATCATCGCAGTAAAATGTAAAAAAAAATGTATCTACTCCTGGTTTGTCCTGATACTCCTGGTTTGTTATACTGTCATAACAGTGACATATCATGTCATTTTTTTGTTTACAAAAATAATCTCCAATTCTGAATCAGACTATCCTTATTATCCATACTAATATTATAAATGCGTTTGTAACTCTGTCTGTCTGTCTGTCTGTGTGGCTTTCACGCCAAAACTACTAAACCTATTGAAATGAAATTTGGTACACAGATAGTTCAGGGCCTGAGGAAGGACATAGGCTACTTTTTATTGTGAAAAAGGGTTTAAGGGTTGTAAGGGGTTGAAAGTTGTATGGAAGCATCGTCATTTTTAGAGCTAGAAACTTAAAACTTTTTTTTTAAGTCTGTTGATTTGATATAAAAAATATGACATTCAAAGTTTGTGCTGGGGGGGTAGAGGGAGGGGAGTACAGGGGGGAGTGTGGAGGGGAGGTGCGAGAAGTGATGCGGGGGAGTGTGGGGGGAGGTGCGGGGGGAGTGTGGAAGGGAATACAGGGGGAGTGTGGAGGGGAGGTGCGGGGGGAGTGTGGAGGGGAGTACAGGAGGAGTGTGGAGGGGAGGTGCGGGGGGAGTGTTGAGGGGAGTTAGGGGGGAGGGAGTAAGGGGGGAGTGTGGAAGGGAGGTGCGGGGGGAGTGTAGAGGGGAGTACAGAGGGAGTGTGGAGGGGAGGTGCGGGAAGAGTGTGGAGGGGAGTACAGGGGGAGTGTGGAGGGGAGGTGTGGGGGGAGTGTGGAGGGGAGTACAGGGGGAGTGTGGAGGGTAGCACAGGGGGGAGTGTGGAGGGGAGGTGCGGGGGGAGTGTGGAGGGGAGTACTGGGGGAGTGTGGAGGGGAGGTGTGGGGGGAGGGAGTACAGGGGGGAGTGTGGAGGGAAGTATAGGGGGGAGTGTGGAGGGGAGGTGCGAGGGGGGATGCGGGGGGGGGTGTGGAGGGGAGTGTGGAGAAGAGTGCGGGAGGAGCTTAGTGGGGAGTGCAAAGAGGGAGTACAGGTGGATTGTGGAGGGGAGCCTGGGGGGAGTGTGGGGGGAATGTGGGGGGGTGTTGAGGAGAGTGGGGGGAGTTCGGAGAGGAATGCGGGGGGGATGAAAGTGTGGCGTTGTACGACGCCATATGTCTAAGTTTAGTAAGAGGGCAGACGACTGTGTCACGTGCACGCGAATATGACGTTGTTATTTAATTACTGTTTTCTTCCGCTGCAAATTAAAAATGCTACCCATAGACACTATACCACGCGGACGAAGTCGCGGGCACAGCTAATAGTTAATATTTCATATTTCTTTCCGTACTTATACTGCTTTAACTATACTGTGGCAAGGAGTTGGTACCTACATACTAAGTATATTCTCAGCTATTTATGGAACAAAGTAGGTAAGTAACGTAAGGAGTAAAGTAGGTAATATTTAAATAGAACAATATAGGTTCCTACATAATAAATAAACACGTACGTGCAAGTAATGTACTTACTTAACATTTCTTTGTAATGCATTCGTCCTGTTGCGTTTGATAGCCATGGTGACGACTTAGCGAGATCAATTTTAGTTTATTTTCGTAAAACCACTGCACGTCACAAGTCGCGCGTCGGGCGGGAAGAGCACTGGCACAGGTCCGTCGTCGGTAAGCGCTACCGCGCGACTGACTTAGCCCACGGCGTCGCGCCGCTCGTGTGTTTGTAGGTAAATAATTCATTATAAATAGGAAAATAACATTACAACATCCAACTCAGCGATTTGTACTAGAAAAGTGATTTATCTAAAGATTGGTGTAAAAATAAAGTCAATATTTTGTTTATTTTAGGCACAGTATTGAATTTGTTTTTTAAAAATAGGCAACTTTGGTATTTTTTTCTATCGAACGAAATTCATCTGATTGTGTAACTGTAAGCGAATTGCACTCTGTAAGATCCTCAACTAAAACATATATTTTTTTCAGAATTTTACGTTAATTTTTGACTGATTCATATTGATTCTACAACAGCATTTGCGGCATAAGCAGCTCTTAAGGGTTTTTATAATAATAGAGAGCTGTTTGAGTAGGGTTTTTGTTAATTAATTACTATTATTCTTGACTATTATTTACTTTATTTTAAATTGTATTTTAATTTTGTATTAATCAATCAAATTATTTATATATGTATGGTGCCTACCTAATCTTCATTTATTTTTAATACGAACCTTTTGCAAGTCTGTCTCTGCTCCGGTGAAGTATGTGAGTCGGATTCTATTTTCTTTAGGACCACCATTTACCATACCTCATGCATATAAAGATATTTCATTTCATTAAAAAGTTCAAACATGACATGTGGAGACTGACGAGTGCACGAAAAAAGCCTTTTTAAGGCGCACTAAAATCCTTTCACCACATTGGCTTGAAAGAACCAGTGACACAATAAGAACTAGTTTACTGCAACATGTAAATATCAGACAAATGTTAGGGGTTTATTGAAAAATTCGGTTATACATGACAAAGGCTACTTTATAAACGAGTACTGTGTAGGAAGTTAGTTGCTTACAAAAATTGATTTTGCAAGAAGCGCTCGTGGTTGTTTTAAACAGATCAAACTACCTAAGTTAAGCAACAATAAGAGCTGTAACCAAATGTCAGGGACAACTCCAACGCTTAGTTAGTGGTTTCTAGTTAATTTCTCGACAAAGAAAAACAAAATAGAAGAGAAACCATTTGATTCGGCAGTTAACTCTTTGATCGAAAGTTAGCTCTTATTTTTACCTTCAGGTTTTATATTTTTAAGCAATATCTAAACTACATACATACATACATAAAATCTCGCCTCATTTCCTTCTGCGCTGGAGGGCGTGGGTTCGATCCCCACCGAGAACAAATATTTGTGTGGTGAACACAGATGTTTGTTCTCTGTCTGGGTGTTATATTGTATTCTATGTATGTATTTACAAAAAAAAAAGTATTTAAGTATTATATCAGCTACCTGGTTCCCATAGTACAAGCTCTGCTTAGTTTGGGGCTAGATAGTGTTGTGTGGATTGTCCGCATTATTTATTTATTTATTTATAGGGGTAGGCAGAGATCAAGGATTTCCACTCGCTACGATCCTGACATACCTCTTTCGCTTCTTTCACTCTTATAACGTAATCTTAGTAAAAGTATAACTTTTATAACAGTAGACTGAGTAGGTAATTTTAATCTTCTACGCACAGAACAAGTCAAGTTGAAACCATGTCATTATGTCGTTCTTACGTTGTTTTTTTTTCATAAAATTTGGAAAACCAGTATTCAATATCACTTTATAAGAAGTGTGGGGGTGGGTAGGAGTGTTTGTGTCGTCGTTAAAATTATACAGCCCTACTTATAAACGCAATTTAAATTTAATCATTGCTTAAAGTTGTCGCACTGTTTGTCATCCCAGTGGTAAGAGATGGCAATAGTTTAACCATTGTTTATCTTTTGACATATTTTTATAAGTAAGGCCACAAGAGTTTTACGGTATAGCTAAACACAATGACCTTTAGCCTTCACGAAAAATGTACGAAAATAGCTTTGAATACTTGGGTATTTTACCTCCGCGCGACACAATCATAGCTATATACCGCTGGATGAGTCACTCGGAAATAGCGGTTAATTAATAAACAGCGCTGGATGAACGACCATTATAACGTAGCTATGGCCAAATTTACGCTTTCGCCCTTATCAAAACCAAACCCAAATCGAAACCCGTACTGGGAACCTTTTCTATAAAAAGGTTTTAAATTAGATAAAATCAAGTTTTCTTCGTGACCGCATACTAGTGCAAATACTATGGAATTTGAATAGATTTCTTGTGTATTTATGTCAAAATTGGTATTCTCTTATTCCCTGTGGGAAGATGGCTACAAAAAGGATTTTCCGCTGGTTAGCGAGAGCGCTTCACGCTGCCAATAAAAACGGTAAACACTTCTAAGTCTATTTCTAGAAATTCGCACTGAATATCTATCTCCACTTAATTTTTTTGGAGGACTGTGCAAATATTTTTGGTGTGTTTATACATTTCATTTTGTATACAAGTACTTGGAAAATTGCCAAAGCACATTTATTTTTAGAGTCAGTGTACGCAAGGTGCTAATTCTTTGTGCAAGATACGTTAGGCGTTATCAAGTTTAAGGCCATGGAATACAAAGATAAGTCTTTAAGTTTACATAATCTGGATATTGTAAACATTTAAATTTTTCTTAAAACAACATTTTTGTGTTTTGTCATAATGGGATTAGAGAGTTTATCTCGAATTTGCCTTGCGGGTCTTTATTTATGAATTCACTTTAAAATTAAATGCTTTGTTAATTTACATTTTACGCTTTATGGTTGTGCCAGTTAATTTAGTGATTATTATTATAACAATTAATTGGAGCGTATTATACCTACCAACGAATAATTGCTGTAAAATTTACCAATTCTCATTTTATCTTTGCATTTCCGCATCAATTAAATAACTTTCAGGGGCATATCATGGACCAATATCCACTTAGTACCTTTATTATAGACAAAAATGTAAAAAAAGAATCACTCAATGAAATATTTTGTGTAGTAAATCTGTTTCGTGCCGTTCAAACAAGTGATTTGCTTTAGTGAATAAAGTTCTGATAAGAAATGCAGTAAACTACTAAAAGCAGAGATATCGTTGAAAAAGATAAAGCGTTTATATTTGCATGAAAAAACTATTCTCTCAGCTATGATGTATGAATTAGCACGATTTAAATTCTGTATTTGATACTTCTAAATTGGAGGTTGAAATACATAAATAAATGCTAGAACAGCCAAAGGTCGCTTGCGTATCATTTTCTATGAATATAAAAAAGCAATTCAAGATTGTTATAAATTTTCAAACGATTCTAGGTATTTACATATTTTGTCCTCTACGCAAGCAATCTGTTGGAAATATACAAGTGAAGGTGCCGTTTTTTTAGCATTTTGTTGCACGCTTTGAACATTCAATATTAATTACGATAGTTCAATCAAATATTATGGCAAATTGGCAAATTTTTCCATCTACAGATAAATTTATCCGTTCGAGAAAAATACGTGCATTTTTTTTTGGGCTTGTCAAAATCAAAGAATAACCTTTTTTATTCGACGAAGCGTACTCTGTAAAAAATATCTTCCCTTCTTTCTTGTTTCTATCTAAAAAAAACATACTACCATACCACATATACCAACTATTCCTTATACATAACGATCGCGTTAATTTAAAAAGTGCTAGAAAAAACCATTTCACAAAAATACAGAATTAGTTAGTAGCCGCTAACGAAATAGTAAAGGATGCCTGTTGGTATTGAAGCATTTCAAGTTTAATCCGGTATTAAGTATTACCTTGAATCATTATTGTATTTATTTCTGTACAATAATGTAATTACAAGTTAACTACCTACATTTTCTTTTTAGTATATTAATGAAGCATAATTGTATTATACAATGCTCACAAATATTAATAAATACCGACACAAATATTCAAAATACATGTCCTCTAAAAAACTAGCGTGAATACCAGCAACGTCAGAGCACAAATTAACATGTAGCTAAGATTGAACAGTTTCTTAGGCAATCATTTTATGTGTATACCTAGAGTAGACTTTCCAGACAACTTTTTAAACGGGACAAGCTTTTCATGTGGAGTTCAAAACAAAATCAACTTTAAACTGCTCCGAATAGAGTTGAATGTACCTTGCGTGTTTGTAGTCGTGCTGAACGGACATTTTTATGCCAACGCTTGCTACACTATGCATGTTGTAAACAGCTCTGAACATTTTCATGTTGGTTATACAATTAGAAGATGCGCGTAAATTGCTCCAACGTGATCATTACGTGTCTGCTCTTCATTGTGTTATAAACACGCAAATCCTGTACCAACTGCTTGCTAAAAACATGTTTTTATCTGTTTGTTTGTTTTGTAGTCTAAAAAATTTTCTATAACTAAACTACCAACTCACAAATCGTTTTTATTTTTAGTCTGATCTAGCACTAAATTATGCAAAGCTTGTTTTATGGGAACCAAAAACGCCCAGACGTGAAATCTATTTTCATTGCACAATTTATTATTCGTAGGTGAGAATCAAACCCACAACTTGCAGCGTAAAGCTGTGGTAAAAAGCAGACCTACCAAAAACTGATATGAATATTTGAAACCCATTTGCTCATACTTTTATGTTCTTTCTAGAATGCGAACTTACGGAAGTTACTTCCAGTTAATTTACATGAAAAATGTTATTTCAAGCTAATGCAACCGCACGCTAAATTTATTTTTCTTTATGCAGGTATACATTAGAAGTGGCTTGGTTTGCATATTTTCGCCTAACTAGCAATGTCCTACTTTTGCAATGAAAACGACTTAGCAAAATAATAATTTGCTGCGGTGACTGTCCTCAATTCTTACTGTACCGTTTGGCCATAGGCAGCAGGTATTAATATTAATGTTAGGTACCTACTTATTGACTAAATCAATTATTATACATAGGTATTTCTACAGTTTGATAAGTTGGATTGGTGGTTACTATTTTAGGTACTATGTATAATTATTTCGTTCTGCTGCTATACTTGACGCATACTAAATTATGTACCTTCATAGGTACTAGCTACACGTGTATGCACGGTAATATCAAATATCCGTACCGCAGTGTTACGTCAAAGAGGAGTTTTCTGAGTCTAGCCATATGGCGATGACGTACAAGGAATTTGTTTGGGGCGTTGTTGTTTTTAGCGATTCCAGCAACCGACAATCATGCATTGCTTTATCAGGGCAATAGGAACTCATTATCGAAGCCACTTCCATGTCATCCGCTGCCGACGGGTTGCGGCCTCGATCTGTAAATCTGTAGTTGGGTGGTCAAAGTATTTCATGAAATACATTTTAACAAGATGTTGAATACAGGATGGTTTTTTGAGAAGGGCGGTGAATGTATTTTATATTGTAAAAACTGCTCTTTTTACAATATATTTATTTGTTGTGTAAGTTTTGACGATTTTAGATAAGTATGAATTCGTTTGTTATTGCTACATAACATTTTCAAAGTAATAATAAAAATACTATTAGCATTTCATTAAGTGCTAATAGCATGTCATGAAATTGTAATATAAACACAACTCTACAGCTAGGGCAAATCTGCTGAACCTTTGTAATATTCTACGAAACTTTGTTTCTGATCTTTCATAAACACGTTCAGCGATTAATCTTTAAAAACATAAAAATATGCGAGCGTGAAGTTGTTTGACGGTTGTCACGCCCAGTTGGCTGTTATTTAACCTCTAGGTATTGCTTTTAGGTAAAATGATATACGGTGCGGTTTTCCGATCTCTGGTTATTTTTGGTTAATATGGGATAATTGGTCAAAAAAAAGCTATTTACCTCGTATACTTTGCATAGTGACCATTTGACCATCAATCATTATTATCAGTGGTAACCTAAGCTAGTTAGCACACCTGACAGTACAGTCAGTAGCAGTAATAGCTAGATGAACTAAAAATAACTAGAAGTAGGCTAGTATTTAGGCAGAAACTATTAGGACGCCAATCCGAAGGACCGACAGCATTGTAAGGATCGTGGGAAGATGGATTGAAAGGGCTCAGAATCGTTTTTCTTGAAAATGTGTAGGGTGAGGCCTATGTCCAGCAGTAGTCTTCTTCAGGCTGATGATGATGACGATGATGATGACAATTTGAGAAAAGTACCTGCTGGCGAGAAACTTTGTTTCCGATCTTTCATACACGATTAATCTTTAAAAAACATTAAAATATACGAGCGTGTTTGGCGGTTGTCACGCCAAGTCGGCTGTCCTTTTTCCTCTAGGTGTTGCTTTTAGGGATGATTATACGGTGCGGTTTTCCGGTTACAGGTTATTTTTGCTTGATTTGGGATAATTAGTCAAAAAATAGCTATTTACCTCGTATACCTTGCATAATGGCCATCAATATTTAATTATTACCAGAGGTTAGCTAAGCTAGTTAGCATACCTAACTTCAGCAGTAATAACTAGATAAACTAAACTAGAAGTAGGCTAGTAGGTAGGCAGAAACTTAGGACGTCCATTCCTGGACATGCCGAGAGCTACGTGAATCGTATAGCACGCAACGGGAATATTCTGACGACCCCGCAATAAATGCTCTATGTCCATCAGATCCAACACAATATAGGGTGCTATGAAATGGGTCTTTCGTATAAATTAAAATCTCACTTCTAACTAACATAGAAAGCTACCAATAACTAAATAATTATTACTTACATGCACTTACCCAGTTCCTGTTTATTAGAATTTTATATACAGAGGAAGAATTAGATAAAATAGAATTTTATATCTCATACTAAATGTATGGGAGTGATTAATGTAATTTTTTTGGATATTTCTCGTTTTATTTTTTAAAAGTTATAAATGTCATTTTACTCATTAGGTAAAGTACTTTCGATATCAGTTTAAAGTTTTTTGATATCTGCAATAGTTACGGAATAATCGCCTGTGCACACTTAACGATTACACCCTGTATATATTATATATTAAATAAGCTATCGACTTTTGACTCTCTAGTAGCATTACCCCACAAACCTTAGTGGGTTTTTTTAGTGCTATCTATAATAATAAATAAGATTATATATTTTTTTAGAAGATAAATAAATTAAAAAAAAAAAAAGTTGTGTACACCTGCAAAATAGAACAAAAAATTAATAATCTTCGGTACCTATAATGAAACAAATTTTATTTTTAGCTAGAATAAAACTTGTGTCAATGATCAATCAATGATCGGAAAACCGCACCGTATTTCATTCCCCTAAAAGCATTATGTCACGCAGTGGACTTCCTCAAGCTGATGATGCTAAGGTAGGTAGTAGGTACCTACTAAATTCTTGCATTGTTGGGGCGGATAAATTATCAAAAAGTACGATTATTTATATTTCTCAACCATTTTTTCGGAAATTTTAGCATTTCAGATTCAGATTTTTTCTCAGATTTAACTATTTTAATTCCAGTAAAGATAACATGGACAAGAAACTTTAACAGATAACACAAAAAAAGTATAGTATAATTAAAATAATTATATTGACAACCTTCTTCGCGATTAAAAAAATAAAACAAAAGAACGCGAGAATTCAACGCAAGAAAAAATAGTGTTGTTCGTTGTTTGTCGTAATTGTTTTTGACAAAACGAGTTCAAATATGACTTAGTTTTAATTTGCTCATATTATTTGAGAAAAGTACTATACAAGCCTTGGCCACTACTAGGCATTGATGGACTTACGTTGTGGTACACATTTAAACGTTAGTCATTCAATGCCTCTTTTGCTGGCCGCTGTAGTAATGTACAATTTGGTCATCGAAGCAGTTCTATTTAGTGCAGGGGAAAGTTAAAATCAATCTTTAACAATAATACCGATGATGGCATGCACACGATCAGGGCCAATTTAATTACAATAAACGCTTCATTCCTGAGATCATAACCTTGATTCGTACTTCGAACGATTTGTTCTGTAAGACGAATCATAAAAAAAACATTGTCAATATTACCTAATACAGTATCCTCTAACATATAAGTATTTTCTTACTTAATAGAGGGCCTCCACATTGTGAATTTCTGCTCATTATTTTGGCTACAGAAATAAAATATTTTTCATTCATTTTCATTTTCAATACAATGAGATTTCAAAACAAAAAATTTAATAAAATTTTCGGAGATGGAAGAACCTCAAATTGATCCCCAGTATCTTCTAGCTAGATTTTTTTAAATAAAAAAATAATTCAAGGTTTATTTCTTTAATTTCAGGCCAACTCCAGAATCAAGCTGATCAGGCGTGTGGACAACGAGTGGCTTTACGGTAGACTGCAAAACGGCACAGAAGGCACATTCCCCTCTAACTACATCGAAGTCAAGGTCCCACTTCCCAACGAGAAGCTCCCATCACCACCAGTCCTGGCCACTGCGGTTGCTCTCTATGACTTTATGACCGATCAACAAGGAGACCTCAGTTTCCTAACCGGAGATACGATAATTGTGCAATACAAACTCAATGACGAGTGGTACTTTGGAGAGTGCAACGGCTCGAAGGGGCAGTTCCCTATCAATTACGTTCAAATGAGCTAAAATGATCACACTTTTAGAACGCAGTTACACGATAACCTACTTTGAGCGGGAGTTACAGAATTGATCGTCGCGTCTTGTTCTGTAATAGTCTGTGTGTCGAAATTGTATGAGTGTGATGTCTAATGAAATTCTGGTGTAAGACGGACAAAATTATAGTCTCTGTGCAATAAAAGTAATTATTCATAATAACATAGGTATTTTGGAATGTAGTATATTGACTGGTTTATTGGTTCGGATTCAGCGTCTATGAATTTGTATGAAATCAGTATCCTGCCCTAGAAATCAAAATCTAATAATATTGTAGCCATTGTTTTGTACAATTTACAAAAATAATCATTTGCGTATTCGCACTAATGTTGCCATAATAACGTAAATGCTTTTTACAAGGCATGGCTTGGTTTATATCTTTGTACTATTGTTACCTATGCTATGAACGACTGAATGTATATAATTGAGCTTGTTACGACGTCCCTGTATATTATATTTAAGTGTATTATGGTATTAATAGTATTGTATTTTAGTTCATTATGGTTGTGTAAGTCTAGATGCGATCTGAAATTTAGGTTAAATTGTATGTTTGTTTATTTAGTATCCATATACTTTGTCATACAAAGTGTGGCTTACTTACGCAGGCCCAAATTATATCATTGCAATATTATTTACGCGTAATTGTTTTCGCTTGTTCGATAAAAAGCAACGTTACATGATCGTTGCTTTTTATCGAACAAGCGAAAACAGATAATATTGTTTGGTAGACTTATTATCAGTTACATGGAAGTTTATTTATCATTGTAAATAATTATACCGAAATCATTGCCTTATGCTACACAGTCATGTCTAGCGGACGATAGGTTAGTGTAGGACCGTCAGACCCTCGCTTAAGAGGATGACAACCGTCAAATAATTGCTTGCTTGCGCATTTGAAACGTCTTATAGTGGGGTGAGTCTAGGGTCCGTATTCAGATACAATGCTTGAGTCTGAGTCGAGCCTCAAGCATAGATGTTCTGAAAGTTCTTCATTTAAAATTTTCAAAAATCCTATGTTTATGCTTATGGTGCCAGTGACACGCGACCAACTTATCACTGGTATTTTAAGAACAGAAACTAGTAAAACAGAACCTTTGTTATTAACCATAGATTTAAATCTTCAAAAACGCTGAAATGTGCGAACAACCGATAACCGTTGATTCTTGAGCCAATAGTCTGCAAATAATAGCGCAATCACTGTTCTAAATAGTGCTAGCATTGTTGGTTCTAAAATTCTCATAAAATTGTTGTATGTCCTAACCTAAAGTTAAGGGCCTCAACTAATAAATAAACTAAACACGTATTTTCCATTAATAGATAATTTATGTATGTATGTGATAAGACTCGTATTTTTGTTAAATTGTATGTTATAGTCACACACATTGTGTATTTTGTGTCATGTTTTTTATATGTTTTTAGAGGGACCATAATGATAAGTGCCTTGAGTATGTAGTTGTATATTATGAACTTATTTATAAATTGAAATAAAATCTAATTCCAATCAAAATACTTTTCTTATTTTGAATAAAACTCTACAACTTAGAACCCTTGTAACCTTTGTCTTCTTACCGTTTGTCGGACCTTAATATGCACAGAAATAATCAAGACATCCAATAATAGTTGCAGATATTAGTGCCAGGTGCTTCATGCTAAAAGCCTTCTGTGTCAGTTTGTAAATTCTACACAATTTTTTATTGAAATTTCCAATAGCTTATGGAGATACAGATGCAATCTCTTAGATTAGTTTCGTTGACTTTGACTAATGTATATCGAAACGAGCAAATGGGGTAGTAAACCAAAAACTTGGTTACTATAATTATATGAAATTAGTGAGCGGTAGCCAAAGGCAAGTTCAAAGATTGTGTTTGTGCTAAGCAAGATTTTGAATAGATCTCAGTTCGGGAATAACGATTTGTATTTTAGTTAGAGGTGGGATAAATCAAAAAATGAGGATCAATCACATGTAGTGAAGTTTATTTGAACAAAAATAATAATCTATAATTCCTTAAAATATTTACAATTCCTTAAAATACAACTTAGGTTACCCTGTTCGCTTTTCAACCGTTGCGTTTAAATTCAGTATGAAACTAAAATGTTTGGTGGCAAGAACATTCCGAGCAAGTTTAATTTATCAAATTTATTTAAAACGATGTAATCTTCAGACAAGATTATGGTAAAATGTTGAACATTGTTATTCGTCATTCACAACTTGTTGAAAAGAGAAAAGAGGGAAGGCGTCTAAAGCCACGCGTCCACCGCAACGCTACGGCCGCACGGCAAGCATCGGATTATGAAAAAAAAATGACAGCGATTATACATTAGTCCTAATTATATGAGAATACTATCCAATACTTGCGATGCGACTATAAGGCAAGCAGACCCTTGGCATAGGTAATAAAGAGCGTATCGATTATAACTTCACATAAGCCAAATCTTCTAATACCACAGTCCCATACATTTTTCTAGCACACAAATTGCTATAACATTCTAGCCAGAATCCTAGACAAGTGGCCCTCGATGCAACAGATGGCTGTGAAAATAAAAATACACAATGTCACCTGTAAATTAGTGACTACCCTCACTGACATCCTGCAAAGAAAAACTTCTTCGAAGGCTACTTGTCTATGGCGATTACATGCTAACTCCGACATTCAGGTACATAACATATATTATATAACGTTGAATAAATACTATTGATGGACGTGAACAAATAATACATAACATATACTAATAAGGCGAAAACTATCCATTGAATACAGTAAGAACTCTGTTTATCTTTATAACACGGAAAGCAATAATCCACGCATTACGACGCCATTTTCTTATCCCCGACTAGTGATGTCTCGTTGCCCGGTCTCAGTAGGGATGTTCTATTCCCAAAACCAGCTAACAATACCCAGTTGTAAAGTATCCAGCGTGGCTGATCCGATTGAGTGTACGTTGCATTTTTATTAGACTTAATTGATGACGCAAATGGACACTCATTTAATTTAATTTGTTTTTCATTTCATTTTTACACTCGCCATCAGAAGTAGCTGATCGAATCAGACGAACAAAAAATTCTGCATTCATAAATACTAAAAGGGAGCGCTATTAAAGTAATCATCAACTAATTGTAAACAAAGTCTCTATGACGCCTTCAATTGGCAGTGATTTGGGTCAGTTGAGTTATACCATCGTCTTAAAACGTTTACGTAGTCGAACTACTACTTATTTTTTTTATAGTGTCACTGATTCTTTTGAACTAACCCCCGAATACTGAAACGCAACTCAGATTTAAGCACGTCTCAAGCGACGTGCTTAAATCTGAGGGGGGTTAGTGTGGTGAAAAGATTTTAAGTACTACTTATCAGTAGCATATTGTTTGTATTTATTGTGCACATGAGCTCAAATACTTTGATTCGCTATCGTATACAGATAGTTATAAAGTGCATGGCGTCAAATCTAGCGGTTGTTAAGCATACAAGTGAACACGTGCGGTTATTATAAAGTCACATGTCATGGGCGTAAAGGCACAATTTATTTTATTAGTTGATTTAAACATTAACTGATTCTATAAATTGTTGTTATTGTCAAACAAGTTTTTATAAACAATATACTTTATAAAAGTTGGTATCATGGTCTATGGATGTCAAATTTTTCAGGAGAATTTTTTAGTTTCATGTATAATTAAATATTAAAGTATTATAGGTATATTATAGGTACATACCTAAATACTATCATTAGCGCAATAGCGCTCAGTGCGCCATTCACTTTTCGTTGAAAATAATACCTACCTGGCTATCCCACTTCAACCAAATCAATTTTGTTGATTACTAAGTACTTGTAAAGTCTTTTGAACAATAATAAAAATATTAAAGATTATTAGTCATTTACAAATGGAAATAACATAGTATAAAAAAAATAAAAACAAACTTTAGATAAAAGGTATCTGAACAATGTAAATAAACCATTACAAGGCTAGTTTCATATAAAAAAACTACGATCCAGAGCTTTGTCTAGACTAGATTCGCAATGCTCCAAAACTATTGTAGCTAAGGGCGCAAAATTCACCAATATAACTGCCATATTTTCGGCTATTACGATGGTTAAAAAATAACGAATAATATTTGCGGATTTTTTCTTTGGGCTTAGAGATACCATAAGAGCACTACATAATCAAATATTATGTACCTACCTACCTATACCACAAGGATATTTCATAGTATATTTGTAGATACATGACACGGTCATGCAACTGAAAATGCTTATTGTTGCCAAAGATTTATCCAAAATCCTTATCAAAACCACGAATCGAGCTTGAATTAAAAAAAGTGGTATGTGCGCTCGCACGGTCAAAGACTTGATGAGTGGCAAATATGCCAGTAGAGTTTAGTAAGTATAACAATAGAGAGTAATTATCAGGATTTGCCAATTTCAGACATCGTCAACAACAATCGACGCAGTGCGTATCACTCTAACAACGCCTACTCGCTTATCAACTTGATAACATTAACAAACTATCCCAACATACATTCCGCTACACTTTAAAGATATATACAGATAATACTTGCAACAAAGCGATTTAACATCTATACATGAAAAGCAAGTAATCCGCCCCTTTATCAATATTTACACACAACAGCACACATTGCCATGAGTACCCTCTAGTGGGATAATCTCATTGATATGAGATTTGAGAGTATCCTCTACAGTACAGGGTGTTTCGTAAGCCGTATTCGGGACCTTAAAATGGCATTTAATTGAGTATTGTCCAGGTTACTTAATTTTTTCTGCGGCAAATACGTAAAGAAATTAATAACCTATGTCCGCATCACAAAAAAATATTCTTAAACGGTAGGTAGCTGATGTGATAGTAATTAGGTCAAGAACTGATTTAAACACAATAAGGTCCGGAACACGCACGTATGTAAGCACAACTAGATTGATGGCCTATGTCATAACACTTCCCTTATTTCTAAATGTTCCCTCTCACTCATTTTTCCATTATTTGCATTTGATATTTGTTAAAGCTTGTCGGTGGCATGGGGCCTAGTCAGGCCTGTAGATGGGTATCTTGGGTATGAATTCCACCAGGAGGACATACTCCATCATGGACGAGGAGTCGCAGTGCTGCTTCGTGAGCCGCCAGCGGAGCCCGAGCTTGTTGTACAGTTTGCTGTTCTCCCACTCGAGGAGCTTGTTCAGAGAGTGTTGGGTCTGGAAGAACAAATAATAATAATCACACACATGATCATAATTTCCAGACAAGGAAAATAATAGTCAGACGATTATTTAGAGGAGAGACGTACGCGTAGCAATGGACCGATAAAGGTTGATGATGTGGGTAAATTAACTAGTGTCTACACACGTAAAACAAAAAAACAAAGTAAGCAGGCTGTTGCATTTATTGTAGATGATTTATATAGCGTCAGGGGCAACTAGTGATCAATCAAGCTCTACTTACGGGACGCTATAGTGCCTGGGATAGGATTTTAGATGGAATAGGCTTGCCCAGCACCTATACCTTCCTGACAGCTTAGTTTGCCTAATCCACGGGAAAGACATGGTCAAAACGTGCAGAGCTAACTAAACACGGTTTCCTCACGATGTTTTCCTTCACCGTTTGAGAGCACTAGCATTGTGCAAATAAATTTTCTGAACAGAAAAATCCATAGGTACTCAACTGGATTCGAACCCGCAACATCAGGATCGGAAGGCGGGGTAGATACATACGGCCTTACTATAAAATCATTGCCTAACTATATTCAACGGTAAACTACCTACTTACTACAATAACATTATTATTGTTTATATCTTGAACATTTAATGCGCTCTTTGGATGAATGCATTACTTTATCTGAGTTCAAAGTAATAAAACTCCATAATACCAACAGCTATCACCACCTACTTGTGAGAATTACGTATTTTGCAGTAATAGACTGTTTTCCTGTTATTAAGTCAACTACAAACCAAACTTTGAAAACACAATAATGATACTTAACTTAGCAATTGAGGAAATACATAGAATGACTTTAATAAACAACGTCTATGTAGGAAAATACAAGTAGAAAACGAAATCTATGTATTAATGTAATTCCCTTGGCAGACCCTAGCATCGAGCTAGCTTGGGGTAGTGTGTTTGAGGGAGTATTGTATTATTCAATTAATAATAGCAAAGAAGAGTTATAAACCATCACTATTATTTTGCAATAGAACAATGATAGGTACTAATTTTTAGACGGAAAAAGTAAACGCTAGGATCTATATTGTGTCACTGGAGAGCACTGGTGGTGTCGTGGGTTCAAATCCAGTTGGGCACCAATGAGTATTGTATCCGAAATTTATGTGCACTATGCCAGTACTCTCAAACAGTGAAGGAAACCAGCATGTCGTAGAACCTAAAAGTTAAAAGACGTTGTGTCATGCAAATAGGGCCCACCAGCAGCCTACTTGCGGAAACCAGTCTGCATGCCAAGGGTAGATCAAAAAGATTGCCGAGTTTTCTTTGAGAGGCTTCTAAGAACAGAAGAGAGGCATAAATATTAGGTAATAGTTTTTATGCTTATTTGTGCCACCAAGCAGCGTGTGAAGGGTGTGGGTGCCATTGATATTACTGGCATGTGAGGTTTATCATCTGCTTGCTTGCTTGACCAGCAAGGCTATCCCTTTTTGGTTGGCGATGGTTACCACTTATAAAAGTAACTCATATGCTTCATCCAACAGCTAGCTTTATTAAAAGAGTTCGTTAGAAAAAGGTTACACTTGGCTGAGAAAGATTACTCACCCTTTTACTAAGACAAATTACTGGCCAAAGAGAGCATCCCAAGGTGCAGCAACAGCAAACGCAGCCACAGAACAGCCATTTCACATTCACTGGCAATGTCTTCTTTAGCACGCTGTTAATACGGCTTATAGTCGCCTGATACTCTTCAGGAGCTATGCGGGATTGCAGACCCGAAGGGAACTCACCATTGAATTTGTTGCTGAGGCCAAAACTGAAAATGGAAAGTAACATTTTTTTTTTTCAACTGGCTGATGGTTGTATATAATTTATGTGTCCTTATTATTTAATTTAGAATAGAGATTTAAACATGAAACAGACCCAGTTTGACCCATGATTGAAGTAATGGGCAGAAGCTGGAAGGTATCATATTTGTTACTGGTGGTAATGAATGGTTGGCAGCATGTGTAGTTTTTTTTTCATATTCATTTTCTGAAGTGCTAAACAAATAAATAATAAAGGAAATTGTAGCAAGTGTAAATCCATATTCTCCACTTAATCCTATGAGAAACAAACAGGTATCAACATCAACTTAGATTAGGTAAATATTAGTTTGTGGAAATAATCAAAGTAATGGATGAGTGCCCAAGTACAATACTTTACCTACCAGCAAGAGATACTTAACTGGCTCACAGTTCACAATTTCTAAAGCAAGGTTATTGTTTTTGCTAAACTAAATGGGATCAAAGTTGGTTTCAAAATGTGCCTACCTATCTGAAAAGGGTGTTATGTAAATATTCGCTCTAATTGGTACACAATAAACAAGTTCTATTTTTAAAATACTTTAGTTTATGGCATGCGAACATGTATGAAATTGCATGAACAGGTTTTAAACTATATGCAAAATGAGAATTTGGCTTCAGATCAAAATCGAGTCTAAAGAAAATAGTCCTTGAATGCCATTGGGCAATGATGACAAAGAAGCAACCATTTATCATTGATGGGACAACGATCTTGTGTTATTCTGAGGTACACAGGTTGTCGTAGCACAAAAAAGAAACAGCTGATGCTGATAATAAAGAGAACGTAAATGAAACCTTACACTGTCATGTTACCAGCTCCCCGAACGACAATAGGGTCTGGCACCAGTATCACATGCGTTTCTTCTATGTTTTCCTCGGTCTCGATCTCATCCGAGTATATAGCATCAAAATCTGCCATTTTTATCTAAATAACTAACTAAAAAAACAATGCTTTGTAATAAAAACACATCACAACACAAAGCAAAGCACAAGCACAGTGTTTTGTGATTACTTTCGTTCGTCGCGTCAAGTGAGTGAGCCAGTAAAATTAATGAATGTCAATTGTCAAATTGATTGACGTTTAGTCCACTGGTAGAATGTGCAGACCGCAGTAATGTGCCACAGATAATACTTTTTTTTTCTAAGAAGGGTTCGGTACGTTTCGTTTTACGCATTTTAACGCAGATCTAGGCGATGGCGATGGCGATGAGCTGAAACGCTGTCACATATAACAGCGATATTTGCCAGCGTTTCAGCTGATCGCCATAACCAGGCTTAGATGTGCGCAGGCCGTAAAGGTATAAACCAATGCGCCATTAATATTATTTTAGGTTTCTCACATAGGGGGCGTTCACAAATTACGTGAGATGTTTAAGGGGGGGAGTGGTTCGAGTGAAATCTCATCTAATCTTACGTTGGAGAGAGGGGGGGTCTCGGCAAATATCACGCAATTTTTTTTCTGATGGAAACACTAATAATAATAATAGGTATATACTATTTTGGTCCTGTTTTAAGTTTTCTATTGTTAAATTTTTAGTACACCTATAACTCTCAGCAATATTGATTACTTTTTACGCAATCCAACGTGTTTACGTAAGAAAACATTTTGAAAAATCTCACGTGAGATTGGGGGCTAGGGGAGGGGGTTGAATAAAATCTCACGACATCTCACCAGGGGGGAGGGAGAGACAGTTTTTTTTTTTTTTTTTTTTCGAATGGACAAAATGCTCGTGATCGTCTGACGATTCTTTTACAGCGCTACCGGACAATGGTGAGCGCAGAGGGCGCTCAACCGGTAACAGAAAATTTAAAAAAACACCTCACGTAATTTATGGACGCCCCCCTACCTACAAAACAAAACTCGTCCCTGGTTCTTACACTACCAGTGTAAGTAATAGTATGGTCTACTGACTGACTAGTCTTATGTAGCTAAGTATCAAGGACGAGATGGTGTGCTTGTAATGATAAAAAAAATAGTACGTAAATTTAATAGACTTTTTTGGTAAATACTCAAAAAAGCAGTACCTAGTCTAATCTTATCCAAAAATGATTTAGGTATGGTATTACCTACCGATGAGTATAGTTTGCGCTGCGTTGCAGGTAGGTAGGTACCTATTACCTCTAGTATAATTATGATCAATTGATCATGGATTAGATAGATCTAACTGATTATCACAAATCTGAGTACAGCGTTTTAATTAGGTTTTAGAATTGATTTGGATGAAAGCCTTTCTACAAATATTTATAATTTATAATAAGTATTACAAATTACTACAATCACGACGACAAACTTCTCTTCCAATAACTTATTACATTACTTAAGTACCTATAGTATAGATCAGCGGTTCTCAAACTTTTTTGGTCACGGAACCCTTTTGACAAGCAAAATACTTGACGGAACTCGAACATTCTCAAAAATACTTGAGTCGGCGCCTTTGATAAACAAAAAGCGGAAATAAAAATAGAAATACAAAAAAATGCGTTGTAAACAATCTCGACTTTATGTTTTTGAAGATAGAGCCGAAAGTTGCTTGTTCACAACTATAGCGTCTAATTCAGACACAGCTTTTATCAAAGGGACTGCGCGCTCACAAGTATACGCACGGCGGGCGGAGTCAAAACGTTCGACCAGTGACCAGAGAGAGGTATTTTGTTTTTTTTTCTAAATTCTTGCGGAACCCCTACAGGGGTAGCGCGGAACCCTAGGGTTCCGCGGAACACACTTTGAGTACCGCTGGTATAGATATTTAACTAGGTAGGTACCTAGGTAACCTACCCAGGCAGTGTGTGATAAGCGCAGCTGGTGCCCCAATTTCGTTCATCATGTCTTACAGCCTCGCATGATTACGAAACGTGTGGGGGTTGGAGAAGGCAGTCATTTTATTTTTCATTACTCATACTCGGAAAGTAGGTCTGAAGTTGTCTGAGGGGCCTGATTGAAAGTAATACTTTCAGCCCTAGGGAGAATCGCTTTATTTTATTCAACCATGTTCCAACTTTCTAAAGTCTTTTTAACTGAAAGGAGGTTATTGAACCAAATTCCAACTTTTATTCAGCAAGGAGGTTGGAAAACCATTACAACGGTAGGAAGTTTAAAAAGTCTCATTAGAGCGCGATGTAAAATTTAAATTAAAATAACATATGTGCGATATATTAAATATACTTACTTAAATTATATTATAAAGGTGAAAGGACCTACCGACGTACAGTGCCACCAACTTATCCAAGGAATAGGTATTCCTAATACTCTCTAAACGAGAGAACTTATCAGTTCAGGTGGGTGTCGACAAAGACTGGAGATGAAATAAGTAGGTATGTATTTAGGTAGCTAAGTACAGACATCTTTTTTTTTATTGGTAGCTGGTAGGGCGCACCCTTCGCACCTAAACAGAATAGTTGATGAACGTATTCTGAAAAATTAAAATTAATAACTTTTACTCGTAGTATTAGCTTATGTTAGCACTTCTTGATGAGGTACGGGTTCCGGATTTTTTCATTTTTAAAGGCCATATTGTCATCTCCGACGAACATTTTTAGAACATCTATGTAGGTTTATCTCAGTATGAGCTTTGGATAATGGTAGGTACCGAGACACCTAACTATCTACGAATTACAATGATAAGTTCGGCCTCGTGCCTTCGAATGTGTCGGAATAATCTTTCAATAAGTAATCTAGACTATGTAGTCTATGTATTACACAATATGACCGGTATTGTGAAGGGTATAAGGGTGGTAGGTACCAAACGAATGTGACGTTTTTCTAATTGGGTGCATACGTGCAAGCTTGCGTATAAAAGCAACGTGTGTACAACCCTCCATGTTCACACCATCAGTTGAGTTCCAACGGTACAAACATGAAGGTATGGAATTTGTAACATAATTATTAACTTATTTTATTCTTACTGTTGTCACTAATTTAAGGCCTGTGCACATCTAGGCGATGGCGATCAGCTAAAACACTGTAAAATATAGCTGTCATATTTGACAGAGTATCAGCTGATCGCCATGGCCTTTATTTATAACGTTGATAGATATAAATAGACGTTGTTGTTATAGGTAGTCTAATGGAGCCTTAATAATGAGTCTAGGTTCAACTCAGAAACCGCCTGCGACAAAACCTATTAAAAAAAACTATTTTTCGTCTATGAATAAAATTATACTTACTTACTTACTAAAGTAAAATTAATAAAGAAAAAGTTTTTACTGTAAAGGCCTGCGCACATCTAGGCGATCTATGGCGATGGTGATCAGCTGAAACGCTGTCAAATATCGATGTCATATTTGACAGCGTTTCTAAGTCTTCAAACACTTGTACAGGGTCCAGGTGTCTCTATTTTTTATTTAAGTTGACCTGTTTGTTGTTTGACTGAGTCTATTAATACAGGTACTGTACGAACAATTTATAATTATTAATACGGGTACTGCAGGGGGAGGGGGGGGGGGGGGGGGGTGGCACCATTCTTGAAATTAAGTAGATATAAAAAAAAAACCTAACAACCTACTGTTACTTTTGTGACTTAAGTCGGGATGCCCCGAGTTTGAATAATATCCGTATGAATATACTCATTATACCTAAATGTACGAATAAATATAATTTATTCATCCAGCACCCGTACAAATAGTCACTTTCTTGTTGTGTTTTGGGTCAAATATTGCAAGTTGAATTAGAATTACTTCCCCTCATCCTATAATATAATTAAAATTATATTTTTGTAACAGGTCATCATCATAGCAGCTATTTTAGTAGTCAAGGGGGCAGCGGGCGGCCTTGTGTCTCCCTACGGCCTATCTTCACCTATTTATGGAGGTCACGCATTGGCAGCCCCTTACGCTGTCGCAAGGTATACCTATTATATTTTTATACTGCCTGCGACTGGCCTCTCGGCTCAGTTGGTAGTAGCTCTGCCTTCTGCGCCGTATCGTGGGTTCGGTCCCCATCGAGAACTAATATTTGTGTGGTGAATATAGATATTTGTTCTCTGTCTGGGTGTTATTTTGTATTCTAAGTATGTGTTTACATAAAAAAATGTATTTAAGTTTTATAACATCTATCTGGTTAAGCTCTGCTTAATTTGGGGCTAGATAGTGTTGTGTGAATTGTCCACAATATCTAAATATATAAAACTCTTACGTTACTGACTGACTGACTGACAATCAACGCACAGCCTAAACCGTAAGTCCTAGAAGCATGAAACTTGGAGGGTATGTTTGTTTTATAGCATAGGGGTGCACTAAGAAAGGAAATTGGAAAATTATTTCCCTAAGCGGAGAAAAAGAGGAAAAACTTTTAAAAGAAAAATCAACGGGGCGTAACGGCTACGGGGCGAGCAAAGCCGTGGGCGGCCGCTAGTTTATTATAAAATAAGGCAGGGCAGGTTTTTCCGCAAGTAAGCCGCTGGTGGGCCCTTTTTGCGTGACACGTGTTGCTCGAACTTTTTTAGGTTCTACAACACGCCGGTTTCCTCACGATGTTTTCCTTCACCGTTTTTGAGAGTACTGGCATAGGCACATCAATTTTTCAACAAAAAAACATGTGGATGTCATGGATGTGGGTAGACCACCAGTGCTCCTCAGCTCAGTTGGTAGTAGCTCTGCCATCTACGCCGTAGGTCGTGGGTTCGATCCCCACCGCGAACAAGTATATGAGTGGTGTTTGTTAAATCATCTACAATGGCAAAGGCCTGTTTACTTTACTTACTTTTTATTGTATCAGGCCCGCCATAGCAGCACCCTACGCGGTAGCCCGGCCAGCATACGCAGCTCCATTGTTGGGACATGCGGTGGCTAAGATCGCTGCTGCGGAAGAATACGACCCCAACCCTCAGTACTCCTACTCTTACGACATTCAAGACGCTATTACTGGTATGTTAACTTGAAAGAAAATGTAAAAAATAAATACTTCATCAGAAGATTTGAATTGTCAGGAGCAAATTATCAATAGGTATTATTTTTCTGTTAAGACGATGAACACCGTGAAACATCTTTGACCTTTTGAAAGTTTGTATAACTGGTTGACGTTCTAAGATCAACATTATTTTTTTTGCTAAACTGTGTGCTATCGGATTACACATAAGATCTCGATCGATTTTTGATAAATAAGTTCAGTTATTTTATATCTTTCAAAAGGTCAAAGTGTGCGAGCGAGAAGTTGTTTCACGATGTTTAGCGTCTTATTCGTATACCTTCAAAACACCTAAATATCCACAAAGTGCGAATAAAATTTATCCTTGATAAAATTACATAAGTAGGTATTCTCCGAATAAAAGACATAAACGCCTTACTGCGTCTTGCACCTATATTATTAGTTGTTATTGAGTAAAATAATAAGCGCCTTTCTAAAAAAGTACCGAAAAAAGTAGCGAAAAAATATTAATATTCGTCATAGTTATTCAACCTTTGCAGGATTATAAAAACCATCACAAATAATCTAGATATAATAACGTATCTAGATTATTAACGTATTTAAAACTGGATATGGAACTAGGTCACTTATCTACGCCCACCTAACATTCTGCTAACCATTTGTATGCAATATCAAATGTGGCTTAGGTACTTTGTTTGAATGTATGGTTCACAAGTTCACACACACATTGTAGATCCCTGGGTTTCTCGTACGGCTCGCTTCTCGAGATCGTTTCTCCCCGATACCCAGAAATTGTGGAATGAGCTACCACCAGAGGTCTTTCCCCTCAGCTATAAGATGGTTCAAGAAAATTGTAAAAAAGTTCCTTCAGGGTAGGCAACACAACAAATACACCATTTGTGTTGTTGGTGACTATGGGCGACGGTGACCGCTACCATCAGGTGGGCCGTAAGCCCGTTTATATAATTTGAATAAAAAAAAGAAATAGGTTTGTACTAAAAAAAATGTGGTAAAAACTTTTCAGGAAGGACAAACAAAAGCTTTGGACGGTAAAATTTTACCTACGACGTGGAAAATCATGTGTGATAGAGGACCAAGGTATAGTTTTGCAATTTCCACCTTTTTAATCTCTTAATTATTTCTCCATAGGTGACTCAAAGAACCAGCAAGAAAGCCGATCCGGTGACGTTGTCCAAGGCTCCTACTCTCTGGTCGAGCCTGATGGCACCCGCCGTACCGTGGAGTACACTGCTGACCCCCAAAACGGATTCAACGCGGTCGTGCACAAGGAACCCCTGGGGGTCGCTAAGGTCGTCGCAGCCCCCCACGCCATCCTCCACTAGTCTGAACAACCCCTTTGACTGATCTAGTCACTTTCGCTTTTGGAATCACCACGACCTTTTTTATAGTTGAAAAAATATCTGTAGAATTTGGTAAAATATTTATTGCAGATCAAAATCCTGCAAAATTTTATATTTTTTAAATTTATTATGAATCTTTATTATTTATTATACATATAGGGAAAAACGTAAAAGCAAACTATAGACTTGTACTATGAATATGAAAGCCTATCTGACTCAATACACGAGGATTAGATAATGTAGGTTCTATAAAGGACTAGACAAGAATACAAGTGTAGATGGTTTCCTCGTAATTTCGAGCTGGATATATCTGTCACATTTGGTTCTGTCAAGTTCTTTAAAAAAAACTACAGTCAGTTTCACAGTAGTCGCGTGCCTTTACGTGAGTGTGGACCTCGTACGATAGATAGGTCCTTTCGTTTCGTTGTAGTGTCTACTAGTTTGAAGGTCGTGTATGATCATATCAATCGCAAAAAGCTACTGAGACTAGATCCGCCTCGACTCGCCAACCAGTGACCTGATTTCGTATTACTTTAGTGTTGTATATAATGTTGTTATTTGTTAAAGCTGTGGTAATAAATAAGAGGAATCGATTTTTTGTTTAATTCTTAAATGGAAAAATTAATAGGATAAGTTCTTACATAAATGTATCAAGGCAATAAGAAAAAGCTTTGCTAATTTTAATTATATTACGGGCATGGCACGGAAAAAGTTATGTGACTAGGAGAATGATGAGTATTAATGTGGATGAAAATGAAAAGAAAACATGGATGAGCTGTGTGAAAGATAACATTGATAAGATTCTTTATTCGTTATTGTGCACATAGAAAAATTAATATTAAGACGTGTACAACGGCGTGTTTAACCCTAAAAAGAGTTCTCTTACAGCAAATCTAAATTTGAAATTAGAGATGGGTACGTGCACAAGAAGGGGAATTGAGAAATAATAATATAACCTAAGTATTGGGTTATATAAGACAGTTCATTATCCAAAACATTTAAATTATATTATTGTCAATCACATCAACAATTTGACTGTAAATTATTATATTGCTCACAAATTTTAAAGTGAAACTTCCTTTGAAAAGTTATTTTTAGACGTAGTATAGATTATTTGCAGTAGATTACTATGGTACCTAATTGATCTTAGATCTAATAACTCCTCGGTAGGTCATACTCGTAGGTACGAGTATTAACGATGCCTATCTATAGGCAAAAGTTTAAGGATAACTAACTGCAGCTAAAGGTTGCATTTATATGTGAACTAGTTTCGAGATAAATGTCTCATGCGAATGTGTGTCAGCCACGCCCTGCTAATATGGAGCTTTGCTTTCTAGGAGACGGCTACCGTTTTAGAACAGCCGTTATATTGTAGCGACAGAGAATATTGACAACCGACTGAAAGCTCGATGTCAGATGCCAAGAGTTTTGATGCTTTTTTTATGCTACTAGCTGATGGAACAAGTATGGCCCATCTAATGCTAAGTTGTAACCATCGCCTTAACAAAGCATTGCCTTCTAGGTCACGCAGGTCAGGAACGTGCCCTAAGATGCACTGCCCTGCGTCCATCAGCTTGAGGCATATAGATGTTCAGCCTCGTAAGCCATTAATTTCACCGCCTCCTTCACCCTTCAAAATGGGCAAAGGCATGGTATTAGTATTTCCCCGGACGAGTGCCACAAAGAGCTCTTCTACTACTAAAAAGCTTCTAAGGGAATTAAACCGATTTGAAACCATTAACTGTGAGTACGTTGAAACATCCATCGTTTCTAAACGAAAGTTCCTATTCCATGCTAGTACCAACGATGGACCGACGACATTGTAAAGACTGCAGGAAGTCGGTAGATGGCTCAGAATTGTTCTTTCTGGACACTTATAGGGGAGGCCTATGGGCCTAGGCCTAGGCCCAACAATGGACTTTTTCAAGCTGAAGATTTTAAATAAATTTCCTAGGCACAAATACAACAGACATGATGTGTTTTCTACTACAAGGAACACATACAAATAAACATTAGAAAAATACATCAAACAACAATAAACAGACTTATATAAATACCTAAAGGAAAAAACATCAGTAGGTACACTACAACTATAAAATAAAACAGTAAATTATTAACTCATGTGTTTTTATGATGTTTATGGACTCGTTAGACAAGTAGGTGGGTAGGTACCTAAGAAATGTTGCAACTTTTTGGAACACTATGAACAATGAGTGCGTACGCGTTGATGTCTTTTATACGCACGGCTTTGCAGCGTAGATGGTCTACGCTGCATAACGTCGACTAAGGGATTTCAGTTTATAAAATAAATATTATTTGCAGCAAGGAGTTTAAATACTCCTTTATTTATAACCTTTGAACTACTTTTATAATAATTGTCATAAAATGAAGAACAAAAAAACTAGAAAAAAAAATACGTCACTGACGCTGACATTAGCGATGAGATTTGCTCTATAAAGGCTCGAACACACCTAGTTCGCTGGCGGTAGCGATCAGTGAAACGCTGTCAAATATCGTTGTCAGATTTGAGATTTGACAGCGGTATTTGACAGCGTTTCACTGATCGCTACCGCCAGCGAACTAGATGTGCGCAGGCCTTTAGCTATCGCGTCATGGTTATGGATTTAAAGTTGAAAAACAAAAATTTAATGTAATGTAATGAAACCTAAGTAAAATAAATAACATTAGTTTTATTAATATTTGTAAAACATGTAATATATTCATAATTATATACTATACGTATCTAGATATACCTACAAAAATAGTGTAAATTCTATGTTCAATTAAAAAAAACTGTAAAAATGGCTCCGCTCAAATTTTTGGTACTAAATTCAATATTAAGAAAAAATACTTACTAATACTTGTGGAAACCAATGTGAATGGGTAGGACACTGGACATCACTAATTGATCAGTAAAAAGTTAATTATAAGAATGAACCTAGAATGGACCGAGTAAGTATACGTATATTGGCCTGCGCACACCTAGTTCGCTGGCGGTAGCGAACAGTGAAACGCTGTCAAATCTCAAATCAGACAGCGTTATTTGACAGCGTTTCACTGATCGCTACCGCCAGCGAACTAGGTGTGTTCGAGCCTTATAACATTTGCGGTCAAATAATAATAATAATATTTTATTAAGTATAAGAGTAATTTTAAAACGTCAAATATTAATTTTTTATCCGTATTAGGATTATCCTGGATTAGTAAAAGGGTGTTTTTTTACACGGAAAAATTTACAGGTAGGTCCTGTAAACTTGTATAAAATTTTTAGATTTGAAAATAGAACGGGCCCTGGAGGGAAACACCAGAGTAGGTACATACGTTATTTTAGGCCTACCATGAGCTCTGTCTGGCTCTGTCTCTGGTTCTGGTTTTAGCTCATATGGTAGGCCTACTGAAATCTGATGTTGATATCTATACCTACTAGCAACCAGTGTCCATGTATTTATAATCTATAGTAATAAAATATAACGCAACACTATTCATCTTCATTTAGCATCTCACGGCGCCATTCATTGAAGATGATGAATGACCGTATCCCTGAATGAACGAATGAACCTACGAGTATCTACGACATTGACTTTTGAATCAATACGCTAATCAACGATGAGCGTGAACTCTGTTGATGAAATCACATTTATGTTTTAAGTTGCGTAACGGTGTTGTGCTTCTTAATTTTACTGAATAAGCAATGATTAATTATTTTTTTAACGGAAGTCTTTATAAAACCGTGAATATGATATGAGTGCAGTAAGTTGGAACTTACAGCCGAGGCGATGTTTCTGCCAAGCCATACAGTTTCTGCTTTCTTGTAGCCCTCGTCTAGGGCTACAAGAAAGCAGAAACTGTAATTATCAAAGCGCATGCCTATATCATTTGTTTTTAAAATTTTTGAAAGAAAATAAATAAAACTCGGACTTTTTAAATGAATAAATACATTTTTCGTCAAAAACATTTGTCGTCCGAAGCCTCATAGTTTTTTAATGAACTTTTGAGGCTAGCATAATGAAGCTTCTTAAAATCTCGAAGCAACTTCACATATCAAGCGTCAGTAAAGAGGTTTTATGCTCTGCAGACTGCAAGTATATTCATTTTTGGTCTTCTTACACCCTTATTTTTTTAATATGGGTGACTTTCCACACAATAACAACAGTACCTAGCAGTTAGCCAGCTTAAACTATGGGAACCATAAATTGCTTAAACTTAACTTTCAGGCTCATATTCAAAACCATGATCTATGTTCATCACAAAAGTTAGTTCGCGGTTGGGATCGAACTCACTGCCATAAGGGCCTGCGCACACCTAGTTCGCTGGCGGTAGCGATCAGTGAAACGCTGTCAAATATTCGCTGTCAAATCTCAAATCTGACAGCGATATTTGACAGCGTTTCACTGATCGCTATCGCCAGCGAACTAGGTGTGTTCGGGCCATCAAACAGCTGTAAACAACAACAACAACTGTAAAGCGCAGAAGGTAGAGCTACTACCAACTGCAGGTAACTGGGCTCTCGAATTTCAAGCAGAACCTTCAAACATAATATAGTTACGAAAAATATGCTAAATTTAGTTCAATGAACAAGTACTGGCGAGGTAAGGTCCATTCAGACAACAGGCAAGGAGCTGTGCAAAGAACAAGTGAATGCACTTCTATAAATACCAGTCTCCGTCGCGAACTCTACTGTACCAGCCATTGTCGTGCTAACATCATGTATAGGGTAATTATTTAATGCTTTTCTTATTTAATAATAAAAATAAAACATTTTTGCCTGACCTCTTTTGAATACTGGCCTTGTGATTATGCTAAATTACTAACATTTTAAAACTTAAGTGGCTTTTAGACGAGTTGGTAAGTTTTGTGTTTCTGTTGAACAAAATCCTGCATTTTTGCATGCAATTGGATTAATGTTGAAATTAGCACTTATAATTCCATTGAGTAGAAATATATTTGGGGACTTTGTTTACAAGAGATGGAAAGCATGAAGATGATATTGAAAGGAGGGTGACTGCTGGAAATCGAGTGAATGGGGCATTACACACATTTATGAGCAGCAGGAAACTGTCTAACAAGGCACGACTTGCTGTACATAAAGGAGTGTTAGTGCCGACATTTATGTATGGTAGTGAAAGTTGGGTATGGCAGAAAAAACATCAGAGCAGAGTGAATGCAGTAGAAATGAGAGCGTTACGTAGTATGTGTGGTGTAAAGTTGAGTGATAGAGTGAAAAACAGTGTGATAAGAGAGTAATGCGGTGTGAAAGAAGACGTAGTGATGAGAGTAGAGAAAGGTATGCTAAGATGGTTTGGACATGTAGAGAGAAAGGATGAAAGGAGACTAACAAAACAATTGCATCAGGCGAGCGTGAATGGAACTGCTGGAAGGGGAAGACCTAGGCGCATGTATCTCGATCAGATCGCAGACGTTTTAGAGAAAGGCCAGGTTAGGAGTACCCTAAACCGACGAGCATGTATGAAGAATGTTATGAGAGTGAACGAAGCGAAAGAGGTGTGTCAGGATCGTAGCAAGTGGAAATGCGTGATCTCTGCCTACCCCCATGGGAATAAGGCGTGATTTTATGTATGTATGTATGTATGTAAAACTTTACTAATAGGACATGTCTTATTTAATAAAAATATGATCAATCCATGGACTAAATGTACCCACTCCATTCCCACGTTTCATCTAAATGTATTTAGTGATTTTAAATGAAATAAATGAAATGATTTTTAGTAATAAACAGACAGACTTATGTACTTTTACATTTATACCTCGTTACATTGTAAATTCGCTTGCACAATAATTATTTCAATAATCAGTCTATTTATAGCACTCTGTCAGTAAACTGATCGCATATCTTGTTGAGAAATAAGACATTTGATATTGTGAATAATAATGTATTTAGTATTAAGGCTAAATCTAATTCCGAAGCCATTTTCTTATCTTCCGACTAGTGATTTGTGTCTCGTTGGCCGGTCGCAGTAGTGACGTTCTATTCCCAAAACCGGCTAACACTAGTTAGTTAACTATTGTTTAAAATATCTAATTTACATGATTGTATTCTAAGTATGTATGTATTTACAAAAAAAAGTATATAAGTATTATATCAGCTATTTGATTCCCATATTAAAGGCTCTGCTTAGTTTGGGGCTAGAAGATAGTGTCGTGTGGATTGTCCAAAATATTATTTACTTTTATTTTATTGCAGATCCTGATTCTATGCTCAATACCAGGCGTATTCAGCATCATAGTCCGAGACCCTCCACCTTTACCCACGGACTATAAATACTCTTACAACATCGCAGACCCGTACACAGGAGACAGCAAAAGCCAGCATGAGGTTAGACAAGGGGACCTCGTTAGCGGAGCCTACTCAGTGGTTGGACCAGACGGGACGAAGAGAATCGTTGAGTACACAGCTGATTCCAAACATGGATTCCAAGCAGTGATTCGTGAAGAACCAGTGGAACTAGCTCCACAGCCTACGACGACAAACTTACCCTACGTGTCTCAATCGAAGTTCTACATCAAGCCTGCTTATACTCTTGAAGGGGCTAATTTACCTCTTCAATATGGTACGGACAGTGAAAATGTTGCGTTCTTCACATCTGAAAATGAAATTGATAGAGAAAAAATCCCCTTTACGGCGGGCAAGTATTTTGAACCCGCTAAATGAAAAGTAATTAAGTAATGCCGTAAGGAAGCTGTGATAATATAATTTAACTAATTATTTTTTTCCAATAGGCTGCATTATATATAACATAATTATTGCACAAAGTATCGGTTTGTTTTTAAAAGCTCTTTATCAGTTTCATTAATAATAAAAGCTCGGGGAAGATTCATGAGCCAACGTTTTCGATTTTTTTCCCTTTACAATGTCATATATTTAAAAAATAAGCCTAAATCCATGTATGAATATCTATAACAAAGAAAGAAAACTTATTTATTTATGACGCCACATGATTGATATGAGAAACACGGATATTTTAGATACCTAACGAACAAAAAACACATATCTTTATACCTTTAAACGAGAAAATCTTGTATATACAACGTGAGTTTGAATTCGTATGTTATCCCGAAAGGTGGTGATAGGGACCATGGTTTTGCACAAGCTATGAAAACATTTCTGTGAAATACGAAATCTAAATCTTCCATACAAAAAAAATAATCAATTGACAAAATATTTTGTGTGAAAACCCTACATCTTGGGCGGGGCCGGCGCTAATTTGGTAAATAGGTAAGTAGTAATAAAACTTACAAACTAGGTACATATCAATTTACTGGCTTTCCATGGTATAAGCACTCTGTTCTGAAGACGGGTAGCTACATAGGTAGGTACTACTACGAGTACTAGGTACAGGTAGGTTTTGCACACATTATTCACAAGCACTTAGGTAGGCCATACCTACGACAATTAAATGATTTTTGTACACTGAGTTTAACTTTTCAACATGCGCTCGCAACGAAATAGTCCACGAAATACTGAAAATAACTGAAATGCCTAAGTTTATTTTTAGATTTTCGAGTTCGGTTTCCTTTGACAGCTTAGACAATTTAACCAAATTGTCTAAGTTTGACAGTGCCGAATAATTTTAGGGTCCCGTCCCGTTTTCATTGAAATAAAAAACGGCGAAACAAACATTATGAAATACTTACTTAACCCAATATTGGGTTAAGTAAGTCGTGTGTATGATGACTTCGTAAGCTCTCGATTCGAATTAAATTAAAGTAAATAGGTACCTACTCTGTACGTACTTTATTTAAGTTTCTCGTATCATATCTTAAAGCAATGCCAAAGTCGGAGATTTTCATAAAGTAGGTAGTCGCAAAATGCACTTGTTGTTTATCACTCAATCACACAAATAAAACTTGTCTTACATATGTTTTGGTACGAAAGTACCTACCACTAGTTTTTTTACAATGTGTAAATAAAATAATTTTTAATGAGTGTAGGCAATGCATCACATCCTCTTCGTTCTGAATCATACAACAAATAAACAAAATAAATACTTGAACATAAATTCCATGAAAAATATTATACGGAACCCAACAGACCCCATTTTTATAAAATTAGGATGACGATTCAAAGGAGGCGGTAATACATTTTTATTGCTTTTTGACTTGCCAATGGCAGATTTTGGGTGTCAAATAAGACATAGTTCAACAGAGGTCAAGTACCTAATCAGCTGGTTATAGGGTTGCCTAACATGCTTTTAAGCAAAATCATGGCGTAAACTTTACACACCATTTGTTGAATGAAAAAGTCCTGATTCAGAAAAGTCATAGAACTAATGCTGTTGGCATTCAGGAGTAGCTTATCCCCCTTTCGGGATAACATATGAATTCAAACTCACGTTGTATATATATATATTTAGGATCTCGGAAACTGCACCAACAATTTTCACGAAATTTACTATACAGGGGTTTTCGGGGGCAATAAATCGATCTAGCTAGGATTCATTTTTAGAAAATGACGAGAAGTTGGTGTTTTGCAATAATCAAACATAAACTCAATATACGACTGTTCCTGCCATCTATTGGCGATTGTGAGCAACTAACTGCAAGCTAGATGGCGTTGTTAATTAAAAATAAGCCAATAAAGATACGACTCTTTCTGACATCTATTGGCAAATAATAAAACTATTTATTTTAAACCCGAGCGAAGCTCGGTCATACCGGCTCGTTAACATAATATAAGAAGTGAATAATATGTGTAATATTATATCTTGGTTAAATCCTGAACAAGCCACGAAAGTCGTCAAAATATCAGTAGGTGTAACAATAATATTCTTATTTTTCGAGGTTTGGTAAGAACTTAGTTTGAATTTAGGGCATATTGAATGTGTCAGTAGTTGGTAGTAGGAGTACTAGAGAGTACCTACCTACTTACCGGTCCAGTGTGAACTTGACCGGTTTTAAAGTTAGTCTAAGCTGTTAGGAAGTAAATAAACAGTTCCGTATAACCTTCTGAGTTTTATTTGACTATAAACCGAACCGGAGCAGTAAAATATAGCGCCAGTAAGCCCCAGTATTATACATTTTAATAATTTAGCAGGTAGGTAGACTGTTAGTACTTTGCTAAGTACTGTACTTTTTAAAAATATCACTTTAGCAAATTTGTAAATCAAAATTTTGCATGCAATTACCGTAACCAATCCTGTACATGTGATTCTGCAAATATATACACTTTGAAGTACCTTGTTAAGATTGTAAAAGCGCGAATTTTATCTTATCTTATGAAGTTTGATAAAAACCACCAAAATTTTTTGGAAATATGTATAATATAATAATAAGAACATTTATTTTCCACAAAAAGGTAAATACTTAGTTTCTGTTCATAAAAACACATTAATTGAAAGAAGTCTGATTATCATTCATCAGATTATAGATTAGTATTTATTTCTGATGTTGACTGTACTAATCAAATAGATACCTAACAAGATATTAACTTTAATTATAGTTGTATTAACGGTCAATTAGACAATAAAAAATCGAGTTCCGGTGATACGTTTAAATGATAACTGGTCTAATTCACGAAATTGGGTCAACTATACGACTGTATGACCTTAGAAACATTTGCAACGACCACGAACAGCTTAATCATACCCGAGCTTTATGTACTTACAAGATGTGGTTTGTCTAACGTAAGTAAAAGAAAGCATAAAATGGGAGTTCGTGATCCAAGTATTGTATAAATAAGCTTCTCATTGCTAGTAGTCGCTTTTAAAAAATGCTCTCTGCTCATCATTCATAAGTAAGGCCTATTCAAGAATGCAGAGGGCTATTTTATTGACTATATACTACCAGTAGTAGGTAAGTAATAAGCATATAGTATGAAATCATAATATCGTTAACTGAGTCTTAAGGTTCAATTTCTTTTTATTATAATTAGATTTAGCCAACTAACCTGTACCTAATGTATTAGGCAAGCAAGCATATTCCGTCTCTCAAATCCTGCTTCTGCAGCGTTCAATTTCAATTCATTTATTTCCATAGGCATGAATACAATGCACTTAAAAAGTCGAATTAATAATTTTTTTTCCATAACTAGAGAAAAGCTTGAGTGAAGAATGACCCTAAGTTGCCCCTTCCCTGACGCTGTCATCAGCTACATTGAAGTAAAAGCTTATTCACTTTACTGGTGAAATGAAAGCAAGACTTACAATCACTGACTTTATTAATTGTCTACATAGGAGCAATAGGACACAGTTCAAACCAGTAGCCGCAGCCGCAGCGCTTGGGGCAGCCTTGGTGCAGCCACATGAACTCCAGGTGGTTATCCCAGGGGCTGCATCGGCAGCACATGAGGCGAGACGGGTTCGAGCTTGGCATAAGGTTGGGACGCTCACGAGTACCAGGACCTTAGGAATTGCAGAAATTAAATTAAAATCAAATCCCATCTATTTATAGAAAGCTCACATAAATCTTTGGATCCTGTTGATATCCGTGCGGAACCAGAACCGGAAATAGGACTAAGGGCGCTTGTACACGCTAAGAAAAAACGCCGGGTCTACCCAAGAATTCGTGTCGTAACAAGAAAATTACTGTGTACACTGCTCGCAGCGGTGCACGAAAAAAATCTTATCTGCGCAAGACACGACGCGGCGAACGTTGTTGCGTTTTCGTGTGTGGAAAAGACAAAATTCTTGTCGTCTACACGAAGAATTTGTCTTGTCTGCCGCAGGAACGGCAAATTTTCTTAGCGTGTACAAGCGCCCTAAGGCGAATTGTTTGTTTGTTTATTTATTAGGATCACCAAGAAATAGTACATAAAATTCAAATTTGGTTGGAACAAAATAATATCTTTCCCCGTGCTTATCGAATTTAGTTGAAAAGGAAATCTTTTTGAAAACTAAGCTTGACTGATGAACCGAAACGTGGTAAACGATATTCAATCAATGTTATGGGATATCATAAGTTGCGGGCAGAAGCTAGTAGATAAACTACCAACAAAATATGCCCCACGCTTAATGTTCGTATGGTAGTAAATTTATTGTGCGGTTTATGGTCCAACTGCAGGGCTTGAAATGAAATGAAATGTTTTTTTATACGTTTGCTTCCATAGTTCTCCTTTTCACTCGAGCAAAGTTCTTTATTGAAATTCAAACTCATCCCATCATCATGCCATATTATTAAGGCCTTTTAAGCCACCACCTACTACCAGATTTCACCTTTCTTTATTGGCAGTATCCGCCACGGGTCACAGTCTCCTGCCAAATACGCCAAAAGCTCTCTCTTCTCTATCCCGGTGACGTGGTCCAAGTGGTCGTGAAACGCACCGTAGAGTCGATGGGAGGTGCGTTGCAGCTTCATCAAGGAGCGCATACCAAGCATTGTGCCACTATAGGGAGGTACATGATGGATTAGTTTAAACCAAACTTATCAAGTAAAATGATTTATGAAACTATGTGTCATGTGTTTGAAAGATCTACTGTACGTAGCACAGCCGATATGGCAAAAACATGTCATTCATATTAAATTTTGGCCGCATGATTTAAAACATAAGTGTAACCAATACGTAGGTACCTATAAGTACGTATTTTTTCCTGTTAATAAAGTTGGTATCCATGGAATGACATGCAAACAATGCAATTTAGAGCACGGTGCTTTCAATTGTCTCTTGCCCTCTGACACGTACATTAGTCGGCGAACACATCTCAAGGCAAACCCGTAAAGCACCGCCTGATGACCTGACCAATTTGCTGCTTCGGCCCAAATTGCTAAGTATTAAACGATAAGGTTCTGTAGGTAAGAAAATAGCCATACCTTCTGATGCTTTCCTATATAGTTAATAAAAAGAGTTCTTGAAAATATAATGAAAACTTTGATTATTACGACAAAAAATCGACTTTTCTTTAGAATTGACACGTGTCAATGTTTTTGGGAATTGGGAGTTTGGAAATGAAATCGATTATTTTTCTGAGAAATAAATGATATAGCAAGGAGGTGGAGGACTTGGGAAACTAAAGGCACTGTGTGCCTTTAGTTTCCCAAGTCTCTGTGTCAGAGAACTGATTTAAAAATATAATTGTCGTGATTTTTAATAAATATAGCGGCTCGTTTGGAGAAGTACTACCACCTATAAGTACTTCTGCTGTCAAGCAGCTTTGCTGTGTTTCAGCTGGAAAAGTGCGCGGCAGTATGCCGTTGAAAGGTGTATGCCAGTGCATTATATTTACGCATGCATCATATTATGCACGTTCTGGACATGTGTAATTGTGTAACCGGTGAGGCAATACTTGTTATAGGCTATTTTGTTATAGGCTTATTCCATCTCCATCAGTTAAAAGAATAGACATGAAATCGTCCATGTCCATAAGATGTCATAGTAGGTTTAGGTACCTAGTTATAGGTATGTATGCATTTCTCAGACCATATAAATCTTAGTGAGGATATTAAGTTCCGTATTACATTTGCGTAGTCCATTATCACATATTTTCTTTGCGGCCCATACAAAAGATTTCAACGCGCTCCTATCTCAAATTATTTTCAAATTTTTAGTTTAAGGTTACTTGTAATATACTTGTGTGTTGTTTATGTTGTATTTGGGCGTATAGGGTGTATTTTATCGAAATGATTACCATGCCAGTATATGTATATACATTACACAAATTGAGCTACCAAAAGCGTTGCAACATCCATACAATAAGAAGTTCGCAAGGACGCGTACTCCAAAAAAGTCGCCTTGCACACAATACAAGTGATCTTTGCGCCCAAGATCAATCATGCCTACTTGCTCTTATTAACATATTGCACCGCCCAATTCAGTAGGCTCCTTGTTCCCAAAACTGTTATACAATAACGCAACCTCCAACAGCAGCCGGCTTATAGGTACATGTGGTGTCGTCGAGATGTTAATGCAACGCTCGGGGCTGTAAAGAGACATATAAAAAGTCTGGTGAGAATCGATTTCGGCACATTCAACTAGAGATTCTCTCATAGTTAAGTCACTGTCATTAGTCTCTAACAATGGCTTTCAAGGTAAGAGTTACAGTTATTATCCATTAATACATAACCATTATCTAATGTTTAAGTACATCCGGTCCGGTTGGAGGACATAATGTGAAAAAGTACCTAATAATTTTGACGAATACTTTGGTGCACGAATAGTTAACACGAGATATCTAATCACTACAAATGTGTGGTTGTATACTAATATAAATAAAATCACCCTTTTTTTTGAAACAAACTTTTTACTTTATTTTCAGTTCGTAGTACTAGTCTGCGCCATCGCAGCCGCACAAGCCGGCATCATCGCGCCCGCAGTTTACTCGGCGCCGGCGCCGGTCACTTACGCAGCGGCTCCCGTGGTGCACGCACCGGTCTACTCTTCCTACGCGGCGCCAGTTGCTAAGCTCGTCTCAAAGGTTGTGGAAGAGATCGACACACACCCACAGTACAGCTTCGCATACGACGTGCAAGATGGTCTGACGGGTGATGCTAAGTCACAACACGAGACTCGCGACGGCGATGTCGTGCATGGGTCTTACTCCGTTAACGACCCCGATGGCACCAGGCGCACTGTCGACTACACGGCGGATGACCACAATGGATTCAACGCTGTTGTTCGCAAGGAGCCTCTCGGTCACGTCGCTAAGGTTGCTGTTGCTCCCGTTGCCAAGGTTGCTGTTGCCCCCTTGTCCTACGCCACTGCCCCCGTGGTCCACTCCGCCCCGCTAGTCCATTCCGCCCCACTAGTCCATTCCGCCCCACTGGTGCACTCTGCTCCACTGGTACACTCCGCTCCTATAGTCCACGCCGCTCCCGTGGCTTACTCTGGCCCTCTTTACCACCACTAAGTACTAATAAGTCTAGTCAACTGAGCTCATCGGAAATTTATTTATTTTAGAACTATGAGGCATACTGTACCTACAAGCATTATTATCAAATAAAAGTATTTTATACATTTTGATATTTACTACTCACTTTATTTATTCCCTAAAACCGAATATTATATCAGCGGTGCATCGTCTGTTGTTCGCTCTAGTGAATATATTATTCGTAATAGTTTGGTAACATAATATACATAGGAAAACACATAGAAAACACATACATAGAATAAACACATACATAGAAAAGTAAAGAAGGTACTAACAGGCTTATTGGATGTATTTTAAGAATAGAAAAGAAAGAAAATACCACTAGGCCGTCTTTTTGAGGTGCACTTGTGATCTATCTACTGCACTGCACTTGGAAAGAGCTAGCTAGCTAGTAAAGTATAAGTAATAGAAAAATCTATGCACAATCAACATAAAAAGTAGGTAGGTGATGATCAGATAATTTTGCATACTTTGCATGTGTTCTGTACATTTCCACCATAAGCTCTTTATTCTTTTGAGCACATCTTTACTTTTTGTTTTGCTTCCAATTACAGTGTTTTTTACACTTTGTTTCAGAGCAATATAATACCTAAAAACTTTTTATTAATGATTTAGATTTGTTGGTTTAATTTCCTTTGTTTTATGTTGATTTGAGCTCCAGTCCATTTTTGCTCTGAAATTGGCCACTCCAGTGGTCTGATTATATGTATGTATATCCTAATAGGACGGAAAAAATGTATATTACAGGCTGGTTTTTTAAGAAGGAGCGGTGATGGCTGAGTCCAAAACCACGACAGTTAGGGAAAAGTCGTGAAAGGAGTCACGCCCTCGATTTATAAGAAAACAATAACTGCATATTTATTTTTTTCAAAAATCAAGTTTTACTTTTGACAAAATTGGACCCGGATGATTTTTCAAAAAAAAATTACAACCAATGGATTATTGAACCAATTACCACAATGGATATTTTTACACGGAAGAAAACTCACCTCCTATTAAAACTTTACTGTCATTATGTGTGAAACTCATTTGTCTAATAGGCCTGACGACTAATTTTCAAAATCCATCATATTCAGAAGTATCTATTATGTCTAAAATATATCATATTTCTGTAGAAAATGAAGGTTTTTGTTCCATAAAAGTACATTTAAATTTAAATTTTCAAATTCACGCCAAAACGCTCGCTGGTGTCATGGCGTTTGTTATTACGTCACGGTTATAGTATATCAACAGTAAATATTGGTGCTTTTGTACTAAATCGGAATGACGTTTACGAAAACGTGACGTAATTCGCTCTGACCGGTGTTTGAGCCATCATGGCGGATTGTTGTATTTTGTAGATTTATATTATCAAATAAATTGTCAATCTCGACATTAATAAGAGTATAAATACATTTTTTAAAATCTTTGAATCCTTTTTCATTAGATCAGATAAATATTTTGGCTATACTTGATAACTGTCTTCATGCCTATTAGCAGAAATACTGTAGTGATGCTAAAAAATGAACGTTACAAAGCTCGTCGTCGAAACGTTTATACTTATGCATTGGAATCAATGGAAAACATTTTGAGCAACTTATTAGTTGACCAGTAGGCCTAAGATGACCGCCACGAGAGTCGATTTATCTCGTCAAAAGTAGAGATATGTCTATATCTCTACACGAGCTAAGATGACCGCCTAAATATGTCGTCATCATCTGTCAAATGAAGACTTACTCGGAATTCGAATTTTGATTTTTGAATTTTGTCGTCAAATGGTAAGATGACCGCCATATTTTCTCGTCTTTTGACGTTTCTGCGCGGGAAAGTTTCTCGTCGACAGTTTTTGAAAACGAGATAAGTCTTCCGCTTGTCTTTTAGATTTTGTTTTGCTAACTTTTCAAAGGATGGCGATACCTTACTATAATCATCTTATTGCGATGTACGCCGATAAGCAAAACAGAAAGATTCAACGGAAAATAATCAGAGACGTATGTGGTATGTGATCTTTTTGACGTTGTTCAGATAGAGTTTCAGTGCCTCTGGAGATTATCAAAACCCTGGGAATTCTACCTCATCAAACGTCTAAAACCCGATTTAGAGCCTAAAACTAGTAGGGGCCTACCTTGCTGCGGGCGGTGCATTCGAAGGTAGGAGTACCTAGTTCATTTGAGGTTAACTACCCATAGATTTCTATGTGTTATCCTGCTTATGATGTTATTGTAAAGGTCTAAAATTAATAATAACAAATTAGGTTAGTGTGAGTCAACACTTCTCATACATTTACCCAATTCACTCAATGTTTAAATAGTGAAGAAGTGTCATTGGATCTCAGTTTACCAACTACGAACTACCTACTACACTACGAATTTATGCAAAGTAAAAACTGAGTACAGTTACCTACCTATCTAATACTTTAGTAAAAATATTTTAATAGCAGGGTGACATTGGACGAAGATGTACGAGTCGAAAACGAAGAAGTTATCAACGGAGATTTGGCTGCAGAGGACCTCTATCACCTGCGGGTCTGCTTCGGCAAGGCCAAAGACGCGCAGAACTTCTACGTTATGTTAATGAATAGCAGCGTTTTACCTGAAATAAAACGCACATTATATACTTACCTCAATAAAAGCTTTATATTGAGAAGGCGACATCCTTTTCCGGCGAATTTCTACCAGTTTTCATACTTTTATACAGTCAACATCCGGTCAAGTGGCGCCACCTGGCAGCCGCGCGCAGTTTTACTTCGTTAAACATGCAGCGCCATATTGAACTCATTGGCTTTTTTATTTCACCAGGCAGCAATTAAAGTGAAAGCTTTTATTGAGGTAAGTATATAATGTGCGTTTTATTTCAGGTAAAACGCTGCTATTATATCCTGAACGCTCAATAAAAGCTTTATATTGAGACCTGTTTGTTATCGCCTGGTGACGCCACTTGTAAGATCTGGGTTACTCTAGCGCCAATGTGATATTATATTTTTTACTCAATAATGTAGGTAAGTTTGCCTACAATAGTAAATAAAACCGTATTTTAATCAATTGTGCACAAAATAGTGCCTGACTATATTATATTATTAATAATAACATGATTATTTTAATTCTATCAGACATTGCTATAATCTTAAATTATCTAAGAGACTGTAAGTAATCTTAAAAAATCTGCTAAGCATGGTAACAGACAAACCACCCCAAGTTCCTGGCTTAAGTCCAGCTATGAACTTCTTTAGGCTGATCATAATGATGAAGCTATCATAATGCCATGTTAATTGAATGCATTCAAACAAGCCGCGCGATAGGCCTGGTTAAACTCTATACCTAATAGTGTGTACTGGTCTCGTAACTTTGTCAGATGCTATGTAGCTAGTGTAAAGAGATGATAGATGGCGGCAATCAAACTCAACAATTGTTTACTTCCTGTAGATATCGTCAAGATCTTTTTAAAACAATGCTTAGAACAGTAAATCGTAGCTCAAGTGCTACCTCGCAGTGCTGTAATAACAGCCTCCTTAATAAATATTTAGATCTTCTGCTATGACGTTGCGCAAAACGAGTTTAGCTTAATATTTTACTGTTTATTGCATAAATAATAACTGCAATCAGTTTCTAACTATACTTGGATAAAATAATTACTACTTAGTATCTAGATCTAACCCAGAATAAAATCAAATGCCAATAAGATCTGTGGTGAATAAGGACTTATCCTGTAAGGACCTTTATGAGCTAAGAATATTACTGCAATGTAAGTACTATCAGCAGTACCTATACCTATCAATAGTAGTATATAATAAAGCTTTTTCTTTATTCTTATACTTATTCTAGCAGTATCTTAGTGAATTACTTTTGCTAACGTCCCATCGGAAACTCTGATTTGTCAAAAGTCTAAACCATCATCATTAACTCAAGAATATTCAGAACTTAAAACATAACAGACAAGACAGTGTCTGCGTTATAACGTAGGAAGTACAGATTCATGCGTTAGTGTCGTATTGTATAGAATATACCAAAAGTAAAACATGAAAGACAAAAAGACAGTGTCTGCGTCATAGGAAGTACGGATTTATATGAGTGTTAAGATAAGATAAGAAAATTATTTATTGGGCAATAAAATTGTATTGAGTAAAATACAAAAAGTCGAGCATAAAAAACACAAAGACAGTGTTTGCTTCATAACATAGGAAATATGGCTTCATGTGATAGCTCTAATCAAGTGTAAATCACATAGAAAATGTGGTCATCATTATTAGTTGTGACCCCAAAAGCAGCTTTTAGTGCTACACTAAAGATGGTTACAAACCACACGTTATTACACACTTAAGCAAATTTTGATCAAGCAACGGTAAAAATTATCAACGCAACGTACCTATTAAGCATCGGTATTGATCCGTATTCCATTTGTTTATATAAAGAAATTATTTCGGCAAACTACAGTTTTTCGCTAGGAAACAATAGCATACACGCTTTGGGGAGTGTGTACTTAGGATGGTAGATACATTACATCCACGAGCATGTGTGGGTAGTTTCATAGTATAGTGACCGCGTTGTAAACCTTGACGGTTCCTTACTAAAATATTTGCAGGTAGACCGCATCTCATTTACTTGACTAAAGACTGCACGTGCGATTTCAGAGACAAACAACCGAAGTTACTTTACAAGCATTATAGTAGCATAAGTTGGCCGCCACTCAGGAGGGTGGTAATGACGTAAACACATCGACATACCAACACCTGGGTCGTTATTCGCTATTGCCAACCCACGCGCGTTACGTGAACACGTTAAGACATCGGCTTAGCAATAGTCGGATTTTGAACGAATCATGTGAAACAACCAAAAGATCAAACGTGGGGCATAGACAACTAGTCTTGTGGCATACAGAATACCTTTTTTCGATTCCACACAAAGGCGCGTTTGCGTTTAGATCACGTTGTAAAGTCACACGTTTTGGGCACGGAATCTCCAATGTAATCGCGAATAAGGCCCCTGCTCGCGCAGATAGACCGGCAATAATGCGTTTTTTGTGCGTGTACCACACTCCACTAATGAACGGTTTATTAGTGTCAAAAACCAAACGGCAAAGTATAAATAAGGTACAAATTGGTACGACTTTGTCAAATACTGAAACGTCAAAAGACACTCTGTCTTGCTAGGAAAAACATGGTCCTCCTTGGTATCTTTTCTCAATGCGTAAAAATAATCGCATGAAATTGCTTTTCATAAAACATTCATTTCATTTTAATTGTTCCTGAACCCTGATAACTTAGTGATGTGTTTTAAGGCATCCTTAGGTAGGGTAGGTCTTTGCTAGTTTTAATAAATGTATAAACATTAATTTAGCACCATGATGAACTACAAGGTTGGCAAAGTCTAAAAGTCTGATGCTTTTAAGAGGGTAGTCTTGAATTTCTTACGTAATTTTAAATGTTCGCAAAGAATGTCTTTGTTTTGTCCCATTCAAGACAAATGATCATAAAGATTCACAACAAATATTTGTTTAAAAAGCTTGCTTAGCCTGAATGAGGTTATGTGAAACGCACCTATGTGTGCGACTTGCAAAAACACAGTACAGTGTAAATCTAAGAGTTAGGTTCGGTTTAGGTTAACTCGGAAATTAAGAAATTCCTATCTTTGGCAAATACTTTAAGGGTTGCACTTTTAGGTTCGGGTCCAAAAGCAGACAAGGGTCTACTTACACTATGACAAGCATTTCAGTGGATTTAAAAGTGCCATTTTTCATTAGATCAAACAAGACTAGGCTCTTGATGTAAAACACTTTATTGGATGGAAGTGTGTAACTGGCTTTCCTTACCTTGAGTATTATTTCTTTTATTTAAGTATCTATGTACTATATCAGCTATCTGGTTCCCCTCGTACAAGCTCTGCTTAGTTTGGGGCTAGATAGTGTTGTATTTATTTTTATTTTATATATGCCTAAGCCAGCACTTACACCATAATGAACTTCTCGAGGTCATTATAATCTTCACTTTCGAGTCGCGACTCGTTACTTATCTTTCTCATTGTAAAAACACAGTTCGTATATTGCACATTCGAGTGTTGACCCCTGTGCGAGTTTAAATGTGGCTTAAATTTCCAACCCGCGAGGCTGTACTTGATACAGGCACATTTACTAAATTTGTATCAAATCTGTATGATGGAACACAGTTAAAACACTTAACCCCCGCGAGAGGCAGTTGTAAGATTAATTTTTTTCTTGTGAGAACCACTACATTTCAGAGACTAGATTCACTTACCAATAGTTCACAGAGTTCCACGCGATGGAACACAAATTCGCTTTACGCCTAACCCCCGCGAGAGGTGGCTGTTAAGTTGATCGAGGTTCTCTTGCGAGAATCCATTCGATTTAGCGAGACAGTTTCACTGGAAGTTTAGAGAGTTCAACTCGATAGAACACACTTTACAAACGCCTAACCCCCGCGAGGGCGGTTGTTAGGTTGATTGAGTTTCTCTTTTCAGACTTAACAGGAACAGGCCAGTTTCACTGGAGGTCTATAGAGTTCCATTCCATAGAACGCAGCTAGTTCACAAACGCCTTACCCCCGCGAGGGGTGGCTGGTAGGTTCTCAAGACCAAAAATACCTTGCTGCTAATAAAGTAAGCCTTTTTACTTGAAAACTTTATAGTAAACCTTCGAGTCGGTGACCAGTAAACTGATTGAAAGCGATGGTGTGATGAACATAGTTTTAAAATAATAAAGTGGGTATTAAGAAAAAAGTTTCTTAAGATTTTTCTAGAAGTAAACGTATTCGTATAATAAACCCAAGAGAGAATATAAGTAATATTATTTCTGCTTTGGGAAGGTAGGCATAATTTTTATCAAAAACAAAATTAAATTTAATATTATTTTAACAATGCTTAACCGTATAGGTAGGTATGGCCCGATGACGTCAGGTATCATACGTTTTACCCCTCTTTGTTTGTTTCCAAGTCTATGAAACCTGGAGTATGTTAGGGTATAAGACTTTAAGCAAAACGCACTGGATATCAAAATAGCAGTTAACATGAAGCAATGAACGAATGATAATATTCAATAAAAAACTATTCCTTCTACGATTTTGATTTAACCTCCTCGGAAAAACATTGTAACCTCAGAACAAAGACCCATGTTCATCACACGTATTTCGGTGGGGATCGAACCCACGATCACACAGAAGGCAGAAGTACTATGAAAAATAAATATTAGCAAATTGTTTGGAAAACAATTCTAAAAATACGTTCAAACGACGCCATGCCTATTTGTTCATTTTATAGCTATGACAGCGGTTCCGGCTTTTGCCTCAAAGAACGGCACGTATACCAACCACAGCTTATGTGCACAATAAAATGTACTACTGAAAATGAAACTAAACTATATAAATAAACTGGATTTTTTTAAAACTATAAGAACGTGATCCGAACGAAAAAATCGTTAAAAAAATTAATCACGTTCATGTTTTATTATTATGAGGGTACTCACGGTTTTCCCTCCTTGCACTGCTCAAAGAAGAACACTTCACTAAATAAAATTAATTATTTATTCACTTTTGTAAGAACAAAGATTTAAAATATTATTAGCAACCACGGTCGTCGCAGAGCTAGCTGCTGGACACATGTTGCTTCGACGGAAAACAAAACGCCAATGAGTTCAATATGGCGCTGCATGTTTAACGAAGTAAAACTGCGCGCGGCTGCCAGGTGGCGCCACTTGACCGGATGTTGACTGTATAAAAGTATGAAAACTGGTAGAAATTCGCCGGAAAAGGATGTCGCCTTCTCAATATAAAGCTTTTATTGAGCGTTCAGGATATAATAGAATATTACAAAAGCTTTAATAATATTTATCACTATTGGTAGCTTGATTTTTTAATAACCTTATTAACCATAAGCACCTACAAAAAAAACCCTCTTCATTAGTTCAACATTATTTAGTTAAAAAGACAATTTTCTGTGTGTAAATAAATTTATTTGTCATAAATTAAAATAGGTATATTATTTACAAGTTATGCAAATACCTATGTAAGGTGGAATGTTTGGTTTGTGGATGGCCCGTGGAATCTGAAAAGAAACAAATACATTAATATACGGACATGCTCATAAAGGTATTTCTGTATTCTCTATCCTGCATCCTGCAATCATTCCTTTAGTGCAAACTGCTTAGTCTACGCACATAAATAGGTACATGTGTAGTTCTATGAGTTAGTTTAGTTAGGTACGGCTCAATGGACACTGAAAACAAAACTTGGTAGTTATGTACTACGGAGTATATTAAAGTAACTAATACTTACATATCGAGGGTTTTAACACTGCACCCTCGATATATAATTTTTTTTACCTACTTTAAAAATCCTCATTGATAAATAGCAAAAGGTAAAAACAGGTGTGGTTGCTATCAAAACGTACAATTTTCCACTGGTCACCGTCCTACCTAGGCTCAACTCGTCGGTCTTGAGGCGGTTCCACCCCGCTGTTATTTGTTGGACACTTTGCAGTGAGCTATATTCACCTGCCGCAAATTCATAGTGCTCGGACATATTATTATACCGGCAAAGAAACTCTATTTGGATTCTGTTACTTCTTACCCTGAAATAATAAGACAAACAAGTAGGTATAGCTAGCAGCATAGGTTTGACCGATTTTGAGAATACAATGAATCTATTTTGCTAGTCCTATCGGTTTTTAACAATAAATAGAGGTACCATAGGTATTTACTTACATTTTCATTCCGTTTGCTTCCTTATTATTTTATTTTAGTTTTGGCGGGGTTTTTTTTTTTCAGTCACAGGTACCAAATTGAATGAACGAAACCATTAAAAAATAAAAATACAATGGTAGATTATGGTAGAATATGGAAGAAATGATCACTGGTTTGTCTTCACGACATAGCCGAGTCGTCGACGACAGTTGTCTCTCTCGTGATGCTCATCTTACCGTAATCGACAAACGAATCGATGTCGACAAAATTTTGTCTTCTCGCGAAGACATATGTCACGTCGGTCATCTTAGGCCTAGAAGTAAATTGTGAAAATCTGCTATTTCCATTCATTTTTAGTAAAATATTTATTTGCAAAGATTGATCCATAACGGTAATAAAATCCATTGCAGCATTGGCATTGGTTCAAAAATACTTACATGTTTTTTTCAAAAATCAATGCATTTCCGTCAAAAGTAAAAAAAAATAATTTAAAAGATATGCAGTTATTGTTTTCTTCAAAATCGAAGGCATGACTACTTTCACGACTTTTCTCTACCTGTCATGGTTTCGGACTTGGCCATCACCGCCCTTCTCAAATAACCACCCTGTATATTCGCCGAGAGCGATTGCCTTGTTTCGCGCAACGTTCAATGCGGAAGGATGGGCCTGCTGTCTCTAGTTTTATAGAATTTAAAACTTTTTTGGAATCAATTGCACAAGCCCAGCCAAAAACTTGGACAAATCTTTTCATCTGTTTTAGCTGTGAATATTCCCAAACAAAAACACACCCATTGCGTCCATTGTTGTTCGAAAGAAATATTTAATTACTTTACTTTTTGCTGCTTTTGTTTACCTGGAACCTGTGTGGACCTACCAACTTCGTGCCGATGAGATTTTCTCTAAATATTCTTTAGTTAGTTACCTTTTACTCGGACTAATATACAAAGTAAAGCCGATTTTTTTATGTTGTCCGCGTAACACTCGTTATGTTTGCTCGAAACCAAACTGACATTTTAGGTAGGATCTTGAATTAATGATAATTGCAAGTATGTAAAGATATTGAAATAATTTATTGTTCTGAATACTATGTACAAAAACTAGGGAATACTAGCTAATTAGCTTAGTGATGGTAGACAGGGGCAGACTGGTAAACAGGGGCGGGGTGGTAGACAGGTGCTGCCGATCGGTAGACGGGAGCAGCAGAATGGTAGACAGGAGAGGAGTAGGCGAGCTTGGCGACAGGGGCGGCGTAGCTCAGGGGAGCGGCATAGTTGACGGGGGCAGCAGCGTAGGCGACAGGGGCAGCGACCTTGGCGACGTGAGCGAGGGGCTCCCTGTGGACGACCGCGTTGAAACCATTGTGGTCGTCTGCGGTGTACTCAACGGTACGCTTGACGCCATCGGGGTCTACGACGGAGTAAGATCCTCTCACGACATCTCCATCACGAGTCTCGTGCTGAGACTTGGAGTCTCCGGTGTGTCCGTCCTGCACGTCGTATGAGAAGCTGTACTGAGGGTGCGCGTTGTACTCCTCGACGGCCACCTTGGCGAGGGGTGCGGCGTAGCTCACAGGCGCCGCGTGGTAGGCCACAGGAGCCGCGGGGAGAAGGCCAGCGCTGGCAGCCGCCACCAGACCGAATAATACGACGAACTGTAATAGAGTAAAAATTATGTAAAAAAATAAAGATCACCTAATTTAATTTCTATTTTGTAAATGTATTTATTTATTAGCGTACCTTGAATGCCATTTTTAATGTAGTGATTGAAATGAGTCTTGAGACTGTTTAATGATATTCAAAAGAAACTTGCGATTTTATATTGGCGTATAACGCCTAAGGCGAAGGCGGCGGCCTACCTACCGGTTGCATAATCCACTGCTCTGGTGAAGTTCAAAGTCAAGCAACTTATTGAAGTAAAGCCTTGCCTTTTTAAAGCTCAATTTAGTCCAGCCGTGCGAAATATCTTGTTTATGAGTGTCTTGGCTATGGCTTTTAAAAGAGGTTATGATAGACTAAATAACTGAACCGGTTTAGGAAAATAGAGTCAGTAAGCACTAGTAACCGAATGGATAGGTTCTAAGGTAGCCAGCTTTTTTTCCGCTGGCTCACTTTTGAACCTATTCATTAATAGTGGATAGCAGTACCTACCTACCATTATTTTGAACGCATATGTATAGCATACAATAGATTTTTTTTATAGTTTGATTGAATATTTTATTGTTGTTTTATAATAGGGCAGTGTGGTCGCTAAGCGACAAAGCCCTTTAAATAAATAAAAAAAAAAAAAAAAAAAAAAAACCTATTAGATCATAGTTTTCAGACCGTATTCTCCCACTGCTGGGTCCACTGGATCCACTGTTTGCCATAATTATTGATTATTGTATCCCTGAAATGGCCGCTTGCATCCAAGTCCTGCCTTTAGATGTCGTCGGCCCATCGTATAGGTGGTTTGGTGCCAGCATTGCGTTTGTCCTGATTAAGCAACCATTCCCTTAAAACCCTACTTTACCTGCCGCTACCACGTCTTGCCAAATTTAGTTACGAATATTATTACTGTAGTGTCCCACTGCACGGCAAAGGCCTCCCTTCCTTCCCTCCATATTCACCGCGTTTTGTGATGAGGTAGTTTTCTAGGAATAGTATGGAATAGGAGGGTAAAACTCTTAGCAACATAAATTTTGGCAGAATCTCAAGAACGCGATCGAAATTTTCCGCCATTGACAAATTGTAGCTCATTCCCAATTGCGAGCACATCCATAGTGATGCGCACTTGTAATACAAAGCGCGAACTTGGGCTAAGTGTGTCACAACCAGATGCTGGTATATATACCTCGGCTGACGCCACAGGAGCATAGTCACACTTGACTTCTTCCACAACCCATCCACACAAACAAAAATGGCCTTAAAGGTATTGTTGGTTTTTTATTCAGTTAGACAGCTCATAGGTATAATATTACTATGTTCTAAATTCATTTTCATCTCAAGCTGAACTTCAGCTAAATTAAACTCAACAATATTTTTAGCATTACGGTCAAGTTTTCTCCGATGTCTGTCCGTTACCACTCTGATTAGGCCTGCCCTAATTTGATCCCTAATGCCATGTCACTTATTTTATATATTCTTCCTCAAATTTTTATATACCTTCTCGTTTTGGAAAATGTTTTAGTAAAAAGTTTCTGAAACAGGTAATTTAGCTCGGAACACTAAAAATTAAACTACATCCGCTTTGAGTCTATCCACTTCTATGCTACTTCCATGAAATTGATATTGTCACGGTATCGCTTTTATGTGTGCGTATGACTGTCCATAGTTATATGTTCATTAGGATGCAGTGCGCGACACCTTACGTCCTTGACGAACGGTATCCTCAGGTTGTTAGTTATTTCTCAGCTGTGCACTTGCGTAACCATACCTACTAGTTTCGCCCTCGTAAAACCGTGTCACTATTTCAAGTACAACTGATGTGTACGCCGCACGTAATTGAGATTACTGCTATTTGTTTCAGTTCGTCATCCTCTCTTGTCTTGTGGCATTAGTACGCGCTGGGAACATCCCGGTTGCAGCTCCACTTCTCGCTGAGCCCGTGGTAGCCGCGCCAGTAGCGGCAAGGCTCGAAGAATTCGACCCCCTGCCCCAGTACAGGTTTGGGTACGATGTTGCTGACTCGCTGACCGGCGACTTCAAGAGCCAGACGGAACAGCGTAACGGAAACTTGGTGCAAGGGCAGTATTCTCTAGTGGAGCCCGATGGCACCATTCGCACCGTTGACTACACTGCGGATGATGTGAATGGGTTCAACGCAGTGGTTCGCAAAGAGGCGCAGGTGGCTCCGGCTGTGATCGCCGAGCCGGCAGTAGTTCCCGCACGGTATGCTGCCGCACCCGTGGCCGCAGCTCCTCTGGCAGCCGCCCCAGTGCTGGCACCAGCGCGCTACACCGCTGCCTATACTGCACCGCTAACCTACCCCGCCCCGGCTGTCGCCCGGTACGCTCCCTACACTGCCCCTTTCGCCCCCTACGCTGCCGCACCAGTAGCGTACGCTGGCCCAGCTGCGGCTAGATACGTAGCTTATTAAACATCTCATCAAACCAGGACTGATAACGAACATTAAATGGCTTTACTTTTTATTGAAAACTTTATTTTGTTTTACTGTGTTTATGAAAATTAACAACTTTTCTACATTTATAAACCCGTCTTCTTCACCTTAAAGTTGATTAACCATACATCAAGTACGTAGTATAAGATCTATAAATTCCGTGGCGTAGACCCTGTGTAGTCTGCCAGTGACAAGACAGATAGGCAGTTGCAAGCTCATCGCGTATTCCTCGTACCAAAGCAAACCAAAGCAACCAACTACGGGCAACCTTTGTTTAAATTCGCTAATGATTCGGCTATGAGGAGTATCTTTGGATCGTGATATTATAGTAGTATAATTAAAAAAAAAATCAGTAAAATAATAAAACCAAAAAAAAAAAATCCTTGGTACAGCTTTACCTACTTTAAAACGAACTTGAAGGAAGAATATTAATACGGTCGTGCCTCAAAGGTATCATCCATAGTCCTTGGCAATGAAAGAATTATACATAATCTGTGGACATAAACAACTAGATTTGATTTAAAACCTTAGTTTATGATGTAGTGATTATTACCTTTGTTTGTATAAACTTAGCATAATTTTGTGATAAATTTAGTTTTATTTGTAGAGGTATATTGAATACTTTAAAATGGAAGAAAAACAGTTATTCGGTGCTTTGACTGTGTACCGTGAACGTGGCGCCTTTCTCAGGCGTCTAGAACAATTTGAAAAATCAAAGGCTTCTTACGATGAAGCATTTAAAAGCACTCCTGATGATGTCCGGATGCTCACGGGCAGGAGTCAGGTTTGTGCTGACGCTGTACAGCCGGTACAAGCTTATGCAGATGCAGAAATAGCATTAAAACTGGAACCCGGGAACATGAACGCCCGCAATATGCAAGCGCGTGCTATGTACACCATGTCTGATTTCGAGCGATCCGTCGTCATGAACTACCGAGGAGCGCGAGCTCGTCGACAGCCACCTTACTTTATGGAGGGTATCAACCAGGGAGTCGAAACAATTCAAGACTGTATCGGAGTGAATGCTGGCAGCGTCATGTTAGACTTTCTACCGTTGATCAAGCAAGTAGAAGCTGCTCGCAGCACTGATGAAAATGAACCACAGAAAGCTCTGCACATGTGCAGAATTCCAAAGCTAGAACGAAAAAAAAAGTTGACTCAAATGGAGGCTAGAAAAACCTTAACACTATCACGAGTTCTAGCTATGAAATACCTAGGCCCTATGGCTTATGACAAATTCTTTTTAGGTGAACTCACAGAAGATCCTCGTTTAATGTCCGCAAATTCAGGAGGAAGTCACGAGTTAAAAGCCCTCGTTAAGGAAGCTCTAAGGTCACTGACCGAGCGACAGGATATGTTGCGTTCACAACGACCTTATTATACAATCAGATTGTCTGAAAAAGCTGAAAGTAAACACCAAGATAAGTATAAAGAAGCTGTATTGATCAAAGAGCGTGAGATCGGAGCGAGAACTGCTGAGCGCCTATTGAAAGCAATCGAGAAGAGCATGCGCGCCAACCGAGTGATGGATTTGATCGCTCAAGCAGAGAGGATGCAGTTGTTCCTTGATGGGAAGACGCCGCGTACGTTACCAGATAAGGAAGTTTACACAGACCGTCTGTACAGAGCTGTGGGAGAAGGATACTTGTCCCAACATCGTATGTCCTACACTCTTAGTGAACGTGGTAACCGTCGTCGTATTGCTTTCCTCATGGGCCTACCGGTTGGTCGTCCGCAGTCTTTCGATTCTGTTATGGCCACATATCCTTATAAATTCATTGATATCAAACAAGCTACAGAAAAAGTAGTTGCAACTCTGGAGATGTGTGAGAACTCTACTATGAAATGCTGGCTAATGTACGAATTGTCAAGACTGCTCTGCACTCAAAAAAACTACGCACTTGCAAAGTTTTATGCCAAGCGGTGCCAGAGAGAAGCACAAGAATTGGGTAGCATAACATGGTGGCTCAACGGTTGCTTCGTTTTGATGAGTGGTGACATGCAACAAGGTAATGCCAATGAGGTGCGGATTCAAGTGGAAGAGGCGTACGAGTGGTCAAAAAAAATGCAAGATCCGGAACGCGTGCAAGCGTTTTTGGCAAAATGCTCGGAGATGGCGAACGAAGCTGTCGCTGCGGATGAGCGCAAAGCAATCGTACAAAGAGAAAAGCAGATAGTGGCTGTGATGGATGAAAAACAGCGTGTCGAGACACAGGTTTTATTCAAGCGGATGTCAACAGTGCCAACTGGGAGACGGTTCTCAGTGCTGCCGCAGAAACCAGAGGCTGGAGAGTCTCGAGCTGAACGCCGCAAGCGCCGCCAGCGCGGCCTCTCCGTTATTCCTGGACCCGAGCAAGCACTGGCACCACCACCCAAATCGGCTACTTTGGGTTTCCAAGTATTCGATATTTGATAACAATAGTATTTGATTACCATAGTAACCTAGAAATTCTAGTACAACTGCTTTACTACTTCTAATCTTATACCTAAGTACTGTAAAATTAACTTTTTGCTATGAATAAAATTGTATATCTACTATATTATTTGATGGTCATTTGCTACTAGTGGTGAGTTATTACTCAAGGATAGGTCTATAGTAAAAATGAAGTGTAAATGAATTTTATAATAAATTATTTATTTACAATTATGGCATTCACAGTTTTGTGATAGTATTTTAGGTCTAGTGGTGGTAGTAAGTCGGCGCGGAGTAGGCAACGGGTGCGGATGCGGAGTAAGCGATCTTAGCCACTGGGGCGGCGTGTACGACGGGGGCAGCAGCGTAGCTCAGGGGAGCGGCGTATTTGACGGGGGCAGCGGCGTAGGCAACGGGGGCGGCGATCTTGGCGACGTGAGCGAGGGGCTCCCTGTGGACGACCGCGTTGAAACCATTGTGGTCGTCTGCGGTGTACTCAACGGTACGCTTAACGCCATCGGGGTCTACGACGGAGTAAGATCCTCTCACGACATCTCCATCACGAGTCTCGTGCTGGGACTTGGAGTCTCCAGTGTGTCCGTCCTGCACGTCGTATGAGAAGGTGTACTGGGGGTGGGAGTTTTCTTCGACGGCAATCTTGGCGATGGGGGCAGCGTAGCTGACGGGAGCGGATTGGTAGGCCACGGGAGCGGAGTGGTAGGCGACAGGAGCAGAGTGGTAGACGGGGGCAGCCTGCACGGCGCGGGTGTTGTAGGAGAGGGGAGACGAGTAAGACACCTGGGGGAGAAGGCCTGCGCTGGCGGCCGCAACCAGGGCACTGAATACGACAAACTGAAATAAAACAAAATAATTAACCCTACATAATTCATCAAACCACATTGGTCACATTAATACAATCCATGATTTGTGACATTGTACCTTGAATGCCATTTTAAGATGTGGATAAGTTCAGCGGTGAGATGGAACTGCCGAATGTGGGGTTTACTCTCGTTTTATAAGCCGTGTATCTACTCGTGACATTCGGATTGTGACGTCACTGGTCCGGTAATCGAACCCCGTACGAGGAGCTTATTACTTTCGCTTTTAGGTGAAGTTTTAAGAAGCAAGGTCGCGATCTTCGATGGAATGTATGAGTGCCGGCCGACCGCCCTCGTTTGTTCGCCGAACTCATTATATTATTACTAGTAAGGTCGATGGTACTGTAACTGCTATTCAAATAAGTTTTAGTTTAGTTGTAGGTAAATAAATTAATATATGGCAGAGACCTAAAAGGCTTACTAGAATCAAATAATAGTTTTTTAGCGTATTCCACATTATTATAATTACTAACTAAGATATTTGTTTGTTGGTATAGTTTGACCGCGACCGCTGTACCGCGCCTGAAGTAGCGCGCGGCAAGACGGGGGAACCAGATTGTCTAATGTCATACGCACAAGAGACGCACTACATATCCCAAGATGGGACGAGCGTTATCTCGGGATGTCAAAACCGTTATTTTTAAAGTGGCCGAATATTGTTTGACAGTTCTCTAATGTAAAGTGTCAAACATCTATGCTTGAGGCTCCACTCAGACTCAAGCATTGCTTTTGCATACGGGCCTTAGAAGGGATTTTGGAAAATTCAACCCCAAAAAGGGTGCAGCGGGGGTTGAAGTTTGCAAGGACAAAACTCAACACAAACGAAGTCGTGCGGGATTGCACTAGTCGCTTGATAAAATAACATATCGTGTATATCGTAAGATCTATCTGACAATATCGAGATCTCATGTGCACTCTTGCCCTCTTTTTTCCTCGGCCTCCACCTCGCCGCATTTTCTTAGGGAACGGCACAGCGGTTGGGGTCAAACTATAGTTCAATCACGCCCTAACCACAATAAGTACTGATTGAGTTGATTTTCTAACTTGGAACAACAACAACAAATTTTACATAATTCTAGTATGTAAGTCAAGTACGGCGATATTATTATCTTATACCTTTAAACGAGAAAATCTTGTATATATATATATATATATATATATATATATTTAGGATCACGGAAACTGCACCAACGATTTTCACGAAATTTAGTATACAGGGGTTTTCAGGGGCGATAAATTGATCTAGCTAGGATTCATTTTAAGAAAATGATTATTTCTTTCCGAGTGCAATAATTAAACATAAACTGAATATGTGACTGCTCCTGCCATCTATTGACGATTGTGAGCAACTAATTGCAAGCATGTCACGCAGATGGCGTTGTTCAGTAAGAATAAACCAGTAAAGATGATAATATGACTCTTATGATTTCTTAAAAATACAAATTATCGAAAAAAAATCCGAGCGAAGCTCGGTTACCAACTACTAGTTACAGTAGATGGATGGAAAGGGCTCAGAATCGTTCTTCATGGAAATGTGTAGGGGAGGCCTATATCCAGCTGTGGACTTCTTCAGGCTGATAATAATAATGATTATTATTACAGTAACAGGAAGCAGATAGTACGAGTATTATTCAACAAACACATTCAATTAGTTTGTATCATTTAATATCATAAATAACAGTCGTAAAAAATCCTATAACAGTACAAAGAAACAACAAAATTGTAATAATTCATCTAGTAGTAAAAGGGTAGTCTGGGAGCTAAGAGTGGTGCGGGCCCCGGGGCATAGAAGGGAGCCCTGGCTACGACTGGGGCTGGTGCGTAGACGGGTGCTCGCGCTAGGATGGGAGCTGCTGGAGCCGGGGCGAAGACTCTCGCAGGCGCGGCAACCACCAGAGGCTCACGGCGGACCACCGCGTTAAAGCCATTGATAGAATCCGCAGCGTAGTCTACGATCCTCCTTGTGCCATCAGGGTCGACGACTGAGTATGATCCCGTGACGAGGTCTCCGTTCCTCTGCTCCTGGTGGCCTTTGTAGTCTCCTGTCAGGGAATCCTGCACGTCGTAGCCGAAGGAATATTGAGGCAGGGGGTCCACTCGCGCTAAGGGGGCGACTAAGCTGGCGGTAGCCACGCTGACCACGCAGATGAATACTACAATCTGAAAATATAAATTATTTATTAAAGTTACTGTTCAGGAAAGTGAACAATCAAATTAAGTATTACTTTTAAGTACGAAGTGCTAGTACCATTATAGTTTTGTTATCTAATACGAGTAATCTAAATCAATTTCATAATTGTAGCTATTGAAAGAAGTTACACAACTCGATAGCAATAGGAACATGTACTTTGTCGTATTGGAACAAGGTTTGAAATCAAACAAATATTTATATCTTTTTTATGCACATTTGTATGCATCGGCTGTACGTCGACTGTCCTGCTTGCGACATGCTCCTATTTAAATCTTTCTTTGTTTTATGCATCGAGAATATTAAACCTATAACTCTAAACAGTTCGAAAGTTATTAAATTACTAGCTGCCTGTCCCGGCTTCGCACGGGTGGACATTTATTTTTTAAACACATAAATATTATAGCCTATGTTACTCAAGGTGAACCTACGTCCAGCAGTGGACTGATATCAATCGATGATGATGATGAAAGAACATTCTATAACGTTTAGGAGCACTATTTTCTAGAACATTAACCGTTTGCATGGGTATATTTGAGTATTCTAGATAATTCTGGATTACTAACGTTTGGGTGGGAGCATTTCGGATGCTAACCGACTTTAAATTTGATCATTCCAGATCATTCGAGAACCATAAATAACATTCTAGAGCGTCTATGTGCATTCTGTTCTCGTCAAAGCCAAGAATTTTCAGAAAAATCCATAAGTGATAGAATAGCATAGACATAGAGAAGTCCCTACGTGTTAGAAAAGGATAGACATAGATTTCGAAACTTTTGCCCCTTATAAATTAATAACAACTAAATATTGAATATAAACTATCCTATCTTTTAAGTCCGACCATATTAAAGGCAGTTGCAAAATTTTATCGAAATCCGTTCAGTAGTTTCGGAGTTTATCGCGTTCCAAATTGTGACAGGAAAGATTTATATATATAGAAGATATAGATTAGGTAATGTAACCTTAGGAACAGGAAAACCCTTAGCATTTACAGTACACACCCTTCACTAAGGAAAATATAAGGAAAATGTTTGATTAGATGGCTTATTTTTGCAATAAATCTTTAAGTTTCTGATTAAAACATCAGATGGGTATATACCATAGGTTGGGTCAACGCGAATGGCTTGGTCGCGTGAAACTGGCACCTAGACTCATCTAGCTTTAAGACGTTTCAAAGTGGTACTATTGAATAAATACATATTTGACTTTGATTGGAAAGTGATTTCACCCTCCAAATTTAATAAATATTCCAGGGGCAAACTCTACGTTTGCAGAGTATGCTGTACGTGGGCTCTGCATGTTTAGCATACAATAGGTTTGGACCTTGTTGCAAAAAATATAGGTACTTTTTTGAATTTAAATTTTGTTTATAAAAAAATATTATTACTTATGGTTAAGAATTTAAAATTCAAACAAAAAAATATTGTAGATCAAGGCCCGAAAGTATCCTATTCTTTGAAGAAAAAGTTTGATAGTAGGCAACAAATATTGCACATCGGCTAATTTCGGCTTCATAGAGCGTAGTGTGCGTCAGAAAGAGATAGCGCTCTAAGAATAGCCGATGCACAATTTACCTACCACAAGCTCTGTCTGGCACTGTCTCTGGCTCTGGTTTTGAGTCTGTGTGAGTGTTGACTTAATAAATCCTACTTCGAAACGTCAAACACAGTATACTACACTGGTGAACACTCACACAGACTCAAAACCGGAGCCAGAGACAGAGCCCGACCGAGCTTGTGGTAGGCCTATAGCGGACGAACAAAGTTGCATTGTTCACCAGCCCGTAACGAAAGTGTCAGATCAGTTTGATCATTGTAAATGCTAATACAGTCAGCATCGAAAGTAGCAATTATTTAATACCACTTTTGTCAAAAATATGCAAATATGCATGTATGTATAGTTAGGTATCGCGCAAAGCGGAACTTCGGTTTGCAAATATGTACATATCGCTCAAAAGAAAGACTTCAATTTTTTTTTATAAACTAGACACTGTAATCAACTTTAGTCGGTGACTCTATTCTATAGTACGTTATTGCGTTTTAAACCTCTGGATATAAGATCGCGTTCGCGTTCGCGTAAACGGTTAGCCTATCAGTCCATAGATTATGATAGCATTATAAGTCTATAGCTTACTTAACTTTTTGACTTTTTGGCATGTATTAGTAATCACTTTATTATTGCCGTATATACAATTTTGCAGATAAATAGTGAAAAATAGAAAATAATGAGTCACGCGAGATGAAAGTGGATTTTGCTGGGTTTGCATTTATATGATTCAATTTTCAATTGTTTATTATGAATTTCTCACCTTGGAGTCCATGTCTGTTGGCTTGGTTTGGGATAGGATGACACAGGCGTAGGCCTCGAACCGGAATGTGACTACCCTCAGGTACGGCCGCGTTATATATTGACCACTGCGTAATGCTCGACGTGACCATCATACCATGTGGCTCATTGAAGAAAGTGCTCGGAATTACGCGACAAAACGTCTTGGTACATGCTACATGGTGCAAAAATTCGGCGGTTCTCTCATAATGGATCAGTCAGTTAGTAATTCCAAAATTTTATGTACACTATGCCAGTGCTCTCAAACGGTGAAGGAAAACATCGTGGGGAAACCGGCATATCGTAGAACCTAAAAAAAAGTTCGAAAATATGTGTCAAGTGCACTTAAAATCCTTTCACCACACTTGGTTCGAAAGAATCAGTGACACGATAAGAAGAAGTCAGTTAGTCAGATCTCATATTATAATGTCAATCATACATAAATAAATGTAGAACCTCTAGGGCACCACCATTTGACATCCAATAATAACCTGTCCATCCAAATGTTATCTGGAAGAGATTGCTCAAAGCAATAAGACTGCGTTTTGTACTGCACAATTTGGTACATATTGTCGTTTTTAGGTTTCCGAAGTCAAACAAGAAAACCTAGTTCACTCTGTCCGTCTGTCTGGCTAAACTGCTTTTTTAAAACTCCTGAGAAGTATTCAAAATAATGGCCCAGAAGAATTATTACAGCTTTCTAAGCTTTTAAAGTATTTTTGTTACGAGTAGAGCCGATTTCGTGATGATCGCGCGTGCTATCGAAGAGTTTTAATGTTGGTAATGTTTGAACACTGAATAATATATTATACTAATACTAAAAAAACTGTTTGCCAGCCAAGATAATGCGACTATGTTTTACTAATATTATCGACTTTTGGGCAAATTTTAAAATCTACAGAGTTTATTAGTCAGATAAAAATATATCGCTCTCTTTTTTTGTCAAAACAAAATTCTTGTCAAAAACAAGGACTGACACTTTTTATTCGATAATTGTTGCTATTCTGTCGATGGAAAAATCTGCCCTTAGCCGTACTGACATCGGAAGCCTTCCATTCCTTCCAAAACGGTAGGAACCAAGGCTTGCTGCCTGTTCTTCTAGGCTTGGTCGCGTGGAACTAGCACCTAGACTCACCTAGCTAGACGTTAAAAAGTCATCCTTGTTATCCTATTCAATAAATATCTACATATTTGTCTTTAACTTTGACCATAATCGTGGTCCAAAACATGCTATTCAAAAGTAGTAATTATAAGTACTTAGTGTTCTATTCTTGTGTTGTACAATAGTGTTTTCTCTGACATTGAGCAAAGAAACCCTTCAGCAAGAAATTTTTAAGCCTATGTTTACACCATTCTCCCAGACGTGAAATAAGATGTTCCCACAAATGTCTAAGTACCAAGTGCCCAATCATGATTCTTTGAAGAGACATCCTAAAATAAGATTGGCACATACTCACATACTCACTTATTTCAGTCATTAAACTCTTGGCCGTCTGCGAAAAGTATGCCAAAGCCCACGGTCTGAAGTATAACGCTCTAAAAACAGAGATGCTTGTGTTTAGAGCTGGGAAAGGCCCGGAGAGGGTGCCTGAAGTTTGTCTGAATGGTTCAGTGGTAAAGGTTGTGAAACAGTTCAAATATCTTGGCCATATAATCACTGAAGATCTTAAGGATGACCAAGATATCGAGCGAGAAAGACGGAACCTGTCCATCAGGTGTAACATGCTTGCAAGGAGATTTGCCAGATGCAGTGACGAGGTCAAAATTACCTTGTTTAAAGCGTACTGCCTAGGCATGTATACCTGCCAACTCTGGTTTAAATACAAAAGAAAATCGTTTAGTACCATAAGGGTGCAATACAATGACGCTTATCGCATCCTTATGAAAAAGCCCCGATTCTGTAGCGCTTCAAGCATGTTCGCTGATGCACGGGTTCCGGATTTCTTCGCCATTATACGCTCGCGAGTAGCCTCCTTTTGGGGTGGCCTCAGAAATTCAAAAAATGGTATTCTTCAGTGCATGGCCGAGAATATATACAGCCCTATATACAGGTTTTGGCTCTCGGTACACCAGAGCGGAAACCGCAAGTAAGAAGTTAAGGTTTTAATTTTTAGTTTTTTTTGTAATCTCTTTTGTTTTAATGTAATTTATGGGTTTTTTAATGCCTGAAATAAAAATATATTATTATTATTATTATTATTATGATTAAAAGAAAAAGAAATAAAATGCCTGCGTAGGTATATCTAGGCTATGGCGATGGAGATCACCTGAATCGCTGTCAAATATCGCTGTCATATTCGACAACGTTTCAAGTGATCGCCATCGCCATCGCCTAGACGTGTGCTGGGCGTCGATTCCAAAGATACAAATCACTCAAGCGATCGCGAAAATCGATGTGAGTTGTCAATTTTTGTTTGAAAAATTTGAAAATGGAACGCGAATTCAGCGATCACTCAATCGAGCCGTGTGGCTGGAATCGACGCCCAGGCCTTTATAAGAACTGACATTTTGACTTGATTTTACTGGGGGATTCGCTTTCTGTCATTTTAAGAATCCGTATAGGTACGCCGTATAGCTTTTTCTTTTAATTTGATTCTCTGGTGTTATTTTGAGTTCCTGCTGTGTAATTTCGGTGATGTTTTAACCAATATCACTTGAGGTCGGAAATTAAAGTGTATTATGTGATATCCTGATCTGAACAAATATATGTGTGTGTGTGTCATGGTTTTGAAAAAAAAACACCACCATTCAGAGGTGACATTTTAATTTGTTATTTATATTGTTTAATTGTGTGTCTTTCATTCTGCTCACATATTCATCCACATCCATACTTATCATCAGCACTCTCCTAGTCGCATATTCTCGTAGAATAAATGAAATGCATGAATATAGCGGGATCGGGCTACAACTTTGCTATTAGATTAGTTTTTTCTCTGTTGTCCATCAATTTTGTTTATTTATTTACAGGTATTTGTTTAAAGTATTATTTATTTAACCTTAGCTAATAATTGTTAATCATATTTTTATTAATTTCATTTTTATCGAAGAATAGCTGAATAACAATAACCTACGACCATCATAGGAAAGATTCAAAATAGAATGTCATAATTTTTAACAAGTTTATTTCAGTTTCATTTTAAATAAAAAATAAACAAAACATTTACATCTATGTACAAAACAAGTCTTTATAGTCAAATGGGCAATCAAATTGGTGGTAATCTAGGGGTAGCGGTAGCCGGCGGCACTACCTTCGACGATCTTGGCAGGGGCGGCACGAGTCGGGATGACCGCAGCGGGGGCTGGTGCTACAGGGGCAATAGCTGCGGTGTAAGCCGCTGGTGCTGGGTAGGATGTGTACGCAGCCAATGGAGCTGTGGCGGTGTATGCCGATGCGTACGCTGTAGGTGCGTACTGGGTGTACGCAGCGGGTGCGTACTGAGTGTAGGCTGCGGGCGCGTACTGGGTGTAGGCAGCGGCAACAGGTGTGGCAGCGGTGTAGCGGGCGGCGACGGGTGCGGGCGCATAGGCAGCGGCAACGGGTGTGGCAGCGGCGTAGCGTGCGGCAACGGGTGCGGTTGCGTAGGCAGTGGCAACGGGAGTGGCAGCGGCGTAGCGGGCTGCCACGACAGGGCCGGTGGTGTAGCGGGCAGATATGACTGGTGAGGCAAGAGGTGCGGTAATAGGAGCGGCAGCGTAGCGGGCCGCTACAAGAGGAGCAGCCACGGGCGCAGCGGCCACGGGAGCAGTGGCGTAGCGGGCGTAGTATGGAGAGGCAGCTGGAGCGAAGGCGTAGCGGGCTGGGGCGATAGCAGGCTGAGCTACGACTGGTGCGGTGACGGGAGCGGAGTAACGGGCGGCTACAACAGCAGGCTCGGCAATGACGGGGGCAGCTGCCACCAAGGGCTCATTGCGCACCATTGCGTTAAAACCATTCACGGAATCTGCACTGTAGTCAACCACACGCCGGGTGCCATCAGCTTCAACCAGGGAGTATTGTCCTCGGACCAGGTCACCGTCGCGCTGTTCCGTCTGGCTCTTGTAGTCACCGGTGAGTGAGTCAGCCACGTCGTATCCGAATCGGTACTGAGGCAGGGGGTCGAATTCCTCTAGCCTCGCTGCAACCTGGACGGGTGCGTTGTACGCCACTGTGTAGGGGGCCACGCTACCGTAAGCCGCGGCGACCAGGCAAGAGAACACCACCAACTAAAATGAAAGAAGAAATTTTATTAAACAACTGTTTTTAGGCTTTTTAAAGTAGGTACCTATCTATTATACGTGTTCTTTTTAAATGCAAAGCACGTTTGGTCGTTTCTAATGAATCATTAATCTTCAATACGGTTCAAATAATGTGTTGCAAAGTTATTTGCATATTGTTTTTTGAGACTTTTCAGAGGCAACGCATCAAATTATTTTGTAGTCGATACATTTATCCATTTAGCAATGGTATTCAATCCAAAGTTGGCATAGATAACACTTTGTATGATCACAATCACGAGCACTGTAATTTTCACTTTTTTCACAACAATCCTTTGCGTTCCGTACCTTGAAAGCCATTTCTGTGGTTTGATGAGGTGTGTTCTGGGATGCTTAGAGCTGATAACTGTACCCCTTGTTGGCAGCATACAGCATTTATAGCAGTTGGCAGAGACGCTTGCCTCATCCTGGTCGCATCTCCAAATTTAAATATATTCAAGTACGCACGTACAAGCCTGGCCGATGGGACGACTGGACAATGCCATGTCAACAATGCCGGCACTTGCAACACAACTGGCCTATGAAACTTGGCGGTCACACCGATTTTCCACTGTATTCACAAATAGTATGTTTTCAGAGGACGCATCCAACTCGAAGGTCGTTGAAAAAGCTGATGAAAATGATGATGAAACAAGCATATGGCTCACTTGATGTTAAGTGGGAACCATCGCCTATAACAAAGCATTGCTTCGTAGGGCACATCAGGAACGTGCCCTACGATGCACTGCCCTGCGTCCATCAACTTGAGCATACAGATGTTCAGCCTTACGTGCCAGCTATTTCACCGGCTGCACACAAAGAGCTCTACTACTAGGTACTAATAGGGGTGGTAATGAGATTGGTGCCAATTCCTTTCTTTTATGATTATTAGGTACAGCTTGTACCATACATATAGTATTGAATTCTTGTCGTGGGGCTTGCAAACTGAAGCTTTGATTATCTTTTGATATAGAAGAAGTAGGGACGTAAATGATTGTTTGCGCGTATTCTATCAACCACTTTTAAGGCCATTCGGGATGACCGCTAATTGGCTTCTCTGATAACCTAGACTAGACTAACCCTAAAACAAATAAGTTAATTACTAAGGTATTGATGAATATAAAGCTGGCAAACCCTAACCACAAGTGCATCCCCGGTTGAATGTTATATTGCGCAGTAGGTACTCTAGTTTCTAGTTCAGTGTTGGATACTTGTCGACATTTCAAACAGGCTCCGTAAAATAACTTGTATTTTATTTCATCATTTGCAACTTACAGACGACATTGATAGAGTAAGTACTAAATACTAAGTAGCATAGTAGAGCAATGTCTTAGCAGCAATATCTATCAATTTTGACTTTTATTTGCGTCTTCTATTTTATTTTATTTGTACACAAAACAGAGTACAATCGATGAATTTACAGGCATAAATTCTATGTTAATTATGAGCTAGACAGTACCCCAAAACATGCGTACATAGAATGCATAGAAGGATAGTTATGTAGATAGCGTGTAACCAGGCATAACTCGAAAAAGTGGCTAAAGCTGCATTCTTGAATTTAGTTTTATTTTCATTAATAACTAGTGATGTGATAGTCGCATCACATCTAAGCGATCAGCTGCGATCTGCGATAGTGATCAGTTTTAACATAGGGTTTTGCGTAATATGGGTTAAAGCCTTTTCAGAGACCGCGGCTTGTTCGGCAGGCTGGAAGTCGTTGAACCTACGAGCGAGACGATTGTTGAATGCTCTCGAAAATTGTATGCACCTTAGTATAATATTGATATATTTATTGTTTTACTAATAATGCATAATGAGGCTTAATTGCATAAAGTCTATAAAAAATAATCGGTCTAAATATCATCAGGATCAGAGAATTTCTGGACTTCTTGTCCGAAATTCCCCTTCTGGCTCTCGCAAGGCACGGTAATTTCTGGACGAAAATCCCAGAAATCCTTTTCTCAGGGATCAAACCGGATTTGAACCCACAACCTTAGTATCAAAAGTCGGGCCTCTTCTGTCTATTGGCATTCTTTAATTTTCTTTAGTAAAAAAAACAAATGTCGAATATGCCAAAACTTTTGCCTAAACAAATGACGAAAAAGCCTTGCTTACATCTAAGCTTTTGCAGTGGCGATCAGTGAAAAGCTGCTATAAAACAAATATCGCTGTCAAATTTGTCAGTGTTTCGCAGAACGCTTAGATGTGCGCAAGGCTTAAGATTACGAGCTTACTTTCATCTTTCGTTGATCTCCAATGTGACCTTGCACTTATATCATGTCTACAGGTCAGGGTCACTGCCTCAGCTCAATTGGAGCACAGACAACGTACAGTAGGTAAAGACTCAGTAGTCTCTTACCGGTTATGACTGTACAAACATTATCGGGGACTGTGAAGCACGTGCCGTTGTTTCTGAATATGAATGCAGAAACAATACTTGAGTCTGAGCCTCAAGCATAGAATTTTTTGACACTTTTCAATGGAAAAGAGAGCTCTCAAAAAATCTATGCTTGAGGCTCGACTCAGACTCAAGCATTGTTTCTGCATTCGGGCCTTAGTTTCTTCGTTTCTAGAGTTAAATGGTTTGATATTTAGATCAGTTGGCCTATCTCTAGATCGTTTATAACGGCCTGCAGATAGCTCAACTGTTTCTTGTGTACATTTTGTAAATGTTTGTTGAATTGTAAGTTGCTTTGTGTAAATTTAAATTTATTGTCTACGTTATCTAAATATATAAAACTCTTTCGTTACTGACTGACTGACTGACTGACTGACTGACTGACTGACTGACTGACTGACAATCAACGCACAGCCTAAACCGTTAGTCCTAGAAGCATGAAACTTGGAGGGTATGTTCCTCTTATAGCGTAGAGGTGTACTAAGAAAGGAAATCGGAAAATTCTTTCCCGAAGAGGAGAAAACGGGGAAAAATGGTTTAAAGAAAAATCAACACACAGCCTAAACCATTAGTCCTAGAAGCATGAAACTTGGAGGGTATGTTCCTCTTATAGCGTAGAGGTATACTAAGAAAGGAAATTGGAAAATTCTTTCCCGAAGAGGAGAAAAAGGGGAAAATGGTTTAAAGAAAAATCAACACACAGCCTAAACCATTAGTCCTAGAAGCATGAAACTTGGAAAATGTGTTTCTCTTATAGAACAAAGGTGCACTAAGAAAGAAAATAGGAAAATTCTTTCCCTAAAAGAAGAAAAAAGGGAAAAATAGATTAAAGAAAAATCACAAAAAAATGCTTTACAAAATACACAAAAAAACAGCAAAAAAAATCAGCTACCGCAGCATCTGTCACCAAATTTGAATACACACAAAAGTTTACAATCATAAAACCCAACGTAACCACTAAGACAAAATCGCGGAAAACACCTATCATACCGAAACTAAACACCGCTTCAAAAACGACCACAACAACACTCGCCTTCACATTAAAACCTACCCTAAAGTACATACTCAAAACTATGGTAACCAGCAGTTGGTCATATCTAATTAAAAAAATATGATTCGATTATACACCAACACTAATACAAAACCCCAAATTAGCCACTAATACAACATAAAATCACAAAAAATTGCTTTACAAAATACGCAAAAAAAAACATTAAAAAATTTTCAGCTACCGCAGCATCTGTCACCAGGTTTGAATACACACAAAGGTTTACAAAAAAAACAATGATAATCACTTAGACAAAATTGCGGGAATCATCTATCATACTTAAGCTAAACACCGCTGAAAAAAATCGGCTACAACAGCACTCGCCTTCAAATTCAAATACACTCTAAAGTACATGCTCAAAACTATGGTAACCAGCAGTTGGTCACGTCAAATTAAAAAAAATGATTCCTATATACACCAACACGCATACGAAACCCCAAATTAGCCACTAATCTAAATATATAAAACTCTTTCGTTACTGACTGACTGACTGACTGACTGACTGACTGACTGACTGACTGACAATCAACGCACAGCCTAAACCGTTAGTCCTAGAAGCATGAAACTTGGAGGGTATGTTCCTCTTATAGCGTAGAGGTGTACTAAGAAAGGAAATCGGAAAATTATTTCCCGAAGAGGAGAAAAAGGGGAAAATGGTTTAAAGAAAAATCAACACACAGCCTAAACCATTAGTCCTAGAAGCATGAAACTTGGAGGGTATGTTCCTCTTATAGCGTAGAGGTGTACTAAGAAAGGAAATTGGAAAATTCTTTCCCGAAGAGGAGAAAAAGGGGAAAATGGTTTAAAGAAAAATCAACACACAGCCTAAACCATTAGTCCTAGAAGCATGAAACTTGGAAAATGTGTTTCTCTTATAGAGCAAAGGTGCACTAAGAAAGAAAATAGGAAAATTATTTCCCTAAAAGAAGAAAAAAGGGAAAAATAGATTAAAGAAAAATCACAAAAAAATGCTTTACAAAATACACAAAAAAACAGCAAAAAAAATCAGCTACCGCAGCATCTGTCACCAAATTTGAATACACACAAAAGTTTACAATCATAAAACCCAACGTAACCACTAAGACAAAATCGCGAAAACACCTATCATACCGAAACTAAACACCGCTTCAAAAACGACCACAACAACACTCGCCTTCACATTAAAACCTACCCTAAAGTACATACTCAAAACTATGGTAACCAGCAGTTGGTCATATCTAATTAAAAAAATATGATTCGATTATACACCAACACTAATACAAAACCCCAAATTAGCCACTAATACAACATAAAATCACAAAAAATTGCTTTACAAAATACGCAAAAAAAAACATTAAAAAATTTTCAGCTACCGCAGCATCTGTCACCAGGTTTGAATACACACAAAGGTTTACAAAAAAAACAATGATAATCACTTAGACAAAATTGCGGGAATCATCTATCATACTTAAGCTAAACACCGCTGAAAAAAATCGGCTACAACAGCACTCGCCTTCAAATTCAAATACACTCTAAAGTACATGCTCAAAACTATGGTAACCAGCAGTTGGTCACGTCAAATTAAAAAAAATGATTCCTATATACACCAACACGCATACGAAACCCCAAATTAGCCACTAATATAACATAAAATCACAAAAAATAGCTTTACAAAATACGCAAAAAAAAACGTTAAAAAATTTTCTACCACCTAGCACCAACGCATACATAACCCAACTTAGCCACTTAGGCAAATTCACGAAAAATAACTCTAAAAAAATACGCAAAAAACAGTGAAAACATATTATTATCAATAGTTGTCCGCTTTCCACCATAAAATAGTTTCTTTTAAACGAACTCAAACTATGACTTTATACTAACCACGCGGACGAAGTCGCGGGTGACAGCTAGGTTTTAATACACACAAATGTTTATAAAAAAACCGATGATAACCACCAAGACAAAATTGCGGGAATCATCTATCATACTTAAACTAAACACCGCTGAAAAAAAACGGCTACAACAGAACTCGCCTTCAAATTCAAATACACTCTAAAGTACAAGCTCAAAACGATGGTAACTTGCATTTGATCATGTCAAACTAAAAAAAACAGATTCGATCATACACCAACGAATACGATAGCCCAAATTAGCCACTAAAACAAAATCACGAAAAAGAGCTTTACAAAATACGCAAAAAAACATTAAAAAAAATTCTGCTACCGCAGCATCTGTCACCAGGTTTGAATACACACAAAGGTTTAAAAAAAACCCCATGATAACCACTAAGACAAAATCGCGGGAAGCACCTATCATACCAAAACTAAACACAGCTGAAAAAAATCGGCTACAACAGCATTTAGCATCTTTCGAACACACTTTATATAGTTTTGAATGCAAACTCCAGCAAGTAACCAGCACTTGGTCATGTAAAACCAACGCATACATAACCCAACTTAGCCACTTAGGCAAATTCACGAAAAATAACTCTAAAAAAATACGCAAAAAACAGTGAAAACATATCAATAGTTGTCCGCTTTCCACCATAAAATAGTTTCTTTTAAACGAACTCAAACTATGACTTTATACTAACCACGCGGACGAAGTCGCGGGTGACAGCTATCTAAATATATAAAACTCTTTCGTTACTGACTGACTGACTGACTGACTGACTGACTGACTGACTGACTGACAATCAACGCACAGCCTAAACCGTTAGTCCTAGAAGCATGAAACTTGGAGGGTATGTTCCTCTTATAGCGTAGAGGTGTACTAAGAAAGGAAATCGGAAAATTATTTCCCGAAGAGGAGAAAAAGGGGAAAATGGTTTAAAGAAAAATCAACACACAGCCTAAACCATTAGTCCTAGAAGCATGAAACTTGGAGGGTATGTTCCTCTTATAGCGTAGAGGTGTACTAAGAAAGGAAATTGGAAAATTCTTTCCCGAAGAGGAGAAAAAGGGGAAAATGGTTTAAAGAAAAATCAACACACAGCCTAAACCATTAGTCCTAGAAGCATGAAACTTGGAAAATGTGTTTCTCTTATAGAGCAAAGGTGCACTAAGAAAGAAAATAGGAAAATTATTTCCCTAAAAGAAGAAAAAAGGGAAAAATAGATTAAAGAAAAATCACAAAAAAATGCTTTACAAAATACACAAAAAAACAGCAAAAAAAATCAGCTACCGCAGCATCTGTCACCAAATTTGAATACACACAAAAGTTTACAATCATAAAACCCAACGTAACCACTAAGACAAAATCGCGAAAACACCTATCATACCGAAACTAAACACCGCTTCAAAAACGACCACAACAACACTCGCCTTCACATTAAAACCTACCCTAAAGTACATACTCAAAACTATGGTAACCAGCAGTTGGTCATATCTAATTAAAAAAATATGATTCGATTATACACCAACACTAATACAAAACCCCAAATTAGCCACTAATACAACATAAAATCACAAAAAATTGCTTTACAAAATACGCAAAAAAAAACATTAAAAAATTTTCAGCTACCGCAGCATCTGTCACCAGGTTTGAATACACACAAAGGTTTACAAAAAAAACAATGATAATCACTTAGACAAAATTGCGGGAATCATCTATCATACTTAAGCTAAACACCGCTGAAAAAAATCGGCTACAACAGCACTCGCCTTCAAATTCAAATACACTCTAAAGTACATGCTCAAAACTATGGTAACCAGCAGTTGGTCACGTCAAATTAAAAAAAATGATTCCTATATACACCAACACGCATACGAAACCCCAAATTAGCCACTAATATAACATAAAATCACAAAAAATAGCTTTACAAAATACGCAAAAAAAAACGTTAAAAAATTTTCTACCACCTAGCACCAACGCATACATAACCCAACTTAGCCACTTAGGCAAATTCACGAAAAATAACTCTAAAAAAATACGCAAAAAACAGTGAAAACATATTATTATCAATAGTTGTCCGCTTTCCACCATAAAATAGTTTCTTTTAAACGAACTCAAACTATGACTTTATACTAACCACGCGGACGAAGTCGCGGGTGACAGCTAGGTTTTAATACACACAAATGTTTATAAAAAAACCGATGATAACCACCAAGACAAAATTGCGGGAATCATCTATCATACTTAAACTAAACACCGCTGAAAAAAAACGGCTACAACAGAACTCGCCTTCAAATTCAAATACACTCTAAAGTACAAGCTCAAAACGATGGTAACTTGCATTTGATCATGTCAAACTAAAAAAAACAGATTCGATCATACACCAACGAATACGATAGCCCAAATTAGCCACTAAAACAAAATCACGAAAAAGAGCTTTACAAAATACGCAAAAAAACATTAAAAAAAATTCTGCTACCGCAGCATCTGTCACCAGGTTTGAATACACACAAAGGTTTAAAAAAAACCCCATGATAACCACTAAGACAAAATCGCGGGAAGCACCTATCATACCAAAACTAAACACAGCTGAAAAAAATCGGCTACAACAGCATTTAGCATCTTTCGAACACACTTTATATAGTTTTGAATGCAAACTCCAGCAAGTAACCAGCACTTGGTCATGTAAAACCAACGCATACATAACCCAACTTAGCCACTTAGGCAAATTCACGAAAAATAACTCTAAAAAAATACGCAAAAAACAGTGAAAACATATCAATAGTTGTCCGCTTTCCACCATAAAATAGTTTCTTTTAAACGAACTCAAACTATGACTTTATACTAACCACGCGGACGAAGTCGCGGGTGACATCTAAATATATAAAACTCTTTCGTTACTGACTGACTGACTGACTGACTGACTGACTGACTGACTGACTGACAATCAACGCACAGCCTAAACCGTTAGTCCTAGAAGCATGAAACTTGGAGGGTATGTTCCTCTTATAGCGTAGAGGTGTACTAAGAAAGGAAATCGGAAAATTATTTCCCGAAGAGGAGAAAAAGGGGAAAATGGTTTAAAGAAAAATCAACACACAGCCTAAACCATTAGTCCTAGAAGCATGAAACTTGGAGGGTATGTTCCTCTTATAGCGTAGAGGTGTACTAAGAAAGGAAATTGGAAAATTCTTTCCCGAAGAGGAGAAAAAGGGGAAAATGGTTTAAAGAAAAATCAACACACAGCCTAAACCATTAGTCCTAGAAGCATGAAACTTGGAAAATGTGTTTCTCTTATAGAGCAAAGGTGCACTAAGAAAGAAAATAGGAAAATTATTTCCCTAAAAGAAGAAAAAAGGGAAAAATAGATTAAAGAAAAATCACAAAAAAATGCTTTACAAAATACACAAAAAAACAGCAAAAAAAATCAGCTACCGCAGCATCTGTCACCAAATTTGAATACACACAAAAGTTTACAATCATAAAACCCAACGTAACCACTAAGACAAAATCGCGAAAACACCTATCATACCGAAACTAAACACCGCTTCAAAAACGACCACAACAACACTCGCCTTCACATTAAAACCTACCCTAAAGTACATACTCAAAACTATGGTAACCAGCAGTTGGTCATATCTAATTAAAAAAATATGATTCGATTATACACCAACACTAATACAAAACCCCAAATTAGCCACTAATACAACATAAAATCACAAAAAATTGCTTTACAAAATACGCAAAAAAAAACATTAAAAAATTTTCAGCTACCGCAGCATCTGTCACCAGGTTTGAATACACACAAAGGTTTACAAAAAAAACAATGATAATCACTTAGACAAAATTGCGGGAATCATCTATCATACTTAAGCTAAACACCGCTGAAAAAAATCGGCTACAACAGCACTCGCCTTCAAATTCAAATACACTCTAAAGTACATGCTCAAAACTATGGTAACCAGCAGTTGGTCACGTCAAATTAAAAAAAATGATTCCTATATACACCAACACGCATACGAAACCCCAAATTAGCCACTAATATAACATAAAATCACAAAAAATAGCTTTACAAAATACGCAAAAAAAAACGTTAAAAAATTTTCTACCACCTAGCACCAACGCATACATAACCCAACTTAGCCACTTAGGCAAATTCACGAAAAATAACTCTAAAAAAATACGCAAAAAACAGTGAAAACATATTATTATCAATAGTTGTCCGCTTTCCACCATAAAATAGTTTCTTTTAAACGAACTCAAACTATGACTTTATACTAACCACGCGGACGAAGTCGCGGGTGACAGCTAGGTTTTAATACACACAAATGTTTATAAAAAAACCGATGATAACCACCAAGACAAAATTGCGGGAATCATCTATCATACTTAAACTAAACACCGCTGAAAAAAAACGGCTACAACAGAACTCGCCTTCAAATTCAAATACACTCTAAAGTACAAGCTCAAAACGATGGTAACTTGCATTTGATCATGTCAAACTAAAAAAAACAGATTCGATCATACACCAACGAATACGATAGCCCAAATTAGCCACTAAAACAAAATCACGAAAAAGAGCTTTACAAAATACGCAAAAAAACATTAAAAAAAATTCTGCTACCGCAGCATCTGTCACCAGGTTTGAATACACACAAAGGTTTAAAAAAAACCCCATGATAACCACTAAGACAAAATCGCGGGAAGCACCTATCATACCAAAACTAAACACAGCTGAAAAAAATCGGCTACAACAGCATTTAGCATCTTTCGAACACACTTTATATAGTTTTGAATGCAAACTCCAGCAAGTAACCAGCACTTGGTCATGTAAAACCAACGCATACATAACCCAACTTAGCCACTTAGGCAAATTCACGAAAAATAACTCTAAAAAAATACGCAAAAAACAGTGAAAACATATCAATAGTTGTCCGCTTTCCACCATAAAATAGTTTCTTTTAAACGAACTCAAACTATGACTTTATACTAACCACGCGGACGAAGTCGCGGGTGACAGCTAGTATAACATAAAATCACAAAAAATAGCTTTACAAAATACGCAAAAAAAAACGTTAAAAAATTTTCTACCACCTAGCACCAACGCATACATAACCCAACTTAGCCACTTAGACAAATTCACGAAAAATAACTCTAAAAAAATACGCAAAAAACAGTGAAAACATATTATTATCAATAGTTGTCCGCTTTCCACCATAAAATAGTTTCTTTTAAACGAACTCAAACTATGACTTTATACTAACCACGCGGACGAAGTCGCGGGTGACAGCTAGGTTTTAATACACACAAATGTTTATAAAAAAACCGATGATAACCACCAAGACAAAATTGCGGGAATCATCTATCATACTTAAACTAAACACCGCTGAAAAAAAACGGCTACAACAGAACTCGCCTTCAAATTCAAATACACTCTAAAGTACAAGCTCAAAACGATGGTAACTTGCATTTGATCATGTCAAACTAAAAAAAACAGATTCGATCATACACCAACGAATACGATAGCCCAAATTAGCCACTAAAACAAAATCACGAAAAAGAGCTTTACAAAATACGCAAAAAAACATTAAAAAAAATTCTGCTACCGCAGCATCTGTCACCAGGTTTGAATACACACAAAGGTTTAAAAAAAACCCCATGATAACCACTAAGACAAAATCGCGGGAAGCACCTATCATACCAAAACTAAACACAGCTGAAAAAAATCGGCTACAACAGCATTTAGCATCTTTCGAACACACTTTATATAGTTTTGAATGCAAACTCCAGCAAGTAACCAGCACTTGGTCATGTAAAACCAACGCATACATAACCCAACTTAGCCACTTAGGCAAATTCACGAAAAATAACTCTAAAAAAATACGCAAAAAACAGTGAAAACATATCAATAGTTGTCCGCTTTCCACCATAAAATAGTTTCTTTTAAACGAACTCAAACTATGACTTTATACTAACCACGCGGACGAAGTCGCGGGTGACAGCTAGTAGGTAATAAAAATTATCCCCCTATCTCTCTCTCAAGTTTGTGACTTTAAAACATCATTCAAACTATTTACTTCTACCTCCACGGTGCCGAGTTTATCATACAACCTTTTTTAATTTGTTGATAACTCGGACTTGGAACTTGAAACCTTCTTGGTGTGTTACTTTTTTTTTTAATTTATTTAAAGGGAATACTTTTATTTTCATTTGCTTTACGTGCCCCATTTTATTTTTTGAATTTTGTAATTTTCTTTGCATTCAATAGCTGCATTGCACTCTTTTATAACAAATAAGTATTAATAATTGTATAAGTACTATTTTTTTTTATTTTTCTTTTAGTAATTTTTTGATGGAGAGGCTTAGAATCATTCTTTCTGGAAATTTAAAGAGTAGGCTTATATCGAACAGTTACTTCTTCCGTCTGATGGTGATTATAAAGTGTAAACAGTCCATTAAAAATCCCATAGCAGCTGATAAAAATGCGCGAAACGAAACGGCTCACGATGTTTTCGCACGTGCATCCTTCACTTATCCTTCACAAGATTGCCAGTACATAATTCTGTGTTGCCAGTAGTTGCACAATAGATACGGGTCTTCACCGCGATACCGCTTGTGTGACTCAGGCCTGGCACACATCTAGATCGCCTGCGATGGCGATCAGGGTATCGATGTCAAACATTAAACTGTAAAAACGCAGAATGTGCGGGTTTGGTGCAGATGTATGCAAAATCTAATGCTGAAAATGATCGCCATTGCATCGCGGATCGCACAAGGCTGCAATTCCGATGCTTCAAGCGTTGGAACAATTTTGCGAATGTCAAGTGAGGATATTAAATTCGGTTTTAGTCAGTTTTTTTTTCATAGACAGTCAGCTGTCACTATGGCTTTAAATAAAAAGATGGCGGTTTTCTTTAAAACCATCGGGAACATTTTCGTTCAAATCAGGATACTAATCACATGATTATTAGTCTTTCATTCCAACCACGGAACATTATTATCCTGAATTTCAACAGAACTGTGCTCACACTCTGTGCCAAGACCTCAAGTCATTATCATTATCATCATTATCAGCCTGAAGAATTCCACTGCTGGACATAGGCCTCCCCTACACATTTCCAGGAAGAACGATTTTCAAGACCTCAAGTAATGTTGGTTAAAATACCACCGAAATTATACAACAGTACCCGAAGTCCGAGTTTTGCTACCACATTTCGTTACCAAAATGTTGTTTTCGTTTCGCCTACGTGTCTCTGTCTTTTTTATGGAGAAAAGATGAGACAGCAAAAATACGTTACGTAGTTAGAGTTGTTGTCTCATCATTTTTCCATGCAAAAAACAGAGACACGTAGGCGAAACGAAAACAACATTTGGTAACGAAATGTTGTAAATGCACTGGGACTTTGGGTTCTGAACTCAAAATAACACCAGAAAAACAATTAAAATTAATAAGCTAAGTAATTTCCCAAAATTACAAAAAACTAATCCTTAGGTAATACTTGACACAACAGACATTTAAAAAAAACAAGGCCATGACACTTAAACAGCTGCTTTGGGTCCCTGTCGACGACCTTCTAAACATAAGGATTTCGTTCATTATCATAACCTTTTTAATGCCCGCAGCAAGCACGATTAAAGCAAAATTAAATAGCAATTGGGTTAAACTAAATGCCCATTTAAATTACAAAAATGCCTTCACAGAAAAAAAATTGTTGACCAACTTATTCAACAAAACTGCACACAGTAGTCATGTGAAAATGTCGCGTTTGTAATGTAATGTTTTTATTATAATTTATTCTGAAATATGTGTAAATATCTGTGTTTTTATAAATAACTAGCGGCCGCTCGCGGCTTCGCTCGTTCCGTCCCCGTTACGCCTTGTTCCCAATTTTTTCGGGATAAAAAGTCCGAGATCCTATTTCCATCACCTGGTTATAAGCTAACTCCCCTTCAGTTTCCAGCCCAATCATTTGTGCCGTTCTTGTGTTATGAATAGTGTAACTAACACGACTTTAATTTATACAGGGTTATTCATTATTAGCTGCAAATACTCAGGAATTAGGTTCAACAAATAAAATAAAAAATATTTATGAAATGATTTTTTTTAAGTTTTGTTATGAAAATCCCGAGAAAATCGATAGAGAAATCATTGGCGCCTGACCTATTTTGACCTTTGATCCGCGCCCGCGCGCCGTGAGTGACACTCTGCGTTCAGTCACCACCTGGGTGGGTCATCGTCCTGTTATCCATGGCAATCATTATGCAATAGCCGTAAAGAAATTAATAAAAATAAAAATTTGATACAAAAACTTAAATCAAAATTTAAAAAAAATCATTTCATAATTATTTTTTATTTTATTTGTTGAACCTAATTCCTGAGTATTTGCAGCTAATAATGAATAACCCTGTATATAAATAGATTACTTCTTTATCGACGGAGAGTGGGGTCACGGAAGACCAGCGCTTACGGTATTTATGCTGAGTTGCAGCCAATTTTTATGTCATTGTTAACACTTGTTCGCACTATTATTATGTGACACAAATTACTTTGATTTGATTTATAGATAGTTCTATAATTGGCTTTTGCTTAGGCACGGTAGATATCCCCCAAATAATCGTTGAAATATATAATTGAACATTCCATTGCAATACCTATTGCATCAGATATACCTTACCTTATTTATAACATGTCTATACTCGAGTCAAAGGTGATTGATATTCAAGTCTCTAACACAGACAGCCTAAACGCTTTCCTCAACAATATTTCTCCAAATACCTCAGACTTAAAAACTAGAACAAAACGTCGCATGCGCAAGGATACTGTCTTAAACGAGTAGGTAATTAGCATACGTAGGTAAGGTACTAAGGCCATTTGTAACTTATGTAGAAACCTACACCATACGTGTCAAGAAATTTGATAAATAGGTTTGCTTGCCTCTTTTATAAGGAGTTGGGCTGACTGGGGTGAGGATAGCAGGGGGACGTCAGTGCAGACCTTATTACCCCAACTCAAATTAGAATGAAGATAAGTATGCTTGCTTTATCCATACCATCTCAGAATAATTAATCCCCTCCCCGGACCCCACTTAACCCCCTCCGACCCCGTTCGACTTTTGGCAAAGTTTGACGAGATTTGAAAACCCTCATTCAAATTCAGAACAAGTAGGTCTCATACTCATAAGTAACCCCCCCCCCCCCCCTCCCCTTTTTACGCATGGGTGTTAAATTAACACCCATGCGTAAAAAGGGAATATTGTTATTAACACTGTATAGTAATGTAAGTACAGTGTAATAATAATATTCTTATAATATACTTAGCAATGACGCGGTAGTTGTAATTTCTTTATTTAGATAAGATGGTAATTTCGGTTCACACGTAATACCTAGTAAGTAATATCAACTGGTTTCCCTGAATGTAGTCCAAGGTCACCTGCGAATTATTTCCACTTTTAGGCGTCGTCCTAATTGGCCATCGATCGCGCGATGGTGCGATGCGTTTTCGTCGCACGACGAGATTAAACACACACATTTCTTTAGAGTGTCCTAATTGAAGGTTGAAGTCATCGTACGATAAAGCATACACAGTTTCATCGTACGATGAAATCGCATCGCACCATCGCGCGATCGATGGCCAATTAGGACGACCCCTTAGGGTTCACAAGTCCAGATGTTTCTCAAAAGAGTTGTATTATGTCCAAACAGAGAGAGTGTTTCGTCGAGTGTGATTAGGATCCGATGACGCAGCGATCAGCGCAACCCCATACCAAGGAGAAGGTCGTGTGTTTAAATCCCGCTCAGCTCCTAACTTTTGTAACACTATCAAAATCTTTGTGATTTTCTTTAGTGTAGTAAACGCTATATAAAATCAATAAAATGCAGATTCTTTTAGTTTTTTCTTGTCCGTTTGTCTCTCTGTCCATGCAAGCACTTATAGTCGATAAAATTATGTAAACGCAAATGTTATTGCCTTCGTTCGTAGTAGGTGCACGCTAGTAGGCTAACCTACTACTTTAAAGATTAAACAATAGGTAGCTTCACCTTGACATTAAGCTACTCGTACGTGCCCACCCCGATAAAATACCCAGTAATGATTCCGTTCAAAGTGCTGTTAGACGGAGACGCTTACAAATCACCACTACACCACAGCGCCACGTTACCTACTTTTGATCATGACTGTCCAAAGAAATTCATGATCCTTCACATTTCAAATAAGACATTCAGCGTTGTAATAAACTCCAAATTGGAAGTTCATAGAAGCCTATTCGGAAGTTTAAAGCCTATGTTAAGAATAATTTAATAAAGAAAGCGTACTATACTCTAGATAGCTATATGAATGATAAAACTGCGTGGCCCAATGTCCCGGTCACTCTACCCATAGGAAGCTAACATGTCGATTTGCAATGTCTGTACCTACTATTTCGTATCTTATTTTTATATAAGCTGTGTAGATACTATAGTATAACTTTGAAGCGTAGCGTGTGCTGTCTTTGAAACTTTTGCTTTTGTATTATTGCATTGCATACGTCTGACTAAGTGAAGTGGCACCACACTGGAACTTCACTGCTATTATTTTAGACTATTTTTGATTTGTAAAAGGATCATATAAAAAAACAGTAGGAACCGAGACGTAGTTTGTTGCCTGTTCTTCTACGCTTGGTCGCGTGGAACTGGCACCTAGACTCACCTAGCTATAAGACGTTTCAAAGTGATTCTTGCATCGTAATGAATAAAAAATTATTGAGTTTGAGTTTTTGAGTTTGAGCCTGAATTGGAAGTTTTACATTAAATCCGAATGATAAGGTATGAACATTGGAGATTGCAGGGCTTTTTATGCAGATTATAGGTACTTAGGCAGGTTCAATATAGCACCGACCATCCTTGAGGCTTGAGTCACTGGCTCGTATCATATAGGTGTGATCGTTGTTGCACAACTTTGTAATGTAATGAGAGCACTCAAAGGGCAACTTTTGTACCATTGGCGACTGTAAAGCTGGGCACCTGCTTTATAATTGTATAAGGCCTGAGCACATATAAGCGACTATAGCGGCCTGTCTCTATTGATTAAATTTGACTTGATTGGTAGTCTCTAGAGTTCAAAGTTCAGACAAACCTTGTAAATTGGTGTATTAGGTAGGCAATCTACTGTTCAAAACGATCAAAGTTATGGTAGCATGACTACTTATATATTCGCTCCGCAGTTGATTTATAGTTGCTGCAAACACCGCGCATTATAACCCAAAATAGATGTTTCATAATGCGCTAGGTCTATTTAGACTTGCATGAAAAATGCGGTAAATAATGAAGATAACTACTAAAATACTAAAAACACAAATTTAAAATACTAAAGACTCAAAATCAGAGCCAGAGACAGAGCCAGACAGAGCTTATGGCAGGCCTACTGAATTTGCTGAATACAGAAAAGAAGTTAGAGCGAACGCTTAGCGAGCGCGTTGATGTCTTTTGTAATGAATATTTTGAAAACATTTATTTGATATTTTAGATAACGATTAAAAAATGTTTGTTAGTGTGTGTGTATGTAGTAATTTTGTGTAAGTATGTTGTGAGAGAGTGTGTATATCTTTGTCCTCATTATATCCTGAACGCTCAATAAAAGCTTTATATTGAGAAGGCGACATCCTTTTCCGGCGAATTTCTACCAGTTTTCATACTTTTATACAGTCTACATCCGCTCAAGTGGCGCCACCTGGCGGCCGCGCGCAATTTTACTTCGTGAAACATGCAGCGCCATATTGAACTCATTGGCGTTTTGTTTTCCGTCGAAGCAACACGTGTCCAGCAGCTATCTCTGCGACGACCGTGGTTGCTAATAATATTTTAAATCTTTGTTCTTACAAAAGTTAATAGATAATTAATTTTATTTAGTGAAGTGTTCTTCTTTGAGCAGTGCAAGGAGGGAAAACCGTGAGTACCCTCATAATAATAAAAAATTAACGTGATTAATTTTTTTAACGAATTTTTCGTTTGGATCACGTTCTTATAGTTTTAAAAAATCCAGTTTATTTATAAGTTTCATCATCAGTGAAAAGCTGCTATAAAACAAATATCGCTGTCAAATTTGTCAGTGTTTCGCAGAACGCTTAGATGTGCGCAAGGCTTAAGATTACGAGCTTACTTTCATCTTTCGTTGATCTCCAATGTGACCTTGCACTTATATCATGTCTACAGGTCAGGGTCACTGCCTCAGCTCAATTGGAGCACAGACAACGTACAGTAGGTAAAGACTCAGTAGTCTCTTACCGGTTATGACTGTACAAACATTATCGGGGACTGTGAAGCACGTGCCGTTGTTTCTGAATATGAATGCAGATACAATACTTGAGTCTGAGCCTCAAGCATAGAATTTTTTGACACTTTTCAATGGAAAAGAGAGCTCTCAAAAAATCTATGCTTGAGGCTCGACTCAGACTCAAGCATTGTTTCTGCATTCGGGCCTTAGTTTCTTCGTTTCTAGAGTTAAATGGTTTGATATTTAGATCAGTTGGCCTATCTCTAGATCGTTTATAACGGCCTGCAGATAGCTCAACTGTTTCTTGTGTACATTTTGTAAATGTTTGTTGAATTGTAAGTTGCTTTGTGTAAATTTAAATTTATTGTCTACGTTATCTAAATATATAAAACTCTTTCGTTACTGACTGACTGACTGACTGACTGACTGACTGACTGACTGACTGACTGACAATCAACGCACAGCCTAAACCGTTAGTCCTAGAAGCATGAAACTTGGAGGGTATGTTCCTCTTATAGCGTAGAGGTGTACTAAGAAAGGAAATCGGAAAATTCTTTCCCGAAGAGGAGAAAACGGGGAAAAATGGTTTAAAGAAAAATCAACACACAGCCTAAACCATTAGTCCTAGAAGCATGAAACTTGGAGGGTATGTTCCTCTTATAGCGTAGAGGTATACTAAGAAAGGAAATTGGAAAATTCTTTCCCGAAGAGGAGAAAAAGGGGAAAATGGTTTAAAGAAAAATCAACACACAGCCTAAACCATTAGTCCTAGAAGCATGAAACTTGGAAAATGTGTTTCTCTTATAGAACAAAGGTGCACTAAGAAAGAAAATAGGAAAATTCTTTCCCTAAAAGAAGAAAAAAGGGAAAAATAGATTAAAGAAAAATCACAAAAAAATGCTTTACAAAATACACAAAAAAACAGCAAAAAAAATCAGCTACCGCAGCATCTGTCACCAAATTTGAATACACACAAAAGTTTACAATCATAAAACCCAACGTAACCACTAAGACAAAATCGCGGAAAACACCTATCATACCGAAACTAAACACCGCTTCAAAAACGACCACAACAACACTCGCCTTCACATTAAAACCTACCCTAAAGTACATACTCAAAACTATGGTAACCAGCAGTTGGTCATATCTAATTAAAAAAATATGATTCGATTATACACCAACACTAATACAAAACCCCAAATTAGCCACTAATACAACATAAAATCACAAAAAATTGCTTTACAAAATACGCAAAAAAAAACATTAAAAAATTTTCAGCTACCGCAGCATCTGTCACCAGGTTTGAATACACACAAAGGTTTACAAAAAAAACAATGATAATCACTTAGACAAAATTGCGGGAATCATCTATCATACTTAAGCTAAACACCGCTGAAAAAAATCGGCTACAACAGCACTCGCCTTCAAATTCAAATACACTCTAAAGTACATGCTCAAAACTATGGTAACCAGCAGTTGGTCACGTCAAATTAAAAAAAATGATTCCTATATACACCAACACGCATACGAAACCCCAAATTAGCCACTAATCTAAATATATAAAACTCTTTCGTTACTGACTGACTGACTGACTGACTGACTGACTGACTGACTGACTGACAATCAACGCACAGCCTAAACCGTTAGTCCTAGAAGCATGAAACTTGGAGGGTATGTTCCTCTTATAGCGTAGAGGTGTACTAAGAAAGGAAATCGGAAAATTATTTCCCGAAGAGGAGAAAAAGGGGAAAATGGTTTAAAGAAAAATCAACACACAGCCTAAACCATTAGTCCTAGAAGCATGAAACTTGGAGGGTATGTTCCTCTTATAGCGTAGAGGTGTACTAAGAAAGGAAATTGGAAAATTCTTTCCCGAAGAGGAGAAAAAGGGGAAAATGGTTTAAAGAAAAATCAACACACAGCCTAAACCATTAGTCCTAGAAGCATGAAACTTGGAAAATGTGTTTCTCTTATAGAGCAAAGGTGCACTAAGAAAGAAAATAGGAAAATTATTTCCCTAAAAGAAGAAAAAAGGGAAAAATAGATTAAAGAAAAATCACAAAAAAATGCTTTACAAAATACACAAAAAAACAGCAAAAAAAATCAGCTACCGCAGCATCTGTCACCAAATTTGAATACACACAAAAGTTTACAATCATAAAACCCAACGTAACCACTAAGACAAAATCGCGGAAAACACCTATCATACCGAAACTAAACACCGCTTCAAAAACGACCACAACAACACTCGCCTTCACATTAAAACCTACCCTAAAGTACATACTCAAAACTATGGTAACCAGCAGTTGGTCATATCTAATTAAAAAAATATGATTCGATTATACACCAACACTAATACAAAACCCCAAATTAGCCACTAATACAACATAAAATCACAAAAAATTGCTTTACAAAATACGCAAAAAAAAACATTAAAAAATTTTCAGCTACCGCAGCATCTGTCACCAGGTTTGAATACACACAAAGGTTTACAAAAAAAACAATGATAATCACTTAGACAAAATTGCGGGAATCATCTATCATACTTAAGCTAAACACCGCTGAAAAAAATCGGCTACAACAGCACTCGCCTTCAAATTCAAATACACTCTAAAGTACATGCTCAAAACTATGGTAACCAGCAGTTGGTCACGTCAAATTAAAAAAAATGATTCCTATATACACCAACACGCATACGAAACCCCAAATTAGCCACTAATATAACATAAAATCACAAAAAATAGCTTTACAAAATACGCAAAAAAAAACGTTAAAAAATTTTCTACCACCTAGCACCAACGCATACATAACCCAACTTAGCCACTTAGGCAAATTCACGAAAAATAACTCTAAAAAAATACGCAAAAAACAGTGAAAACATATTATTATCAATAGTTGTCCGCTTTCCACCATAAAATAGTTTCTTTTAAACGAACTCAAACTATGACTTTATACTAACCACGCGGACGAAGTCGCGGGTGACAGCTAGGTTTTAATACACACAAATGTTTATAAAAAAACCGATGATAACCACCAAGACAAAATTGCGGGAATCATCTATCATACTTAAACTAAACACCGCTGAAAAAAAACGGCTACAACAGAACTCGCCTTCAAATTCAAATACACTCTAAAGTACAAGCTCAAAACGATGGTAACTTGCATTTGATCATGTCAAACTAAAAAAAACAGATTCGATCATACACCAACGAATACGATAGCCCAAATTAGCCACTAAAACAAAATCACGAAAAAGAGCTTTACAAAATACGCAAAAAAACATTAAAAAAAATTCTGCTACCGCAGCATCTGTCACCAGGTTTGAATACACACAAAGGTTTAAAAAAAACCCCATGATAACCACTAAGACAAAATCGCGGGAAGCACCTATCATACCAAAACTAAACACAGCTGAAAAAAATCGGCTACAACAGCATTTAGCATCTTTCGAACACACTTTATATAGTTTTGAATGCAAACTCCAGCAAGTAACCAGCACTTGGTCATGTAAAACCAACGCATACATAACCCAACTTAGCCACTTAGGCAAATTCACGAAAAATAACTCTAAAAAAATACGCAAAAAACAGTGAAAACATATCAATAGTTGTCCGCTTTCCACCATAAAATAGTTTCTTTTAAACGAACTCAAACTATGACTTTATACTAACCACGCGGACGAAGTCGCGGGTGACAGCTAGTAGGTAATAAAAATTATCCCCCTATCTCTCTCTCAAGTTTGTGACTTTAAAACATCATTCAAACTATTTACTTCTACCTCCACGGTGCCGAGTTTATCATACAACCTTTTTTAATTTGTTGATAACTCGGACTTGGAACTTGAAACCTTCTTGGTGTGTTACTTTTTTTTTTAATTTATTTAAAGGGAATACTTTTATTTTCATTTGCTTTACGTGCCCCATTTTATTTTTTGAATTTTGTAATTTTCTTTGCATTCAATAGCTGCATTGCACTCTTTTATAACAAATAAGTATTAATAATTGTATAAGTACTATTTTTTTTTATTTTTCTTTTAGTAATTTTTTGATGGAGAGGCTTAGAATCATTCTTTCTGGAAATTTAAAGAGTAGGCTTATATCGAACAGTTACTTCTTCCGTCTGATGGTGATTATAAAGTGTAAACAGTCCATTAAAAATCCCATAGCAGCTGATAAAAATGCGCGAAACGAAACGGCTCACGATGTTTTCGCACGTGCATCCTTCACTTATCCTTCACAAGATTGCCAGTACATAATTCTGTGTTGCCAGTAGTTGCACAATAGATACGGGTCTTCACCGCGATACCGCTTGTGTGACTCAGGCCTGGCACACATCTAGATCGCCTGCGATGGCGATCAGGGTATCGATGTCAAACATTAAACTGTAAAAACGCAGAATGTGCGGGTTTGGTGCAGATGTATGCAAAATCTAATGCTGAAAATGATCGCCATTGCATCGCGGATCGCACAAGGCTGCAATTCCGATGCTTCAAGCGTTGGAACAATTTTGCGAATGTCAAGTGAGGATATTAAATTCGGTTTTAGTCAGTTTTTTTTTCATAGACAGTCAGCTGTCACTATGGCTTTAAATAAAAAGATGGCGGTTTTCTTTAAAACCATCGGGAACATTTTCGTTCAAATCAGGATACTAATCACATGATTATTAGTCTTTCATTCCAACCACGGAACATTATTATCCTGAATTTCAACAGAACTGTGCTCACACTCTGTGCCAAGACCTCAAGTCATTATCATTATCATCATTATCAGCCTGAAGAATTCCACTGCTGGACATAGGCCTCCCCTACACATTTCCAGGAAGAACGATTTTCAAGACCTCAAGTAATGTTGGTTAAAATACCACCGAAATTATACAACAGTACCCGAAGTCCGAGTTTTGCTACCACATTTCGTTACCAAAATGTTGTTTTCGTTTCGCCTACGTGTCTCTGTCTTTTTTATGGAGAAAAGATGAGACAGCAAAAATACGTTACGTAGTTAGAGTTGTTGTCTCATCATTTTTCCATGCAAAAAACAGAGACACGTAGGCGAAACGAAAACAACATTTGGTAACGAAATGTTGTAAATGCACTGGGACTTTGGGTTCTGAACTCAAAATAACACCAGAAAAACAATTAAAATTAATAAGCTAAGTAATTTCCCAAAATTACAAAAAACTAATCCTTAGGTAATACTTGACACAACAGACATTTAAAAAAAACAAGGCCATGACACTTAAACAGCTGCTTTGGGTCCCTGTCGACGACCTTCTAAACATAAGGATTTCGTTCATTATCATAACCTTTTTAATGCCCGCAGCAAGCACGATTAAAGCAAAATTAAATAGCAATTGGGTTAAACTAAATGCCCATTTAAATTACAAAAATGCCTTCACAGAAAAAAATTGTTGACCAACTTATTCAACAAAACTGCACACAGTAGTCATGTGAAAATGTCGCGTTTGTAATGTAATGTTTTTATTATAATTTATTCTGAAATATGTGTAAATATCTGTGTTTTTATAAATAACTAGCGGCCGCTCGCGGCTTCGCTCGTTCCGTCCCCGTTACGCCTTGTTCCCAATTTTTTCGGGATAAAAAGTCCGAGATCCTATTTCCATCACCTGGTTATAAGCTAACTCCCCTTCAGTTTCCAGCCCAATCATTTGTGCCGTTCTTGTGTTATGAATAGTGTAACTAACACGACTTTAATTTATACAGGGTTATTCATTATTAGCTGCAAATACTCAGGAATTAGGTTCAACAAATAAAATAAAAAATATTTATGAAATGATTTTTTTTAAGTTTTGTTATGAAAATCCCGAGAAAATCGATAGAGAAATCATTGGCGCCTGACCTATTTTGACCTTTGATCCGCGCCCGCGCGCCGTGAGTGACACTCTGCGTTCAGTCACCACCTGGGTGGGTCATCGTCCTGTTATCCATGGCAATCATTATGCAATAGCCGTAAAGAAATTAATAAAAATAAAAATTTGATACAAAAACTTAAATCAAAATTTAAAAAAAATCATTTCATAATTATTTTTTATTTTATTTGTTGAACCTAATTCCTGAGTATTTGCAGCTAATAATGAATAACCCTGTATATAAATAGATTACTTCTTTATCGACGGAGAGTGGGGTCACGGAAGACCAGCGCTTACGGTATTTATGCTGAGTTGCAGCCAATTTTTATGTCATTGTTAACACTTGTTCGCACTATTATTATGTGACACAAATTACTTTGATTTGATTTATAGATAGTTCTATAATTGGCTTTTGCTTAGGCACGGTAGATATCCCCCAAATAATCGTTGAAATATATAATTGAACATTCCATTGCAATACCTATTGCATCAGATATACCTTACCTTATTTATAACATGTCTATACTCGAGTCAAAGGTGATTGATATTCAAGTCTCTAACACAGACAGCCTAAACGCTTTCCTCAACAATATTTCTCCAAATACCTCAGACTTAAAAACTAGAACAAAACGTCGCATGCGCAAGGATACTGTCTTAAACGAGTAGGTAATTAGCATACGTAGGTAAGGTACTAAGGCCATTTGTAACTTATGTAGAAACCTACACCATACGTGTCAAGAAATTTGATAAATAGGTTTGCTTGCCTCTTTTATAAGGAGTTGGGCTGACTGGGGTGAGGATAGCAGGGGGACGTCAGTGCAGACCTTATTACCCCAACTCAAATTAGAATGAAGATAAGTATGCTTGCTTTATCCATACCATCTCAGAATAATTAATCCCCTCCCCGGACCCCACTTAACCCCCTCCGACCCCGTTCGACTTTTGGCAAAGTTTGACGAGATTTGAAAACCCTCATTCAAATTCAGAACAAGTAGGTCTCATACTCATAAGTAACCCCCCCCCCCCCCCTCCCCTTTTTACGCATGGGTGTTAAATTAACACCCATGCGTAAAAAGGGAATATTGTTATTAACACTGTATAGTAATGTAAGTACAGTGTAATAATAATATTCTTATAATATACTTAGCAATGACGCGGTAGTTGTAATTTCTTTATTTAGATAAGATGGTAATTTCGGTTCACACGTAATACCTAGTAAGTAATATCAACTGGTTTCCCTGAATGTAGTCCAAGGTCACCTGCGAATTATTTCCACTTTTAGGCGTCGTCCTAATTGGCCATCGATCGCGCGATGGTGCGATGCGTTTTCGTCGCACGACGAGATTAAACACACACATTTCTTTAGAGTGTCCTAATTGAAGGTTGAAGTCATCGTACGATAAAGCATACACAGTTTCATCGTACGATGAAATCGCATCGCACCATCGCGCGATCGATGGCCAATTAGGACGACCCCTTAGGGTTCACAAGTCCAGATGTTTCTCAAAAGAGTTGTATTATGTCCAAACAGAGAGAGTGTTTCGTCGAGTGTGATTAGGATCCGATGACGCAGCGATCAGCGCAACCCCATACCAAGGAGAAGGTCGTGTGTTTAAATCCCGCTCAGCTCCTAACTTTTGTAACACTATCAAAATCTTTGTGATTTTCTTTAGTGTAGTAAACGCTATATAAAATCAATAAAATGCAGATTCTTTTAGTTTTTTCTTGTCCGTTTGTCTCTCTGTCCATGCAAGCACTTATAGTCGATAAAATTATGTAAACGCAAATGTTATTGCCTTCGTTCGTAGTAGGTGCACGCTAGTAGGCTAACCTACTACTTTAAAGATTAAACAATAGGTAGCTTCACCTTGACATTAAGCTACTCGTACGTGCCCACCCCGATAAAATACCCAGTAATGATTCCGTTCAAAGTGCTGTTAGACGGAGACGCTTACAAATCACCACTACACCACAGCGCCACGTTACCTACTTTTGATCATGACTGTCCAAAGAAATTCATGATCCTTCACATTTCAAATAAGACATTCAGCGTTGTAATAAACTCCAAATTGGAAGTTCATAGAAGCCTATTCGGAAGTTTAAAGCCTATGTTAAGAATAATTTAATAAAGAAAGCGTACTATACTCTAGATAGCTATATGAATGATAAAACTGCGTGGCCCAATGTCCCGGTCACTCTACCCATAGGAAGCTAACATGTCGATTTGCAATGTCTGTACCTACTATTTCGTATCTTATTTTTATATAAGCTGTGTAGATACTATAGTATAACTTTGAAGCGTAGCGTGTGCTGTCTTTGAAACTTTTGCTTTTGTATTATTGCATTGCATACGTCTGACTAAGTGAAGTGGCACCACACTGGAACTTCACTGCTATTATTTTAGACTATTTTTGATTTGTAAAAGGATCATATAAAAAAACAGTAGGAACCGAGACGTAGTTTGTTGCCTGTTCTTCTACGCTTGGTCGCGTGGAACTGGCACCTAGACTCACCTAGCTATAAGACGTTTCAAAGTGATTCTTGCATCGTAATGAATAAAAAATTATTGAGTTTGAGTTTTTGAGTTTGAGCCTGAATTGGAAGTTTTACATTAAATCCGAATGATAAGGTATGAACATTGGAGATTGCAGGGCTTTTTATGCAGATTATAGGTACTTAGGCAGGTTCAATATAGCACCGACCATCCTTGAGGCTTGAGTCACTGGCTCGTATCATATAGGTGTGATCGTTGTTGCACAACTTTGTAATGTAATGAGAGCACTCAAAGGGCAACTTTTGTACCATTGGCGACTGTAAAGCTGGGCACCTGCTTTATAATTGTATAAGGCCTGAGCACATATAAGCGACTATAGCGGCCTGTCTCTATTGATTAAATTTGACTTGATTGGTAGTCTCTAGAGTTCAAAGTTCAGACAAACCTTGTAAATTGGTGTATTAGGTAGGCAATCTACTGTTCAAAACGATCAAAGTTATGGTAGCATGACTACTTATATATTCGCTCCGCAGTTGATTTATAGTTGCTGCAAACACCGCGCATTATAACCCAAAATAGATGTTTCATAATGCGCTAGGTCTATTTAGACTTGCATGAAAAATGCGGTAAATAATGAAGATAACTACTAAAATACTAAAAACACAAATTTAAAATACTAAAGACTCAAAATCAGAGCCAGAGACAGAGCCAGACAGAGCTTATGGCAGGCCTACTGAATTTGCTGAATACAGAAAAGAAGTTAGAGCGAACGCTTAGCGAGCGCGTTGATGTCTTTTGTAATGAATATTTTGAAAACATTTATTTGATATTTTAGATAACGATTAAAAAATGTTTGTTAGTGTGTGTGTATGTAGTAATTTTGTGTAAGTATGTTGTGAGAGAGTGTGTATATCTTTGTCCTCATTATATCCTGAACGCTCAATAAAAGCTTTATATTGAGAAGGCGACATCCTTTTCCGGCGAATTTCTACCAGTTTTCATACTTTTATACAGTCTACATCCGCTCAAGTGGCGCCACCTGGCGGCCGCGCGCAATTTTACTTCGTGAAACATGCAGCGCCATATTGAACTCATTGGCGTTTTGTTTTCCGTCGAAGCAACACGTGTCCAGCAGCTATCTCTGCGACGACCGTGGTTGCTAATAATATTTTAAATCTTTGTTCTTACAAAAGTTAATAGATAATTAATTTTATTTAGTGAAGTGTTCTTCTTTGAGCAGTGCAAGGAGGGAAAACCGTGAGTACCCTCATAATAATAAAAAATTAACGTGATTAATTTTTTTAACGAATTTTTCGTTTGGATCACGTTCTTATAGTTTTAAAAAATCCAGTTTATTTATAAGTTTCATTTTCAGTAGTACATTTTATTGTGCACATAAGCTGTGGTTGGTATATATACGTGCCGTTCTTTGAGGCAAGAGCCGGTACCGCTGCCATAGCTATAAAATGAACAAATAGGCATGACGTCGTTTGAACGTATTTTTAGAATTGTTTTCCAAACAATTTGCTAATATTTATTTTTCATAGCAGTTCTGCCTTCTGTGTGATCGTGGGTTCGATCCCCACCGAAATACGTGTGATGAACATGGGTCTTTGTTCTGAGGTTACAATGTTTTTCCGAGGAGGTTAAATCAAAATCGTAGAAGGAATAGTTATTTATTAAACCCTTAATTGAATATTCTCATTCATTCATTGCTTCATGTTGACTGCTATTTTGATATCCAGTGCATTTTACTTAAAGTCTTATACCCTAATATACTCCAGGTTTCATAGACTTGGAAACAAACAAAGAGGGGTAAAACGTATGATACCTGACGTCATCGGGCCATACCTACCTATACGGTTAAGCTTACTGCATGGTAAAAATAATATTAAATTTTATTTTGTTTTTGATAAAAATTATGCCTACCTTCCCAAAGCAGAAATAATATTTGTTATAATATTCTCTCTTGGGTTTATTATACGAATACGTTTACTTCTAGAAAAACCTTAAGAAACTTTTTTCTTAATACCCACTTTATTATTTTAAAACTATGTTCATCACACCATCGCTTTCAATCAGTTTACTGGTCACCGACTCGAAGGTTTATTATAAAGTTTTCAAGTAAAATGGCTTACTTTATTAGCAGCAAAGTATTTTTGGTCTTGAGAACCTACCAGCCACCCCTCGCGGGGGTAAGGCGTTTGTGAACTAGCTGCGTTCTATGGAATGAAACTCTATAGACTTAACTGGCCTGTTCCTGTTAAATCTGAAAAGAGAAACTCAATCAACCTAACGACCGCCCCTCGCGGGGGTTAGGCGTTTGTAAACTGTGTTCTATCGAGTTGAACTCTCTAAACTTCTAGTGAAACTGTCTCGCTAAATCAAATAGATTCTCGCAAGAGAACCTCTATCAACTTAACAGCCACCCCTCGCGGGGGTTAGGCGTAAAGCGAAAATGTGTTCCATCGCGTGGAACTCTGTGAACTACAGGTAAGTGAATCTAGTCTCTGAAATGTGGTGGTTCTCACAAGAGAAAATCAATCGTACAACTGCCTCTCGCGGGGGTTAAGTGTTTTAACTGTGTTCCATCATACAGATTTGATACAATTTTAGCAAACCTGCCCTCTCAAATTATGTGCCTGTATCAGGTACAGGCCTCGCGGGGTGAAAATTTTAGCCACATTGAAACTCGCACAGGGGTCAACCCTCGAATGTGCAATATACGAACTGTGTTTTACAATGGGAAAGGTAAGTAACGAGTCGCGACTCGAAAGTGAAGATTATAATGACCTCGAGTGCTGGCTTAGGCATATATAAAATAAAAATAAATATAACACTATCTAGCCCCAAACTAAGCAGAGCTTGTACGATGGGAACCAGATAGCTGATATAGTACATAGATACTTAAATAAAAGAAATATACTCAAGGTAAGGAAAGCCAGTTACACACTTCCATCCAATAAAGTGTTTCACATCAAAAGCCTAGTCTTGTTTGATCTTATGAAAAATGGCTCTTATAAATCCACTGAATTCCTTATCATAGTGTAAGTAGACCCTTGTCTGCTTTTGGACCCAAACCTAAAAGTGCAACCCTTAAAGTATTTGCCAAAGATAGGAAGTTCTTAATTTCCGAGTTAACCTAAACCGAACCTTACTCGTAGATTTAAACTGTACTGTGTTTTTTGGAAGTCGCACACATAGGTGCGTTTCACATAACCTCATTCAGGCTAAGCACGCTTTTTAAACAAGTATTTTTTGTGAATCTCTACGATCACTTGTCTTGAATGGGACAAAACAAAGACATTCTTTGCAAACATTTTCAAGCCTACCCGCTTAAAAGCTTCAGACTTTTAGACTTTGCCAGCCTTGTAGTTCACCATGGTGCTAAATTAATGTTTATACATTTATTAAAACTAGCAAAGACCTACCCTACCTAAGGATGCCTTAAAACACATCGCTAAGTTAGGTACCTCTCGAATCATTTTTCTTATAGATGTGTTAAAAATCAGGGTTCAGGAACAATTAAAATGAAATGAATGTTTTATAAAAAGCAATTTCATGCGATCATTTTTACGCATTGAGAAAAGATACCAAGGAGGACCATGTTTTTCCTAGCAAGACGGAGTGTCTTTTGACGTTTCAGTATTTGACAAAGTCGTACCAATTTGTACCTTATTTGTACTTTGCCGTTTGGTTTTTGACACTAATAAACCGATCATTAGTGGCGCGTGGTACACGCACAAAAAATGCATTACTACCGGTCTATCTGCGCGAGCAGGGGCCTTATTCGCTATTACATGTGGCGGCCAACTTATGCTACTATAATGCTTGTAAAGTAAGGAACTTCGGTTGTTGACCTGTTTGTCTCTGAAATCGCACGTGAAGTCTTTAGTCAAGAAAATATTTTTTGAGAGTCGTTGACATGCGGTCTACCTGCAATTATTTTAGTAAGGAACCGTCAAGGTTTACAACGCGGTCACTATACTATGAAACTACCCACACATGCTCGTGGATGTATCTACCATCTTAAGTACACACTCCCCAAAGTGTGTATGCTATTGTTTCCTAGCGAAAAACTGTAGTTTGCCGAAATAATTTCTTTATATAAATAAATAGAATACGGACCAATACCGATGTTTAAAAGGTACGTTGCGTTGATAATTGTTACCGTTGCTTGATAAAAATTTGCTTAAGTATGTAATAACGTGTGGTTCGTAACCATCTTTAGTGTAGCACTAAAAGCTACTTTTGGGGTCACAACTAATAGTGATGACCACATTTTCTATGTGATTTACACTTGATTAGCGCTAGCACATAGATCCATATTTCCTATGTTATGAAGCAAACACTGTCTTTGTGTTTTTTATGCTCGACTTTTTGTATTTTGTTCAAAACAATACAACACTAATGCTAATTACGACGAATGTTCTCATGTAAGTGACCTAGTATTATGTCTTTTTGAGAATAAATATCTTAAACCAGAATTAGCATTAAGTTCGCCTGTGTCGCTGTGTGTTCGCATTTTATTGTCCAATAAATAATTTTCTTATCTTATCTTAACACTCATATAAATTCGTACTTCCTATGACGCAGACACTGTCTTTTTGTCTTTCATGTTTTACTTTTGGTATATTCTATACAATACGACACTAACGCATGAATCTGTACTCCTACGTTATAACGCAGACACTGTCTTGTCTGTTAGTCCTGAATATTCTTGAGTCAATGATGATGGTTTAGACTTTTGACAAAACAGAGTTTCCGATGGGACGTTAGCAAAAGTAATTCACTAAGATACTGCTAGAATAAGTATAAGAATAAAGAATAAGCTTTATTATATACTACTATTGATAGGTATAGGTACTGCTGATAGTACATTGCAGTAATATTCTTAGCTCATATAGGCCCTTACAGGATAAGTCCTTATTCACCACAGATCTTATTAGCATTTGATTTTATTCTAGGTTATATCTAGATACTAAGTAGTAACTATTTTATCCAAGTATACCTAGTTAGAAACTGATTGCAGTTATTATTTATGCAATAATAATTATATACTACATATTATCAGTATTTACTGATCACAATTTTCTTGACATGAATATAATTAGAGTGCATAGGTAACATAGCCTTACATACCTTTTCATTTATTTTTTACAATAAAACAGTAAACTATTAAGCATAACTCGTTTTGCGCAACGTCATAGCAGACGATCTAAATGTTTATTAAGGAGGCTGTTATTACAGCACTGCAAGGTAGCATGTCAGCTACGATTTATTGTTCTAAGCATTGTTTTAAAAATAACTTGACGATATCTAAGTAAATAATTGTTGAGCTTGATTGTCGCTATCTATCATTCTTTACACTAGCTACATAGCATTTGACAAAATTACGCGACCAGTACACACAATTAGGTATAGAGTTTAACCAGGCTTATCGCGCGGCTTGTTTGAATGCATTCAATTAACATGGCATTATGATAACTTCATCATTATGATCAGCCTAAAGAAGTCCATCGCTGGATTTAAGCCAGGAACTTGGGGTGGTTTGTCTGTGACCATGCTTAGCAGATTTTTTAAGATTACTTACAATCTCTTATATAATTTAAGATTATAGTAATGTCTGATAGAATGAAAATAATCATGTTATTATTAATAATATAATATAGTCAGGTACTATTTTGTGCGTAATTGATTAAAATACGGTTTTATTTACTATTGTAGGCAAACTTACCTACATTATGAGTAAAAAATATAACATCACATTGGCGCTAGAGTAACCCAGATCTTACAAGTGGCGTCACCAGGCGATAACAAACAGGTCTCAATATAAAGCTTTTATTGAGCGTTCAGGATATAATAGCAGCGTTTTACCTGAAATAAAACGCACATTATATACTTACCTCAATAAAAGCTTTCACTTTAATTGCTGCCTGGTGAAATAAAAAAGCCAATGAGTTCAATATGGCGCTGCATGTTTCACGAAGTAAAATTGCGCGCGGCCGCCAGGTGGCGCCACTTGAGCGGATGTAGACTGTATAAAAGTATGAAAACTGGTAGAAATTCGCCGGAAAAGGATGTCGCCTTCTCAATATAAAGCTTTTATTGAGGTAAGTATATAATGTGCGTTTTATTTCAGGTAAAACGCTGCTATTCTTCACTCATCTACGTAAATCCGTTCTGCTGAACAGATTTTGTTTGATTTGAAAATGCACGTGCCGAGAAGCTAGCATGGAGGTTCTTCTCCTTGCCACTAAAATGTACCTACTCAATAATTTGGTTGGTTCTTTCATAGCTTATTACCGCGTATCTATTCGTATTCGTACGCGTAGGTATTCCGGTGGATGGCAGTGCGTCGCACGGAGCGTTTTATCTGTCCTGCGGCGCGCCGCATCTCCAACGCACCGGCCATCGCCGACGCCGCGGCGGTTGAAGAAGATTGATTTAAATTTAAATTGACAATACCTCGTCCAAAAGCCTACCTAGCTACCTACGTCGTTGCGGCCTGATGAAATTCACTGCTGGATAAATAAATTTCTAGGAAGACCAATTCCCAGCAATGTATCCATCCGCCAACCCGTAGTATTTTTTATTTATTTATTTATTTGTAAACAAATAACATACACGTAAAATTAAGGCTAATACATAGTACTTGTAACATAAACTAAGGTGTAGACATTGAAGGCAGACATAGATACATTGGTCACAAAATCTGATAACAAATAATAATAGGCACCTATTAATATTATGGTATGGCTATGCTGGGAGTTTCACTACGTCATAGAATCAGAAATGAGGATATCCGTAGAAGAACCAAGGTCACCGACATAGCTCTTAGAATTAGTAAGTTGAAATAGTAATGGGCAGGTCATATAGCTCGAAGAACTGACAATCGTCGGGAATAAAGGTTCTTGAATGGCGACCACGAACCGGAAGACGAAAAGTAGGGCGCCCGCGCATCAGATGGACTGACGACATTGTTAAGATCGCGGGAAGTCGGTGGATGGAAATGGCTCAGAATCGTTCTTCCTGGAAATGTGTAGGGGAGGCCTAATTCCAGCAGTGGACTTCTTCAGGCTGATGATGATGATGATGATTATTATTATGGTATTCACAGTCGTCGGTCCATTGTGTGGGGCGCGTCCAATACTTCGTCATTAGCGGGCGCTGGCCGTAAGATAGCCGCCGGCGATAGCTGCTTCGACCTAACCTTGATCCGTACCTTGATTTTGTTTCGCTACAAGGGCTACCGGATATTTTAACGATTTTGTTAACGACACAACTAGCTATTTTTAGAATTTGCTCTCGTTCTTTATAAAAAAATAATTTCACTGATAGATAAATAGAAAAGCGTTTATTTGCCTAAAATATAAACATACACTTCTTTTGAAACCACAACGAGGTGTATTGTACATGTATAATGTATATACCTACAGCCCTCAAAAAGGCGAAGACAATCGTCGATGCGCTGAACTGCAACTGTGTACAATCCGATTGCATACAAGATTAGTATATACAGGGTGTCCCATAAGTCAACGTCCAACCGAAAACGGGTGATGCGCCAAGTCATGACAGTTATCAGAAAAATATAAAAAAAAATATTTGCTAAGTACCTTTCGAGTTATGAGTATTTAAAAAAATACCCTGTATATATATATATATATATTTAAAAAAATCCTATGATTGAATTTTATTTCAAACTTTTACCTAAAACTATCAAATTACTTGAAAACCCATGGTTATTACTCTTTCGACAAGATGGTGGATCTATCTGTTTACTTGCATTGTCGAAATGGTATTACTTGTACTTGTGAATTGTGAGTCACTTAAAAACTCAGCGTAGGCATTTTAAGCCCATCTTTTAAAGGGTACAAACCTTTTATCTATTGAAATATAATTGATTGGAAATCCGGTTTAGTTGAAAAAACATTTTTTATTTCCAAAACTAAGGAGTACTCTAGCAAGTATTATACCATTTTGGAATCCTGGATAAATGCGCCAATTTTTAAAGTTACATGCCATGATAGTGTAGTACATTTTTTTTGCGGTACAGACGGTTAAAGTTGGGTGATGTAATTATCTGAAATGAAACGTTGGCCAAAACTCCACGATTTCATTGAAAACTGAGGCAGTTATGGCTTAATTTTGAATTGTAATTTACAGAAGGGTTATTCATACTTACGTTGCAGAAAAAAGTTTCATGAAAAGTTAATATTTGTAGTCACAGGACTTAAAAGATCATCACAGGGTGTCAGTTTTTTCTGTTATTTTTAAATACTCATAACTCGAAAGTTACATAATAATTTTTTTTTTTATATTTTTCTGATAACTGTCATGACTTGGCGCATCACCCGTTTTCGGTTGGACGTTGACTTATGGGACACCCTGTATATATATATATATATTCAGTGTTTTTATTCCTTTCAAAAGGACAAAATGTGCTAGCAAGATGTTATTTCATGGTTTTCAGCGTTTTAATAGCTACGTTTCTGTGTAGATTTTATGATGACTGTAGATGGCCAAACGAGTTTATAAAAATATTTTTTAAGTAAAAGTCATTGTAGATTTTAGTTTTACCAAAGCTCTGTTCTGGTCAATGAAAACACCAAAACCAATCGAAACCAATGATACGGTTATAAGAAGAATGAACAATTTAACATTCTCGATCAATAGGGTAGAATGAATGGAAATACTTCCTGGAAAACCCGGTTTATCGCACCTAAGTTGTTTAGAAGCCTGAAACTTCAATGCTATCTTTATTTCACTAGCGATCCGTCCCTAATATAGGCAACTGAAATAAACATTGATTTTAGACTTTTAGGAAGTGACAGACGGTGAAGAACGGATACCCGGCGTTTCCGGGTTTTCACCGGGAAAACTAGAAATCTGTTCAGTCGGATTTCGCGAAGGTCAGAGAGGCTAAATTAAAAAGCTTCAAAATGAAAAGGATGTCTGAATGCTGTAGGTAAGTTTAATAAGGCTCGTTTTGTAGGTACTTTAAGGTCAGCAGAGGTCCGATCCGAAGAGCTCGTGAACTTTGCGCTTGATGCGAACTAGGTGACCTGACTGACTAGCCTTACTAAAAAGTCACCTAGGTACTAGTATAACGTAAATGAACTTAGGTCAATCTACCTTAACATATAATCTACTTGTAACTCGTCCTCATATGAAACACTTTTCGAAGTTAGGTTAGAGCTACAGAATACCTCAACCATTCACTACTTTCGTAGAAAGATGCTCAGAAGTTTCAAACAAGCGTCTACGTAATACGAATAAGCTTTGAAAGTTTCCGAATTTCAGGGAGCTATAACAGCCTGGGGGCTCGCACTCACGGTCGCGTGACGTCACGACACTGCGAGTGAAAGGGTGCGCCCCCGCTATCGGTATAAAAGCTCCAAGCGCTCCTCAGCAGACATCACTCAACCACCAACTCACTCAATACACAATGGCATTCAAGGTACTATACAGAAACAATGCATGTGATCCAGTGACGTTATTCACGTAAAGTGCAAAATGTTCTAAGTCTTTCTTAATTCTAACTGTCTTTTGTTTTTCACAGTTCGTCGTATTCTTCGGTTTGGTGGCAGCCGCCAGCGCTGGCCTCCTCCCCGCAGCTCCCGTGGCCTACCACGCGTCTCCCGTGGCCTATCACGCGGCGCCTGTGAGCTACGCCGCACCCCTCGCCAAGGTGGCCGTCGAGGAGTACAACGCGCACCCTCAGTACAGCTTCTCATACGACGTGCAGGACGGACACACCGGAGACTCCAAGTCTCAGCACGAGACTCGTGATGGAGATGTCGTCAAGGGCTCCTACTCCGTGGTCGACCCCGATGGCACCAAGCGCACCGTAGACTACACCGCTGATGCCCACAACGGTTTCAACGCTGTGGTCCACAACGAGCCCCTCGCTCACGTCGCCAAGGTCGCTGCCCCCGTCGCCTACGCCGCTGCCCCCGTCAACTACGCCGCTCCCCTGAGCTACGCCGCTGCTCCCGTCGCCAAGCTCGCCTACTCCGCTCCCGCCTACCAGTCAGCCCCTGTCTACCACTCCGCTCCCGTCTACCAGTCGGCCCCCGTCTATCAGTCCGCCCCCGTCTACCACCCGGCCCCAGCCTACCATCACTAAACCAATGCCAAAAACCTAGTAAACTAATCATAAAGTACAATAAGTTTACAGTAATTACCTATTCTCAAAAGGTTCAGTCTGTTAACGTTGTACCTACATTAGGTAGGTTAGGTGAAATAAATTATTGAATTAAATCTAATAGTTCAATTTTTAATTTTATGCCTGTGGTAAGTACCATTTTTTTTAAGATGGGAAAATGCCTTCGCCTTAGTCTAACTCATAGTCAAAAAATATTTTCAATAGAAACACACGAATCACGGCCTATTAGGTATTTACCCTGAAGTAAAACGTTTTTTTATAGGTAGGTAAACACCTGAAATAAAAAACTTATAATGTGCCTGGCTGTAGGTAATGGGCGTAGGTAGGTACTATTCTTACCTACATTATCTAGACTAGTTGCCAGACATTTTCCCTATTGTACCTACCTACCTCAGTATAAGTAACCAAGTACCAAACCTATACCTTTGCTTTTATTAGGTAGGTATATATACCTAGGTCAATCATTGAAGCTGGTTTACCTAGTTAGCTAGTGCCTCAAAATGTCAATAGGACGTTCTCAGACCTTTATACGTGAACCCTATAACCTTAGGGGACTGTTTGATTCGATGTCATTGAGCCGCGCTGCCGCCGCCGTCGTGCATGTAGGTATGTAGTAGGTATCCAAATATGCATCACCATTCCATAGGTAAAGGTACCTATACCCCCACTCTAAAGATACCTAGCTACATAAATTATTTAGGACTCCTATTGTATGGTCATAGGTACAGCTCGCCTGCACAGACCTGGCACCAAACATATCATTGCGTTCTACGAACCTATTTATTTGAATGTTGATTCGGGCGAAAGTGAAATTAATTCGTTTGTTCGCAACATGTATGATCCTCACTGAAACCATTATTTTGACACTTTATCTTGTTCTTTTTATTTTAGTTAAAATAATATAGGTGGAACGGAACGTTTTGCAGAAGTATTTTTGTCTATGGATCATAAAAGTCAGCTGTCAAATAATCGCAAGTCACTATAGACTTTAATAAGTGGGAATACAGATCAAAGCAGAATACACTAAAATCTACCGTTGCTGCGCTGTTGCGGTGTGGAGAAAAGTCAAAACAAACAGGGGCCGACGCCCAAACAAAATATTATTTTCTGAAATAGGCGTGTCTCGACCGGTCTCGTTTGTGGCTTCAGTGTCTTTCAAATTAAATCAAGCTTTTTTCTGTATCAATCATTTTCTGGTAATAATTAATTGAAAATAAATTGCGCGTTTTTAACTTTCGGTGCTCGCGGTGTTGTTTATTTTTTATTTAAAAGTTCTTGCTTCGTAATTAAAAGCTTTTTTTGTAAATTATTACATAACTCTATCGTGTTTCACAGTTCTCACGTAGTTTTATTTGTCATTCATAGTTATTTCAAATGGTTTCGACGAGAGGAGTGCGGTACAAATTTAGCGAAGGGGAGCGCGTATTGTGCTACGAACCGGATCCAACAAAGGCCAAAGTGCTTTACGATTCAAAGGTAAGCACTCATAACTAAACGCTTAAATAATTAAACATCGATCTTCTAACTACATAATATATTATTTGGAACATAACCTATGCAAAAACAACAATAACTTTACTAGCAATCGCATGGGCGTTACCGGGCGTTTCTTGAGTAGGGCGGGTGGTTTCCTCACCCCACCACCCTTTGCAGACAAAGGAAAAACCAAAGTTTTAAATCAAAATTATAAACAAAACAAAACAATTTATTGGTAAAGTCTCTACATCCTTTAGACATTTCCCAAGGTATCAACTTTTCGTCTGAAGATCATCAGGGAGAAACATAATGGGTGTGGCTATGTATTATATTGTACCTGTACCTGTAAATTAATGTTTAATTTGTAGGTTTACTGAAATGTTGATTGAAGGCTAGCACACACTTTGGAATAATACAATAGGTACCTAGATTTTTACCTTTAAGAATCAATTCTTATATATTAAAAATAATTGGCCATATCGTCAAACTATTTATATTCATCCTACAATATTACAGTTTATTTGTATGGAATCACCTAAGAACTGGATAGATAGCATTGTGTTCCATCAAACCACACCCTTTGTTCAATTAACTTTGATATAAGCTATTCTGTAACCATCTCGAGTTAGCTAATCTTCAATTATCTGGGCTATCTCAAAATTCCTTGTGGGTGGCTAATTCTAATTGATTTGGAGGAATAAGATGTGCACTGACGTCCCGCGATGGGGTGTATTGTGCATTGTCCCCCTGCCAAACCTCACCCCAGCCAATCCAACTCCTGGCTAGTGTGAGTGGTTAGTGTACACGGCTTTGAAGTTCAATTGGAAAAATGTACTTTGCCCTTACAAATCATGCAAATGGAAAATCAGTATTTTCGCATGCGTTTACAATTTCTTTAAATACTAAACCAGCTCTGCATATACCAACCCTATCTGTTGATGTGTTGAGTGGATTGTAGAGGTTTGCACTACTCCATCTTAAATGCTATCTCGGTTCCTAAGTATATGTTCCTGTAGTAGCTGTTAGCCGCTCACTCTCTCTCGGTAGTGCATGATCAATAATCATAAATAAACGTGTGGAACTGGCACCTAGACTCACCTAGGTTTAAGACATTTCAGTGATCCTTTTGATACCATTGAAAAAAGAAACATTTAAATTTGAAATAAAAGAAATCTACCCGTTCCTAGAGGATACTTACTAGTTATACATTCCCCTCCTTTACGTGACCTGCGTGACAATGCTGTGTTAAAGGCGATGGTTACCCCTTAACATTAAGTGAGCCATTAACGCTTGTGCCATCAGCTAGTTGTATAAAAAATATACTCAACCTCACTTGCCTAACAAAGCTTACTGTGCCCAAGAAATAACAGGTCTTCCATTAATATGCGCGACCGGATAAATTTAAAACTTGTAAACTCTTCATTCACCTTACCTACTCGTTTCTTACGCAGATTTTCATCTAGGTACCATACCATGAGTTTTGATAGGATTAATTTATGCTGTAGGTTATATAGATAACCGAACTGCGGCTGCGTGTACCTACTGCGCAGAACATTTCCAGTGCGCAGCAGACCACACCCTAACTATAGTGTCTGAACTGGGCAGTAGCAAAATGTTCAATCATGGTCGCATCGCGATTTATACGAAATCTATAGGTAGTTTGTTCGAAAGCCGATTATTAGGTAGGTACTTGTTTTGATATGTTACTGATTACGGGAAGTAGAAAGTACGCACTTTACCATAATATTCGCAGAGTTGCGTGTGTATGACAGCTTCTGAATTGAAAATATTTGCCGACCGAGACAACGGCCTGGGTCAGCCGGAGGGTCGGGTTTTTATATAGGTCTTGATGACCGGGGCTCTTATATTTTAGGTACCTACTCTTCTTCTTATCGTGTGTGGTGAAAGGATTTTAATTGCGCCTTCTAAAGGCTTCTTTTGTGCAGTTGACACATGGTTTACCTACATAAAACTTGACTGAAAAAATCTGCAGTGCAGAGTCGTCAAGTAAGTTCGTAACCTACATTCGAAAAACTTCGGACACCGGCCTTGTGCAATGCGCAGTCTGGTTGCGATGGGTGTGTCCATAGTCCTTTGTTTCTGTGCTCAAGCTGCTTGAAGGCTGGGTACCTACATACACTGCACTCGTGTATTACAGTCAGCAGTCTATTAACAGTTTGCATCTTATTTCATTGCTATATCCTTAGTTTGGACTACTTACATAGTGTTGTGTGGAATGTCCAAAAAAAAAAAATATTTAGTTGAAATTCGTATAAAACGGACCCCTTCTCATGATTAAAAGTTCGGCTAATATATTCGAAAATTAGCTCATAACAATTTTCCAGACAAAACAATTTTTTTATTTGTCAAAAAACATAATAGTTTATTCGTAAAAGCAAACGAAATGTACGTTCGAAATACCAGGGACTCGGACCGAATTGTACTACCGAGGGTTCCTCGCACAAAATTGTATTCGAATAACTGTTATGCGATGTGCGGCAAAATATACAACGCCCTACCCCGAGACATTAGAAGCCTTCCGCTTAACAAGTTCACCAAAGAACTAAGACGGTGGCTAATAAGTAAAAGTTTTTATAAGTTGCAAGATTTCCTAGGTAAGAATAGTTAGCACATTGACATTGTATTATTATATTGTAGGTGAGGACATTGTTTTTTTTTTGTATTTGTATATTTTTTTTTTTTTCTGACTTTGCTGTTCTTTTGATATGACATTTAATTATTATTGTACGAGTATAGCGTTAGTAGAATGGAATTTTAATTTTATTACTTATTTAATATAATTGCATGTTGTTTCGTAACTTAAATGGCATGAACCAAAAATTTGCATCCCAGCTATGGGGAATGAGTGACACTTATTTATTATTTTTAAGATCTTTCATGTATACACTTCATTGAGGCAAATAAATGATTATGATTATGATTATGATTACTTGCCGCGAAGAATATATTTTTTAAGAAAATTTCTTTCAGTTGCGTCCTTTTACCCAAAATCCCAAACCAAAGAAACGAGTCTCACATTCACAGTTCAATCCTTTCACCACACTTGGTTCGAAAGAATCAGTGACACTATAAGAGAGAGGCAGAGAGAGTTCACACCCTTGTTTCCCCTAGGTGCTAGAGGTAATCGAGAACAAAGACAAGCGCGGCAGACGCACCATCGAGTACCTGATCCACTTCCAAGGATGGAATTCCTCGTGGGACCGCTGCGTGGGCGAGGACTTTGTGCTGAAGGACACGGAAGAGAATCGACAGCTGCAGCGAGATCTCGCTGAAAAGGCTCAACTGCAATTGTAAGAGGAAATTATGTTGTTTGCCACCAAATTTTATATTTGTCCTCAATTATGTACCAAATAATATCAGTTTTTATCAGATAATTCTTCCTTATTTATCCAATAGTCACTGGAAATTACGAAGGCTACGGAAACTGCTTTCCATCAGGTGGGCCGTAAGCTTACACCGGTCGAACTGTACTTACTTGTTTAAATAACCAACGGTGATAGCATATAGGTCTGCTACTTTGTCGTTTCCTGCTTTCCTTGCCACTCAGTAAAAACTAAACGCAGGAAATGTCAAGTACAGTTTATAGAATACAGCTCAAGACAAAAAAAAGAAAAATGACGCTTACTGCAAGGGTTTATGAGCTAGCAGTATAGTCTGATGCATATTCTTGTTTACCAACATTGTTCTAAAAATGAAGTTTGTTTATTTGTTTACTGAATAATCTACTGGCTTTCAATATTATGACTAAGTGTGTGTGAGTAGGGGTGCATATCTGTACCGGCGCGAGCGAAAGAAGGGGAGCACATCCGGGTCTGCAGGCAGCTCGGCCGCCAAACGCTCCCGCCACCGCTTCAGCGATGACGGTTCCTCTAGCAGCACACAGCCCGATGGTAAGTGATGATAACTGTACCCCGAGTCCCAGTTTTGCTACCAAATTTCGTCAACCAAATGCTGTTTTCGTGTGAGCACGTGTCTCTCTCTTTTGTATGGAAAATGGATTTGACAAAAACTCGTTTCGATCGTGTACGTCACGTATTTTTGTCATGAGACATAAACTCGTTTTGATCGTTTCTACGTCACGTATTTTTGCTCTCTTATCTTTTCTCCATACAATAGAAAGAGACAAATAGGCGAAACTAAATTAACATTTCGGTGGGGCTTGCCCTGAAAAACGCGCTGCAATTTGCTGTCAATAACTGTCAGGAGCCACAAAAGATATCAGTAGTGTGGATAAGACCTCAGAAATCCCGGGAATTTAAAATGTTAGTTGAACCGTTTATATAATGTTTAAATAAACGGTTTACGCTTCGCAGAACGCTAACGTCTTAGGTTTGCTTTGTTTTATTACGGTTTTCACCTGCCACATTTCGAGATGTACCTAACAAAGAAGGAAGAGCTATGAACTTATGACTATAGAAATCACCATAATATGGTTTATTGTATTCGTCGTCAAAATAGCTTTTTCGCTGTTCCCACCAGAGCCGGAAGGCGAAGATGCCGAGGATGGCGAGGCAGAGAACAGTCAAGATTCCGCTGAAGAGGAGATCAAGGAAGAGATGGAGTCAGACTCTTCAGAGTCCAGTGAAGACGAGACGCTCGCCCAAGGCTCTAACGGGGATCACGCGCAGCCGCCGGTGGGCCGCGCGCGTATTACCATGCCACCTATCTTACGGTCAGTAGTTACCATCACGCTATTGATGGTAGCACGTGCTATTGGCAAATTCATCATCCGCACTTGGTTTCCGCAAGTAGGCCGCTGGTGGGCCATTTTTGCGTGACGCTTAATACCTGTTGTTCGAACTTTTTTAGGTTCTACAACACGCCGGTTCCTCACGATGTTTTACTTCACCGTTTGAGAGTACTGGCTTAGAACACATACATTTTTCGACAGAAAAACTCATTGGTACACGACTGGATTTGAACCCACGACCTTAGGATTGGAAGGCGGGGCCGCTACCACTTGACCGCCAGTGCTTCTGCACTCTAGCACGTACTAGTACGCACAAGAGACTTTACGTTTCAGAGCGACGAAGCAGGTTCTCAGTATGATGGACGTCCTCTGTCAGGTCCCTACCACAATTTCAATAGGATAAAACGATAACATCCTTAGAAATTTAAGAACAACCATTTTCTATTATAAAAACATCCTCAGTCAAGGAGATAGGTACAATTGGATTTCATCAGAACGAAACTGAGGAAGACCAGACATTTCTGAAGCTTCAGTAGGTTTTATTCCATTTAAAATTTGAGGTCTTTGATCATGCTTTTTGTTCACAGAATCTATTTATTTATTTTAGGAAGACCAAACAGCTTTATAAAACTTAATAACTAATTCATCTAGTCTAGGTTATCAGAGAAACCGAATCAGAGAGAGAGAGGGGGTGAATTTTCAGGGTAGTTCGCTAAATGTTGTTGTGTGTAGTGACCGGCTGACGTTCGACTACCACCTGATAGTGAAGCGTAACCGTCTGACGCGGCTGCCGGCAGTGCCAAGCGCGGCTCAGATCCTGGAGTCATTCGTGAAGTGGTTTGCACGCGCTGGCGCTTGGAGCACGCCGCGGGGCCGCAACGAGCCGCCGCAGAAACCGGACCTCGCTGACGTCTCACGCAAGTTAGATATAATACTTATACTTACGCTAACATTTTTGTTTGTATATTTACAAACAAAAATGATCATCATCATCGGTATCATCAGCCTGAATAAGTCATAGGCCTCCCCTAAACATTTCCAGGAAGAACAATTCTGAGCCCATTCCATCCATTGACTTCCCGCGATCTTAACAATGTCGTCGGTAAATCTGGTGGGTGGGCGCCCTACGCTTCGTCTTCCGGTTCGTGGTCGCCATTCGAGAACCTTTATTCCCCAACGGTTGTCGGTTCTTTGAGCTATATTTTATAGGCCTGCCCATTGCCACTTCAACTTACTAACTCTACATTTTCTTTTTTTTTTTACATTGTAAATACATACTAAGTCAGAAACAGTGCTTGAATCTGAGTCAAGCCTCAAGCACTCACAAGCATAGATTTTTTGACGGATCTCCATTGAAAAATTACAAATTGACCACACGATGACTATAGATTCATACCAGCGATTCACCCTAACTTCAAGTGCGATCCCTCGCAACCGTCTGAGTGTTATTATGGTGTTATGTTGTATTCTAAGGCCCGTATTCAGAAACAGTGCTTGAGTCTTAGTCGAGCCTCAAGACCCACGCCAATAAATGAATCCAAAATGGCGTCGTCAATAATATTTACTGTCGTGGATACTTTTTATCCTTTTATGTGGCAGAAAAATTCCATATAGCAATAAAAAAATCCAGCGTCTTCTGCTAAAACAGGAGGCATTGCTGATTAGAAGCTTCTTTGCTGCTGTGGTACACGTGACTTCATATTTTTTACCTATTCAATTTATAAAAAAATATTTTGAAGAATTCCCCTCGATCGTCGGCCACCGAAGTAATATCGTTTACTTTTTTATGATTTTTGATGTCAACAGATTGAATTTAGTGCGAGAAGTAGCGGATGGAATCCGCGTGTATTTCGACTTCATAATGCGCGGCAATCTGCTCTACAAGCCGGAACTAGCACAGTACCATCAAGTATGCGGACAATTTCTTGACCAGTAAGTTCAAACCGTTGGTCGCGTTGGTCGCCCTGCGGCAAGATGGGCAGACGATGTGGTTAACATCGCAGGCAAGACCTGGATGAGATTGGCACAAGACCGGCAACAGTGGCACATACAGAGAGAGGCCTATACCCAGCAGTGGGTGAAGTCGGGCTGTGGATGATGATGATGATGAAGTTCAAACCAATAACACCTTTACAACAAGTAATTATTATTGAAAAAACAAAAAACCTGCCTGCGACTGATTTGTTGCGTTTTGGTTGAAGGGTTTGTGTGCTGGTGAATTTACTGGCACGTAGGGCACGTTCCTCACGTGCGTGAATGATACTTTTATCAGATGGGTATGCTTGTTTCATGTCGTGTCTAAATCTACAAGTCGTATAAGGAAGCCAAGGAGGCCGCATTCGAAATACTTAATTGGAGAAAATTGCATCAAAACCCCGAGAAGAGCTAAGCTCTTTTTTAGGGTTCCGTAGCCAAATGGCAAAAACGGAACCCTTATAGATTCGTCATGTCTGTCTGTCTGTCTGTCTGTCTGTCTGTCTGTCCGGCTGTGTCACAGCCATTTTTCTCCGAAACCATAAGAGCTAGACTAATGAAACTTGGTGAGTAGATGTATTCTGTGAACCGCATTAAGGTTTTTATACAAAAATAGAAAAAAAACTATAAATTTTGGGGGTCCCCATACTTGAAACTGAAACTCAAAAAATTTTTTTTCATTGAACCGATACATGTGGGGTATCTATGGATAGGTCTTCAAAAATGATGTTGAGGTTTCTAACGTCGTTTTTTTCTAAACTGAATAGTTTGCGCAAGAGACACTTCCAAAGTGGAAAAAAGTTGGTCCCCCCCCCTCTAACTTCTAAAATAAGAGCATGATAGAACTAAAAAAAATATATGTTGTACATTACTATGCAAACTTTCAACGATATTTGGTTTGAACGAGATCTAGTCAGTAGTTTTTTTTTTATACGTCATAAATCGTAAACCGCAATTTACCTTTCGACGAACTACAAAAACCTTTATATAATGTTATTTGATGCTACGGAACCCTTCATGGGCGAGTCCGACTCGCACTTGGCTGCTTTTTTTTTATTTTTATTGAAAGGTTCACAAACCAGCCATTACAACAGTATTTCATTGTATACTAATATCTAAAACTTAATTGGCTAAACGGCCTTCTATATGCGAACACAGCATCTCTTAAATTTAAGAAGAAGAAGATGCTTGTTTCAGCAAGTTGTATAAAAAACATACCTACTGATTACTTTCAGACAGGAGCACAAAATGAAAGAAGAGCTAGAATCAGACGGTCTGTCCCAAGAGGAGTACGAAGATGATATCGCCTCTGCAGAGGAAGACATTAAGAGTCCTAAGATACCGGAATACTCTCATTTACCGCCCGACCCTATTCAGGGTAAGAAGGGTTTCAATGGTAATTTTTCTTTTCGTTCTTTATAATTTACCATTGCTTTTTTTTCATAGCATATAGCGTCCCACTACTAAACAAAATCCTCCCCCAAAGACTTTCAATTCTTCCAGTCTCGTTCTTCATTCTTTCTTCTAGTACCCACCAACTCTTCTTGTAGACCTCGGGACCAGGGGCCTAATTCTGGGGCCGATATCGATCATTTTGCAATTTTATTTTATTGCTTCTTTTCACAACCCCGCACTTTTTCTACATTTTCCGTATATCGTAGCTGTCGAGGCTTCGACGATGAGGTCGTTGATGAATTACTCAAGGAAATCTGCCGTTCTCTCTTCGAAAAGAAGCAATAAAATAAAATAACAAAATGATCGAGATCGGCCCGAGAATTAGGCCCCAGATCGTCCCGTCAATGCCTTCTCGAGGCCTATAAAACGTAACCAAATCCATACGCTTTTGAATTTTTGCCAATTTCTTGGGTCAATCTCGACTTCTTGGCTTAGCTATAAGTACCAACAAGAAACAAAATGGTGCAGGGTTGAGAGACCTCGATTCCAATTCCAAATTGTTAGAGATTCATCAAGCTATCTTTGTCAACAGCGCCTGAAATGAAAGAGAATGTAAACATGATGGATATTGACGACATCAAGCAAGAGATCAAGGAGGAAATAAAGGAAGAACCAGAAGATTTAGAAGAAGAGGGCGAGATGGTGGAAGAAATGGACGCGCAACTGCAAGAAGAGATGCGAGAGGCAATGCAGCAAGAGATGCAAGGCGGCATCTATCAAGGTGGAATGCCGGAATATGGTAAATAAAGCTCACAACTAACCCCTTCTCAAACATACACAACATTTTCATTATCCTCGAGGTCGTCTCTGGACGCCTTAAGTAAGACGTCGTTTGACATCTCTCTAATCATTCTCTCTCTCATCTTGTGCAATCCGCCTGAGATCAATTTGTTTCAGTTACCTACCCTAAATAAATAGGTATACATTTAAACTTATTATAGTGTGACTAATAAAAAAATGACAGATAAACTATGTTTTTTTTTATTAAAAGATATGGAGCACGAAGTAAAGGAGGAGATAGAAGACCAAGAAGAATCGCAAGATGATGATTATCAAGAAGAACCACTAGAAGATATACAAAATGGGGTCTGTGAATATCAGGAAGAAATGCAAGAAGAATTCCAGGAAGAATACCAAGATGAGATTCATGAAGAATACCACGAGGAATACCATGAAGAAGTACGATACGATATTCAAGTAGAAATGGATGAACAGTTAGACGAAGAGTTCCAAGAGAAATTGCTTATAGTGATAATGCAGGATATCGAAGAAGAAATTCAAGAAGTAGTGCGGGAAGAACTACAAATTGAAGAAATGCCAAGTGAAATACAAGAAGAAGAAGAGATGCAAGATATTGTTCCAATTTTAAAAGAAGAAACTGCCCAAGATGAAGAAAAGCAGGAGATTAAAGAAATCAAAGAAGAACCAATGGTTCAGGTATGTGTTTATTTTATTTTTCAAGATTGTTTGTTTTTTACTAGTAATTATTCACAGAACAGAATACTGAATCGATACTATGTGTTCTGTGGAGGATACTGAATACAGTATTCTCCAAATGTTTTCTTATAGCCATGCTCGCAGAAAGTCAAGATGCGTAAATTATACAGAAAATACTAAATACCTATCGCTTATCATTGACTATTTTATCCACAGGAAGTTACAATAAAAGTAGAAAAAGAAGACTCCGACGAAGAAGAGCATTCGCAATTGGCTCAAATGGAATGTACAGAACAAGTCAAAAGTCCCCAAATAAAATCTGAAAATGAACCCAATGTAGAAGCTCAGAGTTCCCATGAAACTACTAAAGAACCTTCTATCGAACCTATTAGCCATTCCGTAGAAGAACGTAGCGTGGAAACGTCGGTCTCGCCTAAACCTGAGGGCGTTCAGAATAGACTTCGAAGTCACGACCTCCTTCGCGAAGCGCTCCGTAGTCAAACCTCAGAAAGTCACGTCACTCGCGAGGGTCTCCGAAGTCAAGCCTCAGAGGCTCATGTTATACGTGAGGGCCTGCGTAGCCAAAGTTCAGACGGTCATGGAACTCGTGAGGGACTACGTAGCCAGGGATCAGAGAGTCATGGAACTCGGGAAGGTCTGCGTAGCCAAGTTTCGGATGGTCATATAACTCGGGAGGGTCTGCGTAGCCAAGGTTCAGAGGGTCATCATATCCGGGAGGGTTTGCGTAGTCAATCAATGGAGGGTCATCATAGCCCACGCAGTCCAGCTGTAGAAGACACCTTTGCGAATACAGTGCGCCGCGAGTTGCATCGTCCCAACACGCGCAGTCGCAGGTACGTATCATTTTTATATTTTCTTTTGTTCAAATTTAGCTCGATGCTGACACACAAATAACACTTTTAAAGCAGATTGTATTTTAAACAAGTAAAAAAAACTCAAATATTTATAGGGGGACCAACTCACCAGCTATCGGAAGCAACTCTCCTACTGTCGATAAGGGCAACCATTCTCCTGGTATCCAGAAGGGGAGCAATTCACCTGGTATCCAAAAGGGAAGAAATTCTCCTGTTATCCAAAAGGGGAGAAATTCTCCTGGTATCCACAAGGGGAGAAATTCGCCTGGGATCCAGAGGTGTAACAGCTCTCCTGGTGCTAGAGGGCACAACTCTCCAGTGATAGAAGACTTCCTAGACAGAGCTACAGCGGCAGAAGACCCTAACAGTTTCGCTAACACGATTCGGAACCAAATTCGCCCGACAACGCGCGGTCAACGCCGCAGGTAAGCTTTCGACTTCATCAAGTTTTTTAGGTATTTAAGATACCTAATAAGTTATTTTCCTTCCTACTTGATTATAAAGTGCACTACTGAAAGCTGAAATGAGGGGAAAATGATTTAGGCAAATAAGAACGCCAAACCAATTTAAACAGCTAGGTAAATCTATTTTCAGACGCTAAAAGCTACGAATTCTCGATACACGACTGACTGACAGTCTGACACACATTGCTCAGATCTTTTGATAGGGCGTGTTTAAAAATTTGAGTAAGATGTGCGAGTGCCGAGTGGCTGGAAGGGATGCCAGAGGAAAACTTATTATGCAGAGCCCAGCGCGCATTTTTGACAAAAAATAATAAAACTATAATAATAATTGACAGATGGAACAACTCACCAGTAACGCTGCAGGTAACCGAGGAGGAACCGCAAAGTGCAGAAGCCCCTTTGATGTCTGAGATCAAAAAGGAACCGGAAACGGAAACCAGCAGTCCGGCAACCCGTACTCGCACGCGTAGTGGCAATCACAAGTGAGTTACTTTTATACTGTGTTTTGAAGGTAATTTTGCACTTATAAAATTAGAACAAGCGTGTGCTCTAAGTATTTTTGAAAAGCCCCAATCTACTTAGTATAATTATGTAGTTAGATGTTGTTGTTCTATTTCAAGACTTTCATCAAAAACCAACTCATGGTTTAGGAAATATTTGAATTTTAAAAACCAGACATTTAAATCCTATTTTGACACCGACTGGACGTAGGATCTAAGGCATGCCCTGAAAATTCAAGTGGTTAAACGTTTTTTTACAGATCTGTCAACTCGCCGGCTCCCAACTCACCAGCTGTTAGCTTCCCGAACGTGAATTCACCAGCTCCCAATTCAGCTGTCGATTCTCCAGCTGCCGATCTCCAAGCTGTCAACTCGCCAGCAGTTGTTAATTCACCAGCTGTCAACTCGCCAGCTGTTGATTCACCAGCTGTCGAGCCCTCAGCTGTCAATTCACCTGCTGTTAATTCACCAGCAGTAAACTCACCAGCTGTCGACTCTCCTGCAATCAACTCACCAGCTGTCGAAGCAGTAAATTCACCAGCTGTCAATTCTCCAGCAGTTAACTCACCAGCTATCAATTTACCAGCTGTCAATTCACCAGCTGTCGATTTACCAGCTGTCAATTCACCAGCTGTCGATTTACCAGCTGTTAACTCACCTGCTTTCGATTCTCCAGCTGTCAATTCACCAGCTGTTGAAACTCCAGCTGTCAATTCAGCAGCTGTCGATTTACCTGCTGTTAACTCACCTGCTATCGATTCTCCAGCTGTCAATTTACCAGCTGTTGAAACTCCAGTTGTCAATTCAGCAGCTGTCGATTTACCACCAGTTAACTCACCAGCTATCGACTCTCCAGCAGTCATCACGCCAGTTGTAAATACAGCCGATGAGGCTCAATTAGTCTGCAAGTCTGCTCCAGAAGAGATCCTCATCTCAGAGATTAAGAAGGAGCCACGTGATCCTGAAGCCAGTCGACCTGCCACACGCAATGTTGGCCGCAGGTACCTACTTATTGAAAGTATTTTTTTAAATGAAATGTATTTATTCGCAAAATGTATTTTGTTTTAATGTGTCTGTGAAGGTTCACCCTTGGTTTTTCAATTCAATTTATTTCATGTCAGATAACGGGATCCATATTTTTTTGTAAAAGTAGTCTTCTCCAGAAGTCCACAGCTGAGCATAGGATTGTGACCCTTATTTACCACTGACCTTTTCTATAGGCTTCGTTCCCACAAGTCAGCAGTCTCTCAATCTGAAACCGAAGAGCCGCAGCCATCCACGTCTACAGCTGAACCACGTAACTTCGAACCTTCTTCCAGGTACTTAAAACATTGTGTTAATTTAATAGTAAGTACTTATGTTTATGTACACTAAGTAACGCAATAACTTGTAAAATTGGTTATGTACTTGAATCGATTCGAGCCCCATGTATGTTGCTAAATTTATTTCTTCTTGCGTCTTAACACTGTTCATCAATATACCTATCGCCAATCGCAAGTCTGTGTTGGGACTACAAACCCCGCGCCAATAATCGAAACCAAAATGGCGCGTATATCAGAGTTACTCACTCTGATATACGCGCCATTTTGAATTTTGGATTTGGCCTACTAGCGTTGCCATTTTGGATTCGTTTCTATATAGGCGCGGGTGAAAACCGTTTATCTTTTGTCAGTGTATGCAGCGGCAGCGGATCGTCCAACGAGGAATGGTCGAAGCCAGCGGAGCCAACCCCGTCCTCATCCGCATCTACGAGGACTCCATTATCGTTGCTGCTTGATAAGGTACACTCATTACAAACTAACGGCTACAAAAGAATTGCTATGGAGTTTTTTTTTACACTTTTTCTTTTAGCCAAGAGAGATACATGGTAATAAATGTGCCTTGAAGATCTTCGAATACTAAATCAAATGTAAAGCATGAAACCTCCGAAGGTTTTCTAGATTTCGTCCAACGGTGGCAATATGTATCAACAAATGTTAACTAATATGTAGGTAAACAGAAGTAAGGCGGTAGAATGTGATTTTGTGTTATTAAATAAATAATTACGAAATCCCACAGGTGGCGAAGTACGAGATCATCCCACGTGAAGGAACGGAACATCTTCCCTGTCGAGTGTATGGCGCCATTCATCTCGCTCGCCTTTTTGGTACGACATTCTAGCATTTACAGTAAGAGTTAGTAATTAATAGACATAAACATTTATTTATTTACTACATAAGCACACATAAACCAGTGAAAAACAAGGACACTAAAACTAGAAAGATACTAACAATACATCGATACTGGAGAAGTGCGTCGTGTTTCTGTGTGCTACAGCAGCAAAAGGGCCTTGACTCAGCATAATGTAATGGCTAGCTACTGTGAGGAAGCTATGCTGTACTCAACTACATAAATAAATAACATTACTTACAGTGCGGCTGCCAGACTTCCTGAACGGGACTCAGATGTCAGATTTCAAACTTAAACTCGTGGTCAAACATATCGACTTATTTATCCAGTAAGTTTTCTTTCAAATCAACCATACATTTATCAAATTCAATTTTGAACTGTGTCTGGTAAAAAATCCCTCTTTTCTAAGCTTTTTATTTGTTTTCAGGTATTTGGTGGAGCACAAGGAATGGTTTGGAGAGAAATACTACTACTGCGATAGTATGTCGCGCTCCACCTAAATTACAAACACGGAAACTGAAAATCAACAAGTGGCAATCGAAAACGCGAAATCGTTAATAATCTGATTAGGGTTTGCGTTTTTGAATGCCACTTTCAAAACATAGAAGGCAGCAGCGGACATTTCTCAGTCTGTACTCATTTGTGTGAGGCATGAATGGATTACGTAAAACGCTAAAACGGCAAATATTTCATACATTCCAAAATTGGGAGCCAAATACCAAAGTATTATCAAAATTAAGATGTCAAAATGTCCTGAATTCCTGGTTGCCGTCCAAGAGTCCAAAATTAACCGCGAACCATTTCGGGACGAAAATACCAAATATTGTAGATCTATCTTTTATCGTAGCAAAAACGAGTGACTTCATGACGCCTTCTCTTAGATTAGAATATAATGTTCTACTATTCTTATACATTGTTTACTTAGTGGCGAATCAACACAGCTTCTAGTTATAAGTACTTTTTCAAAAATATCAGTATTAGTAGTGAGTTTTATCCGTTTAGTTTAGTTGTTTCGGCGGCCTTACCCTTTTTAGATTTAAGAAGTTTTTAACGCTTTAGTTAAAAGTTTTTAACTTAGGAGTAGGTATGTGTGTTAAACATTTGGGACTAGGGTTGGCATTACAGGGCGCAACTCCGCGGCAAACTTTTCGGGCGCGGGTTGTGGCGCCAATTTTAAAATAAGCTTCAACCCATGTTAATGTCATTTTCATACAATCTTTCCACTGGCGTGACGTGAACGCAAACAGAAAGTGCATCTTGTATTGCCCGTAGCTTGCCATGTCACAAAACCTAACCGCGCCCGTTCTTGCGCCCTTAAACGTTATTTTATTTTAAGTAAACTCACTCATTACACCAAGCACTTTAGTTTTATTTTTTTACGTCTAACAAAAATCGGATTGGGTGAAAAAAAGGTACTTATCGTTTATGAGTAGGTGTGTTTAGGTGTGTCTAAAAGATATATTTTTCAAGGAAAGATACCGACGACGTTTTAAATTGTTGGGATTTGTGTGTGATGTTAGATTTTACTGGCATTTTTTATTTGTTTTGTTCCTAATTTAATAATCTTAGTTTAAGTTAATTTTAAGTTTTCCGAATGGCATTTTTATCTATATACCCAATTTATGTTAATTAGCTATGACGGGGGGTCTTTTGCCTACACGACCCTTCTGGGATCCAATAGAGCCCGATAGAGCCAACTCATTCTGGGATCAAATGTCGTAACAGCCAACATTGGCAGCATTGAGTTACGACATTTGATCCCGGAATGAGTTGGCTTTTACGACATTTGATCCCAGAAGGGTCGTACAGAGTTCAAAGACCCCCGACCTGAGACCAATCTTTATGGCAGCATAAGGGTTGGTCTCAGGCCATAATCATACAAGTAATACTAGTTGTATTTTACGTTACAATGACCCTAGTCTTACGGCGGAATGTTGGATGAATTTTCAGAAAAAGATACCCTGGTTTACTAGATATACGCTGATTTGACTCCATACCATACCGTTTTAATACCTTATACCTGCTTTCAAACCAATAATAGACTAGGAATGTAGTTGTTATGACTCAAATAAACATTCATTTCGAGAATTTTTGTTTTATTATCAAAACCATTGACTCAACTTCTGTATTACATTCATCACGTTGTTTGTTCTCACCTACCTTAAATTTATTTTTAAATTGAATCTCACGAAATTAATAACATTTCCGTAGGCATAGGCTAATAAGTCTTGTAGGTTTAAAATATTTCTAACAGTGAAAGAAAATTTGCAATAACAGAAGATAAGTTACAAGTAAAATAGTTATTATTATAATTATTAAAATTAGAAAACCATAGAGGCAATTCAATTGATTAAAAAACAGCGAAATTATAGTCCACCTTCAATTTTGGGCAACAACTCGTTCTAAACCGGTCATTTCGCCTGCAAAATGCCACGTAGTTCGCACAAAACAAATTTCACGACCAAGTGATCAACAAATTATAACAATTTTGACTTTAGCAAATGTTTGAATAAAATACATGCAATATGAAACCCATCAACCGTCCTGTTCCATTCTGTGTAGGACTTTTCGATATTCTTCCTCGATAGCTAGGTATTGGTTGGCGAGGCGGCCTTGCGTTTCGTTTAATCCCGTAGTGCTAATCGCCGCTGCGTATTCTTCAGGTTTCAGTATCTTCTCTAGTTTCTTCATTTCCAACTTCTTTTTCTGTGAAGGAACAAACATTTTTATATATTTGGACTAAATATTATTATTACCTACAATTTATAATTGGGCAATCTCGAATTTACAATCTTCTTATCGTGTTTCTGGTTATTTCGAAACTAGTGTGGTCAAAGGATTTTAAGTGCACATCAATGAGGCTCCTTTCGTGCACGTGACACATATTTCAAACTTTTTATTATGCCTATTTCCTCGCGATATTTTCCTTCACCGTTTGAGAGAACTGGTAGGCCCGCCTCCCGTCAGGACAAATAAATAAACACTTACTACTAGGTCAAGGGTTCATACCTGAAAGGGAGCATTGAGTCTATTCTTGACATCCAGTCTGTAGTTCAGGTACATAGTCTTATCTGACGTGTTGGTTTGCTTCAAACGGAGTATTTCGTATACGCGTCGCGATTGTTTTTTATTGATTTTGTATTTCTTCTGCGCTTGCTCCGCCATGTCATTAGAATACCTAAAATTAAATAACATTGTTTATTAACTACGGCAGAACAACAGGAAGATTTATCATCATCATCAAGAGTTAAGAAGTCCACAGCGGGACAAAGGACATTTTTAGGAAAAAGGTTCTGAGCCCTCACCATCAAGAAACTTATCACACCAAGTTTATTCTTTTTCAAATTGAAATAGAAAAGATATCTAGATAGAATAATCGTTAAGTAGATAACAGAAAAGAAGCAAAGTTCTTTATTTTGTCTATTTTCCTATAATCATAAATTTTATTTTAATATTACGTAAACACAATACTCACCCTGCAAGCAGTTTTTCAGGTGAATAAGCTGGAAGTGATGCACAGTTCTGAGCATCAACAAAATCTCTAATCCTCTGGAACTCTTGTGAGGGGTCTTCTACTGTGATGTCCACCACTTCAGGTAGTATTGTAAAATGAGCGTAAATTGCCTGTAACCAAACACTTTTTTTACAAAATCTTGCTTGTCAAAAACAATTTCATCAATAAAGATAATAGAAGTTGCCTCCAATCTACGCAGTATGAGCGAACGGCACCTCTGGCATATTTCTTATAGTTTTCATACATTTTATATACCGACGATTTGCAGCGTCGCGGCTACCGGCGTCAACCGTGTGCGGCGATTCCATATAAAATGTATGAAAACTATAGGAAATATGCCGTTGGCGGCGTTTTGTGGTTGTGGCCGGATGCCCGTGTGAGGGGACACTAAAGAAGAAAAGACGGAAAATTTTTGTTTGCAATGTTCATAAAATCTTTCAAAATGTGTGAGCGAAAAAGCCACCGACCGACGGTAGCCTGCCTCTTGATTAAGTATAAGCCTGCTGACCTGTATAAGATGAGCGCAGATGCCCAGTTTCCTGAACGGTGGCAGCGTGAGTACTTGAGAGATGCGCGGCCGAAGGTGCGTCGGATAGGCGTAGTAGCGATACACGGTCGCGTAGCCAGCCGCGGCGTATCGCATGCGACCTTCGCTCGACTGGAACTTCTCAAATCTATAATGAAAGTTTATTTTTATTATTGTGACACATTAGAATCATAATAAAAGAATCATATTAATGCTTTTATTTCAAGAATATGATTCTACATAGTTGAAAAAAAAATATTTTACTATATAATTTTTATTTTTTTATTTAACCTTTATTGTCCCACTGCTAGGCAAAGGTCTCCCCCAAAAATTTCCACTTATCTCTCTCTCGAGCCTCCTCCCACCATCTCCTCTCAAAGGAGGTGTCTATATCGTCCCGGCCCGTGGCCAAGAAAATGTTGATAATTATAATTTTTAATCCCTAACTATTTTTTTATTTAAATAAAAACGAGATATTTATTTGCATGATTTGTGAATATTAGTGTTTTCTCTGCTATTTTGGCAATAACTTTAAATATCTTATTCTGAGTGAGATTCTCAGTGTGAAATTGTTTATTTAAAATCCATACAATAGGCATGAAGACAGTAATCAAGTATCGCCAAAATATTTATCTGATCTAATGAAAAAGGATTCAAAGATTTAAAAAAATGTATTTATACTCTTATTAATGTCGAGATTGTCAATTTATTTGATAATATAAATCCACAAAATACAACAATCCGCCATGATGGCTCAAACACCGGTCAGAGCGAATTACGTCACGGCTATATAAATGTCATTCTGATTTAGTACAAAAGCACCAATGTTTACTGTTGAATACTATAACCGTGACGTAATAACAGACGCCATGACACCAGCGAGCGTTTTGGCGAGAATTTGAAAATTTAAATTTAAATGTACTTTTATTGCACAAAAACCTTAATTTTCTACAGAAATATGATACATTTTAGACATAATAGATACTTCTGAATATGATAGAAGAGATTTTGAAAATTAGTCGTCAGGCCTATTCTGTTATTTTTTGTCTATTGAAACTTACACTGTGAAAAAGGTCCATTGTTCATCATCAACATCGATGAATGATGCGGCATCAACATACCACAAGAGGAAGGTCTGTAGTCGTTCATGGAACCTTAGAAAGCCTGGTGTGGATGTCTCACTGAAATATACCTCGAAATTACGTTTTTCTCCACCATCCACTGAAAGAATAATATACAATTTGTAAAGACTATTTAATTTGATTTACAATAGCTACTGATATAATAAAAAAATATTTGAGAGCTTTTTGGGCTGGTAACCAACCTACACTATTACAATAGGTAGTAATTTAGGAAAGGGATAGTGTTGCATTTTACTACATAGGTGGTTTATTAAAGTAAGCTGTCCGTAAGCTAAGAAAGAGATGACAATTCAGGCCTTCAACTACTTTTCATTCTGACTTCTCTAGCCTCAACTCCTTCCTCATCAATAAAATTGATTTGAAGTAGAAGAATGCTAGTAGATTGTATGTAGATTTTGTCAGATTGAAAATGTTAGTTGCAGTTGATAAACTTTAAGTATGTAATATCATGTATCACTGTTACACCACTGGACTTAAACCAGTACACTGTGTATGTGTACACACTTTCTGTAAAATGTATTATTCTCTGTAAGTGACTTTATTGGTCTTTGAGAAATAAATATCTTTAAACCGAAACTTACATGATTTAACAGTGAATGCATGGACTAGCTCCCCATGTGGTTTGAATAGTGCATCCTTTTCCAACTTTGATACAAAGGTGTCCAAGTTTGTTGTGTATCCCGGTGACAGTACTTTCTTTAATGCTCCTTCTACGTCATCTGCTTTCATGCCATCAGACTTTGTTGGTTCAATCTGCCAATAATAATGCAAACTCAATTTATTTATTGGTGTAAGAACATTAGGCTCAATTTTATGTACAGTAGCCTAAAACAAAGAAAAATGACGCTTACTAGGAAGGATATAAGAGCTAGCAGTGTAAAGTCTGACATATCCTTGTGTACACTATGCCAGTACTCTCAAATGGTTAAGGAAAACATTATGAGGCCACATTGTGAGGGCCCACCAGCGGTCCTTTTTGCGTTACGTTTGGGAAACTTGCCAAAACCAGTCCACACACAAAGTGTGGATTAAATCATTTGCTGAACTTTTTTTGCAATGCATAAATAACACTAAGAACTCCTAGCCCTCTTGGAGGTCATCAGGTGGCTGAACTATCAGCAACCACTCGTCCCACAAAAAGAGCTCTCAGCAACCTACACCACACCTATAAACTTATGCACCTATTATGTCAAATAAATGTGTTTTCTTTCTTTCCTTTTTTTTTGTGGAAACCAGTAAGCTCAGCCAGCATCAAAGGATTTTTGAAGCCTTACCTTATCAGAGTATTCAATGCCTAAGTACGGCTGCAGGCTCCCAGCACTGTAGTACAATCTGATGTGCAAGTCGGTGAAGCCAAATATGTTCTCATTCTCTCCAAACACCTGATGGCACATCTCCGGACTGAAGCTTGTATCATCATTCTCAATATCATCTGGATGCCTTACTGGAAGAATAAATGCTCTACTATAAAGTCGTTGCATATCAGTTATTCAATGAAACAGGAATCTTTTTATTTTCTTAGCATTATTGGTTTATTGATTGGATTTTATCAGGCAGTTCTACTTGAACAAGTTAAATAGGAGGAAATAGGATGAGGAATACATGAGGCAATACTCCCATTACATAGTTTTACACCATCACAGATCACACCTTCTATGGATTGTGGGGATATTTTGCAATGCATGGTATTTTGTGCACACCACAGCAGATGGCAGAATCTCAATTTGGTTTCAAAGTTTGCATCAAGTTAATTGCAGGTTATTCCTTGTGAACAAGTGATAACTACCGTGTTTTGATAAGAAAACGTGGAGCATGGGAGCATTCAACCAAAAGTAACCTTTGTCATCCAAAAATCGTCAACTTGGCATCGAGCGGATTGTGAGGAACCAACTACCTACTCAATACAAAAGCCGGTACTTACCCAACTTAAGCTCTAAAACATCGTTTCCATCTACCACTAAATGGCACAAGGCATCAGTCATCTTTATTTTCGTGACTTCTCATCAACTACCGATGTGCTTCCCGCCGAAACGGCTAAACTGTCTGTCTGTTCAGCGGCGCTAATGAATTAAAACAGCAATTTAGAATTTGCGAAGCACTGCTGTGCTGGTTCCGACAAAAATATGGCAGCGCAGCCAGCGCAATTCTTTTGGCAATCAACAAGTCAAGTCAATAATATTTTCACCAATCCCCACACATTTACCTTTACGGTTTATAATTTTTCGGTTAAACGGTAAACATAAAACATTTTAATTCCATGCGAAAGAGTGCTTGGGAAAGAGTGCGATGATGGTGCGATGCGAAAGACGCTATTTTGAATTATCGAATTCGATCTTTTTTTGAAGCAATTTGAAATAGTGAACTTGATTGAATAAAATAAAAGAGCGTCCCCTACAACGTACCTCGCGGTCGCTACGCGACAACAACATTGTTGTTGTCGCGTAGACAACAACAATGTTGTTGTTACAACAAGGCTGGCGCACGTTATATTAACCTCCTGCATGAATCTTCTTTTTCTGTCCCATTTCTTCTTCTTCTTATCTTGTCACTAGTTCTTTCAAAAATTATATGTTAGTTCTGCCAAGAAAAAATCCTTCTTAAGTTCCATTAACTAATCCCGCAGCTCATTATAATTCGTCCATTTGTGTATCAACAAACACTTCATAATTTTTATACTGCATAGCTCTTTCCTTAGTCATTGTAAACATTTGTAAAAACATATTGCTTATTTGCAGTCCACACCACAGCATTTGTGTTCCGGAGATCCGGAGTTGAAGAATTGCCGCTCAGCGAGCGAAAACATCAGTGTTTAGCAAGCAATATGTTTGTAAACTGTTTACATTTTCAATCATGGCAGTAATGAAGGGCAATAATAAAATAATGATGTTAAGTTGTTGAAAATAAGTATGGACGGGAAGTATGGCTGTAAATATAATAATTGTTGTCAGCAACTCTAAAGTTGTTGCTTATTGAACATGAGCAACAGCTTTGCAACAAATATTTGCAAATTGCAATGAATAAAACCTAGCGCACATCTAAACGTTCTGCGGTAGTGTTCAGTGAAACGCTGTCATTGACAGCAACATTCGACAGCGTTATACTGATTGCCACCGCAGAATACTTAGATGTGCGCAATGCTTAAGTACGGGGCTTGGTAGTAATTTGTCACTAGAGGGTGAGGTAGGTATCTAGTATCTCCATCTGTCAAATCCTCGCTCGCTGCGCTCTTCTGAGACCCTCCAACTGAAGATACCTGTTCATAATTCTACCTTTCTGAAATGCTCCTTCACTTTACAAGCTTTCCGTCTCTGGAATTCTCTCCCTTCCCATATCAGATTTGCTAAATCACTCCCTATTTTCAAGAAGTTTTTGTTTAATCACTTTTTACCAGTCTAGTGTCAGTCATAATAATATATTATGTAGGTATATTTATTTTCTGTACCTATATTATTTATTTATGTAGGTGCATCATATTTATATTATGTATTAAACATATAAATATATATATATACCTATATATTATGTACCTATATTATTGTATGTAATATGTATATATTAGTATTATATTGTGTAATTGTGTGTACTTTATACTTGTTGTTTTTATCTATACCATCATCCTCTATTGGTCTTTTCAAGTCCAGTCCATCCCAAGGTTGTCTGGAAGTGATCGCTTTAGTGATAAGACCGCCCATTGTATTTCGCTTTGATGTTTTTCTAAATTCCTTTGTTAATTTACAATTATCTACCAATTGCGAAAAAAGTTAATCTATCATTTTATTAACACTATAGGTACCATTGTTGGAAAGCGATTGTGTTATAAAAAAATATTATTAAAAATCGCCTAGCGTGAGTTACGTAGTAGGGAAGCTACGAAAAGAAATACGAACGAACGAGAGGACCGTGGTGGATGGACATTGAGTCTGAGAGATGGACAGTCGGTCGGATATCGATATCTTGTCAGTGTCAACTGTCAACAAAAACGTCATAATGTCATTTTCTATTGCATTCCATTTCAATTTGATAATTTTGAGCATGTTTTATTTTAGGCATAATTGGTTTCATGTTTTTTTTAACTGACCTCAAATAAAAAAGGAGGAGGTTTGCAGTTCCACTGTATTTTTATTTGTTGCTATCGCATTACTTCGTCATCGGTTCAGCAGTTTGGCCATGAAGTAAATTTCACAAGTTTAAAAAATTAGTCACACAATTTTAAAAGCCCTGGCACTATAGCTGCTAGGTTGGGAACTCTGATCTGCTGTAATATTTATATAAAGAACATCCAGTGCTGGTTTGCGTAAGCGACCACCCAGTAAAACGACTTTATCACAGAACGACTTTATCATCATTCCTGCCTTAATCCTAATTTAGCTGCTGTATCATGCTGCAAGTATTTGTTTTGTTCCATGGCTTTGAAACATTGTGAAATAGGTTGCGGACGACGCGAAGCGACATCTGTCTGTCTGTCTGTGGTTTGTGACGTCACTAAGGCCTGGTTGGGTTAGGATTGCTTGGAAATTTTTGTTAATTATCTTGTATTTTAGTGTAATATAGTTGTGCTTCTTAGTTTAGAATTAGTGATATAAATACCTCATAGCGTACTGGCAATTCTGGTGCCAAGAAGTGTTTCTTTGAGGACAATATTTGGCGAAAATGAATCGCCATGAAGGTGGGTAATGATAATCAAAATTTGTTCGATGCTATTGTCACTGCGAATTTCATCGCAAAAATGTACTGAAACAGTGACATCACATTATAATATTGGCTCTTATTCAATTAAATCTTCCAAATCGGACGAGGAAATCAATAAAAAATATTTTGTATTTATTGACATATTTTCAGGGGTCAGCTGTGATTCTTGTTTGAAAAATAATTTTCGAGGACGACGATACAAATGTTTGATTTGCATCGACTACGACTTGTGCGCAGCGTGCTATGAGTCCGGCGCTACTACGAACCAGCACACAACAGAACACCCAATGCAATGCATTCTTTCTAGAAGTGACTTTGGTAAGATGTTCATGACATACATTCACAAAATTATGGGGTCCCATGGCTTTGGTAACGATATTGACCACCCTGTTTGTGTTTACACATTGATAAACAAGTCTAGCTATCATTCAGAGTGGTTGTAATTATATTCATAATGTAAACAGATAAAAAAAATTAGGTAAGGTTGGTAGGTAAAATCTCCAACATTACCCCATACCAAATATTACCTCAGGTGTTGATTTGGTTGATGTACAAATCATAAGATCTAAACTATTAATTTTTAGATATTTAAAATAGGGAAAAATCTAGCATCAAAAAAATGAAAAGTAGGTATCATACATTTTTAATGTTCTAATGTTTTTGCTAGAGTATGTAGGTAATCATTTTTCATTTTTTATTGATTTTAAAGTGTTAACTACACTCATCGATCATAAAGCTTCACCCATGGTCCCGTTAATGCTGTATTCACAGTCCGACCGGCCGCGAAAGTGCACGTAAATAAAATGAACTTTGGAACTTTGTCTTCGTTGGCCGTATTTTTATGAACATTTGCTACCTGTCTCTATTCTTCAACGAAGCCAGTGACTAGATTAGAGAAGTGCAGCTATAGGTTAATGCCGTTAATTTCGTACAAATACTGAGAACGGTGGAGGACGGTGTGATCGTCCAAGAATCGAATGATGCGCAGATGTGATGATTTTGAAGAAAGCCACCAGATCAACAGTTGCCAGTCCAAGGGTCAGTGCCAAGACTTTAGTGTATTCTGTAATTTTCCTGTATATAAATACTTTTGTTCATGGGGACATTTTAATCATATAATCATCACAGAAATAAAGCCTTTAGATTTAGTAGTTTCAGAAGGAGTGGTTTGGTTCTCTAATTGTTCAATATGGCAACCTATCCGTGCTAATAAACAAATGAATCCTAAATGGCCGTGCTAATATATGCTCACAGAATGATTTTGATTTTGCTCACAGTGTAATTTGACTAAAATAGTGAGAAATAATAATTAGTGCTGCCATGCAAGTTTCGTTTTCTTTAGTGGCGTGATTTGTACCTAAAATTTCTAAAAACAACTTTAAATAAACACTTCCTTATTTCTGTCATACACAATGTTTAATTTAATTTTGAAATGACTGCTCAGAGAATGACTCAGCTCAGATTCATCCCAAAGTTTATTTGAGATAAAACGTGAATGTTGAGAAATAATGGGTTTATTGGCACACACATTTATAAATAGCATTTTTTCCTATGTTGATGTGTAATTAGAAAAAAGGCTCTCATATATAAAACTTGCAGCTCATTTGGTTATAGGTCTGCCTTCTCCACTGTAGGTCATGGGTTTGATCCCCAGAGAGAACAATTGTTTGTATGGTGAACGTAGGTGTTTGATCTCTGTCTGAGTGATATATTGTATTCTCAGTATGTATTTAAGGAGCCTCTTCGAGGCGCACTTAAAATCCTTTCACCACACTTGGTTCGAAAGAATCAGTGACACGATAAGAAGAAGAAGAAGAAGTATGTATTTACAAAAAAGTGTACCTAAGGAGTATTATTATATCTGCTAGTACAAGCTCTGCTTAATTTAGGTCCTTAGATAGTGTTGTGGGGAATGTCCACAATATTTATTTATATCCATGACATAGGGTATCCTTTTGTGGAGTAAATTTATGTATCTGCCTTTATTGTCGCACATACCTAACACCGCAGAAGACAAAATACTAAAAGATTTTTATAATGTCCCAAAAGTTAAGAGCCGAGCGGGATTTGAACCCGCGACCTTCCCCTCGGTACGGGGCTGCGCTGACCACTGCGCCATCGGATCCTAATCACACTCGACGAATAACTCAAACGCAAAAAACGCAAGGCGTTTTTTGCGTTTTTTCATAATTGTTTATTAATTTTAAAATTAATAAACAATTATGAAAAAACGCAAGGTGACATCTCTCGTCGATTCAACTGAATGCAACTTCGGTTATCGAGCAGGTTAGTTGACTATAACGTCAAAACTGTAGATGGAGCCACGGTCGCGTTAGTGCCGAACAGTCCCTAAGAGTTATTCGTCGAGTGTGATTAGGATCCGATGGCGCAGTGGTCAGCGCAGCCCCGTACCGAGGGGAAGGTCGCGGGTTCAAATCCCGCTCGGCTCTTAACTTTTGGGACATTATAAAAATCTTTGTGATTTCCTTAAGTGTAGTAAACACTATAAAATTAATAAACAATGACAAAATACTACGTACTAAGATGTCCAGAAAAGCAAGATCTGAAGTGATTGCTGCTTAATTTACAAAATTGTACTCTAAAATTAAGAGTACAGGTACAAAAACCGCTTTTCGGTGTTTAGGTCCAGATGATTTCGTCAGTCTAATGTTGATGACTAGGCAAGTTTGGCAAGTTTATCATGCGCACTTGACATGCGGGCAGATTTTGCCGCAAGTAGGCCGCTGGTGGGCCCTTTTTGCGTGACCCTTGAAACGTGTTGCTCGAACTTTTTTAGGTTCTACAACACGCTGGTTTCCTCACGATGTTTTCCTTCACTGTTTTGAGAATACTGGCATAGTGCACATACATTTTTCGACAGAAAAACTCATTGGTACACGAGTGGATTTGAACCCACGACCTTCGGATTGGAAGGCGGGGCCACTACCACTAGACCACCAGTGCTCTCCGTTGTTGATGACTATAAAATTTGGCAAAATTTGTTTACTTATAGATTTATACTACGGAGGTGAGGCACTGACATTGGAACAGCCACAGGCGTATGCTTGTCCATTCTGCAACAGAATGGGCTTTACGGACACCGCACTCATGGAGCATGTCACCGCTGAACATGCAGACACAGCATTGGCAGTGAGTTTCTACCAGTAATGGGCAACATTCTTCCTCATAATTATAAGTTTAAAAAACTTGAGAAACCGACTTCGTTGCCAAATGGCTAAACCGATTTGAATGAAATTTGTTTGGGACAATCTGGACGTAAGAATACCCTTCCTAAAAAAAAACAGTCCTTCCTTCCCTTTCTCCTTCCTTTTCCTTTCCGTAAAATAAAAAAAATAATTTTCTAAATCGGTTCATAAATGACGGAGGCATGCAGTTACAAACATAAAAAAATGATTTAAAAAAAATGGCAACACCGATTTTAATAAAATTAAAATGGGACCAATCTGGAAGCAGTACCTTTCAGATAAAAAAATAATTTTTCAAATCGGCTTACAAATGACGAAGTTATGCGGTAACAAACATTAAAAAAAAAATACAACCGAATTGAGAACCTCCTCTTTGATTGGAAGTCGGTTAAAAAGAAGCAATAGGGACCTTTACCATAGCTCAGGAATGAACCAGCATGCCTATTTCTGACGCAAAGAAGCATTGATGTGTTCCATTTTGAAAGGTGTGAGTGCTGTTAAAATTACGTTGTTTACTCTGTGTCAATTGACACAGAGCAGTGTATTGTAAGGGTGTTTTCCTTAACGTGCGTGACCTAAGAAATGCTTTGTTATAGGAAAAGGTAACCACTTAACATCAGCTTGTTCTTGAAAAAATAAGGCCTTATGAATTTAAACCTTTTCCAGTCAATAATTACAAGGTCTTACTATCTACCACTGCATTTAAGAATATCAATATTTATTTCCTCATGGCTGAGCTGAGTTGCAACAAAAGCTATGGCTTCGCTCGCCCCATTCCCGTTACTTACATCCGTTCTCCATTACAATATCTTCATATATTGTAGCCTATGTGTTATTTTGATGTAAAAGCTATATTTTTATTAGAATCCATTCAGTAGATTTTTCGTGAAAGAGTAACAAACATCCATCCATACTTACAAATTTTCGAGTTTATAATATTAGTAGGATCTTAATAATCCGCCTTCATCAATTTTTAAAAGTATGAATAAGTATTTATGTCCCCTAATAGGCTGTAACACACAAAATTGTCCGGCCTTGTAGTTGTGTTCACTATAGCAATGTTATATTTGGTATTACATCGTGAGGAACCTCGGCATAGTCAGTTCCGCACATATTGACCATGACTTTCCTGTGGATTAGGCCGACTAAGCTGTCAGGATGGTATAGGTGCTGGGCAAGCCTGGGTTTGAGAGTAAAATTGTGTGTACATTTTTTATGATTTTTTGAATAGTAAAATAAGGTTGCTTTAGGGTTTACCCTTCATCTACAACCCTTTGTTATCCAACCAAAACAAAGAGGTGCTTAATAGCTGGGGGAGCTGAGGTCTTGTTTGTATTAGAACTAACTCTTTATTTAACTGTTTTGTGCCGTTACAAAAATAATAATATTTTTTCGACAACTTATGCATTACCAGTAGTTCTATTCTCATAAATAACGCCATAATTACGAATACCTACAGTGCCACCAGCTTATTTGTTCAGGCGAGAAAAGCGCCTATCAAAAAATCGTAAAACAAAAAAGTTATTAGCAACAAAATGAAATTAAATATTAGTTTAACCAGGACCAACTGAATAGTAAGTTGCTGGCAGTTTAGATACGCCGTACTTAACTGACGTACAATAAAAAAGTAGGAGGTGCTCAATTCGGTTGTATTTTTATTTTTTAATATTGTTTGTCATTTTGGAAGGTTATACCTACTGGAAGGTTCCTACTTCCAGATTGGTCCCATAGATTCATCAAAATCAGTTCTACAGTTTGGCCATGAAGTCGGTTTCTCAAGTTTTTAAAGCGAATATTATTCGAGTATCTTTTTAATTTTATTTATCATGCCAGTGATTTGTCTTAAGGTTTTTATGCATTCTGTGTCTCCTCAGCAGGTAGTGTGTCCGGTGTGTGCATCAATGCCAGGTGGCGAACCGAACTACGTAACAGATGACTTCGCTGGACATCTCACATTGGAGCATCGGACCGGGCCCAGAGACCTCATCTCCTTTTTGATATCCTTTTTAAATATCTACCCTCATCATCATATAGGCCGCTGAAAGCTCCTTATAAGCTGGCCTCCTGACTGCTTATAATCTATTTTTGTTTTGTTTTGACATGAAAGTGACAGTTAAAAGAATATTGTATAGAGTGGGACTCTAAATTAACCAAAAATTAAACTAACCAAATTAGCTTAGCAAAAGCTCTAGATATTTCACAAAACAAAAGAAATACAATCTAAACTTGAGCTACATCCCAAGTTATGATCCGGTTATAACATGAATAAACCAAATTGTCCCAGATATCGTTCGCTAATAAAAATATAGTATTGATCGACATCAAGCCCCAGACTTTATGACAGTTTTTGCATAAATAAGGGGCAGGCCACGCCTCGTCACTCGCTAATATTTACCCAGCAACCCTCAAATACCTATTCATTTGTCCTTGAATTGTTCCATTTGTACAACTCGAGGACGAACCACTTAACCTTTCTGGCAAGCAATATGAACGATAAAGGCGAGAATTTTGATATCTGAGTTAATGCAATTTGACGCAGAAATAAATTATAGTCTGGGATAGCACATCGGCTACTTTTTATCCCGGTAAAATGAATGGTTCCCCAGGGATATATTTGTTTTTAATTTTTTATAGAGCAAAGGATGATTTTTTGCATAGGTATTGGTAGTTTAGGGGTCAGAAAATTACATCCTAATTTTTATCCCGGCCACAGGCTCGGTTCCTATGGGATAGCATACAGGAACTGCGTATTTTAAAGGGTTTTTTCTTCATCCAGTTGCTTTAGACTCTATGGAGAAAAAACTCCTCTATAGTAATTTATCATGGACATAGAGAAAAAGTATACATGCTTTTTAATCGCAATAGGCGAAGCTAGTATTATGCGTATAAATGAGGTACATTTTAGTACAAAATATAGTAGGTAACTATTTTTATGAACCAACGGGATATTTACCATTATTAAATTTTGAGTTTTGACTTTTGGCACAGTTGCATGCACCATTACTCGTGGACTTCAGTTCAACCGTGATCATGGTTCCATCCCGTTGGTTCATAAAAATAGTGTTAAAAACCATGATAGTTTCAAAAGTTATAAAATATAGTAAACCATTATTATTTATTATTATTATTCAGCCGTTTTTGTGTCCCGCTGCAGGGCAAAGGCCTCCCTTCCCTCTTTCCACTCTTCGCGACTTAACGCAGTGACAGGCCACATAGTAAACCATACATTACTACAAATTCTCGTGAATGTAACAATATCCTTAACCCCCGTGCACGATGAGCCTAGTGGCATCAGGCACGGCGGCGTGCGTCGGATGCCGCACTCGGGACGCGGCGTGACTCGCGCGCGTCGGACCAACATGCAGTTTAGGTAATTATATCACATTCCTCTGGACTTCTTACATTCTAATGCTTGCTTTTTAATGCCGGGAAACTATCCAAAACACTTTTAAGTCTCAATTACCTCTAAAATTTGGTGAGCACATTGCCATGTTCTTGTACAATTATATCTGCTTGAAGAGTTATTAATGTTAGGTAGAAACCTAGAAACGTTTCTGCTCAGCCTGCATAAATTATTTGCTAACTCTTAATAATACATACTATAACTGGGGTACAATAAGTCCTTGCATCATCTCAGCCCGGTATCACCCACTGCTGGGCAAAGCATTATGCTTCACTTTTTTATTTACATATTTATTTCGAGACACCAACAACAGAGAGACATAACGCTAGAATAATCTATTGAGTGTATGCCCTGTAACAGGTGGAAACAGCAAGATCCTTCTGTTTGGTCGACTGGGTGAATTTTTATTATATAAATTAAAACGAATACGTGTGAACTGGTTGACGTTGAGAGAGAGATGGGGTGAATGAACCCATATTACATCACAGATTAAACTAAATAAACTTAATGTTTCCAACATATTCCACCGCAAGAAGCAAAGGCTATACTTACTAATGTTAAATATTATTACAAATACGCGTACGTACAGCATTGCTTCAACTCCGCTCATCCAAAAAGACATTCTATTCTAATTATATTAGTGTAGGTTCAACTTATTGAATTCCAGCACCGGCGGAGGTATCTCATCGCTGTCGCCGTCGTCTCGCGACGCGGTCGTCGACCCTATCGCCGAGCTGTTGTCGCAGCTGTCAGGCGTGAGACGCGCGGGTCAGCCGGGCACGCCGAGCCAGTTGCAGCAACTGCAAATGCAGCTGCAGCTAGAACGACAGCAAGCCACCGTCAGTACCTACTTGCACTCGGTACCTGCCTCGCATGCGCTGACATCGCACAGCACACTAGCATTTAAATCTCCGAAGGCTGCAGTCTTGGTCCAGGGTCCCGATTAGCAAATTCATCGGACGGTTTCCTCACAATGTTTTCCTTCACCGTTTGTGAGCACTGGCGTAGTTTACATAAAATTTTGGGGCAGAATAACTCATTGGTACACGACTGGATGGGACCCACGACCTTAGGATTGGAAGGCGGGGCCGCTACCACTAGCCCACCAGTGCTCTCAAAAACTAGCATTTAAAACGTGTTTTAGACGGTTTATAACCACCGTTTCTACCAAGGTGAACTTGACCTAACGCTTTTGTCTACACGCCGTGAAACCAACCCCAACCTTTGGCGGGCGCGCCTTTCTACCAAGGACGTTTAAAGTTCATGTGAAATTTGGTTTGAAACCGCCGTCTACACGATGTTCGAACTTTTTTTAAGCTAACTTTTTACGACACGCTGGTCTCCTCACGATGTTTTCCTTCACTGTTTGAGAGTACTGACATTGTGCACAATTTTTTTTGGCAGAAAAACTCATGTGTACACGACTGGATTTAAATCCATGATCTTAGGATCGGAAGATGATGTGCTTGACATGGTAGCTACTACCATTTCAAGCAGAAAAAAGCTGAGTCAGGGCCTATTTGACATAATCTTTTTAACCATTCAGCGCGGGACGGCTGGGACCCAGTTTTCTTGAGTATAATATGTTTTCTGTGCCCAGTTCTGTTTGTATTATTATTACCTTCATAGGTAGCCTGCCTGCCTTCAGTTGTCCAAATAATTTAGCTTGTTATAAATCAATTTTTTTTCTTCTTTTACATGATCGCCTCCTGGTGTAACGAGTGTTGTGTGTTCCAGGCGGCGCGTCAGCAGCTGGAGCGACTGCCGCGACGGGGCGGGGGCGGGGGCGCATGCGCGAGCGCGGCGGCCGCGCCGGCCCCGCAGCCCGCCGCCGCGCAGCCGCAGCCGCCGCCCGCGCACCAAGACTCACAGTTCCTGCTCGCATCCTTCCTAGGTAACGCACGCACGTCATACACTCACTCACTCACTATAACTAGCGGCACGCGGAGGGGATATGCGCGGCGCGTCAGCAGCTGGAGCGTCTGCCGCGACTGCCTGTTCCTTCCTAGGTAACGCTCATTATAACTAGCGGCACATAACTCTAGCGCTGAGCGATACGCAGAGGGGGTAAATACGGGCTCATGACTCTATATTGTCTGTGGTCGCGGTATGTCGTCTATCATCTGTCATGTCATAGAATGTTAATGTATTTGGCGCACTTTCAGGCGATTCAACAAGTGGACAATTCACACAGCACAAACTAAGCTGAACTTGTACTATTAGAACGAGATAGCTGATATTATATTATATGCCTAGAATACAATATTCACCACACAAATATTTTTACTTGACCTCACCTCTACGGTGCAGAGGTGAGGCCAACTGAGCTGAGGGGCCAGTCAAAGTTTAATACATGACAATTATTATGTTTATCGCGGCGAATTCGTCCCCTCTGAACAAGCTAATGATATACATGTGATTTCAATCGTTCATCATTGTTTCCAGGTGGTGCAGAAGAACAGTCTAGTTCTGAGACGGAGTCCCGCGCGGCGTTGCTCCGCGGTCTGATGCTCGCGTCCCTCGGCCGGCCGCCGCCCGCGCCCCCCGCCCCTGCGCCGCCCCCCCTCGCGCCCCCCGCGCTCGCGACCCCCGCTACCCCCGCGGCCCCCGCCGCACTAGCCGCGCCAGCCGCGCCCGCAGCCGTGCTACGCGTGAAGCCTCAGCCGAGGACGAAGGTAACTACCCGCACTTGGACTGCCTTCACAGCTCAGTTGGTAGTAGCTCTGTCTTCTGCGCTGGAGGGCGTGGGTTCGATCCCACCGAGAACAAATACTTGTGTGGTGAACACAGATGTTTGTTCTCTGTCTGGGTGTTATATTGTATTCTATGTATGTAATTTACAAAAAAAAAAAAGTATTTAAGTAATATTATATCAGCTACCTGGTTCCATTAGTACAAGCTCTGCTTAGTTTGGGGCTAGATAGTGTTGTGTGGATTGTCTACATTATTTATTATTATTATTTTATTATTATTGTGTGTGCAGGAAGGCGGTGGCGTGGCGCGCGGCGCGACGCGCGGGGTGCCCGAGGGCAGGTAGGGACGCGGGGGGGCGCGCTCCCCGCACCCGCCGCGGGCCGGCCCTCCCCCGCGAACCACCATCACACACACTCACGCACCCCGCACGCCGCACGCACCTTACTAGCCAGCGCGACAGCCGACACCAACAAGGAACAACTACCTAACTTCACGACTGACGACCTATTGTAACTCGGTGGACCTGACATTCTAATAATCGGCGAAACGAACAATGTAAACGGTTTACTTCAGGCCCGCTCGGTTATAACGATAGTAAATAGGCAACAAGTATTGCACATCGGCTCATTTCAGCCTCCTAGAGCGTAGTGTGTGTCAGAAAGAGATAGCACTCTACGAAAGCATAAAAGCCGATGGGCAATATTTATTGCCTACAACAGTAACTCGGTGGACCTGAAATTACCCGGTCGGCGCAAACGAACAATGTAAACGGTTATATTAACTTCAGGTCCTCTAAGTAATAACGATAATATTATAAACTTAAATGACGCTACGCGAGAATTTGAGCAGACGGCCTCTGTGGCGCAGTGGCGACCGAGACGCGATAGCGGGTTTGGAACCCGGCGGCATAAATGTTTGCATAACTGCATGACGCAAATATTTGTTCCAAGTGCTGTGGTACCATTGTTTCTGATACCAGATCCTCAGATTCGAAGTATATGACGGTTTGGCGTTCATAATATATAAATATACGACTTCTAACGTATATTTTCAAACCGGTTAGAGGTTCTTCACCACATTAACCGGTCGTTCAGCGTCCTGTTTAGGTTAAACAGATATCTTCGACCAGCTGTCAACTCCCCCACTGACTGGTTGGTGTGTTGAAGCTTGCGGTTTTGATCATACAGCTGAGGAGTGCAGTTTTTCTGTCTCGAAAAGTCGCTTGGTCTTCAGCACCGGCGCTATTGCACGTGTCTGCCTTAACGATGCCATTCGTTTGCGTTGAGCGTGGTTAGGTAAAACAGATGTGTTGGACACTATTCAGTACGTTGTGGTTAAAATCTAACTGGCTGCGGCATGGCTCGACATTTGGGTGTGACTGTATCCAAATGTCTTCCTACAAAGAAAACGTTCTGTATGAATGGGGTGACGGCGACTACTAAATGCTCATCATGTTTGTATGTACGAGTATTTAGTAAGAGCCCTGCCTCAATTTCGCTTACTAAAAAATTTTTACAAGCAATGATTATGATTATGGTTTACCCAACTTTTGTTTATAACTTTAATTTTATTGTACCATAAGTTTGTATTATTCGTTATTTTCTTCAATATTTTATTACTAATCGGGCTATCTTCACAGGACGGCTGAGCCTTGGCTTTGTGTCTATTTAGGGATCGTGCTATTGATAAGGGGTGTTAGTTTCGTGCAACTTGGAATGCAGGAAACAGCCCTAGTTAAAATTGTTTGCACCTTGATTTGAAAAGCTTGGAGAAGCGTTACGCGTCACTGGAGATGTTTGGCGCTACAAATCATCGTGCACGGAAAAACCCATAATAACGTTAAATAATGTTAGCAGATGCTGCGTCTAAGGTCTCCGGTCCGTGTGGGGTCGGTCTATAAATAGGTCTTACGCTAACATTACCTAGTAGACGCTTAGTTTGTTTTGTTGCCTTTCCAAATATCAGTGTGATTTCATTTAATGTAGATAAAGTTAGTGATGGAATGTTTTTAATCGATTTAACCACACTTGAATTTAAAAAAATATATTATTGTGATGACTTATGCGTCGCGAATATTAATTTATTGTTGAAGGAGAGGAGTCGAATTGTAAGTTCCGCACTGAAGTTTACCGCCCGGATTGATTCAGTATCGATGGCGTCTACTACCTGCAAATAGATTGTTATCGATGCATTAGTAAAGATATATTTTTGTTACTATAGGGACCTAGAAAACTGTATGTATATACTTCGTCAAGTTCCCCTCTCAACTGTTTTTTAATACTTTAATACAGCTATAGATTACTTACCACGAATTTTCACTAGCTACTCGAAAGAAGTGCTTTTTAGTTTGATTACTATACTCCAACATTACAAAATGTTTGTATGTACCAATTAAATTCTATAATATTAAACTGCATTTTATTTTAAATCCATTTTAGATCACTCACTTTTCGTCATTCTACCAAACTAAGAAATGTTCTACGAGGTCACCAAGGATGTGGCAGGCTTATTGACAAAACTAAATCGCAGATGTTTGGAAGCCTAGCGAAACGCGGACACTATTAGAAAGAAGCGTACCTAAGTAGATAGAGGATGTCCAGCCACTCCAGTTCAAGTGTATGTGGGAAAGTAAGTACCTATTAAAGTTGTAGTTTAAATTATCCAGTAATTATTCGAAGAGCGATCAACTCTGAGCATGCGGGTAAGAAAGGAAGGTGTGTCGCTCTACATTTTGTACGTTCGGTCGACGCTCAGTCGTGACAGACGCTGTCAGAGTCGTGTCGCGAACTGCGGATTACGCTTAATCAATTTAACACAGATACAAAATCATGACTTGACACCATGGACCTACTATTTCAACTTAACACAAAACTCACAAAAGCGACGTTAAAAGTCAGGGAAGCATAATAGAGTGCGAGTTTTTTAATATTTTTTAGCGTCGTCGCTTAAGTGCGTGCTATGTGCTATGACCTGCGCGGGTCTATAGATGGATTTAGGGGATTTAGATTGTCAAATATGACAGTGATTTTTGCGTTTTTTACATATATAAATAAAATAAATAAATAATGCGGACAACACTATCTAGCCCCAAGCTAAGTAGAGCTTGTACTATGGGAACCAGATAGCTGATATAATACTATATTTGTACGAGCAGCGTTTTACACTCATCAATTTGTACCTTTTTTCTTCATTATCGGAATTTTGGCATATTTAAAAAAAAAGCAGCCAAGTGCGAGTCGGACTCGCCCATGAAGGGTTCCGTAGCACAGCGGTACTCAAAGTGTGTTCCGCGGAACCCTAGGGTTCCGCGATACCCCTGTAGGGGTTCCGCAAGAATTTAGAAAAAAAAAACAAAATAATTAGTAACTGTTACATTGTTCTTTTATTATGCTTCTATACACTTTTAAAAACTATTGTTTTATTGTAGAGTTCCGTCAAGTATTTTGCTTGTCAAAAGGGTTCCGTGACCAAAAAAGTTTGAGAACCGCTGCCGTAGCATCAAGTAACATAATATAAAGGTTCTTGTAGTTCGTCGAAAGGTAAATTGTGGTTTACGATTTATGACGTATAAAAAAAACTACTGACTAGATCTCGTTTAAACCAAATATCGTTGAAAGTTTGCATAGTAATGTACAACATATATTTTTTTAGTTTTATCATTCTCTTATTTTAGAAGTTAGAGGGGGGGGGGGACCAACTTTTTTCCACTTTGGAAGTGTCTCTTGCGCAAACTATTCAGTTTAGAAAAAAACTATATTAGAAACCTCAACATCATTTTTAAAGACCTATTCATAGATACCCACACGTAGGTATGGGTTCGATGAAAAAAAAAAATTCGAGTTTTAGTTTCAAGTATGGGGACCCCCAAAATTTATAGTTTTTTTTCTATTTTTGTGTTTAAATCTTAATGCGGTTCACAGAATACATCTACTCACCAAATTTCATCAGTCTAGCTCTTACGGTTTCGGAGAAAAATGGCTGTGACATACGGACGGACAGACAGACAGACAGACATGACGAATCTATAAGGGTTCCGTTTTTGCCGTTTGGCTACGGAACCCTAAAAAACAGAATTTAGCCGACTTAATGGTATAATGTTCAATTTAAATCTGGTCACACTGCTGCGCTGCGCGTAACTTTTCTTTATGATCTGTGCTCCTTCCTCTGAATTTCTAGTACTCTGTGCTGTGCAAGCTTAGCTGAACAAAATAAAAATATTTCCGCAACATGGCAGATTCGACTATGGTGGATCTCAGTAAAATGAAGGTTGTCGAATTGCGAAAAGAACTAAAAACTCGTGGGCTCCCGACCACTGGTGACAAAGCTGAACTTGTATTAAGGCTTCAAGCAGCAATGTCTCAGTCTCAGGCCTCAGGGGCTTCAGACAGTAACGACGAACACGGTGATATAAACTTGGATTCCGACATTGATTCCGATGGTGTTTTAGAAGATGAAGACGATAAAAGTCAAGAGGATATACTCGATGATTCGGCTGTAGACCCTCTGAACGAAGAATTGGCGTTGGCAGAACAACCTGCGAAATCGGAATCTACACCACCAAGGATTCTCAAAAGAAAGATTACAGCTCCCGAACCTGAAACATCTAAACCCAAACCGGAAGATGACAAAACTGAACCTAAAACTGATGCAAAAGAGCCAACCGCCAAGAAAATTGTTTTGAACAGGACCATGTCAACATCTTCTAACTCTGCCAAACCTGCTGAAGATAAAGTTGATGATAACAAAACTACTGAAACTACTACAGCCAAGAGTAACAAAATAAGGATAACGGTTGAAGAAGACCCAAAATCTAAATTAGAATCAAGAGCTAAGCGGTTTGGGCTTCCAGTGCAGATGTCTGAAGCTGAAAGGAAAGAGGCTCGGAAGAAAAGGTTTGGGCAAGGCTCTGCAGATACTACTACTAACAGGAGCGCATCTGTCCCTCCGGGAGCTTTAAGTGATAACCTTGATAAGTTAAAAAAACGGGCTGAACGGTTTGGCCTATCTGTTTCTAAAATTATGACAGATATCGAAAAAAAAGAGAAAATGGAGAAGCGTAAAGCTAAATTTGCTGCTGCCTAGAAGATCTCATGCATGCATGACTAAATTCCAAAATTGATGTTTGTCTTGACAAATTTAATCAGATTAATATTAAGTAAAAATAAAAAGGTCAAATGAATTGGAAAATGCATTTTATTTATAAGAAATATTACTAAACACTCTTATTCTAAAGTATCACTGAAAGGCATTTCTAGAAAATCTAGTTTGCTTGCAAGACATTGGTGCTGTTGTCTATCTTTGTGTTCAATAGCATGATTTTGAAAATCTTGTGGGATATGGATAGCAAACTCCATAAACGAATCATTGTGTAATTCTGCCCAGCGAGCTGCAATATCCTTGTGAAGTGACTTCCTAAATGCCATACAATGCATGTGTCTGAACTTTTCATATTTTATTCTGTTGAATCCTATCTTAGCTAATGTATAGCGCCAACATTTCATTATCTTACAATTAGCACCAACATGCTTTGAATCTGGAGTGTTAATGATTAACAGTCCTTCAGGTCTTAATAAAGAGAGAGCTTTCTCACAGGCTGATATTCGGAGATCTGAACTAGGAATGTATTCTAAAAGAAAGCAAAAAGTCACTATGTCAAAACTATGTTCCTGCAATTGTACAATTTTATTGTCTTCTTTAATTGTTTGAGTTCCAATTGGTACGCTAAGAAAATCACACTGTAACACGGAAGTATTTGCAGGGCATAGGTCTATAGCCAAAACATCAAAGTTTTCATACTTATTGAAAGGATTATAGCAGCTGCCTACATCAATTAACTTCAGGGGATCTGCAAATGATTTTGTGATTTCCAGATTTGTTAAGTTCATTTTGCTGGCAATATTTTGATCATTTTCCCTGTACTTCTCATATTCTTTAGCTATGAAATAATTATTGCAATAATTTGCTGCCCATTCAATTCGACTGGAAGCTTCACTCTTATCGCTGGTACAATTATTTTCCCAATGAGTGGTTGCTAGTTTTTGCATATAAGTTGCATACTTTGCTAACATGCTCTGGTTCTTGCAGTGCTCTCGCCAAGCTTTCTCTGCTCCTAATTCACAAGACGTTTTTCTAAGTGAAGAATGAACATCTTTTATGTACTGAGACAGCATTAAATGGTCCTGATTTGCCATTTTAATGAAGTCTTTAAAAGGTATTGGTGTTCCTTCTTCTGTAGTAGGCACTTTGTAGGTATGGAACGTCAGTTAGGTTATCTTTCTGCCCAAATACCCGATCGATTTTCATAGCCCATGTTCCATCTTTTCAAGTAGGTAGGTTCCTCCAGTTTGTTGCTCACACTTCCAACTGGCCGCACGACTGTCTGCTGTGAAGGTCTTGATCACAGGTCTTGCTTAAGCCTGTGCCCACGGTTGAATCTAGACTCGTCCCATTAACAATCAGTTCTACTTCTACGGGTACATGATGTGATGATTGTGTTTCAATTAGTTCTACGTTAAATAAACCTGATTATAGCTGATTGGTCACATTCCATAAGTTTCATCAAAATCCGTTCGATATTGATTTGGTATCGGAGGTTTTTTTTACAAAAATAGTTATGTTTATATTATGCTCGTATTCCGAAACAGCGCTTGAGTTGAGTGTGAGTCGAACCTCAAGCACAGATTTTTGACACTTTTCAATGGAGAACTGTCATAAAATCTATGCTTGAGACTCAAGCACTATTTCGGAATACGGGCCTTAAGCCCGGTTTCCACTGCGAAAGGGAAAATGTGCGGAAAATGGTTAGGCGGAACGGACTCCTTTTTAATGAAATAGGTTTGCGTTTCCACCAAGAAATGAGCGGACTGAGCTGAACGGAAAATGAAAAACGAATAGATAATTTCCACAGAGAACGAGTTCAGTTGAAGTTTTGAGCTGGTTGCGTGTGGTCGTGTAGTTGCGATGTTATCGAGTGCCCCGCTCACCACTTTCTGTGTGGAAACGCTACTATATAAATTGTAATTGCGAGTTGAGCGGAGTCCGTAAGTACTCCGCTCCGCTCCCTAGAACTGAGCGAGCTCATTTCTACTCTTTCTACACGCTCGGCTCTTTCCGTCCGACTATTTGTTGGTGGAAATACAAGTATGCAGTTTGCGTTTGCGAGTTTAACGAAGTCATTAATGGGTCCGTTCCGCTCGCGGTGGAAACCGGGCTTAGAAAGAGTAGAAATGAGCTCGCTAAGTTCTAGGGAGCGGAGCGGAGTACTTACGGACTCCGCTCAACTCGCAATTACAATTTATATAGTAGCGTTTCCACACAGAAAGTGGTGAGCGGGGCGGATTGAGCGAGTAAAAAGAAATTGAAAAGAATCCTCTGCGCAAGGCCTGCACCGACTAGTTCAGAACGGACTCGTTTTTCATTTCTCATTTTCCATTCAGCTCAGTCCGCTCATTTCTCTATCTCAGTTTCATTTTGCAGTGGATATCAAATGACCAACTCTTCGTTGGTGGAAACGCAAACCTATTTCATTAAAAAGGAGTCCGTTCCGCCTAACCATTTTCCGCACATTACCCTTTCGCAGTGGAAACCGGGCTTTAGTCTTGGTATTTTTACGAGTACTATTGAAATGAATGAATGAATGCGTAATGCAAAGGCAGTCCTATGACATAAGAAATAATACCGACCTAGCTTGGAGGAATATTTTGGAAGAAAATATTGTTCGTGGATTTAAACGTTGACGCCTCCATTTCTAATTCCTCCAAGCGACCTAGACATGCAGATGCAGATAGTTATTTCCTCTTCCTTCTTCTTATCGTGTCATTGATTCTTTCGAACCAAGTGTGGTGAAAGGATTTTATGTGCGCCTCAAAGAGGCTCCTTTCGTGCACTCAAGACACAGTAAAAAAAAACTTTTTTGTTGACTTGCTTGACCTACATTTTTGACATTGGCATAATTGTTTTGTCTGTCGAAATGACGGACAACAAGACAAGACAGCAGGAACTCGGGAAGTACCCTGCTGTAGAACTAGAAAATAGAAAACACAACACAGCGGTTGTTGTGGTTAAAATAATATTTGAAGTTCCAAGTCTTTCCTGCAATTAGAAAAGTAAAGCCAACAACATACAAAAACAGCAAGCAATAACATAGAAATTTTAAAACACAAAACCCTTAAAAACTGGACGAGCGTCCTGTCACCGCCTACTCCGCCTAGGCTCGCGCGCCCGGTCCCGCGTCCCGATCATCTGTATGATACATTTTATATACTACGGGGCTTGAACCTATCAAAATGTATACAAACTGTACAAAGTACAACCTTTCCGATTGGGACTCCGAGCGCTTTGTGGACCAACTTATATGCGAAAGTGATGATACATTTATTGCTTGTCCAACCTATGATTCAGAACCAGATATCTTGATATCAAAAGTAAGTAGATGAATAAAAAATTCTGAAGCTGATTAACTAAGCTCTCAATAATAACAATTTGTCATATTTTTTCCAGGTGCGACAACATTATATGAAATACATGGTGAAACTACTCTCCGTGAACTATGAAACTCACCAAAAGCTCCTGAATAAGAATATATACTTGCCCAGTGGTATTTGGAGGTGTGCTCAAATGATAGAAATGAAGGCAGCTCAACGAAGCATGGCGATTCAGCTCTATAGAACACACATTCTTGCTGTGGTAAGTTTATGCCGATCTGAAATTTTCACCTGTTTATATGCTTTCATATTTATTTAACTAAAAATTTAACTCTTTTAAATTCTAAAAATCTAGATAAAAGATGTCAAGAATAATACTGAAAAGGGTAAATTATATCGCAACTTGTTGGAAACCCTAAGAACCCCTCCAAATGAAAAGAAAACTCAAACAACTATGGATTCATCCACTGAATGCAACTGTAAATGCCATGGCACAGACAGCAAAAGGCGGCGAAAGAGTTCACCTAAAACCTTAAATGATTTATCAACAGTATTACAAGGTCACACAAGTTCTAATGCACTTCTCACTCAGTACAAGATACCAGTTGCAATAAACATGCAGACCTACACCCCTGAACCAGTGTGTAACAATACCATAATGGATACTTCACAAAGCAAGCTAAGTCCTAAGTCAGTTCAAACTGAAATACTTCATATTACCAAACCTGAAATACAACCCATGTCAGTTCAAACAAACCCTATTATGACACCAATGCACACTGAAAATGATTCCGATGATATAATGATGCAATTAGAAAAACTCTTCCATACAGACCAAACTGATGATGATCTGTTCGATGCCACCTTTAATAGTGTTAAGCCTAAAATAATTCTCCAAAATGAGACACCAGGAATACTTAAAGAAAACATGAGCAATGTGAACATTTTTGGGTTAGAGAATGATTCTAATTCAGTTAGTTCATTGAAATCAAAAGATTTAGTAATTGAAAACCATGCCGCTCAAATTAAGTCCCTTGATGAAAGATTAGCTACTTTGACTGGTATATTAATTAACAATGAGACAAATACATCAGAGCGAAAAGAGGAACGAAACAGCAAGAATGCACAGAAAGAAAAAGAAATAAAAAAAAAGAAAATGGTCAGTAAATGGCTCTGTGAAGAGTACTTCTTGAAGAAAGATCTTTTGGAGACACTGTATCAGATTGGCGACTTTAATAGAAACAAACTTACAAGGGTAGGTAAAAACCTACTCTACTTATGGCCATGGTATGTTTTGCGTTAAGGGGGTCCCAATTGTTAAATCGGGTTTACATAAAAGGGAGTGCAGGATGGAGGTCCTAGAAAAGAATTATTTTATTAAAAAAAAAGGACAAAGGTCACTCAATGTAGTTGTTCCTATAATGCCCCTTCATGGTCACAGCAAAGAACCTTTTTCATTTGATTTAGGATGATTCCTGCTTTTATTTTTAAGGCATTGTTTTTGCAGATTTTTAAGATTGGTTTTAAAAATTTTCAGATCAAGACTTTGTACCTTCAACTTTTCGGTGAAGACGATGATGATGATGAAGGTGTACTTTCACCAATAGAAGATAGCCCACAACTAGTACTAAGTTGCAAAACTCGTATCTCCTTGTGGGTTTTGACTACTCTAACTCCCTACTATGGTATGGGTCGCATCAGGGGTAAAAACTTATTCAAGTCTGTTGTGAAATATCTGATAGACCTCATCTTCAAATGCAAGCAATATCCAGGTAAAATATATATAAATATATAATATGTATACTACATTATAGACAATCCACACAACACTATCTAGCCCCAAACTAAGCAGAGCTTGTACTATGGGAACCAGATAGCTAATTTAATACTTTTATACCTTTTTTTTTATTACTATTAATTACTGTATGTACTTTGTGAGAGAAAATAAATAAACACATACTTAGAATACAATATAACACCCAGACAGAGAACAAACATTTATGTTCACTACACAAATATATGTTCTCGGTGGGGATCGAACCCACGACTACGGCACAGAAGGCAGAGCTTCTACCAACTGAGCTGAGAGGTCAGTCAAACTTAAAACTTGTTTCAAAGTAAAAGCAAATGTATTGGATATCCCTACATGTACTGTGTTTTATTGGTTTTAGATAAAGGCGAAGTCACTGGTTTTGTGCAAGATTTTATACAAAACCACGCCATGATAACTTGCGAAGCAGACTACAGAGATATCATTGATAATGTGAAACAGGCTCCATACACTTTTGCATAGAAACAGTCATGCAATTTTTATAAGGTGAATTGGCAGTGGAACCTCCTTATTTATTTTCATTAGTGCTTAGAAGTTTGAACGTGTTTTTAATGTAATTAAGTCCTACCTACAGTACCTACCTACCATACCATACCATATTATAGTATAGGTATTAAACCTACTTACCATAGATAGTTGTTTAAAGGGGCTCGAAATAAGCTAATACCTTAAGCTGACATCTAAGCTAGCAGGTAAACAAAGATTTAGAAGAAACTACAAAAGACTATCGCAGTTTCTTCTAAATATTTTTTTGTAAAAGAAACATTTCATTATTATCTATAAGAGGTATTTAAACCTTCAGCACTCAGGTACAGTTGAGTACTATCTATGTAATACATAATTATGTATTTATAAGATGTTAGGTTATAATAGTACAGTATTTCGAAGACAAAGGTTTAACTTTGAGTTTTTATAGGTTGACTAAATTAAAGTAAATCAATTGTATTGGACATGGATCTACCACAAATTATCGAATCGAAAAAATGTAAGACAAAGATAAATATGATAGTACCATCATACTTTTACAATTATGTTATTGTAGGTACAGTCAGCATCAAAAGTAGACCAATTTCAGTTATAAAATGCCCCTTTTCTCTGAACTTGTCAAAGATATGGCAACTTCAGTTTACAAATAGAAACGGATATATAACGGATAGCTAGAAACGGATCGTCAAGTAAAGATCAAAACTTCAATCTAAAGTGAGCCGTTTTAATAAAACGTTACAAACCAGAAATGTCAATCTACTTTTGACGCTGACTGTACATGGTAGGCCAGCGCCAGCGGATCTTGGCGTAGAAGTGAGCAGTTTCAGCGGAAATGGCCTCTGACTGACGGATGCTACGCCAAACGCCTAACTTCAGACCCGCCAAGATTCTCCAGCCGTATTGTACAAAATGTTTATATTTATATTCCAACTTTTTACCTAGTTGGTAAAATTTTGGAATGTCGTGTAGATTTATTTTAAGGTTAGTACGTAACGTACAATTAATTCAACATTAATTCAACAATTAATTAAGCAGCGGAGGTAGTTAAGTACCCTGCCTATGGCCTAAGAAATAAAAAAAATGCAGTCAATAGGTTTAAACTCGTACAAAAACCTAGATAGAAGTTCATATTTAAAAAAAACTGCAATGATTCTATTATTTGTGCTTCTTCTTCTTCGTCGTGTCGATGGTTCCCGTGATATATTGTCCCTATATGTGTTTTGCCCAGAAGTGGGCCACATTAATTGCGCTTTCCGTGGCGTCTGTGTGCTAGAAGTACCAGTAATTTTTTTTTTAATGCGAGATCATCCGTCCTTAAGTGGTCTTTGTTGAAAATTTACAAATTAATTATAAAGCTAAGTTTATATCAATAGGTTAGTTCACCAACCTTAAAAGGGCGGGGTTATTTTGTAAAACGAAGCAGTAGCGGTAGCAACAACAGTTTTTTTTTGACAATGCTGGTCGATTTTTGTTCAGCAGTGGACTTTTTCACGCTGATTATGATAAAATAAGTAGATGATAGGTTAGTTGGAAGTATGGCAGAAACGCATATCATTCTTCCATAGTTTTTTCCGCCTTCTTACAACCTTTCATACTATTACTATATTATACTATATTTTAAGTTAAGTGTCGCATCATAAAGTAGTATTATTATAAAAAAACTATGGAAAAAGTGATCAACTTGTAAGCTGATTACAGTACGTGCGGCGAATCTCAGCGAGCGTTAAGTTAGTCGTTGGACCACAAAAACTTCACGCTTGCCAAGGTCCGCCGCGCATACTGTAAACTAACAAAACTCTCGAGTCAGATCACGCAGCTATAAATAAGGCGCAGGACGCCATCGCTATTATAAAACCCTACATTTATCTATTTTTAAACCGATTTCAAATAAAAAAGGAGGTTCTCAATTCGGTTGTATTTTTTTTATGTTTGTTACCTCATAAGTTCGTCATTAATAATGAGCCCATTTCGTCATTTAAGAAACGATTTCAATAAAAAATATTTTATCTGGAAGATTGCGTCTAATACAAATTTCATAAAAATCGATTCAGCAGTTTTTATCATGTTTTTTAAATTATATTATTAACCAACATATAACAGGACGCTCTTTTATGACTGACTGTAGGGCCCAACCCACTCCCTCAATAAATACTCATTTAGGTGTTCGAGCCTTCAGGCTTGACCCACTTGAGATTAACCCTCTGAAACATCAGCGCTACCTAGTAGTTTCCAGTCATTTTAGCTGGCAACACCGCTCACTGCGGGGAGGGGGTTGTCATTGTTGTGTCAGCCCGATAGGTCTTCGTGGTAATTCAGTACGCTTTTGAACTTCGGCGCTATCAGTACTATTTATTACGAACTTCAAAGCATGTACAAAAAACATTCAAGTAAGTAAATTACATTATTATTAAAGTGTCCTTAGTTAGATAAGGATATCACTTTAAAATGTTGGAGTATTCTCCACATGCAAAACATCCACATTATGTCGGATGTTACAACAGGTTACTGCCTCGCTACGAGCATAACCAAGGCTGGGGATCTCGTAAGAGTCCCCGCGCCAATCATTGAACTTCAGTTGGCTAGCCACTGTCGTTCGCAAATTGTCGCTTTCATGCGACAACAAAAACTCATGCGACATGTCGTCCAATCTCATACGTCGCATCGCATGGGATTGCACAATTTGACCCGGGCATTGGTCGCATCAATAAATACATGTCGTATCATTTCATACGACACGATGCTTACCTAAGTCGCATCAACCTGAGTGTCGTCGTATCATTTCATACGACGCGATGCTTACCTAAATCGCATCAACCTGAGTGTCGTCGTATCATTTCATGCGACGCGATGCTTACCTAAGTCGCACCAACCTGAGTGTCGTTGTATCATTTCATACGACGCGATGCTTACTTAAGTCGCATCAACCTGAGTGTCGTCGTATCATTCCATACGACGCGACGCTCGGGCGTCACACTAACCAATCACGGGTTGCACCTAAAGCGCATCAACCTGAGCATCGTCGTATCATTTCATACGACACGACGCTTCGGGCGTCACACTTAACAATCACGCGTTGCACCTAAGTCGCATTAACCTGAGCATCGTCGTATCATTTCATACGACGTGACGCTTCGGGCGTCACACTTAACAATTAGGCGTTGCACCTAAGTCGCACCAACCTGAGCATCGCCGTATCATTTCATACGACGCAACGCTTCGGTCGTTACACTAAACAATCGTGCCTCGCACCACTTAGCCTCAAACTGAGCGTCACATCGCATCAAACGGTGTCGCATCAACCAATGTTGCTTCAGCTAAATCTTTACTGTTACTTGCAGACATGGCCGTAATTAAAACGATGAAATAGTTTTGCGAAAGACCAATCTCAGATCACCAAATGGGTGAATTCCAAGCACTCGTTGCGTTGGAAAACATGGAAAGTGCAGGACGTTTCCCGCAATGAGCTCTTTGGAGAGCATATACCGTCGAGAGTGGAAGCAAAGCTACGATTTGCCAATCCAAGCAATGATATTAGAAAAATATTTTGTCGCAGGGGTGGACAACTCTCCGAGAGAGGTTATAAGGAAGCTCGAAGAAAATTACTGAGCTGGCCTTTACGATAGAGTCAATCAGGGGATCATCTGCAGATCGCATCGAATACGTCCCCCGATAGGGGAGCCAGACAAAAAGAGAGATCAACAAATCAATCCCCAGAAACACCTACTCCAAAATCATCCAATAACACAGATGCGAGGGTGCTTGCATAGTACTTGCAAATATGGTAGATCTCCTAGCTAAACAAACACAGACTCACACCTCGCTAAAAGAGTCGACACCGTTGACCAACTAAGCCGTAGCAGGGACGGGGAAGACGAGTCCGATGAGCCTGATGATGGGCTCAATCAATCCTTTGATTCAGAGGTGGACATCACCTTCATGAAACGCCATGGCAGGCGCCGCCCTTATCATTCCCCAGACCGTCCCATACGAAAGACCATGAAAAAACCCTACGGCAATCCATTGTGGATGCACAAAAGGAACTGGCCCAGCTTTCGTCAGATGAACAAAGCAAAGACGAAAACTTCTTTGTTTTCAACCCGGTGACACCGGAGACGAAGCCTTAGATTACTAAAGCCAACCCGAAACTGGTGGAATAGGCAATAGAATGCCAACGACTCTGAGACGATTCACGGAAAACGTCAGGTACGCTGACGTACAGAAGACCTTTCGGGCCACCCCGGCATTCTGTATTCTCGAGTCAACAATCATCTGGCCGTAAACACTCCAAATTGGCAATCATTGGCAGTTGGCAGACTTATCTCGAAACCTGACTTCGTCATCTACGAAGCATAACACATCAACGGCGAATTGCAAACCTAAAAAGCCGTACGACCAAAATTAACAAACACGCCGAAACAGCCACAACAAGCAGATAGAGTATGCCAAAAATAAGCCCCAAGAGGGTGAAAACTTCTAAGCTATTCTTGGCAGGGCAACTCCGCACTAAATCTAATATGTGGTAATCACTTGATGCCCTAAAACAACAATAAATTTGATTAATGGCTATAGAAACAGGGTTCTTATCGCCAATATTTCTACGGGAAAAACCCGATGGATCTCACTGAAAACTCAATCATTTTGTTTATACGCAAAAAATTCTGTAGCAAGGCTGACGAAAGAGCGAGGCATAAAAGTATACGTAGAAGATCTCTTGCTGCTAAATCAGAAACCAGAGGTGTTAAGCTAACAAGCGACAAGGGTCTGTAAGCTTTTAAGCGAACTAAGAGGGCAGATAAATAAAACTAAGACCATCCCAAAACTTTGCAATCATATAGAACTCTATAGTAGTATAATACTGTGGGATACAAATCAAAATGGGAAAATGCATACGGAGTCAAAAACTCGTAACATTACAAACCATATCTTAGATATACTCCACAAAGATACCTACCTGGTCCTGGGCAGAAGCAAAGAGACTTTTAGACAAGCTCGTATTTGCTTCAGACGCAATACAACTTGGATTTTTAGATTCCAAGTTAATGAAAATAACATCCAGGAAATTTCCAGGGAAACAAAAGTTCATAGCTTTTCCATTGGAAAAAAAAAAAAAAAAAAAAAAAAACGAACTACGCTGGTGGCAGGCACTCAGTCCTCTGCAATCCAAGTTAACCCACCATTAACTTTTCTGACCACAGACGCTTCAGATTGGGGTGCAATATTAGGAAAGCCTATCACTGGATTGCAATCAGAAAGGGTTATGGACATTATTAGAAGTCTTGAGAGAAGAAACAGCACACTTTAAAGTGTGAGTTGTGTTCCAAATAAGACGGCAAAAACGCGGTGGCTAACATCATAAAACGAGGGAGCACTAAATCCCTAAGGCTGTTAAAGACCGCATCAGAAATCCCAAACATCGCTCAAAAGAACAAGATCAATTTTGTTATATAACTAGCGGCCACCCAGGGCATCGCTCGCCCTGATCCCGTTAACTTTTCGGGATAAAAGTATCAAATCACTTCAGACGTTCTTGAGTTATAATTAGTGTAACTAACACGACTTTTTCTTATGCATATAGATTAAAAACGAATCCATCCCACGGGAACCATTCGTTTTACCGGGATAAAAAGTAGCATATAATATGCTATTCCAGACTTAAGTCTATCTCTGTGCCAAATTTCATCCAGATCCATTCAAGCGTTTTGGGGTGTGTTGTCTATCCATCCATCCAAACATTTATATTTGTTAGATTAGTGGGATATCGCAAAAGCAATCTTTATCAGGATGGGAAATCCGCAAATAGACCCGTTCGCGTCTTACGAATCTGCGATAGTAAAGACTAAGAGGTATGTGAGGGGAGATGCGAGAGAACAGCGAATTCACAGATGCTTTCAGCAGACCGTGGAAATACAAACTTGCCTGGCTTTTCCCATCTCCAGCACTGATACCTCGCATCTTCTAGTATCTCAACAAAAACGCTACATACTCGTGTGTCCGAGATGGAACAATACTTTCTGGAAACCCGCGGTGAAGAAACGAGCCCAACATGGCTTATCAGTGACCTCACAGTTCACAGAGTGGATAATAAAACAAGACATCGATGAAATAAAACCAGTTCCAAGTATTACAACACGTGGTAACACTCTTACTCCACGTATCAGGATGGGTACATGGGACTTAACACTTCTTCACGTAGATGCTGCATCGACAGCAACAGCATCACCTTAGGGACCGCATTTGGCTCCAAAACAAATAACTCCAGCTACCGGTAGTTGGAGGGCTCCTAAAGAAGTGTGGCAACAAATAATTTGACTTTGGCCAATGGATCCTGACGCTCATAAACATCTCTCGCCAAAGACGTCAGGCAAATCCCATAGCCTCATATCTGTTTATCACAACGAGTGGCAGAGTCAAAGCAGCATCTGAACAGCAATAGTGGGATGGATAAAAGGCACAAATAAACAGCTCCCTAGGCACTGTGTGACAAAACTCCTTAAAAAAATCGGTCAACCGAAATATGGTTATTAACGAGGTACGTCAGAGAGGGAACTGGCGCAATGGGGAAAAATAAATAAAAATAACATTATTTTAAAGAAGCTAATCATAACAAAAACCCAGTTGTGGGTGACACACGACGTGTAAATGTTGATTAACATAATTAAAAGGATTATATTCAGTAAAGGGTTATTCTTGTTCACCCTCCGGGTTCTGGTATAATTCACAATACGCAAGTGTCAGCGCCGACAGATAGTAAACACATCTCAAGTGGGTCAAGCCTGAAGGCTCGAACACCTAAATATTCCCGTTTTTCCCCCGAAGGGAAAAAAACGGTTATTTAGGTTTCAGCCGAAAGGCTTGACCCACCGATTTTAAGCCCTGTCGGCTTAAGCCTCCGTTCTTTAACATACTGAATTACCACGAAGACCTATCGGGCTGACACAACAATGACAACCCCCTCCCCGCAGTGAGCGGTGTTGCCAGCTAAAATGACTGGAAACTACTAGGTAGCGCTGATGTTTCAGAGGGTTAATCTCAAGTGGGTCAAGCCTTTCGGCTGAAACCTAAATAACCGTTTTTTTCCCTTCGGGGGAAAAACGGGAATATTGTCAAACTATGTAAAAAAAATCACAACTGTTCCATGGAGCCTACAGTGGAGATAAAGGGCTGTATTACGTGCGAGAGTAAGACGCTGCCTATAATACGACATTCGATAAAAAAAATACTGTTGGTAATTTACGAACTAATTTTTATTACAGGAATGAGAATGATTGAGGCAGTGTGAGTGGCAATATCAGTGTGACTGCAACACCGAATAAAAAATCTAAATTTTGATTATAATCTCTAGTCTCTAGTATACAAATCCCAACTTCACCTCTCGATACTGTACCTGCTTGTTTGGTCTTTTCTTCTGTTACATGCAAAAACAAGATACATGCTGGTTTATTGTTTTTCATCAAAGAATTTGAGGATGATAACAAAATATAATGTACCTATAGTGTGTTAAAATATGTTTTTTTACTTAACCTAACCTATCTTTTAACTCTCTTCGAATCTTGTTCTGAACTGGTCATAACTGATTTCTGTTTCTCCGGTAATCATAATCATAATCATAATCATTTATTCGCAGGAATGTTTGTACAATAGTTATTAAATTAAAATATAAATATTTGAGGTCCATTACATTCTGCCTCATAAAGGCGTGCAAAATACATATTATAATAAAAGGAAAAGATAATCACCATTTTGTAAACCATGTGTTTAAAGTTTTTTGAACACATTTTTTCTTTTCAATGTTAATTTTTTTGTTACAGTCATCCAATTTGTTTCTTGAATTATTGACAGCTGTGGAAACTGGGTGCCAGGACAATGATGTAACTGGCTTTAAATAAGATAGGGCCATGTCTGGGCTTACATTATCTATGTCCAGCCATGCCTGAAAAAATAACATACAATTGTTAAGTACATAATACTTACTCGTAATGTACCTACCAATTTTCTTTTATGTCATAGCTGGAAGACAAGCAGACGGGCCACCTGATGGAGTGTTGTTGGTGAGCGGACTGTTTTCCGCAAGTAGGCTACAGGCGGGCCCTTTTTGCGTCATGGAGTGTTGTTAAGACTTGTTTTATTGTGACAGTCTTGTTAATAATTTTTAGTGGGCAAATAGTAGGTAAGTACCTACCTGTATCTTTTCCTCAGAATCCAGGATTGCTGGCATTCTATGATGCAGCCAATCAAATGTAGAGTTGGAGTCCATTGTGATGACAGAGTATGAATAAATGATAGTGTCTTCATTTTGCCACATAGTGTAGAGGCCTGCTATGTAGAGAAGATTGATACCAGACCAGCCGGTGTCTTCATTGTAGCTGTTATTCCATGTTTTAGGATCATCTATCTAAAACCAGTAAGCTAAGGTTAGTTGGATATGTGGCATGCACGTTGGAAACCCAATAGCAACAAGGAGTTCTAAGGTAGCTGAGTAGGTAAGTTGTAGATTTCCAAAGCCTGACTAAGGGTTAATTTCTCTCACCTGTGGTGAATAAATATAATAGGGCTGCTTTTCTTTTGAGTGTTTGTTAGTAGTCTGCCACTCATAAAATCCTTCCACCACAATCACACATCTTCCTCCATTATTCAATAGAGGGCTGTAAAGCTTGGACCCTTTGATGTTTTCGATGCGACAGTTATTAGTACTCAAGTTGTGGGTTTTGTAGTCTCCCTGAAAATAAAAGAAGATAGGTAAGGTAACTACTTACATATTTGATGATAGACCTATTTTAATGCACATCATTATTTTTTCTTTAATCGGAGGGTTACTGCAGTAGATTACATCCAGTCGAGATTAAAAAGGAATATAAGTGTCAGTGAAAGAGCACTGGTGGTCTAGTGGTAGTGGCCCCGCCTTCCGATCCGAAGGTCGTGGGTTCAAATCCACTCGTGTACCAATGAGTTTTTCTGTCGAAAAATTTATGTGCACTATGCCAGTACTCTCAAAAACGGTGAAGGAAAACATCGTGAGGAAACCGGCGTGTTGTAGAACCTAAAAAAGTTCGAGCAACACGTGTCAAGGGTCACGCAAAAAGGGCCCACCCGCGGCCTACTTGCGGAAAAACCTGCCCGCACATCAAGTGCGCATGATAAAACTTGCCGAAAGTGTCAGTGAAGTTTTATACCTTATGCCATGGTGGAATCACACCCCACATCATAGGTTTGAGTACTCTGTCTGTAGTGGCAGCATTCTTATATTTACTCGATGAGATAAGTACTGGAGTAACATCAGTGGGAGCTATGTTGTAAGATGGAGTGTACTCTTTGTCGGCATTATGCTCTGGTAGCCATTCTGGGGTAACATATTTATCCACCCCTTTTGGTTTGTAGCTGCATGCACACCGAATTTGATCCCTATGCAAAGATCTGAAATAAAGCAAAAGTATAGGTATGAAGTATAACACGATTCATTTTATAGCTTATAGCACAGGTAGGAAGGTACTTACAGAACTGCCCTTCCACACATGGTAAAACTTGTGAAAGTAAATTATCTACAGACTGCCGACCTACACAGCCCTATATAGTACATGTTTACTGGGTGCTTTAAGCGTAATTATACCACAAAACAGACAGCACGAAAGTTAAACTCTGCTAATCCGATTTGTAAATTGGTAATTAATTGGTAATCGGCCGGATTCGGCCGTTCGCTGTTCGGCGCAACTTCAAGTTCAAACACAAAAGTCAAAACAAATACATCTTTTTTTCTGTTCCATTGAATACTGGTTCTTTTGCAGTGTTGCCAGTTTGGTGATTTTGTCGCTAGATTTAGTGATTTTTAGGGGCTACATGGTGAAATTTTGGAAAAGAAATCACTAGAAAAATATCTGGTGATTTTTAATGATATTTTTAAAATCTGGGGTAATTAGAGAAAACAAAATGTCAACCCTATTTGCCTGCCCTTGAAGACGGGAATCCCCACGCCAGAGTGTAGACCACCCACCTACTCGTAATGAAATAAATAGTGCTATCCTTTTTTTTCTAAATATTGGTGATGCTCGGGGAATTCCCATTCCATACCAAGACACGTATGCATTGTTTTGTTTGTGTAAGTGTAGTCAGTTGTTCTCTTCGGTAACGAATGTATCAGAATTATTAATTTAATATAAAGTTATATTGAAGTTCTAATTTGTGAAATACCTAATTACTATGGATGAAAAAAAAGACTGTTTATCCTCAAAAATATTGAAAAGAATGGGAAACCCAAGAAGAATTTAAAATGTGGTTACGGCCTGTGTCAAATGATCCCACTAAAGCTTTTTGTAAGTTTTGTCATGCTGAAGTTTATGCTAGAATTGGTGACATTAACCCCCGAATACTGAAACGCAACTCAGATTTAAGACGTCGCTTGAGACGTGCTTAAATCTGAGTTGCGTTTCAGTATTCGGGGGTTAGAAACACAAAGAAACGAAGAAACATAAGGAAAAATCTGACATGGTGACTAAAAACAAACAACTTGAATTTCTCCCCGCTTCCAAAGATAATACAAACTCACTGAAAATAGAAGGAACTTTGGCTTTATTTATTGCTGAACACACGTCCATACAGCAAATTGACCACTTAACTGAGGCTTTAAAAAAATGTATTTCCGATTCAAAGAGTGTTATGGATATAAAAATGCACAGGTCAAAGTGTAGAAGTATTTAATGTCGATTTCTTACCTAACGTTTTGATTTACTTATCATAAGTAAAATTGTTTTTTAAATTCTTAAGTTGCTTTTTAAGTTGTCACTAAGATTTATAATTATAATTTTTACGATTAAAATTATGTTTCTTAACAAATAACTTGTAATTTTATTTAATACTTAACCCTTGATAAAAATAATTCTTTAGTGAATTTTGAAGATTTTTTTATGAAGAAAATCTAGAGAAATCTAGAGATTTTTTTTATTTAGCTGAAGATTTTTTTTTCTGTGAGCTGGCAACACTGTTCTTTTGCCAAATACTTTTTGTACAACAAATACACTTGACATTGGCAAAATTGATTCTAAATGGACAGATGTCAATTTAAAAGAAGAAGAAAAAAAAAGGATTTGCCAATGCCAAGGAATGCCAACGATTTCTGCCATATTTCTGCTGTTTAGATTGCGAAATTAAATCAAACAAAAAATGGGTCTGCTCTAGTGGATTCTAGGGTTCGTTATTCTCCAACTGCTGTAAAAACATGTGGAAGTATGTATCACGTCGCATTCGGGACACGTTTGAGAGAAGCGCTAATCACTTCGACAAGCGCAGCACAACTAACGTTGTGAACTCCGTCCCTGAAGAGAAGAACTGCAAAAGCAAACGTTCGGGTCCTCCTTGCCAATGGTTTATATCGCGAAAGTGTTGGAGATCTTACCACAGTGAAAATGACACCAACAGGAAAAGGTGGAACTTCGAGCACTTGAATCGTTCTTGGATCGGTGCCATCACATGGGTAAGGCTAGACGCATTTTGCAGAACACGAAAATAGAAGGTATTTTATAATCTACCTGTTTCTACTATGTTGTTGTTTTAATTCACAGAGCAGCGCGCTTGTACTGGGATGGTACACAAGTCAAATTATACATCTGAAGTTGAAACACTGTGGGAAAAGTGCTAAGAAATGTAGCAACTTCAACAATATAATAAGTACACTGCAGCCGTTTGTCAATGTTGTAAATAAAAAAGCACTTTGCAACAATTCAGAAAAAATAGACAGGATTCTTGGGCAATTCACTCCTACTGTACATTTGGTTACAAATGAGCATAGTGACGGACAACAGACATCACATACTAGTGACACAACAGCTAGTACTGAATCTTCTGAGAATGATCTGGGAGAAGTGCTGAACGCTATTGAGAACAAACTAGGTTTGGCAGCCATTGAAAGTGGACAGCATCAAGTCGGAATTAACATGCTCAGGTATAGCCATGTTGGTTAGCTTACATGCCAAAGCTTAGATCCCGACAAGACACAATAGATTTTCTGTTGTAGGTCCGCTGCAAACCGGCACCACGCACCAGCCCTTTACAACTTGGGTCTGTGCTATGAAAGTGGCTTGGGAGTGACTGTTGATGAGAAAATGGTAAGAATTTATAACTTCAGTAATCAGCCTACAATAACTGCTTTATACATTTCCTCATTCTGCTTTTGCTTCTAATTCTAATTGATTTGGGGGAATAAGATCTGCACTGACATCCCGCAATGGGGTGTATTGTACATTGTCCCCCTGCCAAACCTCACCCCAGCCAGCGCAACTCCTTAAAATAATGGAGAAGGACTTTGGGTTGGTGGCAGCAATGTTCTAGTGAACCGGATGGTGACGCGGATGTGGATGTGGAGGGACAAGACTCAATAAGTTCCCTGAGCCCTGTCTTGGACTTCGCTTCTTCTGTTGCAGAGCAGTGCAGTACTACATGCTCGAGAGTTTCCTTGTCCTGTAGGCAGCCCCGCTTTTGCTTGCATTAGGATTTACTGATTTGTTAATATGTAATCTACTTTACAGGCCATGGAGTTCTATCGATCAGCTGCAGCTATGGAGCATCCTGGAGCACTTTACAATCTCGGCATTTACTATGGACAAGGAAGAGGCGGTCTCCAGCGCAACCTTGACACTGCCACAAGGTTGCTTCGCTTAGCTGCTGTCCAAGGCCAGAAAGATGCCATTGATGCCTTGAAATCTCTAGAACTGGATTTAGAACCCCCTCACGTTGAAATAGATCAGTGGCCAAAACACCACCCATACCTACACAATGACAACTTCATACCAATGCATTCATCACTTTTTGTTGAGAATGTTAATTTCTTGTTGCCTCAAACCCCTGAGGCTACTGTTTTTTAATGTTTACATAACTACATAACATTGTATTGTATAATGGTGATGGGTGCTTTTGTCATGTCAATGGTAGGAGATTTTTTGTACTAGTTGTAGAAATAACAAACAATATAAGTAGTCCTATTGTTGTGATCAAAAAAGTTTTCGTTATAATTTTTTGACCAAGGCAATATGCAAACAATAGTAATAAAGGGCAAGTCAAGAGACCTTTCTAGTCTATTTGCCTATTGCTTTTTCCTAACATTACCTACTAGATTTAAATATTTCTACTTGTTATTTTTGACCTAAGATGACATTTCGTAAATTATTTGTGATAAAAGTAGTGCCTAACATAATGAGAACTAAAATTTATTTTGAGTGTGTATTCAGTTTACTTAAAATGTCTGGTTTACGCGCTTGAAGGAACTGGCTTGCACAAAAAGCTATTAAAGTCTCTTTCACAGAGCCATCAAATTTAGATTATCTCCAAATGGGTTTGTTTGCGATTTTATGTTTAACAGGTTAGATAAGAAATCTTTTGTTTGTAAACACTCGTATCTCATCAGTATCAGTAGGATAACTTTATAGCGCGAAATAAAAGTAATGTCGCTAAACAAATTTCGTATTTCCACTGTAATTTAGTTTTCCTGTAACAAGAAGTTTGGAACAATAGAAACAAAAAGTCTTAATCTTAATTCATTTTATTAGGTTACTAATTACTTACAAAACCAAAGATGGTACTTAATTAATCAATAATGTATAAAGTTAAACTATATTACACAAAACCAGTGTCTTCAATTAAGCAATAAAATAAACACAAGATAAACGACGCCCAAACATGCAGGATCAATACTGCAGGCATAATCTATTGTGTGTGGAATCCCAATTATTTAAGAGCCAGACAAAACACACAACATAAAGTCATTTAACTTAAATTCACTATTAAACCTCAATAGTTACACATACATGTACACATGATACACAATATTATATGCATAGGGACTCCCTTAAAAGTAAGGGAATGCTTCAAAAAGTTCCAGGGTTATAAAACTTTACAGTAAAAAAAAGCCTAGGTTTAAAATATAACAGTGGGTAAGTGCTACCTTAAAACTTAGTCATGAACTAAGACAATAATTATTATATTTTGAAACAATTAAGCAGCTAAATGAAGATGTCCTGCTTGAAATAACCTGCAACAACAAAAAAAATACACTGTCAATGTCATCACATTTTTCTCAAAAATGCTCGGAAAAAACATCAATCGGGTCGTCTACACTTCTTCAACCATCCGGTGGGAAGTGCGGGTAAGAACCGACCTTCTCGTTCTTTTTTCTGGCCTCAACTTCGCGAGCTACAACTCGCGAGTCTCGTGACTTTGCCCCGAATGCCTTCCATGTGGGCGGCCTTTCGGTGGCTTTTCATTGGCCTTATTGTATGGCTAAGGTGGCTTCTTATAGCATGTGGTGGCGAGTGTGTATGCCTCACGAAATGTCAGGTGGGCCTAACAGCTCACGGGGCAGTGGCCGCCAGGAAGACGGAGTGTCAGGTGGCCGTGTGTGCAGCGGAGCAATAGCGTTGAGATGAGCGTGGTGGCAGTTGTCGAAAAAAATATTATTTTGACAACATCCTTCGAGATAAATCGAAATTGCTGTGGCCAAATGCAAGCAGCGGCCGGCAAAAAATGTATGAAAATCCATATCTGTCGTGTAATTTAGAAGTGGGACATAAAAAAGTATAAGTAGAAGTATTACCTTGTTGTGTTGGTGCTAGTATTTCCTCGCGTATGAGTCTCTGGCGGGCTGCGCGTAACGGTCAGGGTAGGTGGCGCCGGGCGGCGGTGGCTGGTACTGCGGCGGGTAGCGGGTGTCGTAGCCAGCGTAGCGTGTCTCGCTGCTTCCTGCCCACGCCTCGCCCGCGCCCGAACTACTGCCTGTTCATACAATTTGGATTACGAATCAAACAAAACACCAAGCTTAGCGATGGTCAACTCGAGTTGGACTTAACTTGAACCAACTAAAGTTGAATTCACTTTGACTAGTGTTTAAAAACCGAATGAAACTGACAAGGAAAAAGAAAAAATAGTATATTATGTAACTAGTGAATAAAAGACTGATTTAAATCGAGGGCCGTACGTAGATGAATCACAAGCAAGTGAAGGATTCCAACGAATGAATCACGACCGTAGGGAGTAATTCATAATGATTGAATCACGAGCGTAGCGAGTGATCATACGTATACATATCATACGTATTGATAGTCAAAGTGAATTCAACTTTAGTTGGTTCAAGCTAAACTCCTTGTCAAAAATTCATATCCATAGTATTTATGGCGCAAGAAGGTTTTAAGGTATTGAGATGGACGTTGGCTTTATTAGTGTGTTCCAAATTCAAACACCAAAACAGTGATTAAAAGGGCTTTTTATTCACTGTTTGCAGTGAATATAATTATAAGTTTAAAAAACTTGAGAAACCGACTTCATTGTCAAACGGCTAAACCGATTTTAATCAAATTTGTTTAGGACAATCTGGACGTAAGAATAACCTTCCAAATAAAAAAATCATTTTCTAAATCGGTTCATAAATGACGGAGGCATGCAGTTACAAACATTAAAAAAATCATTTAAAAAAAAATGGCAACACCGATTTTAATAAAATTAAAATGGGACCAATCTGGAAGCAGTACCTTTCAGTTAATGACGAAGTTATGCGGTAACAAACATTAAAAAAAAAAAAAAAAAAAAAAACAACCGAATTGAGAACCTCCTCCTTTTTGATTGGAAGTCGGTTAAAAATAAGCTTTTTAGAGGGGGTATGGTATAAAAATAGTTCCAATTTTTTTTACAATTATTTAATAATGTGAAGCTGAGAGAATAAATTGGTAAACATTCCAAAAATCATGCAGTTAACTTGAGTTACGTAAATTTTAACTCTGGTTAAATCGAGTTAAGTTTATTCCGAGTTGGCACATCACTTTGGTTAGTGATGTGCCAACTCGGAAGTGCTGCAAGTTTTCGTGACGTGGCAATGCTTTGAAGCGATGGCGCAACACCGGAGAGAATGGTGTTTTAAAGAGGAAGGCTATGGAGATATATAAAACGGATGGGGCTAAATAGAAGATTGATGATAGCTTACCTTTGGAAGGTGCAGATGAGTCCGGATAGCGACTAGATGCGTTCCAACTGCGCGGTTCGGGCTTACTTGGCGGCGACGGTCGATACGAACGCGTGTCCCGAGAATCGTAGGTGCGGCTGGAAAATAAAAATTGCTGTCATTTTTGTTCAGAATTCCACTAGCTCTGGACAGCCAAACATGATCAATAACAATTTATCGAAAATACAATAACTTAGTCGTTCGCCACAAATTCAGGTCTAACATTATCGTACCATTAAAATAAATTCTAGCATCTAGCTAGGTATTAGGTATAAGGAGAGTAATATAAAATAAAAATTAGAACTCTACCTCGGTTCTTTGGGTCTAGTGCCGGGTGGCATCGGCTGTCTCGCATCATCAGCTGCCCCATTGCTGGAATATTTCATGTTGCTGGCTGAAATATAAAAATAATTTATAATTAAGAAGTAATTAATTAAATACTCTTCTTGTATCTTGTAAAGGGCTCCTGTGTAGTATAATCTTACTTTCATTTCAATAAAAAGAGATGACAAAAGATTGGCGCACTCAGTGACCAATATGATCAGGAAACCAATGAAATATCAAAAGAATAAAAGTCAAATTCAAATATTTATTTATTTAATCAAGGATCACTTTGAAATGAAATGAAATGAAAAAAAAATGACTCATAGCTCGGCGCTTCCACGCGACCAAGCGTAAAAGAACAGGCAACTATGGAATGGTTCCTACTATTTTTCGGATGATCCTTTCAAAACCAAAATTTGTATAATGGCAGCGAAGTTTCAGTGTGGTGGCATTTCACTTAGTGAGACGTAGGCGATAATACAAAAGCAAAAGTTTCAAAGACAGCACAGTATAATCAACGAACTCACAGGACACGTGTCTGGGATACTCGCTTCTCTTGTAGTCTCGCTCACCGCCACCGCCGCCGCCGCGCTCACGCTTGTCAGCGCTGCGCTCGTAGTTGGAGCCCATCTCGAAGCGAGGTGGCGGGGGAGCTTCGAATTGCGCTCGGCTTGATGACTTTAACAAACAAGTTCATTTTACAAAAATACCCGCATTTAAAGCCCTCGGCTGAGTAATGAATAGAAACTTGGGGTTCTTCAAAAAAGGCGTTTTAAAGGGTCGGCAACGCGCATGTGATGCCTCTGGTATTGCAGGCGTCCATATGCTACGGTAACCGCTTCCCAGGTGGGCCGTATGCTTGTTTGTCTAAACATAAACATAACTTTTCCGAAGTCCACCGGCCAAGCAGGAGCAGCATTTAGGAGTACGGCAATATTAGTGCGAAACGTAGGACCCTTTTATTGTAAAGAGAGACTGGAAGTCGACGTCTAGAAAGCTCAGAGTAGTTTTCCTTAGAAGAGTATGTCCAGCACTGGATGTCTTCAGTGTGATGAGTATTAACTTACGATAGCTGGTGCAAGCGGTCGCTTGTGCCTTGCGTCGCGCTCGTATGCCGGTTCGGGCGGCGGCGGGCTGGCTACCTTGCGATAGTTACTGCTCTCGTAGCCACGCTTGCGACGCTCTTCTTCCAATCTGAAAGGTAACATTTGTATGTCGTTGTTGTTACTTTGATTATTTAAGCCCGCTGTCCAAAACGAGAAGTGAATGCACTAAAGCAGAAAGCGCGGGCTTGCCCTAATAGGTATCCGCGCCACTTTGAATCGGACAGACATAGGGAGTCTCTGTCTCTTTCTTTACCAAAATGTTGATTGACATTTGACAATCAACGCAGAACAGTTGTATAGTGAAATGCTGCTTCAACACTTGGACCAACATAAAACTGCGACTGCCTCCGCTTCTCCACAGTAACTCCAATGAACTCTAGACTGCCCGCGACCATGGCTGTTGTGTTGTGACACGGTCGAAACGTCGGTAAGTAATTAAGGTAATCGCGATAAATACCCGTTTGTTTTATATAATTATGCATAATGATCGTGTTAATTTGAAAAGTGCAATATAAAGCTGTTTGAGAGTTAATATCTTACTTGCTCAATCAACAAATCAGTTGGTAGTTTGATATTATGTACCTGATTTGTGCACGTTTCAATTCCATTCTCTCCAGTTCCAGCTTCTCGCGCTCCAGCCGATGCCGCTCGCGTTCGAGACGCAGCAACTCGTTCTTCTCGCGTTCGATTTTTTCTCTAAAAATACATAATTTAATGTAAAAGCATTCATAGTGTTACGACGAAAACTATCCATTGAATAAAGCTATTACATGGGAAACAATGATCTACGCATTTCCTCCACTAGTGATGTGTGCGAAAACTGAGAGTGTATCATCTTTCACGGCTATATGGGCTCACATCAACATAGATAGCAAATATCTATGTTTTATTGGGGGTCTGGTGTTAGTGGGCTCGCCATCCGACCCTAAGGTCACAGGTTCAATTCTGCGGAGCTACCAATTACTAACTAATAGCAATACCAGTATCGACCCTTTATCATGCCCCAGAAAGGGGAGAGGCGGGACATATGCTCAGGAAACATTTGCAGGTTGATGAACAGCAATTGTGTAGCGCATTGCAGACTCTGTCCATATAACCGCAAGCTAAGCACAAGTTTAGGTAAGCGCAGTGTAAGACGCCCTCTGGCAAGGTGGGGCGACGATCTGCGAAATTTAGCTGGCAAGCACTGGAGAAGAGCCGAGGACGTCTTGGTTAGATACCTACGTCCAACAGTGGACTAATATAGGTTAATCATGATGATGATGAACCGCAAGCTTGGTACTATGAGTGAAGGGAGGGCTGGACCATAGACATTTTTCTTTTTTCAGATTAGTCAGGATATATTACCTCTCTGCGCGCAGTTTCTCTCTCTCTAGCGCGAGGCGATGCTTCTCCTGCCGCTGGCGACGCTCTCGCTCTCGCAGCGCCTCCTCGGCGTCGCGGCGGCGGCGTTCCTCTTCACGCGCGGCGCGTGACCGCTCGCGAGCGCGTGCCACGTCACGCTCTTTCTACATACACACACACACACACAACGGTCAATACGCAGCGCTCACGGCTATACACATCAATAAGGCGATTGCTGAGAAACAAAATTGTTGTCTATTTTGCTACCACATTTCGTCGTTTGGCCTATTTGTCACTCTCTATTGTAAGGAGAAAAGATTAGACAGCAAAAATACGTTACGTAGAAACCATTGAAACGACTTGTTGTCTCATCAATTTCCATACAAAAGAGAGACACGTGCTCACTCGGAAACAACGTTTGGTAAACGTTGGTAAATATGGTAGCAAAACTCCCGACTTCGGGTACTAGTTTAAGTTACTAACCTACTTTTCTGTATTTTTTACTAACACCATGGACTTTAACAAGTTGAAGTGCCAATAGGCAGACAGTATACTTAGATCGTTTGTATACCCTACCTACACCACCGTGATCCACCTTATTGTGTTCTCAGTTCTGTTCTCGAACGGCGATCACGAACCGGACGAAGCGTATAACGCCCCCTAATAAAGACTGCAGGAAATCAGTAGAACTCAAACTCGTTCATTCATGTCATAGGCTTGTAGTGGATTATGTTAACCAGTACAGTTATAGCTCATAGGAATCTAGAAAGTAAAAAGATTCAAAAATAACTACTCACCCAAATCTTATTGAACGAAAGCACATCTCTTGGAGGGACGGGCGGTGACCTCCTCCGTTCTCGACTGCGAGTGCTGCGTTTCACGCGATCCTGAAATAAGACTCTGTTTTATAATAATTTCTATTATGAGCACTGGTGGTCTAGTGGTAGCGGCCCCGCCTTCCAATCCGAAAGTCGTGGATTCAAAATCCATTCGTGTACCAATGAGTTTTTCTGTCGAAAAATGTATGTGCACTAAGCCAGTACTCCCAAAACGGGGAAGGAAAACATCTTGAAGAAACCGGCGTGTCGTAGAACCTAAAAAAGTTCGCGCAACACGTGTTAAGGGTCACGCAAAAAGGGCCCGCCAGCGGCCTACTTGCGGAAAAACCAGCCCGCACATCAAGTGCGGATGATAAAATTTGCCGAATTTTTATTTTTTTATGTTACACTAAATAGAATCGGGTATTATTTTTTTTGTTAGTGAACCTCGCGTTTAAATTCAGTGATTTGCTGTGAAGTAACGTGAAAAGACTACTGTATAATGTTAGTTGTGTAATGTAAATCAGGGAAATTAAGACATAGAAATGTTACCTTATCAGAGCGAGCAGACTTTTCGCGCGTGCGAGACGTGGATCTTGTGCGCTCAGTTCCAGATTCAGTTGCTTTTCCTTCGCCATTCTTCTCTGCTCCATCTTTACCCTCCTAGAGATGAAAGTACGTGATTTATTTCAAATCGCAGCGCGAGTGGAATATGCAATCTATACTTAAATTATACAGAGGAAAGATTCGTATCTAAGTTTGTAATGAATAAACTACTGTGCCGATTTCAAAAAATATTTCAGCATTGGAGAGCTACATTCACCCTGAGTTACATAGGCTATATTTATGTTTTTAATAAATAAATGTCCACATGTGCGAAATCGGGACAGGCCGCTAGTTAATAAATAAATAAAAATCAATATTGTGGACAATCCACACAACACTATCTATACCCAAATTAACCCTTGCTTAATTTGGGTATAGATAGGGATATAGTATTGTACTATGGGAACTAAATAGCTGTGCATAGCTTGTAATTTGATTCATTGAGTAAGTTGTAGTGTATAAGTTTGATATTGATTCCTTGAGTGAATTGAACTCTGGTAATGGACAATAATGATGACTTTAGAAGTATACCTCTTTGTCCTTGATGTCATCTTTGATGCTATCTTTATTAGAATGATGATCCGTGCGGGATGGTTGCCGACGTGATGATGATTCAGACTCCGATTTAGCCTTTTCTACAGAAATCATCCGTCCATGAAGTTCTGAAAATATATAAATGTATATTAATCATACAATCGTAATGTAAATTGTAAGGGCTTTGTTAAAAGTATAGCTAATGTTGCGTCCGCCTTGCTTTGTTTAGTACAGTACCACCACCAACATAATTATTTGTAGGAGTGAGCGAGAGAGAGAGAGAGAGAATGAGCGAGGGGGGGGTGGTGAAGAAACAAAAGATAAAATCGTAGTTTCTCTTTGGTTACGCGAACAGATAAGTTGGTGGCACTTCTATTAGTTCACTTAACATATTTTATGACTTCTTTAAAATAAATAAAATCACCTGTTCTATGTAGATTCTTAATACAGTTCTCAGCATCCTGAGAGCTAGCCATTGTCACATAGCCATAGCAACGAGAGCCTGGAGTCCTAGCATTGGTAACCACTTTTGCTCCTATCACCTGAAAACATTACATACAATTTATTTATTTTAGTGACTGGTACATATAATAGATATTCTGTTATCTCATTTATGTGTGTTGTATGAAATAAAAAGGAAATTTTATTTGCCAAATGTCAGTTACATAGTAGGTAGGAGTGAATATAATATAATTATACCTTTCCATGCTTGCTGCAAAGTTGTTTCAAATCCTTAGCACGAGTGTCGCCCGATAGCCCACTAACCCATAGGTTCCGGGCGCCGCCTTCTTTGCCTTCGTCTTTTTTATCTTTCCTATCATGTTCTTCTTCTTTGTCATTATCATCTACAAAAAAAAATATATTTTGAAAACGTCATAAAATAATTAATTTCAATTTTAACGTTTTGGGTGATAAGTACCTTTCTGGATTTTTTCATTTTCGTCTGCGTCATTGCTGAAAACACAAGCCATAAATTAATCAACACGTCAGCAAATGTTTAAAATTAGGCAAATAGTTGAGTAGTTTTCGCCAAGTATAATTTATTTATCACGATTTCCCAAAACTATTTTGCCGTTGATAACACACTAATCGACTACAAAGTTTTGCACCGTTAATCCACCAGGACACGTGATGATCACGGAGCCGATGACACGTCGGCACGATGACGGCGCGAAGTGCCGCGACGCCTGCTCGTAGCCATGTATTCTTGAGACGATGCGCCGAGGTTCTTCATCACGTCGTCTTGAAACACGCTGCCTCGTTCGATACAGTAGCTCGCGGTGTTCTGATGCCGGGGAGACGAAGTACTCGTAGCTCGATGCTCAACGAAATATTGGTGCAAAACTTTGTAGCGAAAACTTAAGATATTGTAGCAATAATTGGACAGGATAGACGTGGGCAGGCAGACGTATGGTCCCGACGGCCGTGCAGCGTACACCAACCTAGTCGCGGGCACCTCTGCATTCACTTGTTGGTCGTCGGTCGGCGCAGCGTCTTCTCCGGGCGCGTCGTCCGCGTCGACGTCGTCCGCGCCGGCGTCGTCTGCATCCCGCGGCTCGTCCGCTTCCTCGGTCGCCGCCTCATCTACGCCAGCAGAGTGGTTTCATGACGCGAGTCAGCACAGGTCGCTCACAGAGCGGCCCGCCCTGCCTCTCCAACTATCCTTCATACACAATGTTGCTTGTTCTCTTCTTGTTTCATACATATGACGCAAACACTATATCCTGACCTGTGAAAACTTGATTCGACATTAACACTGCTGTCTGGGAAGGGCGCAGTAGCTATGAGCCACCATGTATATTTAATACATACTGTTGTACCCAATGTCTGGAAACTCTGGGATTCTGTCGTTTTTACTTTAGGATGAGTATAAATAGATGTAGCCTGGAAATCATGAGAAGTTCTGGTTTCATTCCATAATTATGATCCATTACTCTGTAGTTGTACTGCAGGTAGCAGTTGTTTTTAAGTTGTTGCTTGGTAGCTTTACTGTCATAGTTTTCTTCTGTACTGCAATTCACATCACCAGCAATATTCTTCAACATTGGAACTTCACCTTGTTTGGTCCTCCATCAAATGCCAAAGAGAGATGACAGTTTAGGATAACACTATTTTACATTAACATTGAATTTAAAGTTGCCTGATTAAATTGATCCTGATTATCTAAGTGTGCTTCTTACAATCATACCCAATATTTTTAATGGTTTTATATATTTTTCTGTGGCTAATTTACTAAATAAACTTACCTTTTTTACTGGGTTTAGTAGTGCTGTCTGTCTGGAAGAAGAAAATAAGCACTTCAATATAAAGCACACTTGGCAATGCTCCAGTAGGTATGTGAACTACAAACATTATGTATTTATAGGTGCTGCATAATTAGAACTTCCGTTGTGCATTAATGATTATAGTCTGTTGCCTTGCAGATATGTTTTAATTACGATATCATGTTAGAGTAAGACTATTAGAGAAATAAAATATTTTCATTACTAAAAATATATTTTTTCTTCACCACTGATGTGCCGATGACAATCTACACAATTTTTTACTGTAATTTAATCGATTTCCATCAAGAAACCATTAGACACTCCGTTAGACATACTCTTAGAAGAAGGCAGCTGAACCGTAACGCTGAAGAAATAGAAACGTACCTCTTCATTGAGAAGTTCATCTTCACCAAGATCTAAGTTGATGCTGTCCTCTGCATCTGTATTATCTGTTTTGTGATCCTCTTCTTTCACTTCTTTGTCTAGACATGCTTTCTTAGGCTCTGAAGCCTCAGGTTCATCTTTAATTTCCCGTTTTCTGGTAGTATTTTTGTTATCAACTTCCATCTTTACCTCAGTGTTTTGTTCACTGGTTTCTTTTGGCTCAGTGTCGTCATCATCAGCTGCATCGTCTTGAACAATCATATCCTCCATGACTGGAGTCTCCTCCGCCTCTGCTTCCTGTTCAATAGTGCTCTCGGTGCGCCTCGTTTTCTTGGACGGAGTTTTGGTTTCAGAGCTATTAACCAACTCAAACTTGAATTCTAATGGATCGTGACCCTCTTCTTCTAAGTGCTACAAAAAAATCATTAAATGTTACGTATTCCAATAAAAAGAGAGGCTTACAAAAAGAACACGTCAGTATTTTTTACCTTCGATAGGCGTTGGATGAGCACACCGCGGACGCCGCTTTTATCTAGGTTACGTTTCTCTAACTCTGCTCGTAAATCTATTACCCTGAGATCGGACAGGAAACGTTTTTTGTCCGACATCTCTACGCTAGATGTTATTTTAGGATTCAAGTATGTACTAACTTCCTATTTTTGGAATTTAATCTCGAAGACAACAGCAAATTACACGATTTCAATAGAATTTTAATCAAGATGGCGGAATGGCGGATTGATCGGTGACAGGACAGAGTGACAGGCACCAGTATTTCCAGCTGGGTTTTGACAAAAGTCACCTAAAATATATGAAATGTCACATAAATTAACGGTGTGTAAATTAAAACCAATGTATTCCCCAATCGCATAATTCCCCTGCAAAAGGGCAACGCTGCAGCTAGCATCAGGGACGTGGAGCATGAGCACAGGTGAGCACCATGTGAGCGCAGAGCACAGATTTTCTACTCTGTAGTGTGGAGTAATAATGTTCTTCCTCCAAGGTACTCGAAGATCTAGGGTCTACTCTATGGTAAGTGAAAGTTGCCAGTTGCCAGCCTGTGGTTGCCAGTGTTGAGCTCTTGGGTATAGGTGCTCTGTGGTGTTGAGTGAGTATTGCACGGTATTGCATTTATCTCAGTCTGTGATTGCATTGCAAATGAGATGAATGAATGATCATGTGATGTGATCATGGATTTCCTCTTCCCTGGATGTGTGTGATGTGTGTGATGTTTTGTGATTGATTTATTAAAATTCGTATAGCCAAATATAAAAAATCAACCAAAATTAACCGAATCAACAAAGGAAGGAAGAATTGCTCCTAAAAAAAAAGGAGAGAAGGTCACACTTCACAGTGATTTTTAATTTTGATTTGTAATTCAAAGGATATTACAGATTAAAGTTGAAAGATAGTTGTGGTGCGTGCGTTAGTGCTTGTTTTTGCTCATGTTCCAAAAGAGCTCATCAATATTTCTAAATTATAAACAATTTTATCTGCAACGCAGTGCCAGGCTTCCTCAGTCATGGAGGCGGAGATAATAGCCAAAGGTATGTTAGCTTTACTGTACTATCTCTTAATTTTTATATCTGCATCGAAAAGTAATATAATAGGTATATTAGATACCTTCTAAGAACTTACCTAAAGCCAGCCAAATTCCATGTTGAATATTTGTAAATAAACCTCTCCTAGTTAATCATAACATTAAGTACTTTCTTGCCATTGATGATGCCATTTGTATTTGATTTCGCATCACTCCTCGATATAAGGTCTTGTCTACAATGTTTAATGCTATCAATTACAACACCATTTCTATTTATTCCAGATGCACAAATCAATATAGACACGGTCTGTAACTTACTCGACAAGCTAGTTCTGAAACAATTGCATCTAATGGAAGAGAAAATGCAATGTGAACTCAACATACAATCCAGTATCAACAATGGCAGTATTCACCTGGCTAAGTCGCGGTACATCATGGGGCAGAGTTCTGTGAGTACCACCAGATTACCTACAGAAAGTTCTCCGGATTTTGCAGCTTCCACTCTCTGCGAGACTACTGATGATGAAGATGGCGTAAAACAACTGAAAGTAGTGGAAAACACAGCTGAAAATACTGTAAACCCTTTGCGATGGTTTGGTGTACTTGTTCCACAGAACCTGCACAAAGCACAAGGCATCTTCCAGAATACTATCAACTTTGTTGTTGAATGTGCTAACGTTCAGATGCAAATATTAAATAACTTCAAAAATATTGAATTGTTGAAAAAGTATAAAATTCAAATACAATCATAAGGCTTCACCTACAAATCATAGTGTAATTAATGTCCTGTTTAAAAAAAAAAATATTCAAATTAAATACACTACAGTATTTTTTTCAAGCCATTCTGTTACTTTATAGTAGATGCATCAACACAATTATTTATAGAGATAGGTAAGGATTAGCAAATAATCAATAAAACATTTAAATAATTATTTCATATATTTATTTTATGAGGTGTAGTTTCCAGCTGTTCTGCAGAATTTTGAATGTTTAGAATTAATCCACAGTTTGCTTAATGTCATTATCTTTTTTTGCCATACAATATTATGTTAGTATAATGAATAAGTCATATTAATGCTACAGAGTAAACTATAAATCATTTATATCAATAACAAATAAATTATAAATAAATATTGTTGACAATTCACACAACACTATCTAGCCCAAACTAAGCAGAGCTTGTATGATGGAACCAGATAGCTGATATAATACTTGCATTTTATTGTTAATACTTTATCTGCCTGGCGGAACCAACCAAAACAGAAAGATTTATAAAGATGGTATAATTTATTCATATTTTTAGTTACTGATTGATTTTTGGATAGAATACACTGTAGTTATGGCGCCTACTGTAAGTTTGTATGGATTAGGTATGTAGAATTTTAGAAAAGGTAATCACTGCAGTTTGGTACTGGACATTACAATTTAATATAACCTAATTATAAATTGAACATATGTACAATCTAAACTAATAACTGCACAACTAACATTAATTATCTGCATGGAACAAAATGTTATTTATTGAAATAAAAATATAAAACATAACATTGATTAACTTTGTTATTGATCTATAACATTTTGTCTTTTTTGGTGAGTTTTCAGTCACAATGTTCTAGTCTCACTAACACTGGTCTATCTAAGAAATACTCAAGCGAGGCTTTATTTCTTATAATTATAATTAACAACTTTTTCATAATTACTTACCCTGATAGAAACAATAGAAATGTAAAATTATCATACATGATTTTTCGAAACATTTGTAGGTAGGATAGACTAGATACCAACTATCGAATTCCGTTTTTGATATCTTAGTATACCAAATAGGTAGAGGTAAATCCTAAACAAACAACCCACCTTCTATAAATAACAAACAAACCGAATTTTTTTAACTAAGTCAATTATTAATACAAGAGTTTAAAATACTTACAGCTATCCTTTTGCAGAGTCAAATACAAATATAATACTAAATAATCAACAAGAAAATGATCACTAATTTTGTGCTTCAACAACATCACTTCTCTATGAAGTAGTACTAGATTTAATAAGCAAGTAGAACATTTATTTATAAACATAATTATTGTGCTTGGGTGTACTAAGTAACCTACTATCACTATAAGAATATTGTGCTAATTCAATGGCTTCTTGACTAGACTCATTTTGAGCTTTTATAAGTTAAGCTGAAAATTTTAATTGTAAGTTATTTTTCGATCTCAAGAATTCAAGAAGTCACATCAAATAAACTTAAAATTATTTAAATCTAAAAAAATCGCGTCTGATGATAACTATAAATATTTACTATAAAACAATAAGTTGTGATTAGGTATTCTAAAAATCTTAGTACCTAACCCAACTCCAAAAATAAAAATAATTAAGTGTAAAACAACATACCTATTTAAGTAACAATGCAGAAATAACATGCTTGTAGGTAGGTAACTCTGTTGTCAAAATCAAAATCAAAAGTGTATTTATTCAGTAGAATCGCAAGGATCACTTTAAAACATCCTAAAGCTAGGTGAGTCAAGGTGCCAGTTCCACGCGACCAAGCCTAGCGAAGCCTATACGCAACCTACAGTTCTATCAGTTCTACAGATCTATGTGGCACCTTTTAGAAGGGCGATGTCAAGTTAGGTAAGGTACTCATAAATCTACTTCATTCACATATTTGTGCTCACAACTGCTGATAAAAACTATGCTAGCAAGTTGCTTTTAAATAAAATTATGTTACTTAGCTATTTAAATGCAATTATTAATTTTTAAATAATTTGATATAGCTAGCTTTAAGCTTTTTTATGTAAAACTGATGTGCGCGCAGATTTAAGAGATCTTCGATCTTTTATGTCTTATTTGTCCAAAAAATCTAAAAAACTTATGCTGCATTGGTACTGAGGCTAAACTAAGATGAGTACCATGTTGGGCGCCAAATGTATATTTTTTGTTACCATGGTCTATTCAAGTTTACTTACTAAAATATTGAGAAATAACATGAATACAACCAATCGAACAGTAATCTACCCAATATTATATTATTATAAATAACAGTTAATTACATTGACCTAAGTACCAATAAATGGACGAGAGTAATTTGTTTTGTCAATACACGACGAACGGTCGAGTGTATTATGAGTAGGTATAGCACCGGCGACTGGAATTTGGCATGTATAAATGCTTGGACTGTTGTACGACTCATTTGCTAATTAACTTAACATGTAATGCATTAGCTCCGATATAATTGTCCACTACAGGTTTCTAGCCGACATTTTTCCAGCATCGCTCGATGTGCTATTGCTCTGGCTATTAAAAAGAAAGAGCACCAAAAATATTGGGACTTTCCTAATTAGTATTTACTTACATGTTATCTTTAATTAATCTTTACAAAGCAGTGCTGTAATAAGTCGAGCTACACCACTATCTCCAATCAAGTGTGACGTCAATATATGCCAGCTAAGTTTTGACTGAGGAAGCTACCTTCCTATGTTACTAGCGAACCTAGATCTAAAACATCTCCCATACAATTCATTAACAAAATCACTTAATTAATCAAAGTAATAATTTCTTTTAAATTTCTTATTTCGTACAGTCCACTAAGTTCCTGAGTTGACAGTCTGCACCCGGTGGCACTAAGCATGAACAATAAGGTAAGTCACGAATCCTGCATTCAGCCATTGCTGTTATAGATCGAGCTTGTCATCTGTAAGGCATTGCGGGCAAGGCGCGGATGAGGTTGTAGGCGGCTTGGGTATCGGCACGGCCCGCTAGCCGGGATCCCGCGACCCTCTCCAGTCGGTCTTGGTGCAGGCTGAGTCACGCCACCACGCCTGCACGTCGCTGTAGTGCGAATGCCTCTGCCTCCTCTCGTTGGCATGCACCATCGCACACACGCGGCAAAAGAAGTATGTATTTATGAATTCGCCCGTGCCCTGTCACAAACAAACAACATTTCAGTACGTGCTGATTAATTGTTATGTACACTTAAGAACGGAACGAGCGGGAGAAAACATTTCCAGAAAATCGGCATACCTATCTTATGCATTGTCAAACAAGCATACATAATGCAGATTGTGCGTACCTACTTAACCTGCGCAACTGATTCAGATAAAAAATGAACTCTCTCATCCTGCTCATGGGTTGGTGTTCTTTTGACCTAGTCAAGTCAATGCAATTCACTATGATTGCATTATAAGTGGCCTCAGACATTTTATCCTACAAGTGGCGGATTCTCACAATGCATAGACAAGACAGCTCTCCATTGAAATGTGTCAAAAACCTATGCTTGAGGCTCGACTCAGGCTCAAGCCATAATGCCATAGGTACTTAATTAAATGAGGACGCATTGCAAGAGCCGTCTCACAGCATCTAACCGTGTATAACCGTGATCTTTGGACAGGAAGAGAGATATTATTCACCTTCCACTTGAAGTAAGAATTGTAAAGGGTGTCGTCCTCGTCCAGCCGGCGCAAATAGGTGGCCAGCTCCTCGGCGCCCGCGAACTCTTCCACGTGGATGTACGAGTTGTGAGGCGCCACTGCCGCGTATTCAGACGCACGGGCTCCCATAACTATTGGCAGCACGTTGTGTCTAAAAATTAAAAATAAACATTTTCTGGTAATTTTGACTTTGAAGTCAACGAACAAAAATAAGAGCCTGACTGAAATGTACAAAATCAAGAACAATAATTTTCGCAATATTAGCTCTAAGAGCATCATGGATAATAAACTAGTTATGGATCATGTTTTACTCTGCCTTACGTAACTTTGTGTCTTATCGTGTCACTAGGTCCTTCAAACCAGTACCTAAGGTGTGAAAGGACTGTAAGTACCTCATCTCTCAAAGATCTCAAAGTCTCATTTCGTGCACATGACACGATCTTGTGGCTACCCATTAATTGCTTTAAATATATTATATCCTATCCTGTTGGTTCTGCACCATGTGAACAATAAAACTTCGAGCAGTTAATTGAATTCTGTTTTTTTTTATTAAAAAAAGTGTAAGTCTAATCAACTTACTGCATTCCGTTGACGAAGAATTTCTCAGTAACGTAGTCCCTACAATTTGAGTTCTCAAAGGCCAAGTAGAACTTGTAGTCTTTGTCCAACATTTCGAGACAGTTTGGGTCGGTCCGTGGGCAGTGATGTGACCCGCAGGCCCCGTAGATCTCGACTGGGATGAACTTGCTGAGCTGTCTTGCGTACTGAAGCCGGCGGTTTCGAGCGTGGCAGTTTGATACGAACCATGCCACCTGGAAAGACGGGTAGAATAATTACGCTATGCTGGTTTTACCAAGACAACGACTAACAAATTCAGAGCCGCAAAAATCCGTTCACATTGTTTGGGGAAGTCTATAGGTACCCTACCCATACGTACTACTATAATATTGAATGTCGTCAATAAAGCTGATATAACCATCAACTATAGCGGGAGTCGCGAACGTCTATTTCAACCATTTCCTTGTTATTTAATACATGCTTGCTAGGACCTGTACTTTTTTACGCGCTGTTTACAAATGGCTTATCTATACATTTTAATGTGAATCACATGGTAAAAGTATTAATATGCATGTGTGGTGTGGCATGTTTATCATTATGACTAACGTGACGATAAGCTAACTGCCTGATAGGAGTTCAACACCTACCTATAGGTTGTCTATAGACTATTATAGGCGTGTAGGTATAGTTACCTATAACTCAACACTCACTGTTTTTTATTTTAAATACTTATTGATTCACTGGCACTCTACCTTTAGAAGCAGGTACATACACTTGTACCATTTCGGATAACAGTATCTTATCAAAAATCTATAAAAACTTCACAAACATCGTTTTTACTGGTCAAAATAGATAGTAGGTAAGTAGGTATCTACTAATAGATTGAATTGTTACCCAATTAGGTTCAACTAGTGTAAAAGTATGTAATTTAAGTGTTTCTTTTTGCAGATAGCTCAGCTGTTTTGTGTGCATTGTGAACATATAAATACTTGTATTCATCGTAATTTTCTTCGTAAATTTCATAGCTATTCTTTTGTAATGAGTCAGGTATTTGAGAATTTTACTACAGGTTTTTTTTTCAGATACGATTAGGGTTTTAAAACGAAGAGATGGTTCCATTGAAAATGCATACATTATGAATGAATGCATATTATGGTAGTAAGTCTACGACATTTTTTTTTCCAGATGAGATCAGGGTTTTAAAACGAAGAGATGGTTCCAATGAAAATGCATATTATGATAGTAAGTCTATGACATTTTCAATGTAGTGGAACTCACCTTTTTCGTTTTATTCGCGGCAAAGTTCCTGTCGAGGTCTCTTTCAGTAACCAGAGGATCGTGGTACACCCATTTCTCGTATGGTGCCACAATGTCAGAGTCCCGTCGATAGGTGGCAGTCCAGTTGAACACGTCGAGCGATGCGGGGCGGAGGGAAGCGGTGTGGTATGGACACTCCAGGTAATATAGAATCCAGATCTGTGAAAAAATAAAGATCGTGTTGATTGATCCGAGATTAACAACCGTACCGAGATTTCTTGCGGAGCTTCATTCAACATAATACAGCGTGTTCGCATGCAAGAAAATCCTAATAGTAATCAAGAAAAATCGTGCTCCCAGCAACAAATTTTGTAGTAGTCTGCCTTATATAAACATAACCTACCGACTGTTCAATTAGACTGACGATTCGCCTCACCTTATGTCACTTTAAAAATTTGCACGGTTCGGAAAGCAATGGCCCCCATAAGACCTAAAATAATACAAAGTCGCCAGGCTTCTTTTTAAAAGAAACTTTATGATCTCCATAAGAATGGTTAAGTTGTTTAGCTAGATTAGGTACACATCATTGAATATTTTGGCATTGACTGCTGCGGCATTGTCAAAAAGGCTTTTTGTGCAAGTACGAACACATCGTATGAATTTTATGAAGTAGGTACAGTGTTTTGCAGTTTCTATCGATCCTATCGTAGTCACCGTTACTATTAAATTGGTTGGTAAGGTGAATCTGTTTGCTACTTGGAAAGGGGCCAAACACTAACATAACGTACTTTGAAGAATAGTTTACTTGTTTATGCGGGCGTTTCACGTTGAAAGGAGTATGGTGATCCTTAAAAAGTATAGCGTCTGCTGTCGCAGCTTCTCGCGGATCTGCGGTGAGGTAGCATCGGTCTACTGGGCATTTGTTCCTGAGGAACTCTGTACGGCCATGTGCCACGCCCCAGGCGCCGAGACCGTTGGCCAGTAGAATCTTCTTTACTGGCACGTTTTCTTCTTCCGGTAGCGTGTACATTAGTTGCTGGACGACTCTGCGGAACAAATAACAAATCTGAAAGTTTGTGCGTTAGTCTTACCGCGTTGATGATTATCTGTGTGTGTAGTTTGATAGTATCGTTATCGTGTCCAGGATTAAACTGATGCCAATCGTGAAATTAATCTAATTAGGTATCTACATTTAGCTAGGTACTCTAGGTTGGTAAGGTTATCGGCGTGGTTAACTTAGTATAGTGAAATAAATATAAAACTGATCGATGTAGTGCCGTTATACCAAATAAACAGCAGTATTTATTACCTAAATATTACGGAAATAGGTATACATGTTATCATATTTACCGAAAAGTGTTAATTGAAAACTCTGACGAACACGAGTTCATTAACTTATCCACATGCCATTTATTAGGTGCTAAAAGTCGTAAAAGAACCGTCATGTTCCAGATTTCAAAAAAGAAAGATTTTATAGGTAATAGGTATACATGTTATCATATTTACCGAAAAGTGTTAATTGAAAACTCTGACGAACACGAGTTCATTAACTTATCCACATGCCATTTATTAGGTGCTAAAAGTCGTAAAAGAACCGTCATGTTCCAGATTTCAAAAAAGAAAGATTTTATAGGTACCCGCATAGAGTTAAAGTGAAACTAAGCTCCTCTAAGCTTTATGTCTGTATTACTTACCTGTCATCACCAGGCGCATCTTCAGGGAAGACGGCTGCGTTAGGATCGTGTGTATGTGGGCGTCTCTCGCCACCACGCATGAACCACTGCCGGCGAGATATCTCGTCCTCTTCATCCTTTACAACCTCGTCCTCAGTTTCCGGGACTACGTTCTGTGAAGTTTCGATACATTTACCTACAATCATAAACAGCAAAATCAGCTGTGGCTCAGTCATAAATTCAAATTCATTTATTGCGTTGATTTTACAGGTATGCTGTTCTTATCGTAAATTAAAATTCAAACATGAGTTTGGTAGGGCATGACAATCAACCGCTAGGTGATTAACGTAAAACATTAGGGATCCATAATTATAATTATGCTGTCGTAGGTTTTGTGGTTTATGTAGAGAGTATTGTTCGAATAGGTTCATGTCCGTTTAAATGAAATGAAATGAAAATGAAATGAAAATGAAAATGAGTTTAGGTATAAGTCAAACCAACCAATTGTTTTAGATCTCTGGTTCATCGTTATAACTTAACTTCCCTTTGTGATGTTTACATGTCCCTAGTTGACATTGCGATAACAAAAAAAATTAAAAAGATTGAGCATTCAACCCAATATCACTTGTTTCCTTCGATTATTACCGAATGATTTTGGTAGATGCTCGAAGTGTTTCGGACGTGTGAATGAATTGGATAGATTACCTGAACCTGAATATGGTTGTCGTGAAGCGGCTGCGGCGGCAACAGCGGCGAGCTCGGTGACGGCGGCCGTGCGGGCGCCAGCACCGTGGGGCGCGGTAGCAGCAGCAAGGCCAGCGCCGTCAGCGCCAGTGGCAGCAGGAGCGCTACCCGCCGTAACCCTCGCAGAATGCGCGCCGCCCGCACCCGCATCTTTCTACCCCGTGCCTAGGCCCAGCCACCCAACACCCGCTCCCATTCTACACTATCGTGCTCGGGCTGCTAATGGCATCTAGAAGAGACGAATAAAATTAATGTAAAAATTAAAACGAGCTGAATTATTATGAGCGTTGACCATAAGATGGCTGGTGGGCTGGAGATAGATGAGGGTAGCCCAAGATCGTGATTAATAGCAAGAGCAAAGAGATGCCTATGCCCAGCAACGGATTAAGTCGAGCTTCGGATGATGATGATGTCCATGAACTCAACGCGACGTAACATTAAGTTTAATTTAATAAGTTTTATAAGTGCAGGTAATCGCCCTATCTGCTCATTCTTGATACCTACCCGCATGACCCACATAGGGTAAAAGCACTAAAAGACGAATTTCACAATAAAATTTCTAAATAAATAGGTTAAAATAAACATGTTGACAGCACATTGTCACTTTTCGCGGATTTTACAGGATTTTTCATATACTCGTATACCTAGGTATTTATACTTTATTTGCTTTTAACAAAAAAGTTCGACATTATAAGTAGTTCGATTTCCATACTAATTGATTTTATCATGTTTTTATTTATTTTAATAAAATTAAAATAATACACCAACTTAGGTAGGTATAATGTGTATTATAAATACAGTAAAGTTCCACAGTATCACTACCAGTGGGGCCAATGTGGTATGATAGTACCTTGTGAAAGGATACTAATTTCATGGCGTGGTAGTTGAGAAAAATAAGGTAAACTTCTTACAATCAATTATAATTCCAATCATAGAAAAAACAATAAACAACCCCATTGCCGGCATCAGAGCGGCATGACCCAATTGACAGATACATTTCTAGTGCACAGACAAGCTAAATACGTAAAACATCGAGAATACAGCTTGGAGGAAGGATCAGTATAGCGAGTATCGAGTGTGAGCACACGACACAGAAAGAGATAGACTATACATTCTATCGCAAGCTTTCACTTGTCATGGTGTTCTCATTACAATATTTGTTTATAATGGTGATAATTTTGTACCGTTTGGCATAGAAATAAATGTACTGCATGCCGTTGGTCATACTAGTACCGCATAGTCGACCGTGCAAACGGTTAGTTAGCGTATTTGCCACGCACTAACGGGAGTATGGAGTAAAATATTAGTTTACCCAACAGCCTCTGCTCACACCAAAGCTCGGCACTATAGTTTGCTAGCTGGTCTGAATTTTACTCGATCAGTTTGAACAATTCGTATTGATCATTTCTACGTAACGTATTGTTGTTGTCTTACTTTTTCTCAATACAAAAGAGAGAGAGAAAAACACGTAGACGAAACGAATTATTCAAACTGATCGAGTAAAACTGCAACTTACTCTTCTGTACCCCTAGTCTGGAGTTTCACTCGATCAGTTTGAACAATTCGTTTCGCCTACTTGTCTCGCTCCTTTTTGGGACAAATGATGAGACAAAAACTCGTTTCGATCGTTTCTACGTAACGTATTGTTGTTGTCACATCTTTTTTAGTACCTACAAGAGAGAGGGACACGTAGACGAAACGAATTGTTCAAACTGAGAGTAATACTACGACTTGCCCTTCTGTGGTCAAGTTTTATAGTTACGTCATGTCTATGGATCTGCAATCCACCCGCAGTAAGAACTATTGATACACTGGGTACCTACACTACCAACATACTCCAGTCCACGTTCAGACGTCGTAGTTAGTACCTACTAGGAAGTACCTACGTTAGGTACCTTGGGATTTTCTCAGTTGGTAAATAAGTAACGTTTTTTTATTTAAATCTGGTAAAAGTATTCAGGTTAGTTTAGTTAAGAGGCCGGCGGAGGGTGAATTTTCATACAAACGTAATACCAGAATTATTACTAGTTTAGGCAGATTTTCACTATATTATTGTAATAACTGTATTTGTATAGTATTTATCTAGGTTCCTGAACAGTTTTTATTTTAAATTACTTACCTCAAAAGAAATAAACACCAATCGCGTTTTACACATTTTTTTTCATTGTAAAATGTGATTGGCGTTAATTTCATTTGAGGTAAGTAATTTAAAATAAAAACTGCCCAGGAACCTAGATAAATACAATAAAAATACAATTATTACAATAATTTAGTGAAAATCTGCTTATATTAGTAATCATTTTGGTATTACGTTTGTATGAAAATTTGCCCTTCGTCGGCCCCTTAATGATGGTAGTAGTGTGATTCTATTCAGCTGCTTTTGATATACAACAAGCACAAATACAATGCAAATTGAATATTTATTGTGGCCTGGCATTGTGTGCGAGATGGGATGAGGTGATAGCCGTTGGGCATATGGCGTTGCTGATTAAAACAGTTTCAACACTTACACTCAACCTGCGCAAAGTATACAGATTACATACTAGCGATCCGCCCCGGCTCCGCACGGGAGGAAAAATTCAAAGGCACTGATTTAACATTTTTCACTTGTTTAGCCTTATTTAGGGATAATATAGCTTCAAATTGTGAATGAATTGTTGATATCGGTCTAGCTAAGTAGTTTTGAGTTTTTTGTTACAAACTTACAAATCTTTCCTTTTAATATTGGTACCTATGAATGATTATTATAGTAGGTATGATAGACTCATTCATTGTTTCACGTTTGTTACATTAGGCCACATAAAATAATAATGTTGTAATCCATAACATGGGTCCCGCTGGGGCACTACAATAGGCCAAGATTGTTCACTTTGGTATAAGTAATCGCAGGATGTTTTAACTAAGTAATTACTTATGCAATGAAGTAAACCACTGTAAAGTGTAGGTATGAAGGAGCAGAGCAAGAGGGTAGAGACAGCAATCAAAACAAGTCGGCTTGTCAATCTATGTTCACGCTGATAGGTATGTATTTACCTACCATCTGGTTTCCATAGTGTTATAATAATACCTATTAGTTTGAGATTCGATAGTGCTGGGTGAAAAATGGCCACATTTTAATTAATTTCATAATGCATAGGTATGTACTACTTAGTGCAGTCCTTATGGAGGTTCTATCTGCCTGGCACACACGAACATACGCGTTTACGTCTGTCAAACAATATCGTAAAAGCAGCTAGGTAATGAAACGCATTAATCTACCTTTATTACGTTTGGACAATCTTAAAGCGATTAACAACCATAATAATTACTATTACTCATGGGTTTATGCCAGGCTTAACGTATCGTACCTATCACTCGTAGACTTATGAAAAGGACGCAACAAAAAAAGGCATTTTATTAGGAACTTTTTAACAATGTTCTTCAGTGTTCTTGTGAAAAACACAGTATTTTTTTATTCAGTCTGGTCTGCCGCACTGCTGGGCAAAGCCCCCCCCCCCGCTTTTCCTTCCCTTTTTTGACATTTTACAGGTTTTTAGGTTATATAAAAATTGGAACATTTTAAATTCCGCGAAAGAACGCCTTATTGATTTGATGAACTATAAACTAAGTAAATTGTTTAATTCTCTCAAACAAAGTAGGTTAACAAAAACCTTAAAAGTACATAGTGCTAGCTGGAATGACAGTGGATTGAGGCGAGGTTTATACCCAAGGCCGTCTTAAACTAGGCTGGGGTCCTTGGGCACACAAGAATTTTGGGCCCTTTTGCAAAGTAAAAAAAGCTAATTATAGTATAGTAATTACAAAAAAATGTTAGGCATTTTTGTATGCCCATTTATTTATATAATCAAAAACAGTAGGATATAATGGCGTAGTATAAGCTTACTGATTTGTGAAAAAGTGTAACGTGCCCGACAAAAAAGTTTTGAGAATAAATGTGTTAGAGAAATTTTCGGTCCTTCGGGGCCCCCTGAGAACGTGTGCCCTTATGGTAAAAACGGTATTGTTTATACCTATATTTCGATATGTAATCTAAAATTGTACTCGCCGCCGAGGTGCTAATCTCGCATACATTAGGTACCTACCTATATATAGATTACTAGCTGTGCCCGCGACTTCGTCCGCGTGGTATAGTGTCTATGGGTAGCATTTTTAATTTGCAGCGGAAGAAAACAGTAATTAAATAACAATGTCATATTCGCGTGCACGTGACACAGTCGTCTGCCCTCTTACTAAACTTAGACATAATGGCGTCGTACTACGCCACACTTTCATCCCCGCCACATTCCCCCCGCACTCCCCCCAGACTCCCCTCCACAATCCCCCTGTACTCCCCCCGCACCTCCTCTCCTAGCTCCCCCCGCACCTTCCCTCCACACTCCTCCTGTACTCCCCCCGCATCCCCCCTCGCTCCTCCCCTCCACACTCCCCCCTGTACTCCCCTCCACAGTCCTCCACACTCCCCCCGCACCACCCCTCCACACTCCCCCCTGTAATTCCCTCCACACTCCCCCCGCACCTCCCCTGCACACTCCCCCTGTACTCCCCTCCACACTCCCCTGCACCTCCCCTCCAACTCCCCCCTGTACTCCCCTCCACACTCCCCCCTGTACTCCCCTCCACACTCCCCCCGCACCTCCCCTCCAACTCCCCCCTGTACTCCCCTCCACACTCCCCCCTGAACTCCCCTCCACACTCCCCCCGCACCTCCCCTCCACACTCCCCCTGTACTCCCCTCCACACTTCCCCCCTGTACTCCCCTCCACACTGCCCCCTGTACTCCCCTCCCTCTACCCCCCCAGCACAAATAAGTTTTAAGTTTCTAGCTCTAAAAATGACGATACTTCCATACAACTTTCAACCCCTATTTTCAACCCCTTACAACCCTTTTTTCGCAATAAAAAGTAGCCTATGTCCTTGCTCAGGCCCTCAACTATCTGTGTACCAAATTTCATTTCAATCGGTTCAGTAGTTTTGGCGTGAAAGCCAGACAGGACGACAGACAGACAGACAGACAGACAGAGTTACAAACGCATTTATAATATTAATAAGGATTTAGAATAGATAATATAGAATACTTCATCACTATGATTGCTGTAAAATCTGTAAATTGCATAACTAATAGCTCTTAAACGCTACACACAATGAATGAAAACGTTTATAAACACAGTCATGACGTGCCTTGACATTTTTCTAGTATTATGTAGGTACCTCAAATATTTAGTAAATGAAGGAATGTGTGAGAAAATTCAAATTCAATCTTTATTCAGTTGTATTGTATCTATCACAAGGTTTACTTTTAAACGTTTTAAAGCTAGATGAGTCTTGGTGCCAGTTTCACGCGACCAAGCCTAGAAGAACCGGCAAACAACTACGGCCTACGCTAGCGTTTTATTGTTGGATCCTTTTATCCTAAACCTTTAAACGAGAAAATCTTGTATATATATATATTTAGGATCTCGGAAACTGCACCAACAATTTTCACGAAATTTAGTATACAGGGGTTTTCGGGGGCGATAAATCAATCTAGCTAGAATTCATTTTTAGAAAATGACGAGAAGTTGGTGTTTTGCAATAATCAAACATAAACTCAATATACGACTGTTCCTGCCATCTATTGGCGATTGTGAGCAACTAACTGCAAGCTAGAAGGCGTTGATAATTAAAAATAAGCCAATAAAGATACGACTCTTCCTGACTTGGCACTTAATGATTGGTAAATAATACTATTTTTATTTTAACCCGAGCGAAGCTCGGTCATACCGGCTCGTGAAATTAAAATAAAATGCGCGTCTCAGGCTGGTATCAAAAAAATTTACTAGGTACTTAATTAATTGTAAGTAAGTAATTGTAATTAACCCATATTTTTTATGCTGTGATGTGAAACTGCAATGAAAGTAACGAATAGTATACCTATTCTAGTAGGTACAACCAACTGAACCTACTATATTAATTATATTTCTTCCCAGCCAGAGTGTTCGTTCACGCTCATTAAAACAAGTTCCGAAACAAACTAATCAAAATGTGGAAATCTCGTGAAAAATAGATTAAAAGATATTTTTCAAGCAAGAATGACGACCGAAGCTGATTATTTGTTTCTGATGATGAAAAATTTTTTATTTCATTTTGATGAAATTTCATAATTTGGTTGTGTTTGACGCGTCATTTGATCGTTTTCAGACGCGTTTTATCAAACGCGGAGTAGTGTGCGATGCTGAAATTAAACTCGATTTTGGATTTTGAAATTCCATTTCATGCCATTTGAAAATCAAACGCCAAACGGGTTGATGGACTGTCAAACGAGTATCAAATGGTTGCTTCAAACATGTAAAGGTTGGATCAAACACGTTAGATCCTCTCGGGGATCAGATGAGAAAAGAAAGCAACAAAGAGTTTCAAAGTCTTTGGTTACCTACACAAAACCCACAAAACGACGCACGACGAACGGAAGTAGGAATCCTTAAATTCACAGCATCTAAGTAATTTTGAAGGCATAACAGATATTTTTTTACATAATAAGGCTCCTTCCTTATGCCGAGGGCCGAGGCTTGCGAGCAAAATAGTGTTATAAACTGAGCAATGTGTTTTTATAGTTTTCTTATCGTTGTTCACGGACGGTAACGAATTTAAATTAGTCATAGGTCCCTACCACAAGATGATAAGAAGTACATAAGGGTTTGTAACCTGCCTCGTATAGAATACCAACTGAAGGTTGAGCATGTACTAAATGCAAAGTTTGGACGTGCCCTGACCACTCCCTTAAAGACATCCTAATTATTTGATTCTAATTCTAATTCTAATTGTGTTGGGGGAATAAGATCTGCACTGACGTCCCGCGATGGGGTGTATTGTGCATTGTCCCCCTGCTAACCCTTACCCCAGCCAGCCCAACTCCTTAAAATAGCGGAGAAGGACTTTGGGTTGGTGGCAGCAATGTTCTAGATGACCCAATGGTGACTCTGATGTGGATGTGGAAGGACAAGACTCAATCAGTTCCCTGAGCCCTGTCTTGCACCTCGCTTCTTCCGTTGCCGGGCAGTGCAGTAGGTACTACATGCTCCACAGTTTCTTTTTCCTGCAGGCAGCCGCGACATAAGTCGCTATCTGTTGCTCCAGTATTCAGTAAGTGGTAGTTTAGGTCACAATGGCCCGTGATGATTCCTACCATCAATTTTAGATCTTCCCTTTTCATCCTAAGTAGGTTAGTTGTGATGTGCTTGTCCATCACTGGAAGCATCGTTTTTGTGTGTTTGCAGTCTGATCTGCGTTCCCATTGCTTTTGGTGCTCCTTCTGGGAGTGCATCTTCAGTCTATTTCTTATTTCTGCCGATGGGGGCTTGCAGAGACCTAGGTCGTTCGTGGTAGGTGTCTGTTTCGCACCCGCTCTTGCTAGGGAGTCGGCTTCATTGTTTCCTGAGCACGAGCCGTGACTCTTTGTCCATTTTATTTTGACTGTATGTATTTTTGCTAGTTCTTGAAGCGCAGTGTGGCATTGTGCGACTGATTCTGATCTTGTGTCAGATCTGCCCAGTGCGTTAATGAGTGCTGCGCTGTCTGTTGTGAAGATTAGTAGTGTCCTTGCGATTGCTGTATCCGCGCTCGTTTTAGACTCTAAGTATGAGAGCATCTCTGCAGCGGCCAGGAAGAGCCCGAGGGTTTCTACCTGGAACGCAGTTGTTGCCTTGCTAAGGGGTTGCACGCGTGATAGCCCTGTTTCGGGGTAGTAGAAACCACAGCCTGCTCCTACTTTTTGTTTAGAACCATCAGTGTAGACGTGAAGGATGTCGGAGGCCGAGATAGGATCTTCCGTTCCTCCTTGACTGTCTATCTGGTACTTTTTGTCAGTTAGGTATGTCGTGGCTATTCTGTCGGTGCCCTTCATGGCTTCCGGGATGGCTTGTATGGCCTTGTCCAGAATTCTTGAGTGGTTTGTTGGTTTGCCACTACTTGTCCACTGGTTCGTGGATCTTATCCTTAACGCCGCCGCCATCGCTTCCTGTTGTATGTGGAGATGCAGTGGCGTTAGTCCTAGTATTATATCCAGCCCTGCAGACGGTGTGGATTTTGCGCAACCGCTAATCAGGGAGCACGCGAGCCTTTGTACCTGCTGCAGCTTACTGATTGTGGTGACTAAGTTTGTTCTGGGCCACCATACCACGGCACCGTAGATTAGTACCGGCCGTACCATTACCGTGTACATCCCAGAGACAAAGCTTCGGTTTTAGCCCCCAGTCCTTGCCAACGGCGCGTCTGCACTGCCATAGCTCGTTTGTGGCTTTTGTCGTAACGTGTTCTAGTTGTTTGCCCCATAGGACCTTACTATCTAGCCATATTCCGAGATATTTGACCTCCTTGCTGAGAGCCAGTTTGGTTCCAAAAAGGTTAGGTAGATTCAGATTTGGCAGCTTCAGCTTGCGAGTGAAGAGTACAAGTTCTGTTTTGCTGGGATTTACAGTTAAGCTGTGAGTGTGGCACCACGACTCCACAATCCGCAGTGCTTTCTGCATTTTCTCGCATAGGGTCGATTCGAAAAGTCCCGAGATCAAGATTGCAAGATCATCAGCATAGCCAATGGTTTGTAGCCCGTCCTTGTTAAGGGAGTCTAGTAGCTCGTTGGCTACAAGTACCCACAGCAGAGGGGACAGTACTCCTCCTTGTGGGCAGCCTTTAGTGACTAGGCATCTTGTGACCTCTGAGTGTTCTATGAGGGCTGCTCTGTTTGAAAGCATCTTGTTGATCCACTCGTTTAGATTTTCTTCCACACCTTGATTCCTCAGGCCTCTTTCGATGCTCGGGAAAGTTGTTTTGTCAAAGGCGCCTTCGATGTCAATGAATGCTATCAGACACGATTGCTTGCAGTCTAGCGCGCTTTCGATTTTGTGCACTACATTGTGAAAGGCTGTTTCCGTCGATTTGCCCGACTGATAGGCATGTTGATTTTTGTTTATCGGGTTCTTGAGTAGCGGTCCGCTGCGTATGTGTCTGTCGCAGAGCCTTTCCAAGGTCTTTAGTAGATAAGAGCTTAGACTTATGGGCCGGAACGATTTGGGCTGGGTGTAGTCAGACTTCCCTGGCTTGGGTAGAAAGAATACTCTGACTTCCCTCCATGCGTGAGGGATGTATTTCCAGGCAATGCAACCTCTGAAAATAGGGGAGAGTATTGCCGCAATTTTTGTGAGATTCCATTGTAGAAGAGCCGGGAAGATGCCATCCGTGCCGGCTGCTTTAAAGGGTTCAAAGGTTCTAATGGCCCACGACAGTGCCTCGTTTGTAACGTTTGTAAATTATTTGATTACGGTAAGGGACATTGACGCAGCGGGACAGAGAACTACTAGAAGCTTTCAAAAGGTGGAGCGGGCGGAGAATGGAGAAAATTAGTTGGGCGGAAAAAGATACGAACGACGAGGTCTATGAGTAAAGGAGAAGAGAGTTATACTTGAGACGATACAAAACCGAAGAGGAAAAATGTTGGGACATCTTCTACGACATGACAGCTACATAAAGAACATCGTTGAAGGAAAGGTTGAAGGAAAATGGCGAAAAGGATGCTTAAGAATAAGTTACGTGAGCCAGCCTTGGAGGAAGGAGCCAGCTAAAAGAAAAGGTCGCTGTCAAGTCGTATTAGGAAGTGAAGGAGGCCGCATTCGCAAGACTTAATTGGAGAAAACTGCATCAAAACCCCGACTAGAACTAAGCGCTTAAATTTAAAAAGAAGAAGGTAGGTACTGTGGAAGTACCAAGAGATCTGATAGAATGCCTACCATGACTGGGGATCACAGTCTTCGAGGTAAGTTACCTAAGATTCCTTACATCTACAGTGTTCATCACCGTAAGATAAATATAAGTCCACCGTAGGTAGGTCTAAATTAAAATCTCACTTCCCTGTTTCAGTTTATTAGAAATATTATGTAGGTATACTTATAGGTATATAAGTTATTGATATAAGACTCTCTACTACTAGAGAGTCTTATATCGATAATACATATATCTAATTATGAAAATACATTTATCTAATTATTTTAAATAGCACTAGGAAACCACCTACTTTTGTAGGTATAATGATAGCATTATCCCTACAGTCCAGGATAATTATGATTAATTAATAATAAAAAAAAAAAAAATTGAACTTTTTACTGGTTTGTTTATTAAACAAATTCTATACCAATCGAAAGTATAACCCCAGTATTTTTATTCAATAAACATACCGGTGCAAAATGCTAGTATCGATTTTCCTGTTTATACCTGGCTACCCGAGAGTTGTGACCGGAAAAAAATAGGCAACCTAACGTTTGCATATTCTATGGGGTCTATACTTTCGATTGGTATAGAATTTGTCTAATAAACATACCGGTGGAAAGTTAAAAAAACATTTTTTTTTTTAATTATTAATTAATCATATCCTGGACTGAAATTTGATAGGCAACCCATATAGAATATATTTATTGGCATGTTTAATTAAATATAAAATAGGTAAGTTTCATTAAATAACCAGCTCGGTGAAGGTCCTTCTTCTAGGGATCCTATACTACTAGATCGAGAGGTCAGTTAGTGAAGTAATATAGTAAAGGTTAAAACTTACTTCTTTCACTCATGTTAATATTTGTTTGGGTAATCTAATGCCTTTGATAACGTATCGGTGATAATTATTTCAGTATCGATAAAGATATCCAAGGGAACGTTCTACTTTCGTCAGTGTAATGTATTAAAATATTCAATACATGCGAATTTTGAGATGGCTGTGTGGAGCTGGAGTGATAAGATTAACAAAATACGGAATGAGTACCTACCTATATCAGGGGAAGTTTCAAATAAGGGCCAGTGAGAAAGATTTATCGTAGCTGTCGAGGCTTCAACGATGATATCGTTGATGAATTTGCTCAAAGAAATCGTCATTTTTTCCTTAAAAACTAGCAATAAACTTACATTTTGCTGGTAATTTAAATTTATTGCTACTCTGTCACTCTGTCCCTGTTAGGTTGAAGTCTAGAGGCGGAACTCCTGATGAATGGGTATGATATGGTGGTATGTGGTGGTGGTATGATATGTCTAGGAAGGATCCAGGATCGTGATCCAGGTAGGAACCTGGATCACGATCATGTAGCTTACCTAAATAATAGACATGTTGGCAACAATATCGGAAAAGCCCGTTTCGGGTTTCAGACACCATACTTTTACAGCCGAATTCGATACATAAACCACAACTGTTTTGTCACAAATGCTGGAACTGCATGACAAACTAATCATCATAACCAGTTTCTTTGCTATTCTTCTTCTTATCGTGTCACTGGTTATTTCGGAAAGGATTTTAGTTCGCCTCAAAGGCGCTCCTTTCGTGCACTTGACCTATGTTTTTGAGCTGTTTATGTTCTACGACACGATATCGTTTAGATGTTTTCCTTCGCCGGCCGTTTGAGAGTACTGGCATATAGTGAACATAAATTTTGAAAAGAATAACACATTGGTACCAACTCGACTGGATGGTAAAATAGCTGAATATTATATACCTATAGACGTGATACAGTAAGTAATTACAGCTCACTGAAATTCACTAGTAGTGGAACATCTTTTACAGCCTTATTTAAATGCCAAACTACCCAATACTAAAAACAGGGTTGTGGTTTACATAACAAAAAATATGATGCTGAATGAGGGAGACTTTAAGTACCTAGGTAGTACTCAAAGTTAGGTAGGTACATACCAAGAACGTTACGCTATTATTGGTTGACTATCAAACGCTTTACTTTGCCGAATTAGAAATCTTAGAAAACTCCTATCGGACGTCAGACCTAGTACTAAATCAGCAATTGATACTATGGGAATGTTTTAATTAATTTTTAAGACTCACGTGAAATGTTTCCCTGTATAGCTGTTTTCCAGAAGACGCTTGAAAAATATTTTCACTTGTTTTTTCGTTTTTGTATTCCCAAGTGATTTGTCGTTTTGTGCCGGGAGTGTGCGCGTTTCTTGCGTCGATATTCCGCGTTGGAAGTTGGAACGCTTTCGCCCGTAGGTGCTGGCGTATTGGCGTTGCGAGAATGCGCGCGCAACTGCCATGTATGTCATGCCGCCACCGCGTCGCGCTGCCCGTCTGCCGCAGTCGCGACGACCGCCTCCACCGCTGCCCGCACGATGGAGTACTCTAGACTTTTCGTAACTCCCTAAAACCAGACGTAAGGCAGACATAACGTGTGATGATTGACCACACTGGACTTATTTCTTATAGGGCGTGTTTCCAAACCATCTCAGCGTAACGCTATACCGGTAGCGACATTTATTTTCTGTAGGATAGGTATACCGTTAGAAAATAAATGTCCATTTCTATTATGACTTAAAACAAAGGGACAGGAATGTCCCTGAAGAAAGTCTGAAGCTGAAGCTGATGCTGAAGCCCCACCCGGAAGCTTTTTGCGAGATTTGATAGACAACATTGGAAAGTTTATAGCTATCTACTTGAAATAACGAAATATATTCAGAAACCAGGATTTTAAAAGACTCCAACTATTTTTTTATGTTCCAGTGCACTTTCGGAAAACCGGATAAGTATATTTTTTGGGACTTTGTTACTGACCAGTCTTTATACACCCTGTACAATCGATAGAGTATAGCAAAATAACATTCTAATTTTGATTGTTATAGGATTGAACTCCCAACAGCATCATACATACACTGTTAGCTGTTGCAAGGCGGTGGCGGATGGGCTACTTCGGTTCCAGTTTGTTTACATCTTTATTTATAACTCGGAGCGCAGCACATCGGATGAGTCTAGCCGTCAATTAAGAAGCTTGCGACAGCCGAAACATTTTTTGTCGCGTTTCAGAAAAGAAATGCGGAAATCCCAAAATAATAAAATTGAGTAACTGCATAACCTAATTTTAATGGGAAGTTAAGACGATAGCGCCATCACCTTTATCAAACTTTTTTAACAAGCAGTTTTACTTGACAAACCCTTTTTATTTGAACAAGAATTTATCCAATATTTGGCCTAATAAGAGATTGTTAATAAATAGTACTTATACATTTTAATATTACGTTTATTCCCCAGAAAATGCAAGAAATTACAATATGAAGCTACCATAGACTTGAAAAGATAAAAAATAGTGAATCTAACAATTTAATAGATATCTCTAGATAGAATTGATAAAGTACCACTTATCATAATATTCTATGTAGGCAATAAATATAACCCGCCTATAAAAGTAACGAATTTAATGGCGAAGCTAATCATTACCTCTCATTCACACACTACTATTATCATTATGTTACCCGTCTCTCTTGCACTTGTGAGACATATTGATTAACCGCGCCAAACGTTTCTCTTTAAGAACATTATATTTTATCATACCTAGATAGGTCAATGTGTAGGTTACCTATACACACACAGCCTGCAATAATCAGGCATTAAATTGTCATATTGTAGGTATAGGTATTCAGAGAATAGTGCTATTATACATATAAATACAAATAATAATTCAAGTTTACTGAAAATAACTAAATTAATACATCTCTCACTGATTGTATTTAGCCAGTCTAGGTGATTATAAATTACATTTCATAATTTTTTTGATTATTTTATCCCTGTCAACTTTTTAGACCGAAATTTGCCGCCCTAGGCTTCAGTTTACTGAGCCTATTGGTGAATGCACCAATGCTTGTATTTACAAGAAGAAAATTATACAAAAGCTTCGTAAACCGATCGACACATAGGTAGCATTAGGTTTTCGTATAATAATTAAGTGCTAAATATCTCTAATCAATAAGAAGTAGGAATGAATGATCCTTCAGAATTTATTATACAAATTATTTGTACCTAAGAGTTAAAATTTTAGAACATTACTCAGTGAGACTAATTTAGTTATAGTTATAGGTATATAGTTCCGCATACACCTTAACAGTCCAAATGAATATTTTAAACAATCAATCCTAATACAATAACAACACCATTACAATTTGTACAAGAAGGAAAAGAGCTATTTATTCAAACACTACTGAACACCTCATAGATGTTTGCGCCAAGCAATTTCAGTTTGTCACTTAAAGTGAGCTGTTGTGTCAGCAAGTCTGGAATGTTAGTGTTGCCTTTGCAAGTGTTTTTCGTGATCAGTTCATTAATAACAGGAAGAAGCTTCACAAAGTGCATATCAACCTTATTTACATCAACAAAGGCTGCATTATTCAGTGCACCATTGGTCACAATGTGGTCGCTCACTTCCAAGTCACTCTTCGTGATTGGTGTAGGTTTTGTTGCAAATAAGCTGGCAACTTCATCAATAACAGCAGAGAAACTGCGGCTTACAGATAGCACAGCAATGGATGTGACCTCATCACTCTCCAAAATGTCCATAGTTTCTTTGACAATTGTGTCTAATTTGGCATCTTTGATATCAGTATGTCCTACCAGGTAGTGTACCATCTTTTTAACTGGGTCGCCTTCTGCAGTGTCTGTGCATAAGATAGTTTGAATGGACCAGAACATCTGTTCTACATCTTGAAGTGTGACTTTTGATTTGAGTGAAACTCCTTCAACTACTTTCTTGACTGCCTTGTTAATTTGTTTGATAAGGTCCTCAATGCCATTACCAACAAAGTGATGGCAGAGAGACAAGTACTTGGTCTGCAGATCACTGTCTACTAGAGGGCTGTCCTCATGTGCCGAATCACGGTACAAGTAACCTCCAATGACATTGAGTTGCACCCTCAATGTTACTTGCAATATGCACAGGGCATACACAAGGACACAGATGCGAGTGAATATCATTACTTTTAGCTGCTCCCATAGAGATAGTTTGTCCTCGGGATTGTCCTGCAACTTTTGAACAATCTCTTCTGTATTGATTACAGTCAAAATACTTTCAGAAACTATTTTCGAAAGTGAAAGTATTGTTTGGTTGCAAGTTCTCTCAGTACTTTCAAAATGTTGTTTCTTACGGGTCATTTCAAAGAATTTCTTTGCCTCTTTTTCTTGCCATGCTCGCAATTTCCTTTGTGCATAGCTACTCAACAAATACAACCCACCAACAACAGCTCCTGTCACAACAAACTTCCTCCTGTGACGATGCAAAAAGCTCTGGATGCTGGAGAACATTATGGCTTTTACAATTTACTGGAATTCCAAAGGTGAATCGGAACGATACTTCGTTGTGTTCATAAGCCGTCTGGTAATGAAAGTCGTGGCGTCAATGAATCTTTCCACACAGTTCATCATGCAAACTTCAGTCTTGGAATCAAGCCGGTTAGAAGGCCACCCCATGCACGTTTCCCAGCATGTATCTGTTAGTCCATGAACTAGCACCTGGAATCAAACAAGAATAACATAAATATTGTAATTTCCTTGGGTGACAGACATAATTTTTTAGAGGCAAAACATTAATCAGTTCAAAGGTCAAAGCTGTTTATGTATATGTATGTTAAAATAAACACTATTGCTAAATACTTTACAAAAAAAATAAATTTTGCTGCGAGAATTTGTATCGATTCAAATAAGCTGTACTTACATATATCGTGAAAATATTTGTGCTAACCTGAAATCGTTGTTTTTGCGTTTCAGCAAGAATAAAGTGTTCCAACTGTGGATCAGCCGTTTCTTCCTCAGTCATAATCCAGTAAATATTACGTTAGAAATCCTCTAGTTCAGTAATCAGAATTTGCAAAAGAACGAAATTACTAAGGTTTCTTTCTTTCGAAAGCGAATGAAAATTGTAAATTCTCTGCGGTCAAGAAATAAAAAAACCAAGCAAGCAAAGCAAAACGCTGCCGCTTGCTTGCACCCTACTGACAGTGACACTGACTGACCTAAAGCTGGGAACATATTAGGCGGACGCGTCCGACGGACGCGGCTGGCAGCCGCGACTGAAGATATCTAGATAGTGAATGTACATTCATTACACTGAAGTGTGCAAACTATCGGATGTAAGCCGCGGACGTCGGACGCGTCCGATAGTTTGCACACTTCAGTGTACATTCATTATCTAGATATCTATCAAGGCGAAAACATATTAGGCGGACGCGTCCGACGGGCAAAAACATCCGGCGAGCCAGATATCTAACGGACGTCCGAACGCTCAAGGTCAGCACAAGGTTACGTCCGCGGCTTACATCCGATAGTTTGCACACTTCAGTGTACGTTCATTATCTAGATACTATCAGTCGCGGCTGTCAGCCGCGTCCGTCGGACGCGTCCGCCTAATATGTTCCTAGCTTAAGGAATGGATGGATGGATGGCTAGCATCAAAGTGTAGAATTTTGAGAGGAGAAACCAAACCATAGAGATACCATAGAGAAACCCAAGAGATGACACTTGATAATAGTACCATTCATTTCATTCAGTAGATTACATTTTTGTTCGTTACATTCTTCCTCCAAGCATGAAATGAATAAATATAATGACGGATCGAAGAAAATATAGAAGAAGAAGACATTTCAAAATACAGATTTACAAAATACACAAGTCATTTAAATTTTTAGAATAAAATTTATTTACGGTGATTTACCTACGCAGTACGCACATACCGACCCTGGTAGTCCCGGTTCCGTCCGTAGCAAATAATAAGAAATGCCTGTATTAAATCAGTGGAAGTTTTTCGAAGATGTTGATCTAAACGGTTATACTCTTGCTTTACCCAGTATTGCAGTCGGTAATGTTGGACAACTGGCTTGCGACCTGCTCATCTCGTCACTGGATATGAAAAAAATAGCAACAGTGTACAGCCCAGCATTTATACCGGTTTTAGGATACGACCCATACGATCTGAAGTCTTCTACTCTTTCTGGAAGCTGTGAGCTTTATCAAAACGCTGCTAAACATCTATTAGTACTTCAGCTCCGGGCACCACTAGTCTTTAAATATGCAAGAGCTTTTTTGGCTGAGATAGTAGAGACGTTCAAGGAAAGGAACATAAACGATGTAATTATACTTGCTAGCAGTTTTGCTCATGAGAAGAAGCATATACTTACTTCACCATTTAGATATGCAGCCAGTGATTTGTGTCCGTACATAATTACTATGAAAGATCTGAAGTGGGTTCAGCATGAGTTGATTGATAATCGAATGCAGATTCATGGAGGAGGATTTGCATCTATACTTTATGAGATCTGCAAAGAGAAAGGCCTGCCAAGCCTAATTTTATATAAGTATTGCTCAGAAGGCGACAATATCCCAGACGCATATGACATGATTCTTCAATTAAAAAATATTTTAACTCATTTGTATGGAGAAAAGACTGCACCATTGCAGCTGGTCCAGCCTGTTTCATGGAAGCTATTGTTTGGGAGACCACCACCTCAGGATATATATTAATATGTTATTTATTTTATATGGTCTTGTTTACCTTGAGTTAATAAAAAGATTTTCCTAAGCCACAACAGATGTAAATTTAATTAATGTGATTTCAATAAATTGTAGGACATCTCCAAGACAAGAAGGTGGTGTGTAAAAGTCCTCATACCCTAAACAAAACAAAAACCCAAGCAGGTTACAAAAGCGAGGAGTTTAAAGTCACAAACAGTAGTTCACAAAAAAAGAACTAGATGTCGCTACAAGGAAAAATAGGAAGGCGCTGTCATTGAGTTTTGTTTGGTGCCAGCCATGCACGCGTTACGTGGCACTTTAGTGCCACGAACTTGTTTCCCGTCACGCGTCCGAGAAAAATCGTGTCACTATAGTGCCACGATTTGCACGGCCGCCAAGCGTCCGTGGTACTGTAGTACCCAAAAAGTTCAAAATGAACTTTTCGAATTTCTGGTTGTACATTAACTGGCCTGACACCTGCCTCCATGGACTGCAGCCATAAAACGACGTGTTGCCAGTGAAAAAATATTTTAGAATGATTAAATTTGTAAAAAAGTGAAATTTTTCCGTGCGAAAAATGGCTGCGCAAGCGCAATTTCGTGAATTTTCTTTGTTTTGTTTTTGTTTATAATAAATTAATTGAGGGTTGTTTTGGGATTGTTATGCATGTATTTTTTCCTTGGAAATCAGGCTTGATGGTGATCTAAAAAGTTTTTCGTAAAAATAAGAATAGCCGACAAAATCTCAAAAATTGCAAGGTAGCGAAAAAAATCGTTTTAAAATGCTACCCGCCGCTGTTAAATGATTTCTTGTCGGAAAAAAATGTTCTACATGATACCCATACTCTTTTCTAATAGGAAGTGACTGAAATAAGGTAAACAAAGTAGTTTTTTGTTGGGAAAAAGACTTTTTAGTTTCTTTGGCATTAATTCGGGCATGCGCAAGCTTCCGGAAGCGACGTTTTCTGACGTTTCGGACGCGTGCGTAACGCTTTAGTCATTTCCCAGGTCCAGCAGTGGGACGCTTAAGTGGAAATATGTAATAAAAATAGTAATTTGGTATTTAAGGTTGTTCGATTCCGATACAAACTGAATTTACACAACTATGGGCAAACAAAGTATAAATGTACACTGAAATAGCTATACATAATACTTTATTCGCCCATAGTTGTGAAAATTAAGTTTGTATGGAAATCGTACCCCCTTAAATTAAAACTTTTCGCGCCATATTTAGGTAGGTAAGCACATATCTATAAAAATCTGCAAATGCCTATGTCAATACGCAGCGTATAGCTAGCTGTTGGTAGGTAGGTAGGGGTAGGTAAAACTGCAATTATTCAAAACGAAACAATTTGCCGACAACTCCGAATGCGAACAACAAATGCAATTATGACGGAACGGAAATGTGGTCGCGATGTAGGTAATTTCAACCTGTTGGCTGGTCAACTCCAAACTCTGGTGTAACATTTCCAGGAAAAGCGATTCGGGCTGTCTATCCACCAACTTCCCAACCGGCGGCCGTTTTGCTTAGAAAGTTACGAATTGTAACCTACAAATAACAATTCGAAGAAGAGCCTAATAAACAACAAATACTTATACAACCCTGCACAACTCCGCACTTTTTCTACGTTTTCCGTATATCGTAGCTGTCGAGGCTTCTACGATGAGGTCGTTGATGAATTACTCAAAGAAATCTGCCATTCTCTCTTCGAAAAGAAGCAATAAAATAAAATTGCAATTTGATCCGAGATGAGCCAAAAATTAGGCTCCAGTAGCCTAATAGGTATTTACAGGTATACGTAATTAGGTCTGGCCTCTCAGCTCAGTTGGTAATAGTAGCTCTACTTTCTGTGCCCTAGGTAGTGGGTTCGATCCCCACCGAGAACAAATATTTGTGCGGTAAACACAGATGTTTGTTCTCTGTCTGGGTGATAGAATGTATTCTAAGTATGTATTTACAAAAAAAATGAGTAAATGGGTTATATAGGGTATTAGCCACTTAGTTCCCATAATAGGTTCAAGCTCTGTTAATTTGGGGCTAGATAGTGTTGTCAGTGGCGGATTTGCCCTAAGGCACAGTATATAGGCCCGGGCCTGGGGCGGTAGATATTAGGGGCGGCAAATCGTGACGAAAAAATCACTGATAAACTGATAAATTGAGCAAGAAATATATCAAATGCAAAGTACTTACCTAAATATTAAAAAGGCTTAGTTTTATATATTTAGGAAAATAAGAAGAAGAATAAATTACTCATTTCGATTTAGGTAAAAGTTGGCAGTAAAGTAAATTCATTGTGTATCTAGTCTAATAAGATGGGTACTGAGAAGGGGCGGCACATGGCCTGGGGCCTAGAGCGGCCAAGACTGCAAACTACGCCACTGACTGTTGTGTGGGCTGTCCACAATATTTATTAGATATGATTTATTATGTACCTACTCTGTTTCAGCCATAGAAACGTTAGATTCAGCTGCCAATACCTAGAGAAAAGTCCATTTCTGCCAAGCGTAGGTGGTTCTGTAACAACCTAGGTGTCAGAAATACCTAGTATAGGTTGTTATATAGCTTTTATTAGACACTATCTAAAGTTGCATAAGTACAAAGGCTCAACTTGTTTGACCAATCAAATATACCTACTTAGTCTTAAAATTAATCATTTCTGAAATTTCGGAAAACCCGCGCCCCGCGCCGAGAAGTAATTTAATTTCATTCATTTTAACCTTGATTTCGGTCTTAAATTCCCTTCTCATTTGGCACCCTAACCCCAGACAGGGGTGTTGCGAATCCCTCGCTTTAACTATACCTACACACCTAACCATACATACCTTTATAATACCTACGACTTTAACTGTAGGTAGGTAGGTTATATGTATAGGTAACTAAATGCGAATGTGGCATTTAGAGCTAAATTAACACCATAGAAGGGTTAAGGTAAGCGGGTCGGGTATTTTTACCCGAATGCCAAAGGAAGAGAGGGGTTATTGTAAAAATAACTCGAAAAATGCAGGTTGGTAAGTCGGAAACCCGTGATATCATGGAATAATTTAGATAATTCAATACCTACCTCGTACTTGTATAAAAATATAAAAATTTAAGAATATTTTTTTGACGTGATAACGTTTTATAATTCGATGGTGATGGTGATCACTGGTGGTCTAGTGGTAGCGGCCCCGCCTTCCGATCCAAAGGTAGGGGTTCAAATCCAGTCGTGTACCAATGAGTTTTTCTGCCCAAAAACATATGTACACTATGCCAGTGCTCTCAAACGGTGAAGGAAAACATAGTGAGGAAACCGGCATATCGTATAACCTAAAAAGTTTGAAAATATGTGTCAAGTGCACGAAAGGAGCCTCTTTGAGGCGCACTTAAAATCCTTTCACCACACTTGGTTCAAAAGAACCAGTGACACGATAAGAAGAAGATTCGATGGAGCCGGCTGCATGCACGATAGAACATGACGTTATGCGGCGTTACCTCGCTCTGAGGCGTTCCATTTACGGCTTGAAGTGAAAGCGAGAGCGCGGAACGAGCGACAAAGAGGCACAATCGGCCTCCGCGTTCGGTAGCGTTCGATATTCTGTTTCTTCTCCCTACTTGAGTGAGCGATGCGTCCGCGTGGACAGCTGTATGACGTTGTCACGTTCAACTTTTTTTTACAAAAACACTACGCGTGGCCCAAGAGCTGCCTGTCGATTCCAGCAACACGGCTCGATTGAGTGATCGCTGAATCCGCGTTTCATTTTCAAAATTTTCAAACAAAAATTTACAACTCGCATCGATTTACGCGATTGCTTGAGTGATTTGTGTTGCTAGAATCGACGCCCAGGTTGGGTATCTGGCGCAGCGCATACCATCAAAATCACATGCCATCTAGGGGAATCGGTTTAGGTTTATCCTACCTAAGTACATAATATAAAAAACATGCACTCTGAATAGAGAATCTCCTTATTTTTAAGTGAGAAAAGTAAATGATTTCTAATAAAAAGGAAGAAAATAAACCCTTTGTCATCGCACGATAAGCAAGTGGGAGCGTGATAAAAGTGGTAAAATAAAGTGTATGTACTTGGGGTCCGAAGGGCCCCCCAGCGCGAGCTAAAGTGTTATAAATCGAGTGTTATCGTCTCGCGGCGATAACTATTTTATGGCGCTACAACACAGTGTTATCTATCACAAATAAAGTAGGGTTTCGACAGCATCATGCCAGCAAACTTTATCCTTTGGCTACCCTGCTTTATATTCATATACCTGAATAATTTATTTAACTTGAAATAAAAAAGGAGGTTCCCAATTCGGTTGGTTTTTTTTGTTGTATCATTGTACTACATAATGTTATCGCACATCTAGCGCGATGGCGATCAGTAAAACGCTTTCAAATTATGACCACGATATTTGACAGCGTTTCACTGATCGCCATCGCCATCGCGCTAGATGTGCGCAGGCCTTCATTCGTTTTGACAAAAAAAAATACTATTCAAAAGTGTTTTTTGTTAACTTTTTGCGTAACATTTACTTTCACATTGTTTCTATTTTATGTAAGATAGCTATTGCAATCATTTTAGCCTAACACCTCACTTGTTTTATTTATAGGGAACACTCCTTTAACTTCTGTGCAACGCTCTGTGCAGTTAATCTATGCCCGCTGACAATATCGATGTAGGCATTCACAAGTAGATTACCGCGCGCCATTAGAAATATTACCCAATGCGCTCAGCTGACGTAGTCAATAAGACATCTACCTATTTTTTTATCGTGCGCCGCCCGGTATAAACTCGCCTTTCAATGTCTTTTAAATATAAATTTGCTTTGTCTGTTTTTGTTCTTACCCAAGAATTTAAAATATAAATAAACTAAACTTACTATTTTGAGTGCTTAGGTAGGCAAGGTACCTAGTTTCCTACCTACCAAATGTTAATGAAAGTACCTTCGTGGGACAAATCAAATATCTATTTATTCCGTTGTATCACAAGGATCACTTTGAACCTTCTTACAAACATAAATTTACATAGGTACCTTGCCTACCTACCTACCTAAATACTATTACTAGGCTATATTGTCTTCGGTCTTTATTGGGTCATTGATTAGTTTTAATTTATTTTTACTTACCAATAATTACGTTAGCATAGAAGATATGAACGAACTATCATATTTAACTAACCTACATAACTTATGTTATTAGTCTAAGCAAAATGTTACTTTGAATTACACCTACTAATATAGTATATACTTACCTACTAACAAACTACCTACCAACCTTAGCTTTTATCTACCTAGTATCTATAAGCTCATTATAAGTGGACTGAGAAGTCTGTATGAGTTATAAATAAAGTTCTATAAACCGAACTTTCACCTAGGCCAATTTATTGATTGTAAATAGGTAGATATTATTTTTCAATCAATCATTGAGATCAATCGAGAACGGTACCCAATACCCATAAATTCCCCAAAGACATTTCTGAACTATTATTTTCAACTAACCTTTTCTTGAACCCTGCTGGGGGCCTAATTCGCTCGCAAAAATTCAATCTTAAATGTTATATCTAATCTAATCTGTGATTTATCAAAAGTTCTACCTTTTTCTGGACTGAAGCTCGACGGCTCAGCTGTAGCTAAGCATGAAATGACCATAAAACTTGAGCGTGTGATTTTTTTTTCAATTTCAATTTATCCACAAATTTTTTATCCACCTACGGATATTTCTCTCTTTTAAGAGTAGAAAAGCTCTTTGTGAGGACTCTTCCGGGGAAGTACTACCACCACGCCTATTTCTGCCATGTAGCATCATTGCTGTGTTTCGGTTTGAAGGATGTGGGTGCCGGTGAAATTACTGGCACGTGAGGCTGTGTGCCTGAAGTTGCATCTGTGTGCCTCAAGTTGATAGACGCAGGGGAGTGCATCGTAGGGCACGTTCCTGACGTGCGTGACTTTCGAGGCAATGCTTTGTTATAGGCGATGCTACCATTTTACATCGGGTTGACCATATACTTGTTCTATAAGCTAGTCAAAAAAAAAATATTCTAGGTAGAGATAGTGCAATTCACGAAGACGCGCCTCACCAATTTTCGGTTGAGGGGATCGCGGGGTGCGGGGAGTTTGTCTCCGAGCGGCAGTCGCGAACCGTAGTCTATTCATTGTAGTGTGCGTGTGCACTCATAGGTAATTAGTGTGTACCTATAACACTCAACATTGACGGAAGCTTGCACACATATACTAAAAACGGTTAGGAGGAATAGTGGGGCGCGCCTTCGTGGATTGCACTATCTATAATAAAATAACTGTGAAGTTTTATAGAAAATCTTCCATCTGGTAGCTGATTCCCAATACACGTCCATTAGTATTCATCTCGCTCGCTCGGTCGGGTTTGAGATTCGATTAGTTTCCCCACTTGAACGAAACTTAATATCTGCCTTGATAAGGCTGCAGATCAGATTTGGAAAGTTTGCTCATCCTGATCCTGTCTACCTGATACTGATACTTCTCGTAATCCAGTGATTTATAGTTTGTGGTAATATCGTTTACGTATTTACTATATAGTAGGTATTTGTAGATGCTACGCATGTCGTAGCATCCGCTACGAGATTATTTATGCTGCGGTAATTTTGGTACCTTAACGTCTGCTTGGTACAGTATACCTACTACCTACCTATTTGAAACCTTATAGGTGAGTACTTGATAAATTTGATAATCTTTATGAATAAATCTATAATTAGGTATACCAACCATTTTGTAAAGCACTAAAGTTAACAAAGCTTCTCTAATTTTGTTCTCCTTTGTTCCGCGAATGTACCGTTATATGAGCTCGTACTGCCAGTGAATTCAATTAGAATCCTTTATTGAACGAAACAGACAAAGCAAATGTTTAGCGATTTATTCGCGCAATATCCGGTAGAAATATTCACAACATTACCAAAGGGTACATGTCCGTAAAAGGGTTGCTTGTTTACGGGTTTAGCTTCTGAAACGGAGTAAAATCTTCATTTTTAAACAAAGGGTTAAAAATGCGAGCTTATCTCGAGCGGGCGATCCGTCGAATCAATTATAGGCCTTCCATTTTACATTCACTCCCCGTCCGGACGGATCACTGGCTGCGAAATGTATCACGTTGCTCGTTTTACTACCCACGGGTATATTATAGGGCCCATTGTGTAGCAACGGGTCCGCCATGGCACGGCTCACAGGCTTACCTACAAAGTACATTCAGAGTATGGATCACAGATGATGTAACCGCGTTGCTATGGCCACAGATAATATAATACTATACTCCATGCCTGAAATGATGGGCAGAAAAAACTACCGTCGTATTTATTATTTATAATCGTCGTAAACCTTTACATAAAACGGAAATGTGAATGTTCTTAGCTTTTGTTCTATCGTTATGCTTACGGCCCATTTATGGCAGCCACGCGGTTTTTCGTCAACAACTATAAATTTGCTCTACAATACGAGTTATAATACGAGTGAGTGGAAAAACTGGAATTGTTTCGAGTTTAGGTCTTGCTTGAATTTAATCGCAAATATGACGTCAGGGTAAAAATCAAAGTACCACACTTTGATTTTTACCAAGAATGTAATCAGTAAATCCGGACATTCTTAAAGATAGAATAAGGTGTTTGACTATAAATTCAGTCCTGCCAATAAACTGCTCGCAGCATTATTCTAAAGACAAACAAACTCGCTAAATGGTTAAAGTTGGAGAAGTTCGCAAATATTTCTTCTCGCTGTGTCACAAAGCTCTATAGTTTGCTCTTTATAATGAAGACGACAAGAGGTTAGTAATTAATTGCCTCGCTTTTGTTTTATTTGCTCTTTTAAACTTCAGTAAATCAGAGAGCGGGAAATGAATTGAAATTTATATCTACCTTCTGAGCAGATGGATTTCATTTCTATAATACCTATCAATTTTATATGAATCTCTAGCTTTAAATAATTAATGATTCATAACGCGCACTATATAGTAAAAAAATGGAGTTTAAAATATCGATCCTATCACGTAATAAAAAAACATCAAAAGTACCGACTGCATTATGTTAATATTGTTTTACTGTGCTCCGGAAGTAGGTCACATGTTTAATTTTATTAGTTACGGGGTAATTCTACTAAACTAGTAAACACTCATTCAATTTGTGACAAACGTTCCTATTACACTGTATAGTCAGTGTGGCAAGCCGCTCTTCTTCTTACAGGTACCTCTCCACTACTGAAGGTTGTCAGGCATCCTTTTAAACTTTATTTTATCTAAGGCAAGCCTATATGGGTCTCCAACTTTCTTCATCCTAGTCCATTCTCTGATCAAAGCCATCCCATTTGAAAATCTAATTCGCCATTATGTTTTTCTTCTACCTTCTCCTCTCTTGCCCAACAGCTTGCCCATCATAATAAGTTAGTTGTAATAAGGCAAGACACGCTCCTCATTAAAATCAATGAGTATAATTATGATGTGCAGTCATCGAGAATTTCGTGAAATGTGTGACGCCGATGATAAACGTGCCAGTAGAGGAGCGAACATTAGAGCCTGCCCGACCCGGCGACAGAGTGCGAATTTAGCGTTCAATCGAGTGATAAATTTGGGCAATTTATCCCGAAATTGCTCGCTATTGCTGTAGCAACGCTGACTTTTAATACCAACCTCACCCGGCTCGCTACCCGCGATGTGTCGTAAATGCTCCAACCAGTTTCTATGAAAGGTTACTGTTCGTATGGAATAGTGATTGCACCAGACCTTTTTTTCACGCTAATGAATATAAAAATTGGTCTTTAAAAATTATGTACCTAGCCGATCCCAAAGATCCTATGGGGCTTATTAATAATCCTGGCGTAGCGTTGGACTAGTTGATCCGTGTTTTGTCTCTTGCAATTGTCAACTCGAACAAATGTGACAAAACACGATTTAACTACTCCAGTGTTGCGCAAGGATTATTAATAACACCCTAGGAGACTATAGTCCGTCCAAGCTAAGTCTGCATTTTTCGAGAAATAGTGGAATTCAAAAATATTATTTGGAAGTACCGCTTGTGTTTTCAGCTTCAAATGAGGGTTTGATACTTTTGTTTGGAAAAGTTATTATGCCTAAAATATGATGCAGTAAGGATTTGATGCGGAACTGCCAGATGGCCCACCTGATGTTAAGTGGAGTGATCGCCCCCCATCATAGAGATGACTTTTTTAGAAAAATATTCATAGCGCGATCAGTTTCATAGCTCATATACTATGAAAGTGACTGATAAAAAATAATACCATGTACAAATCTTTTGGGGATACCAGTGAAATTAATTGGCAAGAGTTAGCGGACTACATCTAAAGTTCTTAATAAAAAAAACTATTCAGCCAGTTGTTTATAGTTAGGGGGGTCAAAGATTTTATTGTAAAAGAAAACTTGTTACTTAGATGTTTGTCCAGTGTCCAACACAAGACGGTCGTGTGTTTTTAATAAAAGAAGTGACCTCAAATACTAAAAGGCAACGAACTCATTCGCAGACTTGGCTGACCACTGCATGCTGGGTAAATAATAACTGACCGAATGACTTGTCGTAAAGTCGCTAGACTAGGATTCATTGGAAAATAAAGTGGAACAAAAATTTTGCTTTATATAGAAAAAACGTTGAAATGTAATCAAATATAGCAGCCTACCGTTTCTTTCTGTCGGGAAATCGGTACACAAAAACGCTTTATTCATTTAGTTTCTTGGTTTTTATTATTTAAGGTCTTATTATTTTCATGTAAAGCTACGTTCGTGGAAAATTTTCATTTTCAGTAAACAAAGTAAACAGGCCTTTGCATCTGTTGTGATTGTTTATATAGCGTCAGAGGCAACTGGTGTCTACGCATGCCTCTACTTACAGGACGATATAGTGCCTGGGACAAGATTTCAGATGGCTTGCCCAGCACCTATACCATCCTGACAGCTTAGTCGGCCTAATCCGCAGGAAAGACATGGTCAAATATATCAGTACATTAACACATTTTGAAATAAATTTTCTGAACTCTTCTAAACCTTGATTTGGTTGAATGACAATCTCAGACATTATAGTTAGTTGATATCTTATCTAAATGAGGCACGGCCGGATCTATTATCGAATCGGCGTTTGTCCGTGGCTGCCGTTCATAAATTGGTTGTTTTATCGCCCACTGAAAACTGGCCATAAATACTCAAACTGCTGTTTTTCATTCATTTCAAATCAAATTAATGTTTAGGTATGCGCTTTATGTTTGAACATAAAATAAAACATAGACGAAATAAAGGTCTGCGCACACCTAGCCGCCGCTGGCGTCGCCGTCGGCGATCAGTGAAACGCTGTCAAATCTGACAGCGATATTTGACAGCGTTTCACTGATCGCTACTGCCAGTGAACTAGGTGTGCGCAGGCCTTAAAAAAAACTTTTTGACAGCAAAATCGGTTGTAACTCATAATATGCACTAATAAATATAACGCTGGTCGTCCGTGATTTCAACTGACCGTTCTCTGTCTTCCTCGAGTGGTGCTTAGGCAAAAATGAAAGTGTAAAGGTGTATGCAACCACTATAACGAGCCTTTACTCTACTGACCTGACCAGTGAGCTAGAAACGACCCGAAACCCAAAAGACGGTTATCTAACTGAACAGATGAATTCGCCAATAAATTCGGCAGCTAGCCAAGCCGGGTGGAACTGGGTTAAATTCAGTGCACTGGGCACGCCACGCTTGTGTCACTTCTCATCAGCTATAATGTTAAAATGAGCTTTATAACGTTGGTTTAGATCTAAAATTAATCCTATTATTATATTACATTATGAAAAAAAAAATGGCACTGACGCGAGTTTCTTTTTTTCCCACGTCAAAAAATGCTCAAGCCTACTTAAAGGCCTGCGCACACCTAGGTTACTGGCGATAGCGATCAGTGAAACACTTTCAAATATTGCTGTCAAATTTGACAGCGTTTCACTGATCGCCGACGCCAGCGACCTAGGCCTATAGGTACAAGTTTTCACTTCAAATTTATAAGTAATTGTTTTCTCCAACTGGCTTATAAAAAAGATATTATTCGAATGTTTAAAATATTCATGCGTATTATTCTACTATAGAGTGAACACTCTGAACTCTATTCTCCTGTGTATCTACTGGTATACTGTGGCTTCGGGTTAAACGGTTTCACAGCCGTGTGCTGTTCATAGGCGCTGGTTGGCACAAATTTCCTAAATTAACTTACTTTGCTTTGAAGCGGAAAGGTTAACATAATCTTAATAAAGAAGCTCTTCTTTCTTGCTTTTTTTTGCTTTGGGATTTGGTACAAAACTAGGAAGGGCTGTCAGTTCGCTGTCAGTCTATGACAAGAGTTTCATAATATAATATCTATCTATCTATCTATCTATTCAGCCTGTATGCACCCACTGCTGGGTATAGGCCTCCTCCCTAATACGCCACTCTCTTCGGTCCTGTGCCAGTCTCCGCCATTGCTGCCCAACTACTCTCACAATGTCATCTGACGAATATAATATCTACCTGTTGTTAAAGATGATGGTTACCAGTTAACAACAGGTGGGCCATGTGATTTTTCCATCAGCAATTTGTATCAAAACAAAACAAAACCTGGATAGTAAGCGATAGTCTTCAGCATTAATCATGGTCACAAGAAAAAGGTGGAGCCTTATTACTACCATCGTATAATATATCATTCGGTTTTGGCTGGTCTTTAGTAAAAACATAATTAGCCTGAAGGCCTCCCCTATACATTTCTAGGATTATTCTGAGCCCTCATAAATTCTATTCAAAAATGTTATTGATTCAAGTACCTACAAGGATCACTTGGAATCGTCTTAAAGCTATAGTGTGTGCCAGTTCTACGTGACCGAGCCTAGAAGAATACACTAAGACTTGGTCCTACCGTCCATCGATCGAAAAATATCCTCCGAATTCACCCGCTTTCTAAACAATGTCATCGGTCCATCGGTTAGGTGGGTGTCCTACTTTTTGTCTTCCGTTTTGTGGTCCCAATTTGAGAACCTCATTCTTACCAATAAAACAGTGGTTACAGAATAATTGAGACCTTCAGGGGACCTCAAACATTGAGTCTTACAAGAGAGATGATTTTGTAAAGTTTCTTTAGTTAAACATCGGATAGCTGGAAACTATCATGACTAGATATTAAATTTGAATATTCTGATTGCTTTCTGTTCTGTTCATACCTACTTATTAATTCAGAACGACTGGGTTGTTATCGTACATGTATTTATAGAGTCAATACCTGGAATGAGCTGCTTGTTCTAATATTGAGGTTGTTCTACTTTTTCTAAAAGGTAAGGTCGTAAAAATATTTACGTAATACCTGTGTTTTGTTAGTTATAATTGTTTAACCTTTTTGGGCACTAGCATTCATTAATTTTCCTTTATAATATAATGACTATTAGGGACGTTCGTTTTTCCACTTTAGGTAAAAATGATAATACTATCCTACTTACACGTTTATTTATGCGGAACTATATAAAAGCTAATTACCACGTCGTTTCACGAAAACCGTCAAAAATGGAGCGCGTGACTACGTAACTCAAAACACGTCGCACTCACCGAGGCGTGAACCAGAAAGGTCCATTAACTTGAATGATCTATAAACAGGTAAAACGCCTGTAACTCGGAGACTTTCCGCTTTTTTTTTTCATGGTGTGTCGTGGTTAGTAGTGTGTATTCCGTGGACCTTACTCTCTGTCTTGAGATTAAACTGGGTAAGTTTGATTACCTACGCCTCTGTTACATTAAAAGCCGTAAAGATATTTGCTTTACATAGCATTAATTCATAAATGTTAATGATCACAGCATAACACAGCTACTGTTGTATTTAATTCGTGGCTGCAATGTTTTAAAATGATAATAAGTCTCGCCTGATCAACATATTCATCCCGACTGGGAAGCTTGGATTTCAATTCGCTTATTATTAGTCTTATCATTGAAATCTGTACTACCTTACCAATGACGAGGGTATAATTTTGTTATTAAACAAATATTTATATGTATAAATGTTTCACTATACGCCTCTTTGAGGCGCACTTAAAATCCTTTCACCACACTTGGTTCGAAAGAATCAGTGACACGATAAGAAGAAGAAGAAGTGACACGATAAGACAGACTACGCTGGTAACACAAAATTATTAATTAACTTAAATTTCTATGAAATAAGCAATCCGTACATGAAATGCTACGAGTATCTACCTATTACTGCTATCAAAAATAGTTTGTTTCACAATATTATGATAAATTATTTCTGAATTCTTGTTAGATTCAATAATTTCAAGAAATTAGTTACACATCAAGGAACCAATGTAAGCAATTATTGAGATCCATAATTAAGGGCAAGGCAATATGATATATGGAGCAAATCTAGGTAGGTAGGTATAGGTTCATATTGGAATAGCAGGCTAATTGGCATCATCTCAATAAGTAGACGTATTGAGCGTGTATGCCCATTACCCACATCATTATTACCATGTACCTACGTGTACCTATACAGAAAAAATATGAATCTCTACACAAAAGTTTCAAAATGATTTAGCTTTACATCAAAATATTGGAATGTCAAAAGTTTTGATTTAATAACGGCAAATACTCGTCTGAATCATCATAAAATCTTATCCTCGTTGATAAATGAATCAATATTTAAAGCTGCATCTCGTTACCTAAAAGATAAGTTAAAAACAAAAGACTACCATGTCATCTCCCCATAAATATGTCAGGTCAGCAATTTGCAAAATGGAAGTCCATGCTAAAAAGTCGAAAACAGTTTCATCGGTTCAATTAAAAGTTTGGCTCGGGTCGCAGCGCCGGCCCGGAGCCGCATAATTACTGGTGTCACTCACGTCTCGTCGCCGTCCCGGAGACGCCCCGTCCACGAACTCTGAACACAACCAGTAGCTCAACTTGCAATTACATTCAGTTCCTCACAGCGACAACGGTGCGTATGGCCAGTCGAGCGGCTTTTTAAGCTTCGAGATCCGAAAGCAAGCACTTTATAAACACTACAATTAGGACCAACCAAACTGCATTTTGGCTGCGACTGACTATCTTAAATAACACGCTCGCCGCGGAAAACCAAAGTTCTCATAGGCAAAATCGTGCGTGACCACTAATCAAAGTAATGAACTAATTAAAGTGATTAAACACAAATCTCCTGTAAACTTTCTTGCAACTGATCACAAAGTCTGTACAAATATTTGTACGACAGCAATTAATATTTTAGAATATTTGACAAAACATAAGCTGACTTACTGCATCCGAAAGCTCCCTGGCGTAAACCAAACCATCTATTTACAAAACGACGAACCCTGACGATGATTACGTGTCAAAGTTTGTGAGAGCTCTTTTGTTGCAGACTTTAATGCTCCTTGTTATGACAACAAAAAATCGGTGGAACCGACAAAACATTGTTAGGAGCTTGGCCAGCCTTATAGAAAATCTTCGTCTCAGTATAACGAGAAATCACGGGAAGCCGAAGATTTTAAAAGATTCCTGTGCGCATAGAATGAACTGAATAAATAAAGAGTTCTGATTTTCAGTTCATTACATTCAGTCTTGAACTGAGCTTTTCAGACCGAAACTGAGCACAGACACAATAAATTGCCTCTATTCACTTAAATTTAGTTAGCAGTTTGAATTCAGTATATTGAGTATGGGTACCATACTCTTAGCTACCACACACATGAATAAAATTCAGTAAGCTTTACTTATTTCTTTATTAATAAAAAAAACAGAGCATGCGCAGAGGTTTTTGTTGATGGTGATTTATGTAACGTCAAGGGTAATTGGTGTTTACTCATGCTCCTACTTACGGGACGTTATAGTGCCTGGGACAGGAGTTCAAATGGAATAGGTTTTCACAGTTTGAGAGCACTAGCATTGTCTACATAAAATTTTCAAAAAGAAAAATCGATAAAATTCATCATGAATAACATGTAGCCACATAATCATGTTATTTCTAATGAAAACGAAGATTAGTAGAGTATTCGATTAACAAGGCTGGATTCCTTTCATTAACAGGAAACTTCCTATTAATTAAGAAAAGGATGGTTCCGATTGATGCACACATAGCAATAATTATTCTATTCCCTTAATAAAAAGAAAAAAAAATGGTGCTGGTTTTTACCGATCTATTTCCCGGTCTACCCTCGGGGCTTGTGGGGCAGATGTGCTCGTTTGCTAAAAGACCGCCATTTTGAATATGCAGAGTGAAGTGTGGACGGTATCGAATAATGGAAAAAACAAGTTAATGTTGGTATTTTTAGGGTTCCGTAGCCAAATGGCAAAAACGGAACCCTTATAGATTCGTCATGTCTGTCTGTCTGTCTGTCTGTCTGTCCGGCCGTGTCACAGCCATTTTTCTCCGAAACCATAAGAGCTAGACTGATGAAACTTGGTGAGTAGATGTATTCTGTAAACCGCATTAAGGTTTTTACAAAAAAATAGAAAAAAAACTATAAATTTTGGGGGTCCCCATACTTGAAACTGAAACTTGAAAATTTTTTTTTCATTGAATCCCTACGTGTGGGGTATCTATGAATAGGTCTTCAAAAATGATGTTGAGGTTTCTAACATCGTTTTTTTCTAAACTGAATAGTTTGCGCGAGAGACACTTCCAAAGTGGAAAAAAGTTGGTCCCCCCCCCTCTAACTTCTAAAATAAGAGAATGATAAAACTAAAAAAAAAATATGTTATACATTATTATGCAAACTTCCAACGATATTTGGTTTGAACGAGATCTAGTCAGTAGTTTTTTTTTTATACGTCATAAATCGTAAACCGCAATTTACCTTTCGACGAACTACAAAAACCTTTATATTATGTTATTTGATGCTACGGAACCCTTCATGGGCGAGTCCGACTCGCACTTGGCTGCTTTTTAGGGTTCCGTAGCCAAATGGCAAAAACGGAACCCTTATAGATTCGTCATGTCTGTCTGTCTGTCTGTCTGTCCGTCCGTCCGTATGTCACAGCCATTTTTCTCCGAAACCGTAAGAGCTAGACTGATGAAACTTGGCGAGTAGATGTATTCTGTGAACCGCATTAAGTTTTTTACATAAAAATAAAAAAAAAACTATAAATTTCGGGGGTCCCCATACTTGAAACTGAAACTCAAAAAATTTTTTTTCATCGAACCCATACGTGTGGGGTATCTATGAATAGGTCTTCAAAAATGATGTCGAGGTTTTTAATATCGTTTTTTTCTAAACTGAATAGTTTGCGCGAGAGACACTTCCAAAGTGGAAAAAAGTTGGTCCCCCCCCCTCTAACTTCTAAAGTAAGAGAATGATAAAACTAAAAAAAATATATGTTGTACATTACTATGCAAACTTCCAACGATTTTTGGTTTGAACGAAATCTAGTCAGTAGTTTTTTTTTTATACGTCATAAACCGTAAACCGCAATTTACCTTTCGACGAACTACAAGAACCTTATTATGTTACATCAAGTAACATAATTAAAGGTTTTTGTAGTTCGTCGTGCTACGGAACCCTTCATGGGCGAGTCCGACTCGCACTTGGCTGCTTTTTTAATGATGTATCAGAAACTTTTAATTGATCTCGTTATTATAGAAAGATCAAATTAAGAATTCACTTTACTTTGATTTGACTTTCTACTTGGTTGGAAAATGGGAAATACTTTCAGTCACTGTCACAATTTTTTTTACTGTGAAACAAAATCCTGGCTGTAGGTATCTTTTTAATTGTCCTCGTAATAATTGTGAAAAACAGAGTGTTTCACTCAGTGTTAAAGTCTTTCTGTCTTGGGCGAGAAACTTCCTCAAGATTATAATCTGTGGAATAGAGATCAATTTCCTGATAAAAAGAAAAAAAGAAGAGTCGATAAAACAAAATAAATAAAATTATTATTAACGGTCATCTAAAGTTATTTTTAATTTATTAAGTAGACACCATACAAAGTCAGGTTGGGTCGCTAGTTACCAAGCATAAAAATTATCACTAATCAGGCCAGTTAGCTCTAATGAACATCATTATCTGATATTTGTATTGGTGAGTAATGCACGGGGGAGCGAGGGGAGATTGCCAATTAATGTGTCCTCCAGCGTCGATACCCCACGTCCGGTGCCTTAGGAGTAGGACACACGAGCTTAATTCAGATATCGCTTTTTCTTTAGACTGAGTTACTGCTTTCTTCACTTGAGCCTGTCTTTTGCTGATCGATGATTATTTTTAATCTTTTTCGCTATTGATGTAAAACCAAACAAACTCTTGCAACAAAACTTTATCCCTAAGGTTTTTTAGAAGCACTATAATTTATAAAATAATAAATAAATAATAAATAAATATTGTGGACAATTCACACAACACTACCCAGCCCCAAACTAAGCAGAGCTTGTAATATGGGAACCAGATAGCTGATATAATACTAGAATATTTTTTTTTTGTAAATACATACTTAGAATACAATATAACACCCAGACAGAGAACAAACATTTATGTTCACCACACAAATATTTGTTCTCGGTGGGGATCGAACCCACGACCTACGGCGCAGAAGGCAGAGCTACTACCAACTGAGCTGAGAGGCCAGTCCTGAGCTGAGAGGCCAGTCGGAAATACTCATAATATTGCAATATTTCCTTAAATAATGGCTATATAGTTAAATCAGATACATTTGACTTAGCCACATACATGTAAAAGAAAGAAAAGAAAGAAAAACATTTTATTAACCTTATGAATATTAAGTACAAATATTGGGTACCTACCTACTGCCAACTTATAACATAAAAAAGAACAACTTACATGTCTATTGTATGTGAAAAAAAATTGATCCGAGAGTCATATTTTTTGCTCTAGCCAGTAATAACATAAAAAGCCTTAAAACACGCATGGCTTGTGTTGTGGCTTCACTCGTTGTTTAGTTCGCCGACGGTTTTAATTAGACTTGGAGACAGCATCCGCTGCTGGGAGCCGGCATATGTTGTGTCATATTCCAGATGTCTATTCTCTAGAGCTTAAGTTGAGCTTATTGCTACTATTCAGAGCCCGTACTATGATCTCTATATAAACGCGTTATTTTACTGCGTCATCATAATCTGTAGCTCGATTTCTGATTGGGTTAGGCTAAGAAATCCTAAAATAAATTAATTATTGTGGACAATTCACACAACACTATCAAGCCCCAAACTAGGCAGAGCTTGTGTGATGTAACCAGCTGATATAATACTTTTTTTTTGTAAATACATTCTTAGAATAGTATTAACACCCAGACAGAGAAACAACATTTATGTTCACCACACAAATTATATGTTCTCGGTGGGAATCGAACCCACGGCCTACGGCGCAGATGGCAGAGTTACTACCAACTGAGCTGAGAGGCCAGTCCTTCTGGCCTGAAAGCATTTTTCTCGTAAAAAAGGCTGAGAAATATTGGGGAAGAAGTTTCTTCTATGCTTATCATCTTAGATGACATTATCTTGATATAAACTTCTAACTTCATCACTGATCATAGATCTCCATATAAATATGGAGGTTTAAAATATACAGGTAATGATTGATCTTTTGTCACGAATTTACGAATTTCGCAAAAGAAAGCCGATATTTAAGCCATACAAGAAGTATTCGTGTGCCAGTCTACTAAAACCATCTTTGAGGTATTGAGAAAAGGTTTTTGTCTGTCTACCAGTTGTAAAGGATATAAAACTGGATAAAAAATAATGTTTATATCAGTTTCTTTTCTTTGTAGTATAATCCTTGTACCGCATGCATGCATCAGTAGACTGCGAGTAGTTAATATATTTGGAGTATTGAGAAGAGCTACAGTACCTATAAAAGTGGTAGCATATAAAACTTTTGTAAATCTGAATTTCTCAATTCCGCGGCAAATCCACTCAAAAAGCTTCATTGAAATGTAAGCAATAATGTATTCAATTCCGTAGTATTACTTACTTGTGCGCATCAACTGTCTAGACGCTCGTGATTTCTCTCCACTGCGGCCAAACTTTCCAAACACGTACTAAAGTTCAAGATATCTTTGTGTCCACAGCTTAAAGGAAATCTCCAGATACCAGCGAGATGAGATTTATTCTTTCTTTTCTCTTCTCTGAATACATTATTCTTATTTGTAAATAATTATTTCTTTCGCCGTTCGCCCTCGGAGATAAGGGTCGGTGTTTTATTTTCGCGAGCTTTGCATACCTACCACCGTCCTTGACGTCTTCCGCTATCCACTTACTAACTTTTCTTTTATCAAGCCTATTGTCTGATAAAAAAATAAAAAATGTAATAGTCTAAGTCTAAGTATACATAGTTCTTAGTTGTAAGTCAATAGACTTGCCACTGTTACATCGAAGTAAAATAAACTTATCCTGGTTGATAAATTAATAAATAAATATTAGACAATCCACACAAAACTATCTAGCCCCAAACTAAGCAGAGCTTGTACTATGTGGGAATCAGTTAGCTGATATAATACTTATATAACACCCAGATAGAGAACAAACACCTGTGTCCACCACACAAATATCTTGTTCTCGGTGGGGATCGAACCCACGACCTACGGCTCAGAAGGCAGAGCTACTACAAACTGAGCTGAGAAGCCAGTCAGATGACCTCTTAAGATCCAGTAGGATGTCTATAGGGGGTTAGCCAGAGGCAAGTCATAAAACTATTATTTTAGGCACATTTAAAGGCCATATTCTGAACATGACAGGTTGCAAGCTAATGGCCGTTACTCGAAACCTACCCTCAGCCTGAAGGAACCTCTTTGATGTTCACTCAAAATCCTTTCACCACACTGACTGCTTTGAAAGAACTTGTAAAATGATGAAAAGAAGAAGCCTGAAGTGTCCTGAATTTTGAGAGTTTAACAAAAGTTTCGTATAACAATATTCAGAAAACACGCTATGGTAATAAGAGCCAAGAGTAATTAATAATTATAGATGTTTATTAATTACGAGATGAACCGAGTTAAGTAATTTACATACCGTTTTCAATACAAAGCAATGAAAACGTTAAGCAACACAATAGTCAGGTAAACCCTGTAACTGACAGCCCATACATAAGTACAAGTATATGAACGTAGATGTACATTGCGCGTTTTGATCATGTCTTAGTCAGAGCGCGGTTGAAAACCGGCAGTGAATTCATCTCATCTCATAAAGTAGCAGTAATTCTGTGCAGGGAGATGCGCTAATATGGCGCGCTACGGCAGTTGGCTACGAGACGTAGCGCGGGTGCTACGGCGTAGCCGCGTAGATTTTGTGTACCGCGGTTGGTTAGACACGTGCGTTGACTCGCGGGTTACTACATAATTATAATTTTAATTAAATACAACTTAGTTGGTACATACAGTCATACTGTGTGTAATAAGTATTCTTTTAAAATAGCTATTAAGATATGTCAGATCGTTAATCCTTACCGATTATATCTAATGTTTTAATGAATAGTGTTTATATAGTTTACCGTTCTTAAAATTTCATAGCGTCTTATAGTTTACCGTTCTAGATTCTAGAACCACATAGCGTCTTGCAAAATTAACAGTGCTTATTCGTCCTAACATACATACAATTAAAATAGCAATTAATTTCTGTGAGCCCGAAGCGGATGCAGACAACTAATCATACGTTTCCCTTTGTAAACTAGACAAATAGGTACAGTTAGCTGCACGAGAATATGTAAAATTATTAATTTTCATAATTTCACAGGACAAAAACTCAAAGATAATGAATGCCTTATGAGATAAGGGGATAGTTTACTTATTTTTTAGGATTTACTTTATGTCAATTAACAATGCAACGACAAAAACTAGAAAATTACGATTTGTATACATTCTAGTGCACCTGAATGTACAAAAGTACAGTCAGCGTCGAAAGTGATGATCAGACAAAGTTTTAGAAGTGTTATGAGGATGAAAAGATTATAAGATTGCTATTTTACGTTCTATGCTTGAGAAATAAAAAATTAGGTATTCTGGTAAAAAATATGTTAAAAAATTTCGATGATAGGCCGACTGTACAGTGTAGGCAGCTTTGAACGTATTTGTTCATAAGTAGGTATTTGAGCGTATTACGAAAATTACATTGTGTAAGAAAACTCTGTGATATTGTAACAAATGGGCCCTTTGAAGAACGTTCAAGTGCCTTCATAAAGTACTCTTTTGTACGCGAATAATGGAAGTTCGTACGATAACGCTTTTACGAGAAGGCTTCACTATAAAAGAGATCGTTTGTCTCTGTTATATTTTTTTCAAGATCCATTTCTGCAATTTTATTGGAGCTACTGATAAATTGGATTTATTTTGTTGAGTTTATTTTCGTTAAAATTAGTGATATTCACTTTACATATTTTTTCTTTTAGTCCGAAGCACCAATTCAAGGTCTCAGGCCCGTATGCAGAAACAAAGCTTGAGTCTGAGTCCCAAGCATAGATTTTTTGTAAGTTCTCCATTGACAAATTACAGAAATCTGTGTTTGAGACTCGAATGAGACTCAAGCACTCTCAAGCGTAGATTTATTGACAGTTCTCCTTTGAAAAGTGTCAAAAATATATGCTTGAGGCTCGACTCAGACTCAAGCATAGATTTATTGACAGTTCTTCTTTGAAAAGAGTCGAAAATATATGCTTGAGAGGCTCGACTTAGACTCAAGCATGCTCAAGCATAGATTTATTGACAGTTCTCCATTGAAAAGTGTCAAAAATCTATGCTAGAGCCTCGACCCAGACTCAAGCGCTGTTTCGCAGCAATCTGAGAGACATCTATCAAAAATAGATGGAAAATACTTTATTGCTCACATAAATTTGAAAACAAACAATGATACACACAAAACTTAAAAGCTATTTATAAAAACAATAGGTGGTCTTATCGCTAGGCAGCAATCTCGACCAAACAACCCGTGGATGGATAGGACTGATGTTACTTACAAGGGGTGATTTGTGTGCGTGGACCATACCTGGGGACCAAAGTCGTGAAGCTATTTATATTTTTACTTAGTCGTATTTTTACTAAACCTTGTGTTGTGGCCTTACTCGTAGCTTTTATTGAGAACCCGTGGTAGATTAATATAAGTTATGTGCTTTATTTCATGTTCTATAAGCCTGGAAGCGATTGCCAGTGGCAATTTATGGCATGACCGCAATTACGGCAAGTGCGCGAACTTGCCCATATAAATAACGGCCCGTAAGGTCACGATCGCACTGGGCGACTAGTCGCGGAAACTAAGAGAAGCTTATTTTTTTATAATTTTGCGGTGAAAGTTTAGGACTAGCATGAACAAGCAAACATGACCTAAGGGAGAGTAATGTTTGATTGCAGTGATTGCTTGAATACGCTTGTGCAGTTATGTCGTGAGTTAAGAGCAGTAGAGCTCTTTGTGAGGGGCTCTTCCGGGGAAGTATACCAAACATGCCTATTTCTACCGTGAAGCAGCATTGCTGTGTTTCGGTTTGAAGGGTGTGGGTGCTAGTGAAATTGCTGGCACGTGAGGCTGAATATCTGTAAACCTAAAGTTGATGGACGCGCATCTTAAGGCACGTTCCTGACGTGCGTGACCTACGAGGCAATGTTTTGTAATGGGCGATGGTCGTACGATTGTTCCATCAGCTATTACGAAGGGTACGGCCCTGACGGTTTGCATATTTTTTTACAACTGTTTTTTTTGATGGAACAAGCATAATTATATGGCCCATCTGATGTTAAGTGATTACCATCGCCTATAACAAAGCATTTCCTCGTAGGTCACGCACGTCAGGAACGTGCCCTACGATGCACTGCCCTGCGTCCATAAACTTGAGGTATTGTTCAGCCTTACGTGCCAGTACTTTCACCAGCACCCATTGCACACCCTTCAAATCGTAACAAAAAAAAAATTAAGTATTGTACTATACCTGGTCGCTGCTAACTGGGCCGCTTAATGCGTTTGAGCTCTATTAATGTCGATAGCAGTGGTAGGCATTCACAAGTTCTGTGTAGGATACGAACCCTATTGGGAAACTATTCAACTTGGAACAAATAACAACATCTTGTACAAATTATTTGCCAAAATAGATAAGGAACCCAATTCTATGAACCTAAACCTACCCAAATCTGTGTAACAAACAAATAGTCGCGTGGAAGCGGCTTATCCTTATAAGTCGCTTCCACGCGACTATGTGTTCCACGCGTTATAAAATAACCTTACAATTAAAATTAAAAAAAAAAACAGATTTTCTCCTTGTTTTTTTTTCAATATAACATATTTTAAAGTGGAAAGTGGTGAAAGGATTTCAAGATATTTGGAAATAAAGATAAATATGAATTATCAAAATGTCTTAATAGCAAAACAACTCGATAGTAAAATTAAAAGGTGGCTTACTACTGGTTTTGTTTCCCATAAATAACTTAAATTAATTCATGCAATGTATTTTAAAACCGAAACAGGGCTGGCTTTAAACATACTTACGAAGTACATTATTTATTTTCAGCAATCAGGGGGCTAATTCTCGGGCCGATCTCGATCATTTTAAAATTTTATTTTATTGCTTCTTTTCACAACCCCGCACTTTTTGTACGTTTTTCGTATATCGTAGCTGTCGAGGCTTTTACGAAGAGGTCGTTGATGAATTACTCAAGGAAATCATCCATTCTCTCATCGAAAAGAAGCAATAAAATAAAATTTCAAAATGATCGAGATCGGCCCGAGAATTAGCCCCCTGTTATTAGGTTTATTCTAGTTTTCTTGTGTTTTATATCTTCGTCTACTATTATTACAACCCTCATGACCCAGTTTAACGATCTGATCTGTCTTTTCTAGGAATAAATATCTTCTGGGAATAATCTTGTGTAGTTTTAGGCAAAAGAGCCACGGTTGTTGTTTTACCGTTTTGTTTATTATAAGAACCGCTCAGTTTTTTTAGACATTATACAACGTGTACCAAAATATGTGTACTATCCTGAAGGGGGGTGAATTTCCACCCCCCGGGGAACAACTTTTGTTCAACGACTTTTCGAACTTCGATTGGTATCTCTGAAAAAAACTGCAACAAAGTTTCAACATGAACAGCTGACTTTATACAAAGTGACAACCCTAAACTCAGCTACAGAGGTAGTAGGTAGTAGTAATAGACCTACAGAGGTAGTAGGTCAAGGGGTCAAGGGTTTACAAGGATAGGGTTGTCAATTTATTTAGGCATTATGAAATTAAATATTTTTGTATGAGAAACTGAAAATAGGAATTTTTAATTTTCTCCCCCCCACAACTGATCACCATTGTGGTCTGAAACCCCCCACCTTCGCATAGTACACATATTTAGATACACCTTGTATATTGAGCTAAGTGATACGGTCAAAAACTTAGGCGTATTCTTTGATAAGCAACTCTCATGGCGACCACACTTAGCTGAACTAAGTCGTAAAATATTTGCTTCTGGTGCTTCTCTTAGAAGACTTCGAAATTTTCTGCCTACTGCCACCAAAATTGCGCTTGCTCGATCCCTCTTACTCCCAATTCTTGATTATGCTGACGCCTGCTTTATAGATATCACTGAAGAGCAACTTTATAAGCTTGAGCGTCTTCAAAATTACTGTATACGTTTCATATTTGGTCTACGCAAATATGATCATATTTCCGAATTCCGCAATAAACTCAAGTGGTTGCCAATCCGTTTTCGTCGGAATGCTCACATCCTTAATCTTCTCTATAATACTCTTTTCTCTCCTCTAACTCCTTCATACTTGAAGGAAAGATTTCAATTTTTGCACCTTTCCCATACTCGTAACCTTCGCTCATCCGAAACCTTACAACTCCAAACCCCTGTTCACTCCTCTACTTTCTACAAAAGGTCATTTACAGTGCAGGCTGTCCGCTTGTGGAATGCGTTACCTGTCGATATCAGAAAGGCTAAGTCCATTGATATCTTTAAAAGGATGGTCAATGATCACTACCTAACTAGTTTATAGTCTATCTTTATTCTTTGTATGTAGGTGTATATATATATATATATATATATATATATATACCTATATATATATATATATAAATATATATATGAATGTTTATATTTATATAATATTTTTATTTGTGTAATGTATATTTATATATTGTAAGTACGTTTATGTAGGTAATATTTTTGAAAATACTCGTAATATTTATTTAATCTCATCAAATCAAACTCCCCCCCTCTCTTGTTTATGTTCGATTCTGTCCATCCCAAGGTTGCCTGGTAGAGATCGCTGTTAGCGATAAGGCCGCCCATTGTTTTACTGTGAATTTTTATTTTTAAGCAAAATACTGTATTCCTATATTGTGTCATAGTAATCAATAAAGAGTTATCTATCTATCTATTCGATTGTAATAAATCGAATGTATGTTAAAGAAATTGATATGCATATAACGCTTAGTATTATTAATAAAACTTAAGCTTCCAAAAGCTGATCATATTACATTAAACATACAGTTTAGTAATTTAGGGTTGTATGCAGTATGCAGTAAGAATGCTTGAGTCTGAGTCCAGCTTAAAGAATAGATTTTTGACCGTTCTCTATTGAAAGTGTCTAAAACCCTATGCTAGAGGCTCGACTCATCAAGCATTTTTTCTGCATTAGTCCCTCAGAATCGAAAATGTGTTCGTCGATGTGGTTCATGGGCATCTTGGCTCTGCTGGTGGTGGATGTGAGGACAGGAGCGTTGCAACAGGGTGAGTTCGATTAGTCGCTAGGATTGACTCTCAGCTCAGGTGGCAGTAGCTCCACTATTCTACTCATTAAGTTGGAGTGGCACTACACTGAACCTTCACTGCTATTTTTATTTTTGTTTTGTAAAAGGATCATACGAAAAAGGGTAAGAACCAAGCCGTGGTTTTTTGCCAATATTTTTTAGCTTGGTCGCGTGGTACGACTCAACGTTTCAAAGTGATTCTTGTAGTACAATTGAATAAAGAAGTTTTGAATTTGAATTTCTACCCTGTAGGCCATGGGATCGAAGCCTACTGAGAACGAGCTGATTTGTGTAGTTAATAGGTCTAGGTTAATAGACATAGGTGTTTGTTCTCTGCCTGGGTGTTATTATTAGATATTTATAAAAGCATAACTACTTCAATAATACGTGCTTTGCTTAGTTTGGGGTTACATAGTGTTGTGTGGAATGTCCTCCAATATTTATTTACTCTGTTCAAACGAATCAAAACTGCCATGTTTTCCAATGTTTACCAATTTAATGCGGTACTGATCAAATATCCATTGGTACTATTTCACATTAATATATTCCAATATCGGGCATTTGTGATCAACGCAATACGGATATATTCAAAATAACTGTAGGCCTGCCACAAGTTCTGACTGGCTCTGTCTCTGGCTCTGGTTTTGAGTCTGTGTGTGTGTTGACTGAATAAATACTACGTCGAAACGTCACACACACAGTATACTGGTGAGCACTCACACAAACTCAAAACCAGAGCCAGAGACAGAGCCAGACAGACCCTGTGATAAGCCTACTGAATAGTAATTAACAGTAACCACTGGCGGATTATGTTAAATTACTATACACAATACTAAAATTACTAACAAGTAGGACCGATGATTGAATAATTTACTTCTTAGGGCCTGAGCACATCTATCGCTGTCATTATTGCTCACTGATTGCCATTAGATAGACTGGCCTCTAGCTCAGTTGGTAGTAGCTCTGCCTTCTGCGCCATAGGTCGTGGGTTCGATCCCCACCGAGAACAAATATTTGTGTGGTGAACATAAATGTTTGTTCTCTGTCTGGGTGTATATTGTATTCTAAGTATGTATTTACAAAAAAAAAAAGTATTCAAGTATTATATCAGCTATCTGGTTCCCATATTACAAGCTCTGCTTAGTTTGGGGCTGGGTAGTGTTGTGTGAATTGTCCACAATATTTATTTATTTATTTATTTATTAGATGTGCGCAAGGATTTACGAACTTTTCTTTAATAACCTGGAGTTTAAAAATGGAACACTTTTATTGAAATAACAAGAATCAAACGGGTGAAAAAATGACACTCATGCGAAGCCGGGACGGGTCGCTAGACCTTCCCAGATTAGTATATCTATACTAATCTATAATCTGAGATACTGAAGTTTTATGTAAGATACTGCCGTGATGATCTTGGCATGGAATAAGACGCTTCACCACCGTCCGTATATTGGCACTAGATGCTGCTTGAACTAAATATGGAAGAGGTTTACGTCTAGCATTGGACTTGTACAGGCTAATGGTGATGGGGTGATAATAATAGAATAAATTATTATTTCTTCTATTATTATCACCCCATCACCATCAGCCTACAACAGAAATTTGCAGTGCCGGATACAACAGAAATTTCATACAATCCAGAAAAGGTATCGCTCCAGGAACTCCAAGCTTTCGAAACTTGTGAATCACACTGCCCGAATATTTAATTTATTTTCTATTTTAAATGAAATGTAAAATTCAGACCGAAAATACGAGTGCGGTCGGGCAGGATGACGGTATACCTAGTCTACCCACATCAAAGAACCCACTTTGGGAGAAATTTATTAAAGTTTCGTTTGTGATTTCGAAAAGAAAATTACCGTAAAAACACTTTTCGAAGTTACAGCGGTTTTCATTACCGGACCTAGTTTGAAGCTAACTTGATAAATGGATAAAGAGCGTTCTTTGAATTTCAATATAACGAGTCTCTTGGTATGCGGTTTGCCGAAATCACCGTTTCAGCTGATCACCATCGCCTAGATGTGCGCAGACCTTTACAATGTCATCTGTCCATTAGGAAGTGATGTGGTGAACATACTTACATATTTTATAGTAACAACTTATATACTATATTATATAGCTATAAATACGGGCATTATCCTAAGATGAAGTATAAGCATTATCCATTAGGATATTAACTAATAATTTCTCATACAAGTGACCGACACAACTGAGGTCCGCCTTAAGTGCTGGCCTTTGCCAAGCCGAAATATTTATGTCCCTATACGTTGGTAGATATACTAAGTTGGCATGATGATCTATTTTAGAAATTGATGGTTTGAGGTTACACCACAACAAAGCGTCAAAATAATGAGTATAAATACTCAATATATTGATTACATACACATGCAAGAACTATGTATGTAGTAGTTCTCAGTTCTTAAGTCAGTATCACATGGACCCTGTATAGGGTAAAGCAACATGGAGGTAGGCCGAGGCTTATAGACAGTAGTTGGTAGGTTATATATTATTAGATTGAGAATTGACAGGCATTATAATATCATAGTCAGTTACAAAAAGAAATATTGTGGGCAAGCCACACAACACTATCTAACGTACGTACGTAGGTATCTGTCCTTGTACAACAAAATGATGGAACAAACATTGTTATTTCTCATTACGTCAGCTTTAAATCCCTAAATGCCTGCGCACATCAAGGCGACGGCAATGGCGATCGCCTAGATGTGCACAAGCCTTAAGTTACAAATACCAAATGCTATGAAAGTTTCCTTCATATCTCTTGTTTGTATATACTATTATGATAATTTATCTATGTACTCATTAAAAAAGAAAGTCATGCTAGTTACACTATTTATAACTAAATAACACCTAAACTGATTTCCCTGAAAATTTATGGAGAGGTCAAACCACGAGACGCACATAAAACAATTTTTATCTCGAAAATTTCACGGGAACGAGGCGAGCGAAGCCACAGGCTGAAAGTCTTGTATAACAAATCCGAACTGAACTTTTAAAATATCAGCGTTTAACGAACCTAATTCAAATCTCTGAATCTATTTTAAGAAAGCTTTTGATTTATTAGTTATATGTTATTCTTTTTATTTATATTTTTTATGTATTAATGGTACCTACAACAGACACTAGGAATACTATGTGGGTTTCTTTTATTCAACTTCCATAGAAGTTTACGTTACTCGTAGCGCATGGCTTAGCTACGAGAATAGTATGTTGAATGTTGTATGAGCGAGCGGTACTCGTATAGTTTTGCAAATACCCACTCAGCATCTTTATTGCAGTAATTTCATTGTTGTTCTAGCTTCAGTTAAGAGTAACGACGCTATTTTAAGACTTGCTGTTTTACTGCATGCTTATTTTGCGCATAAATAATATTAATAACTTAAATTTTTATACCTAATCTTTTACGACCTTAATTGATTAACCAAGTTTGAGATAAGTATAAATAATTTAAGTATTCCGGGTTTGGTTATGGGGTTAAATGAGTATACCCTTTTAAAGATAAATGATTTGAAGGTGATTAAAAATGTATTTGGTTTATTTTGCTTGTTCTGAAAATAATCGTGGGTCTTTTCTGCCTTGTGGTTCTAGGTACATACTTATACTACATAGATTCAACCACAGGATATCTTTGCAGAGTAATGACTTGTTTTGACTGCTAGGTATTTCTGATAATAAAAAATCGGTTGTCTGTAAAGTCGGTTTACTGACGATAGTTGAACGTGACAACGTCATACAGCTGTCCACGCAGACGCATCGCTCACTCAAGTAGGAGAGAGATAGAATGTCGAACGCTGCAAAACGCGGAGGCCGATTGTGCCTCTTTGCCGCTCGTTCAAAAGATGTAGACCCGAATGAACTTCTCGATACGGCAATACGATACCGAACTTAAAAGTTAGAAAAACATGGCGAGGTTCTGTCACTATTGATAGCGTTCATAATTTGTTTTCTCATCCACAGACGCACAGCCCCACCGATGTCATCAATGCTCTCCCACCAATACGACGTCGTGCCAGCACCCTGAGACCGGCTGGCTGACCGCTACGTGTCCCAGCGCTAGGCCTTACTGCGCGACCGTGGCAATTGCACCAGGTTCGTACTAAACGCATTTTTATTGTTATTTATTATTCAGCCGTTTTTGTCCCACTGCAGGGCAAAGGCCTCCCTTCCCTTTTTCAACTCTTCGCGACTCAACGCGGTGACAGGCCATGATCTAAGGTGGGAGTCAAGATCGTCCCGCTATCTCATTCTTGGTCTTCCAGGTCACCGCATTGCATTTTATGGGATCCACTCTGTGGTCCTCTTAGCCAACTAAACGCCAAGTACTACTAATTCACCTTCCGAACCCAAGGACGTCAAATTTAGTTTTCTGCCCAAAAATGTATGTGCACTATATTTCAAATAGTGAAGAAAAACATCGTGAAGAAACTGGCACGTCGTAGCACCTGAAACGTTGGAAAACGTTGGAAATCGTTTTTAAAGCTAATATTATTATAAAAATGAGAATAATAATAATAACCACTCTGAGTGAAACTTGTGTGCCGCAAAACGGACTAACTCAGCATAATATTGGTTGGTTTACAACAAAAGCTGGTCTTCCGTCAGATCCGATCGGTGATGCTACGGAATAGATAATCAAATCCATGACAAATATTTCGGGTGTGAGATAAAACTCCATAAATCTAATAACATTAATTTGTAACTGTTCAACGGAATATTCGCGGATTCGAATTCAACCTTTACAAATTCTAGAGTAACTATACAGCTTTTAAAATAAAAATTTCTTGTATTCAGATGTCAAAAGACTTAATCTAACACATACAATATAATACAATAAATTAAAAAGCAAACAGTACCAATACACATATTCACACAAATAGGTAATGGCTTTGATAATTGCTTTAATCCATAGCTATATAATGTTTTTACGGTTTATTTCATACCATTTGCTTCGATATTTTGTGTAGGTACTAACTTGTAACATACGATATTGGCTATGGATAATGCCACCACACGGCAGTCACATTTTATTTTACGAGCGATAACAATTACGGGAACTTATGACCTCGTAAATCTAGCTGTGTAATTAATAGTACCTACTTGGCGAGAATAGTGGGCAAGAGGCAAATGTTACAGGGGTCTACGGTATTAGTGTTCTGTCTAGGATATTAGTGTTCTGTGGGACTTACTGACCTATGCTAATCTATTTAAAAAAAGTCGTGTTAGTTACACTATTTATAACTCAAGAACGGCTGAACCGATTTGGCTGAAAATTAGTGAGGAGGTAGCTTAGAACATGGAGACGGGCATATGATACTTTTTATCCCGTAAAAATTACGGGAACGGGGTGAGCAAAGCCAAGCCGCGGGCAGCCACTCGTACTAATGTAATAATACGTATCACACAACACTATCTAGCCCAAACTAAGCAAAGTATGTACTATCTTATCCGCAAAATAAAAAAATAAGTTCATATACGATAAGGGCTGTAATTACAGCTCAGTTTGGTAGTAACTCTGCCTTCTACGCTGTAGGCCGTGGGTTCGATCTCCACCATGAACATTTGTGTGGGAAACAAAGGTGATTGTTATATGTGTTAAATGATATTCTAATATACCAATTAACAAAAAAGTACACAGTTATATCAGATATCTGGTTCGGATAGTGGTCGGTTGGTAGCTTAGTTTAGGCCCATATAGTGCTATGAGAAATGTCTACTAATTTTGGCTACGCAAGCTCAAAATGAGAATTTCTATGAACTTTCGCTTATAGTTTTGTGAAGTTGATCCCTCGAATAATTTAATGAACTAACAACAGAATATACATTATTAAAAAATATTAGATGAATAGAATAAAAACTACGTTTTAAAAAGAACCTGGCCTAGAAAATTTAATAATGAACTCTGTCCATTGTACATTACTTGTTTTTTCCATTTCTATTCTATTCTGTTTTCCACCTGTAGATATTACAGGTAGAAAACAGGGTTCAGATCACTAACTTACTTAACTCTTCTTTTCTTCTTTCTTTCTTTCTAACTTAACTAACTCATTACAGTCACTATCAGTCTCTTGGTGCGAAACGACTAATGACCCCTCTTAGGGTATATACCCAGGTTTATACCCTAAGAGGGGTCTTTAGTCGTTTCGGGGTTTAGTCGATAGGGGTATATACCCGTATCTGACCCCTTATTTTTTCTAAATATCTTGGGAGAGTTTATAGTAATTATAATCAGCATAAACAAATTATTCTATTTCATGTTTCTACGGAGCATAATTGATATTCAGTTAAATATTCCCGAGCTTGCTTCCAGCGCAGATCCGGGATCGGAAATAATAATCCGGTTATTCGGGAAACACAATAAACCAAGTTAATGTACACGCGAGTAATTACATAATATATTCATTAATTAAGCTGAATATGCCGTAACACAACGAGGTAATAAGGACGGAAGTAATTTTTGCTAGGAGTAGCACGAGCAATGTTCTCGCTTTTCAAGATAATTGGAGCGCTACGGTACTATCAATATAAATGTAAATAAAGGATAGGATGATACCTACTGACTATAAGTATTCATTTTAACTGTTCGAATCAGCCGTTATGAAATGGAAATGGATTCATGAACCAATTTTCATAATTTCATAATTAAACAAATATTTACATTTCGTAAATATTTGTTTAATTGTAAGTTTCTTTGTGTAAATAAAAATTTTCATACAGTTTTAAACGACTAAAAATTATGTCTGTTGATTGTTATCGTATAATCCTTCTGCTGCTCTGCTTGTGCGTTAATAGACATGAGCATTTATTACCACCCTATAGTCAGTTTACAGATTAAACCAATGATGTTGTTAATCCCTCGCTAATGACCAGCACAAACAAACAGCAGGCCTACCACAAGCTCTGTATGGCTCTGTCTCTGGCTTTGGTTTTGAGTCCGTGTGAGTGTCGACTTAATAAATCCTCCGTAGAAACGTCACACACACAGTTTAATACAATGGTAAGCACTCACACACACTTACACTAGTCGCCGAAATACGTCATCCTAAATAGTGCAATCTTCGTAAAAAATAACATTTCGCTTATTTCTTCTCACACTTGTTCGCACGACTCGATAAAAATAGAAAGAAGAACACATACTCAAAACCAGAGCCAGAGACAGAGCGAGACAGAGCTTGTGGTAGGCCTACAGGCGTAGACAGTTAAGTTCAGAAAGTTCAAACAACGCTATTTGTTTTCAGATTTTGCCTCATCACTGGGGTGCTCGGCGGCAGCCGCAACGCCTTGTTCATTAGCGAACTCGCCAAGACAAACACTCGAACTGACCTGTATTTGCGTCGGCCATCTCTGCAATGCGCCCTTCTCCGACATCCTACGGAACGACTTGTTCAATTTTTCATCTCTAAGTTTGAACGACAGCGCGCTCAACGAAGCATTCTTCAAAGTATCTAACTTCGCTAACGTGTCTGAGAGCACTCTTTATAAGGCGATAACCGTGGCAGCTGATGGTTCTGGAAACTCTACTGTCTCGACGCTGACGGAGGCTGATGGGAGTTTGAGTGCTATGCCTCGGGCTGAGGCTCTGAAGCAGCAGACTGTTCCGTCAGAGGACGATGAGGATGAGGGCGAAGGCAGCGGCGCTTACGAAGACTCTAGATCACACATCCAGGGTCAATCTGCATCAGCCCCCGCGGCTCCCAGCTCATACCTACCTGCTGAAGAAAATAAAGCATGCTCGCTCACAACAATGATCATAATGCCAATTGCATTAATTTGCATTACAGTATAGATGTAACGAGATATAATTTTAGGTATTATAGATTTTATCTTAGACAAAAGTCCCAATTTATCATAGGAGATATTAAATACCCAGAGAATTTAATTAGCGTCGACCTATTGGGAACAAATAATTACGTACTTTTATTAACATAGGCGAGTTTTGTTTCATTGTTTTATGTAATAACTTTGTAATTGAGTTTTTCTTCCAAAGGTTAAGCCTGGAGCTATCTGCAAAAAGTTTTATCATGCTTTATTGATATTACTTAGACTCCCCAAGTGTTCATATTTTTACTTAAATATTTGTAATGAGTACCTTGTAGTGAATATGTGCCAAATTCCCACTAAGTAAATACTAACCGCTTACCAAGACGAAGTTATCAAGTGTAAATACCTACCTTACTACGTATTAAAAGGTCGAAAAACGTGTGTCAAGTGCACGAAAGGAGCCTTTTTGAGGCGCACTTTAAATCCTTTCACCACACTGGCACTGGTTCGAAAGAGTGTCATGATAAGAAGAACTACGTATATTTAGGTACTTAGTTTATTTACTATATGTTAAGCCTTGCGTACATCTAAGCGTTCTGCGGCGGCGATCAGTGGAACTCAGACAAATATGACAGCGGTATTAGATGTGCACAAGCCTTTACACTAACGAGTAGTTACTAGCATCACATTGTATATACGGACGAGAGCAAATCCGCAGTTACGGTCAATAGTAGGGATTGTAATTTGAAACCCCCTCATACTATGTACTCAAAATTATTTCACTAAAATGCCATCATAGAATCATCTGCTTAGAAACAGACTAGTTTTAAGTTAAAAAAGATTAACTAGAGCAAAAACATAGAACTCATCTGCTAATTGAATCTATGTAAGTGTAGACTTGTGTGTGCACCCTTACGCGCCCGCAAATCCTGTAAAGTGAAATTAGGTGTATTAGACACAAAAAAATAAAAACTAAACAAGATTTCGACACGTGTTTCGCCTCTCTACGAAGCATCTTCAGGCAAAGTGACTCGCTGTGCACTAAAGGACGTGTTGCCTCGTCGAGCGCTGAGCAGAAAATTAGTATGTTTTATATATTTGTTCTAGTTAATTTGTGTTTAACAATGGAATTCTGCAAAGTCACGCCTCAATCATTTAATTAATTAGTTTTAGTTTTAAAACGTCTTATCAATAAAATTTGTCGATACAAATTTTATTGACAAGACGTTTTAAAACTAAAACTCGAGCATGTCTTCAACTTTGTTAAAAATGTAAGTAGAGAACTCATAATTTTCTGGAATAGATTAAATGAAAACGCTTATGTTACATGGTATGGCTTGTCTGTGAGATTCAGTAATGTAGGAACCCTAAGATCTTCCAGTTCAATTGACTGCATGCCCATGTTGTAAGTTGCAAATTTTAAATCTACTTCTGAACCCACAATTGGTCTGTCACTCGACTTTTTATTGTAAAACATAAACTAAACTTTCCAAATTTGTAATTATCTCTCTGTTTAAATAAATATTCGAAGAGAATATCAGAGTTATAATAGTACTAAATATAATAAGGTCTTAAATTATATTAATCGTAGAGTAAGTGATGCATGTACCTATAATTGTGTTTCTTAATATAATTGTAATGTTTCTTCTGAGCACTTTGGAACCATATTTGTAAGCTCAGATGTGTTTTTTAAATAAAAATAGGGTTAGGTACATACATCTTGCACATCTAACGCATTTTGCTATTCCAGATAATACCATTTTAATTACTTTATTATTTCAAAATTATTCGGATATTCAAAAAACATTCTATTATTTCTGAGGTATTTTGTGAAGTTCAAAAAATTGCAAATCCATCTTTGTTTTATATAGAGTCAATTAAAAAAAGTATGTGCGAGTATCAAATATTTGTTGTTGAGATTTCATTAATAAAATAAATTAAAGTTAAATGTTATTTTTATTTACTTAAGACTCTGGCTGATGATGATGATAGAAACCTATCCGTCCCATATATTTTTATTTATAATTAAGATCCAGACAATAAAAATAGGACTAGTGTAAACTGGTTTCGAAACAATAAAAACAATCATACAGAGATTAAAACTAACGTAGCATTCAACGCCTACGTACGTACTTATAACATATTTTTGTATGGATATAGGTTGTCTTTTTTAGGGTTCCGTAGCCAAATGGCAAAAACGGAACCCTTATAGATTCGTCATGTCTGTCTGTCTGTCTGTCTGTCTGTCTGTCTGTCTGTCCGTCCGTATGTCACAGCCATTTTTCTCCGAAACCGTAAGAGCTAGACTGGTGAAACTTGGCGAGTAGATGTATTCTGTGAACCGCATTAAGATTTTTACATAAAAATAAAAATAAAACTATAAATTTCGGGGGTCCCCATACTTGAAACTGAAACTCAAAAATTTTTTTTTCATCAAACCCATACGTGTGGGGTATCTATAAATAGGTCTTCAAAAATGATGTTGAGGTTTCTAATATTGTTTTTTTCTAAACTGAATAGTTTGCGCGAGAGACACTTCCAAAGTGGAAAAAAGTTGGTCCCCCCCCTCTAACTTCTAAAGTAAGAGAATGATAATACTAAAAAAAATATATGTTGTACATTACTTTGTAAACTTCCAACGATATTTGGTTTGAACGAGATCTAGTCAGTAGTTTTTTTTTTATACGGCATAAACCGTAAACCGCAATTTACCTTTCGACGAACTACAAGAACCTTATTATGTTACATCAAGTAACATAATATAAAGGTCCTTGTAGTTCGTCGTGCTACGGAACCCTTCATGGGCGAGTCCGACTCGCACTTGGCTGCTTTTTATTTTATTGCTAATTTGGAGACTGGCAGGTAAAATTAGTTGGTGTTATAAATATTAAAGGTATTAGTTGGTGTTATAATTTTAGATTTGTTCCAAACATAAATAAATATGATCAATGAGGTAGCTTAGAACCGTAATAATACTTTTTATCCCGAAAAAGTAATAGGCGCCCGCTAGAAATTTATAAAAAACTTTTATAGTGCACTTTTACAAGTTGTTAAAAAATAGTACAACAATATGCTATCTGCTGTTTGTTTTTATTAGACGCAATTGTACTAGCAATTTGCGGAATTTCCTTGCAGAGAGAATACTGTGTTTCAAAGGGAACTAATTTCAACTCCGTGATTAAAAACGATCATTTTGTTTTAGACCCCTCATCCGTATCGATGTTTTTTTACAGCTCTTGTAAAAATGTGGCAAGATTTGTTGTCACAAACGTGAACACAGTAGGTATGGTTTACATGACGTCACCGAACATAAACATTATGGTATACAAAACACACACATACACACATGTCTATACGATATTGTGTTCGAAATTCAAAAACAAGACCGTTAACCCAAGAACGTGCATCTGCCAAAAACAACATAAGTGAAGTTATACCATTTTTATTCATAACATTTTAAAAGGACATAACTCTAGCTGCATTCTAAACTAGTTTTTTCAGCTACATAAAAGGTATAACTTTACTTTCGTACAAGCACATGTTTAGTTATCGAGTAATTTTCACAACTCAAAAGACACCACACTGTGCGAGTGTAAACTAAATAAATCCTACGTCGAAACGTCACACACACAGTATAATACACTAGTGAGCACTCACACTGACTCAAAACCAGAGCCAGAAACAGAGCCGGACAGAGCTTGTGGTAGGCCTACTGACCCGCGTGTGTTGAGAAGGCAAGGTCACTACTACTAGACCATCGGTGCTTCATGGCAAACAATATTTATTAGTACTATTTTTATGAACAACGGAATATTTAATATGATATAATTTTGTGAGTTTCGACTCCCTAAATCGTTGTAAGCTATAATGAAAACTGTTTTCAGCGTAACATTAATCATAAAACATTTTTAAAATTATCAAATAGTCAGCATCGGACCTCAATCTCTGGCAAACAAGGTCACAAAGATGTTTTTCATCAAGCTAGCTAACTTTGCCAAGCAATATCTGCAATGAATATAGCCCTTAATGCAATTTGCGTATAACCTTATCATCATCTGAGGCAAATAGTGATGCAAATATGAAATAAATATAAAAGGCAACTGTGGCGCTGGTTTTCTTATTCATCTGACGCGACGAAAAGGTTAAATCCTACGTCAAAACGTCACACACACAGTGTAATACACTGGTCTGCACGCACACACGATCGATATAGACATATGGCCAGACATATGTAAGTATATGGTAGCAGCCCAGCTGGTTTTCATGAATTCAAATTCAAATTCAGTTTATTATAATCGCATTAACCTAACATTATTGAATAATTTCCAATGCGCTATACTACGTACTATAAATTAATAAAAAGGTTACATGGAGATCAAAGAGAATTAAAATAACTTCGGAATCATTTGTGCAAACAATAAAAGAAAACATAATATACCTGCCTAAGTAGGTAGGTAACCTACTTAGGCAGGTATATAAAAATGAATAATCTTGGTAGTACATATACCTATAAATGAAATAACAGTATGGAAATGACTATTTTATGACGCAGAACCAGACTGAATATATTATTCCTGTCACGATGGTAACATAATTACTACATCAGTGAAATATTAATTATGCTCCCGAATACTCAGACATATTACATAAACGCTTTATCGTGTAGATTATCATAAAGCTTTGATAAAAGATAAAAGCTATTTTGTACGATCTAACAGTCAAACGCAAAGCCGGTATAATGTAATAGTGTTTGTTCCTTAAAATTTATCGGGTGTGTCACAAAGACTTTAGCCTTTATTTTTATGTAGAACATGACAAATGATTTAAAATCAGTAAATCACACTTTTAAGTAGACAAATGTATTTGGCTAAAAACCTTTTTTTCACTTCATTGTGTGAATAGGATTGGAAACAAGATCACAGTTGCTTGAGATTTTCATAAATAAGTAGGGTCAAAAAGTGCGTGCAAGAAGTACATCGACAGTGGTCCTGCCATGAATGAGATATCAAATACACGTATAAGTTTATTTTGGCTGGTCACAGCGTTGAACGTTAACACAGAACAAAGCTAATGTAGTAAACATAATCAACCCCAAAACATTGTTGTACAAATGCTTTTGAAGATTCTCAGTTCATTTAAGGAGATTATCTTTAATTCAGTTTGCAACATTTGTAGAATCCTTTGGCAGCTCCATTGGAGCTTAATGGAGGAAACAATGAGCACAATGCGTGGATTATGTCTTTAACAGACGGCTTGCTCTAAGTATCTATCTAATTATGCAGCTATCAGCGGTTCTCGAAATGACTCGACGGGCTAGAAGCCTCTCAAATTTAACTTTACTCCTGCTGGCTTCCAAAGTTGAATTATTGATACTTAGGCGATAACGATCAGTGGAACGCTGTCAAATATCGCTGTCATATTTGACAGCTGATCACCATCGCCATCGCCTAGATGTGCGCAGGCATTAACTAATCTAACGTTCCCAAGCGGAATAAAAAAACAGTATTGTCACCATTTTTAAAGTGCCAGATATTACTCAAATGTTGGTATTTATCAAAGACTAGCTGATGCCCGCGACTTCGTCCGCGTGGATATTTGAGTTCTTTTTAGGGTTCCGTAGCCAAATGGCAAAAACGGAACCCTTATAGATTCGTCATGTCTGTCTGTCTGTCTGTCTGTCTGTCTGTCTGTCTGTCTGTCTGTCTGTCTGTCTGTCTGTCCGTCCGTATGTCACAGCCATTTTTCTCCGAAACCGTAAGAGCTAGACTGATGAAACTTGGCGAGTAGATGTATTCTGTAAACCGCATTAAGATTTTTACATAAAAATAAAAAAAAAACTATGAATTTCGGGGGTCCCCATACTTATAACTGAAACTCAAAATTTTTTTTTTCATCGAACCCTTACGTGTGGGGTATCTATGAATAGGTCTTCAAAAATGATGTTGAGGTTTCTAATGTCGTTTTTTTCTAAACTGAATAGTTTGCGCGAGAGACACTTCCAAAGTGGAAAAAAGTTGGTCCCCCCCCCTCTAACTTCTAAAGTAGTGGAATGATAATACTAAAAAAAATATATGTTGTACATTACTATGCAAACTTCCAACGATATTTGGTTTGAACGAGATCTAGTCAGTAGTTTTTTTTTTATACGTCATAAACCGTAAACCGCAATTTACCTTTCGACGAACTACAAGAACCTTATTATGTTACATCAAGGAACATAATATAAAGGTTCTTCTAGTTCGTCGTGCTACGGAACCCTTCATGGGCGAGTCCGACTCGCACTTGGCTACTTTTTTTTTTATTTTGATATGACCAACTGTAGTTACCATAGTTTTGAGCTTGTACGTTAGAGTGTATTTGAATTTGAAGGCAAGTGCTGTTGTTTTATTTTTCAGCAGTGTCTAATTTAAGTATGATAGATGTTTCCCGCAATTTTGTCTTAGTGGTTATCATCGGTTTTTTTGTAAACCTTTGTGTGTATTCGAACCTGGTGACAGATGCTGCGGTAGCTGAATATTTTTTAATGTTTTTTTGCGTATTTTGTAAAGCTCTTTTTCGTGATTTTGTTTAAGTGCCTAATTTGGGCTATCGTATTTGTTGGTGTATAATCAAAACTGGTTTTTTTAAATGACATGACCAACTGCGATTTACCATAGTTTTGAGCTTGTACTTTAGAGTGTATTTGAATTTAAAGGCATGTGCTATTATATTAGTTAGTTATATTGTAGCTGAATTTTTTCAGCGGTGCTTAGCTTCGCTATGATAGGTGTTTTCTGCGATTTTGTCTTAGTGATAATCTTGGGTTTTAAAAATTTGTGAAAATGAAGATTGAATTGCCGCCTTCCCGGTTTTTTTTTTCTTTTTCTCTGGTGGGGCCTTCGGCTTCGGCTCACCAGCATTATTCAGCTATTATTTTCATTCTCATAATTTTAAAAATGGTAAATGTCAAATCTATGTTATTTTAAATTTAAATAAATAGTTGAAGCTATTATATTAATCAAGTAATTTAGAAGATATATTATTTATTTAATATCATCTTTATGTTATTTAAATTTAAATTTTACATTGCGCTATCTTATTAGACTTTTTAAACTTCTTACTGTTGTAATGGGTTTCCAACCTACTTGCTGAATAAAAAGTTGCAATTTGGTTCAACGACCTCCTTGCAGTTAGAAAGACTTTAGAAAGTTGGAAAATGGTTGAATAAAATAGAACTTGTTTTTTTTTATAATTTGACAGCTGTCAGTAGAAAGCGATTCTCCCTAGGGCTGAAAGTTTTACTTTCAATTAGGCCCCTCAGGCAACTTCAGACCTACTTTCAGAGTATGAGTAATGAAAAGTGTATTTCAGCGGTGTTTAGTTTAAGTATGAAAGATGGTTCCCGCGATTTTGTCTAAGTGGTTATCATCGGTTTTTTTGTTAACCTTTATGTGTATTCAAACCTGGTGACAGATGCTGCGGTAGCGGAATTTTTTTAATGTTTTTTTTTGCATATTTTGTTAAGCTTTATTTCGTGATTTTCTTTTAGTGGGTAATTTGGGCTATCGTATTCGTTGGTGTATAAACGAATCTGGTTTTTCATAGTTTCGAGCTTGTACTTTAGAGTGTATTTGAATTTGAAGGCGAGTGCTGTTGTAGGCGATTTTTTTCAGCGGTGTTTAGTTTAAGTATGATAGATGATTCCCGCAATTTTGTCTTAGTGGTAATCATCGGTTTTTTTGTTTTTTTTTATGTATTCAAACCTGGTGACAGATGCTGCGGTAGCTGGAAATTTTTTAATGTTTTTTTTTGCGTGTTTTGTATAATGTTTTTTTTTATCATATTTTGTAAAGCTTTTTTTCGTGATTTTCTTTTATGGGGTAATTTGGGCTATCGTATTCGTTGGTGTATAATCGAATCTGGTTTTTTTAGTTTGATATGAACAAATGCTAGTTACCATAGTTTCGAGCTTGTACTTTAGAGTGTATTTGAATTTGAAGGCGAGTGCTGTTGTAGGCGATTTTTTTCAGCGGTGTTTAGTTTAAGTATGATAGATGATTCCCGCAATTTTGTCTTAGTGGTTATCATAGTTTTTTTGAAAATTTTTGTGTATTCAAACCAGGTGACAGATGCTGCGGTAGCTGGAAATTTTTTAATGTTTTTTTTGCGTATTTTGTAAAGAACTTTCGTGAATTTGTTGAAGTGGCTAATTTGGGCTATCGTATTCGTCGTTGGTGTATAATCGAATCTGTTTTTTTTATTTGACATGACCAACTGCTAGTTACCATAGATTTGAGCCTCCACTTTAGTGTATTTGAATTTTAAGGTGAGTGCTGTTGGAGCCGATTTTTTTCAACAGTGTTTAGTTTAAGTATGATAGATGTTTCCCGCGATTTTGTCGTAGTGGTTATCATCGGTTTGTTTGTGAACCTTTGTGTGTAAACGAACCTGGTGCCAGATAATGCGGTAGCTGAATTTTTTTAAATGTTTTTTTACGTATTTTGTAAAGCTATTTTTTGTGATTTTTCTTAAAATCATTTTCCGTTTTTTCTTCTTTCAGGGAAATAATTTTCCTATCTTCTTTCTTGGCGCACCTCTGCTCTATTAGAGAAACACACCTTCTAAGTTTCATGATTCTAGGGCTAACGGTTTAGGCTGTGCGTTGATTTTTCTTTATACCATTTTTCCTCTTTTTCTCCTCTTCGGTAAATAATTTTCCATTTTCCTTTCTTAGCGGATGCCTACGTCTTAACATCTACCTGCATGCCAAATTTTAGCCCAATCCGTCCAGTGGTTTGGGCTGTGCGTTGATAGATCACTATGTCAGTCAGTCAGTCAGTCAGTCAGTCAGTCAGTCACCTTTGAGTTATATATATATATATAGAAGAAGAAGATTGTAGATACCCTTTACATGGTCTGGTATTACGTATTAAATTGCTCGAATTGCAAGCGACTCTTCGCTATGACTTTTTCAGGAAATAAAGTTTGAAGTATGACAAAGCGAGAGAGGAAAGTCATAGGCGTGCTTGAGCTCATCGAAGTAGGTACTTCAAACAACTTGACAAGGCCTCACATGCCCGACAAGTTGAGAACTCAAGTTTTGTTTAAACGGGTCTGGTAAAACTAGAATTGATTATGATCCTGCAGTAAAACTTTGGAAAGTGCTGCCTTATTTTTATTTACATACATACATACATACATAAAATCACGCCTCTTTCCCATGGGGGCAGAGATCACGGATTTCTACTTGCTACGAACATGACACACCTCATTCGCTTCATTCACTCGCATAACATTTGACTAATTAATTATACATTTCATCATTTTATTGAATTTTAACATAATAATACATAATACTTGGGCATTATTTTTATTTCGTCCTTTTTGTCAATTTGCTTGGATGATTAGCAATACCTTAAAATATTTGTACGCCTACAGGATTGTCTAAGCCTACAGCAGAACACAATTGTACCTGAACAATTGTATGTATATGTATAAAGTTGTTTTTCATCCCACCAGCTCTGAAAGTGTGTTTTTGCTGTTTAATTTCTGACTGGAAAAGCCGTTTTTATCCGCTAGAGGATAAAGTAAATTTGAATTTAGAATATCGTGTTCAATAAGTTTGTGAATACACAACCTATTTACTTCTACCTCCATGGTGCCGAACTTATCATACAACCTTTTTTATTTTGTTAAAAACTCGCACTCGTAACCTTCTTGGTGTATTTGTGAATTCAAAACACCATTAAACCTATTTACTTCGACCTGCATGGTGCTGAATTTATCATACAACCTTTTTAAATTTGTTAATAACTCATACTCGGAACCTTCTTGGTGTGTTACTTTTAGTCGCGCCATGTTCTTTTTTGCATTTAGTGATTTCCTCGCTGAGGTGGGATGAAAAGTTACGTGTTGCACTCGAGTGCAAAGATTTTTCACCTTGTGCCCTTTGATTCCTTCGCCAACGCTTAGGATTCTAACTTTTAAACCACTCGCTACGCTCGTGGTTAAACTTTAGAATCCTGCGCTTGCTCAGTCATCAAAATTGAGCACGCGGTTAAAAAGCAGCTTTGCACTCTTGTATAACAAATAACTATATAACCTGTGTTTCACAAATAAAGAATTGAATTGAATTGAAAATGTTTCATAATTATATTCTTCAAATTTTGATGTGATAACGTCTTATAATTCAATAGAGCCGGCTACACGCACGAAAAAACATGACTCATGCGGCGTTACCTCGCTCTGAGGCGTTCCACTTAAGGCTTGAAGTGCAAGCGAGAGCGCAGAACGAGCGACAAAGAGGCACAATCGGCCTCCGCGTTCGGCAGCGTTCGAAATCATACTTGAGTGAGCGTCCGCGTGGACAGCTGTATCACGTTGTCACGTTAAATTATCGTCAGTAAACCGACTTTACAGACAACCGATTTTTTTATTTACCTAATGAAACTTACAATTAAACAAATATTTACAAAATGTACAAAAATACACAAGAAACAGATGAGCTATCTGCAGATCGTTACAAACGATCTAGAGATAGCTTAACCTAATGTGTTTTGAGGTGGTTGGGAAATCAAAACTCGCTCCAACATCCTGTTGTTGTGATCTTCGAAGTTTGTCATAGTTTCCTCGTAAACTCGAGTTGTCGTAGTTATACGTAAAACATTAACCCGTCCTCGGTCGAGAGGAACAACGGGAAACTTCTTTCATCGCATCGCTGAGCACTTTATACCATGTCTGTAGGCCTACCACAAGCTCTGTCTGGCTCTGTCTCTGGCTCTGGTTTTGAGTCTGTGTGAATGCTCACCAGAGTATACTGTGTGTGTGACGTTTCAACGTTGGATTTATTTCGACAGAACTCACACAGACTCAAAACCAGAGCCAGAGATAGAGCCAGACAGAGCTTCTGGTAGGCCTACTGTTCGCGCGGATGTTCTCCTACTTTATTTTTAAAACCTTATTGAAATTCCCTGTTATTCTCAGCTGGATATGTCGGGTTACAAAACTTGCGAAGATGGAAATTCTTTATTCTTCAGTCAAAACCATTTCCTTTTTCTTGGTTTATTTTTGGATATCTTTAACTGTTAGTCTCTCATTTTTGATTAAGGTATAAATACTAGAAAGTTAGTATTTATGCAAAATTGGCATTTGATTTTAATTGATATATTATGTTACGAAACGTATTTTATGAAATAATTAATAGATTCAGGCGTGACTTTGCGGAATTCCATTGTTAAACATAACCAATCTACATATCAACAATGATAACAAGTCTACATTAAATTAGCTTACTTAGATTAGATTAGCGGATTAGTACTATATATTTATTGTTCTACTTAATTTATGTATTTTATGAATTATTTTTTTTCCCTCCCTACAATCTTCGAACCCTACTCATAAAGCCTTGCACACATAATATACGTTCTACGGTTGTTTTCATTTATTTTGTCTGGAGCCGAAGTTAAGATCACCATATTCAAGTCGTCAAAATATAAAATTCAAATTCAGCAGTCATAACAATTCGAAACAGTTTGTAGGCCATCAAAATATCAGCCATTTTGACGTTTTACGAGTTTGTGCGACAGTATAATAAAATCATTGTCAGATAATATTTAGCTACGATTCGTACGGAGGGGTGCTTGGGGTGGTTAGGGGTGCTTGCACCGTCTGCTTTAAAATTGTGGCAAGACAAACAAAGGATCAAACAGTTTTTGACTTAAAGCCTGCGCACACCTAGGTCGCTGGCGATGGCGATCAGTGCAACACTGTCAAATATCGCTGTCAAATATCGCTGTCAAATATCGCTGTCAAATTTGACAGCGTTTCACTGATCGCCATGCGCCAGCGATCTAGGTGTGCGCAGGCCTTTTGGATATAATTTTGTCAAATCAAACTGAAAAACGTTTAGGTGTTAGAAATAATCACAATCAATGCATTTGATGTCTCATACATTTGCCACTTTTTCACGATGATATCAAAATATTTTTTTACTATACTTTCAACCTGCTGAGCTGACTTGATCATGTTGCTGACGTTAGCAGGAAGAGTAAGCAAGGTAAAAATTCAGTAGGTATTCTTACCTCCATATTCTTTTTAGAAGTTCCTGAAGCCCATACCTAGAGTACATCTTAAGTATAATAGAACGTACTAGACCGTACCTACTGGCTAGAATGATTTTTCAAAACATCAGCAAAATCCTCTCATATCCACTATCCCACATGAGTCTGAAATTCTTTGCAAATTTCATTCAGGGCAAAAACGCGAGTGGATTTGTACAATTACAATGCAGCAGCATGTTCCCAGTGGTATAAGAATGCAAATGTAAATTTTCGTCTGTTCCTGCTCGCATTTTTTTTCTATTTCATTTTGCATAGTGATACCGCGCAGGAATATTTTACTCGGTTCTCTTCGTAACTGTACCTATATGGCTGACTTCACGGCCGTAATCATGATGAAATGGCTAATGCATGAAGTCTCGTTTCTTTATGTTCCATTAGGAACTGTAAATTAGGTGGAACGACATGGGAGACATAGAGTGAACTGCGTGATAAAATAGCTTATAAAAATATATTTAAAAAAAACTAGAACACTGTAAAGAAAAGTGTAAGCTCTTTAAACTGATGAATCAGACTTAACGCAAATTTTGAACCACGTGAATTCCAAAAAAAGGCATGAATCAAAGAAGGAAGAAGTGTTGCTAGGTAACGTGGCAGGTGATTCAGCACCCTTATTTTGAGTTTTACTCGATCAGCTTAGACAATTCGTTTCGCATAACATGTGTCTCTCCCTCTTTTGTATCAAGAAATGATGAGACAAAAATTTGTTTCGTTCGATTCTACGTATATTGTGGTTGTCTCATAATTTCTCGATACAAATGAGAGAAACACTTACCTATGCGAAACGAACTGTTCAAACTGATCGTGTAAAACTGAGAAAATTACCCCTCAATATTATCTAAAATAAGCTCATTTTCCAATAAATAAAAATAATATGATAAGCCATAATCTTAAATACCTGTATTTATTTGGTTTCAACATACCTAGATAGAGTATTTTTTTAGAGTGATCACGGAAGAAACTGATCTTTTTCGAACTCATAAGTACCGTTCCGAGTAAAGCAGTTATTCTCGCCTTAGCTACATTGTTTGCAATTGTTAGCCTACGCTTCCATTTTAAATGAAATATTCAAACCACAACTCGGTTTCCTCCACTTCCAAATATCGCTGTCATGGATTCAGCACGTTTGAACGAATCCTACGGATCCTTGTCCACTGATTGTAGCCCATTTGAGTCGGCTAATTTACTAACTAAGAGAACTCGGTATAACGTGGTTGCAGTGGAAGTGGGTCATGCACATTTCAGTTTTTACTGTATGAAAAGGTTTTGCTCTCAAAAGGAGAAAAAATAGAATAAAATGCAATTAGTGAATAAAGGATGGATTTAAAGCGAAGGAGCGAGATCCTGATCAACGCGAGTGATTCATGGCTCTCGTTATAAATTCATTTTATTCAAGAAAAGTCTACATACAGACCTCCTAGCTTTATACCATGACTACGAGAAAAAGAGCATAAACAGTTCTATACTCATATTCCTCAAGCTGAACTTCTTGTCGAATAAGTCGACCAATCAGGTCTCGAAGAGTTATTTGCACAAAGAGTTTGTGTGTTGAGTATTCTTTGAAGATTTTGTATCGAGTATTTTTTGCGCAAGGAGGTTGTATAACAATTGAGATGGAGGCAGACACCAAAATAGTGATTAGAAGTGCTTTGAATTAAGCTTTTAAGAAAGGAAATGGTATAAAAGCTTACGGTTTACCTTTCGTTAAAATTACGAATGAAGCCGAATCGAGTGATTTCGAATCCGAATTCATACCATGTACCTTAATATTTTCGTTAAAACTCCAAATTGAGTTCTGAAACTATTAGGCAAAGAGGATTAGTAAGGTAACTGATGCTGTATCAACGTGTGAAAAGCAAAACTAGCCAACATACGAGTATACTTACGTATTATTAGTGTAGACACCAATAATATAACAAAAATATAAAAAAAACCTTTCTGAAATTGTATGAGTAGTCGTAGATAGTTAAGTATTCACCTATCTTATGCTAATTTATTTTGTAATATTTTTCCTAATCCTCGAACGTAAGTAAGTTTGTATTATTTTGTCTCGATTTATACAGCGTCCACTCCTCTAGGGGTGTTCGCACCTCAGGGAAAGAATTAGCATCGCTTTTCGTCGCCTTTTGTGCAGGTACTCTATTTGCAAATGGACCTAAACTCCTCTTTTACATGGAAAACTCACATCTACATACTTACTTCACTCATAGGAGAGCGCAAATGGAGCGTAGCTGGGTGTATTTTCTGGGTTTTATTTAACTTTTCTTGAAAATAAAATAATGTAGCCGTTTCCTTTTCACAGTATATTTTGCCTACCTAAATAATTTGTTACTCAAAGCAAATATTTTTTGAAATAAATGGATTCTCAGAAACAGAGCCTGAGTGATCCAGAACCCAGAATGATAGATACTTTTCTTTTATTCCGTATTTTCTAACATGAATTGGAATAGAAGCAAGAAAATGTACAACTCTTTCGTATTTCGTTTCCGCATCAATATTTTCTGATTGCACAGTTTCTGTTTTTGAGAGTTAGAGAGTAATCTAATTACACCTTGCATAAGATCTACTGGACCAAAATAGGTTTCATTTCCAAGAAACTCACTAATTAGTGTTCTTCCAGTGCCTCTATCTATACCCGAGAAGTTTCAAGTCTCACTCTATTTCTGAGGCCGACATAAAAGGTGTTGTATAATAGTGATATAAGTTCCTATACATAAATTAACTAAAACAAATACATAGTACTAATCCGCTAATTTAATCTATTAGGGTAACTTAATATAGACTTGTGTGTGCACCCTATACGCACCTGCAAATCCTACAAAGTGAAATAAGGTGTTAATAGACACAACAACAATAGCACAAAAATAAAAACTTAACAAGATTTCAACACGTGTTTCGCCTCTCTACGAAGCATTTACAGGACATTTATATTTTTATATTTATTGTTTTTTGACTCGCAGTGCACTAAAGGACGTATTGCCTCGTCGAGCGCTGAGCAGAAAGATGAATAAATAACAACAACTACTGACGTCACGAGTCAGTTGAGTGACATTAGTTACCAAATTCAATGATATTTATAAAAAAAGATCTGAGCTCAAAATTATTTTTTTTGGACGAGGGAAGTTAATGATATCCATACATATGTACGAAGAAGATTAAAGTTACTATTAGTTACTAATCATCGGGTGTGTGCCAAGTAGTAGTTTGGCTGCTGACCTAAAGAGAATGTGCTCCATACAGCCAACTACATAAATCTAAAGGTATTTGCACACCCCCTATAGTCACCCCTTTGTAAAGACTGCAGCGAATTCCCAAGAAGTGATCCGTTTCAGGATTAGCCAGTTTAAAGTTTGAGCAAGTTTTCGGCTCAGACCGTACCTGGTCTTGGGTACCCAATTAGTAGACTCGTACCTCTCATTATTAATTCTAATTGAGGACCAATTCAGAAACTGTCTAAAATTTCGTATTAGGTATAACAACTCACCTCGCTGAGGCAGCGATGCGCGCTACTTTAGAACCCTTAAGTCTCTGCGCATCATAAATTCTTCCTCCATGATCATGAAGTCACGGCGGTCTACGAGTCTACGGCGACGGCGCGCGGCGTCGACGGCAGCGGTGTGGTGCTACGGCGATAAGTATACTAATTGCACCTAGCATTTTTATTTATACAAGTAGCTGATGGAACAAGCATATGGCCCACCTGTAGGCCAAGGTGAGTTTTGACTAAATAAATCCTACGTCGAAACGTCACACACACACACAGTATAATACACTGGTGAGCGCTCACTCAGACACGAAACTAGAGCCAGAGACAGAGCTTGTGGTAGGCCTACTGATGTTAAGTGGTCACTATCGCCTATAACAAAGCATTGCCTCGTAGGTCACGCACGTCTGGAATGTGCTAAGACGCACTGCTCTGTGTCCATCAACTTCAGACTTTCAAATGTTCAGCCTCACGTGCCAGTAACTTCACCGGCACCAGCACCCTTCAAATTAAAACACAGTGATGCTGCTTCACGGCAGAAACAGGCATGGTGGTAGTAAGTACCTACTACCACCGTCGGGTCCATCATCATCATCGAGTCCGGGGAAGTCCCCGGACGAGCCACACGCAAGAGCTCTACTACTACCAAAAGGAGAATGATTGATTGATGGCATGTCAAATAGCTAAGAAAATTGGAGTTTAATCCAGTTTATTTTATTTTATGACATCTCTATAAAGAGTTAGCTAAGCGTTCTACGATATTATTATCTTCTGAAATACGTCTAAGAGCTTCAATTTTACTACCTTTAGGTAATAAAATATATCTAGCTAAGTGTTCTCCCGACTGTGCCTTAAATCGGATGCAATTAGGTTGGTTCCGAGGCTCTGGCGAATCTACCTTGCGCATTGCAGCGACAGCGACCCATATACAAGGGTTCCATACCTATGTCATAAGGAAAGTGAATACATATATTGAACCGCTTTGTATATCTCTCAAGGTGTTCTATATCATTGATTACTTTGGCCTCTCAGCTCAGTAGTAGTAGCTTCATGGTCAAACGGCTGAACCAATTTTGATGAGATTTTTATAGGACCACTCTGAAAGTACTCAAATCGTCTCATAGTTGACGAAATTGTGCAATAACAAACACATCAAAAACAATTAAAACAAAACGGTATACCAATTTTGATGATTTTTCTATGGGACCAATCTGAAAGTGTAGCCTTTCAGATAAAAAAAGATTTTTTCAAATCAGCTGATAAATAACGAAATGAAGCTACTTATAAAATAATATACAACCGAATTGAGAACCTTCTCCTTTTTAGGGTTCCGTAGCCAAATGGCAAAAACGGAACCCTTATAGATTCGTCATGTCTGTCTGTCTGTCTGTCTGTCCGTCCGTCCGTATGTCACAGCCATTTTTCTCCGAAACCGTAAGAGCTAGACTGATGAAACTTGGCGAGTAGATGTATTCTGTGAACCGCATTAAGTTTTTTACATAAAAATAAAAAAAAAACTATAAATTTCGGGGGTCCCCATACTTGAAACTGAAACTCAAAAAATTTTTTTTCATCGAACCCATACGTGTGGGGTATCTATGAATAGGTCTTCAAAAATGATGTAGAGGTTTCTAATATCGTTTTTTTCTAAACTGAATAGTTTGCGCGAGAGACACTTCCAAAGTGGAAAAAAGTTGGTCCCCCCCCCTCTAACTTCTAAAGTAAGAGAATGATAAAACTAAAAAAAATATATGTTGTACATTACTATGCAAACTTCCAACGATTTTTGGTTTGAACGAAATCTAGTCAGTAGTTTTTTTTTTATACGTCATAAACCGTAAACCGCAATTTACCTTTCGACGAACTACAAGAACCTTATTATGTTACATCAAGTAACATAATTAAAGGTTTTTGTAGTTCGTCGTGCTACGGAACCCTTCATGGGCGAGTCCGACTCGCACTTGGCTGCTTTTTTTAAGTCGTTTTAAAAATAAACAGAATTCAGTCGTCGATCTCCACACTTTTCTGTTTTACGTTCTTAAGTAATGTATGTTGTACAAAGACCTAAATAAACATTTTATCCAAATATGGGTAAAGGTATGTTTATTTTATTTTCCCTACATTTAATTAAGTAGCTACCCGTCTTCAATTCTGAGGACAGTTAATTCTTGCGTGGTCCTGTTTATCTCCATGATTAATTAAGTAGGCCTACCACATGCCCTGTCTGACTCTGTCTCTGGCTCTGGTTTTGAATCTGTGTGAGTGTTGACAAAATAAATTCTACGTCGAAACGTCACACACACAGTATAATACACTGGTGTGTTGAGCACTCACACAGCCTCAAAAAAGCCAGAGACAGAACCAGACAGAGCTTGTGGTAAGCCTTAAGGGAGTGACAACAATGTGCTTAATTAAATTCAAAGTGTTTTTGTTGAAAACAATCACAGGGACTACGCTAACAAATCAATTATGTGTGCTTGGCCTTCGTTCCTAAAGCCCGTAACGCACGTAGCTATAATACATTTTAATATGTCGTGCTATAATACTCGTATATATACGAGCTGGTATGACGGAGCTTCGCTCGGGGGGAAAAAAATAGTATGATTATTCGCCAATAGATGTCAGAGTCGTATCTTTATTGGCTTATTTTTAATTAACAACGCCATCTGCTGGAATAGCTTGCACTTAGTTGCTTACAATTGCGAATAGATGGCAGGAACAGTCGTATATTGAGTTTATGTTTGATTATTGCAAAACACCAACTTCTCGTTATTTTCTAAAAATGAATCCTAGCTAGATCAATTTATCGCCCCCGAAAACCCCTATATACAAAATTTCGTGAAAATCGTTGGCGCAGTTTCCGAGATCCTCAATATACATATATATACAAGATTTTCTCGTTTAAAGGTATAAGATTACGGTATATTACGGTATAAGTAGATGACGTCATAGAAATATAATATTATAGCTGCGTGTGCGGTCACTTGAATATTTGTATAGAAAATACATCGTAATATGCCTTACTATAATTTTTATGACGTGTGTGACGGGCTCAATGTCTGCGCCAAATCAACAAAAACCAGCTACAGACAAAACAAAAGTTGAAAGAAAGTTGATCAACAGTTAGATTTTTTATCTTGGCGATGTAGATAAATATTAAATTAGAAGATTTGCTTCAAATATTACCAACATTTTCCTACACGTATATATCTATACCATTAGCGTTGCAAGCTTGAGCAGTATGCCTACCACAAGCTCTGCCTGGCTCTGTCTCTGGCTCTAGTTTTGAGTCTGTGTGAGTGCTCACCAGTGTATAATACTGTGTGTGACGTTTCGACATAGGATTTGTTTAGTCAACACTCACACAGACTCAAAACCAGAGCCAGGTATAGAGCTAGACAGAGCTTGTTAGACCTACAGAGTGTCAAAGTAATTCCAGCCAGCGTGTTAGTTTAGATATAATTTAATATTTCACACGTTAATGATGATATTAATAAGCAAGTGCTAGGTATAGGTGGCACCGAGTTTTTAAAGCTAAGGCTGGCGTTATTATGGTTCATGGAAACTACGGAAAGTTTTTCGATGTTTTGTCTCAAAGATATAAGTAGGTATACTATTATTGATTGAGTTATAACACTTATAACTATACTCCTAATGAAGTGTCTCTCGCGCAAACTATTCAGTTTAGAAAAAAAATGGGTTAGAAATCTCTATATCATTTTTGAAGAGTTTTATATTAAAAAATGTTGAGTTTCAGTTCTAAGAATGTTTTTTTATTATATAATATGTATATTTTTTTTTGTGGGAAAATCTTAATTCACAGAACTACTTACCAAGTTTCAACATTATAGTTCTTATAGTTTCGGAAAAAAGTGGCTGTGACATACGGGCGGACAGACAGACAGACATGAAGAATCCATAAAGGTTCAGTTTTTTGCCATTTGGCTACGGAACCCTAAAAAGGATGCCTACACGTGTAACGTAAGGTCGTTGTCATTAGATTAATTTGAACATAGAAATTCTGAGGGTTTCGAAAACGGTACTAAGTTTCACAAGCCATTTTCCGATACAGAGAAGTCCTTTCGATATTTGAAGCTTTGAATTGGTATTTTTGCTAGAGACATGTACCTAACCTACCACCTTTGCTAATAGTACTATTTGAGATATTTGAGAATAGGAACCTGAAACTTTCAATCAATCAATATAATAACGTGTTAGGTATACAAGGTGTATCTAAATATGTGTACTATGCGAAGGTGGGGGGTTTCAGACCACAATGGTGATCAGTTGTGGAGGGGAGATAATTAAAAATTCCTATTTTCAGTTTCCCATACAAAAATATTTAATTTCATAATGCCTAAATAAATTGACAACCCTATCCTTGTAACCCCTTGACCCCTTGACCTACTACCTCTGTAGGTCTACTACTACTACCTACTACCTCTGTAGCTCAGTTTAGGGTTGTCACTTTGTATAAAGTCAGCTGTTAATGTTGAAACTTCGTTGCAGTTTTTTTCAGAGATACCAATCGAAGTTCGAAAAGTCGTTGAACAAAAGTTGTTCCCCGGGGGGTGGAAATTCACCCCCCTTCAGGATAGTACACATATTTTGATACACGTTGTATTGAAATTAATATTGTAAAACAAAATGTGTAATATTTAATTTTATAATAACAGGATTTATTAATTACCGAATAGTGATACTTCCTAATTGGTTACCAATCAGTTTGCAAAAAGACTATTTAGCAAACTATTATTTTACACGGGTATTTTCGTATAAAAGGGTGATTCATACGGTTTGAATAACATTTCAACACAAAATTGATTAAATTCATGCGACCAAATTGGAAAACACGATTAAAAGATGTCAATTTATAGTCTTTGTAAAAATTCCACTGGGCAACATTGAAACGTATTGTGTTATACCCAAATATTGAGGAAAATGAATAATAATTGTATACAGAAGCTCCTATAAGACCTACCACTGATTACTGACCGTCCATTATTTTGACTATTCACCACCGCCATTATTTTGTATTTTACTTTTATCATAAACTGCTATATTATTAATCATGCAGGAAAGAATTACGCACTTTTGGTTGTCATAAAATTAAATGGTTAAAATATTATATAACACCAGTGGAATCCCGCGTACTTTCGCTTTTTTCATATAAACTTCAACCCCCGCTTCACGAATCACCTCAAATTTTCAAAAATCCTTTCTTAGTGTATTTACTACAATTTTCATTAAGAATTTTAAGTCACTATTACTAACGGCTTAGGCTGTGCGTTGCATGACAGACTCACCACCAAGGCGTTTTATATGACGATTTTAATATGCTAGGCATAACATTAATCAGTTTTGGTTTTCATCAATTGGTAACACTCTTCGTTCAGGAAAACCCCAAATATTATCCAATCAGCGGTTATCAGGGGTTCGTAAAAACATTATGTTTGATGTGACGCACCCGGCACCTCTAGGGCAGACGCCCTGCCACCCCAATGATTGCCTTTTTATACACGAACATAATATGCCATCATAGAACGGCCCTAATATAGCAATGAACATGATTTTACCTTAAAAGATAGAATTCTTAGGTACTTGCTTTCCTTTCGGGATCAATTTAATTTGAGCGTTGAAAAACTTACTTAGATTTCTACGAAACGTGGCTATATGATTCAGAAAGATTCAGAAAAGATCCAGAGATGAAGTGTGATTATTCTGATATCAGAACTCTCAGCTTTCTATAAAAAACAGCATTCATTCGGAGCAGCATCAGTTTCGGAGCTACAAGGCAGACAGACAAACAAATACATGATGACTTACCTAGGTGTTTATATATATAAACACCTAGGTAAGTCATCATCATCAACCTGGAGAAGTCCACTGTTGGACATAGGTTTCCCCATACACTTCCAAGAAGAACGATTCTTAGTAAGCTATTTGACACCCTTTTCGGTCCGGGATTAAAAAGCCAGTGAAGCGACAAAGGAGGGATAAAATAGTAAAACTAATAAACTGTAACTGTTAATGTCATTTATTTGGCATGTGTCGCCATTCCTCGGGGCCAATCGACGCTCCCTGATTGCCTTTTTTATTGGCTCCCCTCCGCGCCATATTTCATCTCACCTCGCTGCGGCACTTTTTTAATTTGCCGTTCGGATTATCCCGTAGTACTTTACCTGTCTACATTATCATCATCATAAGCTGAAACCTCTGATTTTTATATTGGTTTTTACTCTTGTAATCGTTCCTGAACTTTACCGAGTGGTGACTTAGGCTTAGGTTCAACTTGTTTTAAGTTACACTGCTTGACGCACGGCTAAGACTCTCCAAGAGAACTCGAGCGTGTTGTAGTGTGTGTAACTCATAATTTCAATACGAATCTTCGTTTATCTTTTTGCGGAGCAGATTAGTATTTGTAGTCTCCTGGGCAGTAGGGTAGACAAATGAATCCATAAGCATAAACGAAGAACTTTTTGCGTCAAGTCTTACTTGTCACTTGTCTAAGAGGACTGATTATCTTTTTAGGGTTCCGTAGCCAAATGGCAAAAACGGAACCCTTATAGATTCGTCATGTCTGTCTGTCTGTCTGTCCGTCCGTATGTCACAGCCATTTTTCTCCGAAACCGTAAGAGCTAGACTGATGAAACTTGGCAAGTAGATGTATTCTGTGAACCGCATTAAGATTTTTACATAAAAATAAAAAATAAACAATAAATTTCGGGGGTCCCCATACTTGAAACTGAAACTCAAAATTTATTTTTTCATCGAACCCATACGTGTGGGGTATCTATGAATAGGTCTTTAAAAATGATGTTGAGGTTTCTAATATCGTTTTTTTCTAAACTGAATAGTTTGCGCGAGAGACACTTCCAAAGTGGAAAATAGTTGGTCCCCCCCCTCTAACTTCTAAAGTAAGAAAATGATAATACTAAAAAAAATATATGTTGTGCATTACTATGCAAACTTCCAACGATATTTGGTTTGAACGAGATCTAGTCAGTAGTTATTTTTTTATACGTCATAAACCGTAAACCGTAATTTACCTTTCGACGAACTACAAGAACCTTATTATGTTACATCAAGTAACATAATATAAAGGTTCTTGTAGTTCGTCGTGCTACGGAACCCTTCATGGGCGAGTCCAACTCGCACTTGGCTGCTTTTTTATTAGCCCGCCTTCACGCCATATTTCATCTCACCTCAGCGCTACAGCGCGTAAAGCTTTATCCACACCAACCTAATGACTCAAATGCTGGACCTAATAACAAGAGCAGAGTGATGAGAAAAACGTCATGCTTTTATTCGGTACAACTACGAGATATTTTGAGTAAATGTGAACTTCACGAAGTCTTTAAATCTTAAATATGCAAGCGATGGGAGCCTGACGCGTCTGCTAGTATAAAAACCCCGTTCCCCGTTAAGTTACAGAAGTCTGTAGCGAAAGGCAAATGAAAACTCTATCTATTCCTTTGAGACTAATCCAGCAGGTAATTTCATTACGCCAAATTAAAACAAAACGTATAACACTGATTAATGGGTACCTCCCAACGAAACAGGTTCCTTAGAATTGTGAAATCGACCGCGATCCGTAGCAACTAGTACACTCTCTGCGGTAAAACTATCTAACTTCGACCATTATCGAAAGTTCAGCTCCTTCACGTTTCAAGAATGCGATGAAGTTATTTTAGTTTTGCAATTTGCGGGCACTATCACAATTAGGGTGGGTCTTTCAAACATTTTAACAACAAACACTGCAAAAAAGACAGTCGTACTCTTTATTCTCTTTCTTATGTCGGGATAGCCAACAGAAATGAAAACTTAAAAACTTGCGCGTGCATGCCCCTCCCTGGCTGTCTGCCCCGACCCTGAACTTTGGCGAAGTTTGTCGATCTTTGCCGAAGAGGTGTTGGTTACGTGACAGTGACGTGGTGACGGTGTCGCGAGTTTATTGTTTTTTCCCCACCTCAAAAATTACTCAAGCCCACCCTACGAAGTTTTCACTTCATTAGAATACATTATATATGTATATAAATTATAAGCAATACATAAATAAATAAATATTGTGGACAATTCACACAACACTACCCAGCCCCAAACTAAGCAGAGCTTGTAATATGGGAACCGGATAGCTGATACAATACATGCCTTTTTTACGAAAATTGTAGAAAAACCATGAATGAATAGCGTCTACTATTTTGATGGACTCTTCCAACTTCCGTCCGTGGAGTAAACAACACCAATATTGCGATTACCATTCCTTCCACCAAGCATAAAAAAAGGTCAAAGGTCAAATATATGAGAGGGGTAGAAATTGCAGTCTTAAACTTCATTGGAATATTGAAGTAGATTGGTGAGGCTTCGGAACTTAGCCGATAATTGGTTATCGGCTAAGTTCCGAAGCCTCTCCAGGTAATCTCACCATTCCCAAGTTACCAGCTACATCATAAAGGATGTCATAAGAAGGTGGCCGTAACGGGCTAAACTTCCGACTGTACAAAGTGCATTGGTGTTGAGTTCAGGAAGTGTCAGAACTTAGCAAGGAGGTACGCCTGAAGACTTGCTGAATGCAGTTCCTGTGAAGATGCACTTCGAAAAAGAATGATGAATCGTTAAGGGGCTTTAATAAAAAAAAAATAGTTTACGTACCTATTCGTATTGTTAAATCTGTATAAAGCCTGTATGAAAGTAAATTTAATGTAAACTTTTTGCTGATTTTTCATACATTTCAACCGATGTGGTTAAAAGGCATGGAAGACCAATCTCAAATGCGATGCTATAGTTTATAAACTTTCATTAAAAAAATGATTTTGATATTATGCTCTATGACCATCCGGTCTATGATGATCCGGCCCATAACTTACTGAAAGTTTCTAAATTATAGTTCGGCCGTTCAGAGAATGCGTTTGACAGTTTGATCAGTTATTCACAGTTAGTCACATAGTTAGTACAGCACTACAAATATAAAGCGCTGACATAACCTTATAATAATAGCGCAGTATAGATTTAGAAAACATCGTGAGGAAACCCGTGGCTTAGTCAGCTCCGCACGTATTGACCATGTCTTTCCTGTGGATTAGGCCGACTAAGCTGTCAGGATGGTATAGGTGCTGGGCAAGCCTATCCCATCTAAAATCCTGTCCCAGGCACTATAGCGTCCCGTAAGTAGGGGCATGAGTAATCACCAGTTGCCCCTGACGCTATATAAATCATCTACAATAGATGCAAAGGCCTGTTTACTTTTTTTTTTTTATAGATTTAGAAAAATATTGTACAACAAGTTATTTGACACTCAGTTTGGCACAAAATTATAAAATTCATTGATTATTGATATAATAATGTTGTTTAAATGCTCATCAATTGTTAAAACCAGCAAAAATATTTTTATCGTAACTGCAACGCATTTACAAAGTTACGTCGTCAGTTCAATCGCGACGTGTCAGGAACGCATTCTCTGAACGGCCGAACTATAGTGCTCCATTCGGTAATTATAGGCAACATTTCTGTTTATTAAAAAAATATTCATCTTGTTTATCTTGTTACATCAGCTAACTTTATGAAAAGATATTTTTATACATACCTACATGTTCCGATATTCGAATATCATAAATTAATATTTATCATAATAAAATATATGGCATAGTGTAAGTAACAATGCTCATTCACAGTGCAAAAATAAATAAATCAGCGAGCAATCTACATCGTCATAAGTTTCCATGTTATGTACGCTTCAATGTACGCATAAAATAAGCTTCGAGTCAGAACTTCACGAGATAACGTGTGATTTTATTACAAAACTTTGTTGTGCTTCATGAAATTACCTCTCCACCCTTGCGGCGCGCCTCTTATTTGAATAGATTTAGATTCATACGTTAACATGGGCAATTTTATTAAGAGCTTTCACTTATGACACTTTTTAGGATCAACAAATTGGAGAATAGCTGTTAGCTTGGATTACTGTGTGTGATGGATTTTTTCGGGATTGACAGCTTCCGCGCCTTGGCCTAATGTGCGAACTAGAAAGATTTAGACCCATATTCAGAAACAGTGCTTGAGTCTGAGTCGAGCCTCAAGCACTCTCAAGCATAGATTTTTAAAAGCTATTCATTGAAAAATGTCAAAAATCTATGCTTGAGGCTCGATTCAAACTCAAGCACTGTTTCTGAATACGGGTCTTAGTGTGAGTTTATAAAAAGTTAAAATCTTGGAGTTTAGTACTTTTTAAGTTATTAGGTCTTGTACTTCCCCATTATGTATTTTCAAGATCCTTGTTACGATAATTGTAACTAGGATTGTTGTCTATGATTTCAAGAAACTCAGGCCGAGTTTTCAACAATCTACATAATTTAATAAAAACCTCCGGCCATTTCATTATAAGTGAAGATCAATTCCACACGGAGCGGTGACAAATCGAGGACATTTTCAGTTTCATTAAGCTTTCATCCGATATCTCTGTGGTGTGGGTCTCAATGTTAATTGATATTGAAAACCGATATCTGACCACTCAAAATGAATTTCCCCATCCCTTTGTCCGATGAATAATATTGTTGTGAATCGTGCTGGCGCGCCCAATGTTAAAATACCTACGAAATTAAATCTTTTTGGGGTACTTTTTGGGTTTTTTGGTGTGAAAATAAATATGAAAAATGAGTCCGTAAAGTCATCTAACATCAATCAATTCACCACATACACTCACTCAGTCTCGCTTCAAATATTAAATCAAATTAAACCACTCACGTCAAGCGCTCCCCACCAATTTAAGATGTTCTCGAGAAATTCACTTTCCCGAGTAGGACCTGAGAGAGAATTTAAAAAGCATTTTACGGTGCTTAGCTTAATTAATTCTGCTTTAGACTGTTTCTTCAATTTTCGGGTTCTAGTTTTTAGGAAACCGTCTGTTTATTTGTCTAGCTACGTGGTTAGCATTGACTTGAAAGTAATTAGTGACTAAATCTAATTATGAATTTGAATCAAAATTTCGTTGGTATGCCTTTATCAAAGCCACGTTAATTCTTCATTCCTTCTGTGCCATTCTGATATATTGAGAGCGTTTTCCAATGCGTACCCTTTTTTGCGACCCTTGTGCCCTCATCAGGGTGACAGGCGGCAACTATTCTCCGGTTGAGCTCGCCCGTTACTGTGATAACACCCTATCGAAACTCAGTGGTGCTTAAAACAAGCCCGTTTGACAAACTATATGAAATCTTGTAATATGCGTGTGAAAGGGATCAAGGAAGTACTATAGAATATAATATAGCAATGGAGATGAAAAGGAATGGTACTGTGGTGTTTTTGTTGTGTAGAATTACCTCGATGACGAATCTAAGTGTAATTTAAATGAGAAGTGCACTAATCACTAGTGACCTTACCTACAAGTGTTATAAAGGTGTAAGGCATTGCTAAAATATAGCTCTGTCACTGTTTGCCATTCCTTAGTGGTAAGAGATGACAGTTGCTCACACACTCATTTTATCTTTTAAGGAACCATTTAGGTATATATGGGAGTAAATCCATAAGAAGACCGTAGAGGTCATCAGAAGTCTCTTAATGGGGACAAAAGTTTTTTTTTTATTCATTCATAGTTTCAGGCGAACGAAGTCTTGTGAAATTCTTCTACTTAGTATAAAAATATACGCATTAGGTATGCTTTGTTATAGTTATTTATCAAGAATAAATATTATTAAGAAGTATAATACTATCAAATCTAGCTAGTAGTTTATTCGTCTCAGTTAGTAAAATAATGTTACGGCTGATATGTTTGCCAAAGCGTGTCATTTGATGCTAAACAAACTGGAGATATAAGTATTTCAATATCCTGCCTCTCAAACAAAAAATCTCGTAATATTTCTTGTTTGCCCGCCGAGGCCCGAAAGTTCTTGCCTTTATCTTTTGGCAATTCGAGACATTCTTGTTCTCGAAAAGAAAGGTAATTTTGCGGGAAAATTATAATTTTCAAAGTTTGTTTGCGTTACGCCAATTTGAATTCGGAACATAATAAAATGATGGAAAATTTGATTCGAGTTACAATGGCTTGTGAGTTTAATTGAAAATTGAATGTTCCTACTTAAACCGGGCTTTTTTACATCAATCATTTAATTCGAATAACATGAAAGGCAATCCAAGAAAACTTTAGCATGAAAATGATGAGGCTCTACACTACACGCCAATTATGGCGTAATTTTTTTCTTGTCATTGTAATCAATGTAAATTATGTTTTCAAGTGCACCCAGCCAATCTTCCATAGTTTTTAATTCCTCTCCATCCAAAGGTTGTCTGGAAGAAATCGCTTTATAGCGATAAGACCGCCCATTGTACATTTAGATAATAGTATTTATGTGTTAAATTCTCTTTTGTTAGTTTGTAAGGTGTACAATAAAGAATTTTCTATCTATCTATCTATCAAACTTGCATTCCTCGCTTTACAATCCGTCAATCGCTAAATCTAATCGATCTTCTTTGAGGCGCATTTAACATCCTTTCACCACTCTGGTTTGAAAATACTTGTGGTGTGATATGAAAACTCGCTAAATACTAGGTCAACAGTAGGTCAGTCTGTTCTTGCAGTTCGATAGCTTGTTTGTGGGTTTGAAATTAAATTTACAGGCGCTGCTGGTCACAACTGGTATTGAAAACAAACACAGTCGTTACATAAAGCTCGAGGCTACTGAAAAGCAATGACTGTCATATGACGGCCGTATAATGAACGAATAAAAACGAACAAGAACCACACGAGTCATTTCAAAAGACCGGCTCGGTAAGTAATTTTTCTTTGGCTTATATCGAGTTTCTTGTCACAAACCCTTCGCCGGCTCTATATCTATATCCTATACCCTGTTTATTTCGTTTTCTGATTTTTAAATGATTTTTATTAATTATAAGGAAGAAATACGAAAGAACTATATGGATAAGAAAGAAGTGAATACAGAGATGACGGCTGATAGAGGAGAATGGAAGAGGAGAATATGTTGTGCCAACCCCCATAAAGTGGGATAAGGGCAGGAAGAAGAAGAAGAAATAAGACCTTCGCAAACTCATGTATTTTTAGTTGCAACGTAATTGTATTTATATTTTTACTAGCTGATACCCGCGACTTCGTCCGCGTGGATATTTGAGTTCGTTTGTTTTAGTTTGATATGACCAACTGCTAGTTACCATTGTTTTGAGCTTGTACCTACTTTAGAATGTATTTGAATTTAAAGGTGAGTGCTGTTGGAGCTGATTTTTTTCAGAAGTGTTTAGTTTAAGTATGATAGATGTTTCCCGCGATTTTGTCTAAGTGGTTATCATCGGTTTTTTTGTAAACATTTGTGTGTATTCAAACCTGGTGACAGATGCTGCGGTAGCTGAAATTTTTTTAATGTTTTTTTTTTCGTATTTTGTAAAGCTATTTTTTGTGATTTTATGGTATATTAGTGGCTAATTTGGGGTTTCGTATGCGTGTTGGTGTATAATCGAATCAGATTTTTTTAATTTGATATGACCAACTGCTAGTTACCATTGTTTTGAGCTTGTACTTTAGAATGTATTTGAATTTGAAGGTGAGTGCTGTTGGAGCTGATTTTTTTCAGCAGTGTTTAGTTTAAGTCTGATAGATGTTTCCTGCGATTTTGTCTAAGTGGTTATCATCGGTTTTTTAGCGTAGCGTAGAGCGCTGGTGGCCTAGTGGTAGCGGCCCCGCCTTCCGATCCTAAGGTCGTGGGTTCGAATCCAGTTGTGTACCAATGAGTTTTTCTGCCCAAAAATTTATGTACACTATGCCAGTGCTCTCAAACGGTGAAGGAAAACATCGTGAGGAAACCGGCATATCGTAGAACCTAAAAAGTTCGAAAATATGTGTCAAGTGCACGAAAGGAGCCTCTTCGAGGCGCACTTATAATCCTTTCACCACACTTGGTTTGAAAGAATCAGTGACACGATAAGAAGAAGATCGGTTTTTTTGTAAACATTTGTGTGTATAAAAACCTGGTGACAAATGCTGCGGTAGCTGAAAATTTTTTAATGTTTTTTTTTTCGTATTTTGTAAAGCTATTTTTTGTGATTTTATGTTATATGTTTCCCGCGATTTTGTCTAAGTGGTTATCATCGGTTTTTTTGTAAACATTTGTGTGTATAAAAACATGGTGACAAATGCTGCGGTAGCCGGAAATTTTTTTATGTTTTTTTTAGTATTTTGTAAAGCTATTTTTTGTGATTTTATGTTATATTAGTGGCTAATTTGGGGTTTCGTATGCGTGTTTGTGTATAATCGAATCAGATTTTTTTAATTTGACATGACCAACTGCTGGTTACTATAGATTTGAGCTTGTACTTTATAGTGTATTTGAATTTGAAGGCGAGTGCTGTTGGAGCCGATTTTTTTCAGCAGTGTTTAGTTTAAGTATGATAGATGTTTCCCGCGATTTTGTCTTAGTGATTATCATCGGTTTTTTGTAAACATTTGTTTGTATAAAAACCTGGTGACAAATGCTGCGGTAGCTGAAAATTTTTTAATGTTTTTTTTTCGTATTTTGTAAAGCTATTTTTTGTAGTTTTATGTTTTATTAGTGGCTAATTTGGGGTTTCGTATGCGTGTTGGTGTTGGTTTGTTTGTGAACCTTTGTGTGTAATCGAACCTGGTGCCAGATGCTGCGGTAGCTGTTTTTTTTAATGTTTTTTTTGCGTATTTTGTAAAGCTGTTTTTTGTGATTTTTCTTAAAATCATTTTCCGTTTTTTCTTCTTTTAGGGAAATAATTTTCCTATTTTCTTTTTTAGTACACCTTTGCTCTATTAGAGGAATACACCTTCTAAGTTTCATGCTTCTAGGGCTAACGGTTTAGGCTGTGCGTTGATTTTTCTTTAAACCATTTTTCCCCTTTTTCTCCTCTTCGGAAAATAATTTTCCATTTTCCTTTCTTAGCGGATGCCTACGTCATAACATCTACCTGCATGCCAAATTTTAGCCCGATCTGTCCAGTGGTTTGGGCTGTGCGTTGATAGATCACTATGTCAGTCAGTCAGTCAGTCAGTCACCTTTGAGTTATATATATATAGATTGATTGCTTGATTTTTTTTAATAAAGCTTTGCTTATCTTATTTTAACTAGAGACGGTTGTCTGAACCTGAATATTTATTTCATTCCAAATTACGGTGACCACTTGTTGAGAAACCCAGCCTTTATGAATTCCCACCTCTACACGGAAGTCATGTGCGAGGTGCAGACGCACGAACACAAATATTGGCGGAGAGTTGCCAATTTTAAGTTTATTGCCAATGTTGGAAACGTTTTTGTTAGATAAGTAAGCTTATGGGAGGAAATGCGGGTTAGCTTGGTTTGTTTTATTTGAAAAATTACATCTTACGAACTTATTTTCCGACGTTTATGTTGTATCAAATCTGAGTAATGCATAGAGAAACGCGGAAAAAAAGTTGATATGATGAAAAGTATAACTCTGTGTTGGCATAAGTTACCTAGTTTTATGACGATTCGAAATGATCCTTGTGTTACAAATGAATAATGAAATTTGAATTTGTTACTTTAAGAATCACCAAAAGTATTTGGAGCCACGTCTTACATTATCTTCTACCTCGTTTTATTTATTTGACCTAGTTACAAATTTTTCTGTGGAAAGTTTTTGTTAAGTTGTTTGAATTATCATTGTTCATAAATTGGCAAAGTCAGACAAGAAAATAAACTACCGGTTCTTACTTTTTTAATTTCTCTAGCTGTAGAAAGACAACTTGGCTAGAGGAGCCGGTTTTCTTCTTTCTTTCTAGCCGACTTCAAATAAAAAAGGAGGTTCTCATCAATGTATTTTTTTTATGTTTGTTATCGCATAACTTCGTCGTTTATGAGCTCATTTGACAAAAAATATATAATTATATAAAAGTTTTCATATCAATTGGTAAGAAAAGAGGTTTTTTCACCAAGGAGTTTTGCATAGCCTGATAATGTTTGTAAAATTATTTGAAAATGGAACGCATTTACAATGCATCAAGGAAAATGTCTACCTACACAACCTCTTTGCATAGCAGCAAAACCTACTTACTGAGCATGAACATTATACTGTATTGTTCGTAGTAAAATTGGCTTATTTTTGTTAAATTAAAGTTAGAGTAACAACTTTAGCTTGCACGTGATATCAGTGGCGCAACTTTTGAACAACTCTGCCGAACAAATAACTATTGAGCTCTCATTTGAAACTTTAAATTAGCTTCAGCATTTCTTAATAAAAATAATTGTATTGTGAGAAATATGAATATCAAATATGTTTTTGTATGATTTTATAGTGTTTACTAATTACTAAGTACACTCAAAGAAATCACAAAGATTTTTGTTTTAGATTTTTAAATATTCAATAATTATTCAGCTACAAACCTAACTAGAACCATTTACCTCCGAATACTGAAACGCAACTCAGATTTAAGCACGTCTCAAGCGACGAATATTTGACAGTTTTCAATGAAAATCTGTCAAATATTCGTCGCTTGAGACGTGCTTAAATCTGAGTTGCGTTTCAGTATTCGGGGGTTAGTCAAGTAGTATTCTTACAAAATAAGAGCCCAATTCTGTTGGCCCGATTTCAATTTTTTTTTTCTCGTTTAGTACGAAGACAATTCAATATAAATTATACATTTACAGTAGTTTTTCACTACATTAAACATACCAGTTTGAACGTTAACATTTGTAGATTTTGCTATTTGCACATCGAGCGGACAGTTATCATTTTGCGTGTAGCACGTACTGTGGTTTGTATGTAAATAAAATAAAATATTATAGATAACCCACACAACACTATTAAACCCCAAACTAAGCAGAGCCTGTACTATGGGAACCAGATAGCTGATACTACAATTTTTTTTAAATACATACTAAGAATACAATATAACGCACGGACAGAGAACAAACATCTGTGTTCACCACACAAATATTTGTTCTCGGTGGGGATCGAACCCACGACCTACGGCTCAGAAGGCGAAGCTAACCAACTGAGCTGAAACGCCAGTCGGTATACTATGTATATACTCTGTGTTTTGTTCATTGTGCGATTCGTATATATTCTTTTCATACATTTTGCTCTGAAGGATGCAGTGACTTTTGCACGGCAATTTCACAAAAAGCCTGACTGAATAAGTGAAGGGGTTGAACAACGGCTCTCCACGGAACGTGAAATATGGCCTCGGCTCTTTCCTGGAGAACATAAACTAGCGTCAAACGCTGCCAGTGACGAACCGTTCTCATCCCGCAGGAGGGTTTTTATTATTTCTCGCTTCTGGTTCGGTCCAGACCCATACTGAACCATAATAAAAAAAAAGAAATTTTATCCACTCACTAGCAGTCACCCGTGGCTTTGCTTGCACAGTTCCTGTTACTTTTTCGGAATAATAAGTATTCTATGTCCGTCCCCTGGTTCTAAGCTCTAATCTCCCCATCAATTTCATCAGCCAAATCGGTTCAGCAGTTCGTGAGGTATGAATATCTAGTGTAACGAACACGGCTTTCTTTTATATATATAGATTTATAATCCCTAAAACTTTGTGACGGCTCTATTAAATATTCCTGTCACTGTCACTTCAATGTCAACAAAAAGAGATGGCAAAAGACTTAGCGGCCATAATTTATAAGGTATTGGAGTTTGGAGTGCTCGGCGTCCGTATCTAAGTAGGTACCTTGAAATTATAACTAGACTGCTCCCGTGGTAACCCAGACAACAAGCAGTGTAATATTTGTGAGGGATAGGCTAATAGGAATGTTCGATTTCTAATATCCTTCCTGTCTATAATTCACCTGCCCCTGTTATACAGCTCAGCGTTATTTTGCCCAAAGTGCAAGGCTACCAAGAAAAGTTTGTTATATTTACGATGAAATATAGTGAAGTATAAGTTCAAAATAAATAAGTAAGTACTCGCTTCTTCTTGTCGTTTTACTAGTGCTTTCAAATCAGTGTGGTGAAAGGATTTTAAGTGCCCCTAAAAGAAACTCCTCATGAGGCACAAAATGCAATGTGATTCCGCCTTGTTCTTGCTAATGCTAAAAAGACGAATATGCCCGCTTCAGACACTTTGATCACGTCCGTGTAGCCACATAAGCTTCTCAAACAAATGCCATTGCAAGCCACGTAACCAGCATAGAGCAACAATGCATACTATACTGGGGCGGGCATACTGTAATTCCGCAAAAAGGCGCTTGAATAAGCAAGTTTGTTGCTTTTCCAGAGAACAAGTACACATGCAGGTATACATCTCCCTAGGCACATCTGAGGATATGTCTACCATACATTCGTGAACTAAGCTTATTTTCATTTCATAATATAGTTTTAGTTGCCTTCAATCGAGTGTGCCGCCACGCCTCGATTCCCAACGGTTGAAATTGTGCATTTTTATTCGGTTTATTGCGTTCGTATTTACTTGTGTGATTTTATTTATCGGCAACCGCAATACGGTTGCGTAACAAAAGTGTTGCGGCTCCAACTTTATTTATAACGGTAGGCTTACCACAAGCTCTGTCTGGCTCTGTCTCTGGCTCTGGTTTTGAGTCTGTGTGAGTGCTTACCATTATACTGTCTGTGTGACGTTTTGGCGTAGGATTTATTTATTCAACTCTCACACAGACTCAAAACCAAAGCCAGAGTCAGAGCCAGACAGAGCTTGTGGTAGGTCTACTGGGGTATTTTGCCCATATAAATAAGTTTTTTATAAAAAAGTTTCCGCCCCGTGAAAAAAATCCCTAGACGTTGATAAATCATTTACAATAGATGTGGAGCCCTATTTTCTTTTATTTTGAAGTTATAAATAACTGATTTTTCACCGCCCTACCGCGTCTACTCATTTGAACAAAGGGCTTCTTCCAGTAAAACCATGTAAAACCATTGTACGATAAGTAAACCTTCTAAACATGTGAATCTGGATAAATCCTTGGCCAAGTGGAATGTAAACTTGCCTGCAGATTGCAGTGGAACTCACATAAACCTTCATTGCATACCATGATAGAGCTAAAAATTACTACTAAATTTAAGCGGGCGTCAGCTATAGCCACTCACGCTAGAATACACAAATTCCTTTTGATGTGATTGTATAATTCATCATGTAAGTTGTAACGTAACAGTCCCAGAGGGGGACTGCACGCACAAGTTATTTAAGAATAAAAAGAGACCTATCGGTTTGAGTGAAAGATTTTACAAAGCTTACAAATTTAATAAAGAAAAAGGGATAAAAATGATGATGATGAAGATGTGTCACTCCTAGGATGGTTTCAAGGATGCGTCTGGATTTCCAAGGTGCACTGGCGTGCAGCGTGCGGCTGGAGAAGTGAAGGCGTGAAGGCTGACAGGTAGACAGGCAGGAAGGCAGGCAGGCAGGCAGGCAAGCAAGCAGACAGGCAGACTTATCTGGCAGGCAAAGCAGTGAAGAACCAAGGAGTGGATCTGAAGAGAGCAGAACACTTAGTATGGAGATGGCTTGAGATGAAGCCTGCTCTAGCGTCGGAACGGAGTAGGTAGAGGTTCAGAATCTCCGTAGCACAGTCAGATTTGTAGGCAGTCGTTAGTGACCGCAATCAAGGACGAAGGTACTAGATTCCCTTCTTTAGTACTTTCAATCTGACGTTTTAAGTAGTTTTAAGCGCGGGCGTGCTGCGCGCGGCTGGCGGCAGCGCCAGCGGCCGCGCTCGCCGCCCAGCCTCTATTCGAGATCCGTCTTGTTCCGCTCCCCTGGTTCAACTGATGCACTCGAATCCCTCAGCATTTCAAGTTTCAAATCCAGTTCCAAATTTAATTTTATTTAGTTTCGTAGTCAACGTCCAGCATCTTTCACAGAAGTTCTTCTATGTTTTAAAGACCAACCTCATTTTGATGACATTTAAAAATGAAATATAATAGTACATTGTTACCCGAGTGTTGAAAGTCACGTTTTTTGAGTCCCGAGACGGGTTTGGCGCCAGAGCGTTAGCGAGGGCGCCAATGGAGCTTGAGGGACTTAAAAGACTTTCACCCGAGGTAAACACTGTGCTTTTCATTACGAATACAAGGAAAGTAAAAATAAAAACATGAATGAAAAATTTGTGAAAATGAAGATTGAATTGCCGCCTTCCCGGTTTTTTTTTTCTTTTTCTCTGGCGGGCCTTCGGCTACGGCTCGCCAGCATTATTCAGCCATTATTTTCATTTTCATAATTTAAAAAATGGTAAATTGTTTGCTCAAATCTATGTTATTTTAAATAAATAGTTGAAGTTATATATCAATCAAGTAATTTAGAAGATATATTATTTATTTAATACTATCTTTATGTTATTTAAATTTTACATTGCGCTCAAATTAAAGTTTTTAAACTTCTTACCGTTGTAGTGGGTTTCCAACCTACTTGCTGAATAAAAAGTTGGAATTTGGTTCAACCTCCTTGCAGTTTAGAAAGTTGGAACATGGTTGAATAAAATAGAACTTGTTTTTTTTATAATTTGACAGCTGTCAGTAGAAAGCGATTCTCCCTAGGGCTGAAAGTATTACTTTCAATTAGGCCCCTCAGGCAACTTCAGACCTACTTTCAGAGTATGAGCAATGAAAAAGACATATTTTTGGTTTGTTTTGACAATCAGTGTCAACAAAGATGTGAAAATACTAACATTTATAAAGGAATCTTATAAAAGCTATTAATTTAGATATAGGATCAAGTATACCTCCAGGATCAGAAAATTCTGCTCTTTCGAATAGAGTAATAAAGTGTTCAAGTGGAAATTTAGATGTTTTTAACCAAAAAAGAGAAAAGTCTGGCGCCAGAGGCCGAAAGATGCAATTTAGAGTTCCCTACCAGCACAAGAGGAACAGAATCCTCCTTCCTAAAGGCATTTACAATGAAATATTAAGCAATATGTGAGTATTTACAGTGAGACAGTCAGCGACATAAGATATAAACACTACAAAGTACATGATAATAATACAAGTTTAAAAGACTTGAGAAACCAACTTCATGACCAAACGCCTGAACCGATTTGAATGGAATTTTTATGGACCAATTTGAATGTATTACCTAGAAGATTTTTTTTTTCAAATCGGCTCATAAGTAAATGACGTAGGTAGTTAATCTATACCTACCTAACAAACATTAAAAAGAACCTCCCCCTTTTTATTTATAGTCGGTTAAAGCAAGATAAGACGTTGAGCTCACAGAGCACCAAACACGCTTTTGAGCTAGTGGCCAACGCTGCAAGAAAACAAAAAAAAAACATTTCCGAATAATATGACTGTCACTGCAATTGATTTTTCCACCAGCGAGAAGCTGGGGCGGGTCGCTAGTATTGCATACAGGATAAGTGAGGCGCGCTGAGAAGTGAGCCGTTATATCAAAGGGTATTTGCGTCTCAGTGTGGTTAATTTATAACCGGGGTCAAAGTCAATAAGGGTACAGATGGCAGCCTCCACACAATCAAGTTGACCCGAGACATACCGTGACGTAACACGACTTGTTTATAAGATAGAACGACCGTTTGTTAGCACCAACTACGACGAACTGTAATGGTAGAGTTCTTCTTCTTTTTGAGTCTTGATACTCAAAAAGAACTGACTTCAACTTGGCTTGACTTGTTGAAAGACTTTTAGACTGGCCTCTCAGCTTTATTGGTAGAAGCTCTTTTTTCTGCGCCGTAGATCGTGGGTTCGATCTTCACCGAGAACAAATATTTACGTGGTGAACACAAATGCTTGTTCTCTGTCTGGGTGTTATATTGTATTCTAAGCATGTATTTACAAAAAAAATATAAATATTATGTCAGCTATCTGGTTCCTATTGTACAAGCTCTGCTTAATTTGGGGCTACATAGTGTTGTGTGAATTATCCACAATATTTACAGGGTTATTCATTATTAGCTGCAAATACTCAGGAATAATTTTCAACAAATAAAATAAAAAATATTTATGAAATGATTTTTTTAAGTTTTGTTATGAAAATCCCGAGAAAATCGATAAAGGAATCATTGGCGCCTGACCTATTTTGACCTTTGATCCGCGCCCGTGCGCCGTGAGTGACACTCTGCGTTCAGTCACCGCCTGGGTGGGTCATCGTCCTGTTCTCCGTGGTAATCATTATGCAATAGCCGTAAAAAAATTAATAAAAATAAAATTTTGATACAAAAACTTGAAAAAATTTTTGATCAAATTTAAAAAAAATAATTTCATAAATATTTTTTATTCTATTTGTTGAACCTAATTCCTGAGTATTTGCAGTTAATAATGAATAACCCTGTATATTTTATTTCAAAACTCTCTCACACTTTCTCCGTGTGATGGGGTTTATGAGCGCCTAGAAATAAGACTTGTAATAAGTTTATTATTAGATCACTAGAATCCGTCTGCGGTTCATGGTACCGATCCGGATAAAATGTAACCATTGCGTTATTCCGTTACCATTATCAAGTTAAATATAATACTAATTTTCTCAAAAATGACAGAAAATAAACTGTCATATCTGCGAAAAATTCCAGCAACTCAATAATTTATCTGGAAGAAATGTGTATTACGCGATGGATGCCCTAAAAAAAATTCGGCCTATATACAGGGTGTCCCATAAGTCAACGTCCAACCGAAAACGGACGATAGGCCATGTCATGACAGCTATCTAAAAAATATAAAAAAAAATATTTGTTATGTAATTTTCGAGTTATGAGTATTTTAAAAAAACAAGAAAAACTGACACCCTGTGATGATCTTTTAAATCCTGTGACTACAAATATTGATTTTTCATGAAACTTTTTTTTGCAACGTAAGCATGAATAACCCTTCTGTAAATTACAATTCAAAATTAAGCCATAACTGCCTCAGTTTTCAATGAAATCGTGGAGTTTTGGCCAACATTTCATTTCAGATAATTACATCACCCAACTTTAACCGTCTGTACCGCAAAAAAAATGTACTACACTATCATGGCAAGTAACTTTAAAAAATGGCGCATTTATCCAGGATTCCAAAATGGAATAATACTTGCTAGAGTACTCCTTAGTTTTGGAAATAAAAAATGTTTTATCAACTAAACCGGATTTCCAATCAATTTTATTTCATTACATACAATGTTTTTACCCTTTAAATCATGGGTTTAAAATGCCTACGCTGCATTTTTAAGTGATTCACAATTCACAAGTACAAATAAATATCATTTCGACGATGTAAATAAACAGTTAGAGCCACCATCTTGTCGAAAGAGTAATAACCATGGGTTTTCAAGTTGGATCAGTTGAGCTATCTCTAGATCGTTTGTAACGATCTGCAGCGAGCTCAACTATTTCTTGTGTATTTTGTACATTTTGTAAATATTTGTTTAATTGTAAGGTTCTTAGTGTAAATAAAGTTTTCAAGTAATTTGTTAGTTTTAGGTGAAAGTTTGAAATAAAATTCAATCATAGGATTACTTCAATCGTGATTTTAATCTAAAGTTTGCCTTCGCCCGTCGCCGGTCTTATTACATGGTTATTGACGTGACAAGACAACGTCTTATAATTCGATGTAGCCGGCTACACGCACGAAAAAACATGACTCATGTGGCGTTACCTCGCTCTGAGGCGTTCCATTTAATACTTGAAGTGCAGTCCTATGTGAATCTAATAATTCTATTGAATTTTATTTCAAACTTTCACCTAAAACTAACAAACTACTTGAACACCCATGGTTATTATTCTTTCGACAAGATGGTGGCTCTATCTGTTTACTTGCATTGTTGAAATGGTATTTACTTGTACCTGTAAATTGTGAGCGATTTAAAAACGCAGCGTAGGCATTTTAAATCCATAATTTAAAGGGTACAAACATTTTATCTCAAGAAATAACATTAATTGGAAATCCGGTTTAGTTGAAAAAACATTTTTTATTTCCAAAACTAAGGAGTACTCTAGCAAGTATTATACTATTTTGGAATCCTGGATAAATGCGCCATTTTTTAAAGTTACTTGCCATGATAGTGTAGTACATTTTTTTTGCGGTACAGACGTTTAAAGTTGGATGATGTAATTATCTGAAATGAAATGTTGGCCAAAACTCCACGATTTCATTGAAAACTGAGGTAGTTATGGCTTAATTTTGAATTGTAATTTACAGAAGGGTTATTCGTGCTTACGTTGCAGAAAAAAGTTTCATGAAAAGTTAATATTTGTAGTCACAAGACTTAAAAGATCATCACAGGGTGTCAGTTTTTCCTGTTTTTTGAAAATACTCATAACTCGAAAGTTACAAAACAAATATTTTTTTTAATATTTTTCTGATATTTGTCATGACTTGGCGCATCACCCGTTTTCGGTTGGACGTTGACTTATGGGACACCCTGTATATGCCAGCCGGGAAAATAAAAAAAACAAAATCAATGGGGAACCATAATAATATGAAACCATGATTGCCATAATGTCACCAACTTATTTTTACGTCAAGTTGACGTTTACCGAATCCCCGTATTACTGTATTCAAATGGCGGTGATCGCTTTTTAGAAAACGGGCGATGTCTTCATCTAATAACGCCGAAACCCAGTAGGTAGGTTACAGTGTAACACGTGCATTTCATTAGTCCACGTCACTGTGTGAAACTGTTGTTTGTCTTGATTGCAAGTTTATTATTCATTGCTGTACCAGCTTGCCTAGTCTAGTGTACTCGTACATTAAAACCTTGTGCTTCTATGTAGCATATATTTTCAAGCTGTCAAAAGTCCCTGTCTAAAGTGCAGACTCTTGACAGTTTTTATGTTTATGCCTTCTTCTACTCAAGCGAAGAACTTTTTCTATCGTTATTTTATCTGTAGGATCATTTGAATCGTTGATGATCGTTGATGATGTCCTATGATAAAGTAAAAACAAAACAATGTATAAATAACAAGTATTAATAAAGCGTTAGTTAAAAATTTCAACAGAAATCATGCCAAAAATACTACACAAGCTACTACATAAACTATACAAAATATAAAAATATTTTTGGTGTTCACAAACAGCACAACTATTAAAAACCAATTGGACTCGATTCGACAGTCTGCGTCCTCTAAATTGATCCAAGCGAATTCCAATTGCAAACACAATTATCTACGATTGAAAGCGTAGCCTACGTAAGCCGAACAGAGTCGGATTCAGGGAGTTACGAGAGGGCTACGAGATAGCTACGGTAGAGCTACGGGGGTCTACGATTACCTACGAGTACGCTACGACAAGACTGTTTGTCTTTGTCAATTGATTTATGATTTAAATACCTACTCGTAATATGTTGAGTCTTGGTGTAATTTACCAAAAGACGAAGCAAAAAACGCGTCCCACTCAATGGACCGATGAGATAGGTAAAGATTCTATGACATTTAATAACAATTTCTGCCTGTGTATGTATTTTGCCTGTCTTTTTTACATCTAAATACGTTCAAAAAGTGTGAGCTCGTTTTTAAGAATCACCTAGGAATATAGGAATATGCTTTAGTCTTTATTTTGAGATAATCACTCACACATTCGTAAATACTCAACAAGGTGTTTTGACAGATTTACTAATAAGTGTCACACATATAAACTGGTGGGTTCATCATTAGTTCATCAATTCCTTGAAACGTCAGTGGTGGGTGTACGTTATTGTTTGTCGACAGATTAATCGGGCAGCAGAGTTTAGTGCTCGGAAGCAATCGATAAATGTCATTCAGAGATCGAGATCACATCTCATTCAAAAACGTAATAGCCCGCGTGGTTGTCGGCGGCCCCTCATTACTGATTTTGTGAAATGTCTGTGACAAGTGTGAATAGACAATTAGTGCTGTCAAATGTCAAAGAGGGGGTTTATACGTTTGAGGCCCTGTGTGTCTCAGTTTGTGTGACTGTGACCTCGTAACGAACTTCGTTCTTAATTCGATTAGGATCTTAATAAAATGCGTTTATTGTAAGAAAGTTGATAGTTCTTAAAAGGTTAAGATTTGGTAGAAATCCATGCAGACATTTATTTACATGTTTTAAAAACAAAGAAATCCACCACAGATGCCAAATCTATGTAAAACTATAGGCTGATTTTCCCATCTACGGAATAACGCTATTTGTCGAGTCTTTGTTTTGGCGAGCCCTAACAGGAGATATAATATATTATATTTTTATCTGACAGACAAATTCATCTGTTGATCATAAAAATTGCCCTAACTTGTATTTGTATTGAAAAAGTGGCGTATGACAGCTGTGATTGCCAGAATAAGTATTTATTTATTCCGTCTTTTTTATATATCTCGAATGGCATTTGTCGAATGTTTCCAAGATAGCATCATCGTTTTCGCTCCAACGTGGCGGTATGCAGCGATAACTCACAGTCCAGCAGTTCTGCCTTCAGTTATTCAGCCAGGCTTTATGTGCTCTCACCAGCATGCGTTCACGTGTTAACAGAAAGGTTTTATTCAAATTCAAAAATACTTATAGTGCTAGCAATTTATTTGTTCTTGACCAAAGAGGAAATACGACGTTGAAGTATTTTTTTGTCTTCGCTATTATTTTTACTAATTACCTTTTATTATTCACAATTTACTGCTTTTACAACATGTCTATAGTTAAGATTGATTATTGTTATAGATAAGATATATAATCAAAGTTTTAGTTGTTTTAATTTTATGTTTTTTTTGTTATTTAAGTTATCAATAAAGTTCAATAAAGTTGTAAATGCCTTCATATAAAAGTACATTACCTAATATTTTATTTAAAAAAAAAACCCGTCATTTTATTCTAAAAAAATATACTGTTTATCAATATGGGTTACTCCCCACCAATGCCACGCTTTTTTCCCACTCAATGCCACGGATCAATATTCTTATTATGACAAGCTGTCACTTTGAAATAAGAAAGCCTTGGAGGAAAGCCTAGAAGAGCCTGGAAAAGGCTATTGCAGGAAAAGTTTTCCACATATTTGTATTCCTTTTCTTTACTTCACAGAAATATCTTACAATCTTATATTATCTACATAAACAGGCACCCATAATATAAAAAGGTACATCTTGTTTATATAAAAAAGTCCTAAAGCACAGAATGGAAATAGTAGCTACTCCGTTTAGTTAGAAAAATCAACACCTCTATACAGCAAAAAAATTATAAAATTAGCTCATGCCTCTCTCCCGGGCAGGGTTTTTATCACATACTACATGCGCGTGACAGATAGCGAAAGATGAAAAAAACTGACTTGTAATCTCTCAATTACAAATAAAGACTTGCATTAAACGCAATATACATTCGATTTCCCAATTCATGTTTGTGATCGAAAGATATATTTCGAGTCTTTTTTATCTTCAGGCAAGATAAAAAAAGTTTGTCAGATAAAGCGTATATAGACTTCAAAACTCCTTGCTTGCGCGTTTACAACCTCCTTGCAAGACAGACTTCTGTCTTCAGTAGAGAAAAACAAGGAGTTTTTATTCTGAGAAATAGATTGACTGTTTGGAACAGGCGCTATGAAATAAGTTTGATAAAACAAGCTAAACTACTGTAGTCCCAAAAACGGTAAATGCTGAACAAGCGTGCTGAATACCCAATACCTCGGTAACGGTGCGACGGCACATGGGAACTGCATTGACAGCGCATAAACTAATAGCTTTTTGGCACCACCTACATCGAACCTATAAGTTCCTATTAATTCAGGTATAAGCTTTCACAAGGCTCAATAATTGTTTTATCATAAAAATACACTAACTTTTGCAAAAAGTAATTTTTAGAATAATTATTAATTAAGATATTTAGAATGATTACAAATTAAGCAAGTTAATAAAAAAAATTTGAGTGTACAAAATCTCCATATAATTTTACCGAAACGCACATTATATTCGGCAAGCGTGCATTCTAGTCTAACCAATGACATTTTCTTACCATTGTAATAGGTTTCCAACCTCCTTGGATATAAACGTACACCTATAGCTACCAGGTATTCAGGTACTGTATAAATAATATAGCTTATTTACATATTTCTTGATATATTTTGCCGCTAGGAGACCTTTTTGAATAGGCAATGTGGCATATAAATTTAATGGCCCTAGAGGATCGTTCGACGGCTTACTATCAAAGAACAAGCAATAGCGAGAGGAATGCTGGTAAATTGTACATTGAGTAAATCTTAACGCTATCGCTGTCAGTGTTATACACATGTTATACATTTTTTAATCTTTCCGATAGAAATTAGTCGTCAATCGATTGGCTCTCTGTCAGAAATTTTTATTAATAAAACAAGCGACTCTTTGCTACTACTGTTAGTTCCAGCTTCTTCTTAGAAAATAGCCCTGCGGCTCTTTTTACGGCTATATCGCTATGGCTTAGGTAATAGTCCCGCGGGGACTCTTAAAAGGTGGTACGAATTAATTTCGCCTGACATCAAGGACGGAGCGGAATACGTTGGCTCATAATGAGATGGCTACGTAGGTAAACATGTTCGCCGAACAGAGAAGAGAAGTAACCTGTTTAATTATGCATATTGTTGTCTATCAAGTGGAACCTTCAGCCTTCTCTAGTTTCAAAGAAATCCCGCTGGATTCTAAATTAGATACGATGAAAAAACGCGTTATTTTATTTCTCTCTAAAGTACACGCTTCTATTATCAGTAGGCCTACCACAAGCTCTGTCTGGCTCTGGTTTTAAAGCTATGTGAGTGCTTACCAGTGTATTATACTGTGTGTGTGACGTTTCGACGTAGGATTTATTTAGTCAACACCCACACAGACTCAAAACCAGAGCCCGACAGAGCTTGTGGTAGGCCTACAGCTGTAAAACAAATAGGGCTGCTTCATGTTCAGTCTAGGCTAAACTAACAATTAATACAAGTATTTACAAAATATACAAAATACATAATTAAGAGTTGAGCTATCTGCAGACCGTTCAAACGATCTAGAGATCAACTGATCCAACTCATCGCCAAACGGAAGCGTCCTTAATACCCTGGCGGCATTGCCACGCTAAATAGCGATACTAATGTGCTGCGCCAGATAGTCACCAGCCCTTGGGTGACGCGTCGCTTCGATCAGTCACTTTGACAAAATTTGGAAAAGACCTGCAAAGGCTCGGTTCCTCATGGACCCAGGTAGGTGGGACGTCGGTCGTCGGTCTAGCTAACTTTTTCTAAATAAATCATTTTATGAACTTTATAATTTCTATAGTCGTAGTCGTTGTTCGCCATGACGTGTGGAGAACCTCTTTTCCGGATCTAGGTTATTATCCTACATCCTGATAAAAATACGACGGCAAAAGTAAGACACCTTCCGCCGTCATTTTATTTACTTTTGCCACGGAGCTCGTGAAATAACTTTATGTCGGATGTACAGTACAGGTCTAATTGACTACATTCAAAGCTTTCACTATACTGCAGTGGAAGTTATTTAATTAGTTTTCTTGTGCTCGATAATCGAAACGAACTGATTCCGCAGTTTTGTTGCAGTCCGAACGTGTATACTCACGTGCAATCAAATAGTTGCAAAGGATAATTTTGTAAATGTTGCCATTTAGTAACGCTATGACTTTTGTAATTACATAATGCCTAACTTATCTAATACCAGATAAATAGTGGCAGCGAAGCTATTCCGGCAAAACTATTTGTTCCGGCAATTGTTGAACTGTAGGTATGTGTTAAATTTTTGTTTGGAAAATTGAAAATAGAATGTGGATGCGGCAATCACCCGAACGAAGCAATAGCATCTCCTAATCATTTGACAATTATGAAATGCAACCATTTTATTGCACGTAAATGTACAATCAGTGACAAAAGAAGAACATTTTAGTAGAACTCAAATATTTGTCAAAGCAGTACGATTTTGATCGAAGTTAGAAACTTAGTTTGAAGATCCCCTATGATCCAGCCCATAACTATCTGGAATCTGAACTGTTAGGCCTTAAGACGGATCAACTTAAAAAAATCTGTATTGATAACTTTTTTATATTCTCGTCTCTTATATAGATAAACAGGGGCTCAATTCTAGACCAGTGACTTTTTTGTCACGGTAGATATATATCACAAGAACTTTCAGTTTCTTTCAATTTGACAGTTCTTGTGATATATATCTACCGTGACAAAAAAGTCACTGGTCTAGAATTGCCCCCCTGATACAGAAGGTGAAATTGGTACTCCAGGAATGCTATCAGAAGCGAGAACTCTTAGTGTAGGGCTTGTCCGGGGAAATACTACCACCATGCCTATTTCTGTTACTCGGTTTGAAGGGTGTGGGAGACGGTGAAATTACTGGCACGTCAGGCTGAACATCTGCATGTTTCAAGTTCATGGACGCAAGGAAATGCATCGTAGGCACGTTCCTGACATATATGAACAACGAGGCTATAGGCGATGGTTACCACATAACATCAGGTGGGCTTATGCTAGTCCTATCAGCTAATTGTATAAAAAAAAATACCCACGTGTAAATGTTTTGGCTGCTTGCGAGTGGACAGACCCCGACTTTTGGCAAAGTTTGTCGATGTCGATGTTCGACTTTACGAGTAGTTTTGTAACACCCTGTAGATATAGCTACAATTAGGTAAAGTAGAACAATGAAACAAAACAAGCGTAGATTATAGCGTAGATTATATTAGATTATAAGCGTAGATTATATATTATAATACACTATTAAGTTAGTGCACATATGGGAGGTATGTGCACTAACTTAATAGTGCTAGTTATAAACTGTTTTATGGAACTGTGTTATGATTTGACCTGTAAATTGATTTACCAATTAACGACTTATGACTTATGGGGAGGCAGTGCTCCCGTCCATAAGCAGGAAAATATTGTAAGGATGATGTTGGCTTATTATTTTGTTATATCTTTCTGTTCTTATCCTTCACACAGTCATGTAGGTATAAGGTTAGGGTAGTCAGAGCCACGTTTTCAGTTTTACCAGTTTGAAACATTTACACTAAGTATTTTGCTAGTAAAACAACTACAATTCACACCAAACAATTTGTTGACAAATATAAAACTATAAAAACCGCAACACCATGTTGTTGCTTTGTCCTAGTTGTGCTTAGGGCATTGACGAATTTAGGAACAAAATAACACGATGGAAAGTTAATATCATCAACCTGCAGAAGTTCACTGCTGGACCTATACACCTCCCCTATACATTTTCAAGTACAATTCTGAGCTCTTTTCATTCATCGACTTCCCGCGATCTTAACAATGTCGTCAGTCCACCTGATGGTGGGTGGACGCCCTACGTTTCGCCTTCGGGTTCGTATGTTATTAATTATAGCTAATATTAGTATATTAACGGATATTATATACTAATGAGAGAAACGAATCTGTGAAAATATTTGTTCCCGGTGGGGATCAAACCCACGACCTAAGGCGCAGAAGGCACAGAAGAACCAACTGAGCGAAGAGGCCAGTCAGAGATATTGTATTCGAAATATTGCTGAGTGTGCAAGCTGATCGCCGCTTGACAAACTGCCAAAGCATTTAATAAATAACTTGGCTGCTTCTGAGTCCGACCCTGCCCCAACTATCTCAAACTTTTGTTTCCTGAAAACGGTGACCGTCAACAACAGCCGTTAGCGGTCGAACGTAATTTTATCTGGAATTAGTAGGTCAGGTTTACATAGTTACGTAAGTCTATAAAGTTTTAATAAAATGCTTTATGAATCGCAAAGAGTCGAGCGGGATTTGAACCCGCGGCCTTCCACTTGGCTCGGGGCTGCGCTGAGCGCTGACTGCTGACGGTCGCGCGACTGTACAATCAGTCCTAAAGCCGAACTTCCACCGCTGGCTAAACTAAGTTAGTTTAGCTTAGCTGGTTTTTCATACATGTGCTTCCACCGTTTATCCGGCGGTGGACGTTCGGCTTAAGAGTTATTCGTCGAGCGTGATTAGGATAAAATCAATAAAAAATATAAAATGCTTTATACTATGAGAGTTATTGTAGATTTTATCACTGTATTCGTAGTAAAAAAACATTTTTTACACCTGTTTATCGACCAAAGCGTAATTTAGTATACCTACTTCACACTATACTTACCTTAACCAGGATCACTAACGTATTAAAATGTATAATATTGTTTCTGACTCTACTTATATGGGTTTCAGGAGGACCTAATGGATGAGTATACATCTGCATTGCAATACATGACATCATAAGGCAGTCTCCGCTTCTTGGTAAACAGCATCTTAATTCCCAACATGTAGCGGCAATTGCCGCGGTGGCCGGGTGGCCACGCTCGCCCGATTGGCGCGCAGCCAACGTCTATAACCGACCGATTTGTAATCATAATGAGCGGAAATGAGGATTTAATTTTTAGAAACCTTAGTGGATGAATAATTTCTTGGCTAAAGTTTAATTTTTATAAACCGTTCGTCATCGATCAAAAACTTAAAGCAAGTTAAACATCTCAAAGTTGCCAAGAGACTTTGGATATCTCCTTTCGTTTGACCATCTCCATTCCTTTTCTACTGTTTAAAGTTGTAATTTTATTTATTTACTAGCAGCCACCTTCGGCTTTGCTCGTCCCGTTCCCGTTAAAAAATACTCTTTGTCGGTCTCCTGGTTCTAAGTTACCTCCCCACCAACTTTCAGCCAAATCGGTTCAGCCGTTGTGAGTTATAAATAATACTAACAAGACTTTCTTATACATATACTCATATTTAAAGATAGATATGTAGTAACTACCTACAGTTCACATTGTTTAATAATTTCATTGTTTTTTTAAGCCTGATGCAACGTAGGTTATACGTGAAACGCTGAAAATACTTGTTGTAGTAGTAGAGTTCTTTGTGAGGGACTCGTCCGGGAAAGTACTATCACCATGCCTTTTTGCCACATGCCACAATATTCATTTTATTTATAACAAACAGATTTGATAGCGACAAGACGGTCATCAATAATAAGATACCGACGTAAATATTTGATGGTCGCCGGGTCACCGCTTTATTGCGGTAGACAATAAAGACACGGTTTAATGATATCACGTTTTGAAGACAACGCAAAACGTGATATGAAATCTTTTAATATTGACAATGCTCACTGGAAATATCAGCGGGGCGACTGTTGCAATCAAAAGTGTGATACCAACAAAGAACTGCAATCACATATCTTATTGCCATTATTTTGACGTGACAACGTCTTATAATTCGATGGAGCCGGCTGCACGCACGAAAAAACATGACTCATGCGGCGTTACCCCGCTCTGAGGCGTTCCATTTAAGGCTTGAAGTGCAAGCGAGAGCGCGGAACGAGCGACAAAGAGGCACAATCGGCCTCCGCGTTCGGCAGCGTTCGATATCTGTCTCTCTCCTACTTGAGTGAGCGATGCGTCCACGTGGACAGCTGTATGACGTTTTCACGTTCAACTATCCGTCTTTACAGGCAACCGATTTTTTCAACCACTATTACTTGTTTAACAAAGCAAAGTTCCTATTCGCTATCTCATGTTTATTACGTATACATTCAGTCTTGTTCGTCTTCTTCCCAATCGCTCTTTGTCATAGCCAAGTTTTTGACGTGATAACGTCTTATAAATCGATGGAGCCGGCTGCACGCACGAAAAACCATGACTCATGCGTCGTTACGTCGTTTCGTCGTTCTATTTTACCCGAGTCCGAGTCCGAGTCCGAGTCCGAGTCCGAGTCCGAGTCCGAGTCCGAGTCCGAGTCCGAGTCCGAGTCCGAGTCCGAGTCCGAGTCCGAGTCCGAGTCCGAGTCCGAGTCCGAGTCCGAGTCCGAGTCCGAGTCCGAGTCCGAGTCCGAGTCCGAGTCCGAGTCCGAGTCCGAGTCCGAGTCCGAGTCCGAGTCCGAGTCCGAGTCCGAGTCCGAGTCCGAGTCCGAGTCCGAGTCCGAGTCCGAGTCCGAGTCCGAGTCCGAGTCCGAGTCCGAGTCCGAGTCCGAGTCCGAGTCCGAGTCCGAGTCCGAGTCCGAGTCCGAGTCCGAGTCCGAGTCCGAGTCCGAGTCCGAGTCCGAGTCCGAGTCCGAGTCCGAGTCCGAGTCCGAGTCCGAGTCCGAGTCCGAGTCCGAGTCCGAGTCCGAGTCCGAGTCCGAGTCCGAGTCCGAGTCCGAGTCCGAGTCCGAGTCCGAGTCCGAGTCCGAGTCCGAGTCCGAGTCCGAGTCCGAGTCCGAGTCCGAGTCCGAGTCCGAGTCCGAGTCCGAGTCCGAGTCCGAGTCCGAGTCCGAGTCCGAGTCCGAGTCCGAGTCCGAGTCCGAGTCCGAGTCCGAGTCCGAGTCCGAGTCCGAGTCCGAGTCCGAGTCCGAGTCCGAGTCCGAGTCCGAGTCCGAGTCCGAGTCCGAGTCCGAGCCCGAGCCCGAGCCCGAGCCCGAGCCCGAGCCCGAGCCCGAGCCCGAGCCCGAGCCCGAGCCCGAGTCCGAGTCCGAGTCCGAGTCCGAGTCCGAGTCCGAGTCCGAGTCCGAGAGTCCGCGAGTCCGCGAGTATTTTCTTATGACGTTATCACGTTCAACTATCGTCAGTAAACCGACTTTACAGACAACCGATTTTTTTTAATTATTTTTGATTGCAACCATTCACTCACCATGCACCATACACCCAATCATCCCACTGGTACCTAGAAGATCGCAATCGCTTATGGCTGCTCGTAGCAAGTTGGGCTAAGACAAGCTATGCAACTTCTTTTTTTTTTTTCGAATGGACAAAATGCTGGTGATCGTCTGACGATTCTTACAGCGCTACCGGACGATAAACTATGCAACTTCAATGAAGTATTCTTCTTCTTATCGTGTCACTGGTTCTTTCGAACCAACGGTGGGGAAAGGATTTTAAGTGCGCCTCAAAGCACTCATTTCGTGCACTTGACACAATACATGTTTTCGAACTTTTTAGGTTCTACGACATGTCGGTTTTCGCACGAAGTTTTCCTTTACCGTTTGAGAGCACTGGCATAAAATTTTGGGCAGAGTAACTCATTGGTACACGACTGGATTTGAACCCACGACCTAAGGATCGGAAGGCGGGACCCCTACCACTAGCCAACCAGCGCTCTCAATGAAGTATTAAAAAGCACTTTATAACAGTCGTGTGAAGCAGCATAAAGTTTTAATGTAGGTTTAATCAATTATCTTCTTGCTCGAAGGACTAGGCGAGCGCAGGTTATAATAACAGTTGTTGCAAAGCGAATGCCCACCGGCAGCGACCCATTAATAACTTAGCATTCATAATACTCACTTTAACTCTATCTAAAGTTGGTTTAACTGAGCTATTTTCATTTATAAGGAAAACAGTTTGCCAGCGTTTACCGGTAAAGGAAATGGTATGGTGAGTTGTGGCCTACTGACATTTCGAAAATAATAGACAATACAATAGATCCACGTAGATAAATACATACATATAGAATACACATGGTACATAGGTATGTATAGAATACATAAATTGCAACAGATTCACGACTGTAACTGTTGATTTTTACAGATGTAACGTTATACGTTAAAGGTTTATTAAGAATGACGCTCATGTATCTCAAATATTTTTTATGAGGATTCTTACTTATTAAAACACTTATCGATACTGGATTATTATCTTTCTTTAAAAAAACTATTAAAGTTGTTCCAATAGTGTTTCTTCCCATACTGGGTAAGTTATGCACAGTTTTTACGAACAAGTACGTACCTTTTGCACTCGTCACTAACGAACTTTTGAATGTCACCTTGCTACGACCTTTTCTTTGTTTCTTTTCCTCACATCTAGATTTAGTTTGGCTACTTGTAGATTGAACCCTTGTTACTATAATATTACTTAAATGCATTCCTTGTTATTTTATTATCATGTTTTAGACTTTTGCAAAAATATTTTACTTATAAAATATTTTCTTATCCATTTGTAAATTCACTTGCCAGCCTAGCTAAGCTTAATCAAAACTCATTTTATAACGCATTCAATAGCCTTACTCATTTTCTAAATATTTATTTTAATCTTAAAATTAAGTTGCAAAATTTATCCTAAGTTCTTAGTTACTCAATTTAAATCTGAACCTAATCAATACCCATTTTATATTGCATTCGAACGCCTTACTCGTTTTCTAAATATTTATTTTTTAATCTTAAAATTAAGTTTCAAAATTTGTCCTAAGTTCGTAGTTACTCAATTTTTATCATTTACTCCATTCCACAATACTGCTAGCTATAGCCTAGGCATGAATATTCCTTATAAAATTACTTGAAGGATATGAACAGTTCCCTTGCTGGATCTTGGTTTGTCACCCTGCATATTAGCATATTGCTACAGTGAATATTCATGCCTGGTTGTTCTGCACGCTATTTTTTATTCTTCATTTGTATCACTTTTTCGAATGCTTACTTTTATTGTGAGAAGCTTGCATCTTGTGACGACGGCTAATACTACGCTATGCTCCCGGTTTTGCTTCCAAATAATTATTTTTCTAAATAATTATTTTATTATTTTACTTTCTATGCAATTAGTATCGCTCACGAGATGCAATTCTTCACTGCCCTCTGCTACATTGTACCTGGACTGCATCATCATCATCATCAGCTTGCCAATTTGTAAACTCTCTCATCACTCCCTTGCCTTATCATGAGATGCAGTCCGGGTCAGCTGACCTACCTACCATTACTAAGACGGGCAATCTTGGCCCATTCCAGGAGCTACCTCCGGGCTACTCAACAGCTACCTCCGGGCTACTCAAGAGCTACCTCCGGGCTACACACGCCTTAGCTACCTCCGGGCTACTCAAGAGCTACCTCCAGGCTACTCAAGAGCTACCTCCGGGCTACACACGCCCCAGCTACCTCCGGGCTACAGACGCCGGGCTACTCAAGCACCAGCTACCTACGCCTTAGCTACCTCCGGGCTACCTACGCCTCAGCTACCTACGGGCTATCTACGCCCCAGCTACCTACGGGTTGTCTACGCCCCAGCTACCTACGGGTTATCTACGCACCAGCTATCTCTGGGCTACGCTAGTACCTGCGGACTACTTCAGCCTTATCTGCCCGGGCTCACTTAACGCAACGCAAGGGGAGTGATTTACCTAAAACTAATAGGATTATTTCTTCGTCAGACCAAGACTAGGCTTAGGTACTTACCTCACGACCTCTTATTTAAACCTACTACTTGTTTAACTGTTAATTTTAATATTATAACTTTTCTTATTTACTTAACTCTTTTATTTGTTCCCCCTAACGTGGCACAGAGCTGCCAATTTTTTTTGTAATTTGACCAAATTGAAACGTCACGAAGACTGCCTGCGACAGCCAGTTTGTATCGTAAAATGCTCCCTTAGTTCAGTTGAACAATTTTAAATTAAGCTACACTCAACACTTTCTCGGGTTGAATAATTCAATAAGCGTTACCTATCCCGCACAAGATGTAATCAAAACTTTAGCTTCGCTTTGTAGGAAGCCATTTTAGACCACAGACCACAAAACCCGTGGTGAAATTGCTCACATTTACCGATTAGTTTGTCCTTTGTACTTTGTTACAAGGGTACGAATATACAATTATTAACTACATTTGGAAACAAACAAGTCCGAGTTCAATCACTCTCTTGTATCGTGTCACTGGTTCTTTCGAACCAAGTGTGGTGAAAGGATTTTAGGTGCACCTCAATTCAAAAAATATGTGTCAAGTGCACGAAAGGAGCCTTTCTTTCGTGCACATAAGTATTTTCAAACTTTTAAGGTTCTACGATATGCCGGTTTCCTCACGATGTTTTCCTTCACTGTTTGAGAGCACTAGCATAGTTTACATACATTTTTGGGCAGAAAAACTCATTGGTACACGTCTGGATTTGAACCCAATGGTATTTTGTAAGACTTGAAGTTTTCTAGCATAATTTCTTTGAAAGAAAGAAAATCTCATTTTTATTTTTATTTTTTTCATCTACCTATACCTAGCAACATTTAGGTCTAAGGCTGGTTTTAGTCTCACGCCGACGGCACGCGCACCATCAGCGCTGATGGCCGAGATTAATGAACTTCTAGGAAGCGTGCGCGCTGATAGCTACGCGTCATTCAAAAACGCTTCCTAGAAGTTCATTAATCTCAGCCATCAGCGCTCATGGTGCGCGTGCCGTCGGCGTGAGACTAAAACCAGCCTTACCCAACAACGGAGCTTACATCAAAATGATAAAAGCCATGTCAGAACTTGTTGAGAGGAAACGAGCTGACAGTCGGCCAGAGTGATGGCGCAAAGTTACCAACTCGAAGTGCACGCCTAATATCGTCACAAGTTTGAAGAATTTCACGGTGATATTTCCACGATTTTGGAGATATTATACGGTAATATCGTGTTCGAAGATTATGCGGGATATCGCGAGTTCAATTTCACCGCCATTTAAATTTGGCTGCGCAACATGAAACTCAATTTTACTACACCTAGATTTGTTCATGTGATTTGAAAAGTGCGTGATATAGTTGAATGACTTTCACTAGAGTAAAAGCAAAAAATGTGTTTAAATAATTTATTTGTGTCATCTTTCACACTGTTGTTGATGTTGGTTGTAAAACACAAAAAACTAAACCCCCTACAGCATGGTATTACGAATGAAAAATTCAGTCAGTCAGTATTTTATTTAAAATCGTATGCCCCTATCAAACAAAAGAACTATTCTGATACGAGCACTCAACATCGGATATAACACTTTATTCCTTCCTCAGTCTGATCTGTACAAATTCGACAAAATTTCTCTCGCAAAGCAAATATTAAGCATTCGTTTATTGAATAAAGCTGGGACTGAATCCAATGAAAAGTCTGATAATTCCCGTTGCGCCGCTGGCGACACGCAGCGAGTGTTTGCACCCTGTCTGCACCCTGAAGGGTACATTGCTTCAATATAAACCCTTAGCACTGGTTTTGACAATATTGAAACACAAGTTAATCCGCCAGTAATATCCGCTAAGGGCTGTGCGATGATGATGTGCGCAAGGCTACTAATACTCAATACTCAAGACACACGACAGTGACAATGGTGTTTGATAGTTTTTGTCAGTTGTAAGGTGTACGCCAAATAATTTTCTATCCTAGGAGGATAGATAGGAGAATATCCTATCCTGACAGCCCTTATAGCTCAGTTGGTAGTAACTCTGCCTTATGCGTTCGAGGGCGTTGGCTCGAGCCCCACCGAGAACAAATATTTGTGTGGTGAACGCAGATGTTTGTTCTCTGTCTGGGTGTTATATTGTATTCTAAGTATTTATTTACAAAAAAATGTGTGTAAGTATATATCAGCTATATCTGGTTCCTAATGTACAAGCTCTGCATAGTTTGGGACTAGATAGTGTGGAGGGATTGTCTAAAATGTTTGTTTGTTTATTGTTTATTATATCAGCTAACCGGTTCCCATCGTACAAGCTCTACAACTTAGTTTGGGACTAAAAAGTGTGGAGTGGATTGTCTACAATGTTTATTTATTTATCGTTTTACAGAGTAGACCTCGCAGAAAAGGCATGCCCGGCTGGTTGCAATTCCACAATATTGCGGTGCCCGATACCAATTAGAGACCAGTAAAAGCCTGCGCACACCTAGGTCACTGGCGATGGCGATCAGTGAGAGCTGGTAAATATGATAGCGATATTAGACAGCGTTTCATTGATCGCCATCGGCAGCGACCAAGGTTTGCGCAAGCCTTTAGAATCCAGTAAATGAAGCTGGGTCGGAAACAAAGGAAAGCTCACATTGTTTACATTATTGTGTGGAGTTTTTTATTCTACTCAAACACAAGTTGATGTAATATCTGGGCGTTTGTTAATACGTAAAGTTTAACGTATTAACAAACGCCCACTGTGATTGTTATTTTTGGTGATGTTTTAGCAGCTTTTCTTAAAATAAAGGTTAGAATTATAATTAAGAATAGTAAGTTAAGTACAAACGTACAATCGATTACAATATCGACATCTTTATTTTAAACGAATGAAGGTATATCTTAGATTTTATCAATAACTCAACTTTTTAGTTTATCGACTTATTTGTATAAAAAAATGTCTATTGTTCCTAAGGATTTATCATAAACTATACAGGTTTATTCATTATTAGCTGCAAATACTCAGAAATGAGGTTCAACAAATAAAATAAAAAATATTTATGAAATGATTTTTTAAAGTTTTGTTATGTAAATCCCGAGAAAATCGATAAAGAATATCCTTTGGAATCATTGGCGCCTGACCTATTTTGACCTTTGATCCGCGCCCGAACGCCGCTCTGCGTTCAGTCATCGCCTGGGTGGGTCATCGTCCTGTTCTCCGTGGCAATCATTATGTAATAGCCGTAAAGAAATTAATAAAAATAAAATTTTGATACAAAAACATAAATCAGTTTAGGAATTAAATTGATTCGGCCAAACAATTCACGACCCAAAAATAAGGCCCCGTCAGTTTGTGTAGCTAATAATGAATAACCCTGTATTCATAAATGTGTGTAAATCATAAATAATAGATATTCCAGACAATCCTCGCAATCCTCGCAATCTAGCCCTAAACTAAGCAGAGCTTGTTCGGTGGGAACCAGATAGTTGACTCACCTATACCTATTATTGAAAAATATAAATTAAAAAAACACATTTAGTATTGAATAATTATTTTACTCACAGCTTTATACCTAGTACCATCTTTATTTCTGAGAAAGATATCTTTATTAAAAGCCAATTATAATGTAGAGTGCCAGAAAATAAGAAAATAGAACGAATTCTTTCCCAACTCCATTGAAATCCAAACAATAGGTCAGTTATTCTGAAAAACCTCAAGACAAGATATCATCGCTTGTGTTCAGGCTTGCGCACATCAAGGCGATGGCGATGGCGATCAGCTGAAACGCTGTCAAATATGACATCGATATTTCACAGCGTTTTACCTGATCGCCATCGCCATCGCCTAGATGTGCGCAGGGCTTTGGAACGTTGGAAAGGTTGGCGAAGACTTTTATTATTTTCTACGATTATTTTCGTATCGGAGCCTCGGCTGGCAGGTGTCACTTGTCAACTATCGACAGGCACGATAAAACGCTAAAAAAAGAATAGGTACCAGTATTCATTTTACCGATAAAAGTTAGGTACAGTCGCGGTATGAAAATGCTCGTCACCTTAGAGTCGGTTTTCGCTTGCACCAGTGCCATGATCATGAACACATTTTGACATAATTTGACTAACGTTAACTTGTCGGTGTATTCTGTCTATTCAGTTTCAAAAGGTAGTATGTGATCGTGATACGTTGAACAAATCAAGTTGAAAATCGACGAACATTTTCATTCCGCCAACATAATATATACAAGGTGTATCTAAATATGTGTACTATGCGAAGGTGGGGGGTTTCAGACCACAATGGTGATCAGTTGTGGGGGGGAGATAATTAAAAATTCCTATTTTCAGTTTCCCATACAAAAATATTTAATTTCATAATGCCTAAATAAATTGACAACCCTATCCTTGTAACCCCTTGACCCCTTGACCTACTACCTCTGTAGGTCTACTTCTACTACCTACTACCTCTGTAGCTGAGTTTAGGGTTGTCACTTTGTATAAAGTCAGCTGTTCATGTTGAAACTTCGTTGCAGTTTTTTTCAGCAGAAAAGTCGTTGAACAAAAGTTGTTCCCCGGGGGGTGGAAATTCACCCCCCTTCAAGATAGTACACATATTTTGATACACGTTGTATAGATGCTATGAAGCCAGCACCTTTTATTTATATTATGTACCTACTAGCTGCGCCCCGCGGTGTTACCCGCGACTAAAAGTATGTACATTTCCTCTATGGTTATGATAAGTTCATCTTCACTGCAGCAACTAGCACTAAAGGCCTGCACACATCTAGGCGATGGCGATGGCCATAAGTTGAAACACTGTCAAATATCGCTGTCATATTTGACAGCGTTTTAGCTGATCGCCATCGCCATCGCCTTTTGACTGGCCTCTCAGCTCAGTTGTTAGTAACTCTGCCTTCTGGGTCGTAGGTCGTGGGTTTGATCCCCACCGGGAACAAACATTTGTGTGGTGAACGCAGATGTTAGTCCTCTGTTTGGGTGTTATCAGCTACCTGGTTCCCATATTACAAGTGTTGTGTGAATCGTCCACAATATTTATTTGTTATTTAATTTTGTTTATTTATTATTTATCGCCTTTAAATGCGCAGGCCTTAATTTTTCTCATGTTGAAATTTTCATTTGTTTTTTTTTTCAAAACAGCATTTTATTTTTCAAGTTAGTTCGAAATTTAAATAAAACCTTTGATAAGATACCTTAGCTGCCATGTTTCGGAGTGAAATATCGTTCCATTTTTAAATTACACGACAGATACGAGTTTGACATGTAGGTAATTTATTTGGCCGCTAAACACGACAGTAATGGATTTTCATACAAATTTTGCCGGCCGCTATTCGCATTGTATTTGGCCAGTACAGCAATATCGATTTATCTTAAAGAAGGTTGTCAAAATAATGCTCATATTTCCGAGAATGTTTGTCAAAAAAACGACATGGTAAAAGAAATCTATTCATGCAATTACTATTCAGCAAACGGCAGACCGGTTTCACTATAAAATACAAAAGAATATAATGCTCTATTTTCAACTCTAAAATGAAAACACAAAGGAGATCAGCGTTGAGTTTCCCATAACACGGCAAATGATAAATTACCCGATTTGTTACACAACGGACGATGCAGAGATACACATTTTTTCAACAAAATCTTCGTGATACAAACTTGTTGGCACGGAAGATGAAATTCCAGTCATACATAAAATATGGAGACATTCACCGAAGTTTTTATTAAAACAAAAAAGGGACAAGTCCCGAGCGATGTGACGGATTTCCTTAGAAACTTGTTCAAAATTCATATCCAAGTTTCGGGGTGTAATTGATTGGATAACCAATTTTGTGTGAAGCAATTTCACCTTCGTTTCATTCAATTTAATATTCATGGGCTTCTGCCTCAAGTTTTTGGACGCAGATATGTGCATCGTAGGGATAGTTCCTAGCGGGCGTCAGTAATTTGCGACTTCTGCTTGCTTTGTTTTCAAAGAAATACATAGTATAAGAAAATAACATTAGCTTGGCGTGAGGATCTATATGGCCTGATGACAGGTGGAGAAGAACAAAAACCGAATGGTGGCCAAGAACCGGCTACAGAACCGTAGGGCACCCTGCAGCAAGATGGATGGACGAGTCAGGGTCGTAAAACAGCAATGGATTAGACTGGGACAGGATCGAGGTAGATGGCACAAACTAAGGGAGGCCTATAGCCAGCAGTGGGTAAAGTCGGGCTGTGGATGATGATGATGATGAGAATCTATCAAACTAATTTCATGCATCTTGTCTGTCTAGACTAAAAGAACAGACCCCCGGACTAAAAGAAGTATCGATATTGACATGAATCAGAAGCCTTAAATTCCGATTAAGTCCATCATTCTTCCAAAGGAGCGCTATCGCAAAAGAGAACCTACCGTAATCCATTCGACAGCAGACAGACAGTAGGATTATCTCGATAACTACTATTCTGTTCCTTTGTAGACAGGGATTAGACCTGTTAAAGGTAGGTATAGCTACTAAAAACAAATCCAAGGCCAAAGGTAAAAATCCAGCAAATATTCCATTTTATTGTATGAACAATTTAAAGAGTAGGGGACTCACACTCACATAAGCAACTCAAATCGAATCACAAAAAAAGTAATTACGTAGTTTTTTTATATCGAATCTGCCACTTTTTTTTGGTTCCAGTGTGATTGCTGAGATCACTAAACATATTTGGATTGCGATTGTTTCCAAATAAATTATGTCTGGTATGCCATCAGTGTATCAAATATTGCGAAAGTGCGATGGCCGTGTCACGTAACGGTAGCCAATTGCAGAGCTAGAAACGCCAAATCACCAATGCGATAGCGCCCTTAGATAAAATATTGTAATCCATCGGGTTCCACGAGACAGCGGAATTAGTCCGATAACGACCCCACCTTATCCGGCGTGAAGGTACAATAATTCGTCCCCTTATTCTTAAAGAAATCCCGTCTGGATGATGACATTAACATGGCTCTTGTTTGTTAAAACAAATTGTTATTATTATTTTTTGGCGAAATAAAATCAGTAAGCAGACTCTTTGATACGATCACTCTTGAAGAAAAATTGAAGAGGCGTAACGTAAGCTGCGCACCCCACTTCTAAAAAATAAGCGAGCAATTTTGTTATTCTAAGTTATCGTTTTGATTTCTACGACATTATAATATAAATGCGCGTTCTGAATATGTTTTTGGATCGTGTTCTTTATAAATAAAGGGAAGCAGGAGCTAGCTACCTAGCCTAGCCATTAGAACGAACAGTACAATACGAAAAAGATAGACGAACTTATTATAATCTGTAGGTTGGCAAGTACTCGTAGGTATTATTATTGCTCACTGTTAGTTTGTTAAAGCGAAAATAAATAGAAATACATACATATTATATCTCTTTAAATTGTAGCCTATGTGTTATTCTGATGTAGGTATAAATTAAAATCCATTCAATTCAGTAGTTTTTACGTGAAAGAGTAACAAACATCCATACTTACAAACTTTCGCGCTTATAATATTAGTAGGGTAGGATAGGATGGAATCAATGTTCCACCGGGCTAACATTTCTGACAGCTTAGTGACGTATGGCATAAGTTCAATATACTCATATCTATACTACATGATGTTTAAGTACGCTGTGCCCAATGATGGTAACATCGTAACCCATCAAAATTTAAAAAATGAAATTTCTGACCGACAATTTGTAGTTTTGTTTCATTTAATTCATTAGCTTTACGAATTCTATTTACACTGAATTGTTGTTTTATTACCTTAGAAATTAAATTATATAACGCCGAGAACTGCCGAGAACAATCGGCTGCGAGCGATATCTCCCAAGGGAAGATAAATAATAAACCGGAAAGTTCTGATGAAAACCGGTATTGAACATGAACACGTTGGGAAAATTGAAACATTCGATGCAACTGGCACAAGAGTTTCAGACTGTAGGTGATTTTGAAGCAGTGGCTAATACAACTTAGCGAGGCAAGCTAGAAATTGCACGAGGCCAGTATTATATTCACCGGCATAGCTCGTAGAATTAGCAAGTTGAAGCGGCAATGGGCAGGCCATATAGATCGAAGAACCGACAACCGTTGGGAAATATTTTTTATTTTTTTTTCGAATGACGACCACGAACCGAAAGACGAAACGTAGAGCGCCCAACCAGATGGACCGACGACATTGTTAAGATCGCGGGACAAGGAATATAATACTCTCTACGGGAGTCGAGGGAAGTCGATGGATGGAATAGGCTCAGAATTGTTCTATCTATGGAAATATCTAGGGGTGGCCTATGTGTGCAGCTGTTGATTTCTTCAGGCTGATAATGATGAAATGATGATGAGTTTATATTCATGCCATGCCCAAATTTTAATATTTTTTTTATACAACTAGCTGATGGAACAAGCATATAGACCACCTGATGTTAAGCAGTAACCATCGCCTATAACAAGGCATTGCCTCGTAGGTCACAAACTGCACTGCTCTGCGTCCATCAACGTTGAGGCATGCACTGATGATTCGCCTCACGTGCCTGCACCCACACCCTTAAAACCGAACAATGCTGCTTCACAGCAGAAATAGGCATGGTGGTAGTATTCCCTGGACGAGCCACACGCAAAGAGATCTACTACTACTAACATTAGTTTGTATTTTCTCAGTACTGTGTGAAAAATAAAGTAAGGCCTAGGCAAGCTCATCCATCAGGCGGATTGCAGCCTCACACCTTTTTCAGTTTCTCACAAAAGGCGTGTGAAAGCAAAAGGGGTCATGCAGAAAGAGATTTCTCAGAAAATGTTCACGTCGCTCTCAAATGTACATCCTGCAAAAATGCTCTAAGTTCATGCACCTATAAAAAAATAACAAGGTGTTTTCTGTAGTATTGTCACGGTTCTATTCCTGTTCGACCTTTTAGGTCATAGATGTCTTAGGTAGAATTAAAACTTTGGATTCTGCTTTCAAAATGTATGGTATGATGAAAGCTATTTTAAAGGCCTGCGTATATCTAGTACGATAACGATGGCGATCAGTGAAACGCTGTCAAAAATGACAGCGTTATTTGACAGTGTTTCACTGATCGCCATAGCCGTCACGCTAGATTTGCGCAGGTCTTAACAAAGACCGATAATTTTTTTTGTTTCCTTCACTTTTCTTCGTTCGTCAAAAATGCATCAAACTATGAAAATACATAGGTGCGCACACATTAAACACAGACCGATTAAATGACTGAAGGATGAAATAACATGAGAGTGAATGAAACAAAAATTTCATTCACTCTCATGTTATTTCATCCTTCGTCATAAACGCGTCAAACTATGGCAATACATAATATAATACATATAAAAATACTATAAAGTGTGGAGGGCACGATGGTTACGTGTTGCAAAGACGTAGGGACAGGGGAGCTATTATTGTCGCAAGGCCGAGATTACCCTCTCGAGTCGGACGTCCTGTATACGCGCCGCCGCCGGACAGACGGGATTCTCCGACACTATTCATCATCGGCTTGGCATTGAAGCTGAATATAATCTGCAATGTGGAAAAATATAGTTCCACTAAACTTCACTGCGACTCTAGTACTTGGTTTCTGTACACAAGGCTCACATGGTTAAGAGAAAGAAGAGAGTTCGGCTGTGCTCTACATTATTTTGTGATTTGTGAAGAAGAAGAATACTTAGTCGCACTGAGTCTCCTTATCCCACTTTATGTGGTTTTGGCACAACATGTTCTCCTCTTCTATTCTCCTATCAGCTGTCATCTCTGTATCCACTTTTTTCTTTGTCATCTTTCACACTGTTCATTCATAATATTTTCTTTTGATTGTGATTGTGTGTTAAATTAGCTTACTTAGATTAGATTAGCGGATTAGTACTATGTATTTATTGTTCTACTTAATTTATGTTTTGTGATTGTGTGATTGCGACTAAGTGTTTCGAGAAATTTGGGCTTGTTGATAAATTAAAAACAATTAGGAACATAGATAACAAAATAAATACTCGGAGAGTCGGGATTGTTCATACGTCTTCGAATGAGTAGAATTTGTACCACAAAAAAGCATCCAGCCAAAGTCTAGTAAAGTGGGGAATCACTGCCAACTTCGCATATTTTTTCGTCTATTTTGTCTGGGCTATGCGGCCGGCCTTACAGTCCTAGCGTAAAAACATTTAATTAGTTAATAGGTACATGTGATTTTGATAAAATACATTGCAAGTTATTAAGCGTTTGTCTGGAAGAAATCGCTGCGCGCGATAAGACCACCGATTGTAGGACTAGATATATCGTAATGTTTAGTGCCTTAAGCATTTTTACGAACAATTATGTGGTCCTCAATAAAGAATTTTTATTATTATATAAGCCTTTGAAATTCAAGGAAACGGGTTCGATATTTAAGCAGATTTAAATTCATATTCAATTGTAAAACAAAAATAAATCCATGGAATATGATTCACGAAACTCAAGAGGGGAGCTGAAGGAGACCTTTTCCCACTCAACTCTTTGTGCCCTGACCCTGAGCAATCCAAACGAACTCGTTATTAAATAGGGAAATGAGCCTTTTGTCAATCATTTCTCTTTCCCCTGAAATATTACATCCAATATCCGAAAAGGGCTGTAGTGCCAGTAACGAGTAAAAAGGAAAATATAAATGGAGAAAATTAAATAAGCTTACAGCTGTAACGTTCCCATGATAAAGATATTTGAGGTTTTGCTAATAATAACGCATCGATTTTAAGAGCACAGTACTTATTCCTAGAAGCGTACCGATAAATATTATGATCGAGACCGTTACGAAGAATATTACAATCAGTATCTAATGGTACTTCAACTACAAACTATTTATAGCTTATTGACAAATAGGAATAAAGGTAGGTAGGATAAAAGGTAGGATAATGGTATAGAAATCTTTGTTGAAAAACTATTCGATAGACTATTTTTGTCAATAAACTATTCGATTCTGATAGATAAACAATATATTTCTTAAGAATCAGAACCTTGGCAACCTTGGCTTATAAAAGGGCTTATAAAGGGAGGGTATTCCAATATCACGTTTGTCTAGGTACAAACACGGATAAGATTGACAAAAAAATCTAGGTTTTGGTTGTTACTTTTACTTTGCTGAAATTCCACTTTCTTTTCGTCTTTTGACTCACAGTGAAAATTAAACAGGTTTAAACTAATACGTGACTGCGAGACATTATATTCGAAAATGTGTTTAAGAGTTCCCTCGCACAGTATAATTCCATTGTTAGTTTAAGATTCCGAACAGGTAGTAGTTCAGGGTAAGTAGGAGCCAGGTCAGGGCGCAATATATGAATCAACTTGACATAGAAAAGGGCCACGTAAAGCCAACCAGCCGCGAAAAGACAAACACCTATAGGTATGAAATCGAATATTTTTTCATTGAACTATAACTTACATTACAAAAAAAACATAAATATTAGGTATCTTATTCATAGGTATATATATACAACACTATCTGGCCCCAAACTAAGCAGAGCTTGTACTATGGGAACCGTGAACTATGGTACTTACTAAAAATGTACATAAGTATCATATCAGCTATCTGGTTCCATAAATAATAATAAATAAATAAATAATGCGGACAATCCACACAACACTATCTAGCCCCAAACTAAGCAGAGCTTGTACTATGGGAACCAGATAGCTGATACTACTTACGAACGATACTTGAATACTTTTTTTTTGTAAATACATACATAGAATACAATATAACACCCAGACAGAGAACAAACATTGTTCACCACACAAATATTTGTTCTCGGTGGGGATCGAACCCACGCCCTCAAGCGCAGAAGGCAGAGCTACTACCAACTGAGCTGTGAAGGCAGTCAAGTGACCATAGTACAAGCTCTGCTTAATTTGGGGCTAGATAGTGTTGTGTGGATTGTACACAATATATTTTCAAATAAATAAATAAATAAAATGTTTTACATGCGGAAACAAAAGTTAATTACGACAATTGCTAGGAAGTATTTTGTTAGTTGCTAGCAATGTGGTTAACAAATAGCTTTCCTTTCATGCGATCATTATTAACGTAACTAATGTACGAACAGACAGAAACAAAAGTGGAATAATATTATTAAAAATCTATTATTCACAACCCCACGCTATCTGAAAACTGAGTTGCCATTTTTCTTTTGAATTTGAAAATATTATACATTTTTGTATTGTAAAAGGATCATGTAAAAAAAACTATAGGAACAAAGCCGTATTTTGTTGCTGTTCTTCTTAGCTGGGTCGCGTTGAACTGGCATGGCACCTAGACTCACCTAGCTTTGATGTTTCAAAGAGATCCTTGAGATACAACTGTAATAACACTTAACATCAGGTGAGATTGCAGTCAAGCGCTACCCTATAAATTGTAAAAAAAAAAAAAAAAAATGTTGATTTTGATGTGACTAAAGTATAATATATGAAAAAATCTAAACTTTTAAACCAGCGCACTTTTGCAATCAGCAAACAAAATTCGCATTTTTTTGTGAACCCTTCAAAAACGCATTGTATAACTGAAATTGCTAAATGCACTTTTGCCGTTGTCTGTACCTAGTCCTGGGAGGAAGTGGTGTCATTACTCACTGCTTCGTGCACTGCAGACATATCCCTAATTTCCTTTCTTTGAACAGCTGTATTAATGCCATGTTTACATTACATCGTCCATTTTCCTTTTAGTTTCCTCATAAGTGTAACCGACCAAAAGATTTGTATCATTTTGTTTACTGAATCTAATTCTTTATTTGTGAAAGGGTTATAATAAAGATGATACATAAAATTGTTGGAGTACCACTGTGATCTGCTCTAGGCGTATTAATCAAAAGGAGCACGCCATATTACAGGAAGCCTACCACAAACTCGGTCTGGCTCTGTCTCTAGCTTTGTTTTTGAGTCTGTGTGAGTGCTCACCAGTGTATTATACTGTGTGTTTGACGTTTCGACGTAGGATTTATTTAGTCAACACTCACACAGAATATAAAAACTAGAACCAGAGACAGAGCCAGACAGAGCTTGTGGTATGCCTACAGGTATATTATATTCGCAGTACGACACACGCACCAATCTCGTGCCGCCACAGTTCGGTACCATCAGTACCCGAAGTCCCAGTGCATTTTTATATTTATTATTTTTATTTACAACATTTCGTTACCAAATGTTGTTTTCGTTTCGCCTATTTGTCTCTGTCTATTGTATGTAGAAAAGATGAGACAACAACTCTAACTACGTAACGTATTTTTGCCCTTTCATATTTTCTCCATACAATAGAGAGAGACAAATAGGCGAAACGAAAACAACATTTGGTAACGAAATGTGGTAGCAAAACTCCGACTTCGGGTACAGTTCTCTTAATATTTTATAGATATAGTACCCGTACGTGAGACGCACTTGACCATCTATGAGTGTATGTGGGGCAGGGGTTATAAATGGGGCACTGCAATCAAACGCACACGCGGGTTCACGGCCGACTATATTGCGTACGGAACAATCGTATTACGGCCAATTTAGGGTTGACTTGTGTGATTCAAGGTCAAAAACAACCACTAAAATACCCATTCAAGTAATTCTGAAACAATGCTTGAGCTAAATCTCAATGATAGATCCTTTTGGAGTGTATTCAGAGCACAAGCGTCAAAAAAAACTTGGTACACGATCTAAAAAATCAGTATTGTACAGATATTGAACTAAAAAAGTACTTTATATGTTTTTTTTGACAGCACAGTTTTCTTTATTCATCAATTTATTTATGAACTGTGAAAACGTGAACTGGGACAACCCAATGATATAAACACCATTTACCTTGAAAATCATTTCATTTCATCCCCCTCAAATACCTTGGCTTCACAATTTAGGACAAAATTGGCAATTAAACAATAATCCGCGTAACAGCTTGGGGCAGGGTCTAACTGATATAACTCGTCAATAAAATTATTAAAACTGAAGGACAAAATCAGCTATGAAAGATACTTTAGTAAATTGTGTCCTGCTTTTTAGGGTTAAGCTCGCCTATAGACAATGCGCACGTTTGGTTTTACTTTTTTGTAAATGTTTCCATGTGCATTAAAAGATAATCGATGGATAAAATTTTACATTACGTTCTCGATAAAATAAAAATGCGTTTTACTGAAAATTTGTCTTTTTAGTTTGCATGGTATAATTAGATACCGTTGACAACCCTATATCACTGTGGTACAGTCGGTGACTGTCAATTCAATTCGTTTTGTCACAGCATTATAAATCAATTTAGAAGCTGTCGCACACCGTTGGAAAATATTGTGTTTTTTCCGGTACAAATTATTATTTTAGGCTTGGCCACGTGGAATTGGCTTTGTGATATTAACCTATGCCAGACATGTATATCTAACTAGGTTTTCTACCCAATGCATTTTTTTTTTAAGTTTCTATAGGCAGGGTGTCGATTCTAAAGACACAAATCACTCAAGCGATCGCGTAAATCGATGTGAGTTGTCAATTTTTGTTTGAAAAATTTGAAAATGGAACGCGGATTCAGTGATCTCTCGACGATCACTCAATCGAACCGTGTTGCTGGAATTGACGCCCTGACCATAGTTAGCCGGAATACTTGATAATTATAAATTCATTTTTATCAAATCAATCCCTAAATTCAACAACAATTATTTTGAATTAGTTTTTTATAGTGTTTAAGTGAGCTATGTAACGTAACTAGTCAGTTTATTTCGCTTGTACAAACATTTTCAATTTTTTTTGATTAGCTGGAACATTATTTTGTACATTGGACAAAATAATGAATAAATTATAATTCGAATGTTTTTTTTTGTATTTATAGGAACATTGTGCTACACGTATTTTAAAATAATTGTAACTTGTTTTTCCATTATTAGTTTTAAAGAAAAAAAAAACTATTTTATCGTGAAACTCTTGACTTTTAGAGGTTAAATGACTTTAAAATGACCTCATACTTGAAGTAACTAATTCAAAATCTGCTGAGATTTATTAGAAAGGTCTGTAAGTCGGCGGTCCATCTTCATTTGCGGCAGAGCCGTCGACGGCAGAAGATTGCAATGAATGGCTCTATTTGTATAGATTTGTGACCTGGCTCGAGAAAACCCCTTTACCCCTGAATAAAGGGGTACCAAGTTACGTAGGATTAAGTGGTTTCCGTAGGTAAGGATGATGTAGTAACATGCAGGATGTTATGCTGCTAGCAAGGTGGGTTTATGTTACAGGAAATATCAAGCATAAGGTTCTTAATCCTGAGAGATGAAAAAGAGTCCACATGCCGACATTGTTAGTATCGGGCGCATCGTATCAAACAGAATACGTAGTGCTCTTCTTTTTACATAAAGTCACACAATTTAGTGCGTCCACTGATAGGCAACGTACGGATTACGGATCGCTTGCATAGAAATAAAATGTTTGATACCTATGTTTTGTGTTTCATACAATGCGTTCGATGAAGAAAGTTTTTTTTTATGACAGAGTAGATAAGGGAAACATGAACATTTCAGATAGGTACCAAACGAACAAAAGATACATTAATCTATCTATATCGATCTATTTATCTATCTATCTGTTATGTTGGTTTGTGAACGCTTCAAAAAGTTTTGCACCGATTGAGCTGAAATTTTAGAATTATAAATATTCCGCATCAAGAATTGTTTTTTCAATCACAATGTGCCACAGCGAAGCGTGGCAGGGTACATCTAGTATAATATAAGAAATTAAATGATGTAAGCAGGATACATATTTACATTACGCAGTAATATGCTTAGTAGGACATAGGAATGGTGTCTCTGATGCCCGGGATACAAAAGGTTGATATATAAGATAGTGATAGCAAGCTAGCAGTTCTAGCTTTTTGTAAGCAGAATTTCCATACAAAAAATGAAGCTAAGTTCTGTTCTGATAGCCTCTCGTATCCCGGGCATCAGGAATGAATAACCTCCTCGTCTTATAAAATAGGTTAACTGATGAAGTCGTCACGTGCCTGATAAAGCTATCACACATGTTGATCATGGTTCCTTTTCACCCATTCGCTTCGTCAAAGTGACGTACTCGTACCAAAGTTGCGCTTTTATTTCCGCTCACGTATCATATTTTTTACGGCAGAATGAATTTACTTTTGATTGCCTGTTCTGATGGGAAACGAGATCAAAGAGCAGATGGATTTAAGTCACATACATACGTTCATCTGAGGAAATAGAAAACTAACTTGATGCTGGATAAATTTAAGTCACACGTTCATTTGAAGATCTAAAGTACTAAGATGAAAGAATAATATGTGAAAGTATAGTAGTAGTATGTACTGTTTTGTCTGTCTATGTGTGACCCAAATAAATAAGTTTTCTTTCTTTTTTTCTTAGTAAAAAAGAGGTGTCAATCAATGAATAATATCAGCTATCTCATTCTGATGTGACACGGCTTGCTTCGGTTGAGGCTAGACAATTAAGTGCTGTGTAAAATGGTTTCCAATATCTTTAAATTTAAACTTTTGCGTTGAAAAAAAGAAAAAAACATCATCATGAAAAAGGCCAAAAAAAATCAAGAAAAATTAGTGAAAATGAAGATTGAATTGCCGCCATCCCGGTTTTTTTTTCTTATTCTCTGGCGGGCCTTCGGCTACGGCTCGCCAGCATTATTCAGCCATTGTTTTTATCGTCATAATTTAAAAAATGGTAAATTGTATGCTCAAATCTCTGTTATTTTAAATAAATAGTTGAAGCTATATATTAATCAAGTAATTTTATTCATGCTCCAATTTATTGTCTCTCTACGATCGTATTTTCTAAAAGCGACCTTATTTTCTAAGAAGCTGTTTTATGTGAGAAAGCTAAAAGAATGGCTTTAGCGTTTTACGATAAGCAATGATTATTGATGCACTTAAATCATTGTTTTTCTATAGATAATACGTGCTGTGGAAAAAAAATTAACTCGTTTTTTTAGTTTGATATATTTAAGTGGTAGATGGGACCCCGCCTTCTGACCGTAAGATCGTGGGTTCAAATCTGGTCGTGCACTATCATAGGCCGTATGCAGGCCTACCACAAGCTCTGACTCTGGCTCTGGTTTTGAATCTGTGTGAGTGCTCGCCAGTGTATTATACTTTGCTGTGTGTGACGTTTCGACGCAAGATTGATTTAGTCAACACTCACGCAAACTCAAAACCAGAGCCAGAGACAGAGCCAGACAGAGTTTGTGGTAGGCCTACTGGTTATAATCTATTTAAATAACTACAAGCAATTTTTTTTAAATATACATGGATAGATTAAGCATTGGGTTTAATCTAATATCAAAATGGCTACAAGTGCCAAAGGTAATGATAAAATTAATTTACATTGTAGACAGGTAGTAGCGAGTCCAATATAATTCTGGCAGCCAAATTCCACCTGGGATTGGACCGGTAAGGCTCGTCTACGTGTTCGGCATGAATTGAAAATTTGAAACTAGGCTTTTGGCTCGGAGCTCAAATCCTAGAATCCTTCTTTCCAACCTAACAGTAAAATATAAAATTTTGAATAAGAATGTATCGTATTTATCGTGGAACAGAACGCATTTATTAATTTAAAAACTATCAAATATACGAGTAATAAGTATACTTACCTTTCTGTTAATTAATCTGGTTTCCTGACATGATCACTTATAATGAGGCTCACTCATTATCACATAATATGCGTAAGTAGACACATGATCACATATGAGACTCACTCATGATCACATATGAGACTCACACATGACCAATGATAAGAAATTTAAAAATTCCGAAAAAGTCCCATCTCTTTCCTAAACTTGCAATAAATATCGTCATCAGCCTGCAGAAGTCCACTGCTGGACATAAGCCTCCCCTACACATTTCCAGGAAGAACGATTCTGAGCCCTTTCCATCCACCGACTTCCTGCGATCTTAACAATATCGACGATCTATCTGGTGGAGGGCGCCCTAGTCTTCCGTCTTCCGGTTCGTCGTCGCCATTCGAGAACCTTTATTCCCCACAACCAACCCCCCCCCCCAAATATATCGTATACATGTATAAAAGAGACTCTACCCGTATATCCTAAGAAAACGGAAAGCCGATTTCCGTGCCTGGCCTCAAGTGTAAGTAGGTCGGTAATTCAGAGTAAATTACTATTGTCCTACCCTAAGATAGAGCCAGCATATACTTCATTATACAGGACGTCCGACGGACATGCCACGTGGAGGGAAAGATACCTTTAAAATTCTAGATGGAACATTTTACCAAAAGAAGACATTATTTGAATTACGTGGAAAAGAACAAAATAACTATAGAGAAGACAATATACAACTTGTCAAAATGTTCATCCGTGTCTGGCTAAAATAAACATACACCCACCTTTGCTATTTTTACTATGGCTAATAATACAATGCATGCATAAATATACAGTTCCGGTTCCCAGGGCTAGCTGTACCGAGTGATGTATGTAAGGAGAAGGTTATGATTCATACCGCCTTGGCATTTTTTCGAAAACACCTTCAAAGACCGCTCATTTTCATAATGGCCTTCTTCTTCTTCTTCTTAATGAATGGCATCTGTCCTTTTCGGATCAATATTGCCAATGTCGAGTAGTTTAATGAAAATGATGATAATAAATTACATAGATAAAATACTTTTTCGTTATGTAGTCAGACGTCTGCCACAGGTCGGCCCTACCTTTGGCATTGGAAAAAAAGATGGCCGTTTTTTTCTCAAAACTATTTGAAACATTTTCGATCAAATCAGAATATCACATAAACTTTAATTCCAACTGCTAACACTTTGAGCTAAGACCTCAAGTAATGTTGGTTAAAATACCACCGAAATTACACAGCAGAACTCAAAATAACACCAGAAAAACAATTAAAATCAAAAAGCTATGTGACTTCCCGAAATGACAAAAAACGAATCAAGATATTTTCAACGAGCAGCTAAAATGTGTCAGGCTTATAGAAGCAGGATTCGTTTTCTGACATTTTGGGAAGTCACATAGCTTTTTAATTTTAATTATTTTTCTGGTGTTGTTTTGAGTTCTAATTTCGGAGGTATTTGAAACAACATAACTTGTGGTCTTAGCAGTGCACAAAGTGTGGTTAGAATGAAAGTGTCCTAATTTTGTGACATCCATGATTTGAACGAAAATTTTTGCGATGGTTTTGGTACATTGGAAGATGTACAACATGTTTTGCTGGAGTGTGTTCGAAATGATAGATTTAGATTGGGTTGTTTTGGAAGAAGATGTATGAATGTTGGTATGATAAATAGCATCTTGGCTTGTCCCTTGTCGGATCAAGCCAAGATGTTATATAAATTAGCAGAAATTGGTTTAGCTAGACAATAATAAGTTTGTATAAATTTAGATTAAGTTAAGTTTTATTTGTTGTGTTATTATAGGGCAGTGTGGTCGCATTGCGACAAAGCCCTTTAAATAAATTAAAAAAAAAAAAAAAAAAAGAAAAGCCAGTGACAGCCGTCTTGTCTACTGTCTGACTGGACTAAAAACTATTTTATTTATGTAATACTTATGTCATTTGGCATTTGCAAAATGAACAGTGGGGCGATCATGTAACTTTTGTTGCAATGGTTTCAATGGATATCCTATTGAAACTGTCAAATTTGCGATCACGTAGTAGCTTCGATTGCAATCGAAAGCGCATTGCAATTGAAACCATCTTTGACAATGAACGATTGCAACATGAGCGTAATCTTTCTCTAAATATCATGAAACAGCGATCACGTAAGGCTGTTTCAATGGAAATGACAGCTTACGATTACTATCATATCAATCGCGAATAGAAACAAGTAAGGAGTTGTTGCGATGGATAGAAATTGAATAAAGTAAGTTATTTACAGTAAGTTTTCAGTGTTTTGACAATGATAAACAAAGTTATTATTGCATTCCTAATCAAATAAAATCTAGTCAATTCCGTTTCAACTAAGTATTTCAATTCATTTCAGTTTATCATGTCAAGAGGACTCCTACTTGGGCTAGAGGAGTACCAGTGCCAAAAAAAACGTATTCTTGATAGAAGATTGATGTAGGATGCCAGCAATCCGTTCTAAATCCCTCGAGAGAGAGTTTATTTCGAACCTTTGCCTGACGAAGGAAGCGTTTGATATCCTGTGCTGGGATATCATCCTCATTCTACCATAGCCATTTGTAGAATCAGTCAAAACCTCCACGTGCAGGGGGAAATAGCCTATATTACATTACATACTTTTAATATTTCATTATCAATTATGTACTAATGACTAGAATAGGAAGCTGTTTCAAATTAAAATACTTACAAAATGCTATAATTAGTCTGATTTATAAGCAGTAGGTGTCTTATCTATGTATTGTGGTAAAGAAATAAGGAGAGTTATTAAAATAAATAATGTATTTTATTTAACTGTTTTATTTAATGGTGGTGGATGCTGTTGAACTTAAAGCAGCAGCAACTCCACACATGGCTCTTGTGTCGCCATTTCTTTAAACGATCTGCCTATAGCAGCGACAGCATCTACCATTCCCTCTCTTCACATTCCCTCTTCCACCACAAGGTGCCTTTTTTCTTGACTGTACACCCAGCGGAGCACATTGTCATAATGATCTAAAAACAAAAAACATTAACATCTACAAAAGTAAGCTAAATAAAACCTGTGAGTGTGAGTGGATGCAGCGTATAGGGTCCACCCCCAGTGCACCCGGCGTTTCGCCGGTTGTCCACCACCTTGGACTTTACCTATGCGGCACTTGTATCTACATATTACCAGTAATTAATCAAAAAAACATAGAACTTTGTTGTTTTACCATATAGAGCACAAACAAATTATTAGCTGCACAAAACTAGGGTTATTGAAAACTATTTACCTACTACATACTCCCTTCCATTTTTAACCAGTTTTTATGTAGCCGCCACCCACGGCATTTAACATCCTTGCAAGATTTTCCCAGGCTTTCAAATATTGTTGGTGCCCTTATTTTTACTAAGGGCTATGGTTGATTGCTTCGACAAACACTGGTGGATTGGGATCATAACTTTATAACAAATAGAAACAACATTAATCACTTGAGAAAGCTAGGAATAAAGAAAAGAATTAAGAATTTTGGACTTTACTTACTTCAAATCAGATTAAATAACTTGAAAAAGTAAATTTTATTCGATATTTACGAAACCTTTGTTTATTTTTTCTGGATGACTGACAGAACTGACTGATTAAGATCAGACTTAGACTGATCTGATTTAGACTGACAGAAACACAACACAAAATGAGTGAACGAGGTCTATTAGACAGTCAAATAAAGTGGGCCAATCGTTTTCACACGGCGTCTTACTAAGATTATGATTTTTAAATTGGTCGGGTTAAATTGATTTGCAGGAACTTCACGCTGCAAAACTATCATTGCAACTGATAGATAGCGGTCATTATGGTATTGCAACAAGTTACATGATCGCTATTCCTTGATAGTATCGTTTAGCTGTTAGTATCAAACTAATGATTGCAACTGAATTAGACAATCGCCCTACAGATGTAATTAATGAAGAAGTCTTCTTCTTCTTCATTAATTACATACATAATTATGCAATTGTATATACAGGGTGTAATCGTTAAGTGTGCACAGGCGATTATTCCGTAACTATTGCAGATATCAAAAAACTTTAAACTGATATCGAAAGTACTTTACCTAATGAGTAAAATGACATTAATAACTTTTTAAAAATAAAACGAGAAATATCCAAAAAAATTACATTAATCACTCCCATACATTTTATTTCTTAGTAAGTACAAAATTTTGTGTTCAAAGCATATGTTCGAAGTGACGTCCTCCTTGTGCAATACAATGACGAGCTCTATTTACAGTTTCTAAATGAACTTTCCTTAACATTTGCGGAGTAATTAAAGCAATTGCACGACGTACACGATTCTGTAACTCTTCTAGGCTGTGTAGAAACTTCTCTATCTGGGTACTCTCTTCTGTAGGCGATAATGGCCGCCCTATTGTTACAATCATAAATTGGCGGGAACGAGAACCCGCGATAAAGAATTTGAATTTAGAACGAACACCAAAGAGTATCTTTCTTTTTGTTTTTATTTAGTATGTTGCTTTTCAGCTAGTTCAAATCAATACAATATTGAAACAAGGTTTATTATAAATTTGAAGTGGTAAGATAATTAATCTACACGTGTATCTACTTGAAATTCATTAATACCTTCATATCGTACATAATTATAAAATGACAAGGGTAATTGAGTAGGTAGGTACTATTCCACTTAAAATAAGGAAACTAAAACCTTTCTACTATCTCATACTAAATGTATGGGAGTGATTAATGTAATTTTTTTGGATATTTCTCGTTTTATTTTAAAAAAATTATTAATGTAATTTTACTCATTAGGTAAAGTACTTTCGATATCAGTTTAAAGTTTTTTGATATCTGCAATAGTTACGGAATAATCGCCTGTGCACACTTAACGATTACACCCTGTATATTCTTCAATACTCATTAGACTCAACTCATCAATAGCAATGAGGGGTTCTGTATGTTATTTATTTATGTAGGTATATGTATTGTGTTATGTATGTATATCGTGTTATGTATTGTATTCCACTTTGATGTTTTTCTGTATTCCCTTGTTAATTGAATGTGGTGTGCAATAAAGTATTTTCTATCTATCTATCTAAGAGGGGTTATTTGGTAGCTAAAATTATAATAGAACTTTTATATTCTGTTGAGTCTTGTATATTCTCTTTGATGAGTACCTAAGCTAGTCATCTCTGACTGAAGCTTAAATTATGTTAGTTAGCACTTACCTGCTTATTTCATTTGTATTTATGTACGTAACAATTAATTAGGCTAAGAAGATGTAAACGAGGTCACGATATTGATTAATTGCCTACAAACCAACTAAGTAAGCTAGTTCTAGGAAACGTTTGATTCTTTAGTACTTTTATGGTTACTCTACGGCTAGTTTTACACAAAGGTTGTGGGTACTCTCAATTCCAGAATTTTCCGAATTTTCAAAAAATAAAATTTACTAATTTTTAATTCCAAGGAATTAGGAAACCAATTGGGATCGAATGTCGAGATGAACTCTGAATTTTGCAGGTGTTTAATTTCCTTTATTATTAATTCAAAACCACTTCAGCATTTCTGAAGATATAAATCACTGAACGTAGATAATATTTATGAAAAGTCGCAATCAATAAAGTTGTGTGCACATTGCACCAAAAGTTAAGCAAAAAAGTTTGGTGTTTTTGTACCAAAACCCTTGTTACGGTTATAGGCCCTTTAACACTCAAGCTCGTCTGTATAAAGAGTAGGAACCAATATGAGTCAGTATGAACTTCTTTTTCTTATCGTTTCACTGTTTCTTTCAATCCAGTATGAACTGAATACGTTTCAATTGATTTATTCGTGAATTCGGAACTAAATAATCAACTCCTTTTAACGTGGGCAACTCAATTGACCTAAATGCTGGCTGGCGTGTTGATCTCCATCGACAAATTGATAGTGTACAAACATCAATGTACGGTCAGCAACAACAATAGTCCAATAGATTAACTTCCTTGTTCTGACAAAACTCATACGGCTAATTTTTCTCCTACAACTAGAAACAATGTAAATAAGCAGTTAAGGTACCTACCTACTGAATAATAAACACATTCTTCCTTACATATTATTTTCTCTGCCACTGTCATGATTTGTTTTTCTTTAGATATTTTCGGCCTTGCCACACCTACTACCACTTAGCAAAACCAAACCTACGTCAGAAGGTATCTTCTTACCATTTCTAATACCATTACCACCCACTTCGTTGGAAAAACCAAAATAACCAATAGGCAAAGTCCACCTCATAAAGTTATAATGTATATTAATGTACATTACATACCGGGAAAATATACATGAATGAAAATATACAATCATTATAGCTGTCGTGTGGTCTCCTGACCATTTCTATACACACAGCAGCTATAATGTATATTAATGTACATTACATCCCGGGAAAATATACATGAATGAAAATATACATTATAGCTGTCGTGTGTGGTCTCCTGACCATTTCTATGGAAAGATGTAATGAGATGTATCGTGCTATAATGTACATCTTTACATTATAGCTGCTGTGTGTGAAGCCCTTAAGTGTGGACAAAGCTTTACGTACGTAGGGGCATTATAAGTGTGCTGTCCGCTTACTACGACAGTTGGGGCTACATAGCCAGCGCGTAAACGCGACTGGCTGCGATCGTAACATTTATTTAAAAAAAGAACGAAGTTTTTTTTCACGGATATTGGGCACGTGCTAAGGTTGCGCACGTAGTATGCTCAATAAAATTGAATAAAAACAAAACTTGTGCAATTCCGTTACGATGACTGAACTGTTCGCGACTAGGACGCTGCTCCCGGCTGCGGTCCTCATTCTACTAAGTGGTGAGAGAAAGATTATTTTCCTAACTTTATACGACTCCGCTTGTCTACAAGTTTTGTGATAAATGTTCAAGCAGACTCTTCATTTTTCTCGAAGTTATTTGAAAAGTTTATTCCACGAACATCGACATAAATCTAGATGATTGTTTTCGTCTGGATTAGTCAAGTAGATTCTAGAGTAAACCTAATAAAGTTAAAGTGTACAGTAGTACAGTAGGTAAGTAATACTCAAACAAATTAAAATCGTACCAATTTATTCCAAGGAGGTTGGAAATCTATTACAATGGAGGGAACATTTTTTTCGGTGGTTCACAGGTTTTAGACATTCCAGCATGCGCGACACTCTCAAAAATGCGTTACGCCCTGCCTCTCCTGCGCTGCGGCAGCAAGGAGTTTAAAAAGTATATGATTAAAAGTTGTCTGGAAGAGTTCGCTCATAGCGATAAGTCCGCTCATTGTACTTCGCTTTAGTTTAAGTATTTTCGTTATTTGTGTAATGTCCTATTCTTGTGGTGTACAATAAAGTGTTATCTATCTGTGATTTATTCGGATTCAAAAAAACTGGCTGGCAAGGTTGACAACTGCTAAAGTTATAGCGTCATTAGGCTGTTAGGCTATTAGGCCATCTTTCGTTTTTAGTCTCGTGGTCCATTTGGATACGTAAAATTGTCAGCATGAAAGTCGAACTCTAGCTTCGAAGTTCAAACTCTACGTACGTATTTCACAGAGAAAATAGAGGCCAGTTTAGAAAACTTGCCTGTTCTTTAATTTTATATTATCATTCGCTTACCTAATGGCAGAGTTTATATCGCCTCCTTAATTTGCTTGAGGCATTACACCCAAGTATTCAAATTATTTATTCATGAAGCATTTCAAACTAATAACCATTAAATTTAAAAGAACGATTAGGCTAGGTACCTACTAGGTAAAATGTTTCTATAAGCAGCAGTCAAGAGGTTTAATTTGATTTCAAAGTTCAATTGTATTTTTAACTTTTTAATATAGCTAACGTTTTTTTTAACTTTGATAGATAATGAAAACTTGGGCTAACTCTACGTATATAATTTTATTAAACCAACTTATACCGCTGGTTTTTAAACATATCGATATAAAAAATTCATAAATATCAACCCTATGAAGAATAGCTTCAAAGGCTAACGTGTTTCTGATTAAAAATGTATCATCCCAAGAGTGGTTGGACACTTAGCACAAGTTCAGTTGTTGTAAATACATTCGTCATTTTGTTTAGCGGGTCACTTACAGCGTGTTCGTAGCAGAGCTACGAGCGTAGCGCTGTTCAAACCAAGCTTCTACGAAACTTTTATACGGTAAAATATTTTCAATATTATGAAGTAGGATTACTAACGTAATCTCAATACTCGGTAGACATTATCATTCTATTATTTGCTGATGGAACAAGCAGAGGCCTAAGTCACAAAACAAAGCATTTTATAGTTTTTATTTAGTTCAACAAACAATAATTGCACTCATATAATTATTATAAAAACGAGTAGGTACTAAGTAGTTCTTGGCCCGTATTCAGAAACGGCGCTTGAGTCTCAGTCGAGCCCCAAGCACAGACTTTTAACATTTTTCAATGGAGAACTGTCAAAAAATCTCGACTCACTCAAACACTGTTTCTGAATACGGACCTTACCCCCGAATACTGAAACGCAACTCAGATTTAAGCACGTCTCAAGCGACGAATATTTGACAGTTTTCAATGAAAATCTGTCAAATATTCGTCGCTTGAGACGTGCTTAAATCTGAGTTGCGTTTCAGTATTCGGGGGTTAGAGTGTAATCAGACCCGTTTTCCGCAAATAAGAGAACAGAGCAAAAAGAGAGCATTCTTCGTAGTCCTTCCTGTCAAAAAGCAAAAAAAACTATTGGATGCTTGATAGTCGCTAACGTCAGAGTCAATACTGCTGCTTATTCTGGTTAAGAATTCAGTGTGATTCAGTTGGCCTTCACAGATGCACAGTGCCTTGGATGTTGTCACAGGGTCAATATTTGCTGCTGCTTATTTGAACTAGTTTTCTACCTTTCATTTCAGTCGGTACGTATTTGCTGTAGTAAATCCTTTGTTCTGCTACGCTACACTGCTCAGTTTAATGTTTTCATATTTACAGTTCAGGAACAATTTTTTTCATTTCCTTGTTTATTTGTTTATTTGCTTGAAATATGGGTAGGAGTTAGTTCTATCAGTTACAACAAACGTCACCAAAGCAAAATATACTATCAATGAATTCCCCCTTCAATTCAAAAAATCTTTTAGCAAGTCAAGAATAGCCGTACAATAATCGAAATACGATAATCTGATCTAAAAAAGTATTTTTTCCAAGCTTTTTTGGTCATTAAATAAAATAAATAAATAAATATTGTAATCATAACGCACTGTCGAGCCCCAAATTAAGCAGAGCTTTTACTATGGGAACCAGATAGCTGATATAATAATACCTACTAATATACATTTTTCGAACTACGACGCAGAAGTCAGTGCTACTACCAACTGAGCTAAGACGCAAATCGAAGTCATTGTGCTTGTGGTTCATAAATTGGAACTGCTAGTGATTCTAAAGTTTTTTTAATCATTTATCCCAGGATTTTTTAAACAAAATGTTAGTGCCCAACCTACGTTATAAAAATTGAACTCAAATAATAATGAGATATTTTTATAATGTCCCAAAAGTTAAGAACTGAGCGGGAGTTGAAACCGCGACCTTCCCCTTGTTACGGTAAGTTGTTCGTCGAGTGTGATGATTAGTATCTGATTCAGAGGATTCAGAGCGCTGGTGGCCTAGTGGTAGCGGCCCCGCCTTCCGATCCTAAGGTCGTGGGTTCGAATCCAGTCGTGTACCAATGAGTTTTTCTGCCCAAAAATTATGTACACTATGCCAGTGCTCTCAAACGGTGAAGGAAAACATCGTGAGGAAAACGGCATATCGTAGAACCTAAAAAGTTCGAAAATATGTGTGAAGTGCACGAAAGGAGCCTCTTCGAGGCGCACTTATAATCCTTTCACTACACTTGGTTCGAAAGAATCAGTGACACGATAAGAAGAAGAAGTATCTGATGGGGCAGCGGTCAGCGCAGCCCCGTATATAGGCCCGTACCAAATCCCGCAAACTTTTGGGACATTATAAAAATCTTTTGTGATTTCCTTAAGTGTAGTAAACACTATAAAACCAATAAAAAAGAAATAGTTGATTCTAAAACTGTAGCATGAAATTGATATTGATTTTAGAATTGTACCTGTAGTTGTGGAAGTGGAATTAAGTGGGTGGAGTTGATATCGGTAGATACATATACTTATGCTGTAGATATGAAGTAGGTGTAATAGGCCTTTGCATATTTAACTTATCAATCCAGAAATAAGCTGGATCGATTGCTTTCTCGGCCTTGTATTTGAAATAATAAGGCATTTAAAATGATCGTTTGTCTTTTATCGTCTTTTCTTGGATTTTTTCCATTGACAAACGAATCGTTGTCAATTTTTTTCTAATATTCCTGAGTTATGTTCTCTTTCTTTTCTACGACTTATCAAAACTGTGCTTCCTTGTGACTTTCCGTTTACTTGTCAGCTCCGCATTCTTGAGGATAAGGCCGTCAGCATGCTATATGTGCTGAGGCAAGCCTACTCTATATAAAAAATCCTTACCCAATCCCTATAGCGTCCCGTAAGTAAGTATATAGGCAAAAACCGTTGCCCTTGTCGCTAAATCATCCAGAATAGATGCAAGGCCTGTTCACTTTTTTTCTTAGGTAAGATAGTTTAAAGTTTAAATTCTTTCAAAAGATAGCATAGTATGCATAACCATTAAGTATTAAAAACTGATTTTATCATCACAGGAAAAAGCTCATTATTTTAATGTAACTTTCATATACCACGTCGCGTTATTTGACCAATGGTAGCAATTATTTTACAGTAATGTTTTAACCTGTTATTATCACGATAAAGGACACAATCACAACGCCTGCTTTATTTCAATGTAGCCGGATATTATTCATACACGTGCTGAAAACATCATATTATTATTATATTTTAATTTCAAGTGTCAAGTGCACAAAAGGAGCCTCGTTGAGGCGCACTTAAAAATCTCTCACCACTCTTGGTTCTAAAGAATCAGTGACACTATAATATATATGAAAAGAAGAAACCTAGCTAATTAATGATGTAGCTAGGTAAATCATTAATGAATTAAACAAGAAAATTCATTTTTTTTCTACACTTCGTTAATTTCTCTCTGTAGGCCAAGGGATCCTATCTTCTCAATGTACGAAACATTCAAACACCAGCCGACGCAGCAATCTGAACATGGTTGTTTGCTTGGAAAATTCGAACGGTATTGCACAAAATGTAGGTTGATATCTCCAGGGCGAATTCATCGAACGATGGTCGAAACACGGCGAGAACGTTCGAGCCTCGAGTAATCAACACCCGGGACTGCATGTGAATAAATGATGGCTGGCCGCAATGCTCACAGCCGTGAATTTCTAACTAGCGTGCGGTTTATAAAGGTTATGAAAAAATGGAAATCCACTTCAATATTTACCTAGAAGCGCTGGTGGATCCAATATCTTTATGATCTGTAGGACGCATTGCGTAAAAATGATAGGTGCGTATGTATTGTATGTAAACCTACCTACTAGATAGGTATACGTGCCTGAAAAGTCATCAATTTCTGATGCTGATTGAACCTACGTAGTCAAAGTATAGGCGACAAACTAAAGCTGTTTTGGTAAACATAAAGAAAAAATACGCAGACCCAGTACTTTGCCTCTCCGGCAAGGTGGGGCGACGAACTGCGAAATGTAGCTGGCAAGCACTGGAGAAGAGCCGAAGACCTGGCTCAGTGGTGCGTTTTTGGCAGAAACCTACTTCCAGCAGTGAACTGATATAGGTTGATGATGACAGTACTTACATGTATTGCAGTAATAAGTTCCTTTTTTCATTATCGTACATATTTTCACACAAGCCTTACTTCCTTTCAGGGTCAGCAATGGCAGAAGATGGTAAGCGGTGCTACTGGTGTGGACCACTGGCAGAGCAAGTTCACCGTAGCCAGCGCGCGCCATCTTGCGACGCAGAGCTACAAGAGACAATGTGCGATCCAGGCTACACGCACTGCGCTATTGTTGCTACTTCGCCGCGTACGTATATTTCTATCTATAGGCTTTTTGGAAGAGCCTTGGCTTGTAAAAGGAGATTAAGAGAACGCACCAGGAAAGCGATAAGCGATGCTCTTGGTGTGTACTGCTGGTGGAGCAAGTCCATCGTAGAAAGCGCGCTCCATCTTGCGGCGCAGAGCTACAAGAGACAATGTGCGATCCAGGCTACACGCACTGCGCTATTGTTGCTACTTCGCCGCGTACGTATATTTCTATATCTATAGGCTAGTTGTAAGAGCCTTGGGTTATAAGAGGCGACTAAGAGAACGCACCAGGAGGATGGTACTTATGTAGGTAGGTATAAAAAGTTAACTACAAAAAGAATCAAAACTCCTGACAGATAGAGGAATATCTTAAGAACATGAAAACGGCATACATGGATTTACCAATCATGGCTAGGAACCATGTCATAACTATCAGCTTTAAAAAAAAACGCATTACATACTTCTTTTCGACGTTTTTCTCAAATATACTATGACTAAGAAATGTCATTAATTTCTTTTTTTTACAGCGTATGCCGAATCCAGATTATGCGTGAAGTTCTACCAAGACGAATGTTACTCGCTCTACTGCAACACTTCAAAGACCTGGCGCATGATATGCGCATGCCAAGGCAGTCTTTGCAATGGACCAAACACTGACAGAGAAATCCAAGCATTCACTACTCTAGCCAAGAACGTGGCTAAAAATAAACGGAGCAAAAGATGCTCGCCAGCCGCCAAAGGGTTTTTTCCCTTATCACCTAGAAAGAAGGTTCTTAATGAGAGTAATACAATCCCGACACCTGGTAACGAACTAACACACGATGCTATGCAGTTTGATGAAAACATGGATAACCATGTTGGTATGATTCAAACCCCTCCTGCAAATGTTGATGATGTTCTTGAGGAACATGAAATTGAAAATGTTCAAAATAATAACATTGAAGAGAGCACGGCAGATGAACATGAAAAGGAATCTGAAATGCAAGGAGATCAACCGATTGAAAGCGACCAAGCTACCACTGAAGACGATGATAAAACCATCGAAGAAACACAGAACGAAATACAAACTGAATCTACTAAAATTATTGATGATATTAACATGAATAGCGTCACCTCAATGACCATGCTTGATAATAAAGATGATGTCACGGTAATTATTCAAGAAGATTTATTGAAAGAATCACAAGAAACTATAGATGGTTCTACTATCACACCAATAATGCCAACGAGTATCGAGATAGTAATTTCAGTAATTCAAACACAAAACGCAGATGACAATTTACCACCACCAGAATCGCTACAGCAAAATGTTCCGGATAAAGAAATCACACCAACAACTATGGGAACTATAGAAACGATCACTAATACGATTCCCATAGACACAACAACACATTCAGCCAAAGAAGTAACTAAGTCTATTGATAAAATGGATAAAGCAAAAGATACTAAAAATAATAACGGCGACCCCGTAGAAATGGATGAAAAGAACGGAGTAGATGAAGCATTCGAAGCTTGCGTGTTAGTACTTATAATAAATATTAATCTTCTAATTGCCCTCAACCTTTAATTTGAATAAGAAATACTTTCAGCTACGAATTGGCATTGATCTCTAAAAAAATAAAGCTTTAAATATTTTATAAAATACGTAGATTTGTTAATGTTGTAGAGTTAGTTGAATGTGATATTAGAGTTTAATAGTCAAATGCATTAGGACTTTAACTGGCACAATCATTAAAAACCTCACAAACATTCGTATAGTTTTATTTATTAACCAAATGTAAAATCGTAGTCCTTAGATAATTGTCTACTACTTGATTTGGATTCTAAGCTCTTCGTTCCTTGATCATAGGCCTCACGAATATCAGACTGGAATGGTTTCTGATGCTTTACTTTCTTAGGAACAGGGCCGTAATAGTCGTATGTAGGCGGAGGAGCTACCTCAGCCCCATCTATTCTTCTTTTGTCATTCACTTTTATTTGTTCGTCAGTTTCACCATCATCATCGCTTAATTCGTTAACTATAGCTGTCGATTCTTCCGATTTGACGAAATAATTTCTATATTTGACCTCTCTTTTGGTTAAAACGTTTGTTATGACGGGTGGGGGAGGCGTTTTAGGTCTCTGGTTTATATTTACGGAACTAGCTACATTATCTTCTTTTTGTTGCTTAGAAGAGAAGTAAAGTCCTTTTTGTTGTATCTCAAAATCGTTTAGATCTGGCGGTGGTGGTGTTTTAGGTTTAGGTCTGACTTCCGACCATTTCTTAGCTGGAATGGGAGCGTCTACACCTACCATAGAACCTCTATCATCAAAGGTATAATTAGACATATTGGATGAAGTAGATTGAAACGGTGCAAATTCGTCTAACCTCTTGTTTCTTTGTTGTTCAACATATTCTTCCTGAGTCATCTCTTTGAATTTCTTAATTTTTTCTTCAACGCCATCTTTGCCAAGATCCCATTCTCTGATGTACGCTTCACGCAGCTTCTGTCTCTCTTCCTCTTGTTCTTGTTTCTTTTTCTTTTCCTCCTCATTGGCCTTCAATTCTGCTTCATCTCGCTGTTTTGTCAGGAACTCCAAAAGGCGTGTGGTGAAGTTCTCTCTATCTTCTGTAGAGAAAAAATAAGCCTTTATCTTGTTAAATTAAATCTGCACATGGAATGAAACGTTGACTCAAATATTTAAGTAAGGCCATATACTAAACAATTTTCAAAAACATTAAGCTTGCTGAGCCGGATACAGAAACAAACGCAGAAGATTTTGCATCCGCAAAACCAGCAGAAGCAGCAAATCCCGGCGTTGCCCGGGTAGTCTTTGAATTAAATTTGATTATTCTAGATAAATCCAAAAAGTTAAAGAGCATTCTTGAAGTTTTAGGCGCATTCTGGATGATGACAGACTAATAATAATTTTTAAGGCTTTGAATTAAATTTGATTATTTTAAAATCTAGATGATGATAGATGACCTAATATCATTTTAATAATCGTTCTAGAGAGTTCTAGAACATTTTGACAAAATCTAGTATTTTAGAAAAATCCTTAAGTGATAGAAAAGGATAGACACAAATATTTCAAAACTTTTGCCACTAACTTCCACCTCTTCCGTCAAAACTCCCTTACAGCAAGACACCAAGGGAGAGAACACTGGTGGTCTAGTGGTAGCGGCCCCGCCTTCTGATCCGAAGGTCGTGGGTTCAAATCCAGGCGTGTACCAATGAGTTTTTCTGTCGAAAAATGTATGTGCACTATGCCACTACTCTCAAACGGTGAAGGAAAACATCGTGAGGAAACCGACGTGTTGTGAACCTAAAAAAGTTCGAGCAACACGTGTCAAGGGTCACGCAAAAAGGGCCCGCCAGCGGCCTACTTGCGGAAAAACCAGAAAAACCATCCGCACATCAAGTGCGGATGATGAATTTGCCGAATTTGCCGTACGTACACACTTGCTTTTAATATATAATATATTGATTTGCGTATCTACCTTCAGGCTCCTCAGGAGGAAGACCAGCTCTAGCCCGCTGCCTCGCTCTGGCAGCTTTGACTCTCGCCGCCATCACCTCTTCCCGTTTCCTCCTGACTTCCTCTGTTTGTTTCTGCGCTTTCAGTGTCTCTTCTCTACTCTTGATAAGCTCTTGCATTTGCTTGCGTCGTTCTTTCTCATCGGTGCTAAAGTTGAAGTATCCAACGCCGTGAATTCTCGCCTCTGTGAAAATAAATAAATCAATAAATCTTGCGGAAAATCTACACAACGCTATCTAGCCCCAAACTAAGCAGAGCTTGTACTATGGGAACCAGATAGCTGATATAATACGTAAATACTTTTTTTTTCCAAATACATACCGACGTAGCCGTAGAACAGAGTTCGATGTGCTCATAGAGCAAAAATGAGTTAAATAGCTAGACGAGATAAGGAATACAAACTCTACAGATCTGCGTTTTTAAAATCTTATTTAGTTTCGGAAATATAGAATCGAATAACGTTCTATCTGACATTAGCTCCGCATAAAATCGCACCGAGTGATCAAGCGACGGACCGCGGGGAGTGGGCGGCCCGTCCGTTCGTCAGACCGGTCGTTGTTTGTTGAAAAGAGGTTGATTTATGTCGTGCGCTTGGTTTTTTATCAGTGTGATGAAAAAATAATTTATCAATTGTTTTGTATGAAAAAATATATTTTTAGACATTTTGCGATCGATTTTTATAAAGGACGTTTTTTAATGGAGAGGTCTATTAACACATTATTAGTGCGAAAATACGATTGGCATAATGCATATCCACATAGTAATATTTTTTTCTGAAATAATAAACAGTAAAAAGTAGAGGTCTTATGAAGTATTAGGACAATTTTATGCGAACATTATTGAACTTTTAAGCGTTTCATGTGAATATAGGCCGTTTTTCTACGGAATCTATCATGCGATTTGTTGTTTCGATATTAAGATGGGACGTTATTACTGGAATAATGCAATCAGTTAGGACGTTGTTCATGTAAAAATATCGTCAAATATGAAGATTTTTATAAAAAAATTGTAAAATTATTTGCTAGGTACATCTGTCTTACAATTACATTAATAATTATATAGCTTTTTTGATTTCGATTGTGAATATTGATGACAACGGCATGATACAGCAAACGTTACCTTTGCCTCCTGGTGCTTAAGAAATCAGTTAAGAACTAGCTGATTTATGGGAAGAAGTTTTGTATGAAGATGGTGGGACCAAAAAATTAACCTGCGACAGGTTAATACGGAATGTCACGTCTGATCCGTCTGCCAAAGAGGCTTTCAGCAATCCACCAAGTACCTACATTTTCCTAAGAAGTGCCTTGTCGTTTCGAAAACTCAAGCAGTTAGAAGTTTTTTTTTTATGTAACTAGCTGATGGAACAAGCTTATGGCCCACCTGATGTTAAGTGGTAACCATCGCCTATAACAAAGCAATGCCTCGTAGGCACCACTGATCTACGCTGGTTAACTGTCAGTGCCAACTCCTATGCCATCTCCTACTATTTATTATTCTGCCCTTATCATTTGGACAGTCTTTCTATGATTTCTTTATCGTCATTTAGCACTATGAATTCGCCTGCAACTTCCCACTATAGAGGTATCTTCTAATTCTACTAGAATACGACAGAGGTGCCTAAAAGAATGGACAGACCTTAAACGTAAATGCTTTTTAGAACTTAGGTATGAAATATTATAACGAAAAAAGGGAAAAGCAGTATACAAAAACAATGGGGCCATCATGCAAACGCCGTTACAAATGCCTTGATATAATATCTCTCCCACAGCAGCTTAACTGCTTCACAAAATTATGGTAACTGCGAGATCGAGCTATGTATGCAGTGAAATTCATCAAATATTCCGATAAAACTATACACCTTATAATAGGATACATACTTTTAAGCATTATCTTCCGCTGATTGAAGTAGGTATGCCAAACTATGGTATTTAATATTTTCGCCGTTTCAACTCGTATCCTAAAGACTGTGTGGCATAAGTACGATGGAAGTGCTATATTGTGCTAGGAAATGTACATTTAGGCGATGGCGATGGTTATCAGCTGAAACCCTGTCACACATGGCTGTCATATTTGACTGCGTTTCAGCTGATCGCTATCGCTATCGCCTAGATTCGCCTACATTCAAAAAGTTCATGCAAACGGTAGTGATCCCAACTAATTGTTTCTTAAATATGACTTGACTAAACCTGAATACAATATTTTAGTGATTCGGTACAAACTGAACTAAATCCTGCATATTTTATACCTATTATGGTTCCTGCTGATAAATATAAAAATTGAATGGCCACCCAGAAGTAATTCCTTTAGAGGATCATCCATATTTTAATTCTTTGCCAAACTACACCACTGTTGATGTTTCTGAGGAATCGGTCGATTACCTATTGGGTTATGTAAGTAATATTTTTATTTCAATTTTTTACTCCTTTTGATAGAGCTGAATATATTTTATTCAAGACTGTTTATTTATGTCCGTGTAGTAGTCATAGTACTTAGTTAACAGCATGCTGTGATACGATATGCCATTTAATTACTATTTTAAGTTATAACTATTACGCCCCCAAGGCAGTTTTAGTACAGTTTAATTATTGCTAAGAATAGAGCCTCGTCTTGGTAGATGTTTAATGTTATCTATTTTGAGATTATTCATTAATGAACCATTTAAAAAAATAATTTCCTATTTTTAATTAGCTATATGGAGGTGCAGTCATAATAATAGCTATTATATTATGTTTAAAAATAAAGTATATACATTTATTTACTCGTATAAACTTACAATTAAACAAATATTTACAAAATTTACAAAATACACACGAAACAGTTAAAATATTTAAAGATGGATAATCACAAAGGACTCTTACGGGATGGATAATTCCAACAAAAAATGTCCCATATTAATATGGAACGCCAATTAATTCAGACGTCTCCGTAAAACAACGTATAATGTTCACTACGGACCCTCGTTATTCCGCCATAAAACGTCTTATGTTGATATGGAACCCACTATCTCGTGATATAAAAAGATAAGAAATATACTTTACATACCATTTAACAAGGTAGGGGCATTGTTACAACATACCAAAAAATCAAAATGCCAAGTCTTACCGTTTAAGAGTTACAAACAAGTTTAAGAGTAAACAACTTCTCTAACCTCTACTGAAAACTACCAACCTTGCAGATCGGACTTTGTTCTACGGATGAGTCGATACATAGAATACAATATAACACCTAGACAGAGTACAAACATCTATGTTAAACACAAAAGTATTTGTTCTCGGTGGGGATCGAACCCACGACCTCCGACGCAGAAGGCAGAGCTACTGGCAACTGTAGTCGGTAGGCCGACTCATGGAAAATTGGGTCCAACTAATCGACCGCTGCAAACGTGCTCGCGGTAGCCATAATAATATGAGCGAAGTCGAGTTCCATTCAAAAAATGTTTTGAATGTACTTCAATCTGATAATAAAGTTTTTGAAATATCTCAAATGGTATTCAAAATTGTCAAGTCCTTATTGCAAAACCCTATACTTAAACGGCCCCCTACTTACGGAAATCAATCCTCCTCACCAAGTGAGTTAGTGAGTAGGTATTATAAAGGCTTAAACTAATTTGTTGCCAAATTCAAACAAACCGTCAAACAGTAGATCCTGATAATGTATATCTCGGTCCTTCCCAACCATTTCTCTCTCTTTCTCCTCCCATTTCTCACGCAGCGACTGTAGATAATCATTTGTAGTTTGAACTAACAGTGGAGTCTCCTTTTTCTCATCCTGTAATTGTAATTAGATTCCACTTTAGAAAAACAATACTAAAACTATATTATAGGGTTGCGCTAAAAATATTAAACCATGTATGAAAATTGCCAAAAATAGCACATAACTGTGTATTGATTAAGGTGGTCCATATAACTTTTTTTTTATACAACTAGCTGATGGAACAAGCATAAGGCCCACCTGATGTTAAATGGTAACAATCGCCTGTAAATAAAGCATTGCCTCGAAGGTCATGCACGTCAGGAACGTGCCCTACGATGCACATCCCTGCATCCATCAACTTGTGACATACAGATGTTCAGCCTCACGTGCCAGCATGGTGCTTGACACGTGTTGCTTGGACTTTTTTAGGTTCTACGACACGCCGGTTTCCTCACGATGTTTTTCTTCGCCGTTTTGAGAGTACTGGCACAGTGCACATACATTTTTCGAAAGAAAAGCTCATCGGTACACAACTGGATTGGAACCCACGACCTTGGGTTCGCAAGGCCGGGCCGCTACCACTAGACCGCCAGTGCAGAATCTACATTCAGTCTCTGACTTTTGGCTCAGAACTCACCTGTACTTCTGACATCTCAGGCACACTGCTTTCAATATCTTTCAATGTGGCTCTCTTAAGTTCTTGGTCTCTCTTCTTAAACGTTTCAAGATCAGATTTGTGGCATTTTCTTGTCCTGCCCAGACAATCTGTAAACTCGGTCCTGAAAAATACATATTTTTTAGATTGATTTGCTTTGAAAGAACCAGTGAGAAGACGAAGAATAAGACTCTGTTGACTTGAAACAACATTTAAATTGATTGCTTGGATGCAACTGATTCTCTTTTGCTCACCCTATAAGTTATATGAAAGAAGCCTCTTCGAATCTACTTAAAATCTTTTTACCACATTCGTTTGAAAGGACTAGTAACACAATAAGAGAGGGTTAAATTTAACTTTTGAAACTATCATGGTTTTTAACACTATTTTTATGACACGACGGGATATTTACCATGATTTAATTTTTTTTTTTCCGAGTTGACTTCCGATATTTCGGCACAGTTGCATGCACCATGATCATTGATCACGGATGAACTGAAGTCCACGTGGACGTTTTTTTTAGTTGTTGGAACAAGATTTTTTTTTTGTTATATTTTTATATGCGAGCAGTCCTCTGACTATGAGCAGGTTTGTTGTAGGTAGGTTGTAGGCTTTCAGAATCCGCACTCCTGTGAGCGCTTCTCTTTATTCTTCAGCACTATATCTGCCCATCCAGTTCGTACAGAAACAAGAATGGAACAAGAACATTTATGGACCATGAATCCAATCCATACCTGTTTGATAACCTGTTCAATTTGCTTATCATCAAAAAAATATTACCATCCATCAGCATTGTCCTCTATCTGTGTATCATCATCAGTGGATTCCCGTCTGGCAGCCAACACAGCCTCTTTTACTTCTTCCTGCTTCTTAGTCTGGAAATCCACGAGGAACCGGTCAGCCAGCTGTGACGTGCCCACTCCATCCGCTAAGTGGTTGTATAACTCGGCTTTCTTTTCAAGTGCTGCTCTGTCACAAGTTCAAAATGAACCTACTTACTTACTTACTTACAAAATGAACCTATTATATATTATAGATAAATTGACAAATCATAAATCATCTATTTTGAATCAATGGTGTATATAAAAGATTATAAAAATAACAAATTAAGTGCCACTTATTCTACATTGCTCAAGGCTACCAAGAAAAGCTAAAAAATCACCCAAACCAACTAGCACAGAAACTAACCGAGCCTACATACACGAGGAGGCTAAAACTGAAAGATGTCATGCTTTTGTGTGACAATGAAGCATGAAGGGTACCTTCTGAGGAAATACGCAGGAGTGTACTCTGCCCGTCATAAAACAAACAAAACATTTGCTCATAGTTGCAGCAACTGATCGCAGATAAAACTAAGAGAAAAAAAAAAAAAAAAAAAAAAAAAACTTATTCTACATGCAAAATAATTCTATAATAATTAGTTCATACTAAGGAGCACTGGTGGTCTAGTGGTAGTGGCCCCGCCTTCCGATCCGAAGGTCGTGGGTTCAAATCCACTCGTGTACCAATGAGTTTTTCTGACGAAAAATTTATGTGCACTATGCCAGTACTCTCAAAACGGTGAAGGAAACCGGCGTTGTTGTAGAACCTAAAAAAGTTCGAGCAACACATGTCAAGGGTCACGCAAAAAGGGCCCACCAGCGGCCTACTTGATGAAAAACCTGCCCGCACATCAAGTGCGCATGATAAAACTTGCCAACTTAGTTCATACTAAAGTTTACTACACTCGTTCCCAATCTCTTGGGGCATGGTATAGTGTTAACTATTTCACAATAATATATTGCATTTATAAGTAAACAGGCCTTTGCATCTATTGCAGTTGATTTATATAGCGTCAGGGGCAACTGGTGATAACTCATGCTCCTAATTGCATTTATTGTATGACAAATTACTGATGACCAACCACCTCAAGCTGTACCAAAAAATATTTAAATAATTAATATAAATAAGAATCCCTTTTGCATTTTAGATAAATACCTTTCGACTTACTTGGATTTTCTACATGCTTCTAGTTCCTCCACATCAACAGCCTTCAGCCCATCTCTGAAAGTTTTCTTTTGCACCTTTTCTGTCTTTTCTTTCTCCGGCTTTGGTGGTTTGAAGTTCTCAACCTTGTTCTGTGGTAGCTGCTTCTTCTCCAATACTTCCTCTTGCTTCTTTAAAAGCTCTGCTTTAAGGTTGAATAGCTGGAAGTAAAGATAAACAGGTCAGTCAAAAATCACTGACAAAAATATAAGTCTCTTTTTTGGAAGTATGAAGTAGTTAGTTCATACATGATTTTCAGTCCAAACAAGCAAAAAAATGGTCATACTAACGGACAAATGCATCCCTGATAGAGGTAGAGGAATCAAAGTGAGTAAATACAGAAGTGGTGTGACAGTTTCAGCAGTGAGTTAAATGAACTCAAGTTTTTTTTTATGAATCAAAATAGGATAGGATCTTTAAAATTAACACTTGCCGTAGACTTGTTATAGAGTATTTTTTTTGAAGACTGCTCGTTCATGGTTAGTCTTCGTGGTGTTACCTAGCCAATTAAATAATAAACAATCATCAGAAAAAACCATCACATTAGCACATCAATCACACACAATCCTGACCCAAATAATAATAATGTGAAGCAGGAACTCAGGAAGTACAAGACAAGATTACAAAATATAGAAGATAGAAGAATTCTAGGAAGTACACACAGCGCAGGGAGGAAACGCAACGCACTTCACCTCGGCAGTCAACCACCCAGACGTCATGTCACTAAACCGTCAGTTGCGTGTCGTGTCAAGCCATTAGTTTAGTCTTCTTCTTCTTTGAATTTAGTCTTCTTCTTCTTTGAAAGAACTTTGGAATCGGTTCATTTTTACAATACTTACTTTTTTACATTTGTAATCAATTTTGCTATAGTGCCGAGTGAGGATAGATTACATAATTTGAACATAGACTCTTGCATCTGTGGTAAAGTTCTATTTTTAGCAAGTTAGACAACATTATAAAAAAGTCGGCAAATGAATCGTGCGTGACGTGATTGGTCACTGGCTTGGCTTCGCCATTGCAGAATTGGAGGAGGAGAGCATTGTTCGCCTAATTTCATGGCAATCTATCTATCCTATCTCTGGCCCTCCCTGGCAGGCACATCCGTATATCTCGGTGACGACAGAAATTTTAACAACGACAAAGGCAGAATCTTGTGTACAAGCAAATCTTGGATAAAATCCAACATAAAATCAAAATAAAGCACGAGAGAGAACAGCTCGTCCAACAAAACTTCTAGAACATTATTTGGCCCACACAGTGCAATAGTTTTGTGAAATCAAAATGTCAACTCCAGCCAGAAGACGCCTCATGAGAGATTTCAAACGGTATGTATTATCTTCGGCTCTGAAATTTTGCACCACGAATGAATGACAAGCACAATTTATCAAGTTGTGCATGTCCCACATTCCTCAGTAACATAGGGCACCATCATTCGAATGTATCGTGCTGATTCATCAAATTACATCACAGACGATTTCTATTTTGCTCCAAATTTGCATTTTTATACTACCTCTACCTCATTGACAACATTTAGAAAACAGATTTTATGGCTCAGATAGTGTTCAATAGAGGCCATTCTGAATTACCTACTGTATTATTTATTTGTTGGTGTCTAAATCTAGGTTAGCCAAACACCTATAGAGTGATTAAACAAAAGAATATTTTTATTCGATCATCAGACATGGTGAAATAGGTAGACAAGCTCTTAGCACAGCTCTACATTACACAAACAAACAGCTCCAAGCAAAATTTCCGATTAATTGACCTTGATATAAGATGTTTTTATAAAAATAGAGTTGCCTTTGTAAGACAATAACTGTACTTTGTCACCTACTTTTTGTATTCAAGTTGTAATTTTCCAATGTTTGTTCTTCCACAGCTTACAAGAAGACCCACCTACAGGTGTGTCTGGTGCTCCCACTGATAACAATATTATGATCTGGAATGCTGTGATATTTGGTCCTCATGACACCCCCTTTGAAGATGGCACCTTCAAACTTACGATAGAGTTCACAGAGGAATACCCTAATAAACCTCCTACTGTGAGATTTGTGTCAAAAATGTTCCATCCCAATGTGTATGCTGATGGTGGTATATGTTTAGACATCCTGCAGAACAGATGGAGTCCTACATATGATGTTTCTGCAATTTTAACTTCCATTCAGGTACTTATGAAAGTTCTTATTACATTTATCACTTAAAACCTGTGCTTAGACTTGATTACTGTATGCAACACAGTTATTTTAATTTGCATGTAAATTATATGTGTGGAAACACCATAGTAGAAAAACGAATTACCAGTGCCACAAACAGGAATTAATAATAAATATTTTGGACAATTCACACAACAATATCTAGCCCTAAATTAAGCAGAGCTTGTGTTATGGGAACCAGATAGCTGATATAATACTTATATACATTTTTTTTTGTAAATACATACTTAGAATACAATATGACACCCAGACAGAGAACAAACATCTGTGTTCACCACACAAATATTTGTTCTCGGTGGGGATCGAACCCATGACCTACGGCGCAAAAGGCAGAGGTACTACCAACCGAGCTGAGAGGCCAGTCAAGTTAAGCTACACATGTCTTTTGTGCGTATTTAACTGATGATTCCCTTATTTTTTTGCAGTCATTACTAAGTGATCCCAACCCGAATTCGCCTGCAAACTCAATGGCAGCTCAACTGTATAAAGAAAATCGACGTGAATATGAAAAACGGGTGAAAGCTTGTGTAGAACAATCATTTATTGATTAACACGGGATTGGCAGGACCTCACACACCAGTGATGTTGTGCCTAAGCCAAGGAAAGTGCAACCAACACCTCCATAGTTCATTGGGACAAATGTGAAAAATTAATGTAACAGATGTCTGTCATACATGTTTTAAAATGGAGCAATTGTGTGAGTTTCTGTAACATTACTAACAAACCAACGAAATTTGAAGCTTTTGGTAGTTTCTTACGGACAATACAGCAATACCAACACCTCATGCCTTTATTGATGATAGGTTTTAAATTAGAATATATTCAAAATTCCCAATTTTTTGTGGTCTTTCCAGAATTTTGAATATTAGCTTAAAGTTCAATTATATTTGTAATAGCATATAAATTTTATATGCTTAATTTGGCAATTGAATTAGTGTAACATTCAACAGTGTTGTGAGAAGCGTATGTTTGCACATGTATGTATCCATTTATTGCTTCTTGATGCTTTGTTTGTATTTCAATAATATGTACTAAAAATTATGTATCCTAAGTCATACATTACTCTCTTGTATTAAAAATTACTCTCAAGTGTAGCCTGTGCTGTAAAATCTTCAATAAAATCTCAAATTGTTTACATAGTCCCAATGAATCATTTTGATTTTGAAATGTGTATGTAGCAGTTTTTTTTTTCATCAAAATATTTTTTTATTTAAAGCTGTAGGTATGTTTTTAATGTGCGTGTTCCAGGAACATTTAGCATACCCATTATATGTGTAATATTTTGTCTTCTAGTAAAATATTATTTTGGTTTTAGAGAATGTGTTTTTATTGTTACACCTTATAAAATAGTTTAACAGGAAAATAATTAATGAAAATAAGTTTTATGAAAATAATTTTATTTTGTCTTAATTAAATGTGAGTTATTGCCACAGAGAACCATTTAATCTATAATAATGCATTGCATAGAAAACTCAATTCTAGGCACTATTATTACCTACATACAATTAAATACCTAGAAAACTATAAGAAATTACAATTAGGTATATCTTAAAACATTAATTTTATATATAAATTAATCATAAGAATATACTTCACTAAAATAAATTAGCAGGTATTGTAATATATATATATATAAATAATACTATCCATTTGATCACCTTGTTTTCAAGTCTTCTCTTAATTTGTATTGTAACAGTTCCATGCATACCATTGCATCCTCTGCACTGTCATGGCCATCTACAGAGTTCTGTATTATTTTTCTCAAATAATCAGTAGACAAGTTCCTAAGTGCTCTTTTAAATGGAGGACCCATTTTGTGGGGGAATAAAACACTTGTATCAATAACAGTATCATGAATAAGCTTCAGAGCTTTAAAGTCGGACTCTAAACTGTGACCTACTAATATTGTCTTACTGCTAAACATTGCTAGGAGTGTTGCCTGAACTTCAAGTAAAGTTGTTTTTACATTATTCATTTGTTCTTCAGTAATCCCAGAGTACCTTGTGTTATAGTCAATTATAGGATGAAGAGGTTTTACAAGAGTCTCATAAATAACTTTGCAAGCAGAATTGATAACTGTCACTCTAGTCAAGTCTAGCCCGTTTGTTGTATAACACATTTCACAATCTAGGGAGTAAACACCATGGTCATTAACTTGGGGCTCAGGGGGTAAAGTTGTAACATATCCCTTTAAGTTTTCAAAGTCCACATACTCATATACATGATTAGGAGCTACACAGCACCCATCCGATGTGCCATCTTGGGTGCAGCATTGGTACCTAGCTTCACCTCTAACTCGGTATTTTCTATTTGGATGATAAATGCATTCTTCTTTTATGACTGGGAAACCTTTTTTGTCTACTGTATAATCCTTCTTGCATCTACAGCAAGTTCTTAGGTAACCCTTGGGTGGATTTTGTTTGTTCTGCCCATAAATGATAGCTCTCCCCTTTTTCCCAGACTCATGAGGCCTAGGGAAATAATTTTCCTTTAACTGTTCTTCAGTGAGAATCCACTTCTTTATATTCTCATAGAACTTTACTCCACTATACTCTTGAGGATTATCATATTTTTTATTACTTTTATTTTCTATGCTCCAAGAACCTGAATTCATTGCTTTCAGTGAAGAGTCAGATTTTAAGTTAGAACATTCATTGGCAGATTTTTTAACACCATTGCATTCCACTAACTCTTTTCTTAGTCTACTCACTGCCAACACTGCAGAGTTTTTATATATTGGTACAGTGGAACACTTTTTACTGGTGTTCAGCTCTTCATGTTGAGCTCTGGCATATGCATCATGAGTGGAAATGTACAACTTGAGACATTCATCAATCATCATGTTCAAGTATATTGATCTTATATTTGCTGGTATTTTAGATGCAAGGGGTTCTAGAACCCCTGGCCTATCAATAAACTTTTCACTTGGCATATGTGCAATCCTCAGTGCTCCTTTCTTGATTGTTTGACTTATAGTGGTGCTAGAGGATGCCTGAAGTTTTCCTGGGGCCTGGCTATTGGTGGAAATTGATATAGTTTTCTTATTATTCAACATAGTTGATGCATAAGGCACATGTGCTATCCGAATCTTTGAAGGAACAGGGCAAGGTACACTAAATGTAGGCTTCTGTAACTCTAATTTAGTATGATCTCTAATCTCATTGGGTAGTGATGGACTTGCAGCTGACTGTATATTTCTAGAACTATGGAATTCTCGCACCTTAGATAGTCTTTCAGCCATAGTATTTGCGGCAGATACTTTAAAATCTGGTTTTACAGGTGCTCTAGGTACTACCTTTATATTCTTGTCTATTGTTCTAGAAATTCTTTTTTTACTTGGTATATATTCATCTTCAAGATTGTCTATCATAATATTCTCGTCTTGGCTTTGGGATTTTTCTGTTGGTACATATTCTTCAAAAATTCTTTTACATTCTAAAGCAATTGCATCTTCATCAGCATCTGATAAATCAAAGTCTTCAGCTTCCAATCCATTCTCTTCCACATCTAAAGTTTCATGGTCAGATGAATCCCGCTCTTTGTTTTCACTTCTATGCCTCTCTTTATCTTTAGACTTTTTGTGTCGTTTTTCTTTGCTAGTTTTTGACTTTGAACTGCTACTTTCAGATGATTTGGGTTTAGAGTGCCTAGAACCATCAGAACTTCTAGATCTGTGTTTCTTATTATCTTTTGAATATTTTTCTTTGCTATCCTTTTTCCCCTCCTCTGTGTGTTTACTGGAGCTTTTTTTATGACTGGATTTTTCATGTTTGTCTTCCTTCCTATCCTTTTCACCTGGTTTTTCTTTTGTATCAGATTTACTTCTATGGTTATCATCTGAAGATTTCTTATCAGATTTACTTTTATGAGTTTCATCAGATTTTTTCTCAGCCTTTCTTTTATGGTTTTCATCTGATAGTTTTTTTTCAGATTTGGTTTTATGGCTTTCACTAGATGCCTTTTCAGATTTACTTTTATGATTTTCATCTGAATTTTTCTTTCGGTGGTTTTCATCTGATGATTTCTTATCAGATTTACTTTTGAGACTATTTTCTGGTGGCTTTTTATCAAATTTATTTCTTCTATTTTCTTCTGATGACTTTTTATCCGGTTTACTTTTATGATTTTCCTCAGACTTCTCTTTAACAGATTGACTGTTGTGTGATTTACTGCTTTTCTGACTTTTGGACATGTCCCCATTATTATTTTTACAATCTCTGGAGTATTTTGATTTTTCAGACATTTTATCTTTTCCATAGTTTTTAACTTTTTCATCAGGTTTCTCTTCATCCAATATTTGATCTAAGATATCAAACTCTGGCCCTAGGTCATCAAATCCATTTAAGTCGGAGGCTAGTTTTGGTTTTTTTGTTTCTGGCTCCTCTTCATCACTGGAGAAGCATGGAGCCAGAGCTCTGGGGGTAGGCTGGTAAGTAGCTACTGGTTTTCCTGTCTTAGCTGCTACTTTAGCTGGTTTATATTCTAGTAATTTCTTCCTAGTGACATTTTTATCAGAAGATGGAACATAATTCAACTTGCTTGGTGAGTCTTGAGCATTGGTATCTGGTGTATACTCCTGTAATTCTTTCTCAATTCCTGGCAAATACTTCTCCTTAGATTCAACGGTTCCGGTGGGAGTGTATGTATCATTTGGAACATTTTCAGCACTGCCTGGTGTGTATTTCACTGGAGGGCCGGGAGGGTTGTATATAAATGGCTTTGAGTCATTTATATCCACCGACCTTTTTATAGGTAGTCCTGCAGATTTTCTAGGCGTGTAAGGTACTGGTATATGCCTTCTTCTTTGTTCGTTAGGATCTTCTAGGCTTTCTGTGTCTGTGCTGTTTATTTTGTTGAGTTCAGCGATGGGAGTCGGATTGTACGTAGCCTTGGACGCTGACAAGGTAAATGCTGATGCAGTTTGATTCGTAGCAGTATCACCTTGAGAATGTTGAGCTGAAGACTTTGCTCCTGATGTGTCATTTTGTTGTAGAGCTTTTAGTACGGCAGCCGACACTAATTTTTGTAACATCGCCCCACTTTCATCGAAGTCCAAGTGACGATAATGACAATAGGGTCTCTCGCAGAGTCCATTTTCATTGAAAGGGCAGATTATTCCTTTAAAGTAGCCAGTCGAGGGAAGCATTACGTTCTAACTTCTCTAAAAAATTGCTAAAAATTACAAATTCCCAATCATCAAATAACATAAAATGAACTAAAAGTGAAACGAACGAACGAAAACGAAAAGATTGAGAAGAAGAACCAACCACAGACAGCGAGCGAAGGAGCGAAGTAAAATCATTGGCATGGAGGAAGAACATGGTCTAGGTTTGATTGGACGAATGACGGATTGGACAGAGAATAGAGACCATAGACTCTAACTGCGACTGTGACGACGACGGCATGACGAAATAAGTAGACTTCAGGCTTGCGCACATTATTGTTCAACTTCAAACTGATCGAGTTAAACTCAAACTAACGGGTACAGACTTGGTACAGACCCTGTCAATCGCGGCTGGGGAGTGGGGAGGGGCTATCTACAAGGGTTACAAATAATGAGCGAGAAGGCGATTAATGCTTTTGTGGGAGAAATCGATAATTTCGCCTCTTATAGTATTTACTCCGTAGAGCGGTCAATCAACGTCTCGAATTCAGCTCAGTTCACTAATATCAAGGCAAGGAACCCCCGAAAAAGTAGTATTTTAGCATTAAAAAATCAAAGCCTTTTGATTTTTTAAAATTTGAAATTGGTAAAATATATTTGGTCATCTATTTTGTAAGTTTTGTAACCCACCAAGGGTTTCTTTGGACTCGGTGTTTTTCTCTTGAGTATACTCTGTGGAGTGTGGTTGTATTTAAGGTTCGAGTAGCCGACTGTACACAACCCACGAATAAATTACTATTACCGATACCGACTGTACTACTATTTGGAATGGAATGGATTGGACTTTGGAGTTTGGAGTATTTCACGTCACGATTTCAACCATGTCAATACGTACGACTTGCCGGCCTTGATAAAGTCAGGCTTTGCTTTGCGCTGACAGCACAGTGCAGCAATATATGTTTCTATCGCCACAACCGACAGGGGTTTCACAATAATCCGAAGGTAATGGAGCCACATAATTCCTATTGGTACATTTCTCAAAAGAATCTCGGTTCACGATCTGAAAATGGAGTTTTTTGTAAAAGTTTTACGTCTATTTCCATCATCATTGAGGGAGCTATCAAAATTGATGATCGATTTATTTGATAGACTGATAAATGTGTTTCAATATTTGTATCCAGATTTTGGAGCAGAGTAATAAAAAACAAGATGTTGGAACAAATGGCAGAAGACTATGCAGCATATTTCAAAGTGGATGTTTTAACTGGATTTCAAACGGTGCAAGATGTAGTGGATAATATGTTGACTAGATTGGAAGAGCTAACAAGTGTATTACAAATGATTAAAATGAAGGACAATGATTGTAGTATAGCGATGTCTGAAGACATCCTAAGATACCGAAGTGAAATGACTGTGTTGTCTAAAAAAATCTCTATTTTGAACAATGTTATACTAAAACTGCAGTCAAATGTGGACATGCTGGAGAAGCAAGTTGACAAAGCAGAACTGGATTTCGGCATAAGCAATGAAAATAAACTGAAGAGTTTATTTAAACCTTTCTTGAGAAGGAAAGATAACAATGTATTTGTTAACCCAACACAATATGAAAAACTGCATTTTGAAAGTGTTATGAGCAGTTTTGATACAATAATTACAGATTAGACACAAAACCTTTTTTTAAGGAATTTATAATCAGTGCCTTGTTTTGGGATAATGGTAACATAAATAAATTTATATTTACTGGTGGTTACACAATTTTATTATTCACATCATTTCTCCTTCACATAATATTACAACACTATTACAGAATAATATGGTTTCGTTGCATTTATTTTTAATCAGAATAATGGAAATGCAAGCATTTTCTATGAAAGGAAGGCAGTGGGATCACAAGCTTTAATTAAATAATACAAAAAACAAGAGTTCTTAGAAAAAAAAACAGTTACTTTGTTCCTGTTGAACCAAAACCTCCCTCGCCCCTATTGGTTTCAGATAAATTGGTAAGTTCTTGCAATACCGGATAGTAGATTCGTTCACAAATAAGCTGGGCAATTCGGTCACCTTTTTTAATAGGGAATTCAGTATCAGAATGATTGAATATTACAACACCTACATTGCCTCTGTAATCTTCATCAATCACTCCAGCTGGAACAAAATAATGCACATTTTATGGAAGAATTTGTTAAAGTCCAATGTAAAAATAGTTAGTAAGATAATTTAAAAACTATGACTGTATGAATTTAACTGTATTTTCTCATAAGAGATGTGTGTGGGTAGACAAAAACTTATTTAAACCTTAATTATAAAAATTTAATTAATATAACTTTGACATAACCTCATAGCAAATAATTTGAGGCATTTCTTGAGAATTGAAAGTATTATCCTATCAACATACCTCCAACATCAATGAAGTTTTTTACAGCCAGACCAGATCGTGGTGCCACTCTGCCGTAGCAGCCATGAGGCAATTCAATCTGCAAGTCTGTCTTCACAAGTTCTTTTCCTCGAGCCGGCACCACATAATCATAGGCACTACAAGACATCATGCGATATAAATATTTGGAATATTTTTTACCCAAAAAATATTTTGGAGAATCGCGTTGAAGTAGGTTCAACGCGATTCTCCAATTCATTTTTTATATTTTTCAATGTTGAAGGTATATACAAACCTCTTGAGATCGAATCCCGCCGCTTTATCAGAACCTTTAACTGGAGGAAAAGCATGTTCGCTTATTTTTGTGAATTTGAGAATCGTTGGAGCTTCGGAATTCATGACAATTATTTCTTTGAAAATACTACTGGCGAACTTGAAAATCTTGCTGGCTGAAAACAATGATGAAATTAAAAGCTAGGAGAAAACCGAAAACTTTTAAAATTAACTTTATTTTTATCTATTACTTAAGTCACAAACAAATACCTAGCTATTACTGCAAAACTGCAAAGCGCACCAACCTTTTTTAAATGTGCGTGACTGAACCACAAACGGAATAACAAGAACAGCTAGCAGAAAACAACAAACGACGAGAAAAGCAAACTCACACAACCCGGCCAAAAAATGGCGCCCAAAAACTTTTTACTTTTTTATCTTGTGCTGGCTTGAATACAAAGCCCTTCCGCCAAGTCCTTTTTGTTGCGCTCAAAAACTTTAAAGCCCTATCCACACTCGCGCGCGAAGGCGCGAAACTTCCGCGAAGCATGAGTGTGGATCCGATTCGCATATTCTTCGCGGCTTCGCAGCTCGTTCCCCGAAAATTGTCGGTATTTTGTCCCGCGACAAAGGGCTCGCGGGCCGCGAACTTGTCTTGGCTACATATTCGCAGAATTATTTCTATTATTTAGTGCTCATCGACACCATTTGAGGTATTTACTCTCCAAAAATGGTGTCTACCTTCAGCCGTTTGGACTCTGGGCGCATGACAACAAACAGACGTACCAACCTACCCATAAAAATAAGTATTTATTAACCCTGTTCTATTTCGGTGGATGGTTAACATCCGCCATCTTCTTCTTCTGCGCTTCTTTTTAACAAGCTTGTGCTTGACAGAAGCGTAGTTATGAATCGCTAATGCGCAAAGAAGTCCCGCAGCAGCAATTTCGGGGTCCATCGTGGTCGAGCGCGCGAACTATACTGCGAACCTAGCGTGAATGTGTAGCCGACGTCGTACGCGCGAGGTTTCACGCACGATTCACGGCGCGACTTCACGCCGTGAATCTCGCGGGAGTCTGGAGGCCGCATAATGGCGGCTCCACATTAGCGTGAATTCACCCGCGAATTCTCGCTGTGAATTCACGGCACAAGTCGTGCCCTCCACATTAACGGGATGCTCTCAATCGTTCCTGAAACTTGCCGCGAAATGGACGTAGAAGCTGCTGCTGCAATAACTTTGTTTGCTGTGGCAATATATAACTATTTAGACGTCCAAAACAAGAAACTTTCTAGAAAGCGTTGGTTGGATTGGACTATTTATTGTCGTTGGACCATTTGACTACAAATCCGCTTCCAGGCATCATGATTTTCGTTTTTATCCTTGTAATGTAGGTTTTGCATCTTGGTCTTTCCATATTGGCCATCTCAACCATGGTTTTCTCTAGTTATGTCTTTAGTGATAGGTGAAATCATAATGTTTAATCCAGACAAAAATCTTTTATCCTCTCCTTTCAGAGAGAGCCACCCTCTCCACCATCAACTTACCCTGGCTGCCGGGTTGTTGTCAGCGAAGCATATGTGAGACGAGGGACACCAGCTTCAGCAATATCAATAATGCTTAATTCACTTTCAAAAAACTCTATGAAACAATATGATTCATATTTAAAGCTATGGTGGACTTTTTGTAGATCACACAGGATAGATTATCAGGCATCAATTCCTTTTATTTTAATTTTTTTAAGTACATGTTTTAAAAATGGTGCTTCTTATGGGTCTTTAAATTCTACTAGATCTGCTCTATCATTAATAATGGGACCAAGAATCGGGAATGATGATAGGATTAAGAGGTTTATGAAAGGAATATTTCGGTCAAAACCACCAGCTCCAAAATATAATGTAACATGGGACCCAGGTTTAGTACTGAATCACCTGGCAGTTTCTTCAATGAAAAATATGTCCTTGGAAAAACTTACTATGAAACTAGTTACTATTTTGGCGTTAGCGGTCACAGAGTTCAAACTTTATCTCTTATCACTGTAAATAACATAGTTTTTCATGGGAAAATTGTTCAAATATTTATACCTGATTTAATTCAAACTTCAAAAATAGCAATGTACAACCATTGCTAACTTTAAAGAGCTATGAGCACAATATAGAAATTTGCCCAGTAACAATCTTAAAATATTATATACAAACTACTGAACCTCTAAGGAATAATAATGACAAATTAATATTAACATTTAAGAAACCGCATAACCCTGCGTCAACACAGACAATAAGCCGCTGGATTAAACGAACCTTGACAGAGGCTGGAATTGACACCAAAATATTTACAGCACACAGCACCAGGCATGCTGCTACATCTGCTGCACACAGATCTGGGGTCAGCATTGACCAAATTCAGAAGACAGCGGGCTGGTTGTCGGCCAAGATTGATTTACTAATAAGGAGTCCGGAGGCTTTGTTTGACTGGTTTTTATTCTAGTTGTCTCAGTTGGTGTAGTTGGTCTAACTCAGTCTTACACGGACTCAGTATTACAGTTTATTTAAAACAAACTTAAATGTTGGTCTCACTCAGTTTTACAACACGCTTGATTCTACCAAAATTTACAGCACTTGCTTCTAGGAACTCCAGAATCAATATTAGGTATTATGTATTTGAATACAGGCCGGGGTAACGGCCTGACCGCACCATGACCTGGTCCGTCTTCGTATGCCTTTCTCTTCAGTTTGTAATGATTTTTGTGACGTCTACTACATTTAGTTGTCTATAACCAAGCCTGAGATCTTCAATTTCAATTTCTGCTTTGTTGTAATCAACAGGTTTTGTGTACCTAATATACAAATTTAAAAAAAAAAACAGGATAACCATCAAGCTGAGATTCTTCTGTTTCTTGATCACTGCATTTCAATGATCCTTCTGTTCCTTGTTTGCTACCTCGTAATGTATCTTGTTTCATGATTGATACCTTTTATAGGATCTTCGATTAAATCACTTGTTATTGTATCCAAGAAAGGTTGCTTTTCAACGAATGAATAATGGAGTTCTTGAAAAAGTTATTTGTACATTTGTGGGATCAAAAATCTGTGAATCTTCTGATGATGACGGTGGTTCCTGTTATGCTTGGTTCCATGGGAACACAGACGGGATAGCAGTTTTCTTTAATCAAAAATATTAGAGTAGAGTACGATCTTTAATTTTTTTTTTTCTTTTCGCTCCTTTCGAAGCAGGCTATAGTGCCAAGACCATACCGCCTAGTCATAAAGCCCTTCCACACTCGCGCGCGGATCGCGCGCGAAGGCGCGAAACTTCCGCGAAGCATGAGTGTGGATCCGATTCGCATATTCTTCGCGGCTTCGCGGCTCGTTCCCCGAAAACTGTCGGTATTTTGTCCCGCGACAAAGGGCTTGCGGGCCGCGAACTTGCCGCGAACTTGTCTTGGCTACATATTCGCAGGCCGCTCAGTCGTGCGTCGTCGAGTGTCGAGAGCGGTAGTGTAAGATATCCATTATTACAATCGAAGCGTAAACATGATTTCAATCCATACATTCAATCAGAACCTTCGTCTACATTTATGGAACCAAGACCAGGGACATCGTCATCATCCAATTCTGCGCTTCTTTTTAACTAGCTTGTGCTTGACAGAAGCGTAGATAAATATAATAAATAAATATTGTGGACAATTCACACAACACTACCCAGCCCCAAACTAAGCCCCCGTCTTGCCTCTCGTACCGAACGGACGTGTTTTGGTTTTCTCTCTGAAATTATTTATGCGTTAGGGCTTCGCCCCGAAGTCTTCGGTAGTGCTCGGTTTACGTGGTGCTGCGCCCGGTGTCTTCAGCCAAGTCTTCGCATGAGTGAGTGATCGCCGCTTTTTGCACTTTGTTGGATTCGAACCGGCGTCGACCGCCGACCGCTTGTCTGAGTCGGTGCATGAACCAACTGAGCCAAAGGCTGAGTGACCGGCCGCGACGAAATTATCAACCGCTATCAAACGTTTACCGAGCCTTCACAACGCCTGAGCAAATTAAGACTGCAAACCTCAAACATCTTTGCTTTTCATATATTACTTGCATTTGCTGGCCAACGTTTCTCCATTACAAGTGAACTAATCCTGGTAGCCTGCGATGTCTATACATCGATCACCACCAGCATCGGATACAGCGCGCTTCCTAGACGCACCTACTACGAGTACCCACTACAATTCTGACCCAGGTTTGAATAAGCCTAATACAAATGAAAACTACTTTAGCATCGCAAAGCGTAATAAACGCAGCTTTGAAGAAACAGAAACGCAATCCGTGACTTCAGTCTCCGATATAAAAATCTTGTTTGAGGAGCTCCAAAATCAACAAGACCAAAAGTTTGAGAAGTTGAATACTGCGCTTAACATCATTGTGGGCCAGAACCAAGACATAAAGAAATCAGTGGATTATATGAATGAACAGCACCAAGAACTACTCATAAAAGTATCTTTCTTAGAGCATGAAAACACCCAGTATAAGAATAAAATTTCCAGTTTAGAAAATAAGTTGGACCTCCTAGAAAAAACAGTGCGCTGCACCACTCTCGAGATCCGGAACATCCCAAAGATAGACAGTGAAAATAAGCAAGAGTTATCCTCTATCGTCCAGACCATAGGCGCATCTCTAGGCCTAGAGACTATTCAAAAGACAGAAATCAAAGAAATTTATCGTTCAAAATCCGATGCCATAGTGGTGGACTTTACCACGATTGAAAGGAAGGAGGCTATTGTAGCCACTACTAAAAATATAAATAAGTCTAGACGAGAATCTAAAACACCACCTTTAAGCACCAAGGACATCGGAATAGCTGGGCTTCCACGTACAATATATATCTCCGAATACCTGACGAGCAAAGCTAGGCGTCTATTTTACGTCGCTCGTGAGCACGTCAAGACCAAGGCTCTTTTTGCTACTTGGACGTCCTTCGGAAAAGTTTACGTCAAGATTAAAGAAGGAACCGCGCCTGTTCGCATTGACGAAGAATCAGTACTTCTTAATATTATCTAATGGATCCCATAAAATAAAGATCTGATCAGGTTTCGTTAGAAGTCTATTGCTAAATATTTCAATTTGTCAGGTTTTTTATTTGTATTGTATACTACTGAACATTTTAGTAACTATTGGGTAACTTAAATATTTTATAAGCCTCTCACAAGAGACACATTCAATCTTAAGAAATAAACACATTTGAATAACAACTTCACTTATCTACACACAATAACTAATGAATATTAAAACAAACAAAGTAAATTAAGCACTAATTAAAAGTCTGTGAATTTTCTAAGAAAAAAAAAAAAAAAAAAAAAAAAAACTAAATATTACTAATAGTCGTTTTCCATAACATTTTACACAATTACAGAATGAGTAACCTCGATGAAATTTGTAATGACATTGATACAGCCGGAGTGCCGTTTTCTTACAATTGTTCACCAAGTGAGTGCCTAAAATATGTAAAAGAATTAAAAAAATCTATAAAGGTGCTACATCTCAACATATGCAGTATCAACCGTCACTTCTCTGAACTGTTAGCTCTTCTGACCTCCATCAGACTGGAATGTGATATTATCGTACTCACCGAATGTTGGTTGAGTAAAGTCGTTAATTTACCTATCATTAGAGGTTTTGTGTCATATCGAACATCCAATCTATTAAATCAGAATGATGGAGTTGTTATTTATGTTAAGGAAGACATTAAATGCACCATTACTGAGCCAGAATTCCGTGACGGTAGTTGCCTTGTCTGTCGTATTGGTCATCTAACTGCATTGGTGGCTGTCTATAGATCACCATCGTTCGGAAACATTGATAATTTCATAACAAGTCTTAACAAGACACTTCAATCACTCTCTGGTTTTATGAACATTATTATCACGGGTGACCTAAATGTGGATATTGGAGCAAGTAGCGTTGACCGGCATAGACATGAACTTTTAGACGTAACCTCATTTCATGGACTACTACCAACTCACCTTTATCCCACCCGTCTAGACAAAACATGTATTGACCATTTCTTTTTAAAAAGCACACGCGAATCTATCACACTTATATTAAAAACTTATATAACAGACCACTGCCCTACTTTGCTCTGTCTTAATAAAGCACTAAACAGAGAGCGCATAAAATCTACTCACAATAGAGTCAATTATGAAAATATCGTGCAGCAAATCAACATAACTAATTTCTCAAATATTATGTGTCTAACAAACGCTAATGAAGTTACAGAACAACTTTTCTCTCAGATTATGTCAATTATTAGAGAACATACAAAAACTATCACAATTTCCAAAAAAAACCAAGTACTTAAACCCTGGATTACCTCAGGCTTACTTCGATGCATCCACCATCGGGATAAACTACACCAAAACCTTCGCAAGTGTCCTGAAAATATTATACTGAAGACAAGTTATACCCGATACCGTAATTACCTTAACAATCTACTTAAACGTCTTAAACGGGAGTTTGAACAAAATGAATTTTTACAAGCAAAAAATAACCCGAAAAAAACCTGGAACATAATCAAAACAATTACGCATATGCAAAAATCTAAATCCTCATCAAAAGAACTATTGGACTTGGCACCAGATCCACAAGTTTCCGTGAACACTATCAATGAGTTTTTCTCAAACATTGGTCGAACGCTCGCTAGTAAAATAATAAATAACAATATGACTAAGTCACAATCGCAAATCCTAGATAAAGATACACCAAATCACTCTTTTGCAATCTATACAACAGACGAACATGAAATAGAAAATATCATACTAAACTTACGCAGTGACTGTGCTGTTGGATGGGATGGCATATCAGCTAACATCCTCAAACAATCTCGATATGTCTTAGTACCCGTTATCACACACCTATGTAATACAGCAATATCTACTGGCACCTTTCCTGATTATCTTAAGAAAGCGGTAATACATCCTATATACAAAGCGGGGGACAGAGGCAACGTTAGTAATTATCGCCCTATTTCAATCTTGCCCTCACTGTCCAAAATATTAGAAAAAGTACTGAATAAAAGACTCACCAATTACCTAGAATCAAATAAAATAATATCAGACAATCAATTTGGTTTTAGAAAAGGCAAATCGACTGAAGACGCAGTAGGTAGTTTAATAAATGAAGCTGCCAAAATGTTGGACTCTAAACATAAATGCCTAGCTCTGTTTCTAGACCTTTCAAAGGCCTTTGACACGGTCTCTGTCCCTCTGCTACTCAATAGGATGGAACAAATAGGAATAAGGGGACTAGCACTGGACATCTTTGCCAGCTATCTAAAAACTCGCAAGCAAGTAGTGAAACTAGGTGGATTTACAAGTGAAGAAGCTGAAATGGAATATGGTGTCCCGCAAGGTAGTATTTTAGGCCCAACTCTTTTTCAAATCTACCTTAATGATCTTTGCAAGTTATCTATTCCTAATTGTCAGATAATATGTTATGCCGACGATACGGCCTTACTCGTTAATGGGAAGGACTGGGACGAAACGAAGCATTTTGCAGAATATGCTATCGCTATAATAATGACTTGGCTTGACAAAAATCTCTTAACATTAAATGTTGATAAAACTAAATATATAGCTTTCTCACTAACTACAGCCACTCAGCCACCTAACACATTTAACATCAAGGGCCACAAATGTTACAACCCAATCAATAACTGCACTTGCCAGAATATTATGAGAACCGACGTTATGAAATATCTAGGAGTACACATAGATCATCTTCTATCTTGGCATACTCACGTTGATAAACTTACATCTCGCCTTAGAAAATTGATATACGTTTTTAAGAACCTAAGAGCATCAGCAAATATTAGTACCCTAAAACTCGTTTACTCCGCGCTTGGTGAATCCATCATAAGATACTGCATTCCAGTCTGGGGAGGTGCTGCTAAAACGAAGATGCTACAGCTAGAGAGAGCACAACGTGCTGTACTTAAGGTTATGCTTAAGAAACCATTTCGCTACTCCACTGCTATTCTATATAGTGACGTCAAAGTTCTTACAGTGAGACAGATGTTTATCTTCCAAACTATTATGAGGACGCATTCTTCCTTACCCTTTGACGCAAACCTCCACAAAAAGAAACGTAGATCTGGCAGAGTCTGTAAAATACTCAAACACAGAACTAAATTCTATAGCCGATGTTATCCCATAATATCACCACTGTTATATAACCGCATAAACAAACAATTAGACATGTATCATCTGAATAAATACAAATTAAAAAAAGAACTCACACAGTGGTTGCTGAAACTGCAGTACAAAAGTACTGAAGAACTCATGAGTTCTGTCACTTAAAATTATCCTTCTAACCCACAGGTACATAAAAAGCCATAAAATACTAAAATAATTCATTATAATAAATAAAATAGTTATATAATATATGCATACACTACACAACCGTTCCACGCACATACATTTCTCTTGTGACTGGTGTTAAAACAAAGTGTATGCTTATATCACAGAGAAAAAAAAAAAAAAAAAAACTAGATTAGGCTCTTAGTGTGTTTATACAAAAGGAAGCAAGCAAGGAGAGATGCCAAAATACTATCCGTAATCCTAAGTAATCCTCAATCCTGTGCAAACAGTGCTCCTCCGCATGGTGATGGAGGGTGTGCTTTATGGATTGAACTGGCTCCTGAGATACAGTTTGACACTAGTTCGGGGGTCGGTGAACTTCTATATCGCTCATCACCTGTTGTCTGCGGCGGTGGAGCCTTGTTTGGACGCTTTGCTACTAACTTAGTTTAAGTTATTATTAAGTTTTAGGTTAAGAAAAACGGTTGTCTGGAAGAAATCGCTGCACGCGATAAGACCACCGATTGTAGGACTAGATACATCGTAATGTTTAGTGCCTTAAGCATTTTTTACGAACAATTATGTAGTCCTCAATAAAGAATTTATTATTTATTTATTTATTTATTTAAGCAGAGCTTGTAATATGGGAACCGGATAGCTGATATAATACTTGAATACATTTTTTTTTTGTAAATACATACTTCGAATACAATATAACACCCAGACAGAGAACAAACATTTATGTTAACCACACAAATATTTGTTCTCGGTGGGGATCGAACCCACGACCTACGGCGAAGAAGGCAGAGCTACTACCAACTGAGCTAGAGGCCAGTAAAAGTTATAAATCGCTAATGCGCAAAGAAGTCCCGCAGCAGCAATTTCGGGGTCCATCGTGGTCGAGTGCGCGAACTATACTGTGAAACTAGCGTGAATGTGTAGCCAACGTCGTACGCGCGAGATTTCGCGCACGATTCACGGCGCGACTTCACGCCGTGAATCTCGCGGGAGTCTGGAGGCCGCATTACGTTTTGGTACGATCTATAACAAAAATGAGTATTTAGCACGTATGTATTTCAAGCGTTATTTTTTTCTTCATAATGAATGGCATCTGTCCTTTTCGGATCAATTTTGCCAGTGTCGAGTAATATAATGAGAATGATGATAATATATTACATAGTTATCCCTTCGGTTGTCGGCGTACCTCCAGGAGATTCATTACAAAAACGTCGGTGTTGTCGGCGTACCTCCTGGAGATCAGTGTTGACTGTGACGTAATTTGTCACATTTCTTTGTATCTACGCTTCCTTCCTCTCTTCAACAGTTCAACTCCGCTCACCAACAACTCGACTGTTACTCACTCACAAAAAATTTTGGCAACATTATTTTGTCAGTTGACACGTGACAGTGACAATTCAGTTGTAGGCGCGGCGGTAGTGGTGTCCACTTTAAAAAGAAACATCGATATATTTCCTGTTCGATAAATCAGAGCTGTACATCTGTCTTTCGATTTATCGGATGAAAACATTGATGTTTTGTACGCATCGAGTAATTTTTAGGGTTCCGTATCCAAAGGGTAAAAACAGAACCCCATTGCTAAAATGTTGCTGTCCGTCCGTCACAACCGGCTGTATTTCATGAACCGTGATATTTAGACATTTGACGTTTTCACAGATTATGTGTATTTCTGTTGCCGCTATTACAACAAACACCAACAAATATAATTTACAGGTCACAGACCAGATATTCTACTTCAACTCATTTTTTATGCAAAATAAGACTCATTCCAACATTGTTTTATTAAAAAAAGTAAAAATCATGCATATGAAAAATCTTTAATGTAATTTACGTAAGAACAAAAAAAAAACATCCGCATTAGCTGAATCTTGAGATCATTATACAATTCTATAGGGCTCTCATTTAGTCTGCCTACAGGGCCACTTATGTAAATAAATAGTTTATCTGAAATATAGTGATCAGATTTCACCGTTTTCCAACTCATGTATTGTGGTACAATTAGTAACAATAACCCACAGAGTCAAGTCATTAAATTGGTCAAAGTTGAGGTTTTATGAAATTAACTGCTTACAATCGATTCGATGTATTTCTATTAAAAACCGAAAAAACATCAATACATCGAGTATATCAAAAGCATTTCAAAACATCGGGTTGGTTCGATGTATTGCATTGTAAATATCGATCAATCCATCGATGCTTATCGAATATCCATCCCTATGCGGCGGTCGGCTGTCAGTCACTCACTGTGATACGTAAACAAACAACAGAAAATTCTAGAATCGAAGGTCGTCGAATTTCTCCAAAAAAAGCGCAATTCTCATGAAAAATGGTGTTTACAAAAAGTGTTTTGCATTGATAAGTTGCATAAATGACCTTTCTAATGCCTTTCTGTGTACCAAATTTCGGTGATCGGCATGTAATCGGCGAAGTGTTTTAGTGTTAGAGTGAGACAGAAACATCAAAGAATTGCTCTTTAGAACGTGTTTTATAAGGTTTGTAAAACCTTTTTCACAATAAAAAGTAGCCTATGTCCTTCCTCAGGCCCTGAACTATCTGTGTACCAAATTTCATTTCAATAGGTTTAGTAGTTTTGGCGTGAAAGCCACACAGACAGACAGACAGAGTTACAAACGCATTTATAATATTAGTATGGATTAGTTACGTAGTACTAGAGAGAAACAAATTTACGCTGTTCGGTTACGCTTGGTATTTAGCATTTATGAATGAAATGATTTTTGCTTGTTAAATCATTTCTTAATATTTGACTAAAAATTGTGGTTATTTAAAGATATTTTTTTATGACTAATTTTTTTTACTTTTTCGTGGATGTGTTCAGTAACAGCAGCCAATATGAGCCAATATCGGCATTTTTTTTTTGGTAAATACAAAATAGTGGTGTATAACTAGCGGCACATAACTCTAGCGCTGAGCGATGCGCGGAGGGGACAAACTCAAACTCAATAAAATTTTATTAAATAGAATTGTAAGAATCACTTTGCTACGTGTTAAAGCTAGGTGAGTCTAGGTGCCAGTTCCACGCGACCACGCCGGCCGACGCATAGCTGCGCATGCAATACAATTATAACTTTAAGTAATTATTAGCTAAATAACGAAAATTACATTATTTTAATGTAATGTCAAATAGTAAGATGTCCAAAGATAATTTGTAGTATGAACCTAAGACATAATTTTAAACAAGTTTATGGGGAGTAGAAAAAGAAAAACATAATTTGTCAATAACTATACAATTGAGTACGCGACTGTACACTGGATGTGCACGGGGTGCGGTAACGGTGCGGGGAGGGGGGATGCTACGCACGCCCGCCCTTCATACCGCTAGCCCCACTCAGGTACCTTATTTTTGATATCTGCGCAATAACGGTCAGCGCTAAAGTTACGTGCCGCTATTTACACCATTAATAGGAACAGCATCAATGCAACATGTTGCAAAAATCTATGTCTATCCTTTTCTAACTTGTAGTGACTTTTCTATGTCCATCCTTTTCTATCACGTGAAAACTTTACAAAAAAATTCACAATTTTGATAATAATAGAATGCTCCTAAACGTTCTTGAATGTTCTTTAACATTCTGGAATACCCGCGCAACGCTGGCACTCGCGGCTAGTGTATGATCAATGTATTATGTTTTCCAGATTTCTGTTCTCCAAAGACAACACTAAGGCAGCCTTCAACCTGGACGGCCTCCATCAACAATGCAAGGAGGCGCTAACTCACGCCGACAAAGCCGATAAGAAGTCCAATTAACACGTGCCCTATAACCACCCGCGTGCACTACACTACACGCAACGCTTCATTGTTACATTCAATGTGATTTGCAAAGGATTGTGTATTTTGAAGGCACAAAATAGTATATTTCATTCTTCTTCTTCTTATTTAAGAGCAACGCTCTTGTCGGTGTAATGTATGCATTTTTCTCCAGATATTTCTTTTGAGGGCAACCTCCTTGACTTCCTTATACGACATTACGGCGATCTTTGCTTTTATTTGGCTCATGTAGCTTATCCTTGGTCTTCCTCTTCCTCTCTTTCCTTCTACCTTTCCTTCGATAATATTTCTGATAAAGCTGTCATGTCGTACAAGATGGCCAATCATCTTTCCTCTTCTGTTCTCAACAACTCCTATTAGGGCTCTTTCCTCGTCGACTCTATTTAATACTTCTACGTTCGTTACTTTTTCTGTCCAGCTGATCCGTTCCATTCTTCTCCAACACCACATTTCAAATGCTTCTAAAAATTCTCTATCTCTTTGTGTCATGGTCCACGTTTCACACCCATAAAGTGCTATGCTCCAGATGTATGATTTGATAAATTTTTTCTTAATTGTTTTGGAAATCCTGGATGTAAAAATTTGTCTTTTGTTATATATATATTTCATTACAAGTGCGGAAAGGCTGTCATTGCAAAGAGTTCCGACAAATGTCTACCCGAGCCGAAGGCGAGGGTTGACAGTCGGAACAAGTTGCAATGACGGTTCCGCACGTGTACTGAACGACTATTTTTATTACAGTTGCGAAAAAATTAAGAAATTTAATAAAACTATTTGCTATTTCCTCTTCTCTCCACGTAATAAATTCGTCGTATGTAGATATGTAGCCACTTTTTGACTTTTCCGGTAACATGTTCTCCGAAGCATTTTGTGCAATAATTATACTGAGTTCCGGTGGTGTTAATTCAATAAACTAGGGTCGAAATTACTCATTTTGTGCAACAAACAACTAAACTCGCAAAGAAAATTTCTGAAAAATGGCGCCAACCGTAGAATATAAGGAGAGATTTCTTTTTTCTTTACCCATTCTGGAAGGCAAAGGGAACTAAATATACTAATACTTATACGGCCAAGTCTTCAGTAGATTTTTTTTATTGATATGAATTGAAAATGAAATTTAATGAGATGAAATGAAATGAAACCTAACATAACTCATTCAATCAAATCATTAAATCTGTTAAGGGGGTACGATTTCCATACAAACTTAATTTACACAACTATGGGCGAATAATAGTACATTGTTACCCGAGTGTTGAAAGTCACGTTTTTTGAGTCCCGAGACGGGTTTGGCGCCAGAGCGTAGCGAGGGCGCCAATGGAGCTTGAGGGAATACAAGGAAAGTAAAAATTAAACATGAAAGAAAAATTTGTGAAAATGAAGATTGAATTGCCGCCTTCCCGGTTTTTTTTTATTTTTCTCTGGCGGGCCTTCGGCTTCGGTTCGCCAGCATTATTCAGCCAAAATTTTCATTTTCATAATTTAAAAAATGGTAAATTGTTTGCTCAAATCTATGTTATTTTAAAGAAATAGTTGAACGTACGAGTACGAATATAATAATTAAGCCGTATAAGGGATCAACACACGAGGATAGTAGGCAGTGCTAATTTTTATCATATTTTTTATAAATATTGTTGACATGGATGATATATTAATAAAGTAATTTAGAAGATATATTATTTATTTAATACTATCTTTATGTTATTTAAATTTTACATTGCGCTCTAATTAGACTTTTTAAACTTCATACCGTTGTAATGGGTTTCCAACCTACTTGCTGAATAAAAAGTTGGAATTTGGTTGAACAACCTCCTTGCAGTTAGAAAGACTTTAGAAAGTTGGAACATGGTTGAATAAAATAGAACTTGTTTTTTTTTATAATATGACAGCTGTCAGTAGAAAGCGATTCTCCCTAGGGCTGAAAGTTTTACTTTCAATTAGGCCCCTCAGGCAACTTCAGACCTACTTTCAGAGTATGAGCAATGAAAAGTATTAATGTACACTGAAATAGCTGTAATAGGCTTTTACAGTGGTCCTTATTACCGGCCAGTTATATAAAGTTGGAGTGTCAGCCGTTGGTAGTGGCAGTCGGGGCTTCAGAAAAAGAATGACGAAAAAATTACTTTTTTGGTTTTTTATTAATATTTCTGTTATCCTACAGTTTTCTCCAACTTTATATAACTGGCCGGCAATAAAGACCACTGTGAAATTCTATTACAGCTATTTCAGTGTACATTTATACTTTGTTTGCCCATAGTTGTGTAAATTCAGTTTGTATCGGAATCGAACCTTAATGAAACAAATTAGCTTCTTTTTAGAAATATACGTATTTGCATGAATCATAAAAACTTCAATGATTTTTTTTAGTAAAAACTTCATGGTTGGTTTTTCTTTATAGACATTATTTTGACAGTTGGGAAAGAAAAAGCACTAGTGCGGGAAAGGTAAAAAAAAAGCACGAGTATGTAATAGCCCACATCCCGAACGCTATACGTCCCTGCAATACGCCACTTTTTGAGCAACTGTATTAAAAGAGGTTTATTTCTAGTAGTTCACTGCACTTCAATAAACAATAAAAATGAATTCCTTCAAAAAAATTGCTTGAAGCTTTTATTTTTTTGGTTTCTTAAGTTTTGAATCTTATATTATTAGTTTGATTGGTTGTTGCATCACCAATCACATCGCTCCAAAGAATAATTAAAATTTCATCAAGAGGCCGGCGGAGGGCGAATTTTCATACAAACTTAATAGGTACCAAAATTATTACCTACTAGTTTAGGCAGATTTTCACTAGGTATATTATTGTAATAACTGTATTTGTATAGTATTTATCTAGGTTCAACACCAATCGCATTTTACACATGTTTTTCATTGCAAAATGTGATTGACGTTAATTTCATTTGAGGTAAGTAATTTAAAATGAAAACTGTTCAGGAACCTAGATAAATACTATACAAATACAATTATTACAATAATATAGTGAAAATCTGCTTAAATTAGTAATCATTTTGGTATTACGTTTGTATGAAAATTCGTCCTCCGCGGGCCTCTTAAGTATTATATTATACTAGCAGTTGGTGCCCGAGCTTCGCTCGGTATTTTTTTTTGGTAAACTGTTGTTGTGAATTATATTTAAATACGAATTACTTACATACTGATTAAATATTAATATTTTTCGATCTTACCGATATAATAATAAACTCCACTACTCGTCAATAGATGGCGTTCTCTGTCCCACTAATTCATGACTTAATCAACAGATGGCGCTAGGAGTTATGATTTTATGATAAAGTTGATTATTTACTTTACGATTAAGGGGTCATTTTATAAAAATGAATCCTAGCTAGATCGATTTATCGTCTCCGAAAACCCCTGTATACTGTTAACCAGTTTTGGGAATAGGACATCTCTATTCGGATCAAGCAAGAAGTTACATCTCTAGGAGTGAAAAAAAAGAGGAAGAGGAAGGAGATTATGGCGTCGTTATAAAGAGTTGTATTATCTGGAGTGTATTAAAGTTTAATAGAGTTGTAGCTATAATCAATGAAGAGTTTTCGTCTTATTAATACTTAATTTCATGAAAATCGTTGGCTCAGTTTCCGAGATCCTAAATATACAGGGTTATTCATTATTAGCTGCAAATACTCAGGAATTAGGTTCAACAAATAAAATAAAAAATATTTATGAAATGATTTTTTTAAAGTTTTGTTATAAAAATCCCGAGAAAATCGATAAAGAAATCATTGGCGCCTGACCTATTTTGACCTTTGATCCGCGCCCGCGCGCCGTGAGCGACACTCTGCCTTCAGTCACCGCCTGGGTGGGTCATCGTCCTGTTCTCCATGGCAATCATTATGCAATAGCCGTAAAGAAATTAATAAAAAAAAAAATTGATACAAAAACTTAAATCAAAATTTAAAAAAAATCATTACATAAATATTTTTTATTTTATTTGTTGAACCTAATTCCTGAGTATTTGCAGTTAATAATGAATAACCCTGTATATATATATATAGGTATATATATACACACAAGATTTTCTTGTTTAAAGGTATAAGATTGAATCTCAATAGGTATTTGAAACTGCCATTTTAGTCGGTAAGCATTAGAGTTGTTTTTGTATTAGGTTGTACAAGTATTGTCTATTATTTATTGAAATAAAATCTTTTATTTATAAACTGGACTATATTTTATTTTAAGATGCTAAAAAAAGTAATAAAACAGGCATTTGCATCTATTGTAGATGTTTTATATAGCGTCAGGGGCAACTGGTGTTTACTCAAGTCCTACTTGCGAGACGCTATAGTGCCTGGGACAGGATTGTTAGATGGAATAGGCTTGCAGCACCTATACCATCCTGACAGCTCAGTCGGCCTCATCCACAGGAGACGGTCGATACATGCGGAGCTGAGTAAGCCGCGGTTTTCGTCACGATGTTTAACCTCAGTCAGCTCACTACATAGTGATTCAGCTCACTGTTAGTGAGCTGAAGTGAGTCACTTATATCAAGACAAGGAACTCTGATACAAACCGTAAAAAAGTTGTATTTTTGAATTGAACAAAATAAAATCAACGCCATCTATTTTGTAAGTCCTGAACTAACAAAGAGAGGTATAAGTAAAATGAAAACAAATACAAATACTAAGAATTTGCATTCCAGATGGTAGTAGCTGTGCCTTCTGCGTCGTAGATCTTGGGTTCGATCCCCACACAGAACAAATACTTGTGTGGTGAACAATGTAGATGTTTTTTATAATGTCTCAATAGTTAATAGGCGAGCGGGATTTGAACACGTGATCTTCTTTTGTGATTCCATTAGTGAAGTAAACACTGTACGTCTAGGTGTTAAATACATTTATTTACACAAAGAAACTTACAATTAAAGAAATATTTACAAAATGAAAAAAATACACAAGAAACTGTTGAGCTATATTTTCTAAGTTAGTATGTATTTACAATAATTATAAGTTTAAAAAACTTGAGAAACCGACTTCATTGCCAAACGGCTAAACCGATTTTAATGAAATTTGTTTGGGACAATCTGGACATAAGAATAACCTTCCAAATAAAAAAAATATTTTCTAAATCGGTTCATAAATGACGGAGGCCTGCAGTTACAAACATTAAAATAATTATTAAAAAAAAAATGGCAACACCAATTTTAATAAAATAAAAATGGGACCAATCTGGAAGCAGTACCTTTCAGATAAAAAAATAATTTTTCAAATCGGCTCACAAATGACGAAGTTATGCGGTAACAAACATAAAAAAAAAAAAAAAAATACAACCGAATTGAGAACCTCTTCCTTTTTGATTGGAAGTCGGTTAAAAAAGGCATGTAAGTATTATTAACAGCTATGTTCTTATAGACTAGGCCATAAGACAAGTTCTGCTTATTTTGGGGCTAGATTCAGTAGGTTGTCCGCAATAGGTCGGTAGGTCCACTGAACGGTGGGCTAGATGTTTTGGCCTAAAACTCAAGAACCAGATCGCCACAAATTCTGAAACCTATACAAATCTGCGTCACTAATTCATCCCTAAATATTGGCATACCAGCCAGGTTCCAATTTATCTGACCACAGGGAAGGTAAAGAGAACAATCATTTATTTTTCAGCTCACTGGGTGGAAAATGACATCTTTCTGCCCGCTGCACGAACCGAAGTTGCTCCTTTCCGCCGTCGTCGTCGAGCAGAAAAATCGTACCCACGGCAAGTAAAAAGAAAGCATCAGATCACATGTAATTGTTTACCGAGATGAAGCCGAGCTTGACAAACAGATAGGTATTTCATATTTTACTTCCCTGTGTACGCAATATACTATATTTACTGCGCAGAAAAGAGTTTTCAAGTGTCCGATCGGAAGAGGTAGGTGTATACCTCCTTAGTTAGAAGTAGAGATATGGCAGGATGAAGGCCTCGTGTTGCGAGAGCTGCGTGAAGGTGGTGTAGGTGCGCGTGTTGCAGAGGTTGTTGTCAGTGTCGGAGGGCGCCGTGGACACCACGCCGCGCAGGTAGTGCCGCTCCACGAGCGAGTCGCTCGCGCTGAACGACAGCCCGCCGCCGCTGTCGCCACGGCACAGCGCCGTGCCCGCTGCAACACAACACAACACCCAACCCATACATACTGTCAGTGCCTCTCAGCACAGTTGCTAGTAGCTCTGCCTTCTGAGCCGTAGCTCGTGGGTTCGATCCCCACATAGAACTAATATTTGTGTGGTGAACACAGAGGTTTGTTCTCTGTCTGGGTGACATAGAGGTTTGTTCTCTGTCTGGTTGTTATATTGCATTCTAAGTATGTATTTACAAAAAATATGTATATAAGTAGGATATGAGGCCCGCGCAACAGTCACAGCTCTTGCGACCTAAATGTGAAACTATATATAAGAAAGTTCGTTCATACAATTAGAGAGAAATTACATTGAAAACTTCGAAAATAAGTTGCCTCGAGCTCCCTCGCTTTTCGGCAGCCACCCGGGCCCTTCCGGCCAAGTCCGACTCTGCATTATCATACCATTAATTCATTATCGATCATACAATCATGTCTAAAATAAGTACGTAGATACATTTAAACCCCTCACTTCAGTTCAGCATATATTGAGCTGAATTGAGTCACTAATGTCAAGGCAAGGAACACAGGTTCAAACACTTCAAACCGTAAAATAGTAGTCTTTTTGCATTGAACAAAACAAAATGAACGCCATCTATTTTGTAAGCCATGAACTAAACATTGGCGTTCCCTCCTTTTTTGTATGGATTCTTGTCGCGTTCGGATTAATTTATTCCTAAAACCCCATTCCTCTGGACGATCACCACTCGCTATTTCTAGGAGTTAAACGTTATAAACGCAAAGCGAAGGGATATAGAGTAGTAGAGTAGAGTAGAGTACTGACGGTCCTGCGTGCCGGCGCAGATCTTGTCGCTGGTGATGTACTGCACGAAGTCAGCGGGCGCGGCGCGGATGCAGGTCTCCACCTCCACATAGGGCATCTCCAGCACCTGCAGCGTGGGGGACGCCGCGCCGTTCGCACCCGTCAGCCCCCACCCCGCCACCTGAGGACCCCCCCTCCCGCACCTTCTTTAGCGAACCTCACTAAATGTATCGAAAATTGCTGAATAATGTGACTTGAAGATCTATTGCAAAATTTTTTGCATAATTTTTTCTTACCGAACGGCAAAATGACTTATCGTTAGCGAAGGTGACAGAGTTCTCGCGACAGGACTCATCGTATGCACAGTCCGGGTCAATAGTTCTCGCGACATCAGGACTCATCGTATGCACAGTCCGGGTCAATAGTTCTCGCGACAGGCAGGACTCATCGTATGCACAGTCCGGGCCAATAGTTCTCGCGACAGGACTCATCGTATGCACAGTCCGGGTCAATAATCTTTGTCCCAGTTAACGATAAGTAGTTTTGCGGGAAGCTAACTAACGACGAATGATTTTGAAAGCAGAATAGAGCAGCTGGACAGAATATACCACATAATTTTTAATCAAGCTAAGACGGAGACGTTTAGCTCGCGCTTTGTTCTCGTTCAGACAAATAAATTTTATGACAAAAATAAATTATAGCATAAAAAACTAAAAAAACACGCTTTTATAACTAATTGATCTAAAAAGTTAAAAATGAAACTGTAATAATCAATTGAAAAAATTATATTATTGTACAAAAAGCGTGGGGGGCTTTTTATAATAACTTCAGATATAATTTTGTATGAACTCTTGCCGCGTTCGGATTAAAAAAGTTATCTATCTATCTAATAAACTACTTATTGATGATATATTTACAACAATCAAAATCAAGCCCCCCACGCTTTTTGTACAATAATATAAATTTTTCGATTGATTATTACAATTTTTTATTAATTTTATAGTGTTTACTACACTTAAGGAAATCACAAAGATTTTTATAATGTCCCAAAAGTTAAGAGCCGAGCGGGATTTGAACCCGCGACCTTCCCCTCGGCACGGGGCTGCGCTGACCACTGCGCCATCGGATCCTAATCACACTCGACGAATAACTCTTAGGGACTGTTCGGCACTAACGCGACCGTGGCCCCGTACCGAGGGGAAGGTCGCGGGTTCAAATCCCGCTCGGCTCTTAACTTTTGGGACATTATAAAAATCTTTGTTGATTATTACAGTTTTATTTTTAACTTTTTAGTTCAATTAGTTATAAACGCGTGTTTTTTTAGTTTTTATGTTTTTTTTTTAAATCATATTATTGCATTGTCATCGGTCCTTGATACGTATGCAAAGTTTCAAATTAATCAGACTTCTGGAAATTGGTGAAAATTATGTTCTAAGATTCATTACATTTCAGTACATTTTAAGATATTGATAATCAGGTTAAATATACAACAAAATAACTAGTATCAATTTATTAAACCTGGGATACCTAGCAACCCTAGTTTTGTCTGATACCAGCAAATACTAGAAACAAAATGGTATAATAGACTGTCTTAGAGTCTAAACAAAACGGATACAGGACATACAAGTAGAATAGGAGAAACAAGCAGCTTGCGAGTGGAAGCTGGTCGGACGTACCTTTCCTTTGTTGATGGTTTGCAGCTGGCGCCGCTCGAAGTTGGCGTCGAAGCTCAGGCACACGGGCCGGATGTAGTACCTGCCAGTTATATCGCTTGTTCATTCTTACTAGTGACGCAGGCTTATGGCTTTAATTCTCATGCCAAAGCCACAAATCGTTTATTCTGTTGTCATAAATAATTATAACAAGTATCACTTTGAAACGTCTGATTGTAGTGGCGACTCCACGCGACCAAGCCGAAGCGAGAACAAGCAACGAACTACAGCTTGGTTCCTACCGTGTTTTTGTATAATCCTTTTATTATTATTCACATATTTATTTATTTACGTACTTGTTTTTTCAGATTTTTACAAAAAAAAAAAATTTGAACCTGTGGTGCCCCATTGCAGGGTAAATGCCTGCTTCTCTCCAGTCGTCTCTATTTAGTGCCACTGTGGACCATTCTCTATCCGTGGTCTACCACGAGGTCGTTTCCCGTTTTAAGGCGTCCAATTGGTTGTGGGCTAACGACATGCAGCAGACGTGCCCTTTCTTTTACAAAAAAAAATCGGTTGTCTGTAAAGTCGGTTTACTGACGATAGTTGAACGTGATAACGTCATAAGAAAATACTGATGGAATGGTTGCATTTTTCAAAAGAAAATTTTAGTTTTACTGAATTGAATTGAATGTGAATGAAACTGAATGATACTGAATGAAACTGAATGAAACTGAATGAAACTGAATGAAACTGAATGAAACTGAATGAAACTGAATGAAACTGAATGAAACTGAATGAAACTGAATGAAACTGAATGAAACTGAATGAAACTGAATGAAACTGAATGAAACTGAATGAAACTGAATGAAACTGAATGAAACTGAATGAAACTGAATGAAACTGAATGAAACTGAATGAAACTGAATGAAACTGAATGAAACTGAATGAAACTGAATTAAACTGAATGAAACTGAATGAAACTGAATTAAACTGAATGAAACTGAATGAAACTGAATGAAACTGAATGAAACTGAATGAAACTGAATGAAACTGAATGAAACTGAATGAAACTGAATGAAACTGAATGAAACTGAATGAAACTGAATGAAACTGAATGAAACTGAATGAAACTGAATGAAACTGAATGAAACTGAATGAAACTGAATGAAACTGAATGGAACTGAATGAAACTGAATGAAAATCCGGACCCGGACCCGGACCCGGACCCGGACCCGGACCCGGACCCGGACCCGGACCCAGACTGAACCCTTACCCTTACCCTCATTTACCCTTACCCATTACCCGACCCGGGCTCGGGCTCAGGTAAATGGAACGACGAAACGACGTAACGACGCATGAGTCATGTTTTTTCGTGCGTGCAGCCGGCTCCATCGATTTATAAGACGTTATCACGTCAATAAAAATAACAGTAAAGTACCAGCGTGGTGCTACTCCAATACAAGACGTTGAAAATTCTATAAAGTAATTTAAGACGAGTACCAAGTTTCGTCAAGATCTGTTCAGACAGACAGACAAAAAAATGTTTAGCTTATCTTGAAACTGAGACATGCTTTAATCCTGATCTCTCGATCCTAAAGGATGTCTAGCTGGATTTTTACTACAGCAGAGGAGAAGACGTCGAGACTCTTGGCTCTGCTCGAAGGAGAGACGCCATTTCCTGGAGCAAGTAAAGGCGCTGTATCGTTGTGTTAGTACACACTCACTTGTATGTGAAGGGTTTGGCGACGACCACCACGGCGATGTCGTCTTGGAAGTTAGATTCGCTGCCTTGGAAACGGGTTGGAATATGTATTAATTTAACCTGGAAAATCGGTGTATCTGTCAGATGAACTTGATAAATTATGGTAATCTACTACTACTTTTAGCAACCTTTTTGATACATAAGCTGTTTGTTATCCAAGGAAAAAAAGTGGGAGCGAGAGTGGGAGCTGTTGAGTTGTTTGAGTCATAGTGAGAGGGATGGAGTCGGTAGATGTGACTCACGTCGGACTTCTGCGCCTCGTCGACGGGATCGTTCCACGGGCGGTACAGCTTGCCGACCGCCACCGCGAACTGCTGGACCGGCTGCAAGCCGCCCTTCCAGAAGCAATGCGCCGCTGCAAACACACACACACACGCTCAATGAGTCGCTCGAAGAGACCGCTAGAGGAGGCTAGTAGTGCCGTACCGGATATGACGAGGTCGTTGGAGATGAGCGATCCCCCGCACACCTGCATGTACGGCCGCGTGCGCGTGTCGTACACGCCGGCGTGCCACGGCAGCTCCCCGCGCCGCGCCGAGCGCCCCCCCGCCGCTAGCTCCGCGCCACGCGGCGTCGCGCGACCGCAGTCTGACACACAAAAAAACTTGAGAAAGAACCGACTTCATGGCCAAACTGCAGAGCGGATTTTGATGAAATTTTAATGGACTAATGTGGACATTTATTATCAAAATAAAAAAGAATTACTATTCAAATCAGCTCATAAGTGATGAAGTTACGTGATAAGAAACAACATGTTATGAAAACATCCTTTTTTATTTGAAGTCATAACCAACTCCAAATAAATAAATTATAGTTTAAAAAACTAAAAAAAAACGCTTTTATAACTAATTGAACTAAAAAGTTAAAAATAAAACTGTAATAATCAATTGAAAATTTATATTATTGTAAAAAAGCGTGGGGTGCTTATTATAATAACTTCAGATATAATAAACTATTGATAAAATATTTACAACAATCAAAATCAAGCCCCCCACGCTTTTTGTACAATAATATACATTTTCAATTGATTATTACAGTTTTATTTTTAACTTTTTAGTTCAATTAGTTATAAAAGCGTTTTTTTCATATATTTTTTTTCCATATTATTGCATTGTCATCGACCTTTGACAGGTGTGCAAAGTTTGAATCAAATCTGATCGTTCAAAGTAGGTTTTCTCTTTAATTTTTTATATTTCTTTTCATTTTTTTTTATTTTTTTTTTCATATTATTGCATTGTCATCGACCTTTGACAGGTGTGCAAAGTTTGAATCAAATCTGATCATTCAAAGTAGGTTTAAAAAAAAAAAGATATTTCTTTTCATTTTTTTTTATTTTTTTTTCCATATTATTGCATTGTCATCGACCTTTGACAGGTGTGCAAAGTTTGAATCGAATCTGATCGTTCAAAGTAGGACAAAATCGAGCTCAAAGGGGTCGGTTACATACATACATACATACATACATACATACATACATACATACATACATACATACATACATACATACATACAGGTGAAGCTAATAAAAGCGTTATAAAAAAGAGGAAAATAATGAGCTCCAAAATATGTATAATGATACAGTAGTAGTGTAGTAGTAGTACCCGGCTTGCATGTGGCGACGTAGTCCCAACGGCCGCCGGGCTGGCAGCGCATGAAGGCGAGCGGCGCGGGCGCGTAGTAGGCGGGGCGGCAGCGCGGCGCCGCCACGCCCCCCGCGCGCTCCCACGCCCCGCACGCGCGCACGCCGCCCCCCGCCACCAGGCAGCTGTACTCCACGGACGCATGCGCCGGCAGGTAGCACATCTCTACCCAACAACAGATCAGATCATCAGCTCAGCTCAGCTCACTACAGTCGCTCCTCCCGAACTAAAGGTCGAGTCCCACTTTGCTGTGTTACGGTTTGAAGGGTGTGGGTGCCGGTGTAATTACTGGCACGTCTGAACATCTGTATGCCTCGGCAATTTCGGCAAGTTTTATCATGCGCACTTGATGTGCGGGCAGGTTTTTCCGCAAGTGTTGCTCGAACTTTTTTAGGGTCTACAACACGCCGGTTTCCTCACGATGTTTTCCTTCACCGTTTTTGAGAGTACTGGCATAGTGCACATACATTTTTCGATAGAAAAACTCATTGGTAGGTACACGAGTGGATTTGAACCCACGGCCTTCGGATCGGAGGGCGGGGCCACTAACACTAGACCACCAGTGCTCTCATCTGTATGCCTCAAGTTGGATGGACGCAGGGGTAGGGCACGTTTCAGACGTGCGTGACCTACGAGGCAATACTTTGCTATAGGCGATCGTTACCAAAATCGGGAGAAAACCCGCGGCTTAGTCAGCTCCGCACGTATTGACCATGTCTTTCCATGGATGAGGCCGACTGAGCTGTCAGGATGGTATAGGTGCTGGACAAGACTATTCCATCTAACAATCCTGTCCCAGGCACTATAGCGTCCCGCAAATAGAGCTTGTATATAAATCATCTACAATAGATGCAAAGGCCTCTTTACTTTACTTTATTTTATTTTACCCAAATCAAGTGTTTTTATCAGTTAGTTATTTAAATAGAAAGCTTCGATGTGCTTCGTATAGTTTGACCGCGACCGCTGTACCGCGCCTGAGGTAGCGCGCGGCGAGACGGGGGGAACCGGACTGTCTAATGTCAGACGCACAAAAGATACATATCCAAAGATGGGACGAGCGTTATCTCGGGATGTCAAAACCGTTATTTTTAACGTGGCCGAATATTGTTTGACAGTTCTCTATTGAAAAGTGTCAAACATCAATGCTTGAGGCTCCACTCAGACTCAAGCATTGCTTCTGCATACGGGCCTTAGAAGGGATTTTTGTAAATTTCAACCTTAAAAGGGGTGCAGCGGGGGTTGAAGTTTGCACAGACAAAACTCAACACGAACGAAGTCGCGCGGGATTCCACTAGTCGCTAGATAAAACAAAACATCGTTTACGGTATCGTGAGATCCTGACAATATCGAGATCTCATGCTCTTGCTTTTTTTTTCTTCGGCCCTACCTCGCCGCATTACCTTAGGGAGCGGCGCAGCGGTTGCGGTCGAACTATAGGTGAGGTAACTCACGCACACACTGGGGAACCGGATCGGGCCAGAACCCGTTATAGCAGTGTATGGAGCTGGGTCCCAGCACGCCGAACCCTTGCCGGCACGACACCGTGAGCGTGACCAGCTCGAAGGCGGGCCCCGCGCGGGCCCCGTCCTGCACCGCGGACGTGTTGGTGACGTAGGTCCCGTGGTCCGGCACGCGCGGTAGGATGCACTTGCTGTCGGACGGACCCTCGGCCACCGACTCCGAGGATCTAGGGGAGAGAGCCTAGCTTTTATTGCAGATCAAGGGGAGAGAGCGTAGCTTGTATTGCAAACAATACTTTCCTCCTTAGGAGAGTGAGTTAGTGAGTTAGGGAGTGAGACAGGAAAGTATTGTTGAAGAGTAGAAGTTGAGTGATTTGTAAATCGATCGAAAAAACGGTATATGTATAGGAACCGAGCCGTAGTTTATTGTGTTTTCTTCCGTCGGCTTGGTCGCGTGGAACTGGCACCTATATACTCACCTAGTTTTAACACGTTTCAAAGTGATTCTTGGAATTGAACTGAATAAAGACAATTTTGATTTGATTTGTTCTGGTTTTGAATCTGTGTGAGCGCTCACCAGTGCATTATACTGTGTGTGCGTGACGTTTTGACGTAGGATTTGTTTAGTCAACACTCACACAGACTCAAGAGCCAGAGCCAGAGACAGAGCCAGACAGAGCTCATGGTAGGTAGGTACAGTTTACATATAGGTACCTAATTGTTTACCGAGGCGAAGCCGACGTTGTCAAATATAAGGCTTTCTTTTTTACTTCTCGTGGTGTATATACGATTTTTCTGCTCGACGACAGCGGAAAGGAGCTACTTCGGTTCGTGCAGCGGGCCGTAAGTTGCCACTTTCCACCCGGTGAGCTGAAAAGTCATTATTTATCACCTGCTGTTATCCAACGCCAACAGTGCATTGTAGTGCTTCTGTAGGAACGCCTTGTGCTTGTTGAGGTGCGTGAAGGTGGCATAGGGCACATAGGGCACGGCGCTGCATCCGTCCTCGCCCGCCACCACACTGGTCACGCCGCGCAGGTAGTACCGGAACTCGTATCGTTCCGCGTCCGGGAACATTAAGCCAGCGCCTTGATCCCACGAGCATAGCGGCGCCTCTCCAACTTATAATATATCAATACTAAATATATATATACACACAAAGTGCTGACAAGTTGAACTTGTACTATTTGATTTGAACCGGATAGAACGTATGGCGCAGAAGGCAGAGCTACTACCTATTGAGCTGAGAGGCCAGTCAACGACTACCATAGCTCTGTGCGCTAGAGGGCGTCAATTCGATTCCCACACAAAATATCATTTTTGTGGTTAACACACTGATGTTTGTTCTCTGTCTGGGTGTTATATTGTGTTATAATGTTCATATTCATAATGTTAGCTTCATCATCATCATCATCAGCCTGAAGAAGTCCACTGCTGGACATAGGCCACCCCTCCCCTACACATTTCCAGGGAGAACGATTCTGAGCCCTTTTTATCCATCGACTTCCCGCGATCTTAACAATGTCGTCGGTCCATCTGGCGGGTGGGCGCCCTACGCTTCGTCTTCCTTTATGTTAGCTTAGTAAACCTATAAAGGCTTGCGCACATCTAGGTCTCTGGCGATGGCGATAAATGAAACACTGTCAAATATCGCTGTCAAACTTGACAGCCAGTGTTTTACTGATCGCCATTTAGTGAGCTGCAAAAAGTAACGTAGTAGAGCTCCTTGTGTGTGTCTCGTGGGGGTGCGTACTATCACCATGCCTATTGCTGCCGTGAAGCAACATCGCCGTGTTACTGTTAGATATTGAGTCTGTACTCGTATATAGTCTATGCATTGCATGTTATCTGTGGACCCATTATGTTCGTTCTCTTCTCTATTCGCCCGTTCACGAATCTCCCATGTATTGTGTTGTGCTGTCTTATTAAATTAATTAATCGCTCATAATCAATCTAATTCATTGACATTGTATAATATACTGTATCAAGAAATATTTCGCTATTTAAATATAAAGCAGTTAAGAAGTGATTTGGCGTTTTGAATTGGTTCTCGGCATCCGACACGCTATGCGAGGCAGGTCACTTAAGGTCCTATCCCTCTAACAGGTTATGGGCCCAGTTTGCGGGTTCATTGGAATATAAACCCAGAAAGGGTGTTTTACTTTGAGCTCCAGGATGTCGCTGGCTAACGAAAATCGTCGGAGCGATTTATTGGATGGCAGCACAAGTTCCAACAACATAACCTACAACAATATTGAGAAATTGCAAGGGATATCAAACTATCTGAACTGGAAGTTTTCTATACGTATGTTACTTACGCTGGATGGTGTATGGAAGTGTGTTGATGGCACTGACAGTGATGCTGCGCGCGATGGTCGTGCGTTGGCGCGTATCTGTTTATCCATACAGCCTAACCTCTATCAGTTTGTCCGTGACGCCAAAACTTCAAAAGAAGCCTGGAAGAAATTGTCTGATACATTCGAGGACAAAGGGCTTTATAGAAAAGTATTGCTCCTCAGACAGCTTCATAAGACCGAGTACAATAAATACCCTAACATGTCAGATTACATTGAGGGCGTCATGAGCCTTGTCGCACAACTATCTGACATAGGAAAAGTCATAGAAGACGGTGAGATAGCGGAGATTTTACTTTCAGGCCTACCAGAACAATTTGATGTGCTCGTGTCAAGTTTGGAAACTGCGAGTTTGACAAATAATCTTACCAGTGAAGTGGTACGCACTCGACTGCTACAAGAGGATCATCGTCGTAACAATAACAACATAGACGGTTCGGCTCACCTAGCCAACAAGAAGAAACCGGATAAGATTACCTGCTCGTACTGTAAGAAGAGTGGTCACATTGCCAAGCGGTGCTTCAAGAAGAAACGGGACGAGAAAGGAGAAAAAGAAGAAGAACACTCATTGTTCGCTTCAGCCTACTCAGCCTGTAGTTCTGATGAGTTCATCGTGGACAGCGGTGCTACGGCTCATATGTGTGTGGACTCTAGGCTTGTTCAGAACGCTAAACAGAAGAAGTGCACTATTTCTGTTGCTAATGGAGAGCATTTAATGAGTGAAAGTCTTGGTAAGGTTCTTCTTAAGTCTAATGTTAGTTTGGAAAATGTTTTGTTTGTTCCCTCACTCTCTAATAATTTAATGTCAGTAAGTGCAATGACTGCTAAAGGTTATGTTGTTACCTTTCATGATAATGTTTGTAAGATTTACAGTGATTGTAAAATCACAGGCAACCAGGTTTTAACCGCTAGGAAAAGTAATGGGCTATTTAAATTTAAAGTGCAAGGTCGGCCCGCCTCCGGAGTAGGTAATTCTCCTTCCCTTCGATCTATGCAGGGAACAGAGAGTGCCAATGCTGCGTCGTGCGTACCTATGAGTGTATGGCACAAGCGTCTCGGTCATCTTAGTCAGAAAGGTATGTCTGTACTTGGTGGTGGGAATCAGTGTGTTGGTGTCGTTTTTCAGCATGAAGACGGCGTGCCAAGCAGCTGTGTCTCGTGTCTGACGGGGAAGATGCATGAGTCGTCGTTTCCCCGGGCAGCTACGAGGCGTGCTGCTAATCCACTGGAACTGATCCACTCTGATGTCTGTGGCCCGATGCAAGTGAGCAGCTGGGGTGGAGCGCGCTACTTGTTGACTTTCACCGATGATAAAACGAGGAAGACGTTTGGCTTCCTCATGAAGAATAAGTCGGAGGTTAGTTCCCATTTTGTTACCTTTAAAAATACGGTAGAAAAACAGACTGGTTTGCAAATTAAAATCTTACGTACTGATAATGGTACTGAATATTGTAATAACAATTTAACCCACTTCTTGAAAAAGGAAGGCATTATTCACGAGGTATCTGTACCTTATTGCCCTCAGCAAAATGGCGTATCAGAGCGCGTCAATCGTACGGTTTTTGAAAAAGCCAGAGCCATGCTGCAGGAATCGTGTCTGGGTAATCGCTTTTGGGGTGAAGCTGTGATGACGGCTATTTACTTAAAAAATAGGTCCCCCACGTCTGCGTTATCTGATAGAATACCTGAATGTGAGTGGACAGGGTCAAATATTGACCTCAGTCATCTGCGCGTTTTTGGATGTGTTGCTTATTCTTTTATACCTTCTCAACGAAGACGTAAGCTTGATGCCAAGGCACAAAAGCTTATTTTTGTAGGCTATAGTGAAACATGCAAGGGGTACCGATTTATCGATCTACTTGATCCTCGGAAGGCTGTCTATTCTAGGACTGTTACCTTCCTTGAGGATAAGTTTATTGGAAAGGAGACCATGAATGAACGGGGCAAAGAGCATTTTATTTTTCATGACCAGATAAATTTTATTAATAATGATAATAATCAGAATGGTTCTATTGAAAATTTAAATAATAATAATAATAATGAAAATTTGATGATTGCTAATGATGACAATGTAGACTGTGATATTAATTTTAATAATAGTAATACTGTGAAGTCCATAGATATTTCAAATGGGAATCTCTCAATTTCAGATGTGGGTAATACACCACCAACGGGTTCACCACTGTCTGACCTGTACCGCACTACTGAAGATGTTTCTGAGGATGTTGACGGTGATGAAGATGATGTCCCTTGTGGTGCTGTGTCTCCTCTGCCGGCCTCTTCATCTCGAGGAGGAGAGCCGATCACGTTGGATAGGTCTGACGCGTCTAACTCTCGTCCTGTGCGTAGTACTCGAGGTATTGTACCCATGAAATTAAGGGACTATGATTTGTCATCGTTATTAGCAGCTGCAAGTTCATTAGATGAACCACAAACGCTTTGTGATGCTATAAATTCACCTGAAAAGGATGAATGGTATGAAGCTATGAAGGGTGAGTACAACTCCATGATCAAAAATAATGTATGGGAGTTGGTAGAGCGACCTGAGGGTTTAAATGTAGTCAAAAATAAATGGGTCTTTAAGAAAAAGTTTGATGCCATGGGTCAATTTATTAAATATAAAGCTAGACTAGTTGCCTGTGGTTATAGTCAGAAACAAGGCATTGATTATGCCGATACTTTTTCGCCTGTTGTTAGACATTCGACTCTTAGAATATTATTCAGCATTTCAAATCAGTTGGATCTGAATATGGATCACATAGATGTCACCACAGCTTTTTTAAATGGTGAGTTAGATGAAGTAATCCATATGGAGCAGCCGGCTGGTTTTAAATCTGACGATGCTAATAATAATAAAGTTTGTTTACTGAAAAAGAGCATTTACGGGCTAAAACAAGCAAGTCGCATGTGGAATATTAAAATTCATGATGTTTTATCCAAAAATGGGTTCATGCAGAGTAAATGTGAACCTTGTGTATATTGTAAAAAGACCAAGAATGAATATATAATATTAGCCTTGTATGTTGACGATATTTATGTTTTTCATAATGGGTGTATAGATAATATTCTGTTACTATTAAAAGAACATTTTGAAATTCGTCACTTAGGAATATTGAAAAATTGTTTAGGCATGAATGTTTCAATTGGCAAAGGTGTAACTATTCTTGATCAATCTGATTACATAAGGCGATTATTGTGTAAGTACAATATGACTGAATGTAAACCTGTATCCACCCCGCTACCAGTAAACTGCAAGCTGGATAAGTCAGACAAAGATTGTTTAGATGATAATGTTTATCAGTATAGGCAATTGTTAGGATCACTTATGTACCTATGTGTCTGTACACGTCCAGATATCTCATATGCATGTAGTCAATTAAGTCAATACAGTACATGTTTTGATATGAGTCATTGGCACGCTGCTAAGCGAGTATTACGCTATCTTGCAGGAACCATAACTTATGGTCTTCATTTTGTCAAAAGCAATGATTATAATATTGTTGCGTATGCTGATGCAGATTGGGCCAATGATTTGTCAGACCGCAAATCATATACTGGATTTGTTGTGAAAATTGGTGAAAATGTCATCAATTGGGAGGCTAGAAAGCAACGTTGTACGGCTTTATCTAGCACAGAGGCAGAGTATCTTGCTATTAGTGATGTATGCAAGGACATCTCTTTTGTTAGAAATTTCTTGTCAGAAATTGTTGACAAAAACTTTGATGTAACTGTGTTTAACGACAACCAAAGTGCTCAAAAGCTTTTGCTTGTTAAAGAATACTCCCATAAACGAACTAAGCACATAGATTTGCGGTACCATTATGTAAAAGACTTAATACAGGAAAAACAAATTAATGTTAAATACCTGCCTACAGATCAAATGGTTGCTGATGTGTTAACCAAACCACTATGTGGTCAAAAGCATGGTAATTTTGTCAGTAATCTAGAGCTAAGGTCTATTGTTTCAATTTAGTAACCTTATAAGCTTAGTAATTGTAGAGTAGGATTTATTCTTAGGTAGAGTCCCTTTTTCTAAATGTTATAGAGTCCTACTAAATAAGAATGTAGAGTTGTTTTTCAATGTATAGTCAGAGCATGTAGAGCCAATGTAAAGTAATTAGTTACTCGTTAACTCATGTAATGCATAAGGAGGAGTGTTAGATATTGAGTCTGTACTCGTATATAGTCTATGCATTGCATGTTATCTGTGGACCCATTATGTTCGTTCTCTTCTCTATTCGCCCGTTCACGAATCTCCCATGTATTGTGTTGTGCTGTCTTATTAAATTAATTAATCGCTCATAATCAATCTAATTCATTGACATTGTATAATATACTGTATCAAGAAATATTTCGCTATTTAAATATAAAGCAGTTAAGAAGTGATTTGGCGTTTTGAATTGGTTCTCGGCATCCGACACGCTATGCGAGGCAGGTCACTTAAGGTCCTATCCCTCTAACAGTTACCCATTGAAGGGGGGGGGGGGAAGGGGGGGGGGAATACTGGCACGTGAGGCTGGACATCTGTATGCCTCAAGTTGATGGACGTCTTGACGTGCGTGACCTACGAGGCAATGCTTTGTTATAGGCGATGGTTAATACCTACCTAACATCAGACGAGTCATATGCTTATTCTATTATTTAGTTGTATAGTGGCGGTATGAAAATGTTCGTCGATTTTCAACTTGATTTGTTCAACGTATCACGATCACATATTACCTTTTGAAACTGAATAGACAGAATTTGGACAGAATACACCGATGAGTTAACGTCACAAATTATGTCAAAATGTGTTCATGATCAAGGCACTGGTGCAAGCGAAAACCGACTCTAAGGTGACGAACATTTTCATACCGCGACTATACAAAAAATGAGCGGGATTCGAACCCGCGACCTTCCCCTTGGTACGGGGCTGCGCTGACCGCTGCGCCATCGGATCCTAATCACACTCGACGAATAACTGTTAGGGAGTGTTCGGCACTAACGCTCTGGTGGCTCCATCTACAGGTTTGACGGTACAGTCCACTACTTACCTGCTCGATAACCGAAGTTGCAAGGCTCTTTACTTTTGGGACATTATAAAAAACTTTGTGATTTCCTTAAGTGTAGTAAATATTAAAATCAATAAAAAATGAGGGGTTTCCTCACGATGTTTTCCTTCACCGTTTTGAGAGTACTGGCATAATACACATACATTTTTCGACAGAAAAACTCATTGGTACCCGACTGGATTAGACGCCACGTCCTTCGGATCGGAAGGCGGGGCCGCTACCACTAGACCACCAGTGCTCTCTTCAGTTCTAAGTATGGGGACCCCCAAAATTTATTGTTTTTTTTTCTATGTTTGTGAAAAAATCTTAATGCGGTTAATAGAATACATCTACTTACCAAGTTTCATCAGTGTAGCTCATAGAGTTTCGGAGAAAAGTGGCTGTGACATACGGACGGACAGACAGACAATACGAATCTATAAGGGTTCCGTTTTTGCCATTTGGCTACGGAACCCTAAAAATGAGGGGTAAGTAGGGGGTGGTTACCTGCCGGGGTGGCGCAGATCTTGTCGCTGGTGATGTAGCCGGAGTAGGCAGGCGGCACGTCCGCGATGCATTGCATTACGTCCGTGTACTTCAATGACACCTTCGATATCTCTGTGCCGTTCATATCGTCCTTCCATCTCACCACCTGAGAATAAATAAATATTATAGACAATCCACACAACACTATCTAGCCCCAAACTAAGCAGAGCTTGTACTATAATACTTATGTATATTTAATAAAAAAAAAAGTTTCATTTCATAAATTTAGCATCTGGATAAACCGTAAATTTTACCTTATAAAAGAGCAGCCAAGTGCGAGTCGGACTCGCCCATGAAGGGTTCCGTAGCATCAATTAACATAATAATAAAGGTTTTTGTAGTTCGTCGACAGGTAAATTGCTGTTTACGATTTATGACGTTTAAAAAAAAACTACTGACTAGATCTCGTTCAAACCAAATATCGTTGGAAGTTTGCATAGTAATGTACAACATATATTTTTTTTGGATTTATCATTTTCTTATTTTAGAAGTTAGAGGGGGGGGACCAACTTTTTTCCACTTTGGAAGTGTCTCTCGCGCAAACTATTCAGTTTAGAAAAAAACAATATTAGAAACCTCAACATCATTTTTGAAGACCTATCCATAGATACCCCACACGTATGGGTTCGATGAAAAAAAAAATTTTGAGTTTCAGTTTCAAGTATGGGGACCCCCAAAATTTATAGTTTTTTTTCAATTTTTGTGTAAAAACCTTAATGCGGTTCTCAGAATACATCTACTCACCAAGTTTCATCAGTCTAGCTTTTATGGTTTCGGAGAAAAATGGCTGTGACACGGCCGGACAGACAGACAGACAGACAGACATGACGAATCTATAAGGGTTCAGTTTTTGCCATTTGGCTACGGAACCCCAAAAAGCAACCCGTGCGTTTTACTTTACATTACCGCACTAGTACGTAATGAATGACATACATTACGATATTGAAATCGGTGAAATAAGAGACCTTTTATGAGCAAATGTGTTATAAAGTTTAAAAAGTACTACCTGTCCATAGTTGTTAGTCTGTAGTTGTTTGTTGTCGAAGTCGATGTCGAAGTCGAGACACGCGGGCGCCACCGCCGCGCTCCACACGAAGGGATCGGACACCACCACCAGCGCTATGTCGTCCTGGTACTTCAGCTCCATGCCGGCGAACCGAGGGGGGACTATTATATTTTGGACCTGGAAAGTAAAAGGAAGAGTTTGAGACCGGTAGGTACTTGTTTTATAAAGATAGATAGAAAACTCTTTATTGCACTAAAAAAAAATTGCATTGTACATAGGCGAACTTAATGCTAGAGAGCATTCTCTTCCAGTTAACCTTTGTGTGATTCGGACATTCTTAACGGGTAGTGCACATAAAATTTATGAATATATGTAGAAAGGGAACTATGAAAGAGACTAGTATTATTATTTTAAATTGATATTTCTGTGTGTTTTTGAATTAGTTTCATCTGCCGCCACTTTTCGCCCCCGAATTTGAAAAGTGGCGACAGATGACTATCTATGTCCATTCACCCCATGGGTAACAAATATTGTTTCATTTCGTGTAAGGTAGGTATTTCATTTTTATTATTTAGCGTTAGTTTTATTATTATTATATAATGGTGCCACTGGAAGTGGAAACCAGCGCTACAAGGGTTACCGTTGTAGCAAGTTCTAAGTGGTTTACCTTTTTTGCCGTCATTTAATCTAAGTTGAACTGTACCTTTTTAATTTTAAGCTGACGTAAAATAAATTATTTCTATTTCTATAAAAGTAAAAAGATTTGTTGATAACCAGTTTTAGCTGTTCTTCAGCATGCATCCTTAGGTATCCTTCCAATCCAATACCCTGGAATACCTACCTATCAGTACCTATGTGAACGAAGAAAATCAAGATGTCTGCCCTATCTCTGTGAAGCGTGTACGCGCCGCGTATCAAAAATCAAATAAATGTAAATAAAACAAAACCAAAACCTTATCAAATACCAATCTGAAAGTGAAATATCCTCAAAATCGATTAAACATCTTGTATAAATATATGGGTATATCCTTATTAATATTATAAATGCGTTTGTACCTCTGTCTGTCTGTCTGTCTGTCCAGCTTTCACGCAAAAACTACTGAACAGCTTTAAAAGAAATATGGCACATAGAAAGTCCAGAGCCTGAAGATGGACATAGGCTACTTTTTATTGTGAAAAAAGGTTTACAAACCTTTTAAAACACGTTTTATAGAGCATTTCTTTGATGTTTCTGTCTCACTCCCACACTAAACCACTTCGGCGTCACATGCCAATCACCGATATTTCGTACACAGATAGGCTAAAGCATTAGAAAGGACATTCATGTAACTTATCAATGCAAAACATCACTAGTAGAAGAGAAGAAAGATGGCTTCGTAACGCGTCGATTCATATTTTTCGTAAACAGAGTTCTCCATAGTTAAGAGTCAGTGTTCTGAGTTAGTTCTAGAGAGTTTTCTGGCTAAATATGTGAATCTATATTTACCTGCATTTTAAATCTAAATCTAAAGTGTACCATGCTTCAAAAATATAAATTATTTCAATTCGTTTAATTTCTAAACAGTCTTCAATTAATAGATTTCGCCTTTACAGTAAGTATCTACAAGTTAACGTTAGTTCCGCCATTTTGTGACGGCGGCCATCTTGGACCGATTTTCATCAAACAGCCACGAGTAAAAACATTAACGAGTGAATCACCTTTAAAAAAAAAAACCACGCTGCGATATTTGTTAGCGATACACGATCTAGTAGTGCGTTAGTATGTCGGCTTACATTGGACGTCTGCGCCTGTTCGTCGTTGGTGTTCCACCGCGGGTGTTGCTTCCCCACGCCCACCGCGAAGTCAGCGGCTGCCTGCAGCGCGCCCGCCGCCCAGAAACAACGCGCCGCTGCACAGTGCACATACAGTCAGTACCATACAAAAACATACAACAAACCTGATAATCTAATACCAATAAATGCTAAATGTTAGTTCGGTTCAATTCAATTCAATATTGGAACGAAGTTCGTTATCGCGCGTTGTGAAAAGGGGGCTAGACGGAAAAAATTCTTACGAAAAGTTGTCACGGCACTTTTTGCTATAGTTAACTATTGTAAGCTGTGCGGCGTGCGCATGTTTCTCTGTCTGTCTCTCTCTCTCTCTCTCTTATAGAAAGCAAGCCAGATATTTTCATTTCTATTTCGCATTGAACAGTGTGGTGTCGCGACGATTATTTTAGTTGAGTGTATACAGGTTTTTTGTAAATAATAATAAAGGAACTTCGTTCCATCCGGGTGTCCCTTGACACCCCTCAAGTTTTTTTTTAATTCAGACTTATAAAAATGCCATTACAGAGTCCATGTACACAAAAACACACACCCTCACGTTAAAACTAAAATCAAAATAAAATATATAACCATAAAGGTCTTTGGGTCATCTTTACCCAGCAGTGGGACAAAATAGATTGACTAAAAAAAAAATATATACAGGGTGGATACGACTGATGAGACAAAAAATAAACTGCATATACTAGGCACCATTTTCAAGCTCTGTACCAAAAATCTTTTAATTAGGAGCAGTAGTTTAGTCGCAAATACTTTTTTAAGTTTTTGCCTTTTTTGAACACGATGTATCTTTCATAGCAGATGATTATGTCTATACGCCCAACCTACCTATACCTACGATGCGTTTTTGCCACTCTAACGCAAGTCAGAAGCAAGTAAATACACACACACACACACTTCCATTTTCACTACGAAAGTGACTTAGAGAGAGAAAATGACATAGCAAAAAACCCGCGGGTAAAAGAAATAGACATATGTAGGTCAGTGCGCTCCTTATTGCTACCTAACTACTTTCAACTTATCAGTTCATTCAGTTCGCGACCGCTGACCGTTCGGAACACGGAAGCTTACGTTTTTATTTTTACGAATTGAAAACGAAGACAGGCAATTTGTGATAGGACACTAAATAAGTTTAGGACAGTATTTCTTTTCTCTATTGTGACAGGAATGACAGGATACGTAACTTGGGATTATTATTATTAGTGTTAGTGTTTTTATTGTGATTGACTGTTTTTTATTGTGATGTGATGAAGACACGTTATTAAAATTTGGTTTTGTGTGTATAATTCAACAATGCCTCGTGTAACTTACACGGCGTCAGAATACACTGACATGATTTTTATTTACGGCGAATGCCGTGGAAACGCATCTTTGGCTCTACGAACATACAGAGAGGTTTGGTGACAGCCGCAGCAGTTGCTCTAGAAACGCCCGCACTATACAAAAGTACTATAAATTTAGTGTTTGTTGTTGTGAGCGTACCTACCTAATTCAAAGGCGGCTCAGGCCTTCACTCGCGCCAGGTCATCGCCCCGGCCGCCGCCTGCCTGGGCATGTCGCGCTCCCGCAAGAGCGCGACGTTGCCGTTTTGTTATTATTTACCATGCGACCGGCGCCCACTCGTAGTGTAATTTAATGCCCATCTGTCGTATCCACTCTGTATGTATTGTGATGGAAAAATAAACAACTTTTTACTTACATTCTATGTACCTAGGTTGTAATAGTCAAGCAAAAGAGTGTAGTTACCTGAGATGACGACGCTGTTAGTGACGAGTGTCCCGGCGCAGACGCGGCGCGGCGGCGACGGGGCGCGGCGGTACAGCGCGGCGTGCCACGGGTACCGCCACCCGTGCAGCGGCGCCGGCAGCCGCCCGCAATCTGAACACAACACAATGTACTACCAGCACTAGATACAACCCCCTCCCTCCCTCTAGCTAGTGGTACCTGGCGTGCATCGAGCGATGTACTCCCAGAAGCCGTCGACGCAGCGCATGGGCGCTAGCGGCTGCGGCGCGTAGTAGTGCGGCTTGCAGGCGGGACGAGCCTCAGCGCCGGCCGGCTCGAGCGCGGCGCACTCGCGGCGCTCCTCCGCGTCCGGCTCCGAGCACACGTAGGTCACGGATACGTGCGGGACCAGCTTGCAGTGCCCTACAGCACACGACACATGCACTCGAGAGGCCCGTCTGACGTGACATAAGCAAGCCTGATGCACATCTAACCGAACTAGATGTGCGCAAGGCTGTACTTACGAGCGTCTTCAAAGATAATCAAACTGCCATCTATCACGAGGTTATTGGAAATTTTATAGACTTTCTTCTTTTTATCTTGTCATTGGTTGTTGAGTTTTTAAAAGTGAACTATTACTGCGAACGAATATGTGCGAGTGAGAGGTCTCAACGAACCATGAACCATCCCATGCGTTAGAAGAGGATACAGCATTGCAGCTGTGTAGCACATCCATTGAAAGAAAGAGAGCGCGCATGCTATTTGTTCATGAAAATGAAAAGGATAGAGATAGCCTCGTACATGCTGTGTTTTGGAATAACTTAATATTGAAATAGAAAAAACAGTATTTTTTTTCTCTTTTATTTATGTTAAAATTGATGTTTTTTTATTTGCAAATGCAAACGCAGAGAAGCATCCTCATCTAGGTCCTACATATAATTGCATAGGCTTTGGGATATAGCTATGTACTCACGGGGTGAATTTGGGGCATTTTCTTGTGATATGCCCGTTTGTGCTTCAGATCCAGGGTCATCGTTTTTCAATGGAGTTGCAGGTGGCACGGCTGGCGGTAATTGAGGCAAGTCTGGCAACCTCGCCTCTTCAGTGGGTTCAGGGGGTGGCAACTGTGGCAACCCTAGTAACCCCCCCCCATATCTTGATTTTTTGGGTGGTAAGTCTGGCAACCTCGCCTCTTCAGTGGGTTCAGGGGGTGGCAACTGTGGCAAGCCTGGTAACCCCCCCCCATATCTTGTTTTTTTGGGTGGTAAGTCTGGCAACCTCGCCTCTTCAGTGGGTTCAGGGGGTGGCAACTGTGGCAACCCTGGTAACCCCCCCCCATATCTTGATTTTTTGGGTGGTAAGTCTGGCAACCTCGCCTCTTCAGTGGGTTCAGGGGGTGGCAACTGTGGCAAGCCTGGTAACCCCCCCCCATATCTTGTTTTTTTGGGTGGTAAGTCTGGCAACCTCGCCTCTTCAGTGGGTTCAGGGGGTGGCAACTGTGGCAACCCTGGTAACCCCCCCCCATATCTTGAGATTTTGGGTGGTAAGTCTGGCAACCTCACCTCTTCAGTGGGTTCAGGGGGTGGCAACTGTGGCAACCCTGGTAACCCCACTCCTATCTCCGATTTTGTGGGTGGTAAGTCTGGCAACCTCGATCCTTCAGGAGGTGGTCCTTCAGGAGCTATGGTATATATGGTAGGTAGCTGTGGCAAGCTTGGCCACATCGTGGGTCGCGACTCTTTGTCTTCCAATGTGAACACTTGTGAGTTGGCATCTAATGTTGGGGCCGCTTGTCCATCGAAGACGAAGACGACTTCGGATTTTGGCCTTAAATCAAATTTATATTAAAAACTGTTTATTTTATAAAGACTACTTACTTAAGTAATTATCTGAAAAAATAAATACAACACATTGTACGGAAGGTTGGTTTGTTGAATTGGTTTTGGTTCCAGTGCGCTCCAACACCACTACAGTGAGCCTACTACAAGCTCTGTCTGGCTCTGTCTCTGGCTCTGGTTGTGAGTCTATGTGAGCGCTCACCAGTGTATTATACTGTGTGTGTGACGTTTCGACGTAGTATTTATTTAGACAGCTCTCACAGACTCAAAACAAGAATCAGACACAGAACCACACAGAGCTTGTGGCAGGTCTCCTGGTCGGGGGAATAAGTCAATCGTATCGTGTGTGTGGACTTAACATTTGAATATACCCTAGCCATTCTGCAGTCAGGTAACATACTACTCATGAGGAGGTCGTGATAGGTTCCAGGCAAACATTGGAGCCACATACAGTCCACTCTGCAGGGGATGCCTCTCCGAAGAAGAATCAGCTGCCCACGTAGTCCTGGAATTTGTGCCTGTGAAGCCCCCTGGAAGCTTCTACGCTTCTAGAAGGAGTTAGGCTGGTTACAGCAATAGCCAGCACATCCCGACGCAAAATGGACCAACTTAAGAGTCTAATTGCGGACACAGGAGTCCCATACAAGATACAAAATAGGTTCCAGGTGGATGCTCGCAGGATGTCGGATGATAGAGATGGGTTCCAGGTGGATACTCGCAGGATGTCGGATGATAGAGATGGGTTCCAGGTGGATACTCACAGGATGTCGGATGATAGAGATGGGTTCCAGGTGGATGCTCGCAGGATGTCGGATGATAGAGATGGGTTCCAGGTGGATACTCACAGGATGTCGGATGATAGAGATGGGTTCCAGGTGGATACTCGCAGGATGTCGGATGATAGAGATGGGTTCCAGGTGGATACTCGCAGGATGTCGGATGATAGAGATGGGTTCCAGGTGGATACTCACAGGGTGTCGGATGATAGAGATGGGTTCCAGGTGGATGCTCGCAGGATGTCGGATGATAGAGATGGGTTCCAGGTGGATACTCACAGGATGTCGGATGATAGAGATGGGTTCCAGGTGGATGCTCGCAGGATGTCGGATGATAGAGATGGGTTCCAGGTGGATACTCACAGGATGTCGGATGATAGAGATGGGTTCCAGGTGGATGCTCGCAGGATGTCGGATGATAGAGATGGGTTCCAGGTGGATACTCGCAGGATGTCGGACGATAGAGATGGGTTCCAGGTGGATACTCGCAGGATGTCGGATGATAGAGATGGGTTCCAGGTGGATACTCACAGGCCAGTAATGAAGCAGAGTGTCCACAGCTCGTCGCTGCCGTCGGCACAGTCCTGCATGCTGTCGCACAGAGCCCTGAAGTCGACGCAAGTGCCGTCACGGCATTGCCACTCGCTGTATCTGGAACCATCCAACGACACACAGACATGATGCTAACCACTCGAAGACTGATATCAAACGATAACTAAAGATCTATCGTTTTTTTTTTTTTGGTCTTATTTAAATATCATCTTTGATATTTTATTTTAATTTTATTTTATTTGTGTGTTATAATTTTATTGTGTATGTATCTACGTTATAGATTTGTAAAATCTGAATTAAAAAAATTAGACTCACACCACAAATATGACTCGTTACTCGCATTAGATAGTATGAGCCTCATAATATGTGGTTCTCACTTCTCACAAGTGGTCACCTGGGAGTCCCACATGTGGTCATCTGAGTCTCAAGTGTGGTCATTGTGTGAGTCTAATAATGGGTCATTGTAATAATGGTATAAGTTTAAAAACTTGAGAATTCGATTTCATAGCTAAACTCTTAAACCGATTTTAATGTTATTTCTACGGGACCATTCTGAAAGTATTACCATTCAGATAATTGATATATATTTCAAATCGGCTCATGCAATTACAAACATAAAGAAAAAGCCCCGAATTGATAACCTCCTTTATTTGAAGTCGGTTAGAAGTCATAGTTAGTACACGTGAATACCCTGTAGGCCTACCACAAGCTCTGTCTGGCTCTGGCTCTGGTTTTGAGTCTGTGTGAATGCTCACCAGTGTATTATACTGTGTGTGTGTGTCGTTTTTACGTAGGATTTATTAAGTCAACCAGACAGAGTCAGACAGAGCTTGTGGTAGGTGTACTGCTTGTAGATACGTACAATTGGCATTTCTCCTTCCGATCGCCGTTTGTAAAGTTCAATGGCTTTGTCGCATAATTCACTAAATATGGCTTTCTGAAACAACAGATAAGTACCTTTAGTCTTCTTCTTATCGCGTCACTGATTCTTTCGAACCCAATGTGATGAAAGGATTTTAAGTGCGCCTCAAAGAGGCTCCTTTCGTGCACTTGACACATATTTTCGAACTTTTTAGGTTCTACGACATGCCGGTTTCCTCACGATGTTTTCCTTTACCGTTTAAAACTCATTGGACTGGATTTGAACCCACGACCTTAGATCGGAAGGCGGGGCCGCTACCACTAGCTCATCAGTGCTCTTGTGTCTAAATCAAACCAAATAGTATTTATTTGCATCCATAATTTTGTTAATGTCAATGTAACTTAGAGACTGGTGTTAGTGAATTTATGAAGACTATCTAAATCTAAATATATAAAACGCTTACGTTACTGACTGACTGACTGACAATCAACGCTCAGCCTAAACCGTAAGTCCTAGAAGGATGAAACTTGGAGGGTATGTTTATTTTATAGCATAGGGGTGCACTAAGAAAGGAAATTGGAAAATGATTTCCCTAAGCGGAGAAAAAGAGGAAAACTTTTAAAAGAAAAATCAACGGAGCGTAATGGCGAGCGAAGCCGCGGGCGTCCGCTAGTTTATTATAATGCAGCATGTTTTAGACGGTTTGAAACCACAGTTTCTACCAAGGTGACTTTCGTAGAACGCTTCGGTCTAAACGGCTTAAAACCAACCCCAAGCTTTGTCGAGCGCGCCTTTCTACATGCGCAATTTGGTTTGAAACCATCGTCTACACGGTTTAAAACTTCGGGTTAAAACGATGGCTTGAAACCATGTAGCACATGCTTCAATGAATGCATCTCGTATCCGCAGTGGAGTGGACACTATCTCAATATTTACAACTCTTACGTTACTGACTGACTGACAATCAACGCTTAGCCTAAGCCGTAAGTTCTAGAAGCATCAAACTTGTAGGGAATGCTCCTTTTATATCCTACTAGCAGCCCGTCCCGGCTTCGCACGGGGTAGACAATACTGTTGTAGGTACATTATTTTGTTCTATCGCTAATAGTTTCGGCAGCGCATTCGACTAAAGACATTTTAAGACTCATTTTTCTACACCTTCGGTTACAAACATACAAAAATAGGTACAAATCTTTCCTCTTTATAATAAAAATTATTATATTATATAAAAATATTTATATATACTTACGGGAGACGGCAGTCTTTGTCATCCACATGCTCACAGACGGGCTGACCGGCATCGTCTCCGCCGGTCGCGGGTTCCATGGCGCTGTTCCCGCACTCAGCTCCGCGACATGTCGCCTCTTCGCCCTCATCCTCACCCTCATCCTCGTCCTCACCCTCATCCTCGTAGCCATCACTTGAAACATTACAATGATGCCAACATTTTATAAATAAATAAATATTGCCAGAGACAGAGCCGTTCTGTCTCTGGTTCTGAGTCTGTGTGAGTGTTGACTAAATAAATGCTACGTCGAAACGTCACACTCACAGTATAATGCACTGGTGAGCACACCCATAGACTCAAAACCAGAACCAGAGACAGAGCCAGACAGAGCTCATGGTAGGCCTACAGGCCGCCCAACAATGGGATGATGAAGACTAAGTAATAGTCAGTAGTAGTAGAGCTCTGTGTGTGTCTCGTGGGGGTGCGTACTACCAGCATGCCTATTGCTGCCGTGAAGCAACATGGCCGTGTTACCCATTGAAGGGGGGGGGGGGAATACTGGCACGTGAGGCTGGACATCTGTTTTTTAGGGTTCCGTAGCCAAATGGCAAAAACGGAACCCTTATAGATTCGTCATGTCTGTCTGTCCGTCCGTCCGTACGTCACAGCCATTTTTCTCCGAAACTATAAGAGCTAGACTGATGAAACTTGGTGAGTAGGTAGATGTATTCTGTAAACTGCATTAAGATTTTTATACAAAAGTAGAAAAAAACAAAAAAATTGGGGGATAAACTAAAACTATACTAAAATATACTTGAAACTAAAACTCAAAAAAAGAATCTCATATTGTATGCCTCAAGTTGACGTGCGTGACCTACGAGGCAATGCTTTGTTATAGGCGATGGTTACCACTTACCATCAGGTGGGCCTGTATCAGCTATAGATGAATAAAAAATCGGTTGTCTGTAAAGTCGGTTTACTGACGATAGTTGAACGTGATAACGTCATAAGAAAATACTGATGGAATGGTTGCATTTTTCAAAAGAAAATTTTATTTTACTGAATTGAATTGAATATGAATGAAACTGAATAATAGGTACTGAATGAAACTGAATGAAACTGAATGAAACTGAATGGAACTGAATGAAACTGAATGAAAATCCGGACCCGGACCCGGACACGGACCCGGACCCAGACTGAACCCTTACCAAGATTTTTATAATGTCCCAAAAGTTAAGAGCCGAGCGGGATTTGAACCCTTACCCTTACCCTCATTTACCCTTACCCTCATTTACCCTTACCCATTACCCGACCCGGGCTCGGGCTCAGGTAAATGGAACGACGAAACGACGAAACGACGTAACGACGCATGAGTCATGTTTTTTCGTGCGTGCAGCCGGCTCCATCGATTTATAAGACGTTATCACGTCAAAAAAAAAACGGTTGTCTGTAAAGTCGGTTTACTGACGATAGTTGAACGTGATAACGTCATAAGAAAATACTCGCGGACTCGCGGACTCGGACCCGGAACCCGACCTAACCTTACCCTCATTTACCGTAACTCTCATTTACCCTTACCCTCATTTACCCTTACCAATTACCCGACCCGGGCTCGGGCTCATGTAAATGGAACGACGAAACGACGTAACGACGCATGAGTCATGTTTTTTTGTGCGTGCAGCCGGCTCCATCGATTTATAAGACGTTATCACGTCAAAAATTGAGACGCACCAGCAAGGTTCCTCTTCCTCTTCTTGTTCCTTCTCCTTCTCCTTCTCCTCGTGTATGATCCTCAGGACGGCTCCGTACAAGATGTCTCTCGCCTCAACAGAACCCGCGTTGGTTCCATTCCTCTCGACAGGTCTACGACTCGCTGTTCCATTACTGACTCCTCGAGCAGAAGCAACCAAGCATGAGGACGACACTGAAAGAACATACAGTCACAGTTTTATTAACCGATTTCAAGTAAAAATAAATTATAGTTTAAAAAACTAAAAAAAAACGCTTTTTTATCTAATTGAACTAAAAAGTTAAAAATAAAACTGTAATAATCAATTGAAAATTTATATTATTGTACAAAACCGTGGGGTGCTTTTTATAATAACTTCAGATATAATAAACTATTGATATAATATTTACAACAATCAAAATCAAGCCCCCCACGCTTTTTGTACAATAATATAAATTTTCAATTGATCATTACAGTTTTATTTTTAACTTTTTAGTTCAATTAGTTATAATAAAAGCGTTTTTTTTTAGTTTTTTAAACTATAATTTATTTTTAACTTTTTAGTTTTTTTTTTCATATATATATTTTTTTTATTATTGCATTGTCATACCTTTGACAGGTGTGCAAAGTTTGAATCAAATCTGATCGTTCAAAGTAGGTTTTTTTTTATTTTTTTTTATTTCTTTTCATTTTTTTTTATTTTTTTTTTCATATTATTGCATTGTCATCGACCTTTGACAGGTGTGCAAAGTTTGAATCAAATCTGATCGTTAAAAATAGTTTTTTTTTTAAATTTCTTTTTCATCTTTTTTATTTTTTTTTTCATATTATTGCATTGTCATCGACCTTTGACAGGTGTGCAAAGTTTGAATCAAATCTGATCGTTCAAAGTAGTTTTTTTTTATTTCTTTTCATTTTTTTTTATTTTTTTTTTCATATTATTGCATTGTCATCGACCTTTGACAGGTGTGCAAAGTTTGAATCAAATCTGATCGTTTAAAGTAGGACAAAATCGAGCTCAAAGGGGTCGGTTACATACATACATACATACATACATACATACATACATACATACATACATACATACATACATACATACCTTGGAGGAATTAGAAATGGAGGCGTCAACGTTTAAATCCACGAACAATATTTTCTGCCAAAATTGACGGGGGACGAGGTAAACACGCATGGCACACGCGCATAGCAAAATCCTATTCATGTAAACACACACATTGACAATCCCGCACACGATCTTAAAATTTGCACACAGATAAAAAATATAACGTAGTTACGCAGTGTCAAGACTCACATTAGGATAATCTCTAGTGATGGGCATTCAGTAAGACCGGTAAATTGAACGATGAATAAAATAATGAATGAAATGGGTTTTTAGGTACAGGTAATAGTGAGTGTTATGAATAAGTTATGCACAACAGGTTTCACATTTTGTAACAGTCAGAAAATTAAAGAACTGAATTTAAATAAATAAATAATAAATAAATATTGTGGACAATTCACACAACACTACCCAGCCCCAAACTAAGCAGAGCTTGTAATATGGGAACCAGATAGATGATAATATAATACTTGAATACATATTTTTTTTTTGTAAATACATACTTAGAATACAATATAACACCCAGACAGAGAACAAACATTTATGTTCAGCACACAAATATTTGTTCTTGGTGGGGATCGAACCCACGACCTATGGCGCAGAAGGCAGAGCTACTACCAACTGAGCTAGAGGCCAGTCGATTTAGTTGTTATGTTTTATTAATGTTTTATTTTTGTTTTTGTTATGTTTTCATTATTGTTATGTTTTCTAATTCCTCCAAGATACATACAGGTGAAGCTAATAAAAGCGTTATAAAAATGGTTTGTCTGTAAAGTCGGTTTACTGTCGATAGTTGTAGGTGCCAACGTCATACAGCTGTCCACGCGGACGCATCGCTCACTCAAGTAGGAGAGAGACAGATGTCGAACGCTGCCGAACGCGGAGGCCGTGCGTGCCTCTTTGACGCTCGTTTCGCGCTTAAATGGAACGCCTCAGAGCGAGGTAACGCCGCATGACGTCATGTTTTATCGTGCGTGCAGCCGGCTCTATTGAGTTGTAAGACGTTGTCACGTCAAAAGAGAAAACGAAGGTCTAGAGAGCGCTGGTAACCTTGAGGTAGCGGCCTCGCCTTCCGATTCTAAGGTCGTGGGTTCAAATCGACTCGTGTAGCATGATGTTATATTATAGCCTATAGCCTCCCTCGATAAATATACAATGCAATACAAAAATATTTTTTAATGATATTTTTAGAAAACAAAAATAATAATTGGATTGAAGTTCCAGTGTAGTGCAATTTTGTAGGCAATAAATATAGCACATCTGCTGTTCTGCTTTCGTAGAGCGCTATCTCTCTCTGACGTAGGTATACGTAGGTACGCTCTATGAAGCCGAAAGTAAAACTTTATTGTACACCACAAAAATAGGATATTACACATTTAACGAAAATACTTAAACTAAAGCGAACTACAATGGGCGGTCTTATCGCTATGAGCGATCTCTTCCAGGCAACCTTTGGATGGACAGGATTTTATTGAAATTCGAAAAGGCGGTGCCATAAGAGCTTCTACACTAATTATTAGCACTAAATATTAGCCGATGTACTATATAAAAAAATGTATGTATGTATTATATCAGCTATATGGTTCCCATAGTACAAGCTCTGCTTAGTTTGGGGCTAGATAGTGTTGTGTGGATTGTCTTTAATATTGATTTATTTATATATTGCCTACTATTATAAACACTTACCAAAAATAACTAAAATGAATCTTATTGAACGCAAAATCATTATCACTGGCATTCACGACTAATAGCTACGGCTTAAACCTAACAAATGTTATTATTTCTTATAAATAAATGTTATTTCCTCTAAGAGGTGCTGAGAGGAGCTCGATGACCGCATCCTCACTCTTGAAGCATTGCACACATCTAGACGTTCTGCGAAGGCAATTAGTCAAACGCTGAAAAAATGACGGTGATATTTGGCCAGCGTTTCATTGATCGCTACCGCAGAACGCTCAGATGTGCGCAATGTTCGAGAGAACCTGTTTACCTACAGATCCGTGTTGAAGACTAGTGGTCGACCGCGGCCTCGCTCGTACCATCTTTCGTTATTACCCCCTAAGACCTATAAAACACATGAAGCAATGAATAAATGAATATGAATACAGCCTGAGTTTGAATTCGTATGTTATCCCGAAAGGTGGTGATAGGGACCATGGTTTTGCACAAGCTATGAAAACCTTTCTGTGAAATACGAAATCTAAATATTCCATACAAAAAAAATAATCAATTGAAATGCTTAAACAAAATATTTGTGTGAAAACCCTACATCTTGGGCGGGGCCGGCGCTAATTTGATTGGATTTTGGCCATTGCAGGCATCCAATCACATTTTTCGCTAGCCAATAATGACACTTGTGGCGGTAATAAATTTTTTCATCCCACCAGCTCTGAAAGTGTGTTTTTGCTGTTTAATTTCTGACTGGAAAGGCCGTTTTTATCCGCTAGAGGATAAAGTAAATTTGAATTTAGAATATTGTGTTCAATAAGTTTGTGAATACACAACCTATTTACTTCTACCTCCATGGTGCCGAACTTATCATACAACCTTTTTTATTTTGTTATAAACTCGCACTCGTAACCTTCTTGGTGTATTTGTGAATTCAAAACACCATTAAACCTATTTACTTTTACCTGCATGGTGCCGAATTTATCATACAACCTTTTTAAATTTGTTAATAACTCATACTCGGAACCTTCTTGGTGTGTTACTTTTAGTCGCGCCATGTTCTTTTTTATAACGCTTTTATTAGTTTCACCTGTATGTATGTATGTATGTATGTATGTATGTATGTATGTAACCGACCCCTTTGAGCTCGATTTTGTCCTACTTTGAACGATCAGATTTGATTCAAACTTTGCACACCTGTCAAAGGTCGATGACAATGCAATAATATGAAAAAAAAAAATAAAAAAAAATGAAAAGAAATAAAAAAAATAAAATAAAAACCTACTTTGAACGATCAGATTTGATTCAAACTTTGCACACCTGTCAAAGGTCGATGACAATGCAATAATATGAAAAAAAAAAAAAAAAATGAAAAGAAATAAAAAAAAAAAAACCTACTTTGAACGATCAGATTTGATTCAAACTTTGCACACCTGTCAAAGGTCGATGACAATGCAATAATATGAAAAAAAATATATGAAAAAAAAAAACTAAAAAGTAAAAAATAAATTATAGTTTAAAAAACTAAAAAAAAAACGCTTTTATAACTAATTGAACTAAAAAGTTAAAAATAAAACTGTAATAATCAATTGAAAATTTATATTATTATACAAAAAGCGTGGGGGGCTTGATTTTGATTGTTGTAAATATTTTATCAATAGTTTATTATATCTGAAGTTATTATAAAAAGCACCCCACGCTTTTTGTACAATAATATAAATTTTCAATTGATTATTACAGTTTTATTTTTAACTTTTTAGTTCAATTAGTTATAAAAGCGTTTTTTTTTTAGTTTTTTAAACTATAATTTATTGCATTTATAGTCATTTCCTCGCTGAGGTGGGATGAAAAGTTACGTGTTGCACTCGAGTGCAAAGATTTTTCACCTTGTGCTCTTTTGATTCCTTCGCGATCGCTTAGGATTCTAACTTTTAAACCACTCGCTACGCTCGTGGTTAAACTTTAGAATCCTGCGCTTGCTCAGTCATCAAAATTGAGCACGCGGTTAAAAAGCAGCTTTGCACTCTTGTATAACAAATAACTATTATTGCTTTTTGACTTGCCAATGGCAGATTTTGGGTGTCAAATAAGACATAGTTCAACAGAGGTCAAGTAATCAGCTGGTTATAGGGTTGCTTAGCAAGCTTTTAAGCAAAATCATGGCGTAAACTTTACACACCATTTGTTGAATGAAAAAGTCTTGATTCAGAAAAGTCATAGAACTAATGCTGTTGGCATTCAGGAGTAGCATAACCCCTTTTCGGGATAACATACGAATTCAAACTCATGCTGTATATGAACCATTTATTATTATTTTGTTATTATTAAAAATTAAGTAAATTATTTAATACAGTTAAAATTATATCTTGGTGTACTGTTAATATGAACTTTATTAAAAAATATATATATTTATTTGCAATTAAAGTCCAATAATAATACAGGCCTAGAATAAAAGTAAACTCTTTTAGAATATTTATACAAAGCCTTTTTAATATAGGAGTTCATTAAGGGTCAGGTAGGTCCAACACGCCCTTAGCCAATAGAACTAATATCCAGTATCCTGATACAAAAAAATATAACAAAAAAAAATTATAATGCGGACAATCCACACAACACTATCTAGTTCCAAACTAAGCAGAGCTTGTACTATGGGAACCAGATAGCTGATATATTACTTAAATACATTTTTTTTGTAAGTACATTACTAAGAATACAACAATATAACACCCAGACAGAGAACAAACATCTGTGTTCACCACACAAATACTTGTACTCGGTGGGGATCGAACCCACGACCTACGGCTCACAAAGCAGAGACTACCAACTGAGCTGAGAGGCCAGAATCCATACTTACAAACTTTCGCTTTTATAATATTAGTAAGATTGCAGGTAGCTTACGGACAGACAACCGACGATTGAGTAATCAATGCAAACTATCAATACACTAGGTAGTAGATAGATAGGTAGGTAGGTGGCTACATTAAACCGTAATAATTTTCCTTATAATCACAGCCAAGGTTGACTACAGATCATTACAACAGCAGAGCGTGTGTAGCTAACTCTGTTGCAATCAAGTGTTCTTCATTCTCAATTACCTATGGGTACTTACATAAGTCTACGAATTAATCTAGTGAATGACCCCTGTGTAGGCCTACCACAAGCTCTGTCTGGCTCTGTTTCAGGCTCTGGTTTTGAGTCTGGTGAGTGCTCAAAAAAAAAATTCGGCAAATTTTTATCATCCGCACTTGATGTGCGGTTGGTTTTTCCGCAAGTAGGCCGCTGGCCCTTTTTGCGTGACCCTTGACACGTGTTGCTCGAACTTTTTTAGGTTCTACAACACGCCGGTTTCCTCACGATGTTTTCCTTCGCCGTTTTGAGAGTACCTACTGGCATAGTGTACATACATTTTTCACAGAAAAACTCATTGGTACACGACTGGATTAGAACCCACGACCTTCGGATCGGAAGGCGGGGCCGCTACCACTAGACCACCATTGCATTTATGTGTGTGAGTGCTCACCAGTGTATTATACTGTGTGTGTGATGTTTCGTCGACGTAGGATTTATTTAGTCCACACTCACACAGCCTCAAAACCAGAGCCAGAGACAGAAAGCCAACGGCGCCAAAGTTTGATACTAAGTGCCATACACGGTTTGAAACGATGGTTTAAAACTTTTCTATACAACAGTCATGCAATAAATATTTCAGATTTCTGATAGAAGTTTTAAACCGTGTAGACGGCGGTTTCAAACCAAATTTCGCATGATCTCTAAACGTCCTTGGTACAAAAGCGCGCTCGCCAACGGTGGTTTTAAACCGTATAAAATACGTTTAACAAATAAATAAACATGTTTTAGAAATTTAGACGGTTTGAAACCAAGGTTTCTACCAAGGTGACCTCGGTAGAACGCTTCTCTGTCTACACGGCTCAAAACCAACCCCAAACTTTTTTTGAAACGGTCGTGTTGCACTATTTTTAACAAAATTTCAAAAGTTTGTAGTTTGAAATACCTACTGCTTGAGAATGGATAAAGAATGCGCGCGAGCAACACGTCCGCGCTCGGAGCCAGAGAGGCGCGATCACAGAACAGGGGGGCAATTCTACAAAACAAAAAAGTCACTGGTCTAGAATTGCCCCCCTGGGGGGCAATTCTAGACCAGTGACTTTTTTGTCACGGTAGATATATATCACAAGAACTGTCAAATTTAAATAGACATGACATTTTCAATAGATATCGTATTCCAGCAATATCACTATACTTAGACATTTATCGAGCGAAGGCCGTTAGATATGTGTCGAGTGGTGAGTAGTAGTCGACATTGACATCTCTAATATACTTTGGGTGACTTTGGGCTTTTTTTTTCTTTCGGTCCTTGGAGCAGGCTAGAGTACCAAGACCATACCACCTAGTCTTACTTTTTGATAAAAAGTCAATGATGTTTACTTGTTTGTAGGGGATACAAGTTGGGAGCGAGAACGCGAATAATACTTTCTCATAAACCTACAATAAGTGAGGAGTGATTGAATTTAGCTCGTACTTAGTAATTATTCAATGGCGCAGTTAGAAGAGCAGTCAATCAGACAGTCAACGTCTATACTTGTATCCGGGGTTCAAGCTTCGAGAGAAATATTATTTTTGCATTGAATGGCCATCTAGTTGATAACCTTTGAATTAAAAATTCAAGTCATCGGAGTCCTTCTCTTGAGTGTAATGATCCTGACAATGACATATCTACAACACTTCATAGACAACTGACCATAGATTACAAACAACAAAGCTTACAGTTTTATGGTACATAACGTTCCGTGTGTTTCCGGAATTAATTATTGTAACTAACATTTTGTGCGAAAAGTCCATTGATTACTATCTAATGAAAATGAATCTATTATAAACAACAACAAGAACGCATTATAAACGCCGTTTAATAGGAAATATGTTTATTTGAAGACAATAATAAAGTTAGTGCTATCGAACTATTCTATCGATAGAAACGGAACGTAGATAAACATGAACAACAACGAGATAGTCTGTGGAAGTTCTAAGAATGAACCTTCTTTCTGACATCTCTATAGTAAAAGTCTAACGTAAAAGTCTAACGGTGGCTAGAATACGCATTTTAGCGCGGTTCGATATTATCTTCGACAAATTTGGTGATATGACACTGCTTTCGCGACATTTCAAATCTCTATTTCGAGCGTTAATCTCTAAAAGTCTAGAATTGGCCCCGTGGACAGCTGTATGACGTTGGCACGCTCAATATCGACAGTAAACCGACTTTACAGACATACAATTTTTTTAAATGCAAAAAGACTACCGATCCGGGGTTTGAACAATGGATTTTCGTCCTTGCTACAATTGAGCAGAAATCGAGACTTTGATTGACTGAGCCACGGAGGAGATGTATGTGTAGGTAGGCGTTCTGTGATAATGGGACTTCTCAGCAAATAGGTAGGTATGTCCTTATAGGTACTTAGGTAGGTAACTTTATCATCATCATTATTATACAGATTAGTATTTTTGTAACAAATAAACTCAAAAACTACTGGACTGATAAATTTCTTTCGCCTCTTTAATTCTGAATTATCCCGGAGTAACATAGTTACATTATATCTAATTCGAGCAAATTAAACCTACAGGAAATGAGTCTCTTTCACCAATAACTCTGCATCTGTAGTAGTTCAGTAACTACTGAGTAGTTAGACAGTTGGTACAAATGAAATGAAATGAAATATATTTATTTGCAAGAAGTATGGTACAATTATAAGATCATAATGGGTATGTAAAAAAGTGGCTCACATACTTCATCGGCGACCAATATACAAAATTCAAACAAAAAGTAGAAAATATAAGTTAAATTAAAATATATCAGTGTGAGAATAATAACAATAATCAATTCAGAATTCTTGAAGAAAATATAAAATAATTTAAATGAAATCTTTAACGCTATAAAAACATTTATACAACATTGTAGATATCTTTAGTAGGTAGTTACTCCATCACACACATAGCTAGTTTCTTCATTCACAATCTGACCTATCACACTTTTGGCAGGGTTATAAGCACACATCACACACCCACTAAAGTCGGGTCTACCACCTTCTAGCGCTAAGTTTGACACACATCGGCTCAACTTTCCAATACGCGAGATGAGGGGGGAGGCTGAAATTTTTGTCACACATAGGTCTACACATAAGAAGCCTACAACTGAAATCGGTTTTTCACGGAGACTGCTAGTTTGCGAGAAATTAATTTTTGAAAATCCAAATTTTTCCCTACTATATGCAATTAACACGAGCTTTTTGATCATCTGACAGCTGTCTGACAGTGACATTGACATAAAGTTTTCTCAAAATTACGGGATTTTTGGCATCTGACAGTAGGAATGACATTTGTTTTGTGGTTTTGGTAGCCATTTTGGAGGGAAACACACAGAGCACCCCGAGTTCGAAATGTGTGACAGAACCGACACAGAGCACCCCAACTCCACGTAGTCTTGAGGTCCCTACCCCTAGAGTGTATCTAAAAATCAATAAGCCTCCTCGCGAGGAGCTCCTGGGAGGAGCAAGCCCGCGAAGCCGAGTGGAGCGAAGGGGGGAGGTGGCGAGTGAAGCGAGCCGGTGAGCCCGGTGACCTCCGAAGCGGAGCGAAGGTTGAGCGGGTGGAGCTACTCGCGAGAGTTCTGGCTGAGCCATTCCACTCATTCCAGAGTTAAACACGGGGCACCCCAACTTTTTTTCAGAAAGGCTAGTAGGTTGTTAGGTTTTTTTTTTTTTTTTTTTGAAAAAAAGTTAAATAGGTAACAATCTAGTTGTTTTTAAAAAGGGGGGGGGGGGACAAAACCGACACAGAGCGATACCTATACAGCCTCAACGTTTTATTTTTTTTCTTTTTTTCGGAAAGCCTAGTAGGTTGTTAGGTTTCTTTTTTATTTTTTTTTGAAGAAAGTTAAATAACAATCTAGTTGTTTTTAAAAAGGGGGGGGGGGGACAAAACCGACACAGAGCGATACCTATACAGCCTCAACGTTTTATTTTTTTACTCCGAAACAATAAGTCTCCGCCCCCCCCCTTTGGAGGGTCCCCTCCAAAAAAAAAAAATATTTTCAAATCGGCCCACAAATGACGAAGTTATGCGGTAACAAACATTAAAAAAAATAAAATAAAAATACAACCGAATTGAGAACCTCCTCCTTTTTGATTGGAAGTCGGTTAAAAAGTACAGGTACAAAATTAAACTATTTGTCTCATACAATGGGCGGTCTTATCGCTAAGCGACACGCTCAAGGCCCGCGATAGAAGCTATGCAATAGCTTAAAAACCCAAACCCAATTGTGCCTTTGGAGTAATAGTACTAATAATGATTACCACCTCCTCAAGACTGGAGCAACAGACAGCGACCTCTTTCGCGGATGCCTGCAAGAAAGAGAAACTGTTGAACATTTGGATGCTGATAAGCAATAACATGTTAACCTGCTCAGGGGCCATTTTGAATAATCGTGTTTGAAGTTTTCGGGTCTACTTTAATTAGTTTGCTCCAGAAATGTCATTAAATACAGAAGAAAATCATAAAATATACTTTGTTATTATGCTTAGATAATACCTGCATTAAAAAAAGCACCATTAGTAATATAGTTACTTCAATAAATGCAAAATTTGTTATGACAAAATGCGCTATTAGTCATTTTATTTCAGTAAACATGTCAAGTTCCTTAACATATTTTTGCTAAACAAAAAATTGCAGATTCGCACTCAATGTGATCTATGTCAAGTAACTTGACGCTATATTGAATAATGCGTTATTAACTTAAACATAAAAAATGTTAGGTGTTATCAATAAAATTCACATTGTATTTTTTAAATGTTACAGCCGTTTTATTGAAAACTTACAAAACAGAAATCCACAATACTGTTAGTTAATTTAAGAAATAAACACTTCCGGTTTTTCACTTCCGGTTTTAAAGTTCACCTAATAATCAACTCTTCTTATTATTAATCATGGTTCCCAATAATTTTTTTAAAAAATCAACACAAAACTAAAAAACTTTCATAATAACACAAACGTAAAGTAGGTACTTCCAAAAATCAGCCTCAATTTACCCAAAAGGTTTTTTAAAAAGTCTTTTCTTAAAGTTAATCACAATCTTTTATGTACTTTTCTACTCATTATCTTCTCATAATAACAAAACATAAAAACTTTTAGAAATTAACAGCCTTAACTCAGTGTTTTTTGACAATAACTTTTTCGTCACAAAAAAAAACCCAAAGGTTACATTGATAGGGCCTTTGGTGTTTTCTACCATATAACTAGACAAAAATCTTCTTATTTAAATCAACAGTCTTCTTATTGTTATCATTAGTCTCACGATAGAAGAGATAGTAAGAACCGACTTATTCTTCTCGCTCATTCTCGTCTATTTCAAAATCGATCGTATTTCCAAAGCCTTCTGTGTCATCAATAAAGTCATTAGATCTGACATTCCTTAAAAAGCTATAAAATGGTTTGGCATCGGCTGGAATTAGTTTTAACATTTCTTTCAAGTCCTTTATTTTCGCTTCTGAAAGTTCACGACCGTCAGGGTAAAGAATAGGGAGATCTATTTCAAAACTGGGTGGACATCTACGGCCTTTGGCACCTTTAGATATGTCTACCTCTTTGGATGCATCGTCAAGTTTTGTTTTCATAAAAAGCTTTGAAGAATCACTTTTACGTACTTCAATTTCAAAAGTATTCATCCATGATATCTTTTGCTTTTCTGTGTCCGTTTTTCTGTTAGTAATGCGTTCTTGAATTGGTGCCACTGATTTGAAATCTTCCTTTTGTAGTCTTTTGACTATGAATTTATTTTTACGACGGCAGTTTTCCATTACAGTAATGTAATCATCCGGTGTGTACAATCTGATCTGTGTTTTAAGGGCACATTCCACGTCTCCAAACTCGGAATCATTTGGTAGGTACGTATGTCCGGGTTGTAAAAATCTCAGCGTAATTTTTTGCAGCGTCTCATGATTATGCAGAATATGTAGAAGCATAAGCACCATTTTAATGCTTCTATTCTGTCCGCCACATGAATCCGACCACAGAATCAGATGGGTTGCAGTAGGTTTTAAATGCTCCTTCACAAATTTTTTTAGGCATGATCCTACTTCTTGTGTTCCGCGACCAGCTTCGTGTTCCAACCAAATATTAAAGTAGCCTTGTCCAGTACTTCCACAATGTATACCCAAATTGTGGAGATTCAGCTGTCTCTTGTAATAGACAATGCTTGTGGGTAAGCGAGGCAGGCAATGGGTTTTTTCTAAGTCGAATGTTAAAGCTTCGACTGATTGGTCTATTTTAGCTATAGCCAAGTCGTTCTTCATTTGGGCTCGTAAGGCATAAGCACGATCCAAATGATCTTTGTGCTCATTTTCCAGTATCTCCAATTGCTCATTGTTAGCCCCTGTTTTGCTTGCTTTATAACGATCACAGCGGAAGCACGTATCCTTTTGGGGTTTTTTAAACCGTAGATTGAAATTGGTGTAGAAACACAACCTGAATTTTGAGAAACTGACTGGACTTAAAACCTTTTCTTTATATAAGTCATAAATTTTAGTTAAGTTCAGGTTAGGGGCCAAAAAGTTTGCCGTCGTTCCGCACCTGCAGTAATGTGAGGTGTATTTGGGCAAACTTTCAATGAACTGTTCAATTTCTTCTAGTTTCTGTCGTGAAATGGCATTCCTTCCTCCAGATTGACTTCCTCTTTTGTCGCTGAGAGAAGCTTCTGATCTATATTTTTTCAGAGCGGAGTCAATTCTCGCCTGACTTATACTCAATGTGTTCAGGAAAGTTTTCTTGCATACTATAATCTTAGCCAAGGTGTATGTCCTAGTAAATGTTCTTCTAGAATTAATTTTATAGCTTCTTTTTTTTTGCGACTCTCGAACACTTCCCTGTAGCATTGCACATCTTGCTTCAAAAGATCCAGCGCTCCAAAATCTCTGAAATTCGATTTCTCTTTGCTCTAATGTTACTTTTTCAGTACATTTTAGCGGACAGTCACAGCTGAAATCGGTTCCTTGAAATGTTCTTTTACTTATTTGCTTACCTTTGGCGCTCATGTAATCTTCATTAGTGTTTGCTCTCTTTTTTCGTATGTTTCTGTTTTGATCAGGATACTTTCTTTTTCGGCCTTTTTTGGGCCGTCCCTTCTGATCTTCATTTGAATCAGTTCTTTCATTCTGATGATTTTCCTCGGGTAAAAAATCAGGATCTTCGACGTTAGCTTGCAGAGCTTCTCGTGCGCTGGATTCAGTTTCATCGTTGTCGTTGTTTTCTCGTTGGGATTCCAAAGCACCAACAGTAACGTCTCTTAAATTGTGACCGGATTCTTCAGAAGCTGCAGGTTCCTCAGAAGTATTTGAAATTACCGGAGCACTTGGGAAGTATGGCTCTATTAAAATGGTTGAAGAGTCTTCTAAAGCGATATCATTGGGCTCAGACATGATAGTTTCGGTATGGTTAATAAATTCAATTACTGTCGAGGGATCTGGTGTTGAGCACGTAGAATATTGTAGATCCTGTTCAGAAATTGTGATGGTCGGTAGTGAGGCTTCTGGTGGAATTTCGAGAAACTCTTCATTCAATTCGCGTTGTAAGGTGGTTACAATTTCCTCACTAACAGGTGGTGATGCAGGGCTCTCTTCAACATAGGGCATAACAAGGTCTACAAGTCTGTGACCTCTTGACCTTGGTGGTGGCATTCTGTAAAAAATATCAATGAAATTAACCATTTTTTATAGACTTAACTAGATTCCAATAGCATTGGCATCTTAAAATCCTTTTTAGAATAGGTACCTTTTACTACTTACCCTTCAAAATAGTTTATTATAAAAGTAGGTAGGTACCGAAAACGGTTTTTAACAAAGCCCATAAAAGTGATTTTAAGTTTTTCAAAAACGTGTTATATCATTTACCCTGTTATTGAAATAAGCTTACAAACAAATCTAATGAGTTTTTATTTTTGCAATAACCTAGCAAGCTTCATAGATCATTTACATGCTCAAGTCAATAGCATATTTTTTGTTTTTCAATAACCAATCATACTACATAGTTCATTTACATGTGCAAGCCAATGATAGCATTTGTGTTTTGCAAAAACCAGTCAAACTAAATCAGTAGCTATTTTGCTAAAATAAGAATTTGTGTGTAATAAGACGTCATTGACGTGTTTGTAAAACGCCATACATGTTATTTTTAAGCATATTCAGTGATAGTAATGCTTTTTGACAACTTATTTTACCGGTAAAATAACCTCATAATATGGGTAGCTAAAATTCTCATAAATATGTAGTATTTGGACTTACTTTGAATGGATTTCTCTTTGTGTGATCGTCTCCAAAGTTCCCCATCAAATAACAACTTGAACAAGTTCAGATAATTAATATTTTTGTAATTTTTGATACCAAACGTTGTTGACACACTCAAAAACAAACACAAACTAATTTTGCAATAACCGCTCAAGTCCCTTAACTTGTTATGACTTTAAACAGATGGCGCTGTACGTGTTTGAAAAATCTTTTAAGGAACTAAGTGTCTTATTGCAAAATGTTGTACCCGACGTACGGTTTTCGGGATAAGAATTTTAGGCATTTTTTACGTATTCATATCGATTAACCATGTTAAAACCTTATTGAAAAATGTTCTTTATCTACTATAGAAGCATCTTGCATCAAAATATTTTTTTCGCATATTTGTGGCTTAACATGTTATTGCTTATCAGCATCCATTTAGTACCTACTGCACGCACTGCTCCAAAACAGAAGAAGCGAGGTCCAAACCAGGGCTCAGAAAACTGATTGAGTCTTGTTGCTTTACTGCTTTTAAAACGACAAAGCGCAAACATAGTGATAGTTATGGAAATGGAATAATTAGCATGCAAAATATAAGATTATCGTATTTATTTCCTCATTCCCCATCATTATCGTACAGGCTTGTATCGCATTCGCAAGCAAGCAGCCTTGAATGGCTGCGGGTAAGGGTCTCTAGCTGATTTAACTTACTTGCTAAACCGCGCCAGATAAACTGCGCGGAATGTTTGAATGAATGTAAATTCATGTGGCGGAAACAGGGGCGGAAAACTTCATTAATGGGCTGAAAATAATTTAAATTCCAATCACAAGCTTGAATGGGGAAATCGAACTTGCATTTCGTATTTTTTTTTTGCGGTTTTGGTGCGGCCTGTATCAACCATTTATGTTGTACGTTTTTAGTACCGGGTGTGATCTCAGTTCTCACCCGGTATAATATAATCGGTCTAAAACTCTAATCTAAACCTACATAATTATAGTAAGTAGGCAACAAATATTGCACATCGGCTAATTTCGGTTTCTTAGAGCGTAGTGTGCGTCAGAAAGAGATAGCGCTCTACGCAAGCAGAAAAGCCGTTGTACAATATTTATTGTCATGTCGCGGCTCTTTTTTAACCTACTTCAAATAAAAAAGGTGGTTCACAATTAGTTTTTTTATTATCACATAATTTCGTCATGAGATGATTTGAAAAAAAAATAGTACTTATTAGATGTTTTTATTCCAACTTCAAATAAATGAGGTGGTTCTCAATTCGATTGTAGTTTTTGTTATCGCATATAATTTTGTCAAGAAATTATTTGAAAAGTAAATATTTTTACCTGAAAAGCAATATTTCCAGGTTGAGGATAGAATTTTCATTAAAATCAGTTTAGCCGTTTTGTTTTTAACTGTTGTTATCGCATTCGTTGTTATTATTCGTTTTAGCTGCCCCTGCTTGAGTCAGCAGAGACTCAGAGAGGCCGTTAAGCTGAATGTCTGTATGTCTCAAGGTAATAGACGCGGGGCAGTGCATCGTAGCGCACGTGCGTGACCTACGACCCTTACGAGGCAATGTTTTGATAAAGGAGATGGTTACCATTTAACATCAGGTGGGCCATATTATGCTTGTTCCATCAGCTAGTTGTATATAGAGCAAACATACTAGTTTAGCTTTGTTTTTTTTTAGTTTGTTTTTTTATGGGTATGCTACACTAGGCACCTACTGTACTAGAACCGTACTGTACCAGATATGTACTGTACTAGTGTCTTCTAGAATTTATTGCAATATATTGTACCTACTGGATTATTACTTTTATTTTGTATTTTATCTAGTTTTTACCGCCTTTTAGAACTTGGTTTCCGAATTCCGATCCAAATAAAAAACTGCAAAAAATATCTCTACCTGCCTTCCACGAAAAGGCGGCGTTTGGTTCACAACAACAATACGAAGGATAAGGATCTGTGTGGTTTCATCCGTCCTTAGCCATCGACCATAATCCCAGCGAGGAACTCAAATACCTATGTTTCTACGCTTAGAGTTCTGAGTAGCGATCAATAATTTTGAAAGCAATACGGAAGCGATGTACGAACTTATCAACACCCCTTTGTCTGACCACTACAAGTCCAAGCAAGTGTCTCATCTCAACGCATGCCGATCCATTCACATGTGGCAAAGGTCTTTGCCCAGCAAAAAAAACTGTTCCAATGCGAGAACTCGTGCATTGGGTAGGTACCTACCTACCGTGATTCATTCGGGTGAGCCCCCAAGAAGGGGAGTTTGTCCATTTTTATATTTACATCGAGTCCTCGAGCGACATGCGCGGCGTCTCTCCGCCGCCAGTCTGGTACTATACTATCAAGCACGTACATCAGCGCAATGAAACTCGTGTAAATATTTCTACTGCCGCGATATTTACGCGCGAATAGTTATTTTTAAACTAACAACACCAAGTGCAAGTGAAGTGATATGAATTCAAGTGAAAAAAAATGTGTTTTAAGTGAAAACTCATGAGAGAAGTGATTTAATTGTCTCGCTTCGATCCAAGTCGGAGGAAATGCCGCCCGTTCTCAAAGTGCCTATTTCAGGAAGCGTTTCAGCAAGGAACTTTTCGTTCCCTTAAATAACGCTAGAGGTCAGTAGGTAAGTAGTTTTAAAAGAAAACTTTCTGAGATAACTCTTCATGGATAAGGAGCAGTAGATTTTGATATTCGAGCCCTTATTCAAAGTTCAATCACCGTCGGCCGTGCGCTTCCCTGTTTTATCATCCCTTCTCCCTTTACGCATGATCGACCGGAGTTTTGGGGCTCCCTTTGTAGGGAAGGGTGCGCTTATACACACATGTATACGTACAGATAGGTGTTTTCAATGTAGATGTGGGCCTATAGTTATACCAGTGGCAGTGTGTGTATGGTATATTTTATACACCTAGCTGGAATAGAATAATGAGGGTGGCATGGCGTATCGCATCGATATTACATGGGTTAGTAAGTACCTACTTCAACTTGGTAGATAGCTATAGGTAGCGTAGCAACAATACCATCAACACCAAGAAAAGTTTTATCTCATTATATTAAGGGGGTACGATTTCCATACAAACTTAATTTACACAACTATGGGTGAATAAAGTATTAATGTACACTGAAATAGCAGTAATAGGCTTTTACAGTGGTCCTTATTACCGGCCAGTTATATAAAGTTGGAGTGTCAGCCGTTGGTCGTGGCAGTCGGGGCTTCAGAAAAAGAACTAGGTAACAGACTTTTACGATTATTTTGAGACATAATATGTTTTAAGAGCTGCTTATGCCGCAAATGCTGTTGTAGAATCAATATGAATCAGTCAAAAATTAACGTAAAATTCTGAAAAAAATATATGTTTTAGTTGAGGATCTTACAGAGTGCAATTCGCTTACAGTTACACAATCAGATGAATTTCGTTCGATAGAAAAAAATACCAAAGTTGCCTATTTTTAAAAAAGAAATTCAATACTGTGCCTAAAATAAACAAAATATTGACTTTATTTTTACACCAATCTTTAGATAAATCACTTTTCTAGTACAAATCGCTGAGTTGGATGTTGTAATGTTATTTTCCTATTTATAATGAATTATTTACCTACAAACACACGAGCGGCGCGACGCCGTGGGCTAAGTCAGTCGCGCGGTAGCGCTTACCGACGACGGACCTGTGCCAGTGCTCTTCCCGCCCGACGCGCGACTTGTGACGTGCAGTGGTTTTACGAAAATAAACTAAAATTGATCTCGCTAAGTCGTCACCATGGCTAACAAACGCAACAGGACGAATGCATTACAAAGAAATGTTAAGTAAGTACATTACTTGCACGTACGTGTTTATTTATTATGTAGGAACCTATATTGTTCTATTTAAATATTACCTACTTTACTCCTTACGTTACTTACCTACTTTGTTCCATAAATAGCTGAGAATATACTTAGTATGTAGGTACCAACTCCTTGCCACAGTATAGTTAAAGCAGTATAAGTACGGAAAGAAATATGAAATATTAACTATTAGCTGTGCCCGCGACTTCGTCCGCGTGGTATAGTGTCTATGGGTAGCATTTTTAATTTGCAGCGGAAGAAAACAGTAATTAAATAACAACGTCATATTCGCGTGCACGTGACACAGTCGTCTGCCCTCTTACTAAACTTAGACATATGGCGTCGTACAACGCCACACTTTCATCCCCCCCGCATTCCTCTCCGAACTCCCCCCACTCTCCTCAACACCCCCCCACATTCCCCCCGCACTCCCCCCAGGCTCCCCTCCACAATCCACCTGTACTCCCTCTTTGCACTCCCCACTAAGCTCCTCCCGCACTCTTCTCCACACTCCCCTCCACACCCCCCCCGCATCCCCCCTCGCACCTCCCCTCCACCCTCCCCCCTATACTTCCCTCCACACTCCTCCCTGTACTCCCTCCCCCACACCTCCCCTCCACACTCCCCCAGTACTCCCCTCCACACTCCCCCCGCACCTCCCCTCCACACTCCCCCTGTACTCCCCTCCACACTCCCCCTGTACTCCCCTCCACACTCCCCCCGCACCTCCCCTCCACACTCCCTGTACTCCCCTCCACACTCTTCCCGCACCTCCCCTCCACACTCCCTCTGTACTCCCCTCTACACTCCCCCCGCACCTCCCTTCCACACTCCCCCCTTACTACCTCCCCCCTAATTCCCCTCAACACTCCCCCCGCACCTCCCCTCCACACTCCTCCTGTACTCCCCTCCACACTCCCCCCGCACCTCCCCTCCACACTCCCCCTGTATTCCCTTCCACACTCCCCCTGCACCTCCCCCCACACTCCCCCGCATCACTTCTCGCACCTCCCCTCCACACTCCCCCCTGTACTCCTAAGTTTGTGCTGGGGGGGTAGAGGGAGGCTCTACCCCCCCAGCACAAACTTTGAATGTCATATTTTTTTATATCAAATCAACAGACTTAAAAAATAAGTTTTAAGTTTCTAGCTCTAAAAATGACGATGCTTCCATACAACTTTCAACCCTTATTTTCAACCCCTTACAACCCTAAAACCCTTTTTCACAATAAAAAGTAGCCTATGTCCTTCCTCAGGCCCTGAACTATCTGTGTACCAAATTTCATTTCAATAGGTTTAGTAGTTTTGGCGTGAAAGCCACACAGACAGACAGACAGACAGAGTTACAAACGCATTTATAATATTAGTATGGATAATAAGGATAGTCTGATTCAGAATTGGAGATTATTTTTGTAAACAAAAAAATGACATGATATGTCACTGTTATGACAGTATAACAAACCAGGAGTACCAGGACAAACCAGGAGTAGATACATTTTTTTTTACATTTTACTGCGATGATGTGGAAAAATATTTTCTACTAATAATTCTTCATCATTTTATAATTTTGTTAGTTTATGGAAATAAAATATAATTTATAGCTTAAAACCATTGCTATTTTCCATATTAAGAATTTTAAAATTTTTTACCAAAATATATCAAAAATCACTTATTGTTGCAGAAAATCTAGTCAAGATGACCCTTTTCTCGTAGAGTCTGAAAATCAAGAACACGAGTTTCAACCAGCTTCAGGGAGACGCATCATTGACATCAACTACTTGTTTAGTCAATTACAGGAAAAAGCACGTCACAACAACAAATTATAATGAATTTTAATCAAAATAAGCATTCTGTACATCATATTAAATCAACCTGTAAGTATAATAAATGAGAATAAATATTGTACATAACAATTATGTTTGTTTTCATTTGTTGTTTGTATTTTTAGGTAGGTACCACAAACTCTCCTATAATCATCATATCATTATCACCTCACTAATTCAAATAGTTTAGACTTTTAGAGTATATATTAACAGTTAATACCTATTTAAGTCTAATAAACTTTCATTTCAATACCTATACTAAAAGAATATAGTCAATAATATTAAACTTACTTTGCCTACTGCATTATGTTATACTGTGGCGTTCTCGCCCGCCGTCAAAGGGTCACCGGAGTTCATATCAAGTCGGCTCCCGCGTAACGCGGATGCAAGTCGACTGGGTGAGTTAAATACCTAAATCTTCGAAAGAAGGGGCCCTTAAGCTCATTCACGTATTCAATGCCGAGTACCCGTTAGAAAGAATGACGAAAAAATTACTTTTTTGGTTTTTTATTAATATTTCTGTTATCCTACAGTTTTCTCCAACTTTATATTACTGGCCGGCAATAAAGACCACTGTACACCTCCTATTACAGCTATTTCAGTGTATATTTATACTTTGTTTGCCCATAGTTGTGTAAATTCAGTTTGTATCGGAATCGAACAACCTTAATTGCAAAAGCATTGATTATGTATAATAATAATAACAACACTATGATTTGCTGCGGATTTCTTCTTAGGTAGGTACCTACTTATTTTATCAATGTAGCAACGTAGGCAGTAGTTCGATACCTACCTTTCAATATTTAATAGGTATATAAAACTTATTAATAAATCAATATCTACTTCCTTAATACCTAACCTAGGTATAGTAAATAAATTGGAGTAGTATTATAGGTAACAACGTCAGTCAAATGAGGTACAATAAGTAGGTAAGTACATACACTCTCCCACTGATAAGCTATATAAGTACGATAGGCGTTCTATGCTAATACGAATAAAAATACTGGTATTGACAGCGGAAAGCAGTAACGTACTTAGGGGATATTTATCGCATGCAAACGCCAATAACGCACCTTTAGTGTTTGGGGCAGCCTAAAGAGATTTTGCTCGACACCGTGTTTAATGATAGCTACTTACTATCTACGCGGTCTACGGATTTAACAGTTGCGTAATTCTTCTGTCAATTATCCAATTACTTAATTTTCATAGAAAAACATAGAAACTTTGTACACGGCACGGTAGGCATACATTTAGTAACGTATTTATCATTTAGTAAGTACCTTCCCGGGCAGGATCTAGGTAGGTAGGTACCCCATCACTTATTATAGTTTTTGTTTACTTGTCAATCTTATCAAATTCGGTCTTATAATGGTAGGTACCTAGGTAAACGTTTTTGTTGCCTCCGTAGTTTTTTTATGCGAATAATCAAGTCAAACACGTTTGTCAAAAATGATTAGGGATTTACCTATTCCGATTAAATCTTGTTCCTATGTCTAAAACTGGACCACAATTTCGAATATTCCTAATTTAATTTTGATATCTCGGTTATCGATCCGATATAAAATCCTAATTAATAAGTTAACTGCAATTTGACGCTAATCTCTAGGTACTAGTATATCACGACGCGTCGTTTGACGTCGATTGCTCGCAAATTACGCAAACATCTTGTACCTACTATCATCTACTCACTTAACTCAGTGAAAGAGACAGCAAAATATTTAGAGTGTATCAAATTACGATCGTTGTGTTAACACCCCGCACCCCTATGATCGCGCAGTTTTTATTCAACGGCAATCAACTTATCAAAATGCTATACATAATTGATAAGTCGGCTAAACGTTTCTCAAAATAGATCAAGTTGTGGTTACAGCTCGAAAGACATGTTTGTTTTCCGAGGCGAGTTGTTTTCATAGGTACCTACTACCGACGACCGGTCCGAATTATTCGTCGCGATTGGTTCAAAATCCATAACTGGCCCCCAGAGCCAGGTGTCGTTCACACCGCGGCCTCGCGCGCGCCTCGTCTCGCTCGACTCTCGTTAATCACTCGTGTTCGCTATTGTTAAAGCGCGGCGAACAGCCATCTTTGTCAAATTACGACTCAATCTAATAATTCAGTTTATTTAGTTTGGTGATAAATTACCCAAACAAAAAAAAAAGTGATATCGGAAATGTTTGACTGAAATATCGGAATTAGATGCGGCGCACCAATACATTCTCTTTTGTTTTACGCTAACGCTAGACGATCGGCCGTTGAATGGAAGCGTAACGTGATTACGGCTGATGCCCACAATCAGTCGACCATTAAAATGATGGATGATGCTTTTTGCGGAAAGAGTGCTGTGTTAAATTCAGTGTACTATTCCATCTGTGCTGTTTTATGTTTCGGCACGAATACTATGAAAGATACGTCGTAATTTGTGATTCCACATTGCATAAATGCGTGAAATGGCGTTGCGGAGCGCGCGGGCCCGAGCATGCGCGCCAGTTTCCATACAGTCTCTCGGAACGCACTGAGTGTTCTTCGTTTACGTGCTTAGCAAAATGGGAAGGTCGAGATTCCCAGGAAAACCACTCAAGTTTCAAAACAGAAAGCGAATTAGTGTTTTATCCGGAACTGTTTACCATGAGAGCGCTCCGGAGGGTCACCCGCCCGTGCGCGGCCCTCCTAATGATTTTCCTGGGGAACAAGAGGTAAAAAAGCTTGTTTGGTATGTGAACACTCAGCCCTTTGTAGATTACTTGCCCGAATTACGTACAAGTTTCGCTGGAAATGTTTTGTTTACGTAATAACTCCAAGCAATACGAGGCTAAGCTTCCTCTAGCATCTTGTGCTGTCAGTTCATGTTTCATTTTGATGTCAACAAAATATTGTAGCCCAACCCAGAAGCTCTTAGAATTCTATGATTATATATTTCCAAAAAGTAGGGAATAATGATATTATAGCCTTACACTGCTTTAGATTGTAAAAAACACTTTGAATGCCAACATAACCTCATTTTGTCATAGTTTCCATCATTCTTTTGTTTGTCATTGCTGTGTTTGAGTTGTAAATGAAACAGCTGACATCTTGAACTAATCCTTACTGTAATGTAGAAGACAGCTTGCAACTCTATTACTAATAGTTTAAGAGAAACTGGAGGAAACAAAGGTCTGAATATTTATTTATTAATTTCTATGAATCAGGAAACTATGAAACTAGCATATTAATGGTGATGTTTTGTTTGTATACAATCCTTAATAGTTATTTTAGCTTGTGGAACGAACATATTCACAATGAAGAGTTGATATTAATTACAATATGTTAACATTTTCAGGAAGAAGAAAAGAAAGAAAATAATAATGAGAATGAGACCAGTGAAAATAAAGCATCAGACCACATAATACAACCAGATAACCAAGAGAAAAGCAACAGTGAAAAATCCCCAGTACGCACAAGGTCACAGAACAAAATGGAGCCAACTAAGGGTGATAAACCTAAACCAGTAAAGAAAACCGTTACATTCGGTACTGTAGAGTGCTGTGAAGACCTCGTCTATCCACTCAAGAAACTACCAAAGCACCACGCTCCCCTCATACCTATCATTAAAAAGAAGTCGGCTCTAAAGCAAACGGAATACTCCACGTTCAACAGTATTCTTAAACCAGCTAAATTAACAGACCTTAGTTCAAAATCAACATCAGAACATCATGAGGGATATCAAAGAAAGAATCTGAATCCCCTTTCCAAACCTATGAACAAGTTCTCTCAGTTCAGTGAAGGACGATGTATGTCGCCACCTCCTAGAAATTTGTCACCAGTCGAGAAAGAGAGTGGAGGCACAAGGTTTGTATTGCCTTTGAGGAGTGCTCATTCCTCAAGAGTTATAAAACCCAACAAGAAATTCATAGATGGTGAGGAATCAACTAGCAATACAGCAAACAATAAAGTATTGAAGAAGCCCAAACTAAAGAGACTTGTTTTTAACAATTTACATGATGATGGTGACACCTTTGAAGAGGAAGATCTTGAGAAGAACAATGACATAGAAAAGAGTAAAGAAAAGCAAGTGATCAAATCTTCCAATTTATTCAAAGATAAAACAATACCATCTTTTACTGGTCTTGGTATCAAGAAACCTGTGGTTGACCTTTTCAAGTTTGACAAGGAGCCAGAGTATCAACCAGAAGAATGTCATACAGATAACCATGACAATGGAAAGACGGAGCCTAGCAAAGAAGACAGAACAGGTCATGCAATGCGCAAACTCATGGATATTTCTGATGCCAGCAGTTCAAGTAGCACAAGTAGTGAATCAGAATCTGAAGAGAGTTGGGACAGTGATAGTCCACCGGCTAGTAGTGATGAGAGAGAGGACAGAGAGAAACCAGCATCTCCTAGTCCTGAGAAAGAGAAACAGTCAGCAGCATCTCAATTGTTACGTGGCAAGGTTATCATCCGTGAGGCAAGGCTACAGCTGGCGACACCAACTGCTCCAACGGGCTTGGATGGTCCATTTTCTACAGTTCAGTCTGGATCACGTAAGAACTTATTATTATTATACATTATCTTTATTGAGCAACGTGCATGTTTTTAAAAACAATGATTAATTATTCTACAAAGATTTGGATGAACACTTATGATCCATGTTTATTCAAAGAACATGGTGACTTTGATTAGACATGGGTTAGGACCACAAAATAGATTTTAGGGTACTTATTACTATATAACTAGGTCTGAAATTGCAATTTCCTACAATAAGACATTAGCTAGCACAACAATTACAAAAGAATATGAGATAAAGAGCCACTACAAGAAAGATGTTTTAGCTTTATAAGTGGTCTCTACCTTGTAGATTTTTCATTACTAAATTGGTAACTTTTCCTTCTAGCTACTAATATAGCGCCAACAACAGTTACATGTGGCGTGTGCGGGGCAGTAAGGTTCTACAGATTTGTGAAGCAAGCTCGCAAATTCGGGATTTACTCTTGTGAATCGTGCAGAAAATTCATCTCCAAGATGCTCAAGAAGGAGAAATTGTCTCACAAAACTGGAATGGTACAGATGGAGTGTTTGGTTGGAGAAGGTTGGTATTTTTTTATACAAAAAGTTGATGGAACAAGCATATAGTCCACCTGATGTTAAGTGGCAACCATCGCCTATAACAAAGCATTGCTTCATTGATCATGCACATCAGGAATGTGTCCTATGATGTGCTGCTCTGCGTCCAATAACTTGAGGCATACAGATGTTCATCCTCACATGCCAGTAATTTCACCAACACCCACACCCTTCAAATCGGAACACTGCAATGCTGCTTCACGGCAGAAATAGACATGGTGGTAGTACTTCTCCAGACGAGCCCTTCACAAAAAGCTCTACTACTACTAAAATATCTTATTGTTGTAATATCTTATTTGAGACAAACCCCATCCCATTTATAATGCCAGCACTTTTTAGTGGCTTTTTATAAGTCCCTTCAGCAAATAGACATGGCAACAGACTTCAACAGACTTATTGGTCAGCTTATTTAAATGGCTGCTATAGGATTATTATGAATATGGGCAATGTCTAAATTGAAAATTCTGTTGCCATGATACAATACCCCCAACAAACACTGAAAACAATCCTTAAATCCTACTAGCGGGTAGGTGGGGTGTTTCATGCATTTCCCCCTGTTAACCTTGCCACCCCAGTTAGTGAAGGTCAGTTGAACAATAGTGGCCTTGGATTGATAACAGTCCTCTGTGCTCGTCTTGGTTATACTTAGCAGTATTATTTAGAGGATGACGTAACTTTTTTTTTTTTTGATCTAAAAGCCAAACCTATTTTAATGAAATTTATATGAGAGCAATCCAAGGACCTAAGACCAAAAAAAAAGATTTATGTGGTAATAATTGGTAACAAACAAAAAAAAACCAGTTAAATTTAGACCCTTTTTTTTCCAAGCCAATCGAAAATAAATCGAAATCACGGTGTATTCTGCCTGACAAAAATAACTTCGAAAATAACTATTTTGTGCTGAAAATCACTTTTCGCAACACATACCTAACAGCTGCTAGTTTTAGGAACTGAAATAAAGCTATATTATACCTTCAGGTAATTGCAACGTGCCACCCATAGTGCGATCACAACAATGGAAACTCCTGAAATGCACAAACACTGCCCGGTGCCCTGCTTGTTGGCTAAAGATGTGCCTAAAGGCATTCCACGTGCCGCCTCACATCCGGGCTGGTCTCACGGCTATGCTGCCTCCAAGCATGAGAGTAGGCCTCAAGACTGTCACATTACCGGCGAATCCCTTGCGGCTACCAACCCCAACGCCGCCGGCGCCTGTCTTCGCTTTACCAGAAACTGAGAAGATCTTTGGGGCTTTGAAAGCTACTAAAAAACTGGAGGAAGTTGTTGAAAAGGTTGAGGTGAGAATGAAAACCTACATTTGTAAATTAGCTAGAAAGTTTGAAGAGCTGAAGTAAGCATGTTCCTGTCTCCAATTCTTAATCCAGTTTTATGTTTTTCAGGAAAAACTGGTAAAAGACTCACCAACAGCTGAAGAGGCTAAAGACGACATTAGCTTGAACCGCAAACGCCAACTGACAAGGGTCAAAGTGCGCAAAAAAGATAAAACGGAAGCTAAACCGACTGAGGATCCCAAACGCCAAAAAGTCGAACTCAAGGGTCCGCGAGTCAAACACGTTTGTCGAAGTGCATCGATTGTATTGGGACAACCAATTGCTACATTCCCGACCCAAGAAGAGAAAGAGAAGCAAGATAAACCTGAATGCGAAATTCTGTTGCCAGACAAGGACAAAGATATTGATCTACCTATCGAGCCTGACGTTGACACTGAGAACAAGGCACCTCCCATCATCCCTGAGCCTCCTGTTACAAAGGATGTGGAAATAGAGGTGCCAATTGATTCTAAGAAAAGAAAGTTGGAGCCTCTTGTGGTCAAACCACAAGCAAAGGCAGAATCTAGTGAGGATGAAACTATTATGGACATTGTACCAAGAAAAACGGTTTATAAACCACTTACTAACATTACAAATGTAAGTTCTTAGTTATTTTCCTGCACAATCACATATTTACAGGTACAAACTCAAACATATTTCTCATGTAGCTAAATTATTAACGCCACTGAAAATTTTGCCCATCGAGCCGCCATTTATTTTCAAAAATGATCACGCACATCTTTGGATCGTTTCTTGAGAGCTGGCCTGGTTTAGCCTCACTAAGCTCTGATTTTTTTAATTTCAGGTACGCGGTCGCTCTCAAAAGTGCGGCCAGAATCGCCCAGAGTTGATTTGCGTCGACTTCTGGGAGAGTTACGACCCCGATGAAGTGTGCAGCTCAGGATTTGGGCTCATTGGAACTGGATCATTCACTGTTTCGAAGCTGTGCTTCCTATGCGGCAGTGCAGGGAAAGAAAAGGTAATTTTATAATAATCATAAAAACACAATTATAAATATTTTGTATCCGCATTTCATAGAAATTAGAAGGGCTCAGAATCGTTCTTCCTGGAAATGTGTAGGGGAGGCCTATGTCCTGCAGTTGACTTCTTCAGGCTGATGATGATGATGATTTCATAGAAGTGAGTGTGTACTGTGTGAGAGAGAGCGAGTGGAACACACTCATTTCTAAATCAATCTTAAGAATCCACTCTTTAATGCAATAGGTTCTCAGATGGAATGTGAACAGATTCAAATAAATAGTATGTATAGTCAAGATGCTTAATAGCAGCAGTAGACCCTTACACGATGTATCATTTGTTGCAGATGGTGGCATGTTCAAGCTGCTGCGAGTGGTACCACGCGTGGTGTGCGGAGGAATGGAGCGGCTGTGCATCCGGCGGGTGGCAGTGCGCGCGCTGTGTGGCGTGCGCCGCGTGCTCGCGCGCCGCCGCTCGTCTGCGCTGTCGGGCGTGCGCGCGGCACTACCACGCAGCCTGTCTGCCGCACGCGCCGCCCTCGCATCGCAGCGACTGGCCGCAGGTAATGTACGGAGGAATGGAGGTAATGGCGGGTGGCAATGTGCGCGAATAGAGCGGCTGTGGTTCCGTATCGCCAAGTAACCCGTCATGCCGCCGACTGCACATATCGGCGCGGCTTTTGTTTTGTGACGTGCTGTCACGAGACCTTGAGATTAAATGTTCACTGTCACAAATGTATCCTCTATTATTTATGAGTAGTGCTCGTGCTTCACTCACCTTGGCTAATTGTGTTGCTTCTATAAATATCCATATCGCAATTTCGAAAAAGATTCGTGATACCGCATCAATTCGTAAATTGATAAAGACCTTGAACTTCTTTGTCATGGTTTAATTCACAATCGTCCAATGACTCTTACTTTTTAACTGTATAATCCATTTTTTGCAAAGATTTAGTATGTTTTTATTCAATTTACAGATTTGCAGCGCGTGCCTGAAATGCAAGAGTTGCGACAGCAGCCGTGTCAGCAAGTTTGTCGGCAGCCTACCGTTTTGCGGGCCGTGCTTCAAGTTACGCCAGAAAGGAAACTATTGTCCATTGTGTCAAGCATGCTACAGGGATAACGACTTTGATAGCAAGGTAAGTGAGATCAAAACTAGTTGATCTTAGGCTTTTACGTACATTACTACACATTGTGAACAATTCCTGTAACTAATTGGTGGTTTTCTTTCATAGATGATGGAATGCGGGTGGTGTGGCCGCTGGGTGCACGCAAGCTGCGAAGGTCTGTCAGGCGAAGGGTACCAACTACTCTCAGCATTACCCCCGTCCATTGAGTACATCTGCTGCAAATGCATGCCTAATGACCCACCGTGGCGGAAAATGCTCACCGAACATCTCAAAGGAACATTACTGCATCTACTCAAGCTTCTAGCCAAGAACAAGAAAGCCTGTGCGCTCCTCAAACTAACTCCACACAAAAACACTCCGGTACCCAACAAGCCATACAGGCTAATGTCACCGCAAGCTATAAGAAAGCTACATTTTGACTCTGCAGATGACGGTATGAAGTCAACCGAGACAAAAGTCTACAGAAATATGTCGAGAGGGCGACGCAACAATCTTCTAAACAAGATAGACGATCCGAGTACTTCAAATGTCTGGCATTGCTCCTCCTTGCTGACCGATGTTGAAATGGTTAAAGAGGAGATGCCACATGTGTCACACAAAATCGTCAATCTTCAAGAGCCACTGATGCAAAACAAGGAGATCTGTTTCTCTGCTGGGCTGTTTGATACCAAAGCAGAGTTCGATACGCCGTGTGTCGAAGTTCACGAAAATAACCCTCCTAAAAATGAGAAAGCAATGACCATGCTGCCAACTTCAGTTCATGTCGACAAATATGAGCCAATTTCAGATGATGATGAACCAATGCAGAGTTTCCCTCAAGCGAGAAGCAAACAAGAATTGAGCCCAACGATTTTAATACAACCTAGCACGCCGATCGAAGATGATGTGAGCCGATTGGTCTCGCCGTCGTTACTTGACATCAAGAAAAGAGTTAACAGTGATGAATACGTCTCGTTAAAAGATTTCAACCACGACATGAAAGAGGTTATCGAAAGGACATCGAATGTAGACCTTAAATCGATTTACAAAGGGCTGTTTTCAGAAACGTTCCCCTGGTTTGACTGCGAAAACAACTGCCTTCAACCAAATTTAGAAGTCGAAGGTGAAAATGAGGATACAGAATCTTTGAAAGACATTGAAATGTCTGATAATAAAATTAAAAACGACGTCGAGTCTATTGAACGACCTTTCGATCAGATTGTACCGAAGTTGGAGATTGATGGGGAGAAGTTGGACGAAGAACTACTGGAGTTCTTTCCAGTTACAGATACTCGTATTTGCGTTCTTTGTAAGTCAAGTGGCGATGGATTTCCGCCAATGGAAGGCCGTTTACTATACTGTGGACAAAATGATTGGATCCACGCAAACTGCGCCTTGTGGTCGGCAGAAGTGTTTGAAGAAATTGATGGCTCGTTACAGAATGTCCATTCAGCCATTTCAAGGGGCAAGATGATCAAATGTGCAACTTGTGAATTGAAAGGCGCTAGCGTAGGTTGCTGCGCCAAAAACTGCAGCGAAACATATCACTACGCATGTGCTAGAAAAACAAGTTGCGCTTTCATGGACGATAAGCGAGTATTCTGTCCAGCACATGGGAAAGATGTCCCAAAGAAAAGTCTACAAAAAGACGCAGACTTCGAACTAACACGACCAGTTTATGTAGAACTTGACAAAAAGAAGAAAAGATACAGTGAAATCACGAAAGTTCAGTTCATTATGGGTTCGTTAACAGTACATAGTCTTGGAAAGATAGTGCCTTCAGTGTCTGATTATGAAGATTTTCTGATGCCAGTGGATTTCTCATGTACGCGGCTGTTCTGGTCATGCAAAAAGCCATCTAAAATAGTAAAGTACACAATAAAGACCAAATTGATACTTGCTGAACCCATGCCAGGGTTTGACTTTGGCGTGAATATTACAGTTGATCATAGCCTGGGCGTTCCAGTCGTGGATAGAGTCATGGCTGAAATTGGCGCTTGGCATGAAAGCATAGTTACCGGATCTGGGAAAAGCGCCCTAGATTTCTTCAAGAGCGCTAATAAATCGCCAATCAAGTTTGGCAGCACTGTAACTTTGGAAGAGATAGCAGTGAAACAAGTTGTAGAGCATTTGGTCGATAATGTCTGCAAGCAGGAGCAGCAAGATGACGAAGAGCCTCAGAGTACCGCAGATATACTACCAGAAGAAGTTAAAGACGCCATATTCGAAGACCTCAACCACGATCTTCTTGACGGTATATCCATGCAAGATATTTTCCAAGATCTAAAAAATGTTCTTGATGACGGAGGAAGCAATGATAAAGACTACCGTAACACTGATTACATCGATGAGCTACTCAATGCTAGATTTGAACCTGGAAGCAAAGATTCGAAGAGAAGCAAATCAGAGATGCTTTTACAAAGCCACGGCTTGAAGACATTGACAACAGGGAGAGGACAGCAAAGGTCGAGTAGTTGGAACAACAAGTTGGACACAAACTTGCTTTCTTCGACCATAAAAAGATGCAAAATTGGTAAATCCTCATCAGTCACAGGCAAAATGAGCCCAGTTCAAAAGTTACCATCAGCGGAAAATTCGTTGGATTCGATTAAAGAGGAGCCTATAAATTCAGTCGACGATAAAAAGGTCAAGGATGAATCTAGCAACAGCGAAATCTGCGAAGAAGCAGCCCATTCTTCGGGAATCACGTACCGCACAACATCGCCTAAACAAAAAGATGAGGAACCAGGCGAGGAAAAAACTGATAAAACCGAAGTTTATTATACTGACGTCATTGATTTCTACACAAAAATAACTTGCAGTCCCATAGCCCAATTGGATGGCACGGCTGACTGGTCGGGTTCGGAAAGTACTTGCAGTTCGCGTCCGAACAGCCCTCGTGGGGACGACGATGAGTTCACGCCCATTCAACAGTTAGACGGCGCAGGCGATGAACATCCCAATGATAACAACTCTAGAAGTCATAGCCAGTACATGTACCGAGCTGGTGGGTCGGAAAGCTATACCGTCACTTTTGCCGGCAATTCTATCAATGGACAGCCTGAACTAGTGATGAGACCTATCGACGATAGTGGCTCAATAGAGCAACCGGTGAGATGCGATCGGTGTCAATGCACTTATCGGAATAAAGATTCTTACGACAGACACGTTCCGTCCTGTGACATGATGTCGACGAGTGAAAGTGAAAGCGAGAATCCGAAGTCTCCAGAAAATAGAACGCTGACAACATTGCAAAACGCTTTCCAAGGCGCTTTTGCTCAGCCGATGATTATCCACGCTGGAGTAGTCAGTGGTTCGGAAAGTACGGTAAAAGCGGAAGGAATCTCCGCTAGACGGACATCCATCAACACGAGACAGATAACAATCAACGGCACAATCGTAGAGACGCCTTCGCCAGGGCCATCCAATGAAATGACAATGACGATAACGGAACAGATGAAATCTGGTACCGTAATATTTGATCAGAGCAAAACGACAAATCTTCAAGTATCATCGCACCAGCAAGTGATGTCTTCACCGCAAATTGTAGTGACGCCACAAATGTTCATACCACCTAAAACAAGCTCTGCTGGAGGGCATAAGATGATGGCACCACAGATTATCACACAGCCTGGACTACTGCCGTACAACATCTGTGTGAAACAAGGGAACGGTGGAAACATCCAACAAATCCAAAGCGGTGATATGGCGCAGTTGCTATCAGGCACGGGTGGAATTCAAGTCATTTCATCAAATTCGAACCAAGTGTTGACTTTGCCGCCCAACCATCAAGGCAACATCTCAATGATTCATAGCAAAAATCAATTCCCTAACATGAGCGCTTCATCGATTGCCTTACCCGTTAATTCCATTCAAGGAATGCCCAACAACACTATCATACAAAACATCCAACCTATGATTAGGCCGCAAATGCACGGCAATCCTACCATCGTGGTCCCGGCTATGACAGCACAGAGATTGAACACTCCTAACCAACACAAACAACATATATTACTGCCGAGTCACCATCAAAAGTCGCCAAAGAAGCAGCCGGCGCCTGTCCATCCAAAGCCTATCTTCCAGGCTGCGAGTCGAGTCAGAGGACGCCCAATGCCAAAACCAACTACCATCAAGAGACATACAAAAGTGGAAAAGACTTATACCACTATCAATCAGCCCATTGGGCCAGGAAATACTGTCATACAGTTACAAACCAACAACAACACAGGGCAGCCCTCGATAATTGTACAGCCAATGGCTAATCAAAACATTATGTCCTACGTAGAGGCGTTATCGCAACAACAGAATCAGAACATGCAATATATCGCAACTATCGCTCCGCAAGGAGACTTCAAAAGTCCAACCCAATTTATATCAACACAAGGAGGTCTAATGCCTCAGACGTTCCAAATTCAACAAACTGAAAATGGAGGGCTTGTAGCAGTGCCGAGTGGTGGTATCCCTGTTTTACTACCTCAGGGAAATGTCGGCATCCTGCCTCAAACGTTACAACAAGGAACTACAATTCTGCCTCAAGGCACGATACAACAAGGCATTATTTCTCAAGGCCCAAACGGGCCCACAATTCTCCCACAGATGCAAAACGGTACGACAATATTGACACCCAACAACATGCAAAATACTGGAGCAACGGTTGTGTCGCAAAGTGGAATGGGCAATGGGCAGACCATCCTCCCAAACACATTGCAATCTCAAGGCAATACATTGATTACTTCGGGTCCAAATGGCGCCACATTGTTACCCAATGGAACTTTGCTGCCGCAATTCTGTAATGATCAAGTTCTTCTGGGATCGGCGCCTACTTTAGAAATGGTCACAGACCCTAATGGCTGCATGTATCTGACAACCACACAGCCTGTTTACTACGGATTAGAAACGATTGTGCAGAATACAGTAATGTCATCGCAGCAATTTGTTTCAACTGCGATGCAAGGTGTCCTTGCTCAAAACAGCAGTTTCTCTGCTACAACTACTCAAGTTTTCCAAGCCAGCAAGATTGAACCAATTGTGGAAGTGCCAACGGGATATGTAGTCGTCAATAACGTGGGAGAGACAGTGGCATCATCTACACCAAATGTCGTGAATACTCAAAATGTGCAGTCATCACCACCGGCTCTAAAAGCCATCAAGACATCTGTCCCTAACTTGACTCTTCAACCACTCCCAGATAAGCCAGGCAACAATAGACAAACGCCTAAAGTTATCCAAATGAGTCCCAATCAAATCATTATGGGTACGCAGTCCAGCCCGACGATAATAACGGGTAGACAGAGTGTCAACCCTATTACATCCCAGATCCACAGCATGACCCTTTCGAGTACTTCACAGAATATGCTCCGAGCCAATATGTCTAAGCCAAGCACAGTCACCATGTCTCCAAGCGTAACACTCGTATCCTCTACTGGCCAACCGATAATGGCGATCTCGCAATCGATTCCTAATTCAGCGAACTCGTTCTCAATGCAATCGATGCCGTTTTCTCAACCGATAGTGTCCAGTTCAATAGCTCCATCAGGTAATAAGAACAATATGAAGATGGAAAACTCCCACATGATCGAAATCAGTGGAAATCTACAGGATGCTTCAAGTTCTCCCAGTGTACCAACAATAAGCGTTACTGCGACAAAATCTCCTACACCATGGAGGCAAATTGCTACACCAATCAGTAACATGAACTCTGAAAATAAACTAGAACTGCAAAATATGGCTGTGAAAACGAGCAACATCAATACAAGTTCAATGAATATACAAAGCAACACAATGTCTGGAAGAACATTATCGCATGATTCAGATAAGAACAACCAGAACTGCATGATGTCGATTTCAAACAACGGAAACACGATATCTGGAATGAATATGCATTCGCATCAGTTTGAATCCAACATCAATGTGAGTCATCATTCAACATCTCACTCTACAACAAATAATGTTATTCAAATTCAATCTGGAAATATCTTCCCACCGAATTCAGTCATGAATAGTAACTTCGATGCAGACACAACTATGAAACTCAGTAAAATCAACGCTCTTTCAAAAACCGAAGGGGGCCACCTGAACTTCTCTCAAGAAATCATGGCATCTCATTCTCAGCAACATGTTAATAACGATAAGACTTTCCAGAACATGGGAAATGATAAACACCAAGACAGTGTTGGCCAGATCAACATGCACAAAATGAACAGCTGTCAAATGGCGTCCAACATGGGAAGTTCGCCATCTATGAGCATTGGACCCCACAACATGCGACCGGTGATGCAAAACAATCAAAATAATATACCCCCGACAAATCAAAATCAAATGTGCTCTGCACCGAACACGACATCTCACGGGCAAGTTCAGATAATGAATGCCAGCAACAATTCTTTACAGAACATGAGCATGTCATGTCAAGAATCGACTAATAGCCGGATGAATATCACTGTATCGTCGGATAATAACATGCAACATGCTCAACAGCACGACATCTCCAATACGTCCATGAATTCGACTAATCTACCGCACGGTAATATGCAGATTGTTTCGCATGATAGTCAGCTTTCTACTTCAAATCAGATTCATATTATGAATGGGCAGATCCAACATAACAATCGCCAAGTGGAAAATAATCAAATGCCAATGAATCAAGCAACTACTGCACGACCGTTCCATGACAACATGATAAACACTCAACAAAATCATAATCAAAACATGCTTTCGAACCGAAGCACTCCTGACAATACAAACTTGATGAACCAATCTATGAACATGCATAACATTCAAAATAACAACCACAGCATGAATCGTCCCGACATGAGCGATTTGAGTCACATGCATATGCAACAAAGTAATATGCCCAATAATCGTATGATGATGGAGAACATGCAACCTCACAGCATGAACAACATGAGCCATTCGATGCATCCCAACAGATCTATGGACAATATGCACAACACTCAGCTGCATAATATGCAGCAAATGAATCACCATATCAACAACCGAAGCTCATTAGAGAGTAACATGCATATGAACCAACAAATGCCAATGCAACAAAATAGATCGCTAGACAATCTCGGGTTGCATCATCAGCATCAAATGCCCAACGTTATGCAGATGCAAAATAATCGCCAACATATTGATAACAGCGTATTAGGCATGCATCAACAAAACCAACATCATAATGTGCCTAATCAAATGCACAATCGGCAAATGGATAATAGTATGCACATGCATCATATGCCAGGCAACACTCCAACTATGACTCTTGGCAATCAGATGGATAGCTCGGGAACGATGCCAAACATGCACGGTAATCGATACGACAATAACTCAATGTCTATGCAAAATATGAACTCGATAAATCAAATCCAGAATAACAGGAATTCGATGGAGCACAACTCTATGATGCAACATCAGATGAGCAACATGACTTCAATGAATAATATGAACATGCACAATAACTTAAACAGTGCAATGCCAATGGGTAACTCAAACCACCAATCTATGAATAACTCATTGATGCACAATATTCCTGACATCAAAAATGAAATCCAAAACTCATGCAGTGGAAGTTGCTCTAACAACGGTTCACAGTTTTCAAATACACAAAATACAATGGATTTGTGTTCAAATATAAATATGAACTCCAACAACATGAACATGGGTGGTAGTAATATGATGCACGGAATGAGTGTGAATAATTCCAGTATGTCTAACAACATGATGATGAACTCTGTAAATAACAGCACCATGTATGGAAATAACAATCAGAGCAATATGAACAACCACGATAATATGCTAATGGGTTGTAACAACTCTTCTGACCACAATGTCAATAACCTAATGCCTGGTACTTCTAATCACATGATGATGAACAATTCACAGAGCCACGGAAACTCTCCAAACCAAATAGTAAACAATCAAGTTTCTAACGCACAAATCAACATCAGCAGTTGCAGCATGAACTCTAATAACACGACACAGAATCATAGCTTGCCAAACTTGGATAGTTCCATAAACAGAAGTAGCATTTCAGTAAATGAGTCTCCGAAGTTCCCTCAAGAACCGATTAGAGGAAAGAACATTATGGGACCTCCTTCAACACCAAACCTCCTCATGTCGAATATTCCCAGCAACGATTGCGCTAAAGTTAGCAATGTGGGCAACGATAAGCCAAACCACGCGATAACAGTGAACAACCAAATGGGTTACATGCCTAATATGCCCATGAATGCTCAGAATAACCAAAGAGTGATCAATTTACCTGAACGTGGTAGAATGAATGCCACAAATCTCGATAACAACATCACACAACACGTATCTCAACAGCACAACATTCGCGTGGTTACAAACAATGCCAACAGTAATGTAACGGGAATGAACGCAGATCCTCTTTCGTTTCAACAGAAGGGAGAAAATAATAGTACCATGATAAATGTGCCATTCCAAACTATTCCAAATAGCGCTCCAATGAATATTAACGTCAATTCCAGCAATAACACTGTCAACATCACGGTTCAAAACAATCTAGTTGATCCAAAGATTGCTTCCAAAGCAGCAGCTGATATCTCTTTCCCAATACAACCAAATGCATTACAGTTGCAACCTCAGACAAGCAACAACTTGATTCAAAATCAAAATCAAAACCAGAATGCTAATATTCTTCAGAATCAGCCTAGTAACAGTAACATGATGTGCATTCCTGTTCAGAATAACACAATCAACTTACCGACACAAAACAGCGTCAGTATCTCACTACCAATAAAAGCTCCACAGCCTCAATCGTCGGGCATTCCTACTAACGTAGTTAACCCTATGACAATGAGGCCTATGAACAGGGTATTGCCGCTACACCGAGACGGTCAAAGCAAAGCTAAGTCTTCTGGGACTAAAACTGCTGCTGCACCCAGACCAAGACCAGCCAGCCAAGATATGCCAGATCTGAACATAAAAGATGAAACTATAGACAGTGATCTTGAAAAGGCGATTGAAGAGTCAAAGAGAATGATGGAATTGGAAAGGCTAAAGAGAGAGAAAGAAGAAAGAGATGCCGCACAAGCATTACAGCTGTCATCTAAAGACACACAACAAGCAAATACAAGCACCGCTTCAGCGAGTAGCGAAGCAATGAGTATCGAATCAGAGGAAGTCCCTAAATTAACCTCTTTGCCTAGTTTGGACGCTGAAATGATCGAAATAGAGCATCCGAAAGTTTTAGTGGAGAAGGACACTAACCGAACATCTGCTCTGACGAAATCTTCAACTGCTCAACTAAAGACTATGAAGAGACCTCTGACAGACAAAAAGCCTGACAGCGAAACAGTTGCTACGAAAAAGCAAATTAAATTAACTAAAGGGCAAGAGAACAAGCCTGTTGGTCCTAAGCAAGCTCCTGATCCACCAAAAGATGACGGACCAAAGTTAATTTACGAAGTGACTTCTGAAGACGGTTTTAACTACTCGTCTCCATCGTTGACTGATCTATGGGCGAAGGTGATAGACGCAGTCCAAAACGCAAGGAAGGCATCAGGTCTACCTTTGATTCAGTACAATTTGCCTTCTACTTTATCTGGAGCGCACTTACTCGGCTTGAACAACAATGCGTTGAGATATCTAATCGAACAATTACCTGGGGTAAGCATATTGACTTCTTCCTAAAATTTTGTCATCATAGAGAGGGTTACGAACCCATTTGTTGCCCTGACCACTCTATATCTTTCTGCAATGTGCTACTTTACAAATATATAACATCAATGTTTATATCTTTTTAGGCAAGTCGCTGCACAAAATATAAGATCTGCCAAGGGCGTCAGCTAAACAGTTGGGATAACGACTTGGACCTAAGTGAAGGGTTCAAAGAAAGCCTTTGGGGAAGCGCGCGCACTGGGCCAGTTACTAGGAAGCCGAATCATGACATGTTTAGTTGGATGGCCTCGCCTTTTAGAGAAGAACCGCCTCCTTGTGGTGGGCAAGAAGGAGAAAGCTCTATATCTAGGTAAGTGTTGTCTCTATAGACAATGGTTAAATGCCAGAATTCCACATGACTATTGCTGTCCTTCATTTTGAATGGTGGTATAATCTACTTGCAGTGGTGAAAGGTCATGTGATCTATCTAATTCTTTCGTCGTTTTCGGGTAGCTAGTGTTTTTGCCAAGGATTTTTGCCCAGACCATCAGTCATCTGTATTTTCTTTACAGACGTCTAGCCACTTTACCAGCGGCAATGAGATTCAGGCAGCTAAAAGAGACCTCTAAAGCGTCAGTGGGCGTGTACAGGTCACACATACATGGACGAGGATTGTTCTGCAAGCGAGAAATTGAAGAAGGTATGAAATAGCCAATTCTATAGATATAAATAATAATAGACTTGCTTAACATTTTCAAAGATTTCAGTTTGCCGTGTGTTACTGTCGACAAGACAAGACCATGACCGACTATTAACAATTTCATAAATAGCTGGCGCAGCCTTTTTTCTTGATCCTGCTTGATTATTTTATTGTAAAATTTGTGGTTGTTGTAATATTTGAGGTGGTAATTTCATAAATAGTTGGCGCAGCCTTTTTTCTCAATCCTGTCTAGTCTTTGGTATCGTATAGAAAAAAATAATGATTTATTTATTCCAGGTGATATGGTAATAGAATACGCTGGCGAAGTGATCCGCGCTGTGTTGGCCGACCAACGCGAGAAGAAATACGAGGCCATGAGCGGCAGGCGAGGCGTTGGAGGCTGCTACATGTTCCGCATTGACGACAACTTAGTGGTCGACGCCACACTTAAGGGAAACGCTGCTAGATTCATCAATCATTCGTGCGATGTAAGTTTGCCATCTCTTTTTTAGGGTTCCGTAGCCAAATGGCATAAACGGAACCCTTACAGATTCGTCATGTCTGTCTGTCTGTCTGTCTGTCTGTCCGTCCGTCCGTATGTCACAGCCACTTTTTCCGAAACTATAAGAGCTATACTGATAATAAGCTTGGTAAATAAATGTATTCTGTGAACCGTATTAAAATTATCACATAAAAATAGCAAAAAAACATAACTTCCCCATACTGAGAACTATAACTCAAAACATTTTTTTTCACCAAACCCATACGTGTCTGTGGATAGGTCTTCAAAAATGATGTTGAGGTTTATAAGAGGGACAGTGGTAAAATGTGTGTGTGTCCCTGTAACTCCTAAAATAAGAGAATGATAAAACCAAAAAATATGATGTTACATTACTATTCAAACTTCCACCGAAATTTGGTTTGAACGAGATCTAGTAAGTAGTTTTTTTATACGTCATAAATCGTAAACTACAATTTACCTTTCGGCGAACTACAAGAACTTTTACAGTACATATTATGTTACCTACTTGTTGCTACGGAACCCTTCAAGCTTTTTTTAATTATTGTACAGATTTGCGACTCGATTATGTATTTGTTGTATTTTTTGTTTTATATTTAGAGTTCACATTAAAGTTCCCGTTCTTGGTTACAGCCCAACTGCTACTCGCGCGTCGTGGATATCCACGGTCACAAACACATCCTAATCTTCGCCCTGCGCCGGATAACGATCGGCGAAGAGCTGACATACGACTACAAATTCCCGTTCGAAGAGGTCAAGATCCCCTGTACGTGTGGCGCTAAGAAATGCCGCAAGTACCTCAATTGAAGAGATGGACCTAAATCTGTGAGTTGTCAATTACGCTTGTTTAACAGGCAAACAGTCAATAATCTTCCTCATAGGAAGAAATTGGAATGGTAGCATGCTGATAAAAATTGATGCCACCAGCCGAAAAATCGGCGCTTCTGAAAATCTGAACCCTCGTGATGGGGGCTCCCTATGATTTCCAGTGTCTCCAACGAAGATATGTGTGATGTGATGATAAATTATAATAGATATGTGACCAGGGACGATGCTGCAAGGAAGTTTTAGACTTTATCCAACAGTGTTTGTAGTATTTTTAATCGGTAATTAATACGGGATTTTCTTAATAGCATAATTTATAGAAGTACATGAATAGACTAGATTACTTTAAAGCGGCTTTGGACAGCGAAGGGTGGAACGCGCTGGCTACGGAAATGATGGATCTCCTTTAATTCTTAACTGTCGGCTTACATTGAAAGTGTAACAATTTCTTAAAAATCATTAAAGTGTGCTGAAATATCGCGACAGAGGTTCTGATAGAAATGTATCAAGACGCCATTTTATCATGCTCTCTCTATCCATCTTTAAAAGATAAAAAAGAGACAGCGATACAAAGGAGTGTTCCGTGCTTTTAATTGCCACAAAACCAGTGATGCATTTTATTCAGAACTGAATTTAATTCACTTTTGTTACATAGGTATTTAATTTGATTATAATCTGCACAATTTAAATGTTACATTTTCAATGTGATCTGGCGGTATGATCGTTTAGAATTTATGGTGGGGAATGAATGTTTCGAATGGAATACTGGGTTGAGCACAATCTTTTACAATACGTACCTATCTAAGACAATAAGTCATATTCACATATCGCGTACTCCCACCTGGAAAGAACCGTTCAACGGTGGACGAGTTAAAATGAATCTTGTTATGATCTCTTCTTGAATCTACCCAGTGTTAGCGTTGTTGGATTGTATAATAATTTTTAATTAATTTTAATTAAATATACCTATTATTTTGATAAGTTTATACAATTTTTTGTAAATATTTTTTTATTGTTAGTTGGTTCGCGAACGGCTTAAGTGTGACCCGATGTAGCACTTGATGTGATATGCTTAGCCCTGACTCGGGACTGAGAGCGGTTAGTGCGTAGAACGTGTATATTTGTTCCTCATTTGTTCTTATTTCTTTTACTTGTGATCAGTTAAGTCTCGACTAGCATAGCGCGTACGTGTAAATAAAGAGGGGACTAAGACGTTAATTAGTACATTCGACAAAGGGTAGCAAAGTTACGAGTACAATGTTACTTTTTAGTAATTTTAATGTGTATTGTATAGTGAAATTGTAAATAAGAGAAATTATCTGTCATAATAATTTGGTTAGACGTTAAATCGTTTTTATTGTAGTCATAGAGGTAGGTATTTTAAAGAATATATTTTACTGTACATAAGTTATAGCAAGAGTTTTGTGTTCGATTCGCGCGGCCTTTGGCCTGTTGTCGATATGCACATAAAAAAACTCTCAGTTTTAAAATCAATGTTTTAAAATGAAAAATACACATTGTTAGCTTTAAATTAATCAGCACAGCTTCGGTTTTATGTATAATTTTTATTTTAATCAATTTATCTGTTGTTCTTTTTAATTGGAATTTAGTTTTAAAAATCCATCCCATTGACTATTTTTTTTAGACTGAATAATAGCATCACAATGCCATCACAGATATCAGCTGAGTCGCTACTTAAACTGCTAATATTATATACATTTTCATAATTATAGAATTTAGAATATGTTTAGATTCTGATACTATATCACGTAGACACTGCTAAATATTGTTACTGAGTCTATCAGTGCAGTATTAATGTAAATTAATATTTGTCCCAAGTATTTCGTAGATATCCATAGACAGATTAATAATAGTTCATGTAACTCTAGTATTATTATAGTGATTTGTATGGCCGATATGCACTGTCATAGTTTTTCAAATTTTGTATAAATATATTCATCTTAGTGTAACATATCAATAAAATCAATATTAGTTGCACTATTTCGGTCTTCGAGCTATCTGTATGAATGTTTTTATGTATGAATTTGTTTTTTAGGTTCAACAATACAACGTACATTTTTATCTGCTGTCCAATACAATATTATAGTATTTATTTAATTCACAAAAAAAGTGCAACTTAAATCGTAACAATAATGACATTGGAACAAGAATAGGACGTCTATTTTTAACGTTTTTGTACTGTTTTGGTATGTCATGGGGCTTTATTTATCAAGTAGAATCTGAACTCAAACAACTTATGCCTGGTTCCTATATTCTACGAGCGTCCATTAGTAGCACTACGGATTGTCATCCGTCAGAAAATCTCTCATCTTGTAGAATATACAAACCGCGCATAACACGTCACCGATAAAAAAACATGTAATCACCAAACAAGTTCGATTCTTTGCAATTATATTTGAAAATAAGAATATGAGTAGATTCAGATTCCCCAGATTTACCTATAACGTTTTGTATTCAATGGTGTTAGGCAAGACGAACTTAAATGTATTGTAAAGAGTGATAAATATTTTGTATCACATTTAGGAGAACTTTGAATCACTTTAACTACTGTTCTTTTTCTTTTCTACTTTTATACAAATAGGGATATCAGGTTAGCTACTTCGATAGCCCTATTTGTATAACTTCTTGTTTAAAACATTAAATTGTTTTCATTAAAATACTTAAAACAGCATCGAAATGGTCCGATTCAAATGATGTTAGTAACATTACCCAGAAGATTGATCTAGTATCGTCTCCTGCGTAATCTTTTCGACATTAAGCATACATAAGACAAATACTTTTGTATTCAAAACGCTTTTCCAGTTTTTCGCCTGGTACTTACTCTAAGGCTACGTCCGTACTGACTGGTGGCTTACTTAGTTTTACTAAGTTACTCGCTAGGCTCTAGGCACCAGGCTACCCGTCGTCAGTGCGGACGTAACCAGAGGACTGAGTAGTAGTTTCAGGGTTCAAAGTTCACCTATTCATACTGTGATGACTGCGTTCCCATCAATGTTTTTTTAAAGCTATATTCGCCAGAAAAGGTGACAGTAGACTAGTCTAATCAGTTGTAGTATAACTTTATTCTTTATTTATAATGATGTGGACTTAGCCATAACAGGACAAGCCATTCTCTGATAAAATGTTGTTATATTTTGTTAACATTTGATATGATAGTTGATCATAGTTTACATCGAGTTACGATAATAAAAAAGTACATTTGTAATTTTAAAATTGATTGTAATGAATAACATCTATTTTTAAATGTTAGTTTAAATGTCGTCGTAAGATTAACACGAGTTTCGTTTTTTCCTTCTCGTTGTTTCTATGAGTCTTCTTGAGCGAAAACAGGTGCGATATGACGTCACAATATCCTTATTTAAACCGAACTAAAACAGAATAGTCCTATTTTTATCGCTAAAATAAAAAGCGATGGGACGCTTGTACTTAAATAGTTTTGTAGCAATTACTTACTGCAACTGTTCAGCTGTCTCATTTATAAAATATAAGTAAGAAGTTATACAGCTGTAGTAACAAATTGTAGAAATTTCTAGCTATAACCGCCAAAATAGTAATAATTTAAAACTTTAGTGGCGGTTATAGCTACTACAACTCTCGACTTGTTCGTCCATTTTCCAGAAAACGTTGATTCGGGCGTTGTGATGTCAAATCATAGTATTGTTTACTTTTACCCTTGCATTGATCATTATTTTCGATTATGAATTCGATTTTGTATAGGGTTGGCTATGGCGCGTAGTTGACTTGTTCGGTAAATTATTATGCTTTAAAGTAATGTACATGTGCATTTTGTTAGTCCTTTAAAACAAAATAAAAATTAGTAAATCAAAAGACCAAATCACAAAGTGATGAATCAATTTTGCGTTATTTTTATTTTAAGTGTATGCATCTGCTCTTGATATTATTTGTGTTAAAAATAATGCTTTTATTTTTAATTGTACACAATGCCATTTTGCCTAATGTTATTATAAATTATATGAAATGCTTTAAAAGCACCAATTTTACAATGCATAGTTCTATGACCTGTCTTATACATTTTATTACTTTATTTATTTCTATCATTATTTTGTATTGTGGTAAATTTTACCAAAAATAAAAATACTAAAATGTGCTTTATGAATTGTTTCATTTTCAAACATTTAAAACTAGGTCACATATCATTGAATCTGGTTTTAACCGACTTTAAATACAAAAGGAGTAGGTTCTCAAGTTAGTTTAGTTTTTTAAACTTATAATTATTGGATACTTTTATCGCAAGTTAGGAATCATATAGGTGGAATCATAGATGACTTATTCTGCGTCACTCCCGCTATTCTACTACTTTCAAGTGCAAGTTCAGAGTAAAACCAATGGCTATAAAATAAAACATTTAATTACCTATAGCTGTATAGCGCACGCCCACACATTTATGATACAGTACATGTATTTGTTCTCCCAGCGGACCGTGCAAGCGCCGTCCGTCGCTATATCCCAATAGTACGCTGCGGCCGTGTGTAGTCCCGCGCCGTTCTTTTGGGTGACCGTTATGCGCACTGAAATAGAAGGCTTTGTAAAATCAGAAACCAAGCTACTAAAAGATCACTCATTAATTTGGTTCTGAGTGCGTATGCTTGCGGTCTCTAAAGCTTGGGTTACAAAGCAAGGGTATGGGACTATCAGACCCATTTCAAAAAGGCGCCCGTGTCCTAGACAAAAAAGTATTGAGTAGTAGGACAGGAGAAAATGTAAAATTTTCATAAGCCTACTCACAGATGTATTTGAACGGCTTATTCAGTTTGTTCAATCTCGCCAGCGTTTTTTCAGTGATGACGGTAATCCATTGCGGCGCTCTTGTGTGGCTGTACGTGTTCCCGCCCAGACACAGCTCTATATTATCCCGAACTATCTTCTGGACCTCTTCGACGTTGAATACTAAATCCTGCAAGACGGCAACGGTAAGAATATCCTAATTACTTTTGGACAAAACCAATTTTTTTCGGAAATAAAGTAATAGGATTGGTACAAAGTAGAGGTACTAGATAGGGTAGGTACTTGCCTCTTCGTCATCTTCTTGTGCCATCTTCTTTAAATCACAATCTCACAACTCCTAGCAACTTGTGTTGTAAATTGTAATGTTTTGGAAAAACGGAACACGTACTTGTCTGCCTGTCCGTTTGTCAAAGTTCAAACTTAAAATGACAGTATGTCGTATTGAAGAAGGTTACTGATACAAAAAGCGTAAGCAGGTCGGTCCTACCCTCAGACTACTCCATATAATGTACCGTGCAACCACGTGCAACAGTGTTTTTTTTTTTTGGCGTCGCATGGTTTTATGCATTTGCCATTTTTTTATTTTTTACTTGGTTCAAAAAATTAGGGAAACAGTTATGATAAAATACGCGGAACTAAGGACTGGGACAGGATCAGTAGGGTTTACAAAAATAAGAATAATAAACAAGGAAAGGAAATATATACAAATAAATGGTTAATTAACACAACACGAATTAAATTTTTATATTATTTACATTAATAAAAGATGCTAAACAATGATATATATAAGGATCTAAGGAAGAAAGGAGAACAATGATATTTGTAGGAAGAGGAATTCGACAGGAAACGAGATCTTCAAAAAGTTTTCTATAATTATATTGAGGACAAGCAAAAAATATATGATTGAGGTCACCAAATTCATCTCCACAGTTACAAGATGGATCAGATACAATTTTCATGCGTGCTAAATGGGCTGGGGTACACAAGTGCCCCAAGCGCATTCGTATCAAAATAGTAGTGGCACGTTTACCGAGTTTGAGCTTAAAAAAGCAGCCAAGTGCGAGTCGGACTCGCCCATGAAGGGTTCCGTACAAGAACCTTTATATTATGTTACTTGATGTAACATAATAAGGTTCTTGTAGTTCGTCGAAAGGTAAATTGCGGTTTTTTTTTTTTTTTTTTTTTTTTACAAGATATAGACCAGCCTTTGGCTACAATCTCACCTGGTGGTAAGCGACGATGTAGCCGACGATGGAGCAGGATGGTCTAGAAGACACCTATTCACTCTTGCCTTGAAGAGGCCCAGATTGTAGTGGTCAGGAAAAACAGCCGCCGGCAATGAGTTCCATTCCCTGGAGGTTCGCATAATGAAGGTGGAGCCAAAACGCTTAGTGCGAATGGGTGGTATGCTAACCAGGTATGGATGGTACTGAGCCGTGCGTCTGCTAGTCCTATGATGGAAGGGAGATGGTGGTATAAGATCATGCAGTTCCTCACTACATTCCCCAAAATGTAACCTATAGAAAATCGATAGGCAAGCAACTTTGCGACGATGTGCCAGACTCTGGATTTTAGTCTGCGCCATGTGTTGCTCACCTATCAGCCTAAAAGCTCTTCGCTCAATCGAGTCTAAGGCAGCAAGCTGGTGTTTGGCAGAGCCGTCCCACAGGTGGTTTACGGTTTATGACGTATAAAAAAAAAACTACTGACTAGATCTCGTTCAAACCAAAAATCGTTGGAAGTTTACATAGTAATGTACAACATATATTTTTTTAGTATTATCATTCTCTTACTTTAGAAGTTAGAGGGGGGGGGACCAACTTTTTTCCACTTTGGAAGTGTCTCTCGCGCAAACTATTCAGTTTAGAAAAAAACTATATTAGAAACCTCAACATCATTTTTGAAGACCTATTCATAGATACCCCACACGTATGGGTTCGATGAAAAAAAAATTTTTGAGTTTCAGTTTCAAGTATGGGGACCCCCGAAATTTTTACTTTTATTTTTATTTTTATGTTAAAATCTTAATGCGGTTCACAGAATACATCTACTCGCCAAGTTTCATCAGTCTAGCTCTTACGGTTTCGGAGAAAAATGGCTGTGACATACGGACGGACAGACAGACAGACAGACAGACAGACAGACAGACATGACGAATCTATAAGGGTTCCGTTTTTGCCATTTGGCTACGGAACCCTAAAAACCAGGGTTTCAAAGGTATTGAATTTTGTATCAGCTTATAGTGTTGCAACAGTGATGGTATCGAGAATGATCATTGATCACACACTCGACTCGTTCAAAAACAGGCACACTGTTCTGTCACAATGACACTGTCTGTCAGTTACATTCTGACTTGAATAAATTATTTTCTGAACGAAATATCTCACATAACCCAGTTCGCAGCTTTATTTTCTTTTACTGTGTTTTTGGTATGTTTGTGTCGTATTATAGCGCGTTTCGCTTGAGATTATGGTTTCAGGCTGGCTAATATACTGAATAATAATGTCCTAGCTTATAAGTTCAGTGTGTGTTGAGGATTTCCGCTCAATGGAGCTGAAGGTCTGGGTCGAGGGTATACAAAGGATTGTTTGTGGGGTCACAGAGACCACGACTTGTCAGGTCAGTGTATAAATTCTCACGAGTTATCTATTGGCCCGAATACTGCGCATTAAAATACGATTTCACTTACATGCCAAATTCTGATGTTTGTTTTGTTGCTAGGATGTAGTTTTTGCATTGGCTCATGCCACTGGAAAAGTGGGCAGATTCACTTTGATTGAGCGATGGAGAAACAACGAAAGACTACTGGCCCCTCAGGAATATCCATTGAAGGTACAAGGGAATTTGTCATACTGCAATCTTCCATAATTTTTTACCTAAAAAAGTAAGGATTATCACATAGAGACTTATTTACTATATTTTTTAGATTCTTATGAAATGGGGCGAATACTCAAATGATATTCAATTTATACTAAGAAGATCAGACTCAGGTCCCAGTCAGAAACCTTCATTACCTGCAAATAATTCCAAATCTCCTATCGGAAATGGGTTTGTAACATTTTATCACTTAAACATTTTATAAATCACTTGAAACCTCCTAACTTATGTATTATTTACTCAAACACCTTATGTATACAAATCCTTCCCTAATTTGATTCTTTTGACTCTAGTCCACCCATCCATAGCAGACAAGGTCTATTGAACTTGATTATTTATCAGTTCTTTGTAAAATATCATATTACAGTAAAACTATCATGTATGAGATGATTTTGTGTAAGAGTTTGAGCAAAATTTTAAATCTAGAACAGAACAGAATTCATAGAACAAATGACTCATGCTTTTTACTCTTTTATAACATTTGGTAACAACTTTCTTCAAAATGAATCATGAAATAAATTCTTATGCAGACCTAACCATGGTCACACATTTCTTGAAAAAAGTTTAGTTAAGTCAGAAAATGAATGACAACACTTGAAATTTTCCAAATTTGTAGGTCCCATAACACACCAACCCCCAACATGCTGGATAACCAAAACCAGGGTTCACCTCGTATGAACACCACCCCGCCTTATAATAACAATGTAAATACCTCCCCCGGCAACCCCGTTGGAGTGGTGAAGGGAGTGCAGCAAGCTAAGACTCCGGAGTCCAATAGTCCTGTGATGAAAGATGTTCCGCCTTATAGGTAAGTCAAATCATGTTGTCTTCTACAAAAAACAAGGAATTGATGTATTCTATCAATTCTCTGGTTCCAATAGTTCTTGCTTAACTTGCGACTAGGTATATAGAATTGTGTGAATTCTTTATTTATCATAGATTTTGAAGTCCTTATTTAAGTAATTGATCATTCACTTACATTTTTTTTTATTACTTATGCTTTAACTTACAACAGCTTTCAATGACTGCCAAAACTTTACATGCATTTATCTTTCTTTAGAATATTAAATATTTCTTCACATGACCTAATGTTTTTGGTTTGTTTAGTTTATGTGTAAGTTTTCTGAACATAATATACAAAAACTACAACTCCAATTTGCTAATGTGTATCTAGGTTCTGCTTACTAGTTAGGACTACGGACTCCTATGTCCGCATATACTCTAAAGGTGGTTGATTATGAAAAACAATGAGAGAAGAACTGATCAAGTTTGATAATTTCCTCAGAGAGCCCCCACCACCATACCGGTCCCCACCACCCCCCTCGCAAGCAGCTCTCAGAAAGTCTCCAAACCGGTCCCATGGGAACCATCCCTCCCACATGTCCCCGGTCAACTTGCCTGAAGAGAATGTTGACAGCCGGATCCCTGAAGCAGTTAGCTACAACAGCCAGTACAGAGAGCTTGTGTCGCTGGTCAACTATCAGAGAGAGAAACTGTCAAGTCAGCAGGTGGACCTTATCAAGGTATAAAGGATATTATATTGTGTGCCAGTAATCCAGACCATGAAGGAAAACATCGTGAGGAAACGGGCATGTCGTAGAACCTAAAAAGTTCATAAATATGTATCAAGTGCATGAAAAAAGCCTCTTTGGGGCGCACTTAAAATCCTTTCACTACACTTAATTCGAAAAAAACAGTCACACGATAAGAAGAAGATTATTTGTTGAACTTTTTCATTCATACCCATCATTATCAGACTGAAAAGGGCACTTAGACCTCGTTTATAAGTTTCCAGGAAGAACATGTGAGATTGTTTGATTTTGACCCACAATCTTCGTGCTTAGCAAGAAAGAAAACAAATTATTATTATTATTATTAAAAGCCTGTTGTGTCCCACTGCAGGGCAAAGGCCTCCCTTCCTTCTCTCCATTCTTCTCTTGTTTGGGCTAAAAAATAATAATAATAATAATAAATAATGAAAAAAAAACTTTTTTATAGTATGATGCTGAAATCGGTTTCTGGGAAAACAAGGGCCGTGAACAAGACAGACAGGTGGAGTTACTGCAGCAGCAGATTAATTCTGCTGACAGCCAACTTCGAATTAGCACCGAACAGGTAATATCTTATGACTAGACTTTGTAACTATCAAACCCTCTAGTACTGTCTCCTCAGAGTAAGGCGAGACAACAACGCCTATAATCCGTCTTATCATCGTAACAAACCTTTCGCCATATAATAGTAAGACCTATTCTTATTTCATGTATTTTCAGGTACAAGCTATAAACTACATAGAAGAAGAGAGTGAGATCGCCAAGCAGAACGAGAAGACCATCAAGTCTGAGATAGTTCTGGTGCGCTCCAAACTGGCCAACTGTGAGACAGAACTACTCCAATGCAAGAACAAAGTGCGGAAGCTTATGGAAGATATCCACAATGAGCAGAGGGGCACTGGCAGGCAACAGGAAAATAGGTATATCATCATTTTCTCTATCCCTATCGCATTTTATGCAGGGTCGGAAAATGTTCTCTACCTAACTCTATATCAAATCCCTTCTACCAAAAAATATAAAACTCTCAACTGTCTAAAGCCCATATGCAGAAACAGTGCTTGAGTCTACGTCGAGCCTCAGCATAGATTTTTGACATTTTTCAATGAATAACTGTCAAAAATCTATGCTTGAGGCTGGACTCGGACTCAAGCACTGTTTCTGAATACGGGCCTAAGAGATTGTCTGCCGTGCAAGATTACAGTCGCGTTTCTTGGTTTAGGCACAGATTACAGGAGGTTTGGTTGGGGCTAGATCGAGCAGTGTGCGAAAGTCCACAAATATTTATATTTTAAACTGGGGATAAAGACTTATTTCTAAGTTTTGTTCAAAGACAGCAATAGACTGGCTATGAAATATTATGCGAGACTCTCAAGACAAATGTCTACTAGATATACTCGGCTTAAAAAACAAAACCGCGGTAAAGTATAAGCATATTAGAAACGCCGTGAACTATCTGTCTGTGTGAACAGTCATTGTTTATGCTTGAATACAATGGGAACTGTGAGAGGCTATCTAATCTAAATCAACGAACAGACAAGTAAAGGGTACCCGCTAATTAGAATGTAGTTGTTGCTGGTGCTATTTAGTATTTTGTAGCTTATGCTTGTTTAGTAGAAGTTAAAAGCGAATATACATAAGTATAGTTCGCGTGGCGTAAAAATAACCTTTTCAAAATATGGAGGGGTGTGTTTGTGTATGCAAAACTCGCAGCTATTTTATGGTACGAGGAGAAACCTTACACATCTTTCCTATATGTATAAAAGTTTGGATGTTTGAGTGGCCGTGAGTCTGAATAAAAGTACCTATCGCTTTTTCTATTCAGGCAAGCACTTGAGCGGTCTATGTTGGCGGAAATGGAGAATCTACAGAGTCAGATACAGCAAGCCAAACACGCCACTGAGATCAACCATCTAACGGCGGAGAATTTGAAACGAGAGGTAAAAGATAAATCAATACTGTGAAATTACCAATTTCAAAACACTTTTGTCGGTATCAAGCCGTCGAACTGTTTTTATAGCATTACCGGTTGAGTTAAAATGCTTTGAAAGCCCTGTCAAATTAAACACACATTTAAAAAAGCTCTTGTTGTAGGGATGTTTTTATTCAATTGATGAATTTATTGACTCCCAGACGTGAAATTCTGAGTTATTATTATTATTGTAATTCATTCTGACATTCGATTTTATTTGTTTATGTGTTTTTATTTTATAATTTGATGACTGTACTTAAATGTTTTCATTGTATTTTGTAGCATGTTAATTTATATACATTCAAAGATTTCAAAGATTTGTAAGAGGGTATTTATAGTGACTGAATGAAATGAAAATTAATCATAATCCTACTAACATTTTAAAAGTAAAAATGAGATGATTGGGACTCGATCACGGCGTAATGACTGAACCGATTTAAATATAAATCGTCGTGGAATTTACTCCCCGTCATGGTTCAAAGTCTTGTAGCGTAGTCACCTTTAAACCACAGAAGCACTGAGACGAAATATCCAGTAGTAGTCAATGACATGACCTTTCAATCTTATCATAGCTGTGCAAGCTATGATAAGATTGAAAGGTTGGCTTTCAATCTTATCGTTGGCTGGCCCTATTTGATAACTATAGAACTTATTCTATACTATTTAAATGTATACTGATAAATTAGTATATTATCGTGAAAATGGTTATACAGGTGGGCGTTCTAGAAAGTGCGATATTGGAGAAAAAACGGCAAGTAGAAAGACTGGTCCAGGAGATGAAGGAAGCTAATCTCCAGAGCCTGACGGGCAGCGTTGATGAGCTGCGGCATCCCCTCGATGGTATGTAACGAAACATTTTAACAAATAATTAAATAAATAAATTTTAGTGGACGCTGCGCTATGCAGCCTGAAACGAAGTAAAGATTATACTATGAGAAATTAGTTGTTGATTCAATCCCTTTTTAATCGCAAACTGTCCCAGCTTGAAAAATTGAAACGCTTGGGTGGAAAAATTCAAAGGCAGTGGCTACATTTTTCATTTTCTCTAAATTACACCCGTGCGAAACCGGGGCGGGTCGCTGGTAATCAATGTAGCAATGTTACTCATACGTAAATAATATAGGTGATTAATATACTGACAGAACTTCTTCACAAAAATATGTGTGTTTTAAAGTAAGTAAGGGCTAGTAAGCTTTAATTTGTTTCAAAAACAAAATAGTTGTGCTCGATATCTATATCATTCTAATGTGTTTAATTACCTATTTTTAGGATTATGCAAAGCAGGCAGTGCTCGCAGAATCATAGGATCGCCGCGGCAATTGGAAAACGCAGCACCCACCAATAAAAACCCTCACGGAGTTTGGGTTTAAACCTAAGAGTATTTTAAATATAACTCTCCCGATCTCTATGCTCTATCTCTCTGAGAGCGGGTTTTACGTTCTGAGAGTAAAGCTATCAAGCAGATTATAATATTACCGTCGCTCGTTAGACTTGTCTAAAGGCAGTTTTGGGCTATTGACAACCCGTGCATCAGAAGCCCATAGATTTTGTATGGAGGTGATCCCTTATTTATCCTCGTCTCTGTCTGATCTCTGCTATATAAGAGGGACAGCCTGTCACTTACTACAGACCGCTACGTATTATATCCTCGTCTCTGTCTGCTCTATGCTATATGAGAGGGACAGCCGGCGTCGCAACACACGGGTCTGCTGTAACGAAAATTAGACTTAAAACTAAGACGGAAAGATTTTATACTCTGAGATGGTTAAACCTGCTCTTAATTATGACACTCTGTGGGAAAAGCAGGGCGAGTTTTTATAGAGGGTCTACTACCTTTGTTTTAATTAAATAGCCATATTATGGTTCCACCTATAAAGTTGATGTATTAGTTGAATTCACTTTCATAGTATTCAAATGTTAGTAGAATAATAGATAATTATAGCATGTATTTGTGTTCAATTTAGTGTCATATTTAATCTTAGCGTCACAAATAGGGTGTTTTATTTAATTATATTATTATAATAAGGTTTAAAGTGTACTTAAAAATATTTGCCTGATATTTTTATCGCACGAAGTATTTATGTATCTTGCCGTTTGTTATTTATTAGTGTTATTGTACTTGCATGTTTGAAATTATACTCTAAATATTATAGATTTTTCATAGATTGTTGCAAACAAGAACAAATTACTATACATTGATAAGTAAAGCATTTTTAGCAAATTATAATCTAGCTGGTAAAAAGTCTATCATGTTTTTATGACAGGATTGATAGAAATATAAATGTATCGTCGTGAGACCACCTTTAGGGCATATTGGAGTTTTAGTTTTCATTACGAGTGCTAATAGTATTTTAGCATTATAAATGTATTCACTCTTACCATTTTTAGACTAATAAGGCGCTTACACACCAAGGTCAAAGTGTGCAGTCAATCTGCTACCCCAATTTGGATCATTGAGAATACTGTCGGGGCCGTAACTTGACAGTTCCGACTGAAAGTAGTTTATTAGCGTAGCGTATATTCCATTTAATTCTTCATTGGTTTGATACACAAATAACTTTCTTCAGACCTGCCAAGTTACGCCTGTCGAACTGTGCTAAGAGTTTGGTTCAAGAATAACCAATTAAGATTCATAGGAAAAAATATTTGATCGCCTATCGTTGCATGCGGATTTTTAGTAGGTACATAAGTAATACCTCCCAATATCAACGGGGTGAATACGGGGTGAACCACAGAAAAGCAAAAACGCTTTTGCTTAATTATTCCGTGGGGTGAACGTAGATTTTGATTGCCTTGACGACCAGCCTAGGTGTGTAAGAGGCTCTATGTAACATAGGTACTTCTCTCAGATTTTGATTCTCTAACGCAATATAATATGTAGTTGTAATTTATAATAATAATTATCTAGTCGAAAATATAAGCCATTGCAATATTTTATAAACAGTTTGTAAACTTCAGGCATTTCAATAAGTTTTTGGCATTTATGAAATTCAAATAGTTTACGAAATTAGTGTGAGAATGTTTTATTGTAGTACATGGTTACTAATAGTATTTAGGTGTGTGTATACTTTAAATTTTAATGAATTTATTGAAATGAAGCCATATAAATAATATATAATTTGTTTAAATTCTCAGCCTAGGTGTCTTTTCTTCAAAAAATAGAGTGGGTCTTTAATAAATTAAAACGATTTATAGAATAAATCCTTATATTCAATAAAGCTTATTTAAGTAGTAGGTACGAAATTATATCTGTTTTTAACAACTATTATTATTAGAATATCTTATAATAGCTATAAATGCGTATGACTATGTACGCTGTACTTCCATTCTAGTACTTTACTATAAAAATGTATCTTATATTTACAATCTTATCCTGAATCAACATCCTATATGGAGATTCGAAATATTATAAGTTGCAGCAAATATTTTACATCACAAGTCAAGAATAATCAAAATAGTCACACTTTAAAATTGAAATCACATTTCTGTACATAGCAGTGGCTGTCTTAGACTGAAAATGAGTGGTTACTATACACAAAAGTTTAATGATCTAATCAAATAATCGACAACATTTTTAGGAATTTGCATTTATTCATCCAACCCGGATTAATAAGGATTCGTCATATTCCCTTTTAACTTTTAATAATACTACTACGTAACCACAACATTGAAGCCTTGAGTTTTATACATTCCCATAAGTTCACATAAAATAAATAGCTATTAGGCATGCTACTGCGATAGTTTCTGGGGAACTTAGACATTACGCTTTTTCTTCCTTCTCTCTGTTATACCGTTCTAGTTCTTTCAAGAACTGTCCTTTAGGTTTCATGACGTTCGGGCGGTCGCCTCTGCATTTTGGACAGAACCACTTTCCTTTCGGTTTTGTTGTGAGAGAGACGCAGGAGAAGTGGAACCACTCGATGGGGCAAAGGTCATTGTCACAGAGGATCATCTCGCCGAAGGATATTTGGTCACAGAGGCAGTAGCGCGGCTCGTCTGGGTCTATAGCGTCATTCTCCTCAGGAGGTGTCTCTGAACGTTGGGCAGCTTGGCGCGCTTTGCGTTTTTTCTTCTTGCCTATACCTGTGGATATCAACATGAGTATTAGTTCTGGTTTGATTTTACTGTCAAAAAATGTGATGGACACAAAGCTTGTGTATGTGTAACTTATAAATTGTTTTTTTCCTTCGCCATCTCAGCACTCACTCCTTTCTTAGACATTACATAATCATTTTTTGACTGGCCTCTCAGCTCAGTTCGTAGTAGCTCTGCCTTCTGCGCCGTAGATCGTGGGTTCGATCCCTACCGAGAACAATTATTTGTGGTGAACACAGATGTTTGCTCTCTGTCTGGGTGTTATAATGTATTCTTAGAATGTATTTACAAAAAAAATGTATTTAATTATTATATCAGCTATTTGGTTCCCATAGTACAAGCTCGGTTCCCATAGCACAATATTTATTTATTTTATTTTTCACACAATCCTTCCATTATTGCACAAAAATCCATCAGAACCCGAGTATCTGTTAGTATTTGTTCCCAATCCCAATGTTTTGTGTGCAATTTTGGTTGTCCCCTCTATATGCCACTGAAATTACCTTTCTTGTTAGTAGTAGCGTGCGCGTGTCTCTCGCTGTCTCGCTCGCTGGATTCAGCTCCGTCTGTGGCCACCCCCGTTGTGGTGCGAGCTCGCCGCGCGCGCTTTGACCATCTCTCTCCTACAATTTTTTTTTATTATTTAACGTACTTTCTATTGTGTCTATTATTTATCACCTTAATTCTCGAAAGTAAAGCTTTTAATTTTTTTAACATCCTTTACTGTCCCACCACTATCAACAGCACTATGGAAGAGGAATAGAGCTATTGAGGTGGCTTCATATTGGTTGAGGTGCACTTGAGTCTTGACTCGATAAGAAGAAGAAGACTGTCCCACCGCTCGGCAAAAGACTCCCTTATTTTTCTCTACTTCCCTCGATTATCGGTCAACTCTACCCACTCATGGAAGGGGTCACATCCGTTCCCACCACTGTTTGGAAAAGGTACCCCTGAAGACTTTCATCATCTCTCAAAAGCGTCATTATCATATAGTGATATTATATTTTTAAAGACATGTTTGAAGTAAGACCTATTTATACACCTATTTTTTTTTTTGACCTATTTTAACAGATTCGAAAATAAATAAAGGTAGAAAACATACCCCCAGACTTGTCTTTTTCTACTTTCTCCTTTTCCTTTTCAACTCGTTCAGGCGGAGCCGGTGTTGGGAGTTGAGCTGGTACAGCTACAGGTGTCTCTTTCTCCTTCTCTCTCTCTCGTGTTGGCTCCGGAGGAGGTGTGGGCTCTTTCTTACTGGCTGTGCCATTTGTGTTCACGTCTAGGCATGATACTGTGAGATAAAAAAAATACTTGCTGCACAACTTTATTTAAATGAAAGTATTTTCTTATAAACTTTGGCACTCTTTTTCAACCAGTCAAACCCAAGCTTGAAAGACTGGTGTTAGTGGTAGTGAAAGAAAGTGGGTTGAATGGAATCCTCATTTATAGGCATGGATAAGTAGCCACAAAATAATCTTCATGGCTTTGTGAATCTTCCTATTGCACATGAGACGTTGAGGAGTTGGAGTGAAATTGAATGAAGTGAAAAGTAACTGCAGTTCTCATTGGTTTCTCAACTACTGTAAATTTCAAACAATGTAAAAAATAAGAATTTATAATTTACTTACATAGTTTCTTATGATCACCATCAAGTGACCGCTGTTTGTTGTCAATCAAGTCTTGGAGTATCTGCACCACTTGAAGTTTTTCATCACCAATCTCTTGTGCGGCCACCAATACAGCTTGCAGACGTATAGCCGCTCTTGTGCGACGACGCTCTTCTGTGTTGGTACCTACTGATATGGCCAGATGCTTCTCTGCCTCTCGAAGGCAATCTGAAATTTTAAGAAATTATGACACTTTTATTAGAAAGTTTTTCATCATCATCAACTTAGGATGTGCCCTACAAAGTTTGGATAAGTGTGTGCATGTTATAGAAGAAGCTTGTTTACTCTTTGGTATCAAAATATTGTTACAATAGCCATAAAAACTTAGAGCTACTGTGAATTATACATGGATGATTTTCATGGAATTAAGCATTCTTATTTAGAAACTAGTGGACGCCCGCAGCTTCGCTTGCCCCTTGGCCGTTACGAACCGTTGATTTTTCTTTTAAAAGTTTTTCCTCTTTTTCTCCGCTTAGGGAAATCATTTTCCGATTTCCTTTCTTAGTGCACCTCTACGTTATAAGAGGAACATACCCTCCAAGTTTCATGTTTCTAGGACTAACGGTTTAGGCTGTGCGTTGATTGTCAGTCAGTCAGTCAGTCAGTAACGTAATAGTTTTATATATTTAGATAGTAAATGGCCACTATAGTAATAGTTTAAGCGATCCATTTAGAAAAACATCGAACTGGTGGAAGCTATGTTATTTTGGTCCACATGAAATGGGGTTTCGTTAGCTAAAGATAGAAACGCGTACTAGATTTTAGACGCAAACGTCAACAACATTTTCAAAGCTGTTCTATGGATTCGTTCCGGCTCAAATACCACCAAACGCCTTTTTAGATTACAGATATGATCAAAACCAAGCTATTATCCAAGGATTACCTCTGTAAGTTACGTCGAGCTCTCGCATACGCGATAAATGTCGTTGCAGGTCATTGGGAAGATTTTCGACACAATCCAAGTAGTTGTCGACGTATGTCGCTGAAAGCAACGCTTCGGTAGATGTCTGATTTAACATGGTGATTATTGTAATTCACTTTTCATTGTGAGAGTAATAGGAAAATTAACAAAACTTTTAGAGAAGAAACAACAACTTCGTAACATTGAATTTAACAAACACACATTTCTTTCATTCAACTCGCTAGCTAGTGTTGCCAGCAGGTCATTACAAATTGAGAAAGTTACGATACACTTAATATTTTTGTAATATGGCTGAGTCACACACGTGTAGACATGTGTAAGTAATGCGATTGATACATTACGCGTGATATTACCCGAACGCGTACTGTAATACTGTAGCATCACGCATCACTCGACCAAACCAAGCGCGCGCGCGCCGCACCTATCTCGTATCTCACTTGCGTTCGCCGCTTGATTAAATTTTGATTTAGAACCGTATTTCTGACACCATAAGGTTTATTTTTTTTAATCTTCCTGTCGTACTCCCGCTCAAAATAATAATATTGGTATTATTTGCTTTCTTTGGAAAACAAATTAAATTTAAATTATTTAAATTATTTAAGCATTACATTACATGTAATGCATTATATTACATGTAATGCTTATCACATTGCTATGCCTCCGACAAAAACGCGCAAGTGATAGTGTAATGTCATGTCGCGCAGTCATCTCAGGTGATGTTTAAAGTGATGGAATAGTGTAATATTACTCGGCGCGAAATGTAATGCCATATCACATTACTTTTCAAAGCACTGTTTTGCGCATGTCTACACACGTGGACAACAATGGATAGGCACCTACTATTAATTTTCTACAGTTATGTTTACGTTTTGACTTTTGTTTTTACCGAATAGACCAATACCTTCGTTAACGTATTCGTATCGTGCAGCAGGGAGCTGCATAATTTTATAGCCATTGTTATAGGGTAAAATACCATAGGCGGGCAGCCCTTCTACGTCAGTCAAACGGAACAGAAACAAACACTCGTCAAAGCATCATATTCGTTCGGAAACGGGCAGGAAGCATTTTGATATTGAACCAAATGTGGAGCACCCTTGTGGAGCACTCTATTCAAGATGGCAAAGAAAGTACGGAAAATATTTATTTTGATTATTTGACAACACGAATATTGTCTGTTTATGTATACAACGTGTATCAAAATATGTGTACTATCCCGAAGGGGGGTGAATTTCCACCCCCCGGGGAACAACTTTTGTTCAACGACTTTTCGAACTTCGATTGGTATCTCTGAAAAAAACTGCAACGAAGTTTCAACATGAACAGCTGACTTTATACAAAGTGACAACCCTAAACTCAGCTACAGAGGTAGTAGGTAGTAGTAGTAGACCTACAGAGGTAGTAGGTCAAGGGGTCAAGGGGTTACAAGGATAGGGTTGTCAATTTATTTAGGCATTATGAAATTAAATATTTTTGTATGGGAAACTGAAAATAGGAATTTTTAATTTTCTCCCCCCCACAACTGATCACCATTGTGGTCTGAAACCCCCCACCTTCGCATAGTACACATATTTAGATACACCTTGTATAAAGTCTAATAACAAAGGTTTTCATAATACGACGACGATACTTGCAGCATGACATACATGAGATAAGTTTGCGTTTTTAAACGAAATATTTGAAAGTGAAATTATATTCGGATACATTATAAAATTATTAAAACTAATTTAAGCCTCTTGTACTACTACTTTTTACACTAATTTTATAATAGTATAGTGGCGGAATGAAAATGTTCGTCGATTTTCAACTTGATTTGTTCAACGTATCACGATTACATACTACCTTTTGAAACTGAATAGACAGAATACACCGCTGAGTCACAAATTATGTCAAAATGTGTTCATGATCAAGGCACTGGTGCAAGCGAAAACCGACTCTAAGGTGGCGAGCATTTTCATACCGCGACTGTACATGCAATTTTTAACATGTTTTAAATTTTACTTCTTATTTCGTATTATCTAAGTTTATTTTCTTGCTTATTTACTTACGGGCAGCTCGTATTGTCGACGATTCCAAGCTCACAGATGACATAGAGCCCTTGGGTCTTCGAAGAGACGTTGGTTCTCTGCATGTGAGTGCTCTATCGTCTCTACAATGGGGAGTTCTCTGCTCTGAGGAACAGTTTGCTCTGGTGCCCGCAGCTGATTTTTATCATCGCACTACGCGCCGCAGAACCAGATTCCATCCTCACCACCTGGATTCCACAACTGCTCGTTTTTCGCGATCCTTTTTGCCGCGCACGAGTAAGTTGTGGAATGAGCTGTCTTCTGCGGTTTTCCCTCAGAGCTTCGACTTCTGGGTCCTTAAAAAGGCGGGTCTATCATTTCTTAAAAGGCCGGCAGCGCATTAGCACCACTTCTGGTGTTGCAGGTGTCTATGGGTGACGGTGACTACTTTCCATCAGGTGGCCCGTCTGCTCGTCACCCTGCTATGACATAAAAAAAAACTATACTTATAGTAGGTGTAGTCGCCTCCTTGGCGTAGGCATCCCCCATTTCTTTCCAAAGTTTTCTGTTTCTGGCCTTTGACATTATACATGCCATTACACCCAGGATAGTACCTATTCCGTGCCAACTTGCCAAGCAGGCAAGGTGTGTACACGAAAAGGCAAGGAGTTATGCAGCAAGCATTTTTGTCAGTGTACTTCTAAGTACCTACATTTTAATTAAACAATAGGTAATAGTGGTAGAGATCTTTGTACGTGGCTCGTCCGGAGAAATACTACCAGCATGCTTATTTCTGTCATGAACTCGTGAAGCAGCATTGCTGTGTTTCGGTTTGAAGGGTGTGGGTTCCGGTAAAATTACTAGCACGTGACGCTGAATAATTGTATGCCTCTAGTTGATGGACACAAGGCAATGCATCGTAGGGCACGTGCGTGACCTGCGAGGTTCGCTTTGTACTAGGCGATGGTTAACACTAAACATCGGGTGGGCCATAAGCTTGTTCCATCAACTAATTGTATAAAAAAATAAAAACAAATCGTAGTAGGTATAGTTGGTAGTAACATGGTCAACAAACGTACAAAGTCCTTGTGAGAAGGTGATGTCATCTACGTGAGTTTATTTTGATACCAAGTCATAAAACACAAATCTGTCTACTTAGGTAGGTATAATGTAAATTAAAGTAGACCGAAGATGCACCCTTGCGTTACTCCCTACTCCTCATAAACTTATTTGGAGAATAAATCAAAGGCCTTCAGTTGAAACTTAAAGCTCTTTCGAAGACTCTAGAACAAAACTAAATACGTACCGATCATTATGCGGAATATCTAATAAACGACCCACAACGACCACAACACCTACAAAGAAAACCCACGCCTTATAAAATAACTCAAAACAGCACAGTATAGCATTATAACTCCTTCATTCAAGTACTGACTGGCAGTTATACATAATTTCTTTCGGCGTTGACACCAGTCATTTATCTGTAGGTAAAAAGCAGTAATAAGTCAGTTTTTGGTTTGTCTTTATCGAAATTTTTGTGTTAATTTCTTTGTGCCGTGTAGTGCCGTGTGATGTCTTCTACTTTGATATACGTGGGGTTGCCGGAAGACTCGAAGAGCTCAATAACCAAGTAAGTAGAAGTTTCATCTGTTGCAGAGTTCAAAAGTTTACGTAGTAGGCACTTTACGTATTTTCTCTCATGCTTGGTAGTAGGTAGTTCTTTCAGTTCAGGCTTGCCTATGTTTACGTAATTTTCTTAGTCTTTTATTTATGCAACTTCCATCGATGGTCTGGTTGATGGAATCTTCTTAATAATTAGGACTGTGCTATGATAGTTCTTATACCTTTAAAATGTCAGATTTGGATTTTGATTTATTTATTGCCTTGATATAGAGCCTTGATAAAGAGGTGATAAAGGTACCTACTTACTGCATCTATTTCTCAGTTTCTAAGAGTAAAACAGTTCTACGTAAATTGCATTTTTTTTTCATTCATTCTATGTTGATATTTTTTTTCACCAACGGCACCTCCAGTCAGTTCCTATCGTACCTATGTACTGATTTGATAATGTGATCTCCTATGCACTTCTAGGTACACTTCTAAGTTCCTATACCTACATATCTAGGTCTATGTTTCTACTCTACCTTCAACCTCCTCACCTTCTATTCTAGCAAATCAACCGGTGATTTACTCTAATTGAAGATGTAGGTGGAACTAGTTTTAAGCCAGATTTATTCCTGCTCAGAACAAGCAAATAAAATAACTATCACGCATGCTGTGGTCCCAGCAGTGGGCGTGGGAGGCGCATGCGCCTTGGGACTCCCAATTAAGGACAACGTCAGGCTTGTTTATGTTACATTGGTCTATTTGTTCAAATTAGGTAGCCGAGTCTTTTTATTAGAATATCTGCTGTAGCCTTGTATTTAGATTGTTGCAAATCCTTTCGTTTTGGGAAAAACCTGTGTCAAGCAGGGCCGATCTTTTAAGGCCGATTATATCTATATAGCGCCTTCCCACGGTCTGTGATATCGCGCACGGAGGGCGGATCAGCTCGCACGACACACCATGGGAACGGTCTCGTGCGCCGAGGTGCGCGGTAGCACAGGATGTGAGGTCTGTGTGCGTTGCCGTGCGTCGTCGTCGGCTGTGCGTAATGATCTGCAGAACCACGCACCGAAGGAAGGCAGCATTAGGCCCGCTATTCAGAAACAATGCTTGAGTCTGAGTCGAGCCTCAAGCATAGATTTTTTACACTTTTTAATGGAGAACTGTCAAAAAATCTATGCTTGAGGCTCGACAGACTGCAAAGGTGCATATTTATCATACCAATAAAGTTTTTATGAAAGTCTAGGACAGTCAAAGGACGTTTTGACAACTTTTGAGATCTTTGGTCCCAATCCACACCCTTTCTGGACATACGAGTTAAAGCTTATTTTTCTTATAGTAGGTAGGTAGGTAGGTACCTGCCTACCCAAGTAGGTCTCCTTATTCGTTTATGCTCTACGTCCGTCGGATGAAATTTACTGAGGTCTTCCGCTTCGTGGGTCGTGGTAGATTTGTCTAAACAATGAGAATAATCCTTGCGACTCAAACAAAGGACAATAGAACAGAATTAATGACAGAAATACTGTACAGTCTCCGTCAAAAATTATCAACACCATACTCTTGGGGGTCTACGACAATTGTTCTCTTTGACGATTGGACTCGGTCGTTGCATTGCAATTGCTGTAAAATGCAGTAAAACAATAGAATTGTGGTACATTTTGACACAGAGCGTAGGAGAATTATTTGAGGTGGTGGTATACTACTAAGCATTGTATTTCCTACGTCTCACTAAGTTGGAGTAGCAACACGGGAACTTCACTGCTATTTTTATCATTGTTTTGTTTAAGCATCATACAAAACCATTCGCATTAAGCGTTTTGGATCCACCAATATTATGTGAACCTTCAGAGAATAGAAAACATTGTTTTTCCTGACCACTACAATCTGGGCCTCTTCAAGGCAAGAGTGAATAGGTGTCTTCTAGACCATTCTGCTCCATCGCCGCTTAACATCAGGTGGGATTTAAGCCATAAAATTGTCTATATCATGTAAAAAAAACAGTAGAAACTAAGCCGTTCTTTGTTGCCTGTACTTCTAGGCTTGGTCGCGTGGAACTGGTGCGTAGATTCACATAGCTTTCAAAGTGATCCTTGTGATAGGTACAACTGATAAAGAAATTATTGAATTTGAATTAGTAACACAAAGCAGCTTAGCACATGACACCCCATGAGCCAGGTATTAAATTATAACCGACATAAAAGTGCACCATATGCACTGACGACAAACGGCTTCCCTATCCCAGATCCTGTTACCGCACTGTCTGAGCCTGTAAGCCTGTTAGGTAAAATTACAAAAGGGGAATGCGATTGCGATTTGCATGGGGTTGTATTATCCTAGCGGGAGTTTGCATAAATAGTACCGATCATTCCCTTTTTTTTTAAATTCGTTTTTTATTGCATTCGAAGCTCAAAACCAAGTCAAAACTGACAGATGCGACTAGGTTTTGATTGCAACAAAAGTTACGCGATCACTTCACTGATTATCCGTATCACTTCTTGTCGTGTCACTGATTCTTTCGAACCAAGTGTGGTGAAAGGATTTTAAGTGCGCCTCAAAGACGCTCCTTTCGTGCACTTGCCACATATTTTCGAACTTTTTTAGGTTCTACGATATGTCAGGGGATTATAGTCGGGACTTTATTATTCTGATTCATCCCAATGATGAACACACAATGGATGAATTTACCGTATTCCGAATAAAATCACAATAAATATTGAGCCAAGTCAAAAAGAGTATTCACTCAAAATCAAAATCAAAAGTGTATTTATTTAGTAGAATCGCAAGGATCAAGGGTCTTAAAGCTATAGGTGAGTCTAGGTGCCAGTTCCACGCGACCAAGCCTATAGAAGAACAGGCAACAAACTACAAATGCACTAAGTGACCAAATCATTATGTATCTAATAAAGGTACCTACTCTAGGGTTTAGACCTAAAAGTATATTCAGGGCACATATAGCTTGACTAGACCACAGACTCAAGTTGTAATCACGGAGGACTAGACTGTCACGCACGAGTCGTCGCCGTGCCTACGGAAGCTGCGCTATTACATGCTTCGTTTGCTCTACGTAGAGTTGACATTATCATCATCATCATCATCATCATATAGGTAGAGTAGATATCATTATCATTAGCCCCTGAACCCGGCCTTCGGCTTTTCTCGTCCAGTGCTTGTCACAAAGCATTTCGCACTCCACCTTCCCGGAGGGCGCCCTAAACGCGATCTACACTCTAATATTCGTTTGCTCCAACGGTTGTCGGTTCTACGGCAAACATGACCGGCCCACTGTCACTTCAGCTTTACTAATCCTTTGAGATACCTACATAATATGTCGACAGCGTACACACAAATATTTGTACATAAGAATACATACAAATATTTGAACTTTACAAACCAGAAATGCCAATCTACTTTGGTTATTTGATTTGTTGACACAGAATGTACTTCTCAGCGATTATTGAATATATTAAAATATCTTTTGAAATTTTCGATAGAAGTCATTGGCACTGGAAAACGCGATAGTCCAAACCAAGTAAGCTCTCCCGTTTCAAAGAATGATTGTTTATTCTTTTCTAATATTTGTTAATTAAAGGGTTGATACAATGGATATAAAGATAGTGACAATTAGTGGGTCCGGGCCTTCGATAAAAGCCCTGTTTGTGGCCCGCAGCGGACAAATTGGTGTGTTGGGCTATCAAATTACGAAACTTTATGGCGCACAAATGGTTTATTTTTATTTTTAGGGTCGATTGTCATGTAATGTTTTGTTGTTGGCAGCAGAATAAGGTGCTTTTATTTTTGACATTGTACCTATACTTTCAAATATAACGTGTTTTGTATTGCGAACCTCGATGTATTCAAGTCATGGTAATCCCTACCTTATTGCCAACCGTTTTTTCTTTTTTCATGGATCCATAAAAATAAGAGATCATTATTTTTCTGTTCCAATCTGTATGATATTATATTCTATTGTATTCTGATATAATCTAATAGCAATGGATCGAGAAATATAGAAAAAGGTAGGAGGCCTTTGCCCTGCAGTGAGAGCTTGCTACATAATTATGATTTTGAAATCAGAGCATTCTTCATTTGGTCGAGGGATTGTACTTACATGTAGGTATATCAAGGAACAATTACTTGCCTGTCCGGGTACCAGCTGAAACGATTATGCTAAGATGTGAAGCTTGACAGAACAGTTACACCACAGCTTGTTAGGGAGTTACCTACAGTCCTCTAGATACTTTGAGAAGGCTTTCACTTGCTCTCTAATTAATTAATTGCAATGTCTATAAGCAGGCACGCCTCGGTAGTTATTCTGTGTAATGCTGAAAATCTCCTAGTTACGGGGTAGGAAGATAAGAAACACTTATATTACAAAAGTTTTTATTTGTGCTTTATTCGGTTAACAAACATAGAAAAATATTAGGTTCTAATTATTCTAAGGGGCCCGCTATGTCCCTAGGCTTCTTCGGATCCTTGAGAACTTATTAGGTGCCTATAACTTATTACTATCTAAACTTATTGTCCGTAACTAGAAATATGTTGGGTTGGTGACCTGCCTGCCTCGAATTCGGTTTGGCTACTAATAAGGAGTTGCGTTAGTTTATCCTACAGTGGTTGAACAGGATTAGGTCCGTCGTAAGGGTATCTGGTCCGTGGGAGGACGGTGTGATAGTGGCAACAGGGAACAACGGCGGGCCTTAGGGCGCCGAAGATAGCGGCCGCAGCCGGTGTGTTGGTGCTTCCACGAGCACTTTGACTAACCTCGGAGGCTGAGATCTAACCAATATCACGTTCGCAAGTCGGTAGCGGGCTCGGAACGGAGCTGGCGTGGGCAAATGCGCGCTGGTCCTTCAGCCGAAGTTTCGACCACGGGGAGTGACAATCGGTGCTCCCTTGCCGAAGGGACGAGTGCCAATATTCAGAGCCTGGGGCCCGTATGCGGCAGGAGTCTCCAGGAGCTACCAGACGGCCTCTACTGATCACGAGAAAAGGGAACAATTTAGTATCGGCACTTTACAAAAACACTGAACTCGCTCGCTTCCAGGAATATTCGACTCACTTGAGGCTGCTAAATATTATGCGTAGGGTATATCTTTATCCACTACGGGACAATAAAATCGACAGAAATCTGTTAAATAAGATAACGAAGAATCAATTCGGTTTCCAAGGGGTCGTTGCTCTCTCTGTCAGCCAGCTGTTTCAAAAATCCAGACCATAGACTCGAGTAGAGAGATTCGCGCTAGCGATCTTATAATCGATTTTCAAATGAAATCGATGGAGGGAAAAAAACAAACGAATCGGCCCGAATTCAGCCGTGAAAAGGCGGACGGAGGTCTAGGACGAATGCATAACGTTTTGAAAATCCTGTATCCTGTAAAAACAGGACACATTCTCGTAACAATGGCAATATGTTAGTAGGATAATCGATTCTCGATACTCGATGGCGATCAATAGACAATCCCTCGGATCGACAAACTCCTATTCGCAATAGACAGTCTGTGGCACGTCGCGCCGGCATGTTGCCAGCTACCGGTCTGCGGTTACCCAAAATTCAACTGCGCAATACCGACCGTAAACCCTGATCATCATTATTTTCCTATGAACAAGACCGTAAGCTCGGATATGGAATCGCGTAAGCATTTTAAGACGTAGTAAGTATTCAATGATGGATAATATGGAGGTATAAACAATTTAATGGGCTCTCGGGGTTGGGTGTCAAGCCGACTCACCTAACCCTTAGTGTGGACCGTACTGAGCGGGCAACCCCGAACCAGTTGACGTAAATACGAACAGAAATTATGCTTCCAAGCTCATGTGATAATAAAATAATATGTTTTGTGGACACTGTGACAGAAGGACTCATGTTCCTGTCGCACGGCGCCGAAGGCGACGTGCGAAAAAAAAAAATAATGCGGAGCCGTTCCATTTGGCGATGTTCTGATATAAAAACTATCTCGCTGAAAGGAAGCTTCAAATTGAATGGCGGGAACGTTTGAAAAGGTATGAGTTTATTCGATCGTTACCTACTATTGGGTTTACCTATTAGAAATCGGGTGTTACAGCACCCCCTTTCCCCCGTAAGAATTCACGCAGGGAATTCGTAGGACGCCCTCGTCCTTTCACTCCTCGCGAGGTATAATATTTAAGGTTATGTGTAAAATTTATTGTGAGAGGTAGTAAATACCGATGATAATTGTAGCAATAAACGGGTAAATGATTAAGTAAGTGGTATTTTAGTACATCCCTCCCCGGCAAACTATCTATGGATTGATCTTCAGATCGACTTGGAATAGCGTAGCTAGATATTCCAGGCCAGAAAATCGCGGGCAGTACCGGTCGATTCTTGTCGGTGTGTCACCTGGCAATATTGGGCCGGTTTTAGCGGTACCGTATACCTAATTGTTTCACAACGATTAAAAATGTGGCGGGACTTGCCTTGATAATCATGTGGGGAGGAAAAAAAATTAAAAATAATTACCCGAAAACTGGGGTAAAATAATGTAGGTGGTATAACCGTGATAAGGAAGTGCATGCTTGCACCGGTTGCAAAGTCTACAGACTCGATAAGTTAGTAATCGCTACAGATGAAAATATAAAAAAAAAATAGAACAAAAAAAACATGGTATAGTAACTAAATAAGTAATGGAATATCCTAACTAAAAAATACGTTTAAACCAGTTGGTGTTCGTTAAACGTAGGTTCCTATAGTCGCCTCATACGACACGCTTGGAATGAGTGAAAGCGGCTGGCTTATTCTACTTCCCCGGGCCAGCACAGGGACGGATTCAGTTCTGGTTACAGTCTAAATTTTTAAAATCTTTGATATGCCACTTGCCGATGAGTTTGCCAGTGGCGTCCTCTAGCTCATAGACTAACGGGGATAGTTTACGTATAACCTTGCATCGTTCGTATTTAGGAGCTAATTTCGCTGCGAAATATTTGTGAGCCGCGCTCTGTTTGTATGTACGTTTCCACACTACGTCTCCAACGTCAAACGAAATCTCTCGGCGTCTACGGTTATAGTATTTTGCGTTTTGAACGTGAGCTTTTTTTAATGAATCTTGTACACGTGCGAATATATCCTTCAGCGGTCCCAAACTTGTGGCGTAGCTATCCCGGGATTTGAATATTAACTCATCGATATCTTGGAAATCCTTATAAACACTGCCGTCGACGACGGCTTCTCTACCGTGCACTAGCATAAATGGAGAAAATAGAGTAGTTTCATTTACAGAAGTATTGATCGCGAACTGCACCTTATGCACGTTCACGTCCCAGGACCTGTGGTCATTTTCAACGTATGACGACAGGGCTGTCATGATAGTACGGTTATACCGCTCTACCGTATTTACCTGAGGGCAATAAACCGGACCTAGGTGCACCTGTGGTATATTATATTTAGTATACAATGCTTGGACTTCGTGGCCTACAAATTGGGAACCGTTGTCGGAAAGAATGGTTTGGGGAATACCATGTACTAGGAATACGTGATCTTCGAGTCGCTGAGCTATGACCTTCCCAGTGGCTCGACGCAGGGGAAATATTAGACAGTACTTAGTAAAACAGCACACCACGACCAATAGATAAGTGTTTTGCTGCCGCGACATCGGCAGTGGGCCAACTAAATCAATACTGACGCACTGGAACGGTCGGGAGCAGACCTTGGGTTCCCCCATAAAACCGGGAGTTGCTTGGTTACTGTGTTTGTATGCATTGCAAGTAGGGCAGGATTTAACAAATTCTACGGTATCTTTATACATACCTGGCCAAAAGTACCTTAATTTCAAGCGTTTATAAGTTTTCGCTACTCCGAGATGAGCAGCGATCGGTTCAGAATGGTTATCGGTAAGGATTCCTACTCGATGTTCCGAGGGAACTACCTCTTTCCACTGGAAATCGCCACTGAGCTTGTTACTACATTTAGTAAACCTATACAGCCTACCACCTATAACCTGAAAGTTGGGACACGCTCGTGGCTTGTCTGTGCAGCGCTTAACGATATTGGTGAACCAAGCGTCGGCCGAGTTTTCGGTGTCGATGGCGGACACGGGTACGGATCGGGATAAAGCATCTGGTACTACATTCTGGACACCTCTCCTATGTTCGACGACTAGGTTAAAGGGCGATAGTCTACACCCCCACCGCGCTAAGCGTCCTGTGGGGTTCTTGAGGTTCAGAAACCACTTGAGGCTAGCATGGTCGGTTATCACACGAACCGGTTTGCTGCCTTCGATGTAGGGGCGGAAGTGCTCGACCACATGTACGACGGCTAAAGCCTCCCTTTCTGTGGCGGAGTAGTTTCGTTCAGCTGGTGACAGGGAACGGCTACAATAAGCTATAGGATGTTCTTGACCGTCAAGGTCTTGAGTAAGCGTCCCTCCAATCCCGAAATCGGAGGCGTCGCAGTGTACCGAGAATGGTAGAGAGAAGTCCGGACACGACAGGACAGGAGCCGTGGTAAGGGCTAATTTTAAATTGTTAAAGGCTTTATCAGCTTCGGGTGTCCACTCGAAAGGGGGAGCTCCCTTACGAGTAGAAGTAAGTGAATTTAGGGGTCCTGCTATATGGCTAAAATTTTCTATAAATCGTCGGTAGTAGGAAGCGGTGCCCAGGAAGCGCTTGACGTCTTTCCGGCAAATGGGTGTGGGGAAGTCTACGATTGCTTTCACTTTATCCGGGTCCGTACGCAGGCCATACTCGTCGACAACGTGCCCCAGGTACTTTAATTGTTTCCTAAAGAATTGACATTTGCCCATGTTAATAGTGAGCCCAGCATCGCGTAGGCGATCTTTTACTCTACGTAGTAGATTGACGTGATCATCGAAGGTATGAGAGATTATGATAATATCGTCGAGGTAAATGAAAACTTTATTGTCGAATTCAGGACCGAATAATTTATCCATCAATCGCTGCTGTGTGCTGCCCGCGGACGTAAGGCCGAAGCACATCCGGGTGTAGTGGAAAAGACCGCGTCCCATTACGGTGAAGGCGGTCCTCTCCCTGGACTCCATGGAGTCCAACGGGATCTGGTGGTATGCCGCTTTCAGATCTATGGAGGATAGGTATTTAGCGTTCCTGAGTTGATCCAGTATATGGCTGATGTAGGGGAGTGGGTAGGCATCATGCTTCGACACCTCGTTCAGCTTCCTGCTGTCCAGGCAGAAACGGAAGGTACCGTCGGATTTCGGAGCTAGAGTCACCGGGCTGCTCCAAGCACTGTTGCTGGGTTCGATGACACCGTCTCTTAGCATCTGGTCGACCTGCCTGTTAACTTCGGCTAGCTTCTCCGGGGACATCACGTAGTAGCGTTGTTTGATCGGAGGGTGATCTCCGGTGTCGATCTTGTGGGTCACGAGGTGTGTCATTCCTAGGCCCCTCTTCTCGGCGGAAATATCATCAAACTGGCGCATGATCTCGCGTGCCTGGCTCCGTTCTCCTCCATCCAAAGAATCAAAATCTCTTAAAAACCTGTCTGTCGTAGCAATAGTATCTACCTGTTCTGTCGGAGAGAAGTATTCACTGTCTTTTAACAGCGAAAGCACGTCGGGCGCTATGTTAAATTCCTTCCAAAAATTTATACCGAAAATGAGCTCAGTGGATACCCCCGGAACTATATAAAACTTGATAATAGCCGTTCTCTTCGCGACCGTAACCGGTAGTAATATATATCCGGTTACGGGGGCGAATGAATCGTTAGCGGTTTTAATAAAATGTAGGTCACTGGATTTATGTACAGAAACCAGGTTATCAAAATGCCTGATTGCGTCCCTGCCTATGATAGAAATTTCAGAACCAGAGTCCATTAGTCCCCTGTATTCGAGATCGTAGATAGTTATAGTAAGATAAGGGCGTCTATCGTTGGTTTTTATTTCGTGAACCAGCGGCGGCGAGGATCGCACCTCCGAAAAGAAACGTTTGATGTATTGCAACCAGTTTTTCCACTCATCGGTATGACTGTCCCCCCCTGGAGGTGTTTTCTGGTGCCGCTGGTCCACCCTATCTAGTTTTTTGGTACCGCAGAACCAGGAGCTTTGTCGGCGGAGCATTTGGGACAAGTTTTGAATGTGACGTCCTTCTCTCCACAGCGGTAGCATATGAAGCAAAAGGGTGCCTTGCAAGTGGTCAAGCTGTGTCCTTTAACCCTGCAGCGGACGCAGAAGTCCCCCTCGAGCTGCACCGAGGCCACCCTGGGTCCAGTATTGTTAGATAAATTTTTGTAGCTTAGGTCGGGTGCTAAACATAGGTTGCCACTCCTGGGTGGTTCTGCGAAACCTTCTGAGCGCTGCTTAGCGTTCTCCAGAAGCCTGCACTTCCTTTTCAAGTCTGCCCACGTCTCCACGGGGCTCAAGGCTAGTTGAGTGGTGTAGAAAGGTCTAACATTATAAAGAACAATATTTAGCTTCTCTTCATCTGAGATAGGTTTTGATAATCGAGTAAAGAAATTCTGCATTACACTTAGATAGTTAATGATGCTTTCATCTCGACCCTGGGTCCGCGCCCTAATCTCCTGCATGAGCCTGTGATCATAATCAAACGGTAAGTATTCTTCGAGTAGTACTGACTTCAGTTCGGACCAATTCCTAACATCCAGACTGACTGCACGGTACCAACACAGTGCTTCATCAGTGAACAGTTCTGCTGATGAGTTGAAGAGTCGAGTATCAGAGATACCCCGGGACAGACATAATTCCTCTAGCCGTTGTAAGAAAGCCTTTACACATGATTTACCATTGAATTTGAGATTTAGTGTATGTATAGCTGAATATTTATCACAACTGGCACGGCCAGTTGGCTTTACCTCTGTCTCAGGGACCGAACCAGGGTTTTCCTCACAATTCTCAAAAGCTTCAGGGGGAGGTGAGGGTGATGCGACACTACTCTTGAAATTGCAAAAGATATTATCTAACCTTCTCAATAACCGGTCCAAGCGTTCCTGTATATTGTTATACGTTGACACTTGATCATTTCCCTCAGAGGGCATGGTCAAACGACCGAATCGATGAAACAAATGGTGGCCCAAGGCTTGGACTCTGTTTAGGATCTTAAGGGAGCATGGTTTGAGCCCTGCACCTGCAACCAGGTCAGTGAGACCTTCGAGTTTAGTACGAATGGTAGAAAGTTCAGAAGAAATATCAAACTCAGTAGACACCACCTCATCTGAAGGGATTTCCTTGTTCAGGGTTCGAACCTGCGCTCTTAGCGCGACGAGGGTTTCCCCCACTGGCGTAGCGCCTCGGATTTTTACCTCATACTCCAGCTCATCCTTCAACAACACATTGAAAGCTATGGGCCTTTCCTCCAACATTATAATTGAATGTAGTAAGTAGAATCTCAAAATATTAAAGTTTAAAAGAAAAAAAACTATCAGACTATGGCTGTTCCAAGCAACTGAGTATTAGTAGGACCGAATTCTATAAAGCTTACAGGTATATAACTGATTGTGACTACAGATTGACAATGAAGATGTAAATGAATGTAAGAAATGTATGAGTAGGAAAACAAAAACAAATTAAATAATAATCTTCAAAAAATATAACAATCTGAGAGCAAATCACTGTAGTATTTGACCTATTAGCAGTAGCACTGATCACAGTTCTTATTTGGGAGCCAGAATCTAACTAAAGGTTAAAAAAAATAAGGGCCATTCCCGAGTTCGAGGCAGTTTCTTACTGAGCTTATTTTGACCAGAAAAAAGATGAAATTTACCTTTCAATCGCAAGATCACCAGTCTCAATGTTCGGGCGCCATAATGTAATGCTGAAAATCTCCTAGTTACGGGGTAGGAAGATAAGAAACACTTATATTACAAAAGTTTTTATTTGTGCTTTATTCGGTTAACAAACATAGAAAAATATTAGGTTCTAATTATTCTAAGGGGCCCGCTATGTCCCTAGGCTTCTTCGGATCCTTGAGAACTTATTAGGTGCCTATAACTTATTACTATCTAAACTTATTGTCCGTAACTAGAAATATGTTGGGTTGGTGACCTGCCTGCCTCGAATTCGGTTTGGCTACTAATAAGGAGTTGCGTTAGTTTATCCTACAGTGGTTGAACAGGATTAGGTCCGTCGTAAGGGTATCTGGTCCGTGGGAGGACGGTGTGATAGTGGCAACAGGGAACAACGGCGGGCCTTAGGGCGCCGAAGATAGCGGCCGCAGCCGGTGTGTTGGTGCTTCCACGAGCACTTTGACTAACCTCGGAGGCTGAGATCTAACCAATATCACGTTCGCAAGTCGGTAGCGGGCTCGGAACGGAGCTGGCGTGGGCAAATGCGCGCTGGTCCTTCAGCCGAAGTTTCGACCACGGGGAGTGACAATCGGTGCTCCCTTGCCGAAGGGACGAGTGCCAATATTCAGAGCCTGGGGCCCGTATGCGGCAGGAGTCTCCAGGAGCTACCAGACGGCCTCTACTGATCACGAGAAAAGGGAACAATTTAGTATCGGCACTTTACAAAAACACTGAACTCGCTCGCTTCCAGGAATATTCGACTCACTTGAGGCTGCTAAATATTATGCGTAGGGTATATCTTTATCCACTACGGGACAATAAAATCGACAGAAATCTGTTAAATAAGATAACGAAGAATCAATTCGGTTTCCAAGGGGTCGTTGCTCTCTCTGTCAGCCAGCTGTTTCAAAAATCCAGACCATAGACTCGAGTAGAGAGATTCGCGCTAGCGATCTTATAATCGATTTTCAAATGAAATCGATGGAGGGAAAAAAACAAACGAATCGGCCCGAATTCAGCCGTGAAAAGGCGGACGGAGGTCTAGGACGAATGCATAACGTTTTGAAAATCCTGTATCCTGTAAAAACAGGACACATTCTCGTAACAATGGCAATATGTTAGTAGGATAATCGATTCTCGATACTCGATGGCGATCAATAGACAATCCCTCGGATCGACAAACTCCTATTCGCAATAGACAGTCTGTGGCACGTCGCGCCGGCATGTTGCCAGCTACCGGTCTGCGGTTACCCAAAATTCAACTGCGCAATACCGACCGTAAACCCTGATCATCATTATTTTCCTATGAACAAGACCGTAAGCTCGGATATGGAATCGCGTAAGCATTTTAAGACGTAGTAAGTATTCAATGATGGATAATATGGAGGTATAAACAATTTAATGGGCTCTCGGGGTTGGGTGTCAAGCCGACTCACCTAACCCTTAGTGTGGACCGTACTGAGCGGGCAACCCCGAACCAGTTGACGTAAATACGAACAGAAATTATGCTTCCAAGCTCATGTGATAATAAAATAATATGTTTTGTGGACACTGTGACAGAAGGACTCATGTTCCTGTCGCACGGCGCCGAAGGCGACGTGCGAAAAAAAAAAATAATGCGGAGCCGTTCCATTTGGCGATGTTCTGATATAAAAACTATCTCGCTGAAAGGAAGCTTCAAATTGAATGGCGGGAACGTTTGAAAAGGTATGAGTTTATTCGATCGTTACCTACTATTGGGTTTACCTATTAGAAATCGGGTGTTACATCTGTGATAGCTTTCAAGCAAATACAGAAGCTATTAATGAAAATAGAGGTAAACTGAAAATCTTGTTTTGATATCTCTACATCAAATAAGACTGTAATTAGACATGAGTGCCTGTAGTCTGAATTTTATTCGATCGGTTTGAACAATTCGTTTCACATTGTGTCTTTCTTTTTTGCATGGAGAAATGATGAGATAACAACTCGTTTCGATCGTTATTACGTAACGTATTGCTGTCTCATATTTTCTCCATACAATATTCTAAACTAGAATTGTTCAAACTGATCGAGTAAAACTACGACTTATATTTTCAGTTATCAAAAAGGTTGTATTGTTATACATAAGCCTATGATTCTTCTGGTATTGCGTCTTTTAAGGCGGCCATAGACTACGGTAACTTTCAATCAGGTGGGCTTGTTTGTCTACTTCATTGTATAAAAAAAGCTGAAAAAAAAAGAATCTAAGGCGAGTTTTGCCAAAGTAGGCGAATCTGCACGATACCGTAATTTTCTAGTTTTCAACATTTACTCATGAATATCTTTGAGGTTGTAAATCGAGAATGAATGTACCGAAAGGTCATTTTAAGATTCCGAAGAACCTTCTTTATGGCTTTTGGTGAAGCTTGAACGCGGACCACCCAATGAGTCTTTAGAAGCAAATCAAGAAGCTTACAAATATTTTGACTTGCCTCGCAGCTCAGTTGGCCCTGCCTTCCGCGCCGTAGGTCGTGGGTTCGATCCCCACCCAAAACAAACATTTGTGTGGTGAACATATTTTTTTTAGTTCTTCTGGGTGTTATATTGTATTTTAAGTACCTATTTACAAAAAAAATATATAAGTATTATATGAGCTATCTGGTTCCCAGTACAAGCTTTGCTTAGTTTGGGGCTAGATAGTGTTGTGTGGATTGTACACAATATTTATTTATTTATTATTTGTTTGTTCGTTAGCTGAACAAACCGGAGAAAAAATATTCACACTGAGTAGTTTCTACCTTTGGCTTTCATTTGTGTCATCTCTTTGTTCTTTGACACAAATTCGAGTCGCTATTATAGAGACATTCATAGCAGGTAATTGATAAATAATGACCGATGTAAAAATGTTACAAAGTACTTTCACAATGATTTCGGTGTTTTATAGATTTGGTAGCACGATACCTACTAACCTACTACCAGTTTTTTATCAATAAGTGCTTAATTAAATATAACTAGTCTATAGTAAGAAGACTATCAGTTTTGGAAACAATGTATACCTTTCATAATTTTCATAGGATAAACATCTCACTTCATAAAAATATATAATGTGGGTTTTCCATAAATATACACTCTTCCCTATCGTCTTCATATTGTAGTCGTTATCGCAGTAGTAACTTTTTTACATCCATGTCATTTTTTCGCACAAAGGTATAGCTATAGTTATACCTCTTTTGATCTTTCAAGTTCTGAAATTCTATCTACAATAAAATAATATTGTGGACGACATAAGAAAAGCTTGTACTGCGTGAACCAGATTTTTTTGCAAACACTCACTACAGAATACAGTATAACACCCATGACAGAGATCAAACATCTGTATTCACCACACAAATATTTATTCTCGGTGGGGATCAAACCCACAACCTTCGGCGTAGAAAGAAAATCTACTACCAACCGAATTGAGAGGCCGGTCTATCTGTCTTCTGCAAGAAGTATAAACGCAGCTTGCGGTTTCAAGTTCTTACAGAGGATAAACTGGTCTTTAAAATGAAACACCATCATGCCCTAAGGCAACACAAAAATAAGCAAGTTTCACGGCTAATGAGAAGTAAACACTGCATTTTAACATTTCCAACTGTGGCCAGTCCACCAGCAGCTGGCTGTAATGATGGCAAAGTGTGGTGCTACCGTAGACGCCGCGGGCGACGCGTGGGCCGCTGTGGCGTACGCTCTTCGTTTTAGCAGCAAATTGATTTTAAATTCCAGCTATTTAAAAACTCGACTGAAAAAGGTAAAGTTTGTCGCTTCATGCTATTTAAAAAAATAAGGACTGTTTAGTGGAAACTACAACAATTCAAATTCTATAAGCTGCAAAGTTTTTTTCAAGTTTTGTTTTTGGTAAGCTCTCCTATAACTATCCTATGTTTATTGTAAATGTTTATTTTAATATTCAAAAGCATATCTGAATATTTCATTCAATCTCAATGCATCCATTGCTGTCCAGATCCGTGGTGGAATAATAAAAGGATCATATAAAAACCGGTAGGAACCAAGCCTTAGTTTGTTGCCTGTTTTTTTAGGCTTGGTCGCGTGGAATTGACGACGTTTCAAAGTGATCCTCGCGATTCTACTGAATAAATACACTTTTGATTTTGACGCAATCTTGTATTTATTTTACGATTCGCGTAATAAGATCGCCCAGAATCCAAATTTGGTTTATCCTTTCCTTCACTTCCCTTTTGACGGTGCATCAACCTCTCTGTCATACCTATATTCTATAGCCCTGACGTATCCTATTCCACATCCTTGACACAGGGCCCTGTCTACGACCGCTTCGAGGAGCGTCGGCGAGATCTGCTATGTCGACCTCGAGACCTCCGCCTGCAATACTTGCGCCGTGCTTTACGAAGACGACTGTTGTGATAGGTGAGCCATTATCACGTACACCTTATTCAGGGAGAATGGTCTATGCCTGATATTATGGCTGACTAGCGGCCAAACGCGTAAGTGTTTTTTAAATTTTTACAAGTATTACGTTTTGGAATAAAAGTAGCATTATGTGATTAGGGGAGGGGGGCCTAAGGTGGGCACCGGGCCTAAAGCAGGCACCCTTCATTAAAGCTCAAATTTCTAAACCTAATTCGGCGCGACTGCATGGCAACATGCCCCCCCGCCATGCTCCTTCCGCGGCAGTCACCCAGTCCGCCAGCACCCGACGAGCACACGCGTTGCGTCGCGGAAAAATAAAACAGTGCTTTTTGAAAAAAATATCACGGTAAGTTGATTGTGTTTTCATTATCTGTGTGTCAGTTGTCTTAATATCAGAATGTAGGTAGTGTTTTGTATGTATCTGGAAGTATTTTGGTTATTTTTTCTTGTCTCTTTCTAATTCGTTAGAGGTTAGAATTTGGTTATAAGAAAAAATCGTTGAAAAGGGCAAAGTGAACCGGGCATAGTGGGCATGCCCACTTTGCCCATTGCTCTTTGCTCCGCTCTGAATCGAAAAGGTTTATCAGGCATTTGTATTTTTTGTTGTAGATGGTAAACAAGTTTATAAGAAAAACCTCACAAGCGACTTGGGATGAGACGTCAAAGAGCCCATAAAGACGTAAAAAAACTGAAAAAATATGGTATTCCAAGGTCTACACTCCAAAGACACCTTCAATCAGGATCTGCCAAAAAGAAACTAGGACGGCACACTACAGTCTTCACCCCTGAGCAAGAAGAATTAAGAGTATTTACCTAATTAAAAAGTTCCTGCCTTAAATTTTATGAAAAACGTTACCAAATTATTAAATAAATATAGATAAGACGAAAATCAGACAAATTCTGATTTTCGACACGTTTATAAATAAACGATGAATAGAACAATATTACCCTTTTTTATTTTTAGCTTTGTTTAAGATTATAATAGAAAATACTAGATATATTTTCATGCTTTATGCAAACACTATTTACATGCCCGTTTTGCCCAAAGCATATGCCCACTTTAGGCTTACTGCTTGGGCAAAGTGGTCATCAGTAAGGGGTTCGTTTTAACTGTACTCGCATTTTCATTTTAAGAGTTTTTTACAATTTGACCAAGCTATATTAAAGCTTATAAAATACAGCCCAAGCTACAATGAAATATTAACAGTAAATCTTTTTTTAACGTTTTATAACTTTAATTTTTACTAAAGGTGCCTGCTTTAGGCCCCCCTCCCCTACTTATAGTGCTCCCGCACACGGAACTCTGGCCACAACCACAAAACGCCGGACCACTGGCATATTTCCTGTAGTTTTCTTACATTTTATATAGCGACAATTTGTAGCGTGTGGCGACTACCGGCGTCCACCGTGTGCGGCGAGACCATATAAAATGTATAAAAACTTCAGGAAATATTTTTGCTGGTGGCGGCGTTTTGTGGTTGTGGCCGAAAGCCCGTGTTCGGCGACACTTATTAGATTTGCTGAAAATGTCATGCAAGTTGGCTCAGTATTTATAGGGCGTAGTGATTTAGTCACAAGCATTATTTCGCATTTATGTATAATATTAGTAGGAGGCTTTGTGATTTTTCAGTAAATAAATTAGTTTTACTGTAGGATCAATTCAGGTTGATTGGTACATAAATTGTAAAGGTCTAAGCGATCTGATGTCTGCAAAGCAGCCGGCAAATTCCAGTAGTTTTATCGCACATATATTTATTGTTTTAGTACCTAGATAGTAAAACAGAAAGCTTTTTATGGTAGTTTTACAGTACGCCCACGAAGCAGCTTGGGGTCTTATTTATAACTGTAATCTGTAGTAGCATTAACTATAATAACTAGGTAATGGGGTGTTAAAGTCGCCAACGGTTGTTCTTCGGATCAATTTTATCACGAGATGAGGTAATCTGAGCTTGCAAACCACGTATTATAAACGTATCTTACATATGTATGTAAGTTTATAGTAGTGGGTAATTATTTATCTAATGGTAACACCTGATACAATTATATAAACAAGTATTTGGGAGAGTGTCTCCGAAACGGAGAATATTAAAAAAAAACTATTTTGGCCCCATAAGATGTCTCTAGGCTCGGGACGTTTCGTTGATGTGACTTTTATTGTTATTTAATTCGTTGTTCTTCACATATTAGAATTGAAAGATGTTATGGAATTTTCAGCCAATACTTATAAACGCAATTTAAATTTAGTCATTGTTTAAAGTTAGCCCTGTCACTATTTGTCATTAATGTCATTATCCAGTGGTAAGAGATGGCAATAGTTTAAGTACTGCTTATCTTTTGACATATTTTTATAAGTAAGGTCATTAATTATAAATTACGAAAAAGACAAAGCGAAAAGCGATAATACAACAAAAACAAATAATACAATTCGTTTTCCGAAATAGGCAAGTTTAAATTTTCCACCCACATTGAAATTGGGTCCTCGTGGCTTCGTGGGTGAAACAATGCATGATCTGGCTCTGACTAAATAGCTTTACCTACCTATCTCTCTATCTTTAGCTGTTTGCCACACTGAATGAGGAAGCTGTGGAAATATTACTAAGTACAGCAAACCTTTAAAGTCATATCGTGTCGTGCATGTAGACAGGCCTCTAGCTCAGTTGGTAGTAGCTCTGCCTTCTGCGCCGTATGTCGTGGGTTCGATCCCCACCGAGAACAAATATTTGTGTGGTGAACATAAATGTTTGTTCTCTGTCTGGGTGTTATATTATATTCTAAGTATGTATTTACAAAAAAAAATAAAAAAAAATATTCAAGTATTATATATCAGCTACCTGGTTTCCATAGTACAAGCTCTGCTTAGTTTGGGGCTGGGTAGTGTTGTGTGAATTGTCTACAATATTTATTTATTATTTATTTATTATTATGTCAATTTGCAATGTCTGTACCTACTATTTCGTATCTTATTTTTATATCTGTGTAGATACTTTATTATAACTTTGAAGCGTAGCGTGTGCTGCCTTTGAAAATTTTGCTTTTGTATTATTGCATTGCATACGTCTGACTAAGTGAAGTGGCACCACACTGGAACTTCACTGCTATTATTTTGGACTATTTTTGATTTGTTAAAGGATCATATAAAAAAACGGTAGGAACCGAGCCGTATTAGTTTGTTGCCTGTTCTTCTAGGCTTGGTCGCGTGGAACTGGCACCTAGACTCACCTAGCTTTAAGACGTTTCAAAGTGATTCTTGTATCGTATTGAATAAACGCTTATTGAATCTTGAATCTTGAATCTTGTCGTTGTTTATTTTGCTGCTAAATTTTGATTAAAATGTATGGTTTTTCTAATTATGCTTTACAATGGCTTTTCTAGAATTTGCAATATCTATATATGAGGATGCTGGAAGGCATGCACATCTACAAATATGTTAAGAAATTACAAATCTTGGTTTCAAGAATTGTATTAATATGCCCAGAAATGTAACAGGTGTATGATAGAAGAGAAAGTTTCAAGAGGCCATTAATTAAACCAATTACCTACAGTTAAAGGAAGTGCTAATAACCTTTTAAGGGCAATTGTTGCTGCTATTAAGATCAATTATCAGAATTCTTTACTCTACTGGTGTAAGAGTACGTGTAAGAGTACCTAACCTAACTACCATGTGTTCAGCTCTTTTAAGAGCCCGGAAGAGGGTGAATTTTCATAATGCCCAGGAACCTAGATAAATACAATACAAATACAATTATTACAATAATATAGTGAAAATCTGCTTAAATTAGTAATCATTTTGGTATTACGTTTGTATGAAAATTTGCCCTCCGCCGGCCCTTAAGCTCGGTAGGTACTCACAATCATTCGGTATTACTCGATAGTTTTACTCCAAAACTAGTAAATATTAACGTGTGGATCGTAAAACTCACAGCTTGAAGATTAATGCTGATGTGGACGAAAGCCCTATATTATATTATATTTTACTAATCTAAAGACATTCTACAATTTACAAGACTTTATCGAAAATGAGGTCAAACTTTCAGGAATATTTGGTATCCGTATGTGACATTGTTCTAAATTACAAGACGCGGCTGGCCCCGCCTGGTACGCGGCTAAGCCGATTTCGATGCGATCAATAAGACAAATAATGTTTGCGTGATTGATGGTGTACACAAACTCTACGCTTTTGTTGCGAATGGCCACGATAAAAAACGTTTTACGCCGTTTTAGCGAAGCACGACCTTATTATTTAGGTTAGTGGTGTAATTTAAAAACATTAATCTTACAACTTACCTACTTTAGTAACAGGCTCAACGTCTCTATGTTATTATCATTTAGGTATATGTACTAGGCTTTTTTTGATAAAATTTATCAATGAAATATCAACTTCTGATTCGTGAAATAAATACATAATAGTCATCAGTCAAAATTGTATTATACTTGATGAAGTACATACCTAAGCCTACTATAATTAGTACCTAAGTAGGTGTAGCTCTCTGTAACTAAGTAACAAACTAGTACAAAAATGCTATCTGCAAAGTCATTCCGTAATCCCTTCCCGTCTTACAGATAAGTGTCGTTAATTTGCTAAGTAAAAGTCAATTAGGCATCGTGGGTGTTATTTCAGTATTCTAAGATTGTACACTCTGTCTTGCCTGCTAGTTTGAATGAGAGATGTAAAGTACTTACCTAGTATTTGATTCAATTTGTAGACCATCATCTTCCTACCCTTATTCCACTGCAAGTGAAGATAGAACCGCATGAACTCCTTTTCCATTTTGATCATTTATATTCTTCACTACTTCACTACGGTCTTGTTTATAAATTTTGTTGAAAAAATCGGTTGTCAGTAAAGTCGGTTTACTGACGATAGTTGAACGTGACAACGTCATACTGCTGCATCGCTCACTCAAGTAGGAGAGAGACAGATGTCGAACGCTGCTGAACGCGGAAGCCGATTGTGCCTCTTTATCGCTCGTTACGCGCTCTAACTTGCACTTCAAGCCTTAAATGGAACGCCTAAGAGCGAAGTAACGCCACATGAGTCACGTTTTTTCGTGCGTGCAGCTGGAGCTGCAGCTTCATCTAATTATAAGACTTTATCACGTCAAAAATTTTGTTTTTATTTGCAATTATTATTTTCTATTCCACCAACCCACTAGCTCTACCTATTCGTTTGATTTTGGCTTGGCATGACTGTTTCAAAGTTCTCTGATCGAGTGGATGCAGAACAGTGTATCGCAGGTCACGTTCCTGACATGCGTGACCTACTAGGCAATGCTTTGTTGTACGCGATGGTTAAAACTCAACATCAAGTGAGCCATATTCTTGTTCTATTAGCAAGTTGTATTAAAAAATATAGACTTGCAAAAACTCCGGTTTCTGGTTTATATTATGCTTTTGTCAGTCAGTCAGGCAGTAATGTATATGACTTACTTGATTACTCTAGGTATGTGATTAGAACTACTCTGTTTTTCTACATCAGGGAGAGTGGATACCTTCCTTAGGTTTTTTTGCTTGCGACCGTTTCCTAGTGCTTAGTCGTAAAGTCGTTGTGTAATCAAATGTAGCGTTCGTAGCGTTATTAGAGAGATTGGTCTCTAGTAGCAATTTCACTTTTCAGGTGAATAACCGTTTTGTAACATTATAAAGGTACTAGCATGCGCCCGCGACTGCACTCGCGTGTTACATTAAGAGATTTTTATAATTTTAAATTCTTGATTAACTCTGGAACTTTCATGATTTTTTGCCATGTATTTGAAGATTTGGCGTGCTCATCTATATTTTCAAGACAAAACTAACATTTATCTAAAGTCGAATATATTATATGAGTGATCTTATCGAGTACCTATATGTAAAACTGGATCGATAAATAAACTTATTAATATTGTGTATCGTGTCAGCTATATAGTTTCTGAATGCTGGCTATTTCTCACTTGCCCCAGTAATTTCACGTTATTTTTTATGAACAAAAACATGACAATCTTTCGTTCTTACATCAGCAAACATTGTCATGCTTCAACAATAAAATACTCTAGATTTGCAAATCTCGATGTTCAGCCACTTTATCATCGGTCGATTCAGGAGTATATATGATCAATGAAAACAGATAATAATTACTTCCTCGATCAAACTCATTCATCAATCAGTAGGGTTGCTGATACTGTTATTACTAGATCATGTAATTGTGATCATTTCATTGTTTATAACTAATGTGGATTTCATTTAGCGTTCCTCGATACATATTTTAGCTACAATCTCACCTGGTAAGCGACGATGAAGCAGGATGGCCTAGAAAACACTTATTCACTCATGCCTTGAAGAGGCCAAGATTGTAGTTGTCAGGAAAAGCTGCCGACCGCAATAAGTTCCATTCCCTAGAGGTTTGCATAATGCAGGTGGTGCCAAAACGCTTAGTGCAAATGAGTGGTATGCTAACCAGGTATAAGAGCCATGCGGCTGCTAGTCCTATAGCAGAAGGGAGATGGTGGTATGAGATCATGCAGTTCCTGACTACATTCTCAAAAATGTAACCTATAAAAGATCGATAGGCTAGCAACTTTGCGATGATGTGCTAGAAGCTAGACTCTGGTTTTGGTCTGCACCATATATGTTGCTCGCTAACATGCATGAGTGGCTAGTTCTTTGCTTGTTTTTGTGTGAAGATTTCGTTCTATAAAACCCCATTTTTGCAGAGTTTTGTTGCGTTTACTATTTCTGCTACTGGTACTTAAAAGAAAACAAAACAGACGAACTTTCAAATACCACTAGGGTCTTACAATTGCTGAAATTGTGTCGAAACAAAAGAGAAGGAGCTTCATTCACTATAAACTTTTTCCAGTTCACATCCCTAGTTCAGTAGGCTAACATTATGACAGCTTGTTTGATGAATTTACTGCGATGCGCTGCGTTTCCTGTGGGACCCCTGCTGGACATGACCGCGCTGATGTCAGCATGAGATTTGCGATTAGCACCCACTACTGCTATTTGAAATAACTGGCAAACGGCATATAACTTTTAAACAACATACATTTTAAACGAGTCGGAGTTTTGCTACCACATTTCGTCAACGAAATGTTGTTTTTGTTTCGGCTATTTGTCTCTCTCTATTTTAAGGAGAAAATATAAGAAAGCATAGAAACGATGGAAACGAGTTCTTGTCTCATCAATTTTCCTTTCAAAAGAGAGAGACACGTGCTCACACGAAAACAACGTTAAGTAGAAGACGAAATGTGGTAGCAAAACTCCGACTTCGGGTATTGTTTAACATTTTATATGCTTTTGCAAATAATTCTCTTACTTCCATCTATTTTTAGAATTCTTTGAATTATAAGTAAACACGCCTTTGCATAAATCAAGGATTTATGCCAAGCGTGTGTCAATATGAGCTGCATCATGTTCCGACTTGGTGGTCTCTGACGCATTGATTTTATCTAAAACGTGGCTTAAAGCTTTCCATCTTTACTAATCCTGGTAAATTCCTGCGTTCCCGAGTAAACATTATTTATCATCAAACTGACCTCCCATTAATTCTACAATTGGCATTCATGAGGGCAGCATTGCCATGTTGGTGCTGTGTCATAGCGATAAGGTGGCGGTGGGACAATAACTCAACGGAAGGACATGGCCTATGGTCCCCCGGGACTTGTTTGAGAGACGTGTAAGATTACACTAACAAGAAGATCCCTAACTAGGCGACACTGTGATGAATCGGCATTTCGGAGCCACGAGCAAACTTGAGAGTTATGGCTGAAAGCAAAAAGGGGCTTATTGAAAGCTCAATAAAAACACGATTGTTTTAAATATGATTTAATTAGGCACGACACGTCTTTTAAATTCAGGCCACGAGCACAGACTCACTGGACCACTCTTGAGGTTCTCAACACACACGATGAATAACAACAAAACCACCAGCACTTATACTCTACCATTACCCTGCATTCCATTAAGGTTATCATCGCCTTCTTGTCCTTATTCCAAGTTATATGGTGTATGACAAACGTCATTTCTGTTCTCATTTCTTTCATAGCTGTGGGTAATTCAAATCGTGTCAGTTCAATACAGTTTTGAAACCAATTTAAAACAGGCTTAAATGTTTGATTTGTAAGCATACATTGTGGTACTTACATCTTTGTGACCATTTCTGCAGAATCATTGACCCTCATTTATTGCACGTTGACAAAAAGCCAGTAAAACTCAGTCAACTCAGCTTTCTTATCTTCCTACATCACTGTACCGTCCATTCAAACAATAAATATACTTTTAATGGAGAACAAATCTTATCTCACGGCTATGATTAGCTACCTTCGAACTGTCAGCTATTCATCTCTCCGATCGTGACGTCACGTTTGCTGCGTGAACAAGTGCGCCGGACAACACAATTTGTAAATCATCCCTTCAGGTAGACCATGACGACAACTTTATCATTTCCATGCCTATTGCGGGGAATGTATGACGGTTCTAGAATCGCTAGAGGAGAATGAGCGTTGTGTGCGGTGGAGTTGGGAAGAGTCGAGCGTGGGCTTCCAAAGGTCGATTGCAATCAGATTGGCTAGCCCCGGGCGGTGGTTCTGACCGGCACGTGCAGCTGGTCACGACAGAAATGAGAGCCGCAGATAAAGATTTATTAGGAATAGGACTTTCAACATTTCTTTCAAAAAGCAGTGTCAAATGCAAATACCTAAAAAAACTTGTTTTGTTGCATAGACTTCGTTCATGTTTTTAGTTTTTATTTAGCCCCTTTCATTCATATTGCCTGACTTAAATTTTAGCGCTAATAGTTTTGTGTCACTGTCTCTTTTATGTCAACAAATAGAGATGGCAACAGGATTCGTTTTTTGAAAACAATTAAAATGAAAAATCTATTTTTCAATATATTTGACTTTCCAAAGTCAAATATATTGAAAAATAGATTTTTCATTTTAATTGTTTTTCTGGTGTTATTTTGAGTTCTGTTGTGTAATTTTGGTGGTATTAGGTATCATTACTTCAGGTCTAAGCACAGAGTGTGAGCAGCTGGAATGAAACTGTTGTTTTTTTATGTGACATCCTGATTTTACGAAAATGTTTCCAATGGGTTTGAAAAAACCTGCCACCATTTTTTTTTCAAAGCCAATTAGGGCCGACTTGTCTATTGAGAGACTTGACTAAAACCTATTTTAGTAATGTAATATATCCTCACATGAAATTCGCAAGATTGTCCGAACGGACAGATGCCATCTGATTAAGAAGAAGAAGAAATGGCGACAGACTTATCGGACTACAAATAGAGGACCATTATGAATATACCCGTTGTATTTGTGAAAGTATTATCTAGTGTACCTATTCATAGCACAAGACTTTAATATAAAGGTACTCAAGGAATAGGTACTTTACTCAACTTTATTAAGAAGATAATAGCAAATTGCTATAATCTCCTATACTAAATGCACTGTTTATTGTTATCCGTTTAGTACGAAGGTATAAAACTTATAAATGCATTTAGCTGTATGTGTTCTGGATAAGTTTTATTGGATCTAAGGGCCAATAAAGCGATGGATGAATTTATTCAAGACAGACGATTAGACGATAAATTGACAGATTACAAGATAGGTAGTGAATGAAGCTAGAGTTTGGATAAGGTAAAATAGATTCAGCTCATCATATACTATCTTATTGATGATATTAAAAAAATACAGGAATTTAGAAAACTGCAGCATAGCCTCAAGCTAAACATAAATAAAATTTAAATTAAAAACTCATATAATCACAATGATAACAAACATACATAATACTCGTAATATGATACTAAAACATCACTTAACATCAGGTAGGCCATATGCTTGATAAAAAGATATATCAATTGAAATTGAATTTCAATTGAAAAGAGTCTATTTTTTATTTTATGTTATTTTGTGATCTGCTCTGCTTTTCTTTAACTTCAAAATCTATTGATTCTCATCTAATTTTGACTATAGTTTCTTAAGCGTCCTGTGTCCTGATGAAAGTTCTGGGGCTTCTCATTTCTCTTCATCTTACATCTACGTTCATAGTTTTCTTAACTCAATATGCAACGACCTCTTGACCTCAGGCCGGTCGTTTCAATTTGTGACAGCCAAGTACCAATCAATAAGGATACAAGTACTTTCTTTGTCAATGAATCGCAACATCCATTGTATGCAATATGCATCCATCTTTCGTGTTTTTGTCATTAGAATAAAGGATTTGCATCTTCATTTGTCAGACTATTTTAAAGATATCAATGCGACATGAATTGTGAATTAAATTGAATTAGTCATAACACTTATAGTGGGTGATCCATTTGCGAGCTAAAACCGACGAGTCTGCGAGCTAAAGGTATCAATGGAGCACCCATCTTAATAGAATCTACTTTGGGTTGCCTGTATTCCCAAGGTACACTGCTAAACAATATAAATCTACTTACCTCCCCCCCTAGCTTATTTAGTTCCACTGCTGGGCAAAGGCCTCCCCTATAAAAATGTACCATAACTTATTCTTATCCTTTTTCCATTATTCTAAGTTTACCGTATACCGTATACCTGGAGCCTTATTCTCGGGCCGACCGAGATTTTCAATGTCCCTTAAATACGCATTGGCATTGCACAACCTCGCACTTTTTCTACGTTTTCCGTATATCGTAGCTGTCGAGGCTTCTACGATGAGGTCGTCGATGAATTACTCAAGGAAATCTGCCATTCTCTCTTCGAAAAGAAGCAATAAAATGAAATTGCATTGATCCGCGAGATGAGCCGAGAATTAGGCTCCTGATCAGTTGATCACAGGTCTCGATTAAAGCTTCTCTACCAGACGGGATTTTTTAAAGTAATTTTTGAAGTGAACAAAGCCTTTTATTTCCACAAAAGCCAGCTTTTAAACTACACTCTAGTGTTAATTTAGTGGATAATTTTCGACCCATCAACTTCCGCTTCCAAATACTAACCAATTCATACAAAAGCACAAAAGCACCTACTTCCAATACAAAAGAAAATAGTAGTTTGGAATGGTAGGCTGCATTTAGGCCGAAAGCATATTACGCTGTGCACGAATAAAACTGCGTTAAATTACAGAATAAGTCTCACCTACTTAAATAGTAGGTTTTTTATTACCTCATATACATCATGTATCTTTATTTTTTTAATTCTATCAGGAAATTATGAGAAATGCGTTTAGACAGTGCCGATAGGAACCTTAGGAACCCATAAAAACCTGAAGTGTCTACCACAATAAAGTGGAATCGGGGCAAGAAGAGAATATTATATGAAGTGATCTGGCTGAAAATAAAGTCGGTAAATAAGCAAGAAGAGAAGATAACACTCTAGTTTTTTTCTTTAAATTTAAACAAAGTCAAGTTTCAGCACTTCAAATTTTAATAAATCACTTGAAATATGGACATTGTCTAATACCGGTTACCGTATAAAAGTCCTCTCTTTCAGCCTAATTGTGTTTAAAGGCCCTACGGTCGAATAATGAAAGCTTGTCATTCACCACCACAGAATAAATAGTACCAAATACAAATTATAGGGCCATTTATAGAAAAGTATGTACCTTAACAGGAAACATTCGATGGGAATAAAAGTGATTGCATGCCTCGGTAATTGTGGAGGATAATGTTTATCATAATAATAATATGCTCTATGAATTCGTTGATGGTTAAACGTTTGACCATTTCATCCCACCTGATGGAAAGTGAAAATGCAGGCTAAGGTGGAGCACGCTTAGCTATTACCCACTTGTTCACTCTTGACTTGAAAATTCTAAGGTTTTAATGCCCCGAAAATACTGACGACAGGAAAGAGTTCCACTACTTGGCAGTTTGCACTAAAAAAGTGGAAGCGACGCGCTTTGTGCGATGGCGAGGGACCTCAACCATGAAGGATAAAAACATTTTGGCTACTATCAATAGAATCGAATAAGGGATTGGTAAATTCAAATCAAATAAAAAGTTTTTATTTTACGTCACAATCATAAGAATACCCAGTATAAACAAATGTTAACAATAAAGGAACAATGACATAAAAATTGTCTGCAGTTTATTATGTTCTCCAAAACTAGAACACGCTCAATAATTGATTCCAAAACCGTTCAAATTTAATAAATACTTAATAATCCCAGTACTTAAGTTCGATTTTAAAAACACTATACCGTCTCCATTATACCTACATCACAGGCGTCGGATTTTCTAAGTCTCATTTGAAAAGAAATGAGTTCTCTATTAGCCCACATCTCCTACATTAATAACATCTTATAAATAGCCGGTCCATCCGTCATCTCTGCCTCTCAGCGCAGATTGCCTAACAGTTGCCCGCGGTTGCATTCGCGGAACAATGCGCGGCGGGGTCGCCGACCTCGCGGACATCGTTACGGCGATTGGTGGCAGATAGCTCACTCCGAGAAGATCCTAATTCACACTAGATAATGCATTGTGCGATACCGCGGATAAACAGATCATAAATAGTCCAGCTACAGGTCTAGCCGCAGTATAGTTTAATTAGCTAACAATAATATGTAACGATACAACAGAACGAATATTATTCTCGTATAGACTGAAATGTTCACTGAAGCTTATTTGCTACGAGTATTACCAAACATTTTTTCATGTTTGCACCCAAATAATATACCCATGCATTTCAATTGGCTCAAACTCAAAATTTCTTTATCGAGTTGTATCACAAGGATCACTTTGAAACGTCTTAAAGCTAGGAGTCTAGGTCACACAACCAAGCTTAGAAGAACAGGCAGCAAACTGCGGATTTTTTCTTATACCGTTTTTTTTTGATCCTTTCAAAAAATAAAAATAAAAACAGCTGTGAAGTTCCAGTGTGGTGCTACTCCAACTTAGTAGAGAACTGGAGACGTAGGCGCGTATTGCCTACGTCTGCAGTTCTCTACTAAGTGGCTACTCTACTAAGTTCTTACTACAAAAGCAAAAGTTTCAAAAACAACTCACGCTACGCTTCAAAGTAATAATAATGTACCCTTCAAAGAAATAGTAATACATAAAAACAACTCACGCTACGCTTCAAAGTAATAATAATGTACCCTTCAAAGAAATAGTAATACATACTATATCTATTTACATGGCTCAGCGCTTACATGTCTTAGATTTTGTAGATTTCTATTTTTTTTTTCTTGGTGGTAAAATGTAGTAGTGAACTATCTGTCTGTATTGTCCGCTTTGCCTCGCATGAAATCGCTACCGTCAACCGTAGACTGACCAACAGACCGACAATCGTTCATTGTTTTGTTACTGAAACACTGCGTTTGTGCATTCAACTGTAAAGACTTTCTTTGTTTAATAATACAGACTAGTCAAAGTTTTGTTTGATGAGTTTCCTCGTAGTGCTTTCCTTTCATTAGTTGCGGACGAGCCTAGAACATTGCGTCACTGTCTTTGAGCTTTAACACGAACAAAAGCTCTTGTTCGTGTTAATGCATATTATTATGCTGGCACATCGTAAAAGTATAATTTTTATGACGTTACATAATTCGTTAGCTTTTTCGTCTAAGGAACAATGTTTTATTTTTATACACTTTACATATATTGGTTAAGAATACTTAGGATTAAGACACATTGTTTTTGTCCCAAGTTTATAGTCGTCCCACTGCTGGGATAAGGCTCCCGCAAGGATTTCCGTCTTCTTCTTCTTACTGCCCTTTTCCCGCTTTATGTGGGGTAGACACAACATGTCTTCCTCCTCCATTCCAAATGCAAATGAAAAAAAAAACTAATTTCAAATGTAGTACATTTTCCCTGAAACTTTGGTAACTTTTTATCATGATTTAGACTAAAAGTGATGTTACTAAAAAGCTTTCTTAGATAATAGATTTAAAAACAGCTGAACAGCTGGTTATCGTTGCTAGCCCTTTACAAAATGCCATTAGTTTGTCAGTTTCTTTTACTTCTTTCACCATAACCTTTTGGGCAAGTCTTGCAACATAAACTCTCATTTTCATACGATACGTGTAACGTCGGTAATGGTGTATTAGGTACTTACATGTGATTACAAATGCTGTAACACGCGTGTCTATTAGTCCATTATTCTTGATTTGATGGTAGGTGGCATTGTAGGGCTGTTAGCTCAGCCTTTTGTCGGGGTTTCCAATAGATACAAGATCGAAAACACAAAAATATAGGTCCAGACATAAATAAAAATGATTTGTATATACAATAGGTGGTCTTATCTAAGCAGCGATATCTACCAGACAACCATTGACTAAGTTTCTTTCAATTGTATCTTTTGTAAGAAGCGTAAGATTTTTTCTCTATTGTTTTTTATGGTCTTGTGTAGAACTCTTTTCTATTCTACTTTTTCTAGTCATTTCGTTTGTCGATATACTTCTCTGTCCTACCTCTTTCCTCCATTCTCCACCTTATGCTTTACTGCAAATCTACTTTTTTTACACCACCTGTTGAGTGCAAGTTGCGTGTAAAGCGTTACTGAATGGGGTTTATTTTGGGCAATAATAACACGGTAGCACGCCAGTGACAACCCTGCCGAAGCTGCAGAGGTGCAACGGTGATCAATCTCCAGCTACGTGAGGTTTCGACACGCCAGATAATAGCCTGAACGTAAACGTAGTTCCATCGGAATGCAATGTCGGTCACTGCATGCATTCCTCTAATATTGCGTGTCTGTGCACAAGTTCACCTCTAATACTTATTTAACTTCGTAAAGTTTGATCGACGCATGTGTGTTTGATTTAATTTCTAGACACGTATATTTTCTTTGTGTTGACAGTTGATCCACTTGGAACAAATTCGGTTCTGAATATGATTGAACAGTTATTTTAAAAAGTACAAAAAACATGAACACGAAAGGAGCTTTTTTGAAGCGTCCATAAATCCTTTCAACCACACTGCACTGGTTCGAAAGAACCATAGTGATTAATCTCAAACTCTCAATACTCTTTATGGTCGTATGCGAATTTATTTTCCTATTGAGTTTCTAAATCGAAGGATTTATCATAATTGATCCTATTAAACAGAAGGCCCTATTCACAAATCATAATAATCCACCTTCAAGCTGGAAAGCTAGAGGCTTACGTTTATGCGTAACGAACTCTTACTGATTTATAACTACATATCATCCGACACTGTCGTTTACAGGGAGAATGAAAGAGAGAGTAAACCCGGTGAAATAGTGCCGCTAGGAATAGAATTGAAACACTTATAGGATTCAATTAAAGTTTGATTAAAGCTATCAATTTGGTTTAATGGCGCACAGTCTAAATGATAGAGATTTCCTCAAGGCTGTTATTAGAAGAACTATTAAATTCAATTTATTACTAAATAGTAGGTAACACCTTAATCAGACTTCCAAAGTAAATCAACATTTTGGTACAGTCAAGCACGATTTTCAATCAATTCTCTTGTTTGTTACATTATGTTGAATAGATCAATGAGAGAAAGGAGTATTGTATTGTATTTATTTATTGCTTTCATGTATGTAAAGTGTTCAAAATAATGGTACAGAATTAAGTGTAAGTACCTACATGTGGGGTAAGTACATGTACCTACATGTACGTACCCCGTATGGGCGCTGCAGTTTGGAGTCAGATTCTATATGTAATAATATCGAAGCAATAAGACTCCTAGTTTTCCGAGCGCTCAATATTCATATATGTATCTAATTATTAGAAAAGCAAAACCTCTTTGTACCTATATAACTGCGCGGTCGGAAGATCAATCGATTGATACACATCAATAGACTTGAAGATTTTTAAACATAAAACCTAGGTCGAGTGGAATATCTATGGTTTCACGCAGCCAATGATTAATTAGAATTGTCTGGATGCAGCTCCAATGCTTTTTACACACACCGATGCGGTGGAGATAGCACTACCACGTGGTATAGTAATGGTTACGTATCAGGTAGGTAGTCGGGAGGCCCTACTTAAATTTGGAACGTAAGACGAGACGTCCTCCTACCTAGTAGAGAAGCGGAAATATAATGCGCGATGGAAAATTCCACTCCTGACTCCTGCGTCAAAAGGATCACGTGACGTGACAGCACGTTAGGCAAATAGACTTTAGAGTTTAGAGGGTAAGAGACTTCATCAAAAGCTAACATGCCACAATTTATGTCAATGAATAGAGTTGAACTGGCCATAGTAGGTACATTTTTTTTTTTTTTTTTTTTTTTTTTTTTTATGTAACTTGCTGATGGAACAAGCATATGGCCCACCTGGTGTTAAGTGGTAACCATCGCCTATAACAAAGCCATGCCTCGTAGGTCACGCACGTCAGGAACGTGCCCTACGATGCACTGCTCTGCGTCCATCAACTGGAGGCATACAGATATTCAGCCTCACGTGCCAGTAATTACACCGGCACCCACACCCTTCAAACCGAAACACAGCAATGCTGCTTCACGGCAGAAATAGGCATGGTGGTAGTACTTCCCCGGACGAGCCCTTCACAAAGAGCTCTACTACTACTACGTACATACTTATATTACGTATTTTTGAAATTTAACTTATGCCATTGGATTTAAAAACGATTACCTATGATTTAATATCCCAAAATATGTTTATGCTCCCATTCACAGCAAAAGTTGCAAGTTGTTGGTGTTATATACAGGGTTATTCATTATTAGCTGCAAATACTCAGGAATTAGGTTCAACAAATAAAATAAAAAATATTTACGAAATGTTTTTTTTTAAGTTTTGTTATGAAAATCCCGAGAAAATCGATAAAGGAATCATTGGCGCCTGACCTATTTTGACCTTTGATCCGCGCCCGCGTGCCGTGAGTGACACTCTGCGTTCAGTCACCGCCTGGGTGGGTCATCGTCCTGTTCTCCGTGGCAATCATTATGCAATAGCCGTAAAGAAATTAATAAAAATAAAATTTTGATACAAAAACTTGAAAAAATTTTTGATCAAATTAAAAAAAAATAATTACATACATATTTTTTATTCTATTTGTTGAACCTAATTCCTGAGTATTTGCAGTTAATAATGAATAACCCTGTATAAAATGCAGTTCAAATATAAATATTGTTTATACTATTAACAAAAGTGTCAAAAAGTACTTTGAATTAACTTTTAAGAAGAAAAGTCGTTTCCATATCGTATTGCCTAGTAAAAATATGAAAATTATTGCATTCTAAACGCATATTTGCATAAATCATAGTTATTTATGAAAATGTTCTTATTTTACAGGTAAGTGCTTACAGAACGGAACAGAAGATATTCCCTGCCATGGTAAGTGCTATTTTAAATCAATCAGTTACGAAATAATTATTGTAATGCTTTTCGGGTCAGAAGAGTTAAACGGAGCGCCATCTTGCAACTGTTTCTTTTTAATTTATTGCCATAGTAATATTTTAGAGCTTACTGGACAGAATAAGAACTTGAGAAGTGGTGCATAATAAACTAATCTTTACACCGCGCCGCCCTGCCCTTTACTGTAATGATACAAAACAACGGCGACATTGACCGAGACGTAAAGAATGGAATAAATGCAGGATGGATGAAATGGCGACAGGTCACAGGAGCAATTTGTGATCCACGGATGCCCCTTAAGCTTAAAGGGAAGATCTATAAGACGATCATAAGACCTGTCGTTATGTATGGATCCAAGTGTTGGGCAACGAAAGGGACTGACGAACGAAGGGTGTATGCGGTAGAGATACGAATGTTGAGATGGATGTATGGAGTGACAAGAATGGACAAAATACGGAATGTGTATATCAGGGGAAATTTGAAAGTAGCACCGGTAACAGAAAAATTGAGGAGCAACAGAATGGCGTGGTACAGGTATGACATGAGGAGGGATGGAAGTCATGTGACCGCCAGGAGAACGATGAGTAATATGTAGAGGTAGGTGGGTAGAGGTAGCCCAAAGAAAAGATGGATGAGCTGGGTAAAAGATGACATGTATAAGAAAGAAGTGAATATAATATGAGTAATAGAAGAGAATGGTAGAGGAGAACATATTGTGCTGATCCCACATAAAGTGGGATAAGGGCAAAAAGAAGAAGAGTAGTATTTATCAACTTACCCAGTTATGACTTATTAGGCTAATTTTTTTATGTTAAACTTGAGGTTATGCAGAGGTTTTTTTTAGTCCTGAAGTAAGTTTACCCTGATTCATAATTGAACGCAAAAGTATTTAGTTATTTGTAATTTAGTTATCGCGAAAGATATAGATACTTAATCTTTTTTATTTTATCTGAAATTCTAGTTTTGTTTTGATGCTGGACGCCAGGTTTGGATTCTTCGAGCTAGGAGCTCTTAGAGGACTTAGAGTATGGATAGCTATAGCAAAAACCAATAGCTGCGTTTGGCACAACATCTAAAACCTCTTAACTATATATAAGCGTCAAAAGCCGATGGATGAAAAGGGTTCAGAATTGTTTTTTTTGGAAATGTATAGACCTATGTCCAGCAGTGGAATACTTTGGGCTGATGATGAGCAAAACCAAGCCATATAACCCTTGCAAGCTCTCGCAAGACGAGACGCGAGCCTATAGCCAAATGGTTATTTAGGACTCCGTTCTCGGATCCACTAGGAAGTGTACCGTCCTATTTCTGCATCGCCTATTCCCGCCCTTTGTTGCTCGGTTTATTTCTGTTTACGTCTCATTTCGAAACTTTACGAGCTCGGATGCGTCTGTTGCAACAGTTCAAGCACAGTACAGAAGCTAGCAGTAAAGTCGGTATCGATATTTTCTGTACTTTATAGCAATCAGTAAAACAATGCGTTGGCACTATATCCGCGACGGTTTGCAAGGAGATGATCAGAGTAGAACTCCTACAAGTCATTTTGTAGATAATATAATAAAAGAACGTGTAGACACACTAGCTCTACAATTATTTCTACAAACTCATCCATCGTGCATTATAAATTTTTTACTACAATTTCCGTTCATGCTATAAAGTTTTTTTTTTCATCTAAAAGTCTTTTTTTTTGTCATCAACTCTGTATAAATTGAAAATGCATTCACCGCGGCTTCTTACGTAAGTGACATAATACGAATACCTTTAGTCATTCTACTGCTTGAAAAAACGAAACTTTGAACGTAGTAATTATAATTTATTCTGTGGCCCAAGTTATTAACAGCCGCCTCGGGTGCATACAGATTAGTTATAAGTTAGTGGAGGATGCTAATAAGAAACGGTGTTAGGTTATCTCTCGGTGAGATTTGCTGTATCGGTCTGACTATTGAATTGCAAGCTAAAGATGCAAGTAGATGACTTACCTTACCTACTTTCAAGTACCAGATTGCATTTGACATCCAACTACGTAAGAGATTTTTATTCGATAGAAACAGATGCAGATCTCGTGGAAGCAACCATGCCTTTGAATTTAAAAGGCGGCAGGTTCGAATTGTTTTGGTTTGCTCCTTCGCCCTTATCAAAAACCTAAAGGTATCATAATCTTCAAAGTGTGTGCTCTAACTTCACGCATAAAAAAATATAATATACCTTTTTCTTCTTCTTCTTCATGCCCTTATCCCATCTATATTATAGCCCATTTATAACGATATATTAGAAGACATTTCACGCAGCGCTTTTTAACCTCAAATTAGGCAATAAAAACCTTTTAGCTGGTAAGTAGTAACGTTTTCTTTTTAACCACAAAATATAGGTAAGCAGGTTTCCACAATAGACTGTTTCTATAAGAGAGATTTACAATAGACACGAGGTAAAGACTTGTTGAGTAATTTTATCGATTAATGGATATTTATCGACTCCAATTTGCAGCCTCATTTGTTTCCATGTTATCTTCATTTGTTATTGGTAGGGTTGTCACGAAATCTGAAAAAACAATTTCACAAATCTATAGTCTTCAGGCCCATTGTTTCTGACTATATCTTTAAAACTTAAGATATTATTATAATATTAATTAAGCCCATTATTCAATATTTGGTCTATTTCAAATTTTTGATATCTACAATTGCTACCAATTGCATGCCTGTATCTGAAGAAATTTTATACAAAACATTATTTATGTACAGACGCGATGCTGAAATATGTTACGTAGTTGTAGTAAATCAAACATGGCTAAAAATCGTGCTTGCATAATGCCATAAAGAAAACATGTCAATAGGATTGATCACTGTAACAAACACGCGAAACAGAATACGTACAAGAGGTTTTATCAAGCGAAAAATGAAACGGTCCCACGGTGAAATCGTGATCGAGAAACTGTGACGTGACATCCTTATTTGTTAATAGCAATACATCAGTAAGATTAGGGTTGAGCCTCGCACGGGAGCAAATAGTCGACCTACAACCTCTTCCCACATTTGATAGCCTAGTAGAGAGGCGTTAGAAAGCACTTATCGAGTTGCAAGCTACTACTAAATGAAATGTCGTGATTATTATCGATAGCGTCTGAGATTTGATTTATTGATGCGTAGCGTCCCTGCTGCGGTGTCGACTGTCATAGGTAACACTAGCAATTGAAATTGAAAATAATTTCACTAATAAAAACTCGAATAAATTAATGATCTGGCATTTCTTATCTGTTTAAACTTGTTTACAATAATTGTTGAAAATTAAACTTGTAAATTGAATTCTGCGCAATAGAGACAAGCTTATAGAAATAAAGGAAACATGAGATATTTTCGTGATATATTTTAAAGACTTCCTAGTATAAGCTGCAATGACGTTGCAATGAGCGCAGGCTACGATATGAGATTAGTCTTGTATAATGTGGCCTCATAGGTTTCCAAATCTATGAGACAGGCGTGATCTACAATGCACGTGTTGATGATGATAATACATTGCAGAATTTTAGGCTTTTCTACAAGAACAATGTAGACATAATGAGTGAGACAGTCTGTGATCTAAGAAAATATTCCATGAAATGTTAACGCTAGTAACAATAACCGAACAATCTTGAAAGTATTTGATCGTGTACAGAATACAAACAATAACAAATTCAAAATGAAATTACGAATATTACGACTCTATTCTTCTGGCTAAATAAAATAGCGACTAACTTTCATATTGCGAAATTGCGATGGTCTCGTAACGCCTCTGATTATTGGCCGATGAATTGAAACGAACGCAGATTATTGAGAAGTTATGACTCAGAGTGGAAATAAACTAGCCATAGTCCTAATAACTTACCTAAAGGCAAATTTTTCAATCAACAGTTTTTAATGAAAATATATCCATCTCTTTTTTAAGCTTATCAAAAACAAGGGCCTTGGCTATTTTTTCGGTGAATAGCGTTATTATGTAGATGGAAAAATTTGCCCTAAGTTCTGCAGTTTTTCAAAACACATATCTAGGGTTTCTTCTAAATTATAAGACAGCCTTTGACCAGAGTGTCATCGTATTCAGTAACGTCTCATGTAAGTGCACTCTTCCTTTGCAGTCAAATTTCAAGAGCCAGGACTCCATTACCGTATTGTCTCTCTTTTCCACTATTTCACATGCAATAGAAGCGCCCGTGGTATGGTTTTAAGTTTTTTTGTTTGCTTCGTAATAAATTTAAGTAACGTCAATATTTAGATAAGTATTCGTTTCTATGCGCATAGTATTTTTATCTTGGAGCTTCCTTGCTTTCGACTCAATAGCTTCTATGGTATGTTGGTGGTTCCCAGTTGTAGAATAATAGTTATGCAGGCTGAACCAAGAGAAGAGAGAAATCTGAGGCGCAGATCAAGATTTTTGAGAGTTTTAACTTGGTTGATAAAATTTTGGTTTTTATTTGAGCATTGTTCTGGTTCACCTACCAAACTTTTGCTTACGGTCTCCGCAGATCAAGACTTTGGACATTTTTGATTTCTGTTGGTAAAATCTTGATTTTTATTTGAGCATTGTTCTGGTTCATCTATATACCAAAGTTTTGCTTACGCTCCCCGCTTTATATATCTATAATTAGTTTTAATGTCTCTAAGGTTTGTGCAGGTCGGATCTGTTCTCCATTATTCCGCATTATAATTCCGTTGTGTAGTACTTACTTGGAGAGCGTCGCGGTGGATTTGATTACCTTTCTATTCTGATGCAGTTGGTACTCCGAAAGGCAGTCTATCAATTATTGTAAAGCGCCTTTTTAGTAGTTTCTTCATGATAATTTTCTGTGATTTACGTACCACTATATACCTACTAGTAGTCAACTCTGTTGATGGAAACTTAGATGGCTCAAAGGCATGCGGTGCTTTCCCGCCTAAGGCAAGACACTTAACCTTTACTTACAAAGTTTAAAAAACCAGAGGGTCATTCTACAATTTTTTTATTTTGGGATATTTTTGTATTCATCTCTAAAACATTGTTTCTTAGTTCAATAGCAAAATAAGAAAACTGCCAAAAATCTACTGTACAGTTGCGTTTTGCTTTTTCAGCAGGCCACGCTAAAAAACGAAGCATAAAAGATTTCTAATATGCAGCGGCACGTAATTCGATACGATTTCATATAATGCCGAATGGCTATAATCGCGCTAGAGTTCACATTAAAGCTATGATTTACGCCAGCACTCGCTCCAGATTGAAATTAGCGTCTGCTCTCTACATATGCATAAAACCTATCTATGCAAATTAATGCACTCGCATGCATATACACGCTGTTGAACATTGCGGTACCTATTGCAAATGTATAAATGCTGATTTAGAAATACCAGCACAAAATTAAACAGGTGAAATTTAACAACTTCAAAACCCGGATGGCCAAACTACAAAACCGATTTTGATAAAACTCTTATAGGACTAAAAAAAATGATTTTTCAAATCGGCCTACACTCGTAAATGACGAAAATTGTACCCATACCCTTCAATCCTAAACACAGCAATGCTGCTTTCTCGTAAAAATAGGCATGGTGGTAATTACTTCTCCGGAAGAGCGTCAGCGTTTTTTTACGTTTCAATTTAGGAATTTTCAAGACAAAAAGTGAACAGGTGGATTATGGCTAAGCCTGCTCCATCTTAGGCTGCATCTTCACTTTCCATCAGGTGTGATGGCAGCCAAATGCTTAGCTATCTATATTAAAAAAAGAGCCCTTCTCTCTACTACTATATACGCAACCGCACAACTTCTTGTAACTGAATAACTACAGTCTTGATGGATGCCACTCTGGATTGTGGAATCCGGATGACATAACTGTGCGATGGAGGCATCATCTTCGTTGCTTTTTACTACAATATCGAATTGTAAAGATGGGTCCACCACATATACAAATATTGCACATCGGCTAATTTCGGCTTCATAGGGCGTAGTGTGTGACAAAAAGAGATAGCGCTCTACAAAGCCGAAAAGCCGATGTGCAATATTTATTGCCTACAATCGTACCTTATTTATAGCACCAAGTTACAAGTCAAGGTATTATATTATTATGACATACTAGTGGCTGCCCGCGGCTTCGCTCGTCCCCGTTACGCCCCGTTCCCGTAATATTATATCCCATAATTTTTCGGGATTAAAAGCCTATGTACTATTCCAGACCATAATCTACAGGGTGTCCCATAAGTCAACGTCCAGCCGAAAGCGGGCAATGGGCCAAGTCATATTAGCTATCAGAAAAATATAAAAAAAATATTTATCATGTAACTTTCCATATATAAGTATTTTAAAAAAACAGGACGTACGTGTTCGGTTGGACGTTGACTTATGGGACACCCTGTATATCTGTGCCAATTTCAATCCAAATCCGTTATGTCATTTTAGAGTTATTGAGTAACAAAAATCCATCCTTACAAACTCATTTATAATATTAGTGTGATAATTTACCTTAATACTTATGTAAATTATTCAAAATTATCACATAATTCAAATTAAAAAATATAAACCAGTTCGATCTTATTTATAAAAAATAATTGCTCTAAATTGCCCTATACATAATTATGCTGGTAGAAGCTGACAACGTCAGTCCCGTTCATAAGCATCCAGCTATTCCTAGTCCCATCTCATGCGAGGTCTGCCACAACGCCCCGCCCCGCTGTGTCACAGTGATTTTGGCCCACAGTTGAATACTAATGTACTACAAATAACTAGTGTTTTTTCTAATGTGCACACACCTTTACGCCTGGAACACCGTATGCAGCATAACAGGAAAATTGCTTACGGAATAGAATATAAAATAACGTTATTTGCATAGCAGCACATCGAACGTTACTGCGGACTTACCGATTCGATATGCCAGGCTGTTCAAATCAAACTGCACTATTTTGAACCTAAATATCAGCGCTACATAAAGTTCAAAGTCCCATCAGCTACAGATAAAATTTTGGTTAAAATGGTTTATTTTTTATTTGCTTTTACTTTATACTCTAATCGCGAGGTTTTAATCAAAAATATTGTATAACAGTAGTCAATTTCAATGTCTTTTATTTTAGGTGTTGAATAATTTCGTGTCGTAACGTCTCGATTGCTATCTTAAAAAGCAACAATAACAATATCTAACTTCTTTTTAAATTGATCCAACATCATCTTCCGCCCTTAGCTCACACTTAGTGACACACTAAATTTTCTTCCTCCATTCACCTCTATCATTTGTTGTCTCAGTGCTCACTCCTTTCTTACTCATGTCATTTTTAGGGTTCCGTAGCCAAATGGCAAAAACGGAACCCTTATAGATTCGTCATGTCTGTCTGTCTGTCTGTCTGTCTGTCTGTCTGTCCGTCCGTATGTCACAGCCATTTTTCTCCGAAACCGTAAGAGCTAGACTGATGAAACTTGGCGAGTAGATGTATTCTATGAACCGCATTAGGATTTTAACATAAAAATAAAAAATAAACTATAAATTTCGGGGGTCCCCATACTTGAAACTGAAACTCAAAAATGTTTTTTTCATCGAACCCATACGTGTGGGGTATCTATGAATAGGTCTTTAAAAATGATGTTGAGGTTTCTTATATAGTTTTTTTCTAAACTTAATAGTTTGCGCGAGAGACACTTCCAAAGTGGAAAAAAGTTGGTCCCCCCCCCCTCTAACTTCTAAAGTAAGAGAATGATAATACTAAAAAAAATATATGTTGTACATTACTATGTAAACTTCCAACGATTTTTGGTTTGAACGAGATCTAGTCAGTAGTTTTTTTTTTATACGTCATAAACCGTAAACCGTAATTTAGCTTTCGACGAACTACAAAAACCTTATTATGTTACATCAAGTAACATAATATAAAGGTTCTTGTAGTTCGTTGTGCTACGGAACCCTTCATGGGCGAGTCCGACTCGCACTTGGCTGCTTTTTTTTACACAGTCCATCTTTTTTTTGGTCTACCTCTTCTTAGACAGAGCGTCCCACGGATATGCCGAAAGGAGGGAAAGAACCTTGAATATTTGTAGATGGAACATTTTACTGAAACTAAACATTATTTTATTTTAAAAAACAATTTCTGTTTAGGTAAGACTGTAAAATGTTGCTGCCTCCAAAACAAACCCGTCATTTCTTATCATCCACAAATCCCGCTACGACAGTTTATTATCAAGCATTTTGATCACGCGCGTTCAGAAGCATCAGACTTCTGACCCGAATAATTTTTCATCGATTGTCATTACCCGTATCTACAATCAATTGATCGCGGGCAATCGGCTATTATCGATTCTTATCTCCACGCGTAAACATTTGGACGTACAAGCGTATAACTGTGCGCTCCAGCGTTTAGGGTTGGCAGCTTGAGCTTTTGGAAGCTTTTTATCGATTGATTATTGTGCGTTGTGTAATTTTTTCCATTACTGAATTTTTAAACTATGACTATGATTGAATTTGTTTTTTTATTTATTTGCAATAAATAACTGTTAATTGTATCGGTAAAACCTATCCTAACTATCCTTTTTGGCTTGTAATAATGCTTACCAAATAATTATTATTGTGTAAAACGTTTGTGTTTCGGGATAGACACATCACAAAAGTTATTATGCAAACGAGCTAGACTTGTAATATAATGTAACTATCTTAGCTCTGCCCAAATAAACCTATTACGTAGGCCAGTTCAAGGGAATCGATAAAAAAGTTGATAGAACGGCAAAATGTAATCAAACGTACAAAAATGTTACGTGACAGCCATATTCCTCGTGGAATCCCATTGTGTCGCATTTCACGCAGAACGCCCGCTCGCGAAGCATTCGAAAGTGCTGGCCCTATAGAATGCGATTAAAAAACTACACCGAACATGATTGCAGTTTCAAAATACTTCGATTATTACTCGACAGAGCGATTGAGGTGTTGGGTCAGCCCTCACTTGCCTCACTACAGATCATGTAGGTACTGATTTGCGCTTTAAAGTTAGGTAAATAATTCAATCCGTGAGAAATATTTTTTGAGGTTATTATCATGAAGGATGTAAATGATTTCAAATGTCTGATTATTGGAGAGAATCACAGCTGGGCTAAGCCGAGCGGGAAGAGTGGCATCTCAATAGTACTACAAAGATTGGGTTGCCATCAGCCCTAAGTATTTTTGTAAAGTATACAATGACAACCACAAACAGTGATTACATGCGGGCATTTAGGGTCGATACCTCAAGCAGTTTTATCCAGGAAGTGAGTTAATTTTATTTGGCATGCTAATGGTGGAATCAGATTCGGTCTTTTATTGCGAAAGCCAGGCAGGAAATTGGAAGTCCTCTGAGTATAGGATAAATGGTTTTTTACACCATGAAAAAGCTTTCGGCTTAACTGCTTGTCCTAGTAACAAATAGGCTCATGCTTGTAACTGCCCGCTGATGTCTTTGACGCAGTTTTAACCTGAAAATTGAACCTCAGATTGAAAATCATGAATTTTATTTATTCTGCTGACTGTATTTCAACAAAAACATAACATTATTAGAAAAGAAAGTACTTGTTTATCAATAACTTTGATCTGAATGCTTGCGGTCGGCTAGTCGCAAAAATGTGTTATTATCAGTAATTGCTATTTATTATTTGGTTTATCGTAGTAACTTAGGTATATTACTTCAGGCGATATTACTGGTTTGGTGATGTCCGAACTAATAAATGGATATGGACGAGTGATTTATTGGGCTATGCAAGAGTTATGGTCAGGAAGAGATGGATGGGCCACCACCATATAATAGGCAGATTTTTTAGTTGGGATTTTGTAGCAGACGACTGAGAAAATAATAATGTTTTTTTTATTTGGACATTAAAACCCCATAAATTATAAATCATATGAAGGTACAATAGGTTAAAAAACTAATTAAATAGGAATAGGACCTTACCTACTTACATGCGGATTCCGCCCTGGTGTACCGAAAGCCAAAATCTGTATAGGGCTGTTTATAATTCTTGACCATGCAATATAGAATTCCATTTTTGAAATTTCAAAGGCCACTCCTGAAGGAGGCTAGCGAGCGAATGATGACAGAAGTCTAGAACTCGTGCATCAGCGAACATGCTACCAAAAAGGAATGAACAATAGCATCTTCTGAATACTCTACACCTATAGCATCTTTCACCTATACCAATACTGTGCGATCACAAATCTGCGGGTTTATTTCTGCAACACAATTCAGCAGGGCGAAGAATTGAAAATCAGATGCCATCTAATTATAGATGATTTATATATTGTCAGGGGCAACATAGTGGGTTACGGGACGCTACAGTGCCTGGGACAGGATTTTTAGATGGAATGGGCTTGCCCAGCACCTATACCATTCTGACAGCTTAGTCGGTCAGATCCACAGGAAAAACATGGTCAATACGTGCGGAGCTGACTAAGCCACGGGTTTCCTCAAACAAAATACTACGAGTATTTCGTGGACGCTGTGAATATACCCGTTTTTAATGAAAATACTTTGATAAACTTAGTTTTTTCATGGTTACCCTATAGGATAGCTGGATATAAAGTAAATCAACGAGGCTAGTTATATAATCGAATACTAAACTGGTGCTACCTACACCTAATAAACTTAATGGTGATTTTATTTCGTATCATAATTGGAATCATCTTCTATTACTCTAGATATTCGTTCATAACATTACTTTACAAGTTATTATAAGGCGTGTGTCTAATCTACTGTCTATTACTTCCATTACCTTCTAGGTGCAGTCAGCGTCAAAAGTAGATTGATATTTCTGGTTTGTGAAATATAATAAATTTATTCCACCAAAATTTAGTTTCTCTTCGAAAAAAATGGAAAGGAGAGGCTCTTTGAGGTCCCTTGGTTCGAAAGAACCAGTGAAACGATAAGGAGAAAAAGTTTCTCTTAACCAGAAATATGAACGTTTTTAGAGTAGGTATACTTACCTATGTTTAGTGCCTAACCTAAAATATTATAGGCACCTGCAACAATAATAATTAAGTAAACTTTTGAAACTATCATGGTTTTTAACACTATTTTTATGAAACGACGGGATATTTACCATGATTATATTTTTCTGAGTTGACTTCCGATATTTCGGCACAGTTGCATGCACCATGATCACGGATGAACTGAACAACAACAACAACATTTCAATTTTTTTCTTTGTTTTCTGCCAATAAAATTTCTTTTACTCGTGGACTTCAGTTCATCCGTGATCATGGTACATGCAACTGTGCCGAAATATCGGAAGTCAACTCAGAAAAATTTAATCATGGTAAATATCCCGTCGTTTCATAAAAATAGTATAATTGAGTAATTCATTTAGTTTTAGGTCCTATACTTACATAACAGTAGTTTATGTAACTTACCATGGTTGGGATAAAAAAAACCAACCTAGGTTGGAAAACCTGTGTCATGGTTTTTGATGCCTCCTTTCGACCATTGACCATCACTTTTAAAAAAAGTTAAAAACATTTAGACACTCAATCACTGACCCACCTGAGTACATAATAATGCTAGGAAGCGTAAGTAAGCAAAAACTCGCCTATTCAAAGTTCGCCGGCTCATTTTAGTTTGAAGTTGTAAACTTGATGTAAACCGAAGCCGCCACCTTGACAAGTTTAGAGAAAATGGGCATTTCATAAACTGAAATTGCCGATATACTTTTGATGCTGACTAGATTGGAAAGATATAACCAACATAGCAGACGCGAGGTTCATTTTTACAAAATAAACAAGCCCTATGAATATGCGAGCTTACTTTTACCAGAACACGGACTATAGAGCAGATTCTTACTAAGATTAAGCTATACAATGTACACAACGTCAATGTCCCCGTAATATAAAGGATGTTGGCGTCTTTCCGGCAAAGTTTCATATCTCAATAATTGCAGGAAACTGGAAAATTGCTTTTAGCGTCGGTATCTTCGTTGCATGAGCATGAACGGTGGCATGTCATGATGACGAGGTATTTTCATGTCCGGTTTGTGTATTTTGCCGCTCGTTCATAGGTATGCAAGCTATAAATTAGAACAGTCCTTAGATTTATGTACATGTAAGAGGACGACCCTTCATTTATCAATGAGCTTAGAGCAAGTGTCAGAGAAAAAGAAGAAGGGTTATTTTAAAAAGAAATCGATGATCTAAGATAAAAACTAGCTCCAAGAAAGAAACTAAGAATTAGCACCATAAATGATAGACGACAGTGTTAGATATAATGAATGATCACTTTGATCCTTATCTCAGATTCATTGGGCGCAGCCTCTAAGCCGATGTTTTCACTTAGTCCATTTAGATTTTAGATAAAAATAAAGCGAAATTAATCATTTTGCTATCTGATTTTTTTGTAGAAATTATTTTTTTCAGTGGTCTCTGTCTTGCTATTTGGTGCTGGTGAAGTGAGAGTTTCATTTTAGCCCCAAAATAAGCAAAACTTGTACTACGAGAAGTAACTCATACCAAATGTAAAACAACTGATAGATAGCGCGAAAGTTTGTAAGTATGGATGGATTGATGGATAGAGGTTTGTTTTACGTAAAAACTACTGAATGGATTTTAATGAAGCTTTACAATAATATAACTTATACATAAGAATAACACATAAGCTACAATTTATAAATATATTGTAACGGAGAACGGATGTAAGTAACGAGAACGGAGCGAACGAAGCCACGGGCGGCCAGTAGTAAGAAATTAATTATGTACTTACTTTCTTTGCTATTTTAAACTTTATTTCTTGTTAGGCAATAATAAGAATACTAAAATCTACGGCAACTTACTTTATTTCCCGCTGTCAATAGCTATTGGTTTACAATTACTTACAATTGTTTGTTACACAATTTGTTTGCCTTAAGTCACGTTTACGCAACTCTCTCTCGTTTCTTATTACATCGAAAATTCAAGCTATTATGCAAAGAAATCAATCACCAACTGTGCTACAATTCGATTCGTTTGAAATTACAACAACAGGTTCACCATTAGATAAAGGGCAAGACATCGAAATATAAAGCCTCTCACACATTGTTCAAGTTACTGTCATGCTTATGAAAAGTCGGATTATATAAATCAGGCTGAATAGGCATGACGACTTATTCAAAATCTCTTCTATCATATTCAGAAGTATCTATTATGTCTAAAATATATCATATTTCTGTAGAAAATTAAGGTTTTTGTGCAATAAAAGGTACACTTCAATTTTCAAATTCACGCTAAAACGCTCGCTGGTGTCAGGGCTTCTATTATTGCGTCACATTTTTCAAAATATTTGAATCCTTTTTCATTAGATCAGATAAATATTTTGGTAACTGTCTTCATGCCTATTGCATTTGGGACACTATTAAATCTGACGAAATAATTATTTCTAACTGATCATTCTGACCAAGGAATAATAATAATAATGATGATGACGAATAGACTGAACAGGTATCTTCTAGGTAAACGTGCTATCCGTCGACCGTATCACCAGATGAGATTGCGGTCAAACGCAAGCCTATATAAATGTATATTTAATGCATAAAAAGATGTGTAACAATAATATAATGTGAAAAAAGATGTACTCCTAAAATATTTGTCACAATTAATTGTGAACAAATCCTTGGAAATCCGAGGTCGTAGTAAGGAAGCTTCGGCTTTATTATGGGAAAAGGGAGTATGTTTTATAAAACGCTTTTTTAAAAAGCGTCAATCGTGTCGAATAAATTACAACAGAAGACAAAACATTAGGAACAAGTAATTGAGAAAACAAAAACCCGCCTACAACTACGTTTTGTTTTAAAATTTGTAGAAGTAGGTTAGTAGCTGTTCTGCTTATTGGAAGAGTAGGAGTAGGTTAGTAACTGTTCAGCAAGTGACTGGCATATGCAGTGTACTTCGGCCATAAAGTTTGATAAGGCAGATGAAAACGCGCTCTGTATATCTAGTTTTGTATCAGAAAGTAGGCTCTAGCTAAAGGTTAGCTTGTGACATGCACTGGCTGTTTATCTTTTCTGTAATGAGGTATTTATGAAAGTAGTACATCTGTTAGTGTAGTTTATCTATATTTAATCCGCTATAAAGCCACCCGTGAGGCTTATTGAGCGAGTTGAGTTGGCTTGGTTTTAAGTCACATTGATCTAACGAAATAAATGCAGACTTTTATATAAAAGTCATCAGACTAAGCAGTAAACACTTGCTTCTTCAATTAGCAAGTAATATAAAAAAGTGTTTTTTTTGGCATTAAATACTACATTATTTACACAAATAAACTCACAATTAAACAAATATTAACAAAATACACAAGAAACAGTTGAGCTATCTGCAGATCGTTACAAACAATCTAGAGATAGCTCAATTGATCCAAATCAGTACAAGACGGAAGTGTCCCCAAGACGCTGGTGGCACTGCCACGCTGTATATAGCTTTGTTTGATATAAAATAGAGATAGAGTATTTATTTTCGCCACAAAACACCTCAGATATATATATGAGATGTAAGGCTATAGTGTTGAAGATTAGCCTTTAAAAGTTCACTGCTGGACAATGGCCACTATACATTTCCAGCATTAATGATTCTAAGCCCATATTTACGGACTTCACGCGATGTTCTCAAACCTGCAACAAACTGCTATTACCAATAAGATTATTTCAAAGAATTATGTATTCTCTACCTAAGATTGGATAAAACAGGCCTTTGCATATAATGTAAGTAGATGTTTTATATAGCGTCAGGGAAAACTGGTGTTTACTAATGCCACAGGAGGTGTTTACATTTACTACGGGATGCTTTAGTGCCTGGGACAGAATTTTAGTTGGAGTAGGCTGGCCCAGCACCTATACCATTCAGACAGCTTAGTCGGCCTAATTCACAGAGGGTAGGTCAATAATTGCCGAGCTGACTAAGCCGCGGGTTTCCTCACGATGTTTTCCATCACCGTTTAAAAGCACTTCTTCTTCTTATCGTGTCACTGGTTTTTTTCGAAGCAAGTGTGGTGAACGGATTTAAAATGCGCCTCAAAGAGGTTCCTATTGTACACTTGACACGACACACTTAACTTAACAGCAGGTGAGATTGCGGTCAAGCGCAAGTCTATAAATTGAAAAAAAAAACTTGACACATATTTTCGAACTTTTTAGGTTCTACGACACGCCGGTTTCCTCACGAGAGCACTGAAATTGTGTGCATAATTTTATCGCCAAAAATCTAAAGGTACACTACTGGATTCGAACCCGCGAACGTATGATCGGAAGGTGGGGCTACCGCTAGACCACCAGTGCTCCCAAGCTGGGATAGATCAATAAATAACAAATCCAGGAAAGCGTTACAGTACAAAGTGCAATTAATTTGGTCGGCGTGCGAAAACGCAAATGACTTCTCGATGGCACGTCGGCTGCAGTATTTATTGCGCGTGATTTAGGATGCCCATTAACTTGGGGTACAGTTCACCGACACTAACCAGCGGTTATTGGTAACTATGGTTGAGACGCTGACGTCAGAGCGGCTATGGAAATGTGGTTTTATGGTTTTTATTTTCGCGATAAGGCAGCTTGGCAAACGACTGAGACGTGATGATGACAGAATAATACATAAAAGTTTACAAACTTAAAAAAACTAACTTCACGGACTGATTTTGGTGAAATTTCAATGGGATCAATTTAGAAGATTTAGTAAATTCTTTTTTACCTTCAGATAAAAAAGGTTTTACTAAATCGGCTCATAAATGACGGAGGTGTGCAGTAACAAACATTTAAACAAAACGGCTCAACCGATTTTGATGAAATTTCTATGGGACCTATCTGAAACTATTGCTTTTCAGATAAAAAAACAATATATTGTTTCAAATCGGCTCATAAATGACGAAATTATGCCCTAAGGAACATAATTAAAACTAAAATAAAATAAAACAAAACGGCTAAACCGGTTTTGATGACATTTCTATGAGACTAATCTGGAAGTAATGATTCCTTCCAAATAAAAGATACTTTTTCAAATTGCCTCATAAATTACAAAGCTCTATAAAACATAAAATAAACGACTTGAGAACCTCCTCGTATTTTATTTGAAGTCGCTTAAAAATAATTTTGCTCAGTTCTGAATCGGTTATATAAACAGCCAGTTAAAGAATTGGTGAATCAGCCCTTCACGTATAATGTTTAAATGTCTGCCTCTATTCGCAGTTTAATGTAAATTAATTGGTTAGTAAAATGGTATTGGATGTATTTATTCGTCCATCAAGAGTCCTGACTTGAGAATGTCTTTAATTTTCTTTTACAGCTTGATAGATTCCGGTCATGATAATGCCATGGTGTGGCCACAACATTATCCTATTGTTTTTTTTGTTGATTACCATAACACACTAGGTAAGTAGTGGGTAAGTAGAAGTTAAGTAGTATTAGGTAGTGCATAGTAGTGCACGTTCCCGATGTGCGTGACTTACGAGGCTATGCTTTGTTAATAGGTAATGGTGACCGCTTAACATCAAGCGGTCTTTCCCCTCAGCTATAACATGAAAAGGTTTAAGAAAAATGTAAAAAAGTTCCTTCAGGGTAGGCAACGCAACGACAGCACCCTTGGTGTTGTTGGTGTCTATGGGCGACGGTGACCGCTTACCATCAGGTGGGCCGTAAGCCCGTTTGTTTATCATTTACATAAAAAAAAAAAAGCGGGTCATATGCTTGTTCCATCAGCAAGTTATATAAAAAAACTAGTAGAATGCAGTTTTTAGCTTAAAATTAAAAAGTCACAGTAATACAATGAGCTGCCTTATCGCTAACAGTGATCTTAATAAAGTAGTAAGCGCCAAGTCAAGACTATGGGTTTAAAATTAAAATTATTGCGGGGCTGCTAAAGAGGGACGCAGTACCTATGATTTATTTGTAAACAAACAAATTACATACAAGTAAAATTAAGACTAAATACATAATACTCCCCGCTTTTTGTTATCTAATCGTTTATCGTTATTTTATCTTATCTTCTATGCAAGTTTTGGTGTCACAAATAAAGATCTTTTTAAAGGTTGTCTGGAAGAATTCACATTAAGCGATAATACCACCCTTTGTAGGATAACGCCATGTTTATTATTATATTACTAGAATAAGCTTTTTTTGTATTAGTGCACAAGTTTTTCTTGGAGGTTGTCCACAATAAAGTTTTTATTTTCTCTTTCATAGCGAAGAGAGTGTAGAAAATGTTTACGTAACATTGCATTATTTATAAAAAAGGTAATGCTTATGCATTATCCGTTAGACCGCTCACTTCCACCGGTATCTGGCGATCGGACGAATAGAAAATTATATAAATTGCTTCTTGTTGTTCGCTCTCGGATCTCTTTTATGGTTTGTTCGTGAACAATTATATGGAAATATGCTTTTTGTTAGGACTCTGAAGGAGATTAGCTGCTTTTTAAGCTTCTTACGTCATTTAATTTTTAAAGTAGTAGTAGAGCTCTTTGTGAATGGCTCGTCCGGGGAAGTCATACCATCATGCTTTTTTCTGTCGTGAAGCAGCATTGTTGTGTTTCGGTTGTGAGTGCCGGTGAAATTACTGGCATTTTTTCCTATTCCTATCCCTTCTATTTTTTCTTATAAAGGTTCTTAAATGGTGGCCATGAAGCAGAAGAAGAAGCTTTACATTCCGATGGGCTCATTAGGTTTAGAAATTTTGAACTTCTCGTCTCGACTATCATCTATCGAGCTTCACACATTCTTCCATCGTTTCTTCTCTTCTCCCTTTCCTTTTCTTCACAGCTTGTAGGTTATAGTTATTTGTCACGTGATGTTCATTAAGAGAGAGAGAGAAGGGAGAGACACACTGTTCATCCTGGAAATTTTGAGCGTCTCGTCTCAACTATTACCTATCATACTTCATACTTCCTTCATCGTTCCCTTCCCCCTTTCCTTTTCTTCTCGTCTTGACCAGGGATGTAACGGAGGTAGTTTATCGGAACCGAAGGCGGAGTCGGAGTTTTTAAATTTGCTTGATCGGAGTCGGAGTCGAAGTCGGAATCGGAGTCGGAGGCAGGGTCAGAAGTGGTGGCATGAGAGATAATTTTTATTTAAGGACAAATAAAACATTATTTAGTAAAAATTTTTCGTTTCAATTTTCAATTATAAAATAAAACAAACAAAATAAAATTGGCATATTTCCAAATAAACAAGAAATTAAAATAAATGAATTTAAACCCAAAGTAGCATATTCTTATGCAAAGTAGCATATTCTTAGGGGCGGTTATCAACAAGTGAAAAATAATTTCGTCAATTATTTTTCACTAGAGTGCACGTTGTGGGAGTCGGGGGGATTCCCTGCGCGACATGTATGAACCTGTTCATCAGTCGACACAGGCCGCCGGCCGCTGGCGCCGGCGCCACTATGTTATGCTTCGACCTCCGATTAACCTTCGATTTAAAAGTGTCGGAGCCGAAGTCGGAACCGAAGGTGTAATAATAATCGGAAGTTCCGACTTATCGGAACCGGAGTCGAAGCTCCGTAACATCCCTGCTTGACTATCATTTATCGTACTTCACACATTATTCCATCATTTCTTCTCTTCTCCTTTTCCTTTTCTTCACAGCTTGTAGGTTATAGTTATTTGTCACGTGATGTTCAATAAGAGAGATAGAGACAAAAGGGAGAGACACACTGTTCATCCTGGAAATTTTGAGCGTCTCGTCTCGTCTATCATCTATCGAACTTCACACATTCTTCCAACATTTCTTCTCTTCTCTTCTCCCTTTTCTTTTCTTCACAATTCGTAGGTTATAGTTATTTGTCACGTGATGTTCTTAAGAGAGAGAGAGAGAGAGAAGGGTGAAACAAACTAATCATCACTGATCATCCTGGAAATTTGGACCATCTCGTCTCGATCACCTATCATACTTATACATCCTTCCATAATTCCCTTCCCCCTTTTCTTTTCTTCACAGCTTGTAGGTTAAAGTTATTTGTCCCGTGATGTTCATTATTCATAGGTTTACCTAACTCATTTATTTTAATGAAGAAACATGAATGAAGCTGTTTTTATCTAGCCACATTTGGTATGATCATCAGGCACTGCCTGTCTGTCACATGGACTTTATAAGTAAGCGATAAATTATACATCGAAACGAAGTCGTAATCAGGATTAGTATAAATGAGACTTGATTATAAAACATTCGTGGACTTAAGAGAGAGAATTACACGAGAAAAAAATACGATTTCTAAAATAAAGCTATATTTAAAATTATCTTGTTGTTATTCGGTCTACTACTAAACAAGTAACAACCTTTTGGCCGCTGTACTGGTTAATAAACCTCACAGCACCAAAATCGTTCACAAATATTAAGATTTGAGAAATTTACAATATGCCTCAATGTGCACCACCATCAAGATCCAATGGATTAGAAAATTGAATTTTATATTATAGGAACGATTGTACTGTATTAATATGCCATATGAAACGGGTGAAATAATAAAAACTGGTACACGCAAATTATTTTAATAGCTCGACTTAGGCTTAGAGCTAGGTACAGAATGAAATCACAAAATGAGCTCCTGGCCTATTTAAATCAAAATCCCCCCCATGATACGGAGAGGGGTATTCCCCCACCCTAGGTATAACGGGCCTGACGACTGTCGCTGGTAGGCTTGACGTGGCTTGATGGCGGGCTTGGCTTGATGGCTGGCTTGGCTGGCTTGGCTGGCTTGGCTGGATGGCTGGCATGGCAGGCAAGGAGGCTGGCTGGAGGCGAGGCGTTACAATCGGCCATTCTGCAACAATTGCTCCCGCAATGGGAACAAAACTAAGATTAGCTTTCAAGTAGATCAATCAGGTCATCAGTTTCAAGCTGTTCATCAGAGCTGCTGGCACTGTCAGATACAGGAGCTATACTTCGGTAGGGTCGTAAAGCATCGGCGGAAACTAACCCCATAAAGCTTTTATATCCCCTCAACCCCTTAATACTTCTAATCCTGTACCTGTCATTGCCAACAACCTTGGTTATAATGTAAGGCCCTGAGTATAGGTCATCTAATTTTGTGTTAACCCTAGAAGCAGTACTGGTTGGTGCCTGTCTCCAAAGTACTAAGTCGCCCTTCTTATAAATTTTACAGTTTTTGCGGCGCTTATCAAAGTTACGTTTCATTTTAGCACTAGCTTTTTCTATACGAGCACTGGCCTTGGCTCGCTTGGATTGGTTTGGCTCAACAACACGCCCCGGCATTTCTACATCACAGACCGACCTACCACTACGGGAAAACATTAAATCATATGGTTTCTGACCAGTGGTGTCATTTAGTGTATTATTTATACCCCATACTACATCTGGGAGACAGTTGGCCCAGTTGTTAGATGCTTCGCTAGGGTCAGTCGCTCGTAAGGCATTAAGAATGGTTCGATTTGTGCGCTCCACCTGACCGTTTGCCCTTGGACAAGCAATAGCGTTAAGGGTATGTTTGAACTGTTTATCTGTGCCAAATTTCTTAAAATATCTACTAGTGAAGGCCTTTCCATGATCGGTTATTACTCGATCCGGATATCCAAACAAACAAAAAATCCTTTTCAGAACTCTAATAGTTTCTACAGAATTTACTGTTCGAGTAGGCTCCGCAATCACAAACTTTGAGAACGCATCGGTTATGACCAGCATATACTCATGACCCTTCTTTGTCCTACAAAAAGGCCCCAAATGATCAACATGGATCATTCGGAAAGGTTCAGTAGGCTTGGGGATCGGGTGTAATTTCCCTTCCTTTTTCCCATGTTCTCCTTTCCCATAAGCGCAATGTAAACAAGCGGCTACATATTTTCGAATAAACCGCGTCATTTTAGAGAACCAGAAGTCAGTTTTAATTAAGTCCATACAACGCTTTAACCCTACGTGACCTATTTCATCATGATGCATCTGAACTATTTTCCATCTAGCCGGACCGGGAACTACAAGACGATTGCCATTAGTGGTTTTCCGATATAACCTATCGTTTATCAGCTGATAATCTTTTGTAATATCGAGTTCCGCTGAGCCACTTTTTAATCGGTCGATTATATATTTTAGTTTATCATCCTGAGACTGAACGGTATAAAACCAATCGGCGACTTCGAGACGGTTTACGTTCATAACATCTATCGGGTTCCTACTTAACGCATCAACATGCCTCATCCTTTCGCCAGGTCTATATTCAACACTAATATCATAGTCTTGTATTGACAACCACCATCTAGCTATACGCGGAATAATATCACGCTTTGTTAGAGTGGCGCGCACCGCTGTGCAATCTGTGACAATTTTCACATGTTTACCTATGACATAGATGCGAAATTTACGTAAAGATTCTACTACCGCTAACGTTTCTAATTCGTAACTATGATACACGCTTTCCTGCTTGGAGGTAACTCTACTATAGTACATAACCGGTCGCAAAGTTCCATCGGTTTGTTGTTGCAACAATATACCAGCAATACCCAACTTACATGCATCTGTATGTATTTCTACTCCCAACGCTGGATCGTACAATGCTAGCACCGGCTTACAACACAGACACTTTTTTAATTTGTCAAAACTAGCTATTTGATCACAACTCCACAACCACGGTACATTTTTCTTTGTCAAATCTGTAAGCGGGCGAGCAATTTGTGCGAATTTGTAAATAAATTTACGAAAATAACTACAGAGACCTACAAACTGCCTAACTTCATGTACATTTTTGGGTACCGGAAATTGTGACACCGCTGTCAGTTTTGACTGCGCAGGCTGTATGCCATCTTGCGAAATGTCATGTCCTAGATACGTCACTTGACTTTGCAGGAATGAACACTTTTTCATATTTAGTTTTAGGTTTTCGGATTTAAATTTTTGCAAGACGGTATCTAAAATTTTTATGCCAGTTTCAACGTCTACGGACGGAATTAAAAGATCATCGAGAAAAGCGAGAATTTCATGTGTAGAACTGTCGCCGTCAGCTTGACTAGTTTTTATCGAATTGACAATTTTGTTAATTAGTCTCATAAACACAGATGGCGAATTGGCTAATCCGAAGGGTACCCGTAGGTACTCATATTGACCTTGTTGACAAATGAAAGAACTTTTGTGGGTATCCTCGGGCACTAATTGCAATTGGTGATACCCTTGGGCCATATCAAGACAAGTGAAATATTTTTTACCCGCCAACTTAGAAATGTGATCCTCAATATTAGGTAATGGGTATCTATCTTTAATGGTGATAGCGTTAAGCGCACGATAATCTACGCATAACCTACTGTCACCATTTTTCTTTTTTACCAGAATTACAGGAGACGCATAATTGGACTCTGACTCTTTTATTATACCAGCATCTAACAGCTCAGCCACTTTGGATTTTACTATTTCCTGCTCACAATGAGAAAGTCTATAAGGCTGACGGTAAATAGGCTGGTCAGTGGTAAGGTTTATCTTCATTTGTACTAAATTAGTGCAGCCTAGATCTTTCGTACTACTTGCAAAACTGTCCTTATATTTTATTAATAAATCGATCAATTTACTATGCTCGTTATTATTTAACTTTCCTATTTTAATATCAGCTAGCGAAACACCACCTATGCTATGGTCGGTGGATTGGCTCATGGCTAAGATGCTAGAACAGTGAGTAGAACTAACAGAACTAAGACCCCCAGGCAATTTAGGCAAAGTAGGTAGGCATGGCATGGCTGGGCAACTGACCTGATTTAGTGTCGGGGATTCCTCGCAGCTCTCTGCTCGCGTAAGAGTCTGGCCGGCTTTCCACACGACGTCCTGGTCGCCGGTGTTGACGACTTTGATGTGGCCTTCGCCACCGCGTAGCAATGTAGCTGGCAAGGAGTAGGAAACTCCTTCGAACTCGAAGTGGCGCGGGGCGGTGCAGACGTCGTTGTCTTCAATGTTGCCCAGAACTTGGACTTTGATGATTGAAGCACCCGGCGGAAGCGTTTCTGGACTTGATGTGACGACCTTGAACTTTTCTGAATCTACCGCAACATCCAATTTTGCGGTGAAATCGGGTTCTTGCACTAATGTAGCCGTACCGTTGCTTACAATAAGTGAAATATCTTTATCGTTGATGATGGGCTGGCCAATCAGTAAATTAATTCCATCCATGTGTATGTCCGTTAGGTGCGCCTTACATTCGACTTTGATATCGTCCACTTCTAGGTCAAAGCTAACTTCTCCTCGGCTTGTAATTAATCCCCCAGAAAATCCTTTCAGTATGGTGCTAGTTGGTGCTACTCCAAGGGACAAAAGCCTAGATATTTGGCTATTCATTACATTGACTTGGCTCCCTGTATCGATATACGCTTTGACAAAAACTCCGTTGACCTTGGCTACTTTCTTGTACACACTGCTATAATTTTGCAATACCTTGATGTCTTTGATGTTACTTCTCGCTTCCACGGATGTAGAAACTTTTGACTGCGTGCTGGAACTTGGGCATCGGGTAGCAATGTGGCCTTGGGCACCACATTTAAAACAAACACGTTGGTCGGGTAGCGTGCAGTTGCGCAACATGTGTCCCGTTTTTTTGCAACGCGGACAAGGATCCGTTTCTGGATTGATTTTTTTTTCTGGTACCTGTGGCTGCCGCACGTCCTTGCTTGTTGCTCTGACTTCCGAAGTTGGACCACGGTAGTCTTCGAGAGCACAAAGAAAAGCTTCGTAAAGTTCGTCCGGTCGCTCGCATTGGAATGCACGTGCGTTTGGTTGCAGGGAGGAAGGTAGGCCTCTGATGATGCACGACACGCTGGCGCTGTCGCTTAACTTACAACGGAAGCACATGGAGACCTTGTCTTGGTAATATTTCGTCATTGTTTCGTTGGGTAACTTCCGTCGCTGCATCATTTCGTCCAACAATGCGCTGTAGTCCCGGTGCTTCGGGAAGGCACGAAGAAGCATTCGCTTCCACTCGTCCCAGGAATAATCGTACTCTTCGAGTCGGTTGTACCATTTGCGCGCTTGACCGCGCAGTTTGTCTTGCAGGTGGAATGCTTTTAATTTCTCATTCCAATTATGTATGTCGCCGAGTTGGTCAATTTTCTTTAACCACGCTGATATGGTACAATCTTCTCCCTCCGGGTCGAACTCTGGGATCAGTGAGGCGGCGTGGTGATTCTTGGTGCGGCCCAGCGATGTGGTATCTTGGTCCAGGTCGCGTATCGCCCTGTTAACTTCGTTTTCCAGCAAAGATTTAAGGATTTTTCGGGCTGGAGGTGTTGGAAAATCATCTTCGTCGTCGCTGTGGCTTTGTTCTGGATGCGAAGAACTCCATCCTGGCGGGCGGATTCTTCTCCCCAATTCTTCAGGACGATTACGCTTCATCCCACTTTCTGATTGAAACGGGTGAAATAATAAAAACTGGTACACGCAAATTATTTTAATAGCTCGACTTAGGCTTAGAGCTAGGTACAGAATGAAATCACAAAATGAGCTCCTGGCCTATTTAAATCAAAATCCCCCCCATGATACGGAGAGGGGTATTCCCCCACCCTAGGTATAACGGGCCTGACGACTGTCGCTGGTAGGCTTGACGTGGCTTGATGGCGGGCTTGGCTTGATGGCTGGCTTGGCTGGCTTGGCTGGCTTGGCTGGATGGCTGGCATGGCAGGCAAGGAGGCTGGCTGGAGGCGAGGCGTTACACATACGAATAAAAAAAAGTCTGTCACATCTTGACCAGAAAAACACGTTTCTGGGGATCTTTTGGCGCCCCATCTCTAGGCTCCTTAACCTCCTTAGTACGGTCATCAATGAAGTTGTTAGCAGTACCTACCTTGCTTCCGTGATTCGCGCGTTCGTGCGAACCGCTCATTAGCACCGCATAGGTTACACGGCCAGAATATGTTCAGTGTTCATGTTCAATATGTTCACTTCACCAGAAGTCTTGATGGTTGTCGATCATCCTGCTTATTTGTAGTGTATTCTAGACCTCATCATCATCTTCGTGTCCTTATGTCTACACCATGCTAAGTGGTGTCGGCACAAAAGGTTTTCTTCATCCACTCACCCCTATCATTTGTCATCTCAGTGCTCACTCCTTTCCTGCTCATGTCATCCTTGACGCAGTTCATCCATCTTTAGTTTTAGTGTATTCTAAACATTTTATAATAATTATTAGTGTTATGACTGGTCTCGCAGCTCAGTTAGATGATAGTAGCTCTGTCTTCTACGCTGTGGTTGAGATTTTTTGATGTAAGAGATAGACAAACGACAAACTACGCTACGATACGCACGATACCTTACGGCCCACCTGATGGTAAGCGGTCACCGTCAGCCATAGACACCAACAACACCAAGGGTGCTGTCGTTGCGTTGCCTACCCTGGAGGAGTTTTTAAACTCATTTTCAACGCAAACAAACATTGTGTTGTTGACATAGATGTTTATCCTGTGTACCTATATTATACCTCTATAGTACGAGCCGGTATGACCGAGCTTCGCTCGGGGTTAAAAAAAATAGTGTTATTATTCGCCAATAGATGTCAGAAAGAGTCGTATCTTTATTGGCTTACTTTTAACTAACAACGCCATCTGCTGGAATAGCTTGCAGTTAGTTGCTCACAATCGCCAATAGATGGCAGGAACAGTCGTATACTGAGTTTATGATTGATTATTGCAAATCACCAACTTCTCGTCATGTTCTAAAAATGAATTCTAGCTAGATCGATTTATCGCCCCCGAAAACCCCTATATACAAAATTTTGTGAAAATCGTTGGCACAGTTTCCGAGATTTATATACAAGATTTTCTCGTTTAAAGGAATAAGATTTTAGTATTTACTAACAGTGATGAATCATTGAGTAGGAAATGTTAAGCTTATCGCTGTTATTGCATTTTTTATCGCAATTCCATGAAACCGTCATCAAGTTCAGACAATCTAGATAGGATGCAATGGCAAGCCAATGTCAAATATACTTACGTTTAGTATACCTACAGCTTTACAAAATTTTGTGCGTAACTTGTGAACCACTTTTTTATAGGCAAATCTACCCGTAATAACAATAAATAATAGTTTAAAAAAACTTAAAAAAGCTAAATTTGAATTAAATCTGGCCGTTTAAAGAGGGTCAAAATTGGGTCGGTTACAAACATACAAACTAACATACAAGTGAATGAAGCTAATATAAAGCGTGTAAAAAGACAATGAAGTATTTCATCATTAAAAAAAAAATTATGACAAGTACTATAATATCAGCTATCTGGTTCCATGCATAGTACAAGCTCTACTTAGTTTGCGGCTAGATAATGATGAAATTAATTTTAGACAATCTTCTACGAATTGTCTAAAATTTTAATTTCATCATTAACAACGTTTAAAAACTCTTCATAATACAGTGTGAATAAACAAAAAATGGAATCTGAGGTTAGGAACAAATCGTTTATAATAACGCGATCGTACATCGTCTTCATGTGTATATCTGTCTACGCACTAAAGACAACCTGTAAGTCAGCAAATCTGCGCATACGCATTAATAAGCGATTCAATGCCAGCGTTACAAGGTATTAATGATCGATAATTCATCCAAGAACTGCTTCCACTATAATTTACACCTAACTATTGGCCATTGCAGGCTTCGCATGTGCATTCGAAAGCCTGATTTAATACCGTTTGAACGGGAGCGGTTATTAAAAGTGGTCATGCGTTGTCTTAAGGTACTATGCTTTGATACACTACAATTAGAATGTCATTGGAAATTGAAATTACAGCACCTATACTTAAAATTGATGAACGCAGGGTGGTGTATCCGGTGTACCGGAGTTGCCAGATGATGCTTTGTTATGGCCGATGGTTGCTTCTTAGCAACATGGTTTTTTAGCCGCAAGCCAACTCCAAAAAATTAAAATAATATTTATTTGGAAACAAACAAGGTATACAAAAACAATTGTTACCGATACTGGATGCAGATGTAAGTAAAAACTGTGTCGCGTAACGAAAGTTATGAAAGCGTCTTATATAAAAATCATAGAAAATATTTACAAAGATATCAAAAATATCTCTGTAGATGATTGACAGCAAATTAACAAAGCAAATAACAAAGCTCTTGTTCCACCAAATGTATCTTGATCTTTAGAAGTTATTAAACGAGATCGAATCATAATAATTGCCTTAGAAAGGCATATTGACACTCAATAAGCAAAGATAGCGAAACGAAACAAAACTTAAAGAAATCGCTCTATCTGTACACAGAAGAAATAATACAACGTGGTTCAACGACTGTTGTTTAGATAAAAATTTAGGTGATTTGATTTTTGGCAGGGTAAATTAGGAAATCATTATCAGGGGTGCAATTCTAGTAACACACATCACTCAAGCGATCACTGAATTCGATTTGAGTTCAAAATTTTTGTTTGAAAAATTTGAAAATGGAACGCGCATTCAGCGATCACTCAATCGAGCCGCAAAATGTGCAATATTTATTTCCTACAACTGTATTATGTTACTTACTATTTCTGTTATATTTTATACTGTTCAATTGACTTCTGCTGAGATTACCAGCGGCGGCCAAGACCCCAACAAGCCTAGGTTTTTCTCAAAAACTTCATTGCGTAATTTGCCAGCAGAAAAAACAGACAGTCACTTTCTCACAATTCTCTTCAGTTTTAAGTTTTAATACAAAGCTGAAGTAGCTGGATTCTTACTGTTTATTTGCATTGCAATAGACATACTTGCAATTAAATAACTATAAGAAAGTGGTCTAACCACTTATTTCCAAAATATCTTTACAACGAAGCTCAATAACACTTTATCAGATTTCACCAAACAAAATTAACCGTAAATGAGATTGCGAGCCAAAAGTGTAGTTAATATTGTACGCCAAAGCCATTGAGGGCTTTATTTAGATTAATTCATTTTGATTAATGAAAAGAGCAGTGAAAGGCGATTGCGGAAGGCCTTCTTTGTTTGGTGTCTTCATTTCTGCCGCATTAGCTTTATGCTTTCAGTTTTTACGCGTTTATACAGAGTTGGTCAAACTGTTTGAAGTACAAAAAAAATTACCCAGATATTTTTTGACCTCAACTCAAGCTAAATTTAGTTTAAAAACTTAAAACATACATGAAATTTCAATTACCTATTATGAAACTGAATACTGCCAGGTATAATGTGATTCATCCCTTTACGGTACAAGGTAGGTTTACAAGCACCAGATCTCCATCCACATGGGCCAGAAAAAGAAACCACCTACACAGGTAGATTTTATAGCTTTATTGTTACCAATTTTACTGCTTTTAAGCTATGTTTTTTTTTCTTATAAGATAAAGAAATTAAATTATTTAATTACGCCTATATTCCACATGAAGGATAGACATGCCCCTGATCTTTTGGGAATTAAGAGTGGCAAGCAAGTTGACCTTTATTATTAGAACGCTATGTAAAATGGCCAAAAATGTTTATGTAACACACACATTTGCCAGAAATGGCCCAAGCGTTGCGTACATTTTCGTCTACCCTCAAGCTCAAGTGAATTGCGCTACCTTAGATTTATTTAACCTAGTTTCCCATAGAGCCAAGAAAGTAAATAACAGTTAAAGTGTCAGGAAATATGAATAAGAGGGCTTATTTGAATGTATTCTATAGTTTTGACGCAGCAGAATACGGATCGCACTTTGAGAAACGCCGTCCTTTACAAATATAATTCCATAATTAATATCTTAAGTGTTTCTTTAGAAGTTTAGATTGATTGCGGATTTCAGTGCACTGGGGAAAGTTCATAGAAATGGAACTTAAACGAACAGGGCGTGGTATCTATTGTTAAGAGACAGTCGATGGGAGAGGTCACTTTAGAATTCAAGATAAACAAATGCGAAGGTCTAATTTCAATGGGAGAGAGAATGTTGAATGGTGCAGCTGATAAGTATCGATGACCGTAAATTCACGCTTGTCCTTTAAGCTAGATAGGGCTTGAAGTAACAGTTTGTGCAGGGAAAAGTTTGTTGAAGGTATTAAAAGTCTTCACAGATCATTCCTGATCAATGACTGAACAATGACCTGAACTCATGCGGCGTTACCTCGATCTAAGGCGTTCCATTTAAGGCTTGAAGTGCAAGCGAGAGCGCGGAACGAGCGACAAAGAGTCACAATCGGCCTCCGCGTTCGGCAGCGTTCGACATCTGTCTCTCTCCTACTTGAGTGAGCGATGCGTCCGCGTGGACAGCTGTATGACGTTGTCACGTTCAACTATCGTCAGTAAACCGACTTTACAGATAACCGATTTTTTTGTATAATTTGAGTCGCAGTATGTAAATGCAGTCACTAATGATCTACAATCACAAATGGCGAGACGACGCGAAGGCTAATTTCGTCATTACTCTCATCCGTTACCATTTACCGTCATTTTGGGACGTTTCATGAACCGTTAGGCAGTGCGAACTTTACAGTAGGTACATTGACTAATACATGTCCGACAGTTTTCACAATTTTCTTCAATGGTCTCTTTTCTTACACTACACTCACTCATTAAAAAAAAGTTAGGTATGAACCGTAGATTTAGCGCTCTGTAAAAAGTTTATTCTCTTTCTCTCTCTATCGCAACCGATTTTAGCTATTTACGAATTTTTTAAATTAAGGTTTTTTAATCCGAATTGCATTTCGCGCATTTTAAAATTTCAAATTAGGTACTTGTCATCACTAGAAAGTGAGACTTTCCCTGTCCCTATAAAATATTTATCACATTTTTGAATCGAATAATAAATTATAGATTAGCGATAAGAGTTTGTTGATGTTTTTCTTTAGAAATATGACACTATGTAGATTCTATCGCACGTTAATTTGTCGCGCGAGCCTCGTACTTTCATTATGACAGACGTCACTCTTCCCGCCAAAATTGCTGTCATTGTCAACGATCCGGTGTCATGGCCGCTGTTTGACCCAAATGGTGCTGCCCCCTGATGAATCTAAGCAATTAGAGTAAATCGCTGCTAAATAGTAATTTGGGCGAATTTCCCGTGCCTAACGCACCATGTAACTTTCTTTTGAACGAGCAAAGAGGTTAAACAGACTGTAAATACTGGCTGTAGCCAATTTTTGGTTCTAGGTGATTTTTTCTTTTAATTTTGACTAAATAGCCGGATGCAACTCAAAAAATAAGAATTGTTTTCCTGGAATTGTGTAGGCTTATCAGTATCGTGATCGTTAGGTGAAACGTGTGAAATTATTCAGTAAGAAATTGATAAATGCTAAAAATTGCTCTCCTCAAGTAACAAATCAAAAATTGGCCTCATAATAGTTTTTGTGTCCATAAACAATAATAGTCTGATATTGAACAGGAATATTTATTTATATTTATCTTTCCGTCTCCCATACACCATCAATTGACCTAAAGTACCTAATTAACCATCTTATACGATTATAGATTATTTACCGTGTAATTAAACCTTCCAATAAATTTCCCCGACGATACTTGTACTTGTAACATGAGCCTACAACAAAGACCAGGCGGGGAAGAAACTAGAAACGCCACAGAGCATGTTAACAAAATAACTGCCCTTAAATAGAGACAGCAAAAAAGTGATGGTGCGTACAGATAAATAACCATAAAATTAAAGTCCAATTACGTTTGTCGTTTGTGTGTTTGCCTTTCCTATGAATTGATTGTGCATGGTATTATTTCAGAATAAATAACTAAACTATATATTATTATGGATTATGTAGATTTGGGAGGGGGAAGTCTTTTTCCAACAGAGGGATGATTCAGGCTAATAGTAATAGTGACTAAACTATGGGGGCTCTTCTCATTTTTTAATTGAATAAAACACCAATCCTCACCTCTATCGCTCGCTCTACCTCTACTTATGCGCCACAAAGCTTTCCTAGCTCCCCGTGCAACACTATCTGCGAGCAATGGTCGAGCAAATGCCATGTCCTAAATACGACTACGAGTAAACAGTTGATAAACGGAGGCGATACAAATTAACAGCAATAATCGAGAGGCCGCTGCAACAAAGGAAAGTGTTCGTAGCTGTAAGTACCATTGGGGGCAAAAACCGATACTTACTTGATCTATATTTATTGCACAAAAATACACAAATTAAGTATTTACATTTTCTATCAGCCAATTTATGTGGTGGTATTTTTTTATTTATTTTATTTGTAAACAAATGACATACAAGTTAAATTAAGACTAAATACATAATACTTGTAACATACTGGTACCACACTGGAACTTCACTGCTATAATTTTAGACTATTTTTGATTTGTAAAAGGATCATATAAAAAAACGGTAGGAACCGAGACGTAGTTTGTTGCCTGTTCTTCTACGCTTGGTCGCGTGGAACTGGCACCTAGACTCACCTAGCTTTAAAACGTTTCAAAGTGATTCTTGCATCGTACTGAATAAAAAACTATTGACTTTGACTTTGTCTTTGATAAACGAAGGTTTAGACATGGAAAGCAGAGACTAGAATACATTGGACACAAAATCTGAATCTGAACTCGCGTTCTATTTTCAAATTTTTCAAACAAAAATTGATAACTCACATCGATTTACGCGATCGCTTGAGTGATTTGTATTGCTGGAATCAACGCCCAGGTCGTCCCACCAACGCTTTCAAGGCCGAACACGATTATTTCTTAAAATAAGGGATGTTTGTATGTTTCGAATTAACTCAAAAACTACTGGACCGATTTCAAAAACTGAGTAACATAAGGCATGTTTTACCTACTAGCGACCCGCACCGGCTTTGCACAAGTGTAATTTAGAAAAAAGGTTGGTGAATAATGTGCACTGCAATTGAATTTTTCCACCCGTGCAAAGCTGAATCCGTGGCAGCCCGAACAGCTACGTCCGAATATATTTTCTGAAAGTAAAGACTGTCCCCTGAACGATTTTTGGATGCAGCTGCACACTCTGCTGTAAATAGTCTTATCAGTAACACTAGTCTTTAAGTAACATTATGTTACTAACAAAATTATGGATGGATTATTGTCTGAAATAAATACTATTTGATTTGAAACCCGGGGTAGATCACTAGTAGTTAATATTTTACGGTATCAAAAGTAAAAAATGTAAGACTATTTTCAATCAAACTCTTTCCAGATCATTTAAATTCAATTATCTTCAACAGCACTTAGAAATAGCTAATCGATTGCTTTCATTCCGTTCAGCTTTGACTTTTGTTGTTTTTATTAATTATAAAATAATTACCAGCCTTTTTCTGTGACCCAGAGCCCCAATCGTAGAATACTGTCTATATTCATATTATGGTGCAGGAGTGGGGTACGCTTCACAAAAATTTCATGTTTGTACCTTTCCTGCGTCTTCAAGGTGTACCATGAAAAATTTATGATGATCAGAGATCAGATGTTACGTTATTACCTATTGTGTTTTCCAAAATTTCGGACTACCTAGATATCTAGCTTACTGTAATTAGACGCTCATGCACTTACTCAGCAGAGGGTGCAGAGAGACGGGCTGAAATGATGATGATGATGAATGTATTGTTATTCTTCGAATGGGCCCAAACTAAGCGAAAGTCAATAATTAAAATATAATTTAACAACCGCCAATTGGAGCGTTTTCAAGCCTAGAATTAGATTTTAAAATGGCCATTTATTCGTGCAAGAGCGTAACTATTAGTTAATGAATTTTGATCGTAAATGGTTAAGTGTTGTTTGAAAGCAGGTATTAAGGCTAACACATACACCCAGTCGATAATACTAATCGCCCATAAATGGTTTAAATAAATTTGTATGGAAATCGAACCACCTTAACTCGCATATGCTAAAGAAAATTGCTCTGTTAACTTCAAATTGCATCGATGTGAATGCAATTGAGCTTAAATTTATCTATCTGCGGTCAAAAAACAACAGTTTACTTATAAATAAAATCGGAACTGAGTCAATAAAAACATCCTACGCCGGCTGTTTGAAGTAGTGTGAGCATTGTTTTGTGCCCACTGTTCTGTTTTTTTTTAAATAAAAACATTACCCAATAAGAGCTTTCAAAAGAGTTCGTCATCCATCACTGCTTGTATAACAATAGTGGAAGGCTATACCTATCTACCTATACATTAGGTAGGCTAGGCAGTATATTAGATAGACTAGGTACCCCTGATAACGCAGTTTCCCACAGCTTTCCAACCAAAGCTCAGATTACGACAATCGACCGCAAACGAAAGTTCATATTCAATTTGCTCTCTCGCGTCTGGAAATTGAGAAATTCACATCTTTGTAAAGGGTTACGCACATTATGAGGCGAGACGTCGATCGATCATATTGTTGTAAAGGTTTTTGTATAGTGTATATAAGCTTTAGCTAGTACCTATACATAAATCTTTTATCATAACAAATCTAGCAACAAAATGTAAAAACATGTGACAAGTGCACAAAAGGAGCTTCTTGGAAGCGAACTTAAAATCCTTTCACCACGCGGGTTTTGAAAGAATTTGTCAGTCGGAAAAATTAATGAAAACCGCTAACCGCTAATCCCGGCGCCTTAAGGCCTGCGCATACCTAGGTCGCTGGCGATGGCGATCAGTGAAACGCTGTCAAATTTGACAGCGTTTGATCGCCATCGCCGGAGACCTAGGTGTGCGTAGGCCTTCATGCTCGTAGTAGGTACCTACCTAACATGTTCATAATAATATGTATGTATAGCAGCTATCAAACCCCATGTCAACCTTTGAGTGACCTAAATACATGCTTGCTAGACTGTGTACTAAGTACTCCACACTAATTTATTTACCCTATACCGCCACAGATAACATCCAAAATTATCCTGTTTTCATTTACACTGCCCTATTACCTTTTTCCTACTTGAATGCAAAAATACAATTAATAATTCGCTTGTTGCTAAACAATGGCCAATACTCAGGTCTAAGCTATCCTGTTGCACAATCTCTTGTAGGAATGTACCAGGTGAGTTCTTTCCCTGCTATTTTCCGTCAGCGGGTCGGCGGACCGCAAAACCGCTAACGATTGTCAGATCCGCAAAAAGTTGCAGCTGGCGTATTAACAATGCTGCGGTCAGATGCTACCTGAATCTCGGTAGGTATGCTAGATTTATGATAGATTTCTACTCGCTGCAATACTCTTTTTATATTTTTCATTTAAATAAGAACGGGCATCGGAGATGTGGGAAACAAGACAGCCAGACTTAAAGGGTATTGGGCGGGGCACGTTAGCCGGATGCCCCCGACAAGTGGGCAACCATCATAACCCTATGGATTCCTGGCAGACGATGACCTCGTGGACGATCTTAACGCCTTTGAAAGAGGATGATGGGAGGAGGCTCAGAATAGAGGGAACTGGAAGTCTTTCTATCGTCCCACTGCTAGGCTAAGGCCTCTTACCTAGCAGTCGGACAATTTATGCTAGTAAAAAAAACTAATTGCTTGGCAAATCTTTACTTTTTTTCATCAGGCATCGTTCGGTTTAAGTCGCTGCTTTTCAAATAATTCTCACACGGTGTTTTCAAAAATGACAAAGTTATATTAACCAGAAATTCAAAAAGAGAATTCAAAATTTTAGGGGGCATATTCCGACTTATCTGAATCCAAGCAACATCCGTAGTACCTACTCATTAAAAAAAAGAGGAATCGCCGCAAATTAATAAGTGGGATTTCACGAAGAAGGCTATACCTAAGGCTATTCTTATAACACAATGCTCGCTTAAAACGTCAGATTGTCAAACACCATCAGTCATTGCAGGACATTTCTAAAGGTACCGTCCATTATCCTCAACCATCACCTTGTCTCTTCCCCAAGACCTCGACACTGACGACGTCAAACCAACATGTTCCCATACCAATGTACACTTGATGAGTCTCAAAGCCATTGTGATTGAATTCAAGTGGGTACTATTCAAATAACACCATTGTTCTACTCTTGTTTAAAAATGGAACTCTTTTCATCGCGTCTGTCTAATGGGCTGGCTGTCATGGGAAACGTCAGCTGAACTGTCAGGTTGACAGACTGCGCCAGCGCCGGCACCGTGAATAATAAAAAGTGCCCATATGAGTCACTTTTACCACGTTCCAAAGCTTTGGTTATTTCTAATCTGGCAGTTGTTTTAAAATACAGACTTTCTTCCATATTACTTGCACTCTGTTTTTAAAATGCAGTAAGAAAAAGGCTTGCTCTCAACCGTTCTCTTGTTTTCCGTTAGAGATCCAACCCAAAAACCATTATTGTATAACTATTTTAGTGCGCTCACATAATAGAAGAAAAAATGCCAGAAACATAAAAAGGTCGCTGTCCTGTAGTATAAGGAAGTCAAGGAGGCCGCATTCGATAGACTCAGTTCGAAAAAACTGCATCAAAACCTCGACAAGAGCAAAGCTTTTAAATTTAAGAAGAAGACGAAGCTCACATAAATCATGTGCGTTGACAAGTGAGAGTCGAGCATGCTATCTGCAGTGTTTCAAGATGTACTTCTTCTTGATACGTACTGTTTATACTGTGGTTAAGTGAGCGCGTGCCTACAATGGTCTGTAAATGGGCACCTGTCGTCGGTGGCTGTAAGACCGTTCTTCCACCGTAAGATGCTACCGTAATATGCTATGATACCCAGGAGTTGTGAATCGAGTGGGATTCCATGAGGAAATTTTCGTATCCTTAAATAAGGAGATGCGTTGGCCAACTGTGCCATCGATCCGTGATACAATTAATTTGCCAATAACTCATGTTATAAGTACGTAAATAAATCAATTTGAGGACAACCATGTGGAATACCATGGCTACCAATTACTCGGGTATTCTATTGAATTCTACTTGCTACTATAATTTTTTCCTATAACTTAGGAGTAAAAGTTTTTTTATTTTTGTCAAAAAATTACAATGAGTTGTTGTTGTATGAAACAGTAATAACTGTTTCATAAGAAACAACAACATTTTATTTTTTTAAAGGGAACTAAAATCGGTGATATTTTTGGGGCAGAATGCATGCAATGCGTTGCGGCTACTGAAGAAAAAAAAAAGAGCGAAATCTTTAGAATTTTTCTTAATTATTTCGTTTTGTATTGGATTATTTTATTTTCTCGCAATCGTAGAGAAAAGAATAGACTAAATATACCTCGTATATAATGGGTCATTTCAGCTTCTCGTATAAAAATCTACTATAAAGTTACTTATTCATTAATCATAAAGATTCTAGCAGTAGACAGCAAGTCTTATTCCTCCGAGATTTTAAGCTTCGCGTCGTGCGCACGCGCACTTTAATGTCGCAACGCGTTGTGCCCTACACGCGGCTCGTGGGAAATATATTACCCGCTAAAAGCCATACGCATTCCACATTCAAACGAGCCAGGGACCATTTCTCTTGTGTGTTTATACCTTGTCCTCTATCCTTCGCTATTAATCTGGAGATTTTAATAATCAATTGTATATATTGTGTATATAATAATATAATGTATATAATAATATAATATATATAATAATATATTGTGTGTCATCGAATACCTAACAATAACTGTTTTTTTTTATTTAAGTTTCAGTTATTTAAGTCCTATGTATTTATTTCCTTTTTGGAATCCTATTGTTAGCATTAAGCTTTCTATAAAAATAAAATAATAATTATGAGCCATCGCTTGCGAGTGCGAGTCTGATCCTCGTTTTGACTTTCGGTTTCTTATGGCCAACCCCAGTAAGTTTAAGACCGCCGGTGGATGCCGTGGATAATGTGAGTTGATGAAATGCAAACCACACACGTGTCAAATTCCGTACTTCCGTGGAAGGTACCTTCCATGTCTGGTTTAGATTTTTGACGGAAATGATTCGAAACTGTTTAGTGTTATCTATACAAGTGCAGGAAGACGAAGGTAAACAGAAAGTTCTGTGAAAGTAATGAAAGGGCGGGATTCAGTTGTTTATGAACGCGATGCGTGTGCGCCGATCGAAATAGATAATGTTATAGTTAGTGATGCAACGGCACTTACTAATCTTCTTCTTCTTATCTTATCACTGGTTCACGAACCAGTGTGGTGAAAGGATTTTAAGTGCTCCCAAAGAGGCTCCTTTCCTTTTCAAACTTTTTGGGTTTTACGACAAGCCGGTTTCCTCACGATATTTTTCTTCCCCCAGGGGTCTAGCAAAATTTTGAAAGATTTCTATTGATTAAAAAAAGGTTGGGAAACTCTGCTCTAACCAGTAGTGGGTTCTCGATACAACTAAGTATAGTAGACCTGTTATCCTTTAATCTTTTTCTTCTTAAATTTGAGAGCTTTACCAACCTTTGTTCTCCAAGGCAAGGCTGTCGGTTCTTTGAGCTATACGACCTCGCCATTGCCTCTTCAACTTATACTAATTCTACGGAGCTATGTCGGTGACCTACTAGTACTAGCAACAAATAGGGAGGTAAGAAATGACCAAACAATAAGTTGGTTAATGGTTAGCACTTTACACTAAAACTTTCAGTAAAAGAATGAATAGCAGTTAAAGTTCATTTTTAAAAAAGGTCCAACCACAATTTATAGGACACACTGTGTTAATGACAGCGGCAAAACTACAACAAAGTGGGCCGTATCAGGACCAACCACCACCATAAGTATTCTTACGCCTTTTTAATCGCCTTCAAATAATAAAAGCCATTTGGTTACGGAACCCTAAAAAAGGAGGTTCTCAATTCGGTTGTATTTTGTTTTATGTTTGTTTTCGCATAACTTTGTTATCTATGAACAAATTTGATTTTGTTTTGTCTGTAAGGCCAAATTAGTCAAAAGTCAGCAAATTAGTCAATTTATATGGGATTTATTGAATAATTAGCTCATGACTTTCTCCCAGATGACTGAACCAAACCCCGTAGACTGAAGTGTCGCTGAACAGGTCACATAATCCCAAAGGAGTAAATTGATTTATGATTATAATAATTAACGCAAGAGAGAGCGGCAGCTAAAGCGATGGGAAGAGGAGCTCCCTAAGGAGTGGCGCAGATCATGTCCTTTGTTTTGTTTTGTAACTTTGTTGAGTAGGCCTTTGTCCAAAGACCCCGTACCGGTACCGCTACGCCTGTATCATTTATGACAAACTTTTGCTTAGTTATGTTTATTAAGATGAGTATAATTTATGTTAAGTACTTCTGTTTTTTTTAATTTTGGTATAGGTATTATAAAGACTTTTTTATTTTATTTCTTTCTTTTATTTTATCTTCCAGATATATACGTCTTCTAGTAGCGAATAAAAGGTATTGAAATGTTTATTTTCTGTATCCGGCATTTTAGCAGCGGCAATAGGCTTGCAAACTGTCACGTATGAAATTGTAACTAGTGCCAAATGTAAAATGTACTATTATAAAAGCGATTGCATACGTGTATATGGGGTAGAAGCCTAACGGGCCGCTGAATCCATCCCCGGCCGATAAGAGTGGTAACATGCTTTATGGGAGAAAAGTGCATTGTCTCGACGCAAAAAAGACCTTAAAATCTTTGTGATATAAACTAACTTAACTTAAACTTGACTTAGCAAAAAAGGCTTATAAATCTTTGTAATCTAGTAAGTAAAATTGACTTAAACACCACTTTCCTTAAATCCGAGATCTTGCAATATTAAGCTTTGCATCGCTTTGCATCCAATCCTACATGAGAGATTTTATTACGACTAGCCTCTCAGCTCAGTTTGCAATAGTTCTGCCTTCTGCGCCGTAGGTCGTGAGCTCGATTCCCATCGGCAAATATTTGTGTGGTAAACGCAGATGTTTGTTTTCTGTCTGGGTGTTAAGGTGTTATGATACAAATACAAAATACAAATACAAAATCTTTATTTCAAACAATATTACATGACAGTAACTTAGTGTAGTACCACTGTTTCCTGCGTTAGTTTACACTGTGTTGCAGAAAAACAGGTAGTAGCTGACCAAAAAATTAGTCGGACTTAATAACACTAGGAATATATTATTTAAACAAAGAATCCTGAACCTATACTCTACCCACTGTAATGACTGATGTATTCTACGTATGTATTTATTTACAACCCTTATAACTCCTGTAGGTCGTGTGCGATGTATTGACAGGTCACTTTACCCCATCTGCTATCCATCTAAATTCGTTTATGTTTGCTTGCGCCATATGGCATGGTGTTCATCAGGGTTATTTTACTTTAGTTTTTTAGGGATTTCACATTCAACTAATTTATAGATAGAAAATACTTTACTGCACATAACAAATTATTAAAGTTAAAAAAACACAACACAACTTTAAAAAACATTCTTTGGAATCTTCTGATGTTTTACAAACTGAAATACTATCTCACAGAAATGGGCCCTATAAACACTATTTCATCTTTACGCTTCTTTCATTTCTCTTCGGCTTTCATGACATCTTCCTCACATTCCGTAAAAGGTTCCATTTGCTAATTGCCATCAGTCATCTCCACTCTCGTGCGGTCCGCATTCATCTTCAGAGATTCCTGAAGTCTTCCGCAGCTGAAGCCCCACGCGTGCGCCATACGCTCTAGCCGCGGGAGGGTGCTCAAATCGACTTATGTTATAAACCGGGGTGCCTGGTCGCGCGCGTCAGTCAGCTGACGGCATTCGCACCGTACGCACGTCTGTCTATCCTAACTGCTAAGCCCGCGCGGTGTGCATTTGTGATTTTTTATTTTTCAAAGAAAAGTTTGAGAGAAAATGGCCACCTACGCCCAATTCAAGCACGTCGAGTTGTACAAGATCGGGCACGGAAAGAACAGGTTAGTGGATGCTGCGGCTTGAGAGAGGTCAAGGGTTGCGCAGATTTCAGGATGCTGAATTTTTCAGGAAAAGAGATTGTAAAATTATAAAATCTGATATTTTTAAGACATAAGTATTTAGATAACTAATAAAATTAAATAACGCAGTAGATCTTTGCGTGGATACTGATTTTCAGGATATTCGCAGCGTGCTTGCGTGTTCGATATTTGATGGATTTTTTTCTCATAATTTCATAAAAACTTTTTAAACTAAGGGATATTTTTTACGTAAAAGACCTATTGATAAATAATTATCAGTTTCTTATTGTTTTTATTATGTTGCATGGGCATAAATATACTCGTTTAAATAATTATTTTTAATTTTTAATTTTATGTTATGTTATATAAAGAAAAAATAACCCTCCGTAATTAAAGGAAATTAACGTTTTTTTATTAAAAAACATGCACATTATTATTATCAGACTCTGTTTTCCAAATTATAGCAGGCGTTAATTTTGGTCACTGAACCCATATCTAAGCTGGTCATCTGAAAATGTGAGTTTTCAGCTTTCAGCGCAGTGCGTTGAACCCGACGGCTCTACGGGCTCGGCTAACGACACGCGGCATGAGTGCCAACTCTACCACTAATTCCAGGACGAATGATTTTTGCTCTGGTTTTAAGAAAGAATAAAATATTTAAAAAAGAACTGGGCTCAAAAATAGAGGGTACAAAAACTTTAATAATTAATGTAACTCAACCACTAATTCGATTTCAGGACGAATGATTTTGCTCTGATTTTCAAGAAGGAAATATTAAAAAATAATTGGGAAAATTTTAAACTTCAAACATTACAAAAGAATACAACCTTGATTTTTAAACCTCCTCTAATCTTCACTTTAACATTGAACTGAATACGAATGAAAAAGTAAAAGCTATAACATTCAAAAGTTTTAAAACTAATAATAAAAAAAAAAATATAAAGAATTTTGGTCCTCAAATTGACGGAGAAATTAGCCTGTATAGAGCCTACTCCTTTTTGAAGTCGGGTAAAAACAGCTAGATTATTGGCATCGTTAAATCGATAATGGCGTTAGTAATAGATATATTTATTAGACTTTTACTATTAGGAAGGTACTGACACATAAATCTTGCAGTAAAATGTTGTGACGTATAGGCAGTATAAAATCATTTTTTAGTAAATAAATCGGTCGTTGTCCTGTTAACAAAACCAAAAGTTTGCTTGAATGTATGCGTCATGGGTATTGAAAATTGACAAAGTTGTATAAAAAAACTGAAAAGCAATGTATTTCATTTATTCATTAACAATCCTCGTACATGTCGTGTACATGTTAACCTAACATGCTACAAAAAAGCAATAAAATATTTAAATAATTACAGTCCTCGAATTATATAATTATAAGTTTAAAAAACTTGAGAAACCGACTTCATTGCCAAACGGCTAAACCGATTTTAATGAAATTTGTTTGGGACAGTCTGGACGTAAAAATAACCTTCCAAATAAAAAAACAATTTTCTAAATCGGTTCATAAATGACGGAAGCATGCAGTTACAAACATTAAAAAAATTATTTAAAAAAAAATGGCAACACAGATTTTAATAAAATTAAAATGGGACCAATCTGGAAGCAGTACCTTTCAGATAAAAAAATAATTTTTCAAATCGGCTCACAAATGACGAAGTTATGCGGTAACAAACATTTAAAAAAAAAAAAAAAAAAAAAACATACAACCGAATTGAGAACCTCCTCCTTTTTGATTGGAAGTCGGTTAAAAATAACGCCAAAACAAATAGAACCGAATGTCAGAATAAATTAGAAACACACAGATAAACAATAAAAATACTAAAAGTGTAAATAGGGTTCTGAAGTCAGATAAGAACTTATTTTTATATAGTATTTCATCTGTGAGTGGAGGTGACTGATGGCAATTAGCAAATTGAACCTTTCACCTGATTGAGACACATACCGTTTTATGTGTTCACCACATATTTTTCCATCACTTTTGCAAAACAATGTAAAAAAAATATACTGTGAACTATTTATTAGTAAATATCGTGGATAAAATCATGTCATCTGCACATTACGCTGTTACAAGCGTGTGTTGCCAAAATTTTATAACAATATCGAAATAGTTACGGTGATAAGTGTGTAAAGCCGAGCATGCGAAGTTAGGCGGAGACCGCACGCGAGCCTGGCCTTATTGCCTACAACCTACATTCACTATAATGTATTCTGTTTTACGGCTTTCTACTAAGCAAATATAGGATTTTGGATAAAAAATGTACCTACCAACATGATTTATACTTGTTTTTCAAGTCACAGTCACGTATGAGAGAGTCCTTTTATTTAAAGAAAGCTGATATAGACATCAAACAACTTTTCTTCTAAAATTATTCTGTGATACAACGAACATAAGTATTTAAATTCCAGCTTTACATTTTTAAGATTGTTATAAAAATAATGAATAATTTAGTTTTGTATTGCACAAAAATATGTAGATATACATATGCACATGTACCTACAATAAAAAATATAATGACTTTGTTTTGAACATCTAAAGAAAATTACATCATAGTGAAATGTAATATTCGATAGCAGAACTTACGCACGAAACAGCTAACAATTATAAAGGTAGCCAGCCAAGTTAATCTAATGTGTTTTTTATGTCAATATCCCCGCATGATTCATTCAAACGGGGGTGGTCCACTGGGCCTTCGGGGGGCGGTCTGTCGGGCATTCGCGTGCCGAGTGCCTCATTTGCATGTCCAAAGGAAGTGTGTGATTATTCGCAGACGGACAGACGGACGCACTTGGACGCCTTGGTTTGCCGTCTATTACCACATTCACATAGGAAGCAGGCTGATCTTCCACCTTGCCGAAAAAAACCTGCCCTAATTCCACATCCTTACTTCATCTACTGCCTCCCGCGATAACTTATGCTGGTACCATTGGCTATAGCCCTTATCTAAGCTTTTGGTAAATAAATTTAATTATCAGTTTATTTGTTTATTATTTTTCCTGGGTATAAGAGTAGGTGCCATTTGAACCGATACTATGCCAGTCTAATCAACTTCAGCCTCACGAAAATATAATCCATATTTTTCAGGGCGTTCTCGTTTCTGTAGCTAGTTCTTGGCCACCATTCGGTTGTTGCCGCCCTATGCTGCCCTCAGTTGGCAAATAATTAGTCTTATAATACGTCTTTTATGTTTCAAACACATAAAAACGAAGACACTTCCTTTATAAGAGGCTTGAGTTTGTGAAAGCCTTATGACTAAAAATACATCGATTGTAGCCAATAGCTTATCTGTTTAAATGACTGTTGATATTTGATACACCAACTAGATAGCCTCGCTTAACTATGACAGAGACTCTTGGATGGCCTAAACTCTGTCATGAGTTATAACTTGCGGAATGTGGATTTTGACTTGAATTACGACATACCCTAGTAGTATAGTAGTAGTAGCTCGATGTATTAACTAATTTATAAAAAAATGCGAACTGGTTTTGTTGCAAGCTGGTTCATCGGAATACGTTCTATAGTTATACAGTGACCTTGGGGCAGCCCTATTTCAACCCCTGGTCCCCCGTGGGGCCTGTCATGCCACCCTTGAACATGTTTTACGTAAGGATTACCGAATTATATCCCCATACAGAAGTGATGCAATGAATTCAGATTTTTATATCACAGGGTTGGAAAGAGTTTATTTTTTTAGTTATTATATAATTTACATAGTTTTTCTTCTTTCTTCTTACTCTACAAAAAAATGTCTAGATTGTGATTGAGATTGACGTATCTTTCTTATAGAGCCTCTTCAGATCAGCCTTCTTTCAGCCTATCAGATTTCTCCTTCTTCTTGTCGTGTCACTGGTTCTCAAACCAGTGTGGCGAAAGACATTCAGTGTGCCCCGGAGAGCTTTCTAAAAAAGCCCTTAAAACTGGAGGCCAGCAAAGGAAACTGACTTCTAAAAGCTGAAACTTATGATACCACTCTTTTCAAACGAGGCTTAAAAATAACTACCTAGACTACACCAATCAGAATTAATTTGACCAGGGTCCAATCAGTAGCGAATTGTGGACCCTACCGGGTGTTGGCGACTGTATGAACAACTTGCAGATTTGTCTTATAACATTTCTGCCAGTTGCGTCGTGATTTAAATTCTACGGAAGTTTGTCTAGAGCTAATGAGGATTGAAGACTTTTGTCTGAGGCCCTGTTCTGTCTTCGTAAATTCCAATTTGTAATACTCTTTGCTAAGTCTGGTGGTAGTGCTTATATGCCACTACAAGGCTCTTGAATACATCAGACATAATACGGTGCGAACTTATGTTTGTTCAATCTATTTTTGGTAAAATGTATTTTATTGCTCTCGAAAGGCTTGTACTGTAAACTTGTTTAAACTCTTTAATGCCTAATTGTGCGAGAGGGCCTCTAACGCAAGGGGCGTTGTATTATATTGTATTGATACTATTTTTATTAACAACAGGATATTTACCACGATATATTTTTGTGAGTTTTGACTCCCGTTATTTCAGCGCAGTTGCATGCACCATGATCACGGTTGAACTGAAGTCCACGAGTAAAATAAATGTTATTGTCAGACAAATCGATATACTCTCTTTTGCACCCTTTTATTGGTTTCAACACTACTATTGGTTCCATTCTCTCATTTCTCATTCTCATTTTACTCGATTTCGATAAAAAAACGACTTTTGCGACTTTTGTGTAAAATGACCTCTAGTCTTTACTCTACTTTATCGTAAAGACTTGGTGAAATGAATCGCCAGTTCCTCGCGACCAAGTTTAGAAGAACAAGCTAACTAACGGCTTAGTACCTTGATAAAGTAGTCAGTCACTATATTGTTGCGCTACAACACTGTTGTCTAGTTTGTTTTATGGCTTCTTTAGTGTCCAATTTATGGTGCTGGTCACAGTAATTACTTAATGATGTGCTTAATCAATGTTATTGCGATGGGGTATTGAATGATATTGATTATCAAGTTTTAATTTCTATTGCTCTTCCGTTTAAGTTTTATATGTTTGTGAACCTTTTTAAATCAACCCCCACAAGCCTACCACAAGCTCTGTCTGGCTCTGTCTCTAGCTCTGGTTTTGAGTCTGTGTGAGTGCTCACCTGTGCATTATACTGTGAGTGTGACATTTCGACGTAGGATTTAGACAGCACTCACACATACTCGAAAAAACGAGAAACGACTCGAGAAAACGGTAGGAACTGAGCCGTAGTTTGTTGCCTGTTCTTCTAGGCTTGGTCGCGTGGAACTGCTTGGAATTGAAATTAATACATTTTGATTGAGTTTGACTTTGACTCAAAACCAGAGCCAGAGACAGAGCTTGTGGTAGGCCTACTGTATCGTGCTAGTTGCTAGAACGGCTGTGATACAGTTAGCTGCATTCATCGCAATAAAATGAATGAATAAACAACTGTTATTTTATTACGTGCCTGTTTCATTCACCGTCTTTGGATTACGCTATCCGTCGTATAAACATATTTCCTGTGATATTTCCGTCTATACTTTAGTTAGACCAATGACTGAAACCGTTATGTTTTCCTGTATAATGTTTGATGAATAAATAAATAAATATGGTAGAAAATCCACACAACACTACCTAGCCCAAAATTAAACAGAGCTTCAGAAAGCTGTTATAATACTAAATATATTTTGTTAATACAATACTTAGAATACAATAAAACCACCCAGACAGAAAATATAAACATATTAAACATCTAAGTTCACCACACTATTTAATGTACTCCATGGGGATCGAACCCACGACCTGCGGCGTAGAAGGCAGAGCTACTACCAACTGAGCTGAGAGGCCAGTCTAACACAGTGTCTGTTCTATAGTATTATTTATTGTTCTGTGATAATACGGCCACTGTATGTATGGGATTTGGTTTAGTGTCCCTGAATAAATTAAATAAAATAATATCACAATTTTATTTTATTTTATTTATTCAGGGATAACAAACAGCTACAAGATTATAAATAATCTTAATTAGTTTATGAGTAGTTTTTATATTTTTTATTTTAGTACGTTCTGTGGTAATGCGTTCGTGCTTACGATGTGGCCTTAAATGCCTTAAATCACCAAGTTAGTCACCAAGTGTTTTCTTTCTATCAGTCATCTTGTTAAAAAAGTAGGTAATAACCTTAATATTTATAAAAATGTGCATTCAGTACTGTCTTAATTATTTATTACAAGTAATTAATAATTACCAGTAATTGTGTTTTTTTTTATAATCTGATTGTTTTGACTCATTGAATCGTAAAGAGTCTATTCCCAAGGCACTGTAGATATCCCCTAAAAATTAGAGTCGTTTACGCTTATATTTTAAACCTCACGAATATTACCACCATGGTAGTAAATTCAGTAGGCAAGGATAATCTGGTACTGTCAGTCATAAAAGTGAATTGCTAAAATCGGATAATAGAAACCCTCTTTACATACTATTAGTCGATGCTTTACATCAGCTTTCCTTTATAATCGCAAAGTTAATAACCTAAGATTTTTTTATATAGCACTGACTTCACAATGGACTGTCCAAACACCAAATTACGGTTGTAGGCAATAAATATTGCACATCGGCTCATCTCTTTCTGACACACACTTTCATGCGCTCTTTAAGAAGCCGAAATTAGCCAGCGTGCAATTTTTGTTGCCTACTACTACGAGTATATCTAACTATCCTAGCATCTAAACTCGTATTAATAATAGGTACTATATTTACTTTTCTTGGTAAGTATACTTTCAGCCATTTCATTTTGCGTCCTACCTGATGCGGTAACCCATCTGCTATGGAGTAAATTTTGCGACAACACGCAATGTACGACCTTGTTTCATGTTCGAAATTTACGCATATAATTACGCATAATTTACAAGTAAATTAGGCAATAATGATGTACCTACTTTTATGTAAGTATGGATGATTTTTTATTTCATTAAAATTGTTTGGCAAGCCTTAAAAATGTGTCTGAAAATTCTAGGTTTTTTAGGTTTTATTTAACTCCGGTTATAGACGGAGAGTATAAATTTTCCAGCCATTAAAAGTGGTTTGCGCAACAATTTTAAATTACTCCCATGCATAATTTTTAAGCTTTTCCCTCGCAGCCATTCGCTATGTTTACGATTACGATTTTAATTTCTTTCACACTTAAAGGGATCAATCGTATTGGTGATAATATGCAGATTTGATTTTTATTGGAAATTTAGATTTATTACACTACTTACCGGATATATTTTATTCATCAGTGTGTTTCTCTTAAAATACATTACTAATATTTAATTTCGTAACAGAGTGGAAAATTTTAATCTATACCGCTTTTTTTCATTCACATCACAGTGTTTTTTTCTTTTATAAGACTATATCAGCATCACCCATCATTTGCATTCGATTAATATAAGCATCGATAGTCATCGCTTAGATACTTTGATCGATCTCGTTTAAACTAGGGAAAGTATTGACGCCGTTAAATAGCCATTAAAATAACTACATCCCGATCAAAATGGCTGATAAGTTGCTGATAATGTTAACTTTGTTAGTGGTTATTGGCGAATGAGCGATATTCTGCGAGCTAAATACATAATCTTGAGACGTCTCATCGATTGTACGCTCGAGGCGACCACAGACAAGTCGTCTATGGATGGGTGGTCCCGTCACTAGTTTGCGCCGTTCTGTCATTAGGGGAAATGGCGCGAACGGCCATGTCACAATGGTTAACCTTTGAATGTGTAAGCAGGAATATCTTTCAAACATTATAAATATACAATATATTTTTTTCAACAAACGTTTTTAATTAACTCATAGCGAATTTACAAAGTGATAAAAAAATGTATTTCGAACTGCGAAAAAAAGCCTGTGAATCTGTCAATCAATATTACGACAAAATGACAATCTCAGGGAAATAAATGATCCTGCAAAATACTGGATACCATAAAAATACTGGTCAATTCTATTTCTTTAAAACTTGAAAGATTTTTAAATTGATATGGGCAATAAAAGATATTATTTAGCTTAGCTTAGCTTACTAAGTAATTACCTACTTGAGGAAGGGCCCTTTAAGTAGGAGCTGAATAAATTAACCGGCTTGGTATTACATGGATTTCATATTTTTTTACGGTAGAGTAACTGAGTTGCGAGACTTGTTTTTTTTACAAGTTATGTTTTAATAGCTTAAGTTTTATACTAAGTTTTCATGGTATTTGCAAGTTCAGTTTTGTAAAATGTGAGCAGGCGTTTGAGTCTCATCGGTGTTGCAGGGAACTGATATATTATATGACGCGATGCGCCACGAATTCCGTTACATGACGTTTTAGAGTTCCTTCCTTTTGTAACTTACTAAAATTCTGAGCTTTCTTTTTGATGTAGAAAAAAACGTTGGCTCCTATATTATTATATTATTTATCATTTTAGGCGGTTTGTTTTTCACCTTAATGCCTAATGCGTTTGATCTAAGATCAGTCAGTACAATCGATAAATTTATCTCTACCTATCTACCCCGATAAAATGTAGAGGTGTGCGTAACCCGAAGCTCAAACGACCCATAATTAACTATTTATAAGAACGGAACCTTTAACTGAGCTTAACCCGTGCTTGCCCGCTTACTTTTTTTATCGCGTTGCGATTACTGGCGGGCCCGTTAGGCCTCGCACGCGCACTAAGTAAGGTGGAAATCACTGGAATCTATCCATGATAAATTACCCTCAACTCCAACTTTATTGTGCAACCTTAATCACTGGTAATAAAACTCAAATTGGGACAACGGCAACAGTTGCTGATTCTATGTGGGTGATTATGAGCAAGCAATTAAACTTAGCGTAACTATCTTTACATACATTGTTTACGGTCTTGTATTTGATGTCATATCTCAGTAATTTAGCGTAGACAATTTAAAGCACTTAAGTATACCATTTGTTTAACATTTCTCTGTCTATTTTTAAGAAACCTAAAAATTTACGTCTCTTTACTCTTACACAATTGGATTTTAGAAAAAAATAAGTAGGTATGTATATTGTTGTTGGCAAGTCTCAAACATTTATGTCTAAAACATATTTTTAACCCTACGAGGCATAAATTTATAAACCACAAAATGGTAACCATAATCTGGGCATATTTTCCACGTCGCGATATTATATCCACTCGGGCTCATGCATTGCAAATCCTTTTCATCGGTTTCCCACGCAGAATAAATAGCAATTTGTCGGAATGTGGGATGATAGTTCCCACTTTCTAATAGCAAAAAGATGACCGGTTGGCCGGGAACTGACTGTTGAGCAGCGGTACATAATATGCCGTCTGTAAGTAATGAGGTTTCTGATTAGTATTCATAGACGTTTGACTAAAATAAAAAAAAGTATCAATGTATTGGGAAAGAGAATAGATTAAATTTGTCACACAACAAAACGGTAGAAACCAAGCCCTAGTTTGTTGCCTGTTCTTCTAGGCTTAGTTGCGTGGAACTGACACCTAGGCTCAGCTAGCTATAAACCGTTTCAAGGTGAAGGCTAAATACTACTTTTATTATTTTTAAATTTTGAATTAAAAAATAATAAAAGTAGTATTTAGCCATAAATAGAATAGCACAGTCAGAATGATCGAGATGCTATTTGAAACATCCAGGTTATTCTAGTTAGGACTCTACTCAACATTCCGCATCTGGTGCAAACGGCTACATTTTCACAATGGCTCATTATATTGAAAATGTGACAATGTCCGGTATTTTGAACTGGTTTCAGAGCTGTGCTAAACAATGTAAAAATGGAGCAAACTAGGGGTTCTTCTGACGACTGGCCTTTCTCTAAAAAGTGCTGAAAAGAACTGATGCACCTCTGATGAACAATAAAATACATTTTTAGAAAAGTATATCAACATTCCAAAGCATAAATATAATAAATCTAAGTAAATCTTGTATATTTCATCAGTCAATGATAAAGGTGAACTAACTATGATTTACAAGGTGTAAGTACCTAAAAATAAATGTTTTCAGTTCAATGTCCGCCCGTATTTCCTTCCTTTCAAGGTAATTTATTATTATTTGTAGTAATACTGGAATTACCGGCAAGAATTTTTTTATTGTTCTGGCTACTGCTGTATTCTAACCGAAGCCTAACATACCATGAATAAACATCTCATAAACATACGTTGTGGTGATTAAACACAACTAAAACTATGTGAAAGTTCCGCTTACCATACCAGTTGGAAACATTTAGTTTCTATAAAAAATGTGCATTAGAAATGCGTATAATGTTTAATTTCCTCGATTCCAGAGTACAATGCATTTCATTTCAATTACTAACACGCTGCTGAGATTCCAATCTAGGCAAGCATTGTCACCGCAGTCGTTATGTGGATAGTTATTATTAGAGTTATTATTTTTTTTGCTGTTTTCACTTTACTTTTGTGATTGCTTCCTGATTTATTTTCATAAAAAAACAAATTAGTATTTATGTTGGATAAAAACTTTCTTTGCTGTTTTTCTAATGTAACTTAGTAAGAATCAATAAAATAACTTCATATTTAATTAGAAAATATCTATTTCAGGTAAAATAAATCCGCGTGACAATAAACGAACTAAATAAGCTAGTAGAACATATTTTTGACGTTTAAAAAGATAATTTATCTTCGTCTCACGCCACAAGTTCACCTTCCAATTCGATGTTATCGACTGGCGAGTATCTCTCTGATTTATGGCAGTGCTGTAAAGTATCGTGATATTAAATATCTCAGCGCTTTGGTAGTAGGCCATCGAAATGATGATTCAGGGCATCTAAGTCGAGGTGATGATTTAGTACTAGCGATCGTAGTAAATCTTTAGTGCACTGAGAAAGTTAAGCTCAAATGAACTTAAGACTTTACAAAGATAAGATTACTTTCGTCTTAAACTGATAAGTATCACTAAGATTTATTATACAGATGTTTTTTCTTTGTTTATGTTGACAACTTGTTTGGTAACGAGATATTTTAATTTACGGCGTTCAGTACACCGCAGAATACACAGCAACTAAACAAATTTGAGCCGACTTTGTTGACTAAATAATCTTAAAGCACTCAAACTCTGCACATAAAACACATCGTCACGTCAAATAAATTGGAAACGGGAAAGTGATGTTGGCCGGTGTAAACGAGGCCTAATAGCCGAACGCCGCGCGTGACTTTGTGACACGTGCGCATAAAAGGGTTAAATTCTCACGGTTAATTTCATGCTGTGAAAAGTTTAGATGTTTGTTTGAGCTTTATAATATGACAGATTTTGAACTTTTAATTAGGGCGCAGTGGGGATGATTGTGAATATTTTGTTGCAATCAAAATCTAGTCATATCTGTCAGTTTTGACATTAGTTTCGATTGCAATAAAAAGCCTTAGAAAACGAACTGAAATAAAACTAATCTCGTAGCGGCCCCGCCTGCCGATCGTAAGTTCAAATCCAGACGTGTACCAATGAGTTTTTCTGCCCAAAAATGTATCCACACTATGCCAGTGCTCTTTAACGGTGAAAGAAAACATCGTGAGGAAACCAGCATGTCGTAGAACCTCAAAAGTTCGGTCGCACTTAATATCCTTATAACCTAAAATAATCTATTTTTTTTCCTAAAGCCAATAAAAAAGCTGCTGTTGTTACCTCTATACTGCCTTCACCTCACTAGGTCCTGTCGTTTCTACAGTGTTACAAAACTTTATCGCTCACCCTGTATATTATCATATATTCATATTACTATAGATAAAAGGAGATATTGATCAATAAAAATGCCACAAGGTACCTTCACTGCTTATCTACCAGAACTTGGGTTACTAGCTCACGATTATACAGGGAGTCCCACGGATATACCTACCACATCGAGGGAAAGTACCTTGAATATTATAGATGGAACATTTTACTGATGATTTTATATGAAAGAAGATATTATTTGAATTAAAAAAATAATTTAAAGTGCATTCAAATAGATATTTAAATAATTACATGGTTGACCCGCGGGCCAACCATATAATTTTTTTATAAAATATCTATGAGAATCGAAACCGTTACACGGGAAAAATAGTCAACTTGTAGCCTTATCATACCGATCGAAAGGCTTTATCATATGGATTATTTTTTAATAAATAACATAGTGTCAGAAATCAAAAGGAAGACCATGAATTTTAAAATTTTTAATACAAAATTAATCAATTAGGTACTTATCATATTCTCAAAACGATAAAAAACTATAAACGCAGTTTAAATTGTTTTTTTAATTCAAATAATGATTTTTTCATTAGTGTTTCATCTACAATATTCAAGGTACTTTCCCTCCATATGGCATATCCGTGGGACGCCCTGTATACGAGCAACTGAATTATGTACGTATCTGTCACGTACATCGTCGACGAAAGTTGTAGATTGGATGCTCTTGTGCACGCGAATAGGGATGTGCTGCTTGGCTTGTGTTGCTATGGCTGGTGGAACAGCTGGGGAATAAATTCAAAGGCTCCAAATCCTTCGGCCATTTGAAAAAGTCCACTGCAAATCTAATTTATGATGTTTAAATACAAAAAAATATACTTAAACGATCATTTAATTATTTTAAAATGCAGACATTAAAATATACATCACAAAAATAGTGTAGGACACTATTTCTGTGTTTGTAGTGGTGATCAAAAATAGAACCGACCGTGCAAAAGTTATAGCTATTACCTATATTGTTATTATTATGTACTTAGCACCTAATCTACCCACTGCTACTGTGATGTTTGTGAATATTCAATAAATTTCATTTCATTTCATTTCACTGAGCTGTGAGGTCACTCAAAAACATAAATCAATTTATTAATCATCACGATATTATGTGGTCGCAACACCATCAAAACAGCTTATAAAAAGATTTCAAGGTCTAAAATAATGACTAAACCGCAAGTAATCGAAAACTGTGTCAATCTTTTTACAAAAGAAACAAAACTAATTGTTTAATCGCCGGCAATTTACCAATTGCCCAACTTCCTACACCAAATTGTTTGTCGTTTCGAAGAACTGCCGTGAGTGGCGCATCTGACTCACAATAAAGCCTTTGTTCTTGCACAAATAAAAAGTAAATAGCTACGGACAGACAAGTGTGTGCGATTCGCGAACCAGAGTTCCATAGGTCAAGTCTTTGGTTTTTAGTTTTCCGTATTGCGCGTCCAAGTGCCTCTATTGGGCATCCTGAAAACTCTCCTGTCTCCTTACAAGCTGCGAGCTTAAAATACGGAAAATAAAACGAAGCCTACTTTGTCTACTGACAACTATATTTCTACCAGCATAGTTATCATCAGGATAAAAATACCTTACGTTAGTCCGCTGCTGGGCATGGTCTCTCATTAAACGCGCCACGGAGCCCTGTCTTCGGTTCTTTTAACCCAGTGTTTGTTTGTTACGGAACCCAAAAATAAATAAAAAAAGAACTTACCTTTGTGTGTCGTGGGGTAACTGTAAAGCGCAGATAATAGCCTCTTTGCAGCTCTTTGAAAATGTTATGAAAGAGCATTGTCAGTAGCGCTTCTGATGATTATGATCGTTTAAACTCTCATTTTTCGTAACAGGTTTTTCGCTATTGTTTGAACATTTTGTACGGTACATTTTTGACTGTCGGTCAAGAACCAAAATAGGTCAATAATAAAGTTTATTTAACACATTATGGAGTTTTTTTTTAAGCCAACATTACTTACTAAAAATATCACAAAGCCAGAGACCGAGAACGACAGAAAAATTCAATTCGATTTGTTTTATAAGTGATAAGCACCCAACATCTATAAAAGTTGAAAGTAGTGTTAGTTACACTATTTATAGATCAAGAACGGCTCAACAGATTTGGCTTAAAATTGGTGGAGAGGAGGGCTTAGAACCAACCAGGAGGCGGGTATAGAATACTTTTATCCCAAAAGAGTAACGGAAACGGGGTGAGCGAAACCGCGGGCGGCCACTAGTATTTATCATCTTTCATGAAGAATAGAAAAGAGAGACTGTAAATTCCGACTCAACAGCCCGGAGAAGACAGGTAGTAATTTTTCAGTCTAAAGTTTCTACACTGCACGTCTATGAATAATTGAATATTGATGGTACGTTCATCTGCATAAACATGTACTCTCATGTGATTCCATTCGCTTGAAGTATACGTCTAGATCGGTAGCAGCATCTCCTGTCCTGAGTACTTGGCATAGTGCGATCACTTATACGCCTACTACGGTCATGGCTACAAAAAACCATCCCAAAATATGGAGAGGCCTATCCAATGTCCACTTTTTGATCCATGGAGGGCGTCACGACCCTCAGCAGTGAGGAGCACGATGCGAGGAGGAGGATCCAATGTCCAGCAATGGACTTATTTAGGCTGATGACTGCTAGCGACGAATCGAGATCAGCAGGCCGATCGTGTAACTTTTGTAGCAATGGTTTCAATCAAAATCTTATCGAAACTGACAATTTGCGATGGCGTATTAGTTCGAAAATTGACAGTTTTAATAAGATTTTGATTGAAACCACTGCAACAATAGTTACACGATCGGCCTGCAGATCACCGATTTATCCTTGAAAAAAAAACGATTTCGCTTTAATTATTTATTATCATACTATGGATAGCTTCTTAGATTCGGTCCACTGGTTCTGTAACGGATATGACAACATGCGACTTGATTGGTGGTTGCAATAAGATTTTAATCGTTGCAATGAGGATTTTCTTCTTGTTGCTTCACTTCGTGCGTATCTGAGCATGTTAAATAAAGTAAACGATTTACATTTTCGATTAATTTTTCTTAGCTAGCTGGTTTTTTAGTATCATTAATTTGTTTTAAGCCTTGAACGAAAAGATAAGTTTTACATTTTTGAAGACATAATAATGTCGGATTGCATATTTGCGGCTTCGGTCCTACGAAATAGATGCTCGAATTTGATTGGTTTTTTTTTGTCAGAGAGTTCATAGGTTCAAGATGGTTGCTAGAACTCTATCACCATCCAGCCGTTTCCATTCAAATTCCAAGTGCAGAAAAGAGCCTCTTTGAGGTGCACTTAAAATCCTTTCACCACGTTTGGTTTTAAGGAAGAGTGACACGATAAGAAGAAAAAGAAGCCGTTTCCATGCTATTTATAGCCTTGCTCGCAGGTTTTTGTAAAATTAGGTTGTTTCAATATTAAATATCTTAAACCGGTAAGTGATTATGTACAACAGGAGATTGTCTTTATTGGCTTTCCTTGGTGTCAGTCAATAATATATCGGAGTAAATGAGCTATTTAGATGTGTATTTTGCTATTATAAGGCTTAGCTCTGATAAGAAACCAATCATATTTCTCGTATTTCTAAAGCGAACTCCACACTTACGCCGAGAAAACCCGTCCAGTTCTAAAGCTCATTATTATGCCGAGAAAATGCTGTGTGTTTAACCCTTTTATAATTATTTTAGATAGCGGATAACGTGCCGCTTTATGACGCTGATAACAGTTTTGCTACTGTTTTCATTGTCATATTTGAAAAATTTTTGATAATGTAAAATCAGTTTCAGTATAATAACAAATTGAATCGTACACAGCTTATATTTTTATCAGCGTTTTTTTTAAACTAGATTTTTTGCGTTTTTCATTATTCAGTTTAGTGATATTATAACTTCCAAAATATTGAAATGTGTGTGCTGTGTGAAAGTTCTCAGTGTAATGGGACACTGGCTTTATATATACAAATGTGAAAAGGTTTATTTTCTTGTTTGATATGATTGCGTGAAAAGTGAAACTTTTATTAGCAGCAAATAGGTACGAGTTTGTACCCATAAACATTAATTATGTTTCCTTAATCTGATATAAGATAACTAAACAGCCACACTCAGATACGCCACTCCGTAGTTTAATGCTTTTCAGGTGTCTATGTAACCACTAACATCTCTGAGCGTGGCTGTAAGTGGTTTAGGTAACTAGCATCCGCCTGCGGCTCTGTTCACGTGGTACATGCTTGAATAATGATGTACCACCACTATATATATTTCAAGTTTCATCCAAATCTGTTCAGACGTTACAGAGATGAGGGGAGCAAACATTAACACACATATCCCAAATTTCAGAGAGTCCCAAAAGTTAAGAGCAGAGCGGGTTTTTTCTTTCTGATTTCCTTAACTATAGTAAACACATATTTACACAGACACATCACTGAACTTTCGCATTTATAATATCAGTCCGATTTCAATTGATTTCTTTCACACTTGTTTCGTTATAAAATCTCTCCTAATCATAGTAAGCTTTTGTATATGAAAACCGACTGGAGTGCACTGCAGAAGTAACATTATGTCTATAAATTAGTTGTTTGTACACACACAACAGCCAACAGCTATTAGCGTAGCAGATTGTATCTGGTATCGAATTGCAATAGACTTGTATTGTATTACATGTACTAAAGTTGATGTTTGCATCTAATTTAATGATGTAATATATCAGTGAAAGCGTATCATTATGTTTTCAAACAAATGCGAATGTCTAGATATACCTACACTTGTAATTAGAGTTAATAAGAAAAAAAATATGTGATGTGATTCCTCGCTCTTCCGTCACTTTTCCAAAGCTTGAGACGGTTCTCATATAGCTTTGCTCCATCCAAATGTAGCTTTTCTTCTCCTTATTCTTCTTTAACTATCTAACAGAAAAACGTTTCTCGCCTAATAAATCTGTTAAATCTTTTTATTTATGCTTTGCATGAGTCTAATGCTAATCTATTTCCTTTTTGTTTCAACAAACAGATATAAGATTTAGTCTACTGAAGACAAAGCACGTAACGTTAATTTCAGCACGGCCCATTAGGCAATCAATGACCCGCGTCGCCATTCTCCAAACAATGATAGGTTCGAAATTCTATGACATTGCACTGATGTGTGTAGACTGTGAAGGTATTTGACAAAAGGCTTGGCACTTCCTGATATTGTTATGACAGTAAAGGGAAATAAGTAACATGATTTAATAGGACACGTTGACATTGACAATGTTATTGCTGTGAATAAGGTTTACTAAGCTAAGATGATAAAAATAAATTAATGAAATTTGAGTGAGTCATCTTGTAAAAAGAAAGAAGCCATAAGCCCTGATCCCCTCGTGTTAGCCTGTGTAAAATTAATCGACCAAATGACACACAAGGACAATGTAGACTCAGTAACTGTTGGGGTTGTGTATGTTTTCAGTAAATTAATCTACATCAGGGTAGGCTTACGTTTTAGGCACTTACGTATTTATGCCAAGGAAAAGTGTGAATAAATCCAGTAGATGTATAAACATTCAACCAACATCGACCCTGAGTAAGACCCTGTATTTTATGAAGAGGAATTATGCATCGATCGGTTTGATTATTGTGCTTCACTGCAGTAATTTTCTATCATCAGTTCATCACACACACAAGCTAAACACTTGCCATCAACAAACCTTTGTTAGACTTTATTTATGACTTTAATAGGCTTAAGTAACTGAATTTAAATACCTGAGTCAACAATGTTTAATTGTATTTACACAAAGTCATTTTGATGTCCGTTGTAATTTTATAATTGGCGTGTGGGCGACAAATACAACAATTGATTACTTATAATTAAAAGATGCAGTTAATCATGTTCAAAGTTAAATCCATAGATTGCTATCTATAAAAATATTGTTTGATAATGATGAGTCTGTTAACAAATAATTAACTAAACAACTATATTTAGAAGTGTTTTGTAAGCTGTCACCAAAGAAAGTTTATTAGAATTCTATTTAGAATTATCAAACGATGACAAGGCGGAAATATAACCGACAAAATTGGCCATTAAATAAATAATTCTACCTATTTTTGAATGACGCAAACACTTTGATACAAGAGAAAGTTTTCGATTAGACTTTGTGCGATTCTGACTTTGCAAATTTCTTTGTACTTGAGCTCAATTAGATGTTTCTTGTCGGCTTTTAACTTTTTTGTGATGGAAATTTCACTCAGACATCTACTTACACGCTTTTACTAAGATTATGTACTTACTCTTGTGATCGAATGCGCCAGCTACGCAAAGTAGTCGACTATCAAGTGCCTTAAAAGCTTACACATGTCTTTTAAAATATCGATTTATCGTATCTAGGTATAGTGACATTAAGCCCACAGCTTGTACTTTTAGGATTGAAGTGCTCCTAGAGTTAAAACTATATATTTTGGTACTTAACCTTATTTGAAGCTAGAAGTGGGATGTTCTAGGTCTGCTCAACAAACATTGACTATACCGCAATGTTTTGTACGATGAATACAGTTTATCGCAAACACAAAGAAAGGCTTATAATATATATACTTACCGACTAACTACTAATTTTAATTACTGATCCGAATCGTAATAGAGACCGATAGATGTTCAGACTTTGTATCTCGCTGACAAGTTTAGATAAGAAAATACATTCAGGGGTTGAAAATACTCTGCTATAGATCTATAGATAAACTCTAGAGCGACGTTCATCTATCGTTGAGTACCTCATCAAGTCTGTACGCTCGGTTCTTCTCAAAGCATTGTTTCGAGTGCACTGATTGAATGTTCAGATTTGCGAATGCAATTCGCGCTGCGGGGCGTACAGCGTTTTATGAATGGCGCCCTCCCAATACCACCCTATTGCATTTTGTACCCCTGGGATTATTTGGGTTGAATGAATGTTAATTGCTTTGTATGTTTTGTTTTTATTGCTTTTACAACATTACATAAGCGTACAATTACCGTGGTTTTCTAAAATACATCCAAACTTATGGACGTTGTTTTACAGGATGTTATAGTTAACTGAGCCAACTAATTACTGATTAAAAGCAAACTTTTTCGTTCGGTATACTTTCACCATAGAAATGGTATCAAATTAATTTCAACATTTTAAAATGAGTTGAAGCATTATAATGTGAGATGAAACAAAGGCATAATGACCTAAATTGTTTTATATCAACACCTTTGTTTAGACATGAATAGAATCAGCGCGGAGATTTGCTGAAATCGAGCCATTGTTTGTTCTCAAAATGGGGACAACAATTTGCGAAAAAGTTTTTGTTTGCATTCCATAGCGAAGAAAGTAAAACGGTTCCACAAAAAAAAAACATTAATCAAATGTGTTGAATACAAAAATTAGTTGTGAATTTAATCTAAAAAGCGGTAAATCAAAGCTGTGCTTAGTCATCGTTGGACTATATAAATTAGGTTTATAACTCTAAGGAAACTGTTTTTATACGAGTAGTTTACTGGCAATATTAACTTCCTTATAGCTGTACCGGGATGGTAGAAGATGCCGGGATGTATAGCCGTACTAGGTCATCGTGACTTCTGAGAACAGAGGTTATGGCTCAAAGAACAACGCTCTAGACTGGACATCTGTAATACGCTGTCAGTCATTTTATATGATAGCCAATTTGTGTTCACCACCCGAAGAATTTCCATAAACACGCTCTGTTGATCTCAAAGGGCTCAGATAGAGTCGTTTAGTTACATAACTTATAATATTGAGCTTAAAAGCAGTATAATAAAGTTGAAACTTACAAATTTGAATGTTTTTGGGTGAACGGAAGAAAATGTTTATGGATAATGTTAAAATACCTACATTATATATGTTTCAAGCACCTGATGTTCATCAATAAATGCTGCGTGTTCCTTTGTCTGCAGATTCGATGTAGGTATTTTTCATGTTTCCATCTTATGTTTACCCATCAGACTCATTATTTGCACATCTTCCATTTTGTGTTTTGTAATCTTTGGACACTATTATCATGGCAAATTTGAACTCTTATATTTTTTTTAATTATCATAATTATGTTATGTAACTATCTACAGGCTTGAGTTTAAGTGAGAGTAATTAGGTGTTTATAATATCAATCAATCCATCAGCAACTCATTATACTAGGGCTGAGATTCATAGACCGCACTTTGCTTATAGCAAAGCAGTCTTCGCAAAGTAAGCTTTGTTTATCGAAGTTTTCTATCATTTTTTTGAATAAAGAAGAGCTTGACAGAACTATGAAATATAATTTTGGTTGAAAGTTGAACTTTCCATCAAAGTAAAGTCAAAGTTCGGTCTATGAATCTCGGCCTAAATCTATTTGATGGAAGCCCATCTTTCACTCCTCATTCATCAAACACCTGTTCAACTTATCTATCATAAAATTAAAATATTTATCATAAAATTAACATAATTCGAACATTATTTAAAGTGAAGGTATATAAATGATTATAAAATGCAACCTTTGATCTGACTCGGTTATAAGTATAGCTGCAAACTAAATCTAAATTTTTATAATTTCATCAACTTACTAACGTTCTTTGAAACTGATTACATACTTGCTGGCAACGATGTCATAAGTTTAAAATTATGACTGAGTTATTACTGGGATAATTCATATGAGTGGTACCTAGAGAAACTGTGTGTTTTAGTGTGATTTCTTGTTTGCTAATTTATTTTTTCTCTTTCCAGGTAAGAACCCTTTGAATCTGCTATGGAGTCCTTTATTAAATTTGCCTATCAATTTTAATCGGGTAAGTACCTACATTTACGTAGCTTACAATTATTATCCAAAATCAAAAACACGATGGGACTTATTGATTATCACCATCGCACGTCCTAACGAAGCAATGCTCTCTCCACTCATAACTCGACTTGGCACGCGCGTGGGATAAGGTTTCCCGATATTCCTGATAATATCTGAACATAAACTATCTTACATTCACAATTAGAATAATTTACAACCGATATTTGTATACAACAGGAAATTTACATTTATATTCCTCGGATATTTGTGACCGGCTGTGTCAGTGGCTCTCAGGGTGTCCTATGAAGTCCTGATCTTTATATGTTGTACATATACTAGGCTTGTATATACCGATCTATGAAGCGGAAAGAGCCATTGAAATTGATATGTAAGGCCAAATAGGTGCAGTTATGCCTTGATTTTATTGGAGGCGTATCTGGAGCTTGTATTACAAACGATCAACGTCTCACACAAACAACGATCAATGCCTATGATCCATAAAATAATTCATGTCTTCTATTGTTCTTATACTTGTATGTACTTATACAATACAACCATTTTTTCATATATGCTACGTACAGTTAGCAGCATAGAGAAAGCCTGTCACAAAAACTATTTAAAGCAGAAAATATACTCATAAGTAACCATGAAAATAAAAACTTTGTAGACGCCTGTTGTAATTGGAATCGCATCCGTATCCTGCAATGTTAAATCTAATACTTTCATTTTAAACGAAAATCCGGACCTAAATTGGTAGGCACACGTTGCTGACTGTCAAAAGATTGTATCAGTCCACATTTGCATATATCAACAGTGTTATGCATATAATATAATGCGAGTATAATGGTAATATCTGCCATACAGATTGACACTCAATCAGATATGCTATGATACGTGATGCATTGATTTCTTACGCCTTATTAAAGCGTTTTGTACTCGATTTGTTGGTCATGGATGGTCCGTTTGCTTTTGGCTACGGGTTATGACTGTGAAAGTTTAATTCTTTATTCATCATCATCATCCACAGGCTGATTTCACTTACTACTGGGTTCAGGCTTACATCTGTATGTGCCATTGATGACAATCCTATGCTAATATCATCCCGCGGTGTTCATCACTTTGTTATTCTTTATTTACCATGTTTGATTTGGCCAATTCTTTGAAAGTTTTATCTTCGTCACTGAACTTACTCTGAGTGTTATAATAATTCAATTTACTACGGCATACGTTTGTTTTACTTATAATCTATGTTACCTATTCTATTATTCCATAGTTAAAAACCTTAAAAAGAATCATTGGTCATAATTTACTTATTTTTCTGTCATAATTTATTGCGCTCGTTTGTTTCGTCTGTTCAAACATTTTGATCAAGACGTCATTAAAAATGTAAATAATGATAACTTTATGAACTATCTACGGGTGGGCCGGCTTAGGTGTCAACGTGAACGCCTGCCCGGCCAATTATCTCGTCATTATTTGTAAGTACCCCGCTGGGTTTGTCATGAGCGTCATAAATAATGTTGTTTATGTTTATTGAACAAATTACATCGATTCGAATAATGTTTCCCGTGTATTTGGTAACGATTATGTCTCTTAGAACGCAGAAGATTTATGGTTTAATTAGTTTATTTTATTGAATGTGTCTTTTATTTAAAAATACTTTCAACATTATGTTTTGGTAAAATGGTGTGACACTTTAAATATTTAAACTAATAAATATTTTCAAGCGATAGATAGGTATTTATTGTAGAAAACTTATCCAGAAATTATTTGTTATAACCAGTGCAGATGTCTATCTATAGTATTAGCATACCTAATGAAACGCTTTTACCAAGTAGAATATGAGTCCTTAGCTAACTGCAATAAAGATAATGTCCCTTGAATTAACTTGTATATTGTGAAATGAAGCAAGACGATTTCAAAGGGAAACGTTTGCTCCAAACACAATTTTCAATACATACTGTCATAGCGACCACCCGCAGTGGTGGAAGGTGGTCGCAGTCTCTTTAGAAAGTCTTTTATAAAACATGTAAATTCTCTATGAAAGCGATGTTATATGCCTGAGAATACCCATTTACTTGGCTTCATTCAACGTAAAGTTTATACGAAGCAGGAGCGAATAATTTTAAATCTTTATATAAATCCATAATCATTCGCTGTCTACATCGTCATTTATCACCATTCAGAGAGTCATTCATAAGTCAAGTGACTTTAAAAACACATTAGGTAACCGCTTCAAAGCTCTCACTCGAATGTTTTAAAAGTTAATCCTCATTGCTCTTTCGTGACGATACATTGAGTATTAGCATCAGAATGCATTCGGGTTATCTAACTATCTATTAATGCACTTTCGAACGGTGAAACAGTCGTCTACTGGGAATCGACAATAGGTGCATACAATATCGTATTTAAATTTTATTATACAGGCAAATGTCTTTGACTCTGTTTCTGTTGCATGTAAAAACAAAGTGGTAAAGTCGTGGTCTACTAAGACACAGTATTTGCCTAACTTTATGCGAAGAAATAATTCATTTCAACTTAGCTTCCACGTTTTGTTCATTTGCGTTTAGTAATGTGATTATTTTTCACTATCATCGTATTATTTTATTATCAATTCATAGTGCATCTTGATGCTTTTATATTTAAAAAAAAGTAATGCTCATAGTAAGTTCATTGAAAAGTTACTCCAGTAAGTAATGTCTTGATTGTAAAAGTCTAGGAATAACATCAACTGGTCATAAAAAATTTGGTCACGTAAAGAATGCATCCTTCACACGAACTAACGGGATGTTTATTGATTCTTTAATGGTGTATTAGGGTCGATATTTTGGTGCCCTTTCACTTATTGTTAGATGGAATTGGTTCAGTAGGTTCTTTGATGGCTATAATCGTGTTCCCATTAAACTTGGAATGTTTCCTTAGAATAAAATAAGTCGTGGAAGTGGTTGGTGATGATAGGAATTTCTAAGGGTCTTAGGTGTCTTCAATATCTACGTGTGGAAGGTTTTACAGAAGTACTAGTTACCATACACATGCAGTGGAGCTCTTTGTGTAGTAGTAGTGGAGCTCTTTGTGTGTGGCTCGTCCGGGGAAGTTCTACCACCATGCCTATTTCTGCCGTGAAGCAGCATTGCTGTGTTTCGGTTTGAAGGGTTTGGGTAACGGTGAAATTACTGACACGTGGGGCTTAACATTTGTGTGCCTCAAGTTGATGCTTGTGCATCGTAGGGCACGTTCTCTACTACTTAACAGCAGGTGGACCATATGCTTGTTCCATAAGCTAGTTGTATAAAAAATATGTACGAGTATACGTATCGTCAGTAGCGGTATTTTATAAACATTTTGATGATTTAAAATTGAGTAACTTGTAACTTCGTGATAAAAATGTTGGATAATATTTGAACATTTGTCATGGCTCATAACAGTTTTCAAGGCACATTTACTATTTATCTTCATAACGGAAAGAAAATTGATTTATATACCCAACTCAAACAGTTCAACTAACGTTTTTGACTGTATCAAAATTTAGATTTTTTTCAACTTTATCGAGCTTATTTCTACCGATTTAGGGGTTCGTGTTGAATAGTTGACCCTACACTTTGCCCTACACAAAGTTCACTGGCACAGTTTTATTGACAGTGACATTAGGCTACCCAATGAGTCGAATAGCTGTGGCGAAGTTATAGTAGATATGTTACATAACCTATCTATTGAACGGACGTTGACCTTATAGTTCTCTTTGTCAGTATTCATGAGTATTGCTTTCATGGTACCATCGTATTATATCTTTCCAAACAACTAACGCATAGTAACAGTCTACTTATTTATTCAAATATCTTTGGATATTATCATCATTAACTAACCTTCTTCAATCGATAAAGTGCTGGACCACATATAAGCTTAAATTAATTGGTAGTTGTAGTACTGTATAGTTGGTACTCGTAGTACTTAACTCTGCCTTCTGCGCCGTAGGTCGTGGATTCGATCCCCACTGAGAACAGTTTTGTGTGTTGAACGTAGATGTTTGTTCTCTGTCTGGGTGCTAGGTATATTTTATTCTAAGTATATTATTTACAAAAAAACATGAAGGTATTGTAATAATATCAGCTATCTGGTTCCCATAGTTCAAGCTGTCCTTAATTTGGGGTTAGATAGTGGATTGTTCAAAATGTTTATTTTTAATTTATTATTATTATTATATTTTTGCAAATGTTATCGTGTAGGTATTTCCACTAACCTTGGTAATCCCGATGCTATCAAACAACACCAACAGGAAAACCTTCAACAATTCCTGTTGCACATGCATTGTCATTAACCATAAATGTATCTAAATGTATGTCTTCATTGATATGGGTATTGGGAATATTTAAACTAATTAAAAAGGCTGACAAAACATTGTGATCTTTTCGAAGTACACAAAGCATGATAAAGTTGCGGTTTTGTGCTAGTTTAGACAGCCTAGTATCTTCGAAGTTATCACTCTAAGCTCGTTCGCAGCTAACTAATGTCCATTTCCCTTTAATCAAACAGTCTAATCATGTCGTAAAGTCGCTGCGTGCTCTTACCTACTTGTTAACGTGTAATTTTAACATTATCGCGTAAATGGATAAACAAGCATTCTGCATTCTGTCTAAGATCGCATTACTGGTACCAGCCCAGAGACTATGAGCTGATCTGGGGATTAGACCCTTGAGTGGCGCTACCCGGCGCCGTCCGACATCGATACATAAATTCGATCTCACGATTCGATCACCATAATCACTACTCAAGACGATAGTGTAGTTAATTCATCGACTTCCGATAATTACCGGTGCACCGCCGCTTGTTATTACGGAAAATTGATTTTATTGAGACATACTCCGCAATCGTTGGCAGTTTTCTAATAGCCCATGGTCCACCGTGCGATTATGTGGAATCGATACGATGCAATATAGCAGAGCCATTACGAAAGTGGTGGTTATATGCTTCAGAACTTTCAGAGCTATTTTGCGCTTGAACGGAACCGTATATTATGGGGCTGATTACGTTTCTCAATTTCTAATCAAGACCAGTTGAACATGACATTTTCTGACCACTTCTTTTACTTGCTATGAATGTATACACATGATTTTGGTGTCAACGTTTAAATGGCGATATCTTAATCTAACATGTCAGTCAGCACCCGTTTCGTCCATTTAGGTCGAATCCGATGTTCAATATAGCATCGCCACTGGTACAACTCATCCACTTGCGATTGTACGAGAGAAGATAAACACAAGCACAGAGAATCTCGTTAACGGAACTGCCACAGACAAGCACGTGACGGTCCGAAGCAGATAGGATGGTGGTAAAGTTTCGACCACGAGCAGTTTAAACTGGTCGTCCGAAGTTCCGAAAATTGATCACTTACTGCCGTTTCTGGTTTTTCCCCACTGAAGGTAAAAAGTGTCAGTAAAATGTCAGATTGACGAACTTTTCTATCTTCGAGAACGACCTTCGCAATGAAGACTTTGAGAATTAGGAAGCTTACACATTTTCGTAGTACTTCATACTACGAAAATGTGTAAGCTTGTCTAATGTTATCAGGTATGCTATTAAGGTATGCTATGGTTCCGATAACTGGTATGATTATTATTTGTTTGCGGTAGTTTGGTCTGGGTTCAGAATATAATCAGATTGATGGCTTGTAGTCCGAACCAGCTCGTCTTATCGTGATCCAGTACTCTCGTTGCCAATCACGCAGCCATTACTCCTGCTTCTAATAAAGATATAAATTACTAAAACTTAATTAAAACGCTTATCTTCTTGCGGGCCGTAGAGTGCGGCTTGGTACTCTTAGAAAATTGAACGATTTATCGGCGAAACTAGAAACATCTGTTGCGGGACTTGCGTGGTGATTGATTTAGTGAGTGGGGAGTGTCTTTTAGGTAACTTATGTTATCGGATCGCTACAAAGTTTAGCTAGTAGATACATACTTCAATTAGCCTGTTCCCTTGTCTCTATTTCGCTTTTGTTTAAACTTCTTTGCTGAGAATTTGAAGACTAGTATTTGTTTTTGAACAGCTGCTGTTTTTCTGAAAATTATTACCATCAACTGCGATTTATTTCTAAACATGCAAAGCTAACAACAATAAAAACGTATTCAAAATCAGTATTCTCAGCTATCCGGATGTGAATGCACAATCACTGTCAGTAACTGGGTCTGTGCATACAATATGACTTTGACGCGGATGGTAAGCGCGAAGCGTGCGCTTGCGAAGCCAAATGGGTGCGATTCTCACGGGGCGGTCATGCGGCTCCACTGTCGGAGTTATGACAGTCTAGTTATCTTGGATTAGGACGGTGTTGGGTCGAATAAGATGGAATAGTTCAACTTTATTGAATATTCAATGTTAATGTGTAGGGAATGCAATTTGCAATCTGAATATGTTTACACAGTTTAGACTTAAAAGCAACGATCTACTTTACTGATCCTCGTAAATCTTTGTACTTTTAGCCATAGTTTAGAATTTGTGCATTGGCCCAGTAACGAGCTGCTTTAATGATATACGGGCATAGACTTGAAATTACAGAGCGCTGCGCTTAATGTGCGAATCGTGACACCTTCTTCTTGACCACTTTATGAAGCTATATTATACAATGAATAATTGTCATGGGACCTTAGTTGCGGCATCGTGGTGAAAGGCACTGCAACAGGGAATAATTCTTGCACAATACCATTGATAGCAACTTCGATGGTATAATTAAATTGTTTCTGTTCTTGCAACATCACACAGCACAATGGCTGCACTTTGAGGAATTTGCATCAGAAGTGGAATTGAACTTTGCACCTCGAAATTACAGCTCAACAGGTTCCCATGCCCAACTTCAAGTCTGTTGAAAGAAGTAGGTATTATATCATGACGATCAACCCTTTGACTAGCATCAGATTTGACGGCTGCCCATTGAAAGCCCAAACCAAGTTAGTGACAGCTGTAAATTACGCTTTTGTGCAGAATGAATGATATAATTTTGAATTTGCGCTTAATCTTCATTTCAAATCGTTAGTCTATCTGTGTGAAGTATTGCAAAATCCATAAACGTTCCTCGTATTAAATTTCAAAGCCAGTACCTACTTGCAAAGTCCCAATGTATTGAAATTATACAATACATTCAATGTATTCTTAGTACGCAGTCTACAGGCTTACTATTGATTCAATCAGTGCTGACTGTTTTATCCAATTCTCGAGTAGGTACGGCTTCGTTTACGTCTTTGACTCGTGTACATTAATTTTCTCTACTGGTGAAACGGAACAGCGATATATTTTTGAAAGCATTGTCTATTTTGAGATTGGCGTTTAAAAAAGTTTACAAAAAAGGTTCTCTTATTCTTCGCTTTGATTTTTGGGCGATTTTTTGAATATTACATTTTATGCCTATCCTAATTTCCATCTACAATTGTGTACCTAAGTACCTATATATCTTTCTTAATGGATCAGTATAGTTATTTTGTTTGTCGTTCTTTGCCTAAAATCTTTGGTCTGTTTGTTCCTTCTACAATTGAAAAATAAATGCCTATTGTGATGATTTAAGTATTCATCAGCTTCACATCCATGTCCTAACCATTATGCAAATGACATTCTCGTCTATATTTACCTTCTAGTACCGATCTTTATTTAGATAATTAGAAGTTAACATCTGGTTGGCAGATGCGCTCGTGGCAAATTCCCGCAAGCTCAACTTAGCTCAAATTAAACCAGCTCGTTTGTATTTCTCAGAAGGTAAATGCTTCCGTTTGTAGCTTTGATGTTCATGAAATGTCTTATAAGTTTATAGCAAATATATGCTTACTTAATAAAACTTTATTCTATTTAATTTGCTGACAACAAACCATCAAGGAAGCTTTTAAAACCTAAGCTAGTTGTTTTGTTATATTGATCGCCAAGAAATAATAGATTCATCAAAGAACTTCTACAATAGTAGGATTCTGCCCTGTGTGCACATAGGCAGCCTTAACTACGAGAATCTCACCACCATGATAAGATTTTTAGCCTTTTCTCCTTACACTTCTTTTTCTTCTTTAATTCGTATTTTTCAATGATCTGATGTATTTTTAAGAAAAAAAATATTATTTGCAATAAAATAAATTATTGCTTCTGAGTTTCTAAGTAATTGAATTATTATCTTGTTTGAGATCATGTCAAAGTCAAAGGCATCAGTTGAATCACAAGGATTACTTTGAATCATCATATATGATCGTAATCAGATCGTTTACAGCCCTTCACGGGAGATCGTAACTAATGTTATCAGATCTTGTTTTCATCTTTAATATCAAAGGGATAAGGTTTTATATTGATCGGACTTTAGTTTTGTCTAGTTTTGAGTCTATTTTTGAAAGCGAAGAGACTGCGTATGGTTCTTCTTCCGCTACAAGCTTTAACGGCGTCTGATAAAATTAAACTTTGTTTTGTAAACATTTGAAACGGTAAATTGAAAACATAGCTTTTATTTTTAGGAACTAAAGATGTTTTAAGAGGGATTTTGGAAGCTGGTGGTTTGTTTTATTAACTGTGATGTTAAAGCAGGGATTGGTAATAAAATAAGCATAGTGTTTATCCAGGTGGTGCCTGGTAGGATTTGGGCAGAAAGATTAAGAAGAAAATAACATATGAAAAAGCGCAGCAGATAGACTAGGTAGATAGATGAAAAGACTCTAGTGATAAAGATTGCAGGGATCCGGTAGATGAAGACGAAGGCTGCTCGAAACTAGTCGTCTGAATATCTATGGAGGCATCTGTCAGTGGTCATCCTACGCCAAAATGATGATTCTGATTACGATAAAGAATAGTGTGAGGAGGTCAGATATTACAAAGAAGTTTTTATACCTATGAGAACTAGTACAATGAAAATATTTTTTTGTAATCATAATATCATAGTCTATTTTTGGCGTTTTTTACACATATCGGACATTCGGGTCTTTGGGTGCCTTATTGACTTGAGTTACTCACACAAATACTATCTGAAGAATTGAAAAAATCTGTAAATTATTGGTCTGGTTCGTCAGCTTGCTAATATAAATAAGTGTTCTATGCTAGTATATCTACGCTATGTTAGTAAAGTCATGGTTATAATGATACCTGCTTTTCAGATAAAAAGCTGTGTCATTCCATGCATTTTCTAATGTATGATAAATTGAGGTAATATTGAATTGCAAATTTTATCAAAGTAATGATTGATGCGAGTCACTGTTTTTATTAAGTTTCTCTTTTTGATATTGTACGAGCATAAAATCAAATTATTTCAACTTTATCACGATGTTATTTTTAGTAATAGTAGAGCTCTTTGTATGTAGCTCGTCTGGGGAAGTACTACCACCATGCCTATTTCTGCCGTGAAGCAGCATTGCTGTGTTTCGATTTGAAGGGTGCCGAGGCTGAACATCTGTATGCTTCAAGTTGATGGACGCAGACGAGTGCATCATAGGGCACGTTCGTTACGAGGCAATGCTTTGTTATAGGTGATGGTTATCACTTAACATCAAGTGGGCCGTATGCTTGTTCCATCAGCAAGATTTATAAAAAAACTCGTTCAATGTTTTAGTTTTGGTGAATGATAGCTTATTCGTAAACAAATGGCTAAAATTATCTTCAGCTAAACATAAACAACACAGTAGAAACGCTTAGACCGTTCTCTTACCGCACTTAGTGGTGCGCTGAAGCGAGGCATCTATTCGCCGCCGTCGCAAATGCACTTTTTGTACGGTAATGTACTTCTTTTACGGTTATGTGCTTTTTGTACGGCATCGGTAACGGAGAGATGGGCGGCGATAATTCCGATATTAAACGAGTGTACAATATCATAGACTAGAATCGTCTGCGGTCTAGAGTTTAAGAGCATCGAGAGAAGGTATGGAGTATTTTGGTATGCAATTCTAGCAGCAAAATATTACCTCGAAGATATTATTACTTAGCTATAAGACCGACCATTGTTATTTTTCAGTATGTGTGTTTCTTTACTTAGTGAAACAACGCAGTACTGGAAATAGTCTGCTGTTTTGTTTGATCTAATAACATTATTTTCGTCATGTAACTTGAAGCCCCAAATAGGTGCCCACTAATGCATGTTGTTGACTGGAAACAACATCATCTGCAGACAGATTTATTTACTCAAGTGTCAAGGGCAATGTTTGGTGATTTTGTGTAGTTTAAAAGAAAAAAAAAGAGACAGTATTTACTTGCGACACAAAAAGAAACAAAACTTACAATTCAGTGCTTTTTGTCGTTTGAAAAAGAGATTTTTACAGTTTTTGTAGCTGTCCTGAGCACCTATACAGGGTGGATACGACTGATGAGACAAAAAATAAACTGCATATACTAGGCACCATTTTCAAGCTCTGTACCAAAAATCTTTTAATTAGGAGCAGTAGTTTAGCCGCAAATAATTTTTCAAGTTTTTTCATATTTGGAACACGATGTATTTTTCATAGCAGATGATTACCTATACCTACGAAGCGGTTTTGCTACTCCGACGCAAGTAATACACACACAGACTCGCATTTTCACTACGAGAGTGACATAGAGAGAGACAATGACATAGCAAAAATCCCGCGGGTAAAAGAAATAGACATAGGTCAGTGCGTTCTTTCTTATTGCTACCTAACTACTTTCAACTTCAGTTCGCGACCGCTGACCGTTCGGAACGGATGTGCCTACCTACCGGAACACGGAAGCTTACGTTTTTATTTTTACGAATTGAAAACGCAGACAGGCAATTTGTGATAGGACACTAGGTAAATAAGTTTAGGACAGTATTTCTTTTCTCTATTGTGACAGGATACGTAACTTGGGATTATTATTATTTAGTGTTAGTGTTTTATTGTGATTGACTGTTTTTTATTGTAATGTGATGAAGACACGTTATTAAAATTTGGTTTTGTGCGTTCAACAATGCCTCGTGTAACTTACACGGCGTCAGAATACACTGACATGATTTTTATTTACGGCGAATGCCGTGGAAACGCATCTTTGGGTCTACGAACATACAGAGAGAGGTTTGGTGACAGCCGCAGTTGCTCTAGAAACGCCCGCACTATACAAAAGTACTACTTATAAATTTAGTGAGTGTTGTTGTGATCGTACCTACCCAATTCAAAGGCGGCTCAGGCCTCCACTCGCGTCGCGCCAGGTCATCGCCCCGGCCGCCGCGCCGCCTGCCTGGGCATGTCGCGCTCCGGCAAGCGCGCGAACGTTGCCGTTTTACTATCAAGGGGTGTTTGCGTTTTACTCGGATCGGTAAGCTATTTAGTTTGTTTGAAATAAAAAAAATCTCATTTTTGTAGCTTTTTATTTTTATACCGTATCGATTTAATACTTAACACGTATAGTGTACGTAGTGTAATTTAATGCCCATCTGTCGTATCCACTCTGTATACTTTAGGACAAGATATGACAGGTTTATGTAACCTATGCTTTTAACGAACTCGACCTAAAAAACTTTTCAGAAAAATATCATGCCAAAAAACTGGCATTCGTAAGCCTTATTATCAATCAAACACAACGGTATAATTTATCACAAAGAAACGTAACTGTCAAGATTGGTTGGCAGAAAAGGCGGGGGCCTCTCTGTTTGTACAAACTTTGATTCATGCAATATAAAAATGTACAGGGAACTGGTTGGGCACAACTTGGTTCCGCAGTGCGGATCTTATCTTACGACAGTTGATCGATCCAGTCTTCAAATTAGAACGTATCTTAAAGTCTATTCAATAAACTAGAAATTCCATTTAAAATACCACGTTACACGTAACATAAATCCATCTACACATAGATAAAGTAGAAACTAACGTCTGTCTGTCGTCTATCGTATGAACCGTTGACTACATCCATCCACTCTCGATTCGATCTATTTTTGCTTGACATGTGACTTTCTTCGATAAAGTTGCATGAAGTCAAAAGTTTTCTAGGGCGAAGTTGATACGCGATGAGTTTACGAGAGATATTCTGCTCCATATTCTTCGTATGATGAACAGGAAAGCTGATGCTACGCTGTTGCTGATTAATATTTTCAGAAGTCATCGTTTCGTTACATTTTTGGGTTCTCAATTCGTCTATCGACGCTACGATAATTATGACATAACCAAATAATCGGCTTTTCACGAACCGTTTCCGCTTTGATGGCAGTGCCGGAGCTTTCTATCAAATATTGTGTAACAAGTGCTGTGACATTTTGCCAATAAAAGTAAAAATTAGAACGAATATCAAACTTTGCGTAACCGACAAAAAGCGTCACAAATTGTTGTCGGATAAAATCTAAATACAGAGTAAAAGTGTCGGTCCCGGTTTTCTTTTTGGTTTTAAAGCATTTTTTTCAAGAATCCCTTGGCTTACAACATTTTTGAAAGAAATAAAATATAAAAATATCAAGGGCCTTTAATCTCTATACCTAGACCCATACGACTTTTGGGTATTTTTTGTCGTCTATAAACGACACTACGACCCTCTGACCCTCTGACTTTTTCAGAGACTTTTTTATCTCTTACTTAATCTTTTTGTCCTTATTTCTTTTTCATGGGATAAATAATGAAGGTGCTACCACCAAACCACCAGCACGTTTAATCAGACTACCAGCCGTACCTACTAACCTTGAGTGATCGCTTAGCAACACACAAAAAAAGTGTACCACTGTCTCGTCCATAATATGTTTTATGATTATCGTTTGCATGCACAGTACTGACGATACCTCTATCGACAAAACCTGGTGAATCCAGTCGGGATTCCTGCAGCTGTCACTTCAAATCAGCCTGCAGAGTAAAACGAGCTTTATTATACGCTTTCACAAGATTCTTTGTAGACGTGAAAATTTTATGAGCAATCCTGAATATTATGACTGGCTGGTATTACCATTTATATCGACCGACCATGGATTGATGATTTATTGATCGTATTTTTCATTTAATAATTGCTGCGTTCACGACAGAAATAGGCAATGTGGTAGTACTTCCCCGGACGAGCCCTTCACAAAGATCTCATTTGAAGTACTACTATCTCATTTGAAGATAGTCGCAGTGATACTTTTGTACGTAAAAGTAGCATTTCTTCTGTGGTCCCGTGCCTGGTATGGTTATCACGGCTACTGAAAAATCGTTGTGTAAAAATCACGAACCCTTTGCATGTTCAGGATATTTGAACGTGAAAATGTCAGCGACGAAGTTTTATTGGTTCACAGAAATGAACATTGTCGATTTAGTGGAGACAATGCCAAAATAAATGTAAAGTTTTTTTATTTACCTGCCTTATCTAGTACAAATAGTTTTGAATCTACTAGTCTGTCAGGTTGCTTAAGAACTTTTAAAAAAGCTCAACCATATAGGTCTACACAACCACCATACATACACATGTACCATAGACCTCGCAGTGTCACTAAAAGTGTGCGATTTACTGCAATTGGAGGAGCTATTCTACATCTATAAAATGATTATTTAGTTGTAAAAGTTATTTTTAAATCGAATGCGACAAATAATTATTTTTTTTTCAAACAGACATAGGTAATTAAACTATGTCAACTCGGTGTTGTGACGGATGTCCTTACGACTTGTTCCAGTTTTGGTTTGTTTTCGTTTAATTTGAATCTGTTTTGTTATTTAAAACAGCTGTATAATCTTCGTATTTGAGAAGTTAAGAGACCTGTCAGATATGTTTGAACAGCTGGTTATTTTGAAACAAACGTGACATATTGCTTGATATTAATTAGTTATGAAAAACAAATAAAGCAAGCTATGGTTTTTCCGATGACGATGTCTGTATTTCATTGATAAATGAATGCCCAAAGGTAATCTCTTCAGTTAGCCTGATTAAACTCAAAATGCAAATAAATACGGCAGTGCTAGTATCTTCAAGTAGGTATTCCACTTACACTGTGCTGGCTAATGTCACTGGTAGTTTAGGTAAGTAATTTGGACATGGTCTTAAATCCAAAACGAGTGCCGAGTGATTCACCAGGCGACCATGTGGATTGAATTTGATTTCAGTGGGTGTTATTCTAAAAGTTTCCTTCTTCTTCTCGTCGTGTCACTAGTTTCTTCTTACCAGTGTGGTGAAAAGATTGAAGTGTGCCAAATTGTCGAAGAGGATTTTTGGAATTTTTAGAGAAAACAATTTTTTTATCTATAGACTTCCAAACTCGTAAGCATTTTGTTTGGAACATTTTCAGATCAATAGTCGAGCTGTAGGCAGGTTTATTCATTTGGCGGGTGACCTATTTCTGTGAACGAGGAAACCGAGCGCCGGATGCACGGCACGGTGAAATGAACTGCCTGTGAATTGGTTTGATTACGCTCCAAATACTAAATTATCTCTAGCAGCGTCAGCAACCTAAAAGTCCGCTGCTGGAATATCTTTCTTACGTTACGTTACCAGGATGAACGATGTTTAGTCTTCTTCGCCTAATGACTTCTTGCGCCCTTTAAAAATATTCTACAAACGATATATTTAGAGCTGTAACATGGAAGTGATAATGTCCTAGCGAAAATAAAACAATGACATAACGTAGGGGGTAAGGTACCAAGTGCTTAAAAGATATTTTATGTTTACTCACGATATTTTATGAAATCCAGTAAGAACACAAGTAAGCTAAAGTGAGCATTACTTTATTTCTAAGGCTTTCTAATGTGCGTGTGCACTAATGTGTGTTTTTTGCTTAATCGCAAGAGGCAATGTCTCAAAGCTTATAGAAAATCAGCTAAATTGTGATCTAAACGGACTAGTTCGTGCGTAGCACGGTAAAGTGTATTCGTTTCCATTACTCTATCTTCAGTTTCGGTCTCTTTATAACCGTCTTATACCGTTGCACTAAGGTTGAAAACTACATTGACAGGTATGTCAATCACCGCATTAAGTGCATAAGGACGTAATTATAAAGATCCGTACACGCGTGAAGAATGCTACACTTTTTTGTGTGATGTCACACTTGGTGTGTCGCCTATTTTATGGTTTTTCTTAATTAGGTTAATTTGGTTGACATGGCGGAAGTGTTGTTCAATGCAAAGATAGAATGCAGGTCTGGTTTAGGTTAGACGACTGAAAGTTTATTTTATAGCACGCGCAATAAGTTCAAAATACGTTTCATACAATAGCAGCAACGATATTGTCGCCAATAGATTACCCAGAGTCGGTAGAATGATAGAGTAGGACCGTAATAGTTTTAAAAATAAATAAGTAGACTTTAAAAATGTTTAATGTGGAAACACTAGGCAGGAGTTAGCAACACAGGTGTGTGAAAAAATGGCGGAATATTAGAGAAAAATTCAAGAAAAAGTTCTTATCTTTTATTACTCAACCAACCACCACAGATACAACGGAAAAATAGATTACATTAAACATAGTAAATAGATTAAATTCAAAACATCAGCATGTGATTTATACCTGCTGCTACATTTCCCGGCGCATTCAGATCTGCCGATAAGGCAGATCTCTCTATCGAACGTTGTGGGATGCAAACGAAATCGCCGATCGCATACAATGCCCATTGTCTACGACTGCCGTGCCATATTCAATTGGTTTACAATTACAAGGTTGCAAAAAAACATCGTCTCGATGTCTGATTGAAGCATTGAACGGAAGTGAGAGACAATCATTCATTGCTCTTTTTTTCTTCAATTTGAAAGTGTGATGATCGTTGTTAGCGTGTCCAGCTGTTTTCTTTGCACAATTGGATTTTACACGGCTGGTTCACAACTGTAGTTGATGCGAAAAACAATTGTACTTACTGCTAAAGATTCTGCATTTATCCAACTAGATTTAGTTTGACTCTGCTGGATAAAAAATATCTAAAAGAGGTCAAAAATTTAAAATTTAAATTTAAAAGTGAGTTTCGACTTTGAAATAAATAATTAAATAAGTAAATATTCTGGACAATCCACACAACACTATCTAGGAGACAACACTATCTATACCTATGTGCTAAGCAGAGCTTACTCTAAAAAATATTATGTATTCAAATCTGAGATGTTGGTTACAGCTGGCATAGACTCTGTTTGTCTCCAACTGCTTTTTATTTGCATTAAATATAACTGTAATCAACACTTTTCGGGACAAAATCTCACCGGTCATCGGCTCTCTTTTTTCCCTCTTCGTGCTTTTCAGAGCGAGACAGTGCTGTACCGTTTTCTTGCGCTCAGTGGCTGCCTGCCCGCTCATTACCGCTAACCAACCAACCGGAAACCGCGTAATGAGTTTATTGTAATTAGGAGCTATACTACCTATCTATCAATTTGTGCTTGTTTACAGGTAAATTACGAAGAGACGAAATTGTATAGTCCATATCCGATGGAAAGTGACAAGCTTGTGTTTTTTGCTATTTTACACAAGACTTGTACTGATTGTACACTATTAAAGAATTCTATTTATATTGGAGTTTGTAGAACGTTTCCTACAAGACCTAATTTGGAGCAAAATGGTATTTGCTAAACATTATCAATAAATAAATAAAATAAATATTGTGGACAATCCACACAACACTGACACTCATTCTAGCCCCAAACTAAGCACTTGTATGATGGAAACCAGATAGCTGATAATTAAAATATCAACTTTTTTTTTTGAATACATATTTAAAATACAATGTGACACCCATACAGAAAACAGATATCATTATAAACCATTATTTTTTGCTTTATTCACCATAACTTGGTTGTAAGTGATTTTTCACAACTACATTTTAGTGATTTTATGTTTAAAAAAATGTACCTATGAGTAGAGATAGTGGCTGCACGTTTGTCAGCGTACTTATGAACATTTTTCTCTGTTTCAGGTATGTGGAACGTGCAAATTAAGAAACGAAAGGCCCATAATTGGTATGTAGGAAGCTCCATAAAATCCTAGGAATGGAGCGTGGGAGGGGAAGATTACCTATAGGTACGTGAACGACAAACTAAACGTGTCTTAAAGTCACAGAAAATATTTGAAATCGACTGGATTATTTAGAACATGCGTGTATCGTCAATCATACATGTTTATTTTTACCTTTGATGATAAGGGCATGGAGAACATGCCCATTAGAAATTACATTGAAACTAAAGCCAGCAACAATTCTAATGCCAGTCGCTCAAAAAAAAAATACTGAAACTAAAGGCAGCTACAGACCCTTAAAAAAGAATTGTAAAGGTATGCAGCTGCCTTTAGCTTTCAGTATAATTTCTAATGTCAGTGGCTCCCAATCTTTCTTCGCCTCGCGTGACACTTCCAAGTAGCGTGTCGCGTTGCTCCAGAAAATACCTTTACTGGTTTAGTTGAGCTATTCACCTACGGTTGGTTTTCATGTAATAAATGAATCACGCGGCGTTTAATTTGCGATTACGCAGCGGGTCGTCTTACAGCCTGTTCCCGCTTGTCGTGAGACGGGCCCGAACAAAAAATCGACTGCTCTAGTGCAGTGGTTACTTGGCAGAACATTATTGAATAATATGAACATGTTACAACTCCGATCTTTTGTCGGCGTTGAAAAGAAGGCTAAGGGCGTTATTAATAATCCTGGCGTAGCGTTGGACTAGTTAATCCGTGTTTTGTCACATTTGCTCGAGTTGACAATTGCATGTCAATGCAAGAGACAAAACACGGATTAACAAGTCCAACGCTACGCCAGGATTATTAATAACGCCCTAGGTGTTTTGCCAGCCCTCGTCAACTGTGAAAAAATCTAGTTCAACAAAAGCTAAAATGTAATAAAGTTCCTAGAAGGCAGGCAACGCATTGACAGCTTTGGTGTTTTTGGTGGGCGACGATGACCGCTTACCATCAGGTGCGCACATCTAGAGCGATGGCAATGGCGATCACTGAAAGGCTGTCAAATATTGTTGTCATATTTGACAGCGTTTCACTGATCGATCACCATCGCGCTAGATGTGCGCGATGGTGATGTGGCTTTAGGTACAACTCGTAAATCTGACTGTTGTCAGTGGTTACTGAGGAAATCTTCTCGAATGCAACAAGCAATTGCTTCAGGCTGATGATGATGTAGGTGGTCATAAAGTTTCTATTGAGGAAATGATAAAGATCATTAAATGATTGCGTGGGATGTCAGTAGACGGGTGTTTGTTTTGTAGATATTTGCCTCTAAATGGCAAAATAAAAACTTAATTTGGTTTTTTATTACCTACTTAGGTATTAGTAGAGACATTTATAAGATTTACAGTCGCGTTGGAGCTTAAATGGTCGTAAATTTTAGCTTGACATAATTCCAACTGATTATTATTTTTTCATACATAACAAGTAATTAATATTTTGTCAATAATCATATCTTGTTAAAGCCGATTTAAGACGGGCTATATTATTAGTCTTTTGCCCTCTATCTAGCTCGAAGGTAGGGTTATATTACTAATTTACTATAGATAGAGCTTTTGAAAACCCTTTAAGCTTCACTTTTAATTAATTTAATTACTTGCAGCTAACAGTATAATTATTTAAATTATTTATATTGTTGGCGGCACATTATTTATCACTTTCCCTTTTAAAAGCCTTATTGTTAATCATGTTAATTAACAGTGCAGTGTATGAATTATGCAGGCTACATACAGTTACACTAAGATTCTTATCACGAGTTTTAAGTAAGACTCTTTCACTTTAGGTATTTGCACAAACTTTTTTTTTAAAAGTACTAACGTGGATACTATTTACTACATGATGTTTATTTCGAAACTCTAGCAATTTTTTTCACATTTATACTTACACCGTATACCGTTCCAACTGGTTCTTAGTTAAAAAAATGTTGGGAACCACTGAGTTCAGTAATTAATCCTGCAGCCCAATCCTGATATTAGATTGGGGTTAGATCTGGCTGTGTAAATTGACCAATATAACTTGGTTTTTTATTAGTATTAGCTATATTACCTGTGGTTGCCTTCAGTAGATAAGCACAGGGCGTGTTTTTTTTTTTTGGGCCTAATTTAAATTTTGTGCATTATTTCTTGATCTTCTTCTTTTTCATGCTCTTATCCCACTTTATGTGGGGTTGGCACAACATGTATCATGTATTCCTCCTCCATTCCCCTATGTCAGCAGTCATCTGCGCATTCACTCCTCTCTTAACCATGTCATCTTTCACACAGTTCATCCATGTTTTCCTTGGTCTACCTCTGCTCTCACATCCATCTATATCCATATTCTCATTACTCTCATTCTTAATGATTCTAATAAAAAACAATAGTGTTAATATTCAAAACTTTGTAGTAGAGCACAGCGTGGGAACAGCAAACATGTCGATAGAATTACTTGCAAATTGCACGCTAACTGCAATAGCGTTGCGGCTGTGCATGCGCTGGCTTGATTAGCTACCACTAGACTAGCCAAGGAAAGACGTGACGCCTCGACAAATTGCACAAATGTTGCAATCCAACACGTTGAGATTGAGACCCGTTAAACTGAAAGAATGTGAGACGGTCAAAGTAAATAAAGGTTGGATAGATCATATTATTGTGAAACAACAGCAGAAACTAAACCATAGTTCGAGACTGAACTCTCAGCTCAGTTTGTAGCTCTACTTTCTGCGCCGTAGGCCGTGGGCTCGATCCCCACCGAGATCAAATATTTATGTGGTGAATACAGATGTTTGTTCTCGGTTTGGGTGTTCTATTCTAAGCTATATAAAAGTACAATTGCTTTTATACATGATTTAATTAGGAATCTTTCACTAATTTTACGTCACGTAAAAATAGACGAGCACATACTGATGGGACCACCTAATTAAGTTCCCAACATGCATAAAGAATAACAACAACACCAGCAGTTCAGCAATCAGCCTCTAATATGTACAAAAAAATAATAAAAGTATTATATCATGCAGGTATCTGGTTCCCGTAGCACAAGCTCTGCTTAATTTCCACAATATTTATTTATTATTGCCGTTTCTTCTTAGCTTGGTCACGTGGAACAGGCGCTTGATCCTTGTGATTCAAATGAATAAATGATTTTAGACTGTAACGAGCTTACTGGATCATTTGTCTTTGAAATCGATGGGAAGGGGACGAAGTATATTAATCAGAGCACTTCTAAAGACTGCTTGAAAGGAAGGATTTGAAGCATAAAACAATTTCTTTATGAGGTAGTCGTGATTCCTCATGACGTAACAAGCCTACTTCAAAGGCCATCTGAAGTCTGGAATTACTCCGACCCCAAATGCGTGCTATTAAATGAAATAGCTTACGACTGTTATTCCAAGCAAGGCTTGATATAGGTATATACATCCCTTTAAACGTTTGTTATTTATTGTAGACAAGGGGCCGCCCGCGGTTTTGCTCGCCCCGTTCCCGTTACAAATCCGTTCTCATTATCCAATGTCCGTATCCTGGTTTTAAGCTACCTCTCCACCAATTTTCAGCCAAATCTGTTTAGCCGTTCTTGAGTTATAATATAAACACACTTTCTCTTATACATATTATGATTAAAAACAAATCCATTTCATGGGAACTATACATTTTACCGGAATAAAAAGTAGCTCATATGATATTCTATCTATCTATCTATCTATCTATATTCCATAAGCTATATTATATTTCTGTGCCAAATTTCATCCAAATCAGTTCTGTAGTTTTAGCGTTATTGAGTAACAAACATCCATCTATCCTTACTTACAAACTTTCGCGTTTATAATATTAGTACATATATAGGAAGTAGGATTTTTGCGGATACCTATGCTTTACAGGGTATTTAGAACCACGTCCAAGTATTTATTCCATGTGACAAGTCTTGACGTAATACAGTTCTGCTGCTCGTTTATAAAGTGACATGAACGTGAAAGTTCCCAGTTTCGGTATTAAGTTATGAAGTGTCAGTTGTACCCAGATTCAGTATACCGTTGCTGGAAACCGCAGCACGTTAATCTGATCCGGGGCAGAGGTGAGTGACGGACGTGACCGGCCTCGACCCGACTATGAGTAGGTAATTTGAAGAAATTCACACGAACGCGGCTAGAGAGAAATTATTGGAATAACGCTCGATCTCAAAGCAAGTTCTGTATCGCCTTTCGCAATAATTATACATATCAAATATATTGAAAATGATGCCAAAAATTATGCAGTAGGATTTTTTTTGCAGGGACCGAGGTCACCGATCGTTACTTTATGCAGTAAACACTATAAAGACTATAAATTATAAGCACGTATTTGTCTTTCGGGATTTTTACGAGCATTGAGTAATAATTACCAACAACAATAATAATATAATTATTTGAAAGATTTTTTTTTGCTTTAGCATATTTGTTACTAAGTAGGTAAAAATAAAAGTAAGTAGATTCTGTGACCTTTATACATACCAATCAAGTTACATAAAAAATCAAGACGAAGGTAATTAATCAGGCATAGTGCGACCACGAATTAAGGTTAACTAGCCAGTCCAGGCACTATTTAAATTCTGTGGTTGAACCGATATACATTTAATTCTTACTACATAATTAAGTTTTCAAATGTAAGATCATCTAAACTTATTGCACCCATCGCTCATTTTAATTTAAAACCTCAAGTGGTAACTACTACTCAATATTTCAAACAGTCATTTGAAGAAGTTTTTGCTCAGTCCCCCCCCATTACATTAGCTTAAAGTTTGTTCTTTTCAAATTAAATTAAAAAAAAAAAACATAGCGAGTAGTTACACTACGGATTATTGTTAGTACGAGTAGTAGTCTAAGTTTTATTCGATCAGTTTGAACATTTCGTTTCGCCAACGTGTCTCTCTCTTTTGTATGGAGAAAAGATGAGACAACAACAATACGTAACGTAGAAACTTGGTAGAAACGATCGAAACGATTTGTTGTCTCATTATTTTTCCATACAAAAGAATGAGACACGTAGGCGAATCGAAATGTTAAAACTGATCGAGTATAACTCAGACTACGGGTGCAGATGATATACATAACTACTGGATAGAAAGCTTTCGAAAAAGTTCCATAAATTGACACGATTGAAAGTGTTCAGAATAAAGACAGCTCATTAGTGGACAATACCACCAATCTAGTTTAAACGATTGTCAACGGAAGTGATCTCTAAACAAACCAATTAAAATCAACAAAATGAACCCTGAGGCCTATCTATAACCAGCCGTTAGCTTTGACAGCTACCTGTCACTTTTTACAAACATTACTATTTTAAATTAATTAAAACACTATTTAACGCTACGACCATATCAATTAGTGTCACATTCAACTGATAATGAAATAAAATCGATTCTAGAACGATCATGCTGTATCGATTATTTGCTTCCTACGCGATGGTTACGCTCAACGTGTATCTAATACCATAGACAAAGGAAAACAAGCTAATACCGAACGTTATGATAATTGGTCGTATACAAGTACAATTCTAGAATCTTCGAGGTTTTTAGTACGAAACTAGATTGGTAGAATAGCAGAGAGCTCTTTGGCCTAAAATTGTGGGTAATCTTAAAATTGTAAATGCAGAAAATTATAACCCGTTTTTCCTATTGGTTTAGCCAGTTCCATTTTACTGTCAGTTATTTTAAATTAAGAGTTTGCATTCAATGGTGTTCAACGTATGAATCTCTGACATTTACTAAGTGACACTTTTTCATCTTGAGAACCAGGCCAATTTTCCGCATCAACTTTACCTAGCATTTGCACAGCATCCACTTTAGATTGAGGTGAGAGCACTAGGTAAGACTTTTTTCATACATACTCAAGAACACTAAGCTTCTCCTACTGTGAATGTAAGGCTACCCTTTTTACTGATTTATTAGAAGAAACAACTTCGTTTTTATTATTATATTTTACTTTATCATCAATAGATATAAGAATAGAGAACCAATGATGATGATTTCAAATCAATAAATAATATTTATGACTAATAAGAATCGTTAGAAATATCATCATTTCGGTCGACCTGTTGTATCTTTCGTTGGCTTTTCAGACTTTGAAGGATATTTTAAATGCATATTACACAGTGATCACAAATAGCTTTGAGCTAAACATTTTAGTTTTATACAAAAAACCTTTTAAAAACAACGTGTTTGTAACGAAAGCTCAAGTTTTCAACTTGTGAGTGGGTTTGGCAGAGCGCCAAGAGATTTTATGCGGTTTATTGATTTATGGAGTGATGATGCGGGTTGTCGGCGGGATGCTGTGTCGATTTGTATCATAAGATTCATGAGTAATACATAAAAATGTATTTCAGGATCTTGGGAATTCTATTGGTGACAGCCGCCCGTGGTTTTGCTCGCCCCGTTCCCGTTACCTTTTCGGGATAAATCCTATATGTCCGTCTCCAGGTTTTAAGCTATCTTCTCACCAATTTTCAACCAAATCGAAATAGAGATTCATTTTTAAAAATAAATTAGCGTATAACATGAATTCATAAAAATACCAGTTATGTTGTAAGTACGATCCTGAAGTGACAGATCTGTTAAATAATATTAATTTAAATTCTTCAGTAAAACAGCATCAACAAAGAGCACAATAAAAGAAAAGTGTTTAGTGAAAGTAGATAATTCAACTTCCAACTTATTCTTTGCTATTCTCTAAGAAAAAGTAATTTATACTGCACTAATGAGCTAGGCAAACATTTGTCTTCAAAGGACAATGCACCCGTAGCATGATTTCTATCACTGACCTGCTTTTAATGTTCTTTTGCATAATTTGTGCAGGCAGCTGTTTCAAACTGTGTAGATTTAATTTATTAATACTGCTAATGTAATAAGAAAACTATACCTGAAATTGTCAAAGTGACCTTAGCTGTTGACGCACTATTAGTAAATTTGAGATTCTTGGATGCAATCTGGTCTTCCAGTATTGTTTATTTTGAGCTTTAGGGCAACGACTGATAATTGATCAACTATAACAGAAACGATATTAATCCTTTGATAGTAAATAAGCTAATGTGTGTGTGTGCTTAGTTAGCTAATGTCATCTACGACAAATCTTTCAAATGTCACGATGTTCACACAAAACATCTAAGCTACAAATGCGTACAACTAATAGATAGGTCACTTCACTGTGCTTGCAGTCATTAGGCAGCATAAGAAATTGTTTCTGATGAATGAGTGGTCCCATGATGAGTGTTGGGGTCACGCTATTAACCTTTAACATAAAATTGAGCTATCTCTATGTACAACCGACGAACGTAAAAATTTAATGGCTAATTTTTGATTGCGTGAGAAATGAACGGAGAAATTTGTTTTGCTCTTTATGTGTAACGTTGTTTATAGTGTGTTGTGGTCGATGCATAACGATGCAATCTTTATAAAGTTATACGCTAAAGCTGTTTATAAATGACATTTTGAGGCTTTTTTTTAATAGTAACTGTTGAAAGTGGATCTTAGTCATGTCCATATGAGTTGGTTATAAAACCAATACCTGCAAAAATTTTCAAAACAATATAGAATCATAAAACAAATTCTATTAACAAACATCCTATTTTGAGTTGTACCTATCTGTCTACTAAGTAAGTTGAAACAAGTTTTTATGTCGTTATTTTCGTCGTGGTACTTTATATTAATAATAAACATTTATCCATAAATTCCATCCGTGATAAGATTTATCTAAAGTTTATTACTTACGATTCGACTGTCTTCATCACCTACGCTTTCACCACACTCGTTCAAATTAAACTTGGTATCAATAACCCTTTCTTTTAATCGGTAAGCAATCGCAACTATAAATAATTGGACAATCGGTACAAAATCTATACTGCCTATTATCACCGCCTTCTTTTATTTCCCATTTTCATCTTCCTTAGCCACATTCACAAAACTGACATTGAATATCATCGTAATAATGTGCTGTTTTTATTCTGGTTTAAACATTTTGTTATCATTATCAGCAGAACCATTAATACATTACCGGTTTTCATGCCATTCTTCGACTCGTTAGCGTATTAGGCAGTCAATGTATGAAATCATTGCAAGTTTTCAGTTTTTTGGTAGAGGGTGCTTTGTAGACGACTACCAGACGTAAGTTTTTGGGCCAACGAACTCATTCGTGTTAAAACTACTTCTAGATTTTAATGGTTGATTGAATATAAGGCTTGTAAATGTATTATCCTACTTAATTATTTATTTATTATACTTATAATAACTTTACGTTTGTCTTCTTCTTTTTGTCGTGCCACTGAACCAATGTGGTGAAAGTATTAGGAGGATTAAACGATTGTAAAAAGACTCTTCGGTTATACCATTGTATTTTTTGAAAAAAGTGATGGGAATAAAATTTCGTATGACCGAAAATAAATGAGATCAAGCACCTCCAAAGTTTTACCCCATTTATATAATAGTCGGTCACTTTTATACAGTTACTTACTTCAGTAACTGTATAAAAGTGACCGACTATTTATAGGGTGGAAAATGTTAGGTCCTTGAACTCGCCCTTGTGGTGAAATCAACTTTACAAAGGTCGTAAGGCATTTAACTCATTCCTACATAATTATCGGTACCACATGTTTTACACATGTTTTGTAAAATTCTACACAATTTGTGGTTGTGAAGAATTTTTTACTCCATAGGCGATTAGTGGGGTTAAAAATTGTTCACAACCAACTTTTCCCTGATTGCATGCGATAGGATCCTTGAGCGTGTTTTAATTTATGTCCGTTTCTTTAAAAATTTACATCTACTTTATATCGTGTCATTATTTTCTGAGCCAGTGTTACCAACTAAGATTTAAAAGGATGGCTTAATAAAAGCAGTAGGTATTAGTAGATAAAAAGGTGCCTAGTTTTACGATGTTACCCTATAATAATAAATATTGTTGACAACCCACACACAGCACAATCTAGTCCCAAATTAAGCAGAGCTTGTACTATCTATAGGAACCAGACCACTGATAAGTATACCTATATTTTTTTTAAATACGTACTTGAAATACCTACAATAGATCACCTAAGACTAGAAACTACGTTATTGATGAAAAGTCTGCAACAAGCGTAATTTGTGTCACCAGCAATCGATTGACAGTCAATCATGCCATTATGTCGGACTATCGATGCATTTACCTTACTTAAATGTATGTTTATATCGTTCAGCGATTGATCGCCCTTGGTCTACAGTCGCTACTACTTGTTTATACAAGAAAGTTTTATGTAAAGACGGTTTTCCGAATTAAAAATAACAAAACAGCTAGAAGCTCGAAGAACCGACAACCGTTGGGGAATAAAGGTTCTCGGACAAAACATAGGGCGCCCACCCACCAGCTGGTCTGACATTGTTAAGATCGCGGGAAGTCGATGGATGGAAAGGGCTCAGAATTGTTCTTCCTGGAAATGGAATGTGTAGGGGAGGCCTATCAGGCTTATGATGATGATGATGAATAAACATAAAAAATTAAATGGCTAAGACGTTTACTTATGAATTTAACACAAAAACGCTTTCAAAGGTAACCGCTTTGAAAGCTAAGATTCTTAAAGAGAAACGAATGAGTGTTAGCTTGTTGTTTGGTACGAGTATTATGTCCCTATGTTAAAGAGCTTTGACATGTTTTTCGTGAGCGTGTTTTAGTTGGTAATTTTCTATTTACTTATAGCATTGAAAATATTACTTTAAAATTAGCAGAGAGACTCACTTGTGTGTTCACCTTCTCATTGATGGGAAGGATCTTGTTGGGATTAAGTTGTGTCATATAGATGAAATACACATAATAAGTAGATGTCGGTATTCATTATGAATTCTTGTAATACTACTTTTAATTAATCATCATTCATTAATTCTATGTAAACTATGAAACAACCTGCTCGGACATTTTTACCTCTTGAAAAATATGAAATCATTGAACTATTATTTTACGAGGAATAAAGTTTCAATGGCGGTCTGCCTCTTAAATATAAACAGGCAGTTGACCCTTAAGAGATTTGTCTTTATCGACCAGTATTATCCAATTATGTAAATTCTAATTTCTATTATATGTAAATTTGTTTCTGTTCTGATATATATCAAGTTGATTACATTACCATCTCATGTTTTACAGCCGTTGTTTGGATT